>CM034084.1:19283041-20668041 GCA_019845555.1 Aristolochia fimbriata | reverse complement strand
ACCAAGAACCGGGGTAGTCCTGAATAAAAAATTCTTTTTAGGAAATGATAATGTATGGTGTAACTCTTTTTTGGAAAAGTTTATGCTGTATTTTAACTTTTGCTCTTCTTTGGTTTGTGTAGGTTGTAAAACAACTATGGGTTTATATCCGTGAGAAACAGTTGCAGGACCCAGAGAATAGGCGCAACATAATATGTGATGCAAGATTGCATACTCTTTTTGGTGTTAACAGTATCAACATGTTCCAAATGAATAAGGTTTTGTCAAAGCACATCTGGCCATTAGATGAAGGTCTGTCTGCATCCACAATCAGCTTTTATAAATGAAATGGTCTTTTTTTTTGTTTGTCAGCATGTGTCTAATTTTGTGTCTTTACTGATTTAGCTGGTCCAGCCAAGTCGGAGCCAAAGGAAAAGCAGCGAAAACAAGACAGAGAAGAAGGTGCGATTTTTTATGAAGAAAGAAGTCATTAGCTATTGATAACTACATGCTTTCTCTGCTTACACAGGTTCAGATGAGCAGCTGCCGAAGGAAAAGAAACAAAAAGGAACTTCAGGTTTTCTTGCTCCCCTTCCACTTTCTGATGCTTTAGTGAAATTCATTGGCACTGGTGAAAGTTCCCTGGCAAGGTCTGCTGTTGTAAAGAGGATTTGGGATTATATTAAACAAAATAAGCTACAGGTATGTCTTCTTTACCTAATTGTTGATATTTTAGGGATCTATATTTAATTGCAAATGATCATTTTAGTGGATAACTATGGTAGTTTATACATAATTGTGACTGGCAATATTACATACTCTGTGAAAATCTTTCCTAATGTAATGCTGCTCTTTATGTCAACTGTGACCTGCTAATTTATGGGCAAAATGAAAACTTTCTGTTATTGTTCTTTTTTACAAGTGCACGTATTTTATATTTATATTTTTGCCATTGAAGGATCCTGCCGATAAAAGGAGAATCATATGTGATGAGAAGCTGAAAGAACTATTTGAAGTTGACTCCTTCAACGGTTTCACGGTTCCAAAGCTGTTGACTTCTCATTTCATCAAGACAGAACAGTGAGATTATCAAACTGGTAGCCCAAAGCTGTGACGAGAAAATGGAAAATTTACCATGTAATCTGGATGGGCCACTTGTCCTCTATTTTTGTAGCTCTTGCAAGAGAGAAAGAGGAAAAGAAACTTGCAGAGGAAATTAGTTTTGCCAAAATACAAATGAAAAGGTTTTGAACTTCTTATCTGGTTACCAGGTGCATCACTCGCGTACATAAATTAGCAGTATTATATAGTCTTTTTGTTTCACCTTTTATACCACGGTGTTTCTCAGTTTAGGCCACTGTTTTAATCAAATACAAATCTAGATCAAAATGCTGACTAGAAAAGGTTCCAGCAACATGGATGAGCCAGTTTGAGAATCGTGCATTTATCGCCTCCGGTAAGGTGATGATTTTGGGCGAGGTGGGAGCTTGATTGATTGAAGGACAACTGGTACGTCTCAGTGCAATGCCCCTGTTGTCAAACACTTATAGTTAATGAAAGAGAAAAAGAAATTGAAAATGAAGAGCAGCATTTCATTTCATTATGTTGCCTCAAAGTTTTTATTAACCTAGTTCCTCATATTCTCTTATTCTTGACCTGAGACTGTCAAGCTTCATTTCCAATGAGTATCTGATTTGTCTTTAGCGTACAAAGAATGGGGACTTTGAACAGGATTCAGTTGTACGGCATAGAAGGTTCCTGGAATTCAAGCAGTGGAACAAAGAGCAACATGTCAGAGATTCAACCTCGGATCTGGTTGACGAACTGGTAATTTCTGCTGTACAGATCCTTTCTGCTCTGTCCATCCCCTTCTGCTAAGGTCTCTGTTTACTTCAAAAGGGATAATTCCTGATTTGAAGACAGATTGCGGTAATAATAGGTCTCATAAACGTCCTGTAGAAAAGTCATTGGAGGCTACATGAGTGTTTCTGATAGTTATTTGTTTCTGCAATTTGTGCCTTGTCAAAAAAGGGTATTGCAGAGTTTTGCCACTCATATAGCTGTGAGGCTTGATGGGTTTGCCAACCTATTGGAGGTAGCAAACTGTAGGTCGCTGAAGGATGACAAAACCTTGCAAGCTGATTCCTTAGTAGTAATTGCAAGGGTCTGCTGGCAATGATAAAGTTCTGCCGAGACAAATGGTTAAAAGAATTCTCCATCTATCCCACTTGAATTTCTTAATGATTTACAATTACTGCAGTTACCGTTTTCCTCATACAAGTAATGAAGAATGGAAGCTAACAAGGACTGCTGTGTTACATGGTTGTTTATGCATTCAGCTATTGGCAGGTTTTCATCTCAGATTTTGAGGGAAATAAGTAATTGTGAAACATGTCTCCCGGTGGTTCATCATGTCACAGTTGAGATGGTCTTCTCTCCCTCTCCCTCTCCTCTCCTCTCCCTTGAATAAGAATAAAACTAGGAAAATTACACACCGGAATTCAAGCTGTCGGCAACGCCGTCCCTCTTGTGATGGCTTCAGCACGGAAAACTTCTAAGTGGCTGCACTTCAGTATGAGACAGGCAAATCATTTGATCTCCTGTGAACAAGTGTTTAATTTCTAGGCGAAGCTACCAAACCATTAACAAGGATTAAATAAGCTTTCTTTTCGTTTTCTTATATATAGTCACCCGATTCATAAGTGGAACTTTGATATTTGAATTTATACCCACCAGTCTTGGGAGCCCAGTGTATTTAGTGGTACTCACATGAATGGACGACAATGAATCTATTTTAGGTTGACTTGTAAAACTTCAGATAATTATCATCGTGAGACAAGTTGAAGCTGAAACTCGAAAAAATGTGAGACATCATATTGGACCAGCAAATCACTTGATCTCATGTGGAGAAGTGTTTATTTAATACCTAGACTAAGCCACCAACCCATTAACAACTGGGATTAAATAATTCCTTGGTAGATTACAACAGATTTCTCTTTTACTCATAAATCAAGATAAGTCAGAATGTATTTATTTTTTTTTTTTTTTTTTTTTTTTTTTTTTTTACAACTTCTCCACTGGAAGAATCTCTGAATGGAATTGAATACCCAGACCAAAATCCCTCACAGGAAAAGCTCCAATACCATTTGCTGCCAACTATCCCAAAAAAATTCTCCTGTCTTTCCTTTCCTTTACTCCATGTGAGGAATCAAATATCTTGACAGTTACTTTGTGTGCTGGATAAAACTTAAAGGGTCACCACATCTCACTCCTACCATTGAAGCTGATTGTCCCTTATCCTCAGCAGCAGCTAGCAGCTGCAGGCAGAAGCAGAAGGAATATGAAGAAAAGGATTGATTGATGGAGCATAAAAGTTGAAATGCAAGGGAAGTACTTCCCCGGTTCCGGACTACCACAACCAATGAATAAGAACAAGTGAAAGATGGAATGAGACTGAAAGAGACTCTGGTAAAGGCCAGCGGTTGGAAGAGAATTTCTTTCTCTGTTTCTTTCTTTCTTTTTCTTTCTCTTTATTTCTTTCTTTAGAGTTTTAAGCACGAGTGTCAATTGTCTTGAAGCTTCTCTTCTTTGAAGAGTACTGAAATCTTTTCTAGAGGACATGGAAGTGTGAAGTGAGGGGAAAAAGATAGACAACCAAAGAGGAGATTTGGAAGAATATAAACTAGAGCAAAGGTTATTGGGGCTTTTATGTTCTTAGGGCCCTGTGAGTTACTTCAATTCGAATAATATCGCAAAAGCTTACATATTCATAAATGAGATTCCTTCCCGCAGTAATGAAGCTCATTCACAGACAATCTAGTGAAATTCGCATTTTATCATATTCATCAGAAGAAGCAAGGGACTCTCATTTTACCCCCCCTTTTTTTTTTTTTTTTTTTTTTTTTTTTTTTTTTTTTTTTTTTTTTTTTTACTGCTTTTGATCCCAATTGTAATTTTCATTAAGTATCAGCTAAAATAATTAATTATATTAATCCTACTATATATAATAATTATATCATATCTTATCTCCCACCTTAGAATATGATATATACATATATCTAAAATCTGTGGGAATGATACAAACAAAAAAGGCCAAGAGTAAAGAATCAAAAAATGGAGTTGGGGGAGACATCTTTTGGTGGAAGGCAACATCAGTTATCATGGTTGATGAAAGATTCTTTTACCCTTAGGCCTTAGACAGGGATAAAGTTAATCCAGTTGTGGATAAGAAGGGGTGGTGGTGGTGCGCCTCTCCTCCTCTAACATTATCCTTCTTTTTAATGCTAACATGTTAAAATATTTAATAAAATAAATAAATAAATAGATGGGACTCATAGGACACCCTTTTGTACTTGCTAGCACTTGGTCAAAAGAGAAACCCCACAAGCATTTCTAGGGCTATCAAATTCATGAGTGGAGAAAAGGGGGGGGAGGGGACCCTACATGAAGAGAAGGATGCTCTACATGAACAAGTGCACTATGTGAATTTTATCTCCTCTAGTGTCTTTTTGAAGGTCAAATTTGAAACTCCAAAACTTATTCATGTTTATCTCCTATAAACTTTTAATAAAACCACTCTATTGGACTAACACATGAATTATATCAGGGTTGGTCGTATCGAAAATCGATACGTATCCCCGGCCCCAAAATCCAATACGTATTGGCCGTATCGTGTCATGCGTTGGACTGTATCAATAAGTATCGGCCGATATGGACCGTATAACCCCAAATTATATAATTACTACGAAGTTAAAGATTTTATATTTTAAATATATATACATATATATATATATATATATATATATATATATATATATATTTCACATGATTTTTTTTTATTTTAGCTTAAAAGTAATTTATTTTAAAATGCCCCTATATAGCAAGCTTCCATGAGCTTTTCAAACAAAGAATTTGAAACACTCAATGCCCAAGCCTCTTAACTTTGAACCAGACCCAATTTATGTCATTAGAGCCTACATGCAGGGGACCCCCCTCTACTATATATTTCTCAAAGTAGTCAACCAGAATGAGGAAATGATAGTGGTGCACTTTTATGAGACATGGAAGCGTGCTTGCTACTGTTTAACCTTAGGTGGATCACATCATTCACATAAGCTTTGTCACATCGTTGACATATATTATATGTATGGGTAGAAATGCAGCAGACTTTATAAATGAGAAAAATGACCCTGATAGTCCCATTAGACCAGACCCTCTAAATGAAGAGCTTTTTTTTTTTTTTTTTTTTTTTTTCTTCTTCTTCTTTCCTTTTAATGAACACTTGTTATTAAAAAATTGGGTATTTTTCCCATTTTAAGGGTTAGGTTTTAGGATTTTTTGATAGACTTCTCTTCATCAAAAGTAGAAGTTGCAAGAAGCATATTGTCCACAAATATATATCATATTGTGAGCAATACACATCAGATTTTCTAAAAGATAATAAAGCACATCCCATAAAAAGCATGCAAAGATAGATACATTCCAACATTAAACACCTAGAGTCCTTCTAGGGTTGGAAACATGTCTTAAATTCTCCAAGGTCCCCCCCCACCCTTAGTGGCAAGGAGATATCTTGGCCAAAAAAATTATCCTTACTCCCCCATTTAATGGCATAATACATCTCATACTTATACGTCTATGGCTCCAATTATACATATACTCTAATGACATACGGTCGAGCAGGGTCAAGTTGGGTCGACCAATGTTGAGTAGGGTCGAGTCCTTACTCAACCCAAATTGATCGACCCAACCCCGACCCCAACCCAGACCCGACCGACAACTCGGCCTTGAGTCTGGCTGAGTTTTGAGTCCAACCCAACTCAAATCCATGGAGCACATGTTTGAAGATTCTTTTTAGAAGGGCGCATAGACAAGCATAGATCCCTTCAACAACTTAGATGGCTGCCATTATAACGTGAACTTATTATAGATAAGATCATTAGATTCCCCCGCATTTCTCTCGGATCCGGAGAGAAAGAAAGATCGGATTCCCCCCCACCCGAAAATGACGAAACGCTCCCTGATTCCCACTTCATGTTTCCGAATCACAATTATGGCCTGCATAATGATGCATAAGTAGAGAAAAGGAAGGGATTCTTTTTTCCACCCTTGGATCACCATCCTGCGGCTGTTAATAAAAGTTGGCTACTTTTTATCTTTTTGACTTTGGAGAGAGGGATAAACTAAGGTCCTACCCCTTCCCATTATCATTTTATCTTCCTCCCCTCCCTCTCTATGCCTTGTGACATGAGAAAACACTACTTAAGTATTATACAAAATAAATTATTAATTATCTCAAAATTTTAATCATCTTAACGGAAAAAATAAAAATAAAAAATTAAAAAAACACGTCACGGTACCGTCTACTTTGTGACCATGCTCCTATCGTCTCCATTTATTCGATACGCTTAACGGGTCGTATTAACGATGGTCTAGTAAAGAATTAGAATTAAAAAAATATAAGATAGTGTATAACAATATGATAAAGTAATAATGTATAGAATATGATTTGGAGATTAGTGAAGAAGGGAGAGTAAAACAAATAAGTTATTAATGGTCCAATCAAAGTTAGGTCAGAGACAGCCAAACCCAATGAAAAATAATTGTTTTGGTTAGGTTTACTTACTTATAATTAGCCAGATGATTATCATTTTAATAAAACGAGAGGGAACGAGAGGGAATCGTACCGGTTCCGAGACGGTACGAGAGACGACAAAAACCGAACCGCTTTTTTTTTGCGGGAACGGACTGCGGTCTGCGGAGCACTGGAGCAGGTGTGACCGTCAGAAAAACCGTGAAAATGCGACGAAAGCCAGAGGACGCGCACGTGGGACCCGCGCACACGAGAGAATCCGGGCGTGGAGCACGTCGGCACAGCAGAGGCGCGGTCGTACGCGGCGAAACGAGTCCAAAGCGGCCACGTCGGAATCCGGACGGGAAGAACACGTGGACGGTCAGAAACCGCGAGGAAACCGGGAATCTTCTTCCACGTCCGCCCTTTTCTCTCCTTTGGACTGATGCAGTAAAAAACATAAATAAAATTAATATAAGAAAATATATTAAAAATATATATATTTTTTATATTTTATTTTTTTATTTTTATACAACAATATTTAAGTATAAAAGTGGGAAATGGGATTTAATGAAAAAGGAATCCAACTATCAAATAGTCTCAAAGTACTCTTAATACTTCCTTAATAACATAACCTAGGAATGTTACAAGAGTCAAACCTTTCCACAAGATTGGAGGAGAGTGAGGTTATATTACATGGCAGTGTGAGGAGGTCCAAGCACATACAGGGTATGGGAATATAAAAAATAAGGGAATCCAAAGGAGGGGTAATTCATTTTTAATGAGAAAGTGTTCAAGGGCACAACATCGAGTGATGTTTAGGTGTCGGGAATCCAATTATGGCTGTAGAGTTAGTAGAGTAATTGAAGCAAATGGAGAAAAAGAAAAAGAGAGAGAGTTATTAAGGATGGGAATCTTGGGGATGAGTTGCTCACATGAAGAAAGATATAAATAGGTAAGAAGACAAGGTTAATATAATTGTAGGGATATGAGAGATTCTTTGCAAGTGGGGATGGGTGTGGAACCCACTATGTAGGATCCCTTAGAAGAGTTACTTTTGTTGTACTATACCCAATGTACATGACTTTGTGTTGTTGTTACGATACTAGTTTAAATGTCTAGTTTTCCTTGTTCTATCAGCTCTGAAAGTGTTAGACATATCATTTAGGTACTTGCATCTGTGTCATATGTGGTACTTTTTATCACGACAAAAAATTTTCATTATATGTTGTACGCATAAAAATGTAGGGAAATTATAATAAACGACTTTTTAAGCAACACTAAATTATATACATTGAAACAGGCTTAAAAAAAAATATTTTGTATGATGTCAACACTTATGGAAATGGGAATATGTTCACCTATTTTTTTAGTCCCTTACATAGTTATTGAAATTGAGAGGTAAAGGAGCCAAGAATCTGATTCACCAGCTCATTATTCATGCTTCATATAAATATAATTTTATTTGATCAATGATTTTCTATTTATGTTATCATTAGTCTATATTTTCTTTAATAATAATATTTAAAAATAAATAAAAAATTCTAATGGGTAATTAACCTCCAATCTTAGAAATTCAAACCTCAATACACATATTTGTTTGAGTCAATTTTATAAAATACACATATTTGTTTGAGAATCTAAAAAATTATTTTCATTTATCGTGCACTACGACAGTAAAAGGATTTTGTGCAGATGAGGTTCAAAAAAACACGACAACAAACATTGTTCTTTCTAGAAAATATGGACGTACCACAATATATTTCCACTTAAAATGTGTATTTTTTCGCGATGGTGATACCCGAAAAAATACCTGGTTACAAATGTTGTTCATGTTACACAAAAAAGTACTTGACTTTATACTAGGTAATGTCATCTTTATTGTGGTCCCATAATAATTTTTTTTTTTTTAAAAAAACTCAAGAGTAAATTAGTAATTATTATTTTACTAGAATCACTAATTAACTATGTAAGTAATAATAGAATTCACCTTGACTACTATAAAAAATCCTAATGTAGAAATTAAGGAATATAAATAACAAAGGATGTCACAAGAGTCACACATGTAGTTCAATCACTTAATTTTTTTTTTTTTTCTAAAAAACTCTTACTTATATTTTATTATAATTATATCGATATGTCATAACTCTTTAAAAAGTATAAATAAAATTTATGATAAATATTTTTCGTAATTAATATTTATATCATGTATCCACGAGTAAAATAAGTTTGGATAAAATAGTCGCCGATGAATCCGAAGCAAGTTGTTGTGTTGTGGAATATGTCCACTTCATTGTCCCTCTCCCGCACCCAACGTGAGTACGTGACCCTTCCCATTCCAAAACGGAATCTTTTCCGAGTTGTGACTCGCCTCTTGGAAGTATTCCCATGGGGCTCGTAAATTACAGAGATGCCCTCCATCGAATTGTATTTTATTTATAATCACACCCTTCAACGAAAATATCTAAAAGTCGGGGACTTATTTGAAATTTCGAAAGAAGGGGGAGGAGGGAAATACGTGGCGGAATCCGACGGCCGTAGGACGCTTGTCACCTAGTAAGAAGGCGTGGCGTCGGTTTCGTGTCAGAGACCCCACCCCTGCGTATGGAATCCTTATCCCCTATATTTCCGAACAGAATATCTCTCTTTTTCTTTTATTTTTTAAAAATTAAATAAAATCCTCTTCCTCCTTCCACGTTTCAAACCCAGGCAGCGATGCCGTATTTTTATTTTTTTTAAAAAGCAAGAAAAAGATGCAGAAAAATGAAAATAAAATAAAAAATAAATAAAAGCGCCGAATCAGAAGACGTCTGGAAGTGACGATTCCCCTCTGGACTGCGAAACCGAGGCATCTCGAACTGGGCGAAGGAGGGAATCTTCTCGCCGGAAGTCGTGGGGATTCTGTCCACGCGTCGAGGAGTGAGCGGCCACGCGGGACCACCGTACGCGCCGGACATTCTCTTTTCCTTTCGCCCATCCGAAAGGCCGGCTCCGGCCTTCTTCACTCATTTGTCTGACACCCTAATGACAAAATTACCCTCGACCGGAAATATGACCTTCTCTTCCCTTCTCTACTCGGATGGAAATGAAATGACGTATAAGAGCTTTTTTTTTTTACCTTAGTTTAAAGAAAATAGAAAAATTATTATTTTCTAATTTAATTTTCCTGTGGTTTTTGATAATATGTTGTTAATGCTTGGTTATAGCTTATCAATTAAACTTCTACTATTTATGTTACTTTTTTAAAAATATTTTTAATAAAAATAAATGGGAAGGAAATCTTCCAGCGCGCATCTTGTGATCTTTGTACTTAAATAATGCTAGATAGAGTCACTTCTAGTGCACTTTAGAGTTTAGGTAGTAGAAAGTGGTTTTTGCGTATAATTTTTTATTATCTTTCTAAAAAATCTATTTGTAAAAATAAAAAGGGTGTTTTTGTAATTTCCTGGATTCCTTTTGTGAGATTCCAGCTAGATAGACCGTAAAACTTAAAAAGTGAAACCGAAAGTGGGGATTTACGGAATCGTGCAACAATTTCAAAAAGTGGATTTTTTAGACTTTCGAGTTTATTTAAAGTAATAATTTTATACTTACAAAAGTGAGTTTATTTTGATAGATAATTTGATTATTTATTTATTTATTATTATTTTTTTATTTTTGGCGATAGCTTTACTCTACCTACTCCGAGGAAAAGAATCTGGGAAAGCAGAAGAAGGAGGAGGAGGAGGAGGAAAAATAGAAAAAAAAAAAAAAAAAAAAAAAAAAAAAAAGGGGGAGAGAGTACAGGTAATAAAAAAATAAAGGAGAAGAAAAGGGCAGGAGGGAACACGTATCAAAGATTCCGACTCGCGGCTTCCGCGTATCGTCCGATTCGTGCGTTAACCCTTTTCACCCTTCTTCCCTTCCGAATATCGCGACATACGCGACGACGCGACGATGGGATATATACTGTCGAAAACCGGCGTTTTTTCTCGCTTCACCCCCAACCGAATCTTCGTATTTTAATGCCCATTTTCTGTTCCCGAAAACAGCTTTTTGGATCTCCGATTCCCTGTTTTTCTTCTATAAAACCCCTTTCGCGACTCGCGTTTCTGCCTTTGGAAGAAGAGATTGGAGAGCTGATTGATTAACAGAGAGAGAGGGAGGGGGAGGGAGAGGAAAGAGAGAGAGAGAGAGATCTGGTCTGGTGGCCGAGAAATGGGGTCTTCGTCTGAACTCAGTTTGGATTTAAAGCCCTCTTTCACTCCTAAAACGATCGCCGGCCTTCTGCGGGAAGTTTCCGGGATCGGGGACGGCTGCGAGAGATCGTCCAAGCTGGAGGATTACGTTAAGTGTCTGGAGGAGGAGAGGAGGAAGATCGACGCCTTTAAGCGGGAGCTTCCGCTTTGCATGTTACTCCTCAGCGATGGTGCGGGTTTTTGGACTCCTTCACTTTGAATTCTGTCTCCGTTTCCTTTTAATTTCGTTCATTTCATTGCTTTTTTATTTTTATTTAATTTTTGGGTGAGTTTTTGTGTGGTTGAATTTTGTTTGAGACGGGTTTGTGATGTGTTCGACTGGTCTTTGCAGCTATCGAAGCTCTGAAGACGGAGGGAATGCAATGCAGGTCGGTGGACGCACGGCCAGTGTTGGAGGAATTCATGCCTATTGGAAGCAAATTCGAGGAAGACGGAGGGGTAAAAACGGAAAAGGACTCCAGAGATAAGATGAACTGGATGAGCTCCGCTCAGCTCTGGAGCGATAATTATAACGACAACAGCAATAACAACAGTGCCAACAACAATTATAAGAAGAACAAAATAGTTGAGGTGAACGGAAGATTTATTTAATTATTTATTTTGAAGAACATATCTTTTGAAGTAATCTGAACCTTTTTTTTTTTTTTTTTTTTTTAATTTTTTTTTTATTCTTTTGTTGGTTTTGGCTGAATGGTTTATCTGGTTTCCTCGTATGGTTGTTCTGTTAATTGTAGAAGGTGGAGGAATCCAATCGATCTGTTATCGGGAATCCTTTCTCGGAGAGTAAATATAGGTGCAACGGAGGGGCATTTACGCCATTCAAGGAATTTTCTGGTTTTCCGGCGAGACCGAGGAAGGAAGAGAAGGAGGTGTCCGCAGTAGCGGACCTCTCTCTTCTGTCTCCAGGTGTAAAGAGTGTAAGCACGGAATCCGGTGCCAGTGGTGCGAGCTCAAGGAGCGGTAATAGGGCTAATCCGTCCGTTACATCAAACGCTCAATCTAATATACAGCCACAGCAACAACCGAGGAAGGCGAGGAGGTGTTGGTCACCAGAATTGCATCGTCGGTTCGTTAGTGCTCTGCAACAACTTGGCGGTGCCCAAGGTGAGCTAAAAGTCTTTCTAAAATCCCAAAGATTCTTTCTTGTTATTCCCTAAATAGATGGGTGGTTGCTTGCTTTTGTGGTTTCCATGAACTTGGTCTCTTCACCCTATTTAAGATGATCTAAAATAAGTCTTTTTTTGAGTTAAAAAGAAAAGAAAGTGGATAGAGAACCATATAGTGCGGACAACTATTTGAAAATGGGATCACTGGTTAATTTTCTCTTGAACTGAGGTGAATAATCAGTAGACTTCTGCTGAGGAGATATTCTATCGATCGGGTAGCTGAATCAAGGAATCAATCCCCTGTTAAGGCAAGCTAAGCTACATGAGACGGGAAATGATAGGTCATGGATACCCGATTAATAAAACTTGTCTGAAGAGAGATTACAATTTTGTGCTGTTTTTTTTCTGAATAGTTGGGCGAATCTTTCGATCCTTGAAGTTTGAAGAGAAGTGGAATACAAGTTATCAGATCGTCTTCTCCATGCTCTTGCGTTTGATGGCTATCTCTTTCCATCTTTTTATATGAAAAAGAAAGAGAGTGCATTCCGCGATAAAGTGTGTCAGAAGCAATATCTCACAAATGAAGAAAAAGCAATCCAAGGAATAATTTGCATAAATATTTAAGAAAAGGAATTTATTTCCTGGTAAGTTCTGGCAACCTTTCACGTCTTTGGTCACTCGCTTCCACTGGTTGTTGGAATCTCTGGCTGGAATTAATCAGAAAGCCGATGATGAGTGGAGAGGCTTCTTTTGTCTTTGCGGTCAGGTTAAAATGAAGCCATATACAGCTGTGTCCTACAATTTCAGTTGAAATAATGCTAGGCAACAGTTTCTGTTATTTGGGAAGTAATGAGTTTTGGAGAGAGAGGAAGATAATATGAACTGTGTATTTAAATAGAAATTGATCCAAGAGAAGAAAGGCAAGTTAGCATTGACAAGTCATCACAAAATTCATGCTTCAACCCTCAATGATTTTTCTTTCTTAATTCGCATGACTTTAATTCAGTTGTTCCCCTGTAAATGACTCAGTTTTCTCTTTCCTATTCTGTGTCTCAGTGGCCACTCCCAAGCAAATCAGAGAACTTATGAAGGTGGAGGGTCTTACAAATGATGAAGTGAAAAGTCATTTGCAGGTTAGTTTTTCCAACTCCCTGATCCTAAAAGTCATACTCCCTTCTGTTCTTTCACTGTTTTGAGGTCCCATGGAAGGTCTGCTTGATTTTGTTACTTTTCAGTACATGTTTCTTTTCTTGAAGGCTAACTCTATTTTTTCCTTGGTACAGAAGTACCGATTGCACACCAGAAGGCTCCCTACATCTGCATCTAACTCCTCTAATAAATCAGTTGTTTTATTGGGAGGCATATGGGTCCCACCTGACCATTATCAGTCCTCAAAGCCGAGCACATCTCAATCAGGCTCTCCCCAAGGTCCACTTCAGTTGGCTGGGAGCAGTAGGGGAATCTCAAATACTGGCGGTGATAGCTGCGAAGATGAAGAGGAGAAATCGGAGAGCTACAGTTGGAAAGGCCACTTTACACGATCAGGCGAAGATGAGACTGAATAAGATGGTAACTCTTAGAGGGAGGAAAAGCCTTAATTTTGCAGATACTATACAGGGCGTACAAGTATATGATATACTAAACAATCATGAGAGGGACTTGTGATGAAAAAAAAAAGAAGAAGAGAGTAATGGGGTGGTACCCCATGAAATTTTGTAAGTTAAATTTTCATAGAAGGCTTTTAACTTATTTGGTTTTGAGTGGGAAAGAGGGGGTTCATCATACGAGGATGTCTTGTAACGTTCAGTAGAGCAGGCCCTATGTTTCCCTTAACATAAAATTAGCCAGTTTTAAATATACAGCTTTTTTTCCCAAATTTTGAGTTAATCACTTGAATTCTTTCATCTTTTTGCTAACATTCAAATAAGTTCTAATTTGACTTTGTTGCATGAAATTCAATCACATCGTTCCATTTGCTCCTGAACATGAGTGTTTCTTACTATTTCACTTGTAATTTCTATTCCACCGACTATGAACCCTTCACAAATTCTGTTATTTGTTTATGTTCTTGCTGTGAGACTTAATCTTTCAAAGATTTCATAAATAACCTGGAAAATCCAGTTTGCTGTAACTTTTGTCTCTACCAGTTGCTAGGTATTTTCTTGGTAATAGGTTCCTCTCTGAGGTGAGTGGCACCGCTTTTCTTGTTGTGCCCTTGTTGTTTTTTCTTTTTCCTGGGAACATGGGAGTTAACCAGTTCTTGTTCATAATTCAAATTGAACAGCTTTCAAGTAATTCATAACCAAATTGGAAGGTTATGAAAAAAGCCTTCTCCTTGTCCATTCTTTCTGTTGCTTTCAGGACTGAAACTTGTCGTGTTCTCATACAGAACAGATGGTGGATGAATACCTCCAGCTGGTCTTTCATTTTACAGTGCCAAGTCAACATTCTAATGAACTATTCTACATCTTGTTCACAAAGTAATTTCAACAACATAAGCTAAACTGACCATCTGAGATGTCTAGCAATTGGTGTTTGAGAAGCTGTATACCCAATTAGTCTGCTTCTTTAAAGATCAACGAGGTCATAAAACCTCTATTTGAACATTGTACAGGCGTATATTGCTTCATGCAGGATGAATAACCTGAAAACATAGAGAACACCAACAATGCGATGTATTTTGATGTTTCCCATCTCTGAGCTGAACTGACCATGACATAATACTCTTTACAAGCCACATGATTCCCTTGCAGACAAATTTCTGAGTGTGTTCAAATTACTGTAACTTGTTTAATCCCTTCCTGTTTCACTGCTTCAATGCATAAACAGGTTAGTCCATTTTGTATCTACATGATCTGAGGTGCTGTCTTTGTTTCCACCATACAAATTGGCTGCAGAGCTTTTTCAACAGCTGTGGTGATCTACTGATCTTTCTCCCTTTTCCTCAACTTTAGATCATGTTTATCATGAAGTACAGCTCTAACCAGTGATCCTCTTTAAAGTTTCCAACTGTTTCTGAGAAGGGCACTGAAAATTCCAAAAATTGTTTGCTTGTGTTTATACTTTCCCATTTCACCTCAGAATTTGATCTCCGAAAATCAGCCCATGAAGCCTTTGTCCAATCCTTATCCTAAAAATCTGCTGCCATGTGTTGTGCATCTGATTTGAGAATCCTCCACTTCTGGACAAAAGAGTCTCTCTCATGGAAAGGGAACAAAAGCTTGAATCTCTTGTGCTGGATACTGTGATCCCACATGAAGAGATGCTGCTGAGAGCAAACTGTAGTTGTGAAAACATGGAAGAAAATGATGTAGGAAGGGCTGGCATTATTTCTCTTCATCTCTGATGCCTTCCGAATGTTTACTAACAGCCTCATATTGGTCCCAGTCACGTGGGTGGATGAGATGCAGGTATGCCCCCCTTTGCCCCACTTCATTTGTCAAAGAGCACAAAAAGAAAACCTTGGAGATTCTCTCATGGCTGATGTTGAATATAAATACTCTTTTATGACTGGGTACGAAGAATAATTCGTTGTAGATAAGATTATGAGATTTTGTCAATCTAATCTGGCTTTAAACTAATGGTTCTACTACAATTATTTAATGCCCATCATTTTTTTCTTCTGTTTAGCTCTTATAAATAAAGCTGTTGTCAAGTCTCCTGTTTCCATCAATTAAGCCTTTTCCCAGTTGCTGTGCTTTAACATATCTTTTACTCTGAAATTCTTACTGGCATCCTGTATTATTTATATCCATATTGTCTCATCTTCTTGGGGTGGTGCAGGCATGAGAGGATTGGAAGGTTCCCAGATGGGTGGGGGTCTATAACCTAATCCCATTTTTAATACCCATCACTCGTCTATGAGATATATTTCTGGTCTATACAATGTGTATCGGCCGATACAGCCCGATTTTCTGGGGTTTTAATACGGTATCGGAAAATACTCTTGAGGTTTTAGGGCTTCTCAATGGGAAATATGATGGAGGCATGTGAGCCTCGTAGACTGGCTAGGCCCATATACCTCTTTATCTACATAACATTGTAAACATTTAATTACCCAGGCCCATATACCTCTTTATATATATATATATATATATAAAAATTATAAATATATATTGGAATATTCTTTTTTATAAATTTTACGAACAAAAATAAGGTCTGCCATAAAAAATAATAAAAAATATATATATTTTTTTTATTTTTAAAAATCATATTAAAAACAAAAAAGCTACTTTAATATATTTTTCTTGGTTTTTTACCTTATTATATGTTTATACCTTAGAGGCTTATACTTTGTAATCCTATAGTTACTCGTAACCTGTACGCGTGTGAACTGTGGTCTGTAGATGTTTCAAACAGTAATTGGAGGAGTTGCCACCCCCCAGACCCCAAACACTAAATTTGGCGCCATTAAGTGTTCGTCGCTTACAAAATTCGAGTGGCAAGAGCATGAACTCTTAGGAACTACGGTCAGCCATCCGGACCTCCTTCTCTGTTCGTTTCTCACTGAAATAACTCTGTTCGAGTTCCTTTCGTTTCGGCCGATTTCTTCTCCTGACGACGTCCCGGGCTGCTTGTCGTTGCTTTCTCCATACAGGCATCTGTTTGTCACAAATGCCTTAAAGAGAAAGGCACTATTTGATTCGCTTTGTGGGTGCTGTCTAGGCAAAACGCGTTTAATGTTCTGATTTTTTTAATTTCATTATGCTTGTCGAGAAAACTTTTTGTGGCGTCTTTTGAGAACCCGTGGTTGTATACTTTTTACTAGAGAATAGAGATTCAGGAATTGCATGAAATTTTGAGAGTGTGATACTTACTTGTCCAAAATTTTGCCCAGGTCGTGTCTGTCAAAATGTCACTTTAAATATCTGCATGAAGTTTGCTGCCATTGGTTGTTAAAGTGAGTGCCTTTCTGTTGGTTGTGGCAGATTTCGCTGTTGTTAAGAGTCCCCTCGGTCAGTTAAATGAAGGAAATAGTGACCATCCAAGTGGGCGATTTTTCAAACTACATAGGTTCCCACTTTTGGAACTTCCAGGTACATTTTGCATAATGAACTTTGCTTCATTCTGGTACCGCCCAAAGCTAAACCTCTTCAAAATTTGTATTTCTCTCTTAAAATTCATGGGGGATCCATTTCTTCTATTGCCACTTTCTTATTAGGTTCTTTCCTTACATGAGAGAAGTGAATAATAACTTGATATAGTATCACTATAAGATGTCATTCACATTTTCTCTTTGGTTAGCTTCTTCTATATCTTTTTACTTTATGTGGTTTTATTGACTTAATTCATGTCATTGAAGGATGAATTGCTTGGTTTATCCGAGGAACCACATGGAGATCCTGTTTTCAGGAATGCATTTCTGGATATGGATGTCCTATATCGCACTGGAGAAACCCAGCAGGTGCTTTATATAGACTGCTATTATGTCTTTTTTATTCATTTAATGCTAGTGAGATTTTTCCTTCAAACGTGTAAGCAAACACTGAGAATTAGTTATTTCATTACATGAAGTCCAAGTATGTTGAAATCTAGAGGTTATCCTCCTTCTCAACTATACAATGCATTAATCCCATAGAAAAACAAATCCATGAAGTTACTTATTTTGTTTATCTTCCTGGTGAATATGATTTCTGGCCAATACTCGTTAGTTGCATCCTTAGGATTATTTTGTGTTTTCAGTCATATGTTCTAGTTTCATTGCTTGAGCACGTAGAACTCTCTGATTTTAAGATGTTAAGGGATTTGAGAAGCTACCAGGTAGCGGGCCTTCAGTCAATGTATATTCATTAATTTAGATCATTGTATAGGGGCTGTTAGATGCAAATTTAATTTGCCTTCATATTGTTGAAATTCAATCAGTTATCCAAATTATCCAAATTTCGATCTTTAAATAGTTATTAGTTGATTACATCCTAATTTTTAGGTTTGTGCAGGGTATTGCTACTTATACACCTCGTTTGTTATCAATTGGGTTCCAAGGTGATTATTACTATGCCTTGATATATATATATATATATATATATCTATGTGTGTGTGGATTTAGTTCCATACTACTTGTCACAAATACATGAAATGTTTGTTGTTCCCTCACTTGGAAATACAAAATCATTGCCCTCATCTTTTCTGGTTTGCTGTTTTGAGGTTTATATTGCATACACTTACAGAATTTGCATATGCTTGATATTTTCTTTCTTTCTGAGGTAGGTAAAAAGGGACAATCAACTCATGCCAGTATATGTATACGCCAATAGTTCTAGTGGTGGATCATGGAAAATAATCTTAAACTTTAATGGAATGTGTTAAATATAATTTGGAGCTTTGGAATCTAATATTTCTGGTGATCTTGCTCCTTTTATCCCCTTTTTAACTACAGTGATATCTAGTTCTTTAGGTGTTTCAGTATCCTTAAGTGAGGAAAAGAACTAATAAACATTTTCATTGGAAAAGGACTTCAATTATAAGTCTCCTCTAGTTGCGCAAGTTTTGTTACTTCTGTTTGTCATTCATTACGAATTATGGAAACAGTTTAGGATTGTGTTTTCTAGATATAATAAAAAATTTCACCATTTTCAAAGAAAGTTTTTTGGAAGCGGTGAGCCTTTTTTTTATGCTTTTAATGCAACTGCTCATGAGAGCTGCGTTTGCTCTTGGCCTCATGAGCATATTCTTCTGGTGGGAGATGGTGCAAATTCCTTGAACTACTCTGCAATGCAAAAGATTTTGAATTTCCATGTACTTTTTTTAGAGTGTTGGTTTAGATATTCAGTTTGTTTATTCTTGTTATTTTCCTAACTTACAGGCTTATAACTTGTTGGATGTGATAATGTGAATGACAATGTAGTTATCTGTTTGCTTGCAAATAGTGAATAAATCTTAGTTCTGTCGTCTTATTTGGTTTGAATCATAATTGGATCTAATTTCCATCACTTTATGTTTGTGTACTCCTTGGTCTTCCTTAATTTTCTATTGTCTTTCTCTTCAATCCTTAAAGTCATCGTCAAAATTATGAAGTTCAAGATTTTATTTTCAGTTAACTTTGTAACTGCCAACAGCCAAACCCTTCGCTGTTTTCTCTTTTACCATCTGATTTCCTAACTTTATCAGTCTTGTTCCTTCCAGGATTTTTTTTTTTTTTTTTTTTTTTTTTTTTGAGAACAAATTCTTCTTGGCTGATCACTCTATATTTATGGCATTCTTGATGCAGAAAATTAATTTTGATAATCAACATAATCAGTTTAACAAAGAAGGCCTTTGGTGCTCAGTTTTTTTTCCTGCCTTGGCCTGTTCATATACTTTAAGAGTACACCTCCAAATCATTGATTGGGAATGAAGACGAGTAGCTTTTATCCTGTTCATATACTTTTAGAGTACTGTTCATATACTTTAAGAGTACACCTCCAAATCATTGATTGGAATGAAGACGAGTAGCTTGTCTATAAATTTTTTTATATTAGTCTGACAAGTTGGAGATTAATAGTCTAAAGTGTCATATTCATTTGGCTAATTTCTTCAACGCCACTGAATGGGTGTTTATGTTTAGTATATTTTTGCTTTGTTTACAGGATCCCTTGGTTCTTTAAGTTCCTGTGGTTCTTTTTATGATGAAACTTCATCATCTGATCCATCACACGTTATCACATGGTGAGACATATTTTAAGGTTGGATTTTAAAAGCTATATTTCTGTCAGATGATGTAGTCCAGTCAATGTGCAGGACTGGGAAAATTACAAGACAAGCATCCAAACCTTGCAAGAAAAATCTGTTTTTGAAAAGCTTGGAGGAAGATGAGCACAGGCCACCTCTTTTAGACAGCACTAGCGTCAGAGAGGATTATTCTGAGAGCGAAATCCAAGATAAGGACCGTGTAGAATGTCTTCAAAACTGTGTCGAGTTCTGGACAGATTTTTCTAAAGTACATTATCATCCACAAAGCCTATATGAACTGAATGGCTTGTGGACAGATATTCTGGAATTTGATAATTATGGAATTGGAAAGGATGTTCTCCTCAGTTGTTCTCAAGGTGAAGAAATGAAAGAGAGGCTTCGCTTTTTTGTTGAAGATTGTGACCATATTCAGGTATTCTTGACTGCCAAGTTGTGCACCTTCCACAAAGTTGATATGGACAATAAAATGGACTCCCAAAATGTTAAATGAATGCCCAACATAGTCATAGTCTTGGATTTATACATAATGTTCCAGGTTGTATGTGCTAAAGTTGCCTACTCTGTTTTACGATTTTCAATTATTTCAATCCATGGCCACTACAGGGTATCCACTTCACAGTTGATGATTCAGGCGGTTTTTCCAGTGTAGCTGCAGACTTTTTGGAGCATATTGCGGATGAGTACACAAACACACCTGTCTTGCTTTATGCAGCAAGAGGTCCCAAAAGTCGTATGGATGAAAACAAGAGACAGTTGGTCTTTAGAGCTCTTCATGATTCAGTTTCTCTCACAAAATTGTCATCCTTTTGTAAATTGATGGTGCCCATTGGATTACCATCCCTCAGTAGAAGTAATCGGTTCTCCCTTTTCATGCCTTTAATATTTCAAAACCAAGGTCTGGACACCCTGTATCTGATTCTATGGAATGTACACCATATACCCGACTCAATGTAAAAAAGAAAATTCCCCTAACAACTTGGTTCATTTAAACAAAAGTATGTGTTTTCCATCAAATTGAAAGTGAAAAAAGCAGGGGGATGTCCATAGTATCAAATACACAAGGGGTCCAAATCAATGAGCTTCAATTTTATGCTACCACCAGTTAATATTATAGTCTACCTTGCTGATGTAATCATCCTTTATTCACCTGTGAAGGTAAGGCGGCTACTTTTCTTTCCATAGAAGATGAAAAACCATTTCACTG
Source organism: Aristolochia fimbriata (assembly GCA_019845555.1). Classification (NCBI taxonomy): domain Eukaryota; kingdom Viridiplantae; phylum Streptophyta; class Magnoliopsida; order Piperales; family Aristolochiaceae; genus Aristolochia; species Aristolochia fimbriata. The sequence goes on along the minus strand of CM034084.1, from coordinate 20,647,275 downwards.
CAGTGCAGTTTATGCTGCTGCATTGAACTCCATTTCACTTCCATTCAGAATGGACGCATTTGGATCTTCAGCTGCCTCCAATTATTTTTCCGGTGCCATTGACATGGGTGGTTTGGTATATATGCTCACAGACCAAGCTAGGCAAAATTCGGTGGCTATACTGGATGTAGCAATGCCATCTCCTCCATTGACAGGTTTCTTCTGAATTCCATTTTTTTCTTTTTTAATTTATTAAGTTATGGTTATAGAAGCAGGATTGCTAAGTATCAGAGTTTGAGCACTCTTTAATAAGCCTCAAGGATAAACTTGGCTGTTGCTAAAGAATTAGATTAAACCACTGATCTATACTACCAAGACCTTCAGCAACCTGGTTATTATTGGAGTCACTTTGTATTTAGTCTCCACGTGCACAGCAACAGCGTATAGCCTCAATCATTGCCTATTTCACAATGGTTCAGCTCAAGCACAGTTAGTCAATTTATCTCACCAGCTTGATGAGGATTTCAACCAAAATTGTTATTTAAAGATAAAGGTAGATATCTTGAGCAGGTGGCCATGTAAATAAAATGGAATAATCTGGTTTGGTTGAAGAGACGTCATCTCCTGACACAGAAGTGTTCAACTTGTTCAAAGTTGGATGTTTTTGGAAACATGTCCCTCTTTTTCTCCTGTTGGATTCATCTAGTTGACCCAAGATCTGCAACTTACTCTGTGCTAGCAGATGCAAACTATTCTTGATTTAGAAGCACTAGTTTTTTCTACTAATATAGGCCTAGCTGATTTTTTTATATTTTTTCTATTAACTTAGGTGAAGAAAGGAAAGGGTCGGTTCTACAAAGTTTGCATTCCTTGACACCAGAAGTTGCTGAAGATATTGAAGATGCGTATCAAGTAGAAACGGCAGTCATTCATGGAGCCATCCATAAAGGTAAATCCTCGCCAGTAGCCATCAGTTTGGGTTCTTACTTTTGTTTGTTCTCTTTAGCCTCATGACTACATAGCATTGTCATCATCCAAGGTTTGGGAGGAGAGGTCTTGTAGATCATTTTTCTTTCCTTATATCAGACTTGTCTCACTTTTTCAAAATCTTCTTTTCTTCCATGCTTGTATATTTGAGCCTTCATCCTTCCAACCGCAATGAACATGCTGTAACCATAGCAACAGCTTATTCTCATGTTCTCGAGCTGTTCTTTATGTATTTTGTTGTGCTTGCCCTTTTTATCCTTCTCAACAGTTTCATCCCTTAGCTGCTCATATTCAGTAAATGTTGCAGCATTGTCCAATGCTAGCTAGCCTCGAGATCATCTTGTAGAATTTCTTGTCATCTTTTCCAGCATATGTTCCTGTGATGCATTTCCACACACAGTTTGTTCATGTAAGCTCGTTCCAAGATTTTTTTCACGTTTAAAAGAGTGTTTTGACTTGCAGGAGGTCGCCGGGCTGCAGTGTCAGAAGTTAAGGATTCCTTTTATGAAGCATATGAAAGTTTCCCTAATAAACCACTGTTCTCCCACCTCTCCGTGACTCAGTCTCCCCTCCCAATACCTCTCCCTTTCCCTTCAATCTTTGGGAGTCATGTAGGGCCACGAGGAGAATTATTACACAATCCTATTCCTGATTCTCAGCCAAGAGGATCTCTTAACATCCATTCAATCCCTATGGCTGCCAGACTTCGTTCAAGCAACGCCATATTGCCATATGTGGAGAAACGATTAACGAACCTCCAAAGGTTTGGGATTGATAGAGGTGCACCAGGGTCAGAGCTGCTAAGAAGTTGGGGATTTCAGAATGATGAAGTACAGGATATGGGGGAAGTGCTGTCCAAGATGGCGATGACTTTAAAGCCTCATTCTGGGATGTCATCTGATTCAGAGTAGATTCGTCTTCCATTTCGAGTGGATGCATATTTATATTGCCTACACAAAACACTTGAACTGAAACAACAGGTACTATATTGTGCAATTCCCGCGAGTTTTGAGGTCACTGAGTGCAACCAATGAATATCCTAATGCTATTTTTTGAACCCTTGTACCTTAACGTCATCCATTGAGCTCTTGTACCTTAAGGTTATTGGCAATTAAGGCGATCCGTATAAACTCAGAGCAGGTAGCAACTAACTGTTAAGAGGTTGATGTAATGCTGCCAGCGTTTCTATGCATTACTGGGACAATTTGGTTATTGAAATGCACAATTGAGGTGTGTAAAGTTTTCCAATCTGTTTCAGCCCCCACAATTCCGAGAACTAACAAAGCAAAAAGAACAATGGCACACTGGCATCTCCTTCCATAATGAATCAATAATAAATCAAAGCTGTACATCTTCGGTATTTGATGTTTGAGAAAGCACCAGCTCTTGTAACTTGTAAGGCGTGGAGAAAAATTACAATAAGCGACTATACCGGTCATCTAAAATTTTAGATTTCCACTCGTTCGTTTGGCTTCAATGAAATGGCAGCGTACCCTGCTTTAGATGGTGAATTTCCCCAGCGACAACCTAGACGAACTTCTACTGCAAACCTTGTGCCCCGAACCCGCCATTTGCTCGTCGAGCCGCTGAAGCTGCTGTTTAATCCATGGAGGATCGCTGCGACTGATCCACAAGCACTCCTTTGTATCCTTGTGTTTAAAATCTGGGGACTTGGGATTAATTTTACAGTTCCTGTTGTCCCACCACTCGTGTGGATTTGCAAAGAATAACTGCCATAGGTATAAACGGTCCTTCCTGCTGTCCTCTGCTGTGCCTAATTGGGTAAACACGAGAATTAAATTGGAAGCATAAGAAAGGCTCAATTTGTAGAATCACTGGTACCCAGTATGTATTTAACAGTGGCAACTTACTGGAACCTGGGACTGCTACTTTTGCATCCGAACTTTCTTCTATGTTTTCATCTGAACTTTCTCCTATATTTTCATCTGAACTTTCTGTGGCAGTATTCGTTTCTTTGTTTTCCACTAAGCACTTAGATTCATGGGCGGTTTGATATTTATCCCTGTGAGAAACGTAGTTCCACTCCTTCACCACGACCTGCACAATCATAAATAAGAGTGAAGAAGTCAAAAGTTTTCACAGGTGTCGTCCCATTTAATTTTTGGGAGTCAGTCAGAGACGAAGCAATGGCTCACCTTGTGAAATAATTCGGGCTTTCCAGTGTCGGAAATCTTTTCGTAACAGCTCAAATGGCCAGAAACAGTAATAAAGTCATTCGGTTTCAAATATCTCAAAGAAATTTTTGCCCAATCGCCTGATATTAACAGCAGAATCCTGAACAAAATCAGAGTTAGCTTAGGGACATCATCCAAGATACGCACACATTACCACACAATAATCGAAAAGTTTAATGTCCTATTACGTTAACCTTCTGCCGAGCAGAGTTTGATGGAAATCCTGTAAACTCCGCTTGATTTTTACGCATTTAACCAAAATGTTTCGTTTCAAATTCGAGAAAGTAGGCCCTCGGTGGACTCGAAGAAAGCAAAAAACAACAAAATCTCACCGCAATGGCGCCCCCGATTCCCGCGGCGACTTTAACTCGAGCATCGTATGCACACCAAGCTCACCATGTTTCCTGTTGCACACCTTAACCTCGCGAACGACGGACCCGATCAAACTGACGGAGTTCACCAACCGCCGCCGGAGGCTAATAGTCGGCGGCCGCCTCAACTGGAGAGACCTCCGGTAAACCCAACTCCCCCCATCCGAATCCCGTTCGTAAAAGCTCGAGTACGAGGCAGAAGAAGAAACGAAGGGAATGAAGAATTTATAATCCGCAGAAAAAGGAGAACACCTCCGAACAACGAAGGAAAGACGATTACCGGCGACGCCTCGAGCAAAACCAGACATCAGAGCTACGATTCGTAGGAACAACCATAGCACCCCGATCGTCCGCGTTCATTTCCTCTCGGAAATTTGAACTTCCTAAAGCGAATTTCCCGGCATTTATTCTTGAATGAAACCCTAAGTTTAAGAGCCGACTTTACCGGAGCCCGGATCCGCTGGCAATATTGTAGGTAGCCACAGCGAATCACGGGGCGCCAAACACATGGGACCCCCTGTGCAGCGCTCAGTTGGCGCCCCGTCCCTCACTGAAACTCATTTCGTAAAAACAACATTGGGCCGCCCATGGGCTCCCTCCTCTATTAACATCATGGGCCTCGAGCCTTATTTCCGTGGCCCAAAATTACTATTCTGCTAATATCGACTTGCTACCTTAATTTTTAAATTAGTTTAATCTTAATTATTAATTTGATACTATGTCATATTATTTAAGTTTATTATTTTAAAATTTTATATAAAATTATCAGTACAGTTGGTTAGACGCCAATGTACATTATCATTTGGGTTACTAAGATATTATACCCTGTTATTTATATATATATATTTAATATTTTTATAATTGCTAATTTATATTAATTCGGACCTGGTTCAATGGGAGTCGACCTGCCAATCGGTCCGGTTTTTAAAACACCATTACCTCGCAAGTTATAGTATTTTACATTAGATTAAATTATCACACGTTCCATTTTCCAAAACCCATGATAATTTGGATTTCAGCTCAAGTTTTATCCGAATGCATTGCATTAGATACTTCTTGACCCAACTGAGTCACCTTAGGAAGCACTTCTTCATGACTGTTATTATATAGTCCGGACACCGGGAAGAGGCGAGTGAGGCCACCCGTCACGAGGAGAATCGCTGCCACTCTGATTCAGAGGCTACAGAGAGAGAGAGAGAGAGGGTCTCTGCAAATCTATCTGTTTCAGAATAAAGGGTCAGTCAAGTTGCCAATCCTTCGTTTTGTCATCCCGGAATTCAGAAGCCAGCCAGCCCAGAGGAGACCAGTATTAATTCTGAGGAATCTGCAAATATCCTCCCGTTTCAAATATCAATAAACAGGAACCCATTCAATCACGGATATAGATCCAGAAGCTATCAAATGTGAACCCCATCTGAATCTCTGACTGCCCTTTCATATCAATCTGGTATTAGAATATTTCACTTCTCCCTCTTCCGGTTCCATCCCCCTGGATTAATTTTTCACACCCAGCAAACAAGGAAGTAATATTGTTTTTGTTATTATACAATAAGAACCTTCCACTTGGGAAAGAAAGACAAAAAGGACGACAAAGAAAGAAAGACAAAAAGGACGACAAGTCTCTACTCATCAAAAGTTCCTTCTTCTTGTCCTATATATATATCACCCTTTTCTTTTCAATCTTAAACCCACTTTTGCTGGTAGCGTGGATCTGTTGCTTTCATGGGATGGAAGAAGAGGAGGCGCGTGTGCTCGCTCCTGCTCCAGCGCCAATCCAAACCAACAGTCCTTTTGACTTCGCTCCTGTTTAAGGAGTTTTAGAAATCCGTGCAGAGAACAGGGAAAAGCTTCGTGCAGAGAACAGGGAAAAGCTTGCTGCGATTCTCAGGAAAACCCAGAAACCCCTTATAAATTTCAGTAACTTAAAATCCCGATTCTCAGAGTCCCAGAGAGCTCGCAGTTCCAAGCGAAAACGCTACACAATCAGGGTTTTCTTTATTCACACCCCGAGGCAAAGCAAGCTGTTAATGAACAGTGACATTTATTATATAACATGATGCATGGAAGAAGATGGGAGGAACGAGAAACAGAACAAAAAGAAATTAAAAATGGTGAATATTGGAAGTTCACATATATAATGTTGAAACCGAAAGTAACAGAAGAAAAAAAGATGGTTACTTTGTGATTGTCTTCCACAGGCACATTCGCGCAGGCAGATTATGGACAGGCCTGCGGAGTTTGATTTCTCGTTTGACAAAAGAGAACAACACTATGTAAGAACTATACGAAAAAAGGGAGGACTAAAAGAAACTGTAAATTTTACTGCTACTGCTACAACGCTACAGTTCAAAAAGTCCTAAAAAGGGGTCTAAGGAGGAGTGCCGAAATGGAGAATAATGAAGAACACCTGCCAGCGGTGTGAACTGTGATGAAGATGAGGAAGCCAGCTTTGACTGGTTTTGCAGAGCCCTCCCCCACTCGGGTGATATTGCTGTCTAGTCTCTTTCTTCCTTTATTCTCCTCCTCCTTCGTTTTCTTTCTTCTGCTCTTTTGTTTTTTTTTTTTTTTTTTTTTTTCTGAATCACGCACCTTGGCGGGATGAGCACCTGCAATATTTTTTAAGTAGGAATTCAAGATCAGCAAATCACTACTTGTTCACCTTGGAGATGAACAGGAGGAACAATAATATGTTTTTTGACATTAATGCAATTCATGATTCAATTGATCCCCACCCCACGCCTTCTCTCTGCATATATATATCAAAGATAACCACAGTACGAGTACCAGTAACAAACACAAGAATAAGATAACGAAGAACCTCCAGTTACTTTCAAGCTTCATCAACGAAGCAACACTCATGGATACTGGAAAAGTTAGGTTCCTCGAGAGATCTGAGGCTCCGTGTGCGCGTGTATATGTGAGCAGTCACGCATTATTTTAAGATCAACGAAAGAAGAACTATACTTCGAGATCCACAAAGCTAACAGTACTAGTGATGACCGGACTTTCAATATTGGGTTCCAAAGAAAGCGTTTTTGTCAAACACAATTTAGCAGCCAGCAATAATGCTGAGGACGATGACACGCCTCATTAATTTCTGGTCCTGGAGGACCTGGACCGGAGAGCATGAATTAAATTATCTACCCTTTGTCTGTAAACGAGCATAACCAGACGTGTGCACTCAAGGGTCCCCATTAATCCTACTTCTCCTTATACTAACAGAAACAATCAAAATCTAGAGAATTAAAGTCTCAAGTAGACAAGCAAGAGTGCTGCAGAAAGAGAATAACAAAACAACGGTCAAAACAAAAAATGTGAAAACGTTGGAAGAAGCGAGCGTTGCAAGGAGGAAACTTACTGGAAAATAGAGATCAGGAAAAGGTGGTTTTCTGGAGGGGAATGTTCAAGAAGACGGACCCAAGCTTCTTCCATCGTCGCTTCCGTTCCTCTGATGGTGTGAATGATGATGGACGTGCGTGTGTTGGTGTTGTTGCTCCTGCTCCTGCTGTTGGACTTGAAACGGGTTCTCGAAAGGAACGAGCGCCACGGAAGACGGCGACGCCGCCGCCAAAGACATGGAAGACGGCGAAGGAGCGTTCATCTGCGTGAACCCCGTCGCCACAGCCCCCCTTCCGCCCCCTTCAAACCCACCACCATTAAACCTCACCATCTCCTACATAAAAAACAAAGAGAACCCCGAAGCTATTCAGTACTACCCAAAAATCAGGGCAAAAAAAATAAAATGTAATTTTGAAACCCAATCGCAATCGCACACCTGTTGTTGTTGTTGCTGCTGCTGCCCGTAGCTCCTCATCATCTCCTGCTGCTCCCTGGCGGCCAACGCCGCGGCGAGCTGCTGGGAGTCAAACATCTGCTGCTCCCGCATGAGCAACTGCGCCTGCGCCGCCTGGGGCATCCCCCCGAGCCCCACCGCGCCGTACTGGGCGGCGGCGGCGGGGGGGTGCGCCTGGTGGAGCACGTGGTGGGGGTGGGAGAGGGGCATCATGGCGGAGGGCCCCAGGTAGGCGGCGAGCTCCTTCTTGGCGACGTGGAGGTCCTGCTGGACCTGCTTCAGACGGGTCTGGAGCACGGAGATGAGGCCGACGCAGCCGTACACCGGGTCCCGGAGCCGCATGTCGGCCTCCCACGCCAGGGAGTTCACCGCGTCCTCCCGCTGCTCCGGGCTCAGTTCGGTGAGCATCTTCGACACGTTGCTCGCGCCGAACACCTTGTGGACGTGCGCGAACCGCTGCGGGTGGTCCGGGGGGAAGTACGGCGCGAACACGCACTCCTGCGTGCATTTCCGCCGGAGGAACTTGCATGCCGCGCACGGAGAATTGGACGAAGACGCCATTAATATTTCTTTTTTATTTTTTATTTTTTATCGATTCTTCCGATCCCCCCCTTTTTTTCTCTCTCTGCAGACGAGAAATGAACAAGGAAAGCACACAATTAATCACGTCGTTTGAACATGGAGAGGGAGCACAGTAGCCGAGATCTTTGAACTGAAGCAGGTAAACGATTTTTTTTTTTTTTCTGAATCCCACGAGCTTATCTGAACAAGCAGGGTTAGAAAAGCCAACACAGAAGTTCGTCATCGCCTCAAATCAGAATCAGATAAAGAAAGAGACGAGGAAAATCCTATTGTCGAACAGCTTTCAATCTTTAGAATTCAAAAGAAGAAACAAAAGCATAAGCATTGAAAGCAAAGGAACAGGAGCAGCAGAAATATTGAAAATTACAAAAAAAAAAAAAAAGGAGCAAAGAATTTAAAGCAAAGAAAAAGGAACAAAGGTCTAAAAAGGATGAACTCTGAAGATTTCATGTTTTAGGGTTTTTGGCCCTCTGTCAGGAAGTTCTCCGGATGCAAATTCTTCTTCTTTGATACATTAACGAAAAGAAAAGGAAAAAAAAAACGGATTTTCATTCTTCAAATGGCGGTTTCGGAAAAACGACCGACCTCGATAGAGCCGGAAGCCACAGAAAGAGCCAACAATCCAGGATTCAGAAATGGATTCACAGAGGCAAAAAAAAAAAAAAAAAAAAAAAAAGAGAGAGAGAGAGAGAACTTCACGAGAATTTAAAAAATTAAAATCATTCTCTTACAGTAGCTTCGAGCAAGCTTCTCCTTCGATTGGTCGCTTGCTACTATCGAAAAAAATGGTAAAACGAAAGGACGAGGACCGAAACCGAAGATATGTCAACACGAATCAGCGAAAAGACGTCGACCTCAAGCATCCATGGATGCCTCAGATCAGGCAATCTCAAGCAAAAAACCCAACCAAACCCATTTTAGGGAAGGCGGATTTATTCCAGCAGCCGAGAAGGGAAACAAAAAAGAGGATATCTTCGCTATCTCGTTACACTTGTTCAAAAACCGAAACGTCATCATATCAACAACCAAAACGAGGAAAAATAAACCTCAAAAAAAGCTGAACCATTGTGCATCCCCTCACCTCGATTCCTCCTCGTTCGCTTCTCAAATCTCACAATCACACGGAAACCGTCCCCTTGCGTGCAGGGGGAGAAGAAGTAATCAAGAAACGCGCAGATCAAAAGCGAAGATCGCTCGCTTAATTCGCAGCACAAGTACCCCTTCACGAGCGAAAATCATTCCAAAGATCTCCCGCTAGAGACCTTTCGAACGATTCCGCTCAAATGCCGTCAGAATGCGCCCAAACCAGTTTCGAAGAAATTGATCGGTGATTCTGATTCCTGTCTCGGAGATTTTTCTAATTCCAGACGCACGAGCCCTGAACTGCTTCTAGGCCCTCTTCTCCCTTCCCTGTAGAATTCTTCAACCTTGATCGGATCTTCCCCTACGCGAACAGGTTTCAGGATCCCAACAGAAACAAATGCAACGAAAAAAAAAAAAAAAAAAAGAAATATATAGTAATCTAAATTTAAAGCCAACAAAAAAAAAAATTCCAACGAGAGGAAAAAAAGAAAAAGAAAAAAACGAAGAACAAGAACGCAGTCGGAGTCTCTCTCTCTCCACTCGGCGTCGCTTTATATATGGTCGCGTCCTGAGGCGTCACACCACCGTGGGAACGCTGACCTGCCGTCGGATTGAGCTGCGGTGAATGGTAACCGTACGATCAACGCCCACCGGTTTTCACGTCAAAGTTCAGTGTGACTCATATACCCTTTCAGCATTGAAGAAATTGCCATTTTCATAATCTATTGCCAATCTCATGCTTAAGACCAAATAAATGTAAACTCCGCAAGGTAATTAAGACCAAATAAAGTACCAACAATCTTCTTTAGGTTATATCTTTTTTCTTCTATTAGTGAATGAAATAATGACATAATTCCAAGCCAGATAATTCTAAAATGGAGGTTAGTTGTAATGCTAATAGTCCAAAGACGTGAAGTTTGTTTCTATTTAATTTTTTTTATAATTCAACAAAACAAAGTTAGTTTATTGACGCTTCAAAACAAAGAAGTTCGTTAGTTTATCGTTAGGATTTTATTGACGCTTCAAAACAAAGAAGTTTGTTAGTTTATCGTTAGGGTTTTATTGACGCTTCAAAACATAGAAGTTCGTTTTCCGTTAAGATTTTATGCATTGAAACTTCCAGTATAACGTTCGCGATTGTCTCCATTTTTTTTTTTTTGGTCGGTACTCATATGACCAAAAAATGTTAAATATTATTTGTCATTAGGGTTTAACATTATAGAGCCTTTATATTTTAAAGAAGAAAAATAAATTATTTGTTGTATCATTTGTTAGCTTGATATAACATTGTTGTATAGCTTCAATTTTAGTTTATTAGAATTTATATTTGTTATATAAATACTATATCTTTCGTGCTTACTCTACTCTATCCTCTTCTTCTAAATCCGGAGGAGTTCCTTTGTATTTGAAATTTGGTTTCTTCAACCATTAAAAAAAAAAAAAAAAAAAAGTGGCAATTAAGTAAATTTGAAGAGTACCAAATGGCCTTTCTGGGAACAAACATAACCTATCCTTCAGGGGCAATCACGTCATTCGACGTGAGATATCGTGGGCCCTCACTTTTCCTTTTGCGAGTTACGAGACACCTCAAATTCTCAATCCCTCGACTGCGCTCGTGGGGGTGGGGGAAACGGACGGGACCTCACCTGCTACTCCCAGTCAGCCGCGCACGGGGGATCCCCCCTAACGCACTGAAATGACCGGTTTAACCGGTCACGTCGACGCGACCCAACCTCGTGTAACCGCCAGGGTCTGCCGCCCTATTCCAACGCCGAGCCGCCACGTGTGATAAAAGAGTAAAGGCAAAATCTCCGAAGTCAATGTTCTGTTGGCGTGTACCCAATCCCCGCCGTTCGTCAGGTACGCCTTGCAATCCACTGGCGGTGGACCTCGGGAATCTTCGGTCGCCGTTACGAGATCGAGTGGGACCCGATTGAAGGCGACGGCTGTAGAGGGGACAAAAAGAGAAGGATGGAGAAAGGCACACCGCTGCGACTGCGCGTCCACGTGCAGAATAGGTCTTTTTTTCATAAATATAGAGAAAAAAAGGGAATTTAATTTAATTTATTCTTAAAATATATTTTTGATTTTGATTTTTTCTGATTTACTACTATTACTTTATTCATACTTGTACATTAAAGATTAATACGATAAAAATTCAAAATATAAAATGAATTGAAAAATACCATAAATGGCTAAGCCAACGTCAAGCATTATTTTTTTATTTTATTTTTATTTTTTTATTTTTTATTTTTATTTTTCTTTTCAATGAAGGACTCTAGGAGATACCTCTAAAAGACGAAGAAGCTTAATTTTTCGAGCTCTATGTAAAAACCCTTGTTTCAAATAAGGATTTATCTAAAAGAGGTTTACCCGAAGTTTAAAAACCGAAATTTCCATTCAACCCGCGCTATGTCCGATTTTGGTTTAACCAGGTTAGACTGAGTTGGACCGTTGAATATTATAAATCATAAGTTACTTATATTTAACATTTCTATAAGAAAAGAGGCAAAAATAATGCTGGTTACTGTGAATAGGGCCGAGTAAATAAGAACCAGACTGGCCTACGATTTTGGTTCAACTGGGTTAGACCAGCCAGTTCTGTTCGATTTTTAAAACACTGGGTTTACCTAAATACAATTTTTTTTGTCATAATTATTTTTTATCACAATAAATGAGTTTTTAAACACCATGACTACAGAAAAAATGCTAACAACTCCAATGTCATGGCATCATCTTTTTTTTTTCTTTTTTTTTTTTTTTAAAATAGCAAAAAGATGTATTGTTAAATCTCATAATAATACATGATTCTAGGAAATATTAAATTTTGTGAGATATTCTAAATTTCTCCAAATAAGTTTTAAATATCCAAGGTGGTTCAACTTCTTGTTTGGCCATGGAGTGAAAGCAAAAACAGCTTTTATCATAATCATGCTTCTTGGACCAAGGTTGTCTTGATGTATAAGTAAATTAATTGCTCATATGTACCTTGTCTCACCAAGTTATCTATTGCCAAAATTTTCCAAGGCAATTCACTCCATATAAAAATTTATTATTATTAATATTATTACTTATTTTTTAAAATATTATATATATTTTTTTATGGACCAGAGAGAGACCATGCTTTGGCTGCAATGTGATCTAGGATATTTCAAGAGAAGAAGCATCATTGATTTTAAAAATACAGATATTAACAAATTATATTTGGAAATCTTACATGTACTCAATCTACTTATTATAATATGTGACAATACCCTCCACAACCAAATGGTTCATTTGGACTCAGTCACCCTCTCTAATCATATATTTATGACCACTAATTAAGTCATACACATAAGACAACCTCCATCAATAACTTCAAATTTTGCATAAGGCTTAATGAAGCTGGAATGTCTTTCTCTACAATGGACTAATTCCATAAGTGACATTGTAAAGGGAAGGATTTGGTTGGTGGGATTCGTGGACTTTTGGGGTCACTTCGTTATCTATGATGTCGATGAATACCTTCTAATCAAGGAAATCTCATGGCTTTTTCCTCATTTAGTCTCCTAACCCCAGGTTTTAAGTCAAATCTTTAGTAAAAAAGTGTTTATTTCATTCGTTGTAAATTGAAATATGGGAAGATGAGTTCAGAGGAGTTAATTTTTGCCATTAATCAAAGAATCCCTCCGCGATCTCTTTGAACTTTGTGTAACGAGTTCACGCAATCTTTTCATCACAAGAAACTAAGTACAAGTGGCTTGAGTATAAGTTATAACTTATACTTGATTTATATTATTGAGTATAACTTGTACTCAAGGGAATGTTACGAGTTTTTCGGCCTACTTCAATTCAATTAAGTTAAAGTTTGAGGACATTTTCGCGTTATAAAACAGGCGATTTAGCATTTTGAAACATATCAATACATAAATCATAATTTTGGTAAAATTAGGGAGCACAGTGACTCGTCGTCGTCATCGATGAATTCCGTGATGACTCACCAATGGATTGTTACCAAAACTATGATTTATGTTTAATTGTTGCTAATTTAGATGAAGGCCCGACTCAATCAATGAAAATTTTGGCCCATTTTAAATGAAAAAGCCTATGAAGGCCCACTAGTGATTCTCTTCGCTTCTCTATTTGTATTAACTCTTCGCTCGGGTTCGCTAAAACAGCTCCTAAACCCTTGAGCTGCGGCTGCGAGCAGGGGCGGGGAGTGAGCAGAAACGGGAGAGTGGTGGGAAGGGAGGATGTTGAAGAAGTGTTGCAGTCAAGCTGTTCGACTTTCTTCTCCGGGGCCATTGCAGGAGTTCATTTCCTCTTTCTGTACTTATTCTTCTCTGGTATCTTCTTCCCGCCGTCTTAAAACGATCGATGCAACTCCGAGGGAGGTCTCAGGACAAAGAGCTTCGTCGAAATTGAGGTCCCAGGGTCAGATTCCTTCTGTTGTGTTGAGCCGGGGCGAGTACAGCGGGGATGGATTAGGGCATGTTTCCAAGAAGCTGCTCGTGAGTACCGATAGAAAGCAGATCAAGTCGCTTTTGTGGATCGTAAAGCCGGAATTGTTCTGTTCGACCCCCTTCGAACTCCAGATCCGAGCTGGCTCGGGCTCTTCGTGCATTCTCCAGTCTGGACGTGTTCTTCCTGTTAAGGTGTTACTGCATTCGTTTGTTAATGAGTTTTGGTCTGATATACTCAATGGCTCCTTCATTTTCATCTTTATCGTCATATTTACGTTAAATTGGCTGAAGTCGGTGCCTAGATTATTTTTTTCACTGACTTGTACCTTGTTTTCTGTTCGAATTACACCCGTCATTTTTATCGTAGTCATTCTCCATCGTCAATGCGTTTGGATGTGTTTTTCTTTCCTTTTCTTTTTGTTTTTCTTTTTAAAATTGTTTATGTGGCAGTTATATTATTGTCATCGGAGATTCTACAAGATCTCACTAACTAGCATGAGAAAAATGCGTGGTGCACTTTCCTGCGCTTTTTGACTTTTTCTAGGATCAATTCCGTGCTCACTTATCTGTACATATCATTATGAACATACTGTCAGGCTGCCAGTATTCAATAAATAATGTAGTGTATATTCTCCTGTTAACAGTATGGAATAGGACGATGATTCGGTATATGATAAGAACAGGAAACAGGATAATGAAGGGTGAGTATGAAAACTAGAAGCTTCTAAGTTATCTGATATATGAATAAACAGACGATACAGTTTTAGTGGACAACGCAAAAGATTGAGTAAATAAAAACCTAGGGACAATTTTATACCAAAAAAATTCCTTCACTCGCTCTTCCTACTAACACAAGACTCAATATCTAGATTAAATATTGAATGACAAACATTGAATTGGCTTCTAGTGCCATGGGATAGAATATGCTGAGAAGAGTGAACACAAACTTCGGCAAGGTTGCTGATGGGCCGGGAATGTTTCAGTGGATAGTTGGATAATGATGAGGGTACATAAACAGATGAAACTGTGGAATGGATGAATGGCGACAATCAGAGAATAATATCATAGATAAACTTACGGAGGAACAGATGTATAACACTGATAGGTAAAAAATAAAATTGTTGTTTTATGTAGCTTTTTCCATGTTTCCATTGCTTGTGCACTTGTAGCTCTGACAGGGTAGACAACCTGATGAGAAAATAGGGTGAAGGTATACTTCAAGGATGAAAGTGGCGATGAGGGTTTGGAAAAGTGTGCCATTGTTGACTTCTCTGTGAACCTAGATTGAAGAGTAGTTTTGTAGCCGGCTCTTGTGTGCATGGGATAAGATTCTGTTAGCAAAGCTGTTGATACATTAAAAAAATTCATTTGGTTCCTTTTTCTCAATTTTTGAAAATTTTCCATTTAATTCTTGTCCTGAATTGCTTTGTTCCTTTTTATTTGCTCTGTCTATCTGCAGTTTGCTGTTTGATTAATAACAATTCTGGCTTCTCTTATGCTTTCTCCATTTCTGTGGGTCTTTTTACTTGAAATGGTTCTTCTGATTATTTAACTTGTGCAGCTTCATGTAAGTCCTGAGACAAGAGAGGTCCTCAATCTGGTTTTTGAATGGCTGGATGACAAGTCGGAGATATCAGTCGATGTACCTGTTGTCATTAAAGGCCATGAAACTAGTCCTGGACTTCAAAAAGGTAAGTCAATTTCCTGTAACTTTTTTCTGCTTCTATGGCTGTATTGTTGCCAGACAGACCATTTTTTTCTAACAATTTGAAATTAAAGAAATATATATTTGAGAAAAAAAAACTGAGATGAGAATATTGCATTCACAAAAGAGCCTGTTAGGGGAAAGTCCACGAACTAAACAATGCAAGAAATAACTGCTAGTTCTTATTTGGTGGAGAACGGTTGACGAGACATGAGATTTTTTATTTTTTTTCTAATTTTTTTTATGTATCAATTGTAGTCAGCTAAGCCAAACAACATATAGCCGAGTGATGCTGCATCATGGACTATCAGTATGATTATTAATGAGATAGCCCCTTGGTAAGAAAAGAGAATATTAAGAAAGTCGCAAATGGATGAAAGGTTAAGGTTCACACATTGGTTGACGAGCTGACAAAGTATAGCAGTAACGGATGGTGTGCAAAGATCTGAAAGGAAGTTATCTAGTGGTGAGAATGGCTTTGTGATAGAGCAATATGGCAGATGGTTCAAGTAGGAGTGCCCTCAAATTGGTCAGGGAACAGCTAAAAGAAGAAGTTACTTTGTCTGTCTACCTTAGGCTTAGCTATTTTACCCTTCTGCTCAACGAGATTCTAGACTGCGTACTTCATTGGAACAGTTTGTCTTCTATTTTTGTCAGTGTTAAGTTTGTTAAAAAATATTGATATCTGAAAGATCATTCTTTACTTTTTCTGCTCTTTCTCCTCCCTATCATTTTCTTTCTTCTATATTATCTGTAACCTCCTTTCTTTGTGAAAACACAGGAGGAACTCTTAACAAGATCATAAACAGTCTGAAATTCCAATGCCCAGTTGATGAAATCCCACAAAAAGTCGAAGTGGATGTGAGGAATCTGGATGTTGGAGACAAGATTACCCTACAAGATCTTGAATTTAACCCTTCCTTAAAACTTCTGAGCAAAATTGACAGCAGGCCCATTTGTAAGATCGTGAGAAAATAATCTGCATTCTAGAAGCATATGCCGACTGGCCAATGGACCCTTTCTATACAGGTAAGCAAAGAAAAATTTGCAAGAAGTGCAATTTTGTTTTTGATGCCCTACAAGCTGGTTTTCTTCAACAATGCCTGAACAGTTGCATTTGCATTGGAAAGATTCGCATGTCAATGGACTTATTATGTAGATTAAACAGAAACTGCTACATTAATTGTTTTTCTATTTGATACCTGTTTTGCTGAAAGATCTGCAGTGCAGTTTCGCATTAATAAACTGAGACCCACTTGCCTTGTCCACTCTCACTGCCCTACATGAGCCTCCAAGAGCCCGAGGTTTAATTGAATTGCAGTTGATGCCTACCCTCCTGAGTTTTTTCTTAAGATACCTTCTCAGCACAAGACAACATTCATGGGCCAGGGCAGTCCGTCCACCTCCATGCTGAGACGGTCTTTGACTCCTCGAAACACCGTGACCACTGTGCTCCGTATTGACCCCAGCCATTTCTAAATACGACTTGTAAAGAGGGGGAAAAGAAAACCTCCTTGTCAACACCTGAGCAGTAACTCAGAAACTCACAGGTTTACCAAATCACAAGTACTCGATGTACTTGACTGCTAGGGAGTCGGATCGGATGACTGGAGCTTTGGTCAATAGGTCAGACCTTCGGACCTTTCCTTTCAAATAGGGCGACGTAAGAGAGTGGTCATAATGGAGCTGCTTTTTCACGTATGTCCCTACATGGTTTTCATTAAATAGTATTAATGTCTTCAGGTCAAATAAGGACTGCCCTTTAAGAGTGTCACGAGTACTCTCTTAAATTAGTGTAAATAACTTTATTATTATTATTATTATTCTTATAATATTACTATTTTTCTTTTCTGGTTAAAATTAGCACAGATTAGTTAACCAAAATAATGCACTTGCCAACTATAGAACTTGATCGATATCATAATCCTGCTTTCCAGACTTAACACAGCAAATTACGTCATTACACCCCACGTAGATACGTCATCCACGGTGTGAAACTGAAACAGATTAATTACTCAACACTTTCTGGTCTTTTTTAATTTTATGATTTAGTTCTTATGGGTGAAGGTGAGGGAATCCTCTGGTTTTTTAATATATTCTTCGCACTTTCCTTAATATCTTCCCTTTGTTATATATATTCCGACTTCCAACAAGACGACGTTTTAGAGGTCTAATAACCCGTAAAACCTTCATCAGATCGCAGCCGTTCAGTAAATTCCTGGGGGCCGTGTCCCACGTTATCTTTCTCACCCGTTGGGAGACCAATGGGTTGGGAACACGTGTCGGATCCAACGCGCGAAGCGGAAAAGGCTGTAATGGAGGAAAAGGCAAAATCAGGGGGTTAGCGGGTAAATATTATTGATCGAGTGGGTACAGAGTTAATTTAGTTTTGCTAGGAGGACCCTCCTCGTGAGTCGTGACTCGCCGCGGCTTGACTTTGTTGGGAGGAGAGGGGGGGGGGAAGGCCATAATGGGAGGGGGAAGACGAAAACCCCCCATTTGACTTGGCGCAGGGGCAGGCCGGTGTTTTTTCTTTCTTTCTTCTTCTTCTTCTTCTTCTTCTTTCTTCGTGCTGTTCGAAGGCAGAGAAATGGCGAGTCTAACGAACCGCGTCGTCTAGGGTTAGGTCAGAGGAGGGGGGTGTCGACGTCCATGGCTTCATTAGGGGTGTTTGGTTCATGGAGATCGGGGTACCGCCATTAGGGTTGCGATCGCGGGTGCCATGTTTCTCCCCTCGCTGCGATGCATTGGTGGAAGAGCGCCAGTTCCCCGTCCTCGAATTCGTCTCCCAAATCGTCTCTAGGTTCTCCAACTTCGCCGTCCAAGCAGAAACGCATCCTGAAGGACCTCAGTTTGTTTAGATCGCGGCGGGACGCGGCCTCTCAGCCCCGCCTCACGCGGCAGCGCAAGCTGCGACATCTCAGCGACCTCGAGGTCGAGGGGCTGGTGGTGGCGGGTCGGGGTTCGCCGCGCCCTTCGTTTTCTGAGCAATCGACTCCCCTGTCGAGGTCGCCCAGCGGGAGGGAGTGGTCGTCCGAGTGCTGCTCCTCGGCCGTCGCGGTTCCCTTGCCTTTGCCCGAGTTGGGGTTCTTTTTGAGAAAAGATCCGGGGTTTGGAGGATCCAATACGTGCTGTTGCCCGCTTCCTTCCCCGAAGGAAGCACCTGTTTCGAGCCGAGATGACGTTGAGGGAGCAGAATTATTGAGTGCTGACGCCGTCGGTGAGAGGGTTCCCTCCGCCTCTCCGTCTGGAAGGTTGGTCGTGTTTTAGTAATTTTGTCAGCCTCGTTTTCTGGCAATTGCAGCCTTCTTTGTGATCATTTGACCTGCGAAACAACTTACCGTACCATTCGTATTTCCTGTTTCTTCTCTTCTAATTTCTTGCGGTAATTTATTTTCTCTATTTGATTGTGCAATAGATTGATACATAATTTTGTCCCTGTTTTAGATTTTAGGCCCATTTTTCTTTATTTGATTTCATATTGAGTTTAAGTTGGTAGACGTTTGGTTTGGGTTCTCTTTCTCTTGAACTCATAAACAATTAGATGGTTTTAGTGTGTACAAACTGTTTATTCAAATAACTAATTGTCTCGAAGAACGAGAACAATCACAGTGTCTTTGTAAGTGTGCACCATTTTCTTTTAATTACATTTTTCCGGCTTTTAATATCTTATTTAAAATCTTTAACTTTTATCTTAGATGATATGGCTAAGTAGCATGTGTAGAGGCACATACTCTGCTTTCCAATTGAAAAAAAGGAGAATTTGGACTAGTGGCGGACATTATGTCGTTGGTTGAGATAGGAGGTGATGCTAAGGTGATGAGTATAAGGTGAAAGCCTTGCGGATTATGAATTTGTTGAAATGTAAATTATGTTGCTCTTCAACTAAACTGAAGACAGATGTCGAAGCAATGGTGAAGATTTAGGTTGTAGAAGTTGAGGTAACCTTTTCATGGATTTAAATCAGCTCTTTTGTCTATCATGCAGCAAGTCTCAGAGTCTCAGTTTTGGTAGTTTTTTATGTGGTTCTGTATAAGATGTTTGACCTGTATAAATATATAGTGAAAGTAACTAGCACTATCGGATGGTTCTCGAAGTGGTTCTATATTGGATTTATGACCTGTTCAAACATAAACTGATATTAGATACGTTATATTGGATATTTATGTTACCAAACTGCTCTCAGAAGGGGTAGCATTTGGGCTGCTGCTGTAGGATGATGGAAATGAAAGATTTTGGGTAAGTTAGCTTGGATGCTTGGTCAAGAAAGCTAGATAGAAACTTAGGTTGCAGAAGCAGCTGTAATGATGCATTGATGGGAGGGAACTGGTTTGCTAAATGATATAGACATGCAGGAAACTTTCTTTTCCTACTTCTTTATTGTTTCATATTGTTATTTATTTTAATTATTTTTTTGAAATGGCTTATTTCTTTTAATTATCAATATTGTTTTTAGCACGTAGTCTGCAGTTTTCTTTTTTTATTTTGAAATTTCATATGACATCTATGCTTAAAGAAACAATTTTAGAGGAAGCCCCATAAGGAACAATAGATAATGAATCCCCCACTATGAAAGAGGCCCCGGAAACTTCTTCATGAGCCAACATATCAGAAATATTTCTTGCATCTCTAGGGGCCAGCATATCAAGAATATTTCTTGCATCTCTAGGAGCCAACATATCATCAGTACAGGTTCTATTTATTGTAATTGTTTTATAAAGTAATTGTCAGGAGCTTTAGTATTCTTGTAGTAAAGTTCTGTGGATGGTCTTGTGGTTATCATTTAAGAAACCAATGAAAACATCATGGATGATGCTACTTGGTTAGGACAAACTTTCTCATCCTCGACGTTTCACTTTGTTGGACATGAAGGAGCTGGAAATTTGATTTGTTAGAAATCCTTCCTGTCAATGCCACCTGTTCTAAGATGGTTTGGTTTGTTAGACATGATTAAGTTGGAACTTCAATCTGCTATAAATTCCCTGTCACTGCACACTTTCTGCTGTTTATTGCCCAATATCTTGGATTTTTTTCCTGCAAATTCATTAAGGTTGCTCAAATTTCTATTCTAGATAATACTGTCTTATGGAAAGAAAGGCAGATTTAAGTGATAATGGGTAGAGAAAACCCGATAACATCAGATATGCTGAGTATTTATACTTTTGAAAGTTTCTTTAACTTTTTCTTGTTATTTTGCAGTATGTTTGCTTACCAGCACAATCTTAAGAACGAAGAAAAACCATATGCATCATCAAAAGGATCTATTTTAAGTCATTATGTGAAGATGCCAAGGACTTCAAATTCTTTGGAAAGCATACAAACTTTCAGGCAAAGTGTACCTGCAAAGAGTGCACCGGGTAGTGGTTTGTCTAGTCCTGAACAAAGTCCTCGAAGATTGAGTATTGGGGGCTACCCATTACCGTATGCACAAATGCAAGGTCTTCAGTTTTCATCTGTCCCTGAGTTACTTCCCTTTGATAAGAAAGGATTCTCTGCTCGTAGTTCACTAGAGAAAGGTGGACAGAGTCCTGAGTGGTCTCCTCTCAATAGCCCAACCGGGAGAAATCCGGGTTTCAAAACTGCTACCCCAAGTGGGGCTACCACACCTCTGCATTCAAAGACCTCTTCTGACTCCTCTGCAGCATGGCATGATGGTTTGATTTCTGTCCATCCTCTGCCCCTTCCTCCTGCGGCCGCTGTGCCTTCACCAACAGTTTATCAACCTCCAGCAAAATCAGAAATCTCATCAATGACAAGTCAGTGGCAAAAGGGAAAACTCATTGGAAGTGGTACTTTTGGCAATGTGTATGTTGCCACAAACAGGTATCTATTTTTCTCTTTAGTAGCATTTAGTTACATTTTCTTTTATGTTGCAGCAGATAGATATTCAAGCATTTCATTATAGCGACTAGTGTTTAGTCCTTGTTGTACTTTATGGTGATTTTTTTTTTTCTTTAACAGGGAAACAGGTGCCTTGTGTGCAATGAAAGAAGTTAATTTAATTCCGGATGATCCAAAATCTGCAGAATGCATGCAACAGTTAGAGCAGGTTAATTTTACAGATATTGTTTGCTTATAAAAATTAATGGATTTTGAGTCTTGTTTCTGGTCATGTGAGGTTTGTTTTTAAGATGTTCTCTTTCTGTGGCAGGAAATCAAAGTTCTAAGCCAACTGAAACATCCCAATATTGTGCAATATTATGGAAGTGAAATAGTAAGTTTCTCTGTTATTTTCTGATCGGCTGTTTCCTGTTAGTAGTTGAAGACCTTGTCCAAAGATATTCAATTATGCCATTGTTTTCTGTTTGAAGGTAGAGGATCGTTTCTACATATATTTGGAGTATGTTCACCCAGGTTCAATAAGTAAATATGTCCGTGATCATTGTGGAGCAATGACAGAATCAGTTGTTCGTAATTTCACACGTCATATTCTGTCTGGGCTGGCTTATCTGCATAGCAAAAAAACTATTCACAGGTTCTTATATAATTTTTCTTCCAGACCATGCTTATGCTATACTTGAGACACTCTCTTACCTGATATCGTCTGTGATATAATTGTTCTCACATTGGGATTTGGTTATTATTTCATCTTCAAATTGTTGTTATTCATGTAGGGATATCAAAGGGGCAAATCTACTGGTTGATGCTTCCGGTGTTGTCAAACTTGCGGACTTTGGGATGGCAAAACATGTAAGAACTTGCCAACACCAATATGTGGGTAAAACAAAGGAATATGCTCATTTTCTGATGCTTATTTCTCTTTTTTATTCAGCTGAGTGGCCAAGCAGCTGTACGTTCTTTGAAGGGTAGCCCTTATTGGATGGCACCGGAGGTATGTTTTTGTTGTTTTCTGCCAGTAGCGGCTCTATTGTAGGTACAAATTACCTACCGTTTTATTAAATGCCTGTGGTCCTCCATTTGCAGGTCATGCAGGCAATGATGCACAAGGATTCTGGGTATGATTTAGCAGTTGATATTTGGAGCTTGGGCTGTACTATTATTGAGATGTTCACTGGGAGACCTCCTTGGAGTGAATACGAAGGGGTAAGCCTTGTATACATTTTGATTCATCTTCATCAGGCTGTAAACTCTTAACAGAATGATACTAAAATTGCTGTTGCAGGCAGCGGCAATGTTCAAAGTGTTGAAGAATGAATGCCCACCAATACCTGAAATGCTGTCACCTGAAGGTAAAGATTTCATCCAGTGTTGCTTTCGGAGGAATCCATTGGAACGGCCATCTGCCAATATGCTTCTTGAACACCGGTTTTTAAGGCAATCCAACCAAACCCATGATATTCCTGGTTGCATACAGGCCATTTCAAGAATGAAACTTTCAGTAAGTCATAATTACTGCTGAAGACTACTCATTGCTTTTGGTTTTCCCAACTGCCGATTATGTGATGGGTTGTGTAAACTTTTGGCTTGATAGGATCTCTCACAAAATCACCGAGACCGAACGAGTAATATCCCGACAAGAAAAGGGAAACACTTATCAAATGGGTACGATGCAATTTCCCGACAGATATTTGTGTCTTCGACCATCCATCCATTTGATTTTGCATGATTACCGGAACCGGGGCTTCATGCATTATATTATTGTTTTTCTCCAGCGAGACTGGCCCATCTCTTCCTGAAAATTCCACATCCACAGCGGGTCCTCGACACTCTCCTCGGTCAACTCTCGAAGCCATCCCTAGTCTCTCTCCTCCACGTCCAAATCACAGACGTCTCAGCTCTGGCCCACAGAACTTGCCAAATGGATTATATATGGCGGCCAGTGAAAACCTTAAGCGTTTCTGATTTGGCCCTGTGCTGCTGTATCTGAAGTTTCAGATGGCTGGTACGAGGAATGGAATTTGTCTGGGAACCATTTGTTCCCCATTCAAACACCCAGTTAGTGTAGGAGTTTTGTAACATCTATTCTTTTCTTTTGCCTGTCTGCACATCTTTCTTAGGAGAGATACTTCCAGAATTGCTAGCTGGAAATGTTGTGTAATTATGTTCTATAGTTTTAGCTTCAGCGGGAAGTAAAATTCCAGGCACCACGTTACCAACGATATATTCTCCTCATGTACAATACAATGAATAATCAAAGGCAGATGTAGATATCATGTTTTTTTTTAATAAAATGTTTTAGACATGCCTTGATCTACTTCAGGAGTTTCGGCTTATGCAGAATGGACTTGGTAGAAGACTGTTAAAAAAATGTCCTGATTTCTAAAACCAGTGAAGCAATCAGGTATTTTGCACAAGCACTAGAATTACAAACATTCTTCTTCGTTGGGACTTTCAAATAATGTACAACGTTAGTAGCAACAACATTCTTGAACCGCTTCATCATATCTAGGTACGGTAATATCATTGTGGGCAGAGATTACCACTACAAAAGAATAGTAAATATCAAACTTATTACCACTTGCAAATGATTTAGAACTATATCATTACCTTTCCAAAGGAACACACAGAAGCGACAAGATTGTAGGCACTCATCCATCTACTGCATATCATGCCTGGTCATGAAGGTTTTTCCCAGCTTCGAAGCATTTGATTCGGACACAGCGCCAGTCAGCACACTGCCATTGTCCGACATATAAAAGTAATTGTAGTTTATTCGAGTAACCAGATCCGCCAGATGAGGGAAGTGACCCACATTTAGCTTGAAGGAGAGCACCTGCATACGATTAGGTCAAGGATCAGCGACCAGCTTATCAGCAAGTGAATATTGTATATTGGAACTAGACCACCTAAGCCGTATATGTCGATAATTCAGAGTGGCAATTCCATGGACTTTGGCAAATCATGGGATGGAAATAAAGAGAATGGCCGATGCAGTAGAGGTAAATACCCTGAGTAAGAACACGATGCAATCATCAAATTGTTTCTCAATTCTGTCAACTTCATTATCGCAGCTTGATTGGATAGCAGAATTTGCCGCACTGCTACAAAGCAGTTGCTGTATTGAGTAGAACTCAAGGGCCAAACCAAGAATGTTTTTAATACGGTTTGCAATCAGTGCCCACTGCAAGTTTAATGAAGATAAGTTAGAATACTAAAAGTTTTTTCATCATGATAACTAATAAGTAAAGGTGAGTAAAGTCATGCAATTGAACAACAATTTCAACTTTATGGAAACTTTTACCAGCTTATCATGAGCAACAAAACAGAGACGTTGAATAGACAAAAGGTAGGCCTCATGAACTTCAATAACTTCATCAAGAGAACCAGCAGATGCCATTCCATCAAAGAGTTCAAGCCAAGCACTGTGGAAAACCTGCACATTTTCATTTTGTTGAGAGGGATTTGCGGTGCAAAACTGTTGTTTCATACATTTCCTATGTTGAATGAACACCATTGTGAAAGATTATTGGACTACATTTTGCTTTCCTCAAACACTGTTAACTTACCCTGTCCATGACATACTGGTGAAACGCATCAACAAAATGAAGAAGCTTCTGCTCAACTAATAAATGCCGTTTACGATTGATCCTTTTCATGCTTCCATCCTGGCATTTAAAATGAAAAGAAGCTCTGTTAGTGAGACAGCAAATGCTTAAGAATGTAATTTCTTGAGAAACACTCTAAACTAAATATTAATTAGTTCTATTAAAATGTCTTATTGAGAACCAGTAAAGTAACCATGAAAGAAATTAAGCCATCATAACCTTCCACATCCACCTTCTTGCTTTGTCAAGAACAAATTTTGCACGCTTTACTTTCAGTAAGAAGGCCATCACCTGCAGCAAACACATACATCAAAGAAATACTGAGAGAAACCAGAGGGTGATCTTCATAAATAGAAAATACCTGATTGTACTTCTTCATTGCATCTGTATTAGCAATAAGCTCAAGAGGCCAAGAAACCTGTCATGCATAAGAAAACATTGAAACCCGCATAAGAAGTGAGGCAACAAAACAACTACTTGCCATTACTCCTGTAAACAACTACTACCTTGTATGTGAATTTAAGTAAATCAAGTTCATCTATACCAAAACAGCCATGCCGACTCTTACGAGGACCCACAACCAGGTTAGTCATATTTCTTCCATCATCCGGAGACTGAGGCTTTGCTATTGATACAACTAAAGAATCAGGAGCACTTAAAAGCATCCCATCAGCAGAATTTCTAATGGATTCCTGTGTTCAGATAATCATCATTAAATAGAAGATCAAGAGAAAAACAGGCCTTTTCAAAATGAATAAGATTAAAAAATTCTGAACCTGTAATACAGTATTGAGTTCAAATTCGTCATCCCACGAATCACCCTTGTCTAGCTTATCAAAAAGCACAATGAGGAAATGCTGAAGTAGGTCACCTGGATAGTCAAACAACCAGATGGACAACTCCTTATGACTATACATATAAGATAGCTGCTCCCAAAATCTGATGAACCAAAAGAATAAACATACCTGAACCAAGTAAGTAAATAGCACGCAAGACACCAAGTTCATCCATCAATTTCCAACCATTCATCAACTTTAAAAGGATATGTCTGCCCACAGAGTCCACCTGGAACACAACCATAGGAAAAACGAGTCAAAAGGTTTCCTCATTATACAACTAAACCAATAAAAGAAATTACCTTCAAAATGAATGACATTGTAATAAAAAACTTTAATCAACCAACCTGTTTTTTTATATATGCAATAAGACATTCTTGCAGAACAACTCCAGGAAGTGGTGTGGTTTTAAGCTCTAAACTCTGGATCCAGTAAAGAACTCTTGAGGCGAGGGTGCTATTTTTCTGATAGGGTAAAACCTCCGAGATAGATTTATCTTCCTGAGAATCAATTTGACAGTTAGACAAATGACAACAAGAAACTATAAAGCTATTATGCCAGATTATTCAGGTACCTGAAAACAAGGAAGAAGTGTTGGAAAGGGGAAAAGAGACTTCAGACACTTTCTTTCATCTTCTAGCCGAGCAAACTCAGTTTCATCAAATTGAAAACCACAAGTATAATTTGTTGCGTCTGGTCTTAACACGTCCATTTCACCACAAGCAATAGCATTTTCTCCACTAAAAATAGCATGCCGCAGTTTTTCATCATTCAAAGGGGGCAGTAGCACATATCTGTTGTAAAACTCGTCTGAGACACACTTTTTTGCATGAAGAAATTCTCTGCACACTGTTATAGCTGGATTTTCTGGCCAAAATGATCTAGCATTCAATGGGTACTCCTCATCACTTGAATCCATTGTCTGAACAGAAGAGTCGGAGTCCTTTATTTTCAACACCATATCCACCCATCCGCATTTTTTCTGTAATTCTGTCTCATCTAAAAACTTGTGCCAAATTGAGCCAGTAGCAACAAAATGTGGTTGAGTGGGAGAACTTTGCTTTACCAATTTCATTTTTTCACAGTGAGAAGCTAAACTAACTGACTCTTCCTGCTTCATGTGTCTATAAATATGACTTCCATCAGAAATAAGAGCCAACAAGGATATACAGAAAATTTCGGCCAAGGTCAATCTTCCCAAGTACTGGTCATTACCCTCCAATTTTGACTCCTTGAAATTGAAGTGGTCGAATGACCCAAAAGTAGACCTCTCTAATGCCTCCAAACTACAAACCCCAGAATCATCACTTTCATTAAATATTACAGTTCGACTAGTCTTCGCATGTCTAATCAGCTGCAAGGATTTTCCAGCAGACACAATTGACCTAGTCATATCTTTCAAAAATAAAGGGCAGACAACAGTTTCAATATTGTGCTGGTCCTTTCCTTTTACAATACCAGAAACAATAGTCGGCCCCTTGTCTCCTATATCTCTCTTATTATTTCTGAAGGATTCACCACCACAAATTCTTGAGGAAACTCCCGTAACTAATTTTCTGTATTGCTGAGCCCTGAAGAGATAGCTTTTCTCCCAATATGCTGGTTGATCAATCATGACAGCACTATTGGCATAAAAGAACATCTGAAAGAAAAAACAAAAAATCAGGAATCCAAATAAATGGAAAGGTGAAGGGAGAGGTTCTAAGCATCCAATATTGATTTTATGATTAAGGATCACCACATCAATGTGTAGTGACATACATATGCAAATGTATTCAATCCTTTGAGAGTACGAGAAGCACCAATCTCCGAATCCAAAAGATTGAAAAGACCATTAGAAAACTTACATTGGCGCCCTGTGTATAATACCTAATTTTTTATTTTTTGAATAGTGATTTTTTGTCTTTTTTTTTTTTTTTTAAACCCTTACCCAGCTAATGTCCCCTAGGAGACTCGAACGTGAGACCTCCCATAATATCTACCCAAGCGAGCCCACCTGAGCTACCTAAATTAAGCCCTCATAATCCAAAAAATGATTGACTGCACAACCTTAGGAAACTTCACTAGCAAACATGGAACATAATTAACAAAATAATTGGACTATTAACTAAAAAAATGACCATATACTTGATTTATGCACAAGAGAACAAGTGTGAAAAGCCGATTCTTTTATGATATGGAGTAAAGAAGAAATGTAATTACCTCCTCAAAAGGATCATCAAGTGTTCCATCATAAAGCCAGGAATCAAGACCCTCTATGTATGGCACCAAGCATCCAACGAATAAGACAAGCAGCATATGGTACGCATCCTCCTGAAATAAACAGTCCTGCTTTAAATCAGAACACAAGAATATTCATGACAAAGGAGATACCTTTTTTTTTAAAATAAAATAAAATAAAGGAAGACAGATAGATATGCAAATGAAGAAAGAATATCCGCAACCTCTCCACCTTGCACAGGACAAATTTCATTTAGCAGCTCGTACAGATGATCAAGAATGTGAACTGTGATTTCACTGGGGGGAACTTCTGAGAGATTGTCAAGATAAACAGAAGGAATTGCTCCCTGCACCACTTGTAATAAATATTCAGCTCCAGAGCACACACTGCATGAATCACAAATACAACAACCATGAGATTGCAGAAGATCAAGTAGCCAAAACTAATAGCTATTAAACTAAGTTCCTTTTTGTCAATGCTCAAAAAGATAATGTAAGGAACCTTCAGATTACAGGCAATATGTAGCAACAAACAGATTAAGAAAATAATATTCTGATTGCACCATGGGGCTCATTTTGAAAACTGAGACCTTTTGAAGCTACTTATTGTCTCCCCTCGTATATATATATATATGGGAGAGAAGTCCAATAGACATGCTTTTGCACACTGAATGGATAGATTTGTCAGTAAACCAAGGATGAACTGGAAAATCTGAACTTGCCACTTTAAAAGGTTTGAAGGTGATCATCAACTAGCTCAGCAATACAAATTTAAAAGTAAAAAAGTGAAAAATGAAATTCATGCAAAAGTAAGAAAATTTTACTGTAGATTATTGTATTTTCACATTGTTGCATTTTAGCCAATACCTTGCTTAATATTATTATTAAGGTATCAATAAAATGTTCACATTATTTTGTTAATAAAAATGTCATTTATGATGTCATATTAAGCTCAAACTACGGCTGAAGCTGATGGAACCTGAACCAGACAGACCATCTTTTGATAGTTGTACTGGTTTTTCTCTCTCCGCAAGTGACTGGCGACGGACGTACAAAACAAACAGATGTTGAATTCTATTTCAACCTGCCAACAAATTTGTCCTCCTATAATGTGACAACTAATGTGCTTATATATTTTTGTCAATTGACAGATACTAAATGAGACATCAAAAACTGTAGAAATGCATACTGTCACAAACATGTACTTAGATTGCCAATGTAACTCAGAATGGAAATCCAGAGGAGAGAAACAATTTTATAAAAATCCATGAAAGCTCAGAATGAAAATCCAGAAGAGAGAAACAATTTTATAAAAATCCATGAAAGATCCTTGCAGGAAACCTTTCAATTCATTGGGACTTGTCTGGAAAGATTAAATTTTGTAGTCAGAGTGCATCAAAGAATGAAGCCCAGCAAGAAACCAATCACCTTGATAAAGCATTTCCCAACCCGAGTAGAGTATGGATACTGTTGACCTCTGATCTAACAAGATTCTTTTCCTCTTTCAGAACGATATCCCTCAATCTCTTTTTCGTTCAAATTTTGTGAGGTACATGCACAAACATACAAAAAATAAACTAGAAAATTATTTATCTAATTTAAACTCACTAAAAGAATAGAGGTATATAAGCCAATCATGCTTATTGTGAAATGAATATTATGATTACCTTGAGCCACAAAGAGACAGAATGTGCAAAAGCCTTCAGAGTTGGTGGGGCACATTTGGAAGTAAATTGAACCTTTTTTACAAAATTTTCCACCTGTTGCAAGCAAGTTGCAGCATATACAAGCGGTCCAAGAATCTGACAGAGACTTGTTTGTGAAAGGTGGATGAGATATACACCATTCTTAATACAGAACCTTAGCACAAAGGGATCCCAGAAAAATAAAGAACCAGACAATCCTTGCAGCATTTGTAAAACACCTCGAACCTGTAAAAAGAAGCATTTTAACTAGTACGACATCATAAAAAAGCATAAACATCAGATGCACCCTACAACACGCACATACCAGATCAAGCTCATTGACCTTAAACTGCGGGTCTGGTGCTGCAAACTGCAGGCCGTTTGAATGGATATGATAAAGCTTATCAGCTAAGCTTTGCAGACTGTTAGTCTGTGTCCCATCTGGTAGATGAAGGAAACACTACATTATCATATACGTTTTTTAATTCTGAATAAAAGTTAAAGATTCTACTGTGAAAATCAAGAGCGAAAAAAAGAGATTCGATCCCCAAGTATAGATATACTTCGAAATATAACATAATAGCACATATAAGTTTAAAAGTATCACCAAAAAGAACAGGGTATCCCATCTGAACAATAAACTCGGATGTCAGTTACGCACACTCTTGCGACCTGAAAAACGACCCATAACACTTCGTAAGTGAATAATTAAGCTGACGAGATACCGAACCTGTTAAGAAGATTGTTCTCAATAGAAAACACCCTAAGAAAATGAAATAACCATCCTTGTACGTCATCGTGTCCCGTCCCCTTCCCCCCCTACGAAACCGAAGAGAGGATTCAGCAAAAATTCTAACCTCGCTCCATTTGAAGAAACTTCCAACCTTTTGTCTATTAATTCCCTTCTGCTACCAACTTCATCTCGTGGCTTCAAAAATTTCGCTGCCCACCATATCTAAGTAGTCGCTCCCTTGTCGGTAAGCTCCATCGAAATCAAATGAAGAGATCGCCACTCGCCAGCCTCTTCCTGAATGACTGAAGCCTGATCAGAACTCCGCAAGTGACAGAAAGAACGGAATGGCTTCACATTGATAACAAGTAGCAGAAAATAATGTACGCAGGAGGAATAAAGCTGCTCCGCTGATTTGAACAGGGAAATGGACAAGAAAGCGCGGGAAGGGGATCTTTTCTCGAGGGTTCCGAAGGCGGGCAAGAGGCAGGAAATGGAAAACCCGATTGCAGGAAAAGATATAAGTGAAATTTAAAAAGAAATTAATGGCCTAGACATTATACAATCGCTGTATGGGCTTGCGAATGGGTCAGATTTTCCCAAACCCAATACCCATAATGATTGTGCAATATTGGGTAGGGCCCACACCATCATACTTGAGAATAGGGGGTGGGCACGGGTCGGGTTTGGGTCGGGTTTCTGAAAACCCCGACCCCAAAAACCCGATTTTTTTATATATTTTTTTATATAAATCAATAAAAAAAAAATTAAAAAATTAAAAATAAAAACCCACGGGTCGGGTTTAGGTAAATCCGAACCCGACCCGACCCAAGGTCGGGTTTGGATTCCCAAACCCGAACCCAACCCGGGGGTTGGATTTGGGAATCCAAACCCGGGTTTTTCGGGTCGGGTCGGGTCGGGTTACCCGGAAAACCCGACCCGATGCCCACCCCTACTTGAGAATGTTAATTAACTTTATCAAATTAATCGATTAAAACGAGTACAAAAAGCCTTACCCCATTAGTTATTTGAAGTATGTCATTAAATCGTCTATTTACAGATTATCCCGTCAAATTTTTGAAAATAAAAATAAAATGTATTTGAATCATTTATCTGGTCTTTGTATATTCTTTACACTCTCTTGGCCCTATCATGTTTTGATTTATCTGGTCATTTATCTGGTCTTAGCTATCCACACACGCGTGAGTTGGAAAAGGTAATTTACCGAAGGCGATGCTTTGTTTGTTTTATGGAAGTTTTCGGGCGAAGGTCAGATTTTTCCAAGGAGAAGGTAGAGAAGAAGCTGCTGAAAGTACCTCGGTGGGACCTCGACTCCTTGCTTCGTAACTTCGAGCCAAAATCACAGAGGCTTCATTCGTCAATCGTAGGCATCACGAAACCGAGACGTGAGCGAAGACTCGAATCGACGAAAAAGGCAGCGTCTTCCCTACGCTCATCTTCTATAAATCCTGCTTTTCCAATTCGATGCTCTTCGTCTCGTCACCAGTCACCAGTCAGTGCTTCACAGTCCCTGAGATGGCCACCGCCGGAGCCGCCGCCGCCAACCACAAGAGCGAGTACGAGGCGACGATCGCCCGCCTGGAAGCCGAGAACCGGCAGCTCCGCGAAGAAAACCTAGCTGCTTCAACTGAGCTCGAATCGCTCCAGAGAGATCGCGATTCGAAACTAGACGAAATCCAGAACCTCTACGAGGAGATCCTCCGCGCGGTCGAGGAGAACGCGGAGGCGCTCGAGGAGGCTCTCCGGGAGCTCCGGGACGAGAAGAACGTGCGGTCCTCGATGGCGGACGCGCACCGCAACCTGGAGCGGAGGATCGATTTCCTGCACGACGAGTCCTCGTCGGTCATCTTGAGCGCGCTGGCGGTGCAGGCCGATCTGGAGGAGCGACTCGAGAGGAAAGCGATGGCGCTTCGGTTTCTGTCGGAGAAGGTTTTGAGGATGTTGCGGTGGACGAGGGAGACGGTATGCGGGGAGGAAGGGGCGAAGGGAGGTCCCGTCGATGGTGAAGATGTGGACGACGAGGGGTTGAGGACGATGATCGAGCCGTTCGTTGACGAGGTGGAGAAGATCAGGTTAGGGCTGCTGAGACGAGGAATCGGATGCAACCAAATGATGACTTTGTGCTGGTTCTAGTCTAATTTCATTTGTTCGAATCGGATGCAACCAAATGATGAATTTGTGCTGGTTCTAGTCTAATTTCATTTGTTCCAAAGCGCGCGCGCGCGCGCGCGGGGTATTCCTTACATTCGATTTTTTATCTGATGCCCCTTTTACACTGCATGCAAGTAACAGATGAAAATAATAATAATATTAAAAAAATAAAAAGTTGCATGCATGTAAGATGTGAATGAATAGTTTTGTAATTAGTGTAAATCAAAATACAGATAATCCCAATTATCTTAGAATTTGGATGCAAATTAATTGCAATGTATTATATCTCGGGTTTTTCCTTTTTGAAAAACGATGAAGCAAACGCAACCACGATGAACCAAATGAAAGAATAAAGGATTGAATTAACGAATGAAATGAATCAAAATCTGCAGCTCACGGCTCACAGGACTCGGAAAAGAATACAATGAGACAATAATGTTTCAACAAAAGCAACGTGATCAGCATAAGCACCCCCTTCGTTCTCTTCTTCGCTCCCCCCTCATCTCCTCTCCTCTCACTCTACCAGAGCGCTCGTCGGCTTGCCGCGGCCCATGGTGAATCCCCGAGTCCCGTCCGGCATCCTCGGTCCCCGAGGCGGCGGCTTTCCGACGACGCCGGCGACGGCCGCCGGCGCCTCGCACTGCTGGACGAGGAGATTCAAGGGCTGAGGCGAGGGAGAGAGGAGGCCGCGCCCGTTGTGGGCTTGCTGGCTCCGACCCCGCGACTTCCCGCGGCCTCCGCGAGCCCATCCTTTCTTCGCCGCAGCTCCGCCGCCGAGGTTCTGAACTTGGTTCTCTTCGGCCTGTTACAGCACAAGAGTTATGTCGTTCCTGCTCAGAATTAAAATCCATTCCTCATCAACAACACCCAGAGACCAGCTATTCAACACTACTCACAACGTTCTCTGTGATGGATTGCTGAGATGGGTCCTCCACTGACTCCGTTGGTGGAGCTTCGTCATCCTCGGACCCTGTATCGAAATGATCGTAATCCGACTTTCGGCTCCTGATCACAGACCTTGGCTGCAAAATAATTTGAGTTTCAGAATGAACACATCCCAGCATTAGCATCAAATTCCAAGACTAATAAAGTATATTTTGCTTTAAAAAAAAAAAAAAAAAAAAAAAAAATGAAAGAAAGAATCAACAAATCCGTCGGTAGATTTGGGAGTTTTAAGGGTGACTGGTAAGAGAAAAGCCAATACCGAACGCCTGAGCAGCAGTCGCACTCGCAGCCCCTTCCGCCAATTTCGTTCATCGTTTAGCTTCTCAACCTGCTCATGATCAAACAACTTAATCATAACCAAACCATGGAAATCAGCTTCCACACTGCTAGACGAAACTGAGAGTCAGAGTCAAAAGAGCTAAAAATGATGGGAAAAGGAACTATTTCTGAAACAACTTACTGCTTTCTCAGCTTGCTCAGATGTCTCAAACTCCACAAGTGCATGCAGCTTTACATGAGCAAAATAAAAGGAAGCAAATCAATTTATTACCAGACTAACAAAAAAGAATGCTAGAACAGAATTACTTTCAGAGTTTCCCATATTCCGAAATAGGTACCTTGTTGCTGATAAGCACATCTCCTTTGGTTGTCGATCTTGACGCATTTGATTCTTGAGGATGACATATTCTCACGTTCTTGACGCTGTTTGCACATGATAACAGGACGTAATTAAGGCCCTACAAGTAAATTTCTTTTGAACCCATCATAACGTTGAGAGTTCTTTTTCCAGGATAAAGACTACATTACCATCCAGCAACTGCAAATATTTTCTCAATGTTTTTGTGCGAGTAATCCTCCGGTAAGTTTTCAGCCACCACAATTCGAGACTAGAAAGAAGAGCAAGAAGTTGAGTATCTCGAAATGCTTCCAAAGATTAGGAAGAAGAAATGGTTATCTGAAAACAATCAACCTGCAATTCCTCCTTGTCTCTCTCAGTGAACAGATGTTTGCGCCTTACTCTCTTGCCATCATTACTAACAACCTTCAAAACCAAATGAATGGAATGTAATTTAGAGGGCTTCGGCTCAGGATATCTTGCCAAAGAGTTAAATAAAGCTTACCAGCTTGGAAGAACCCCGAATAGCAGCTGCTAACATTTGATTATTAGTGATGAGCGGCTTAATCTTCTTTGAATTAGCAATGAAAGAAATGGGGACTGTCAATAGTAAAAACCAATAAGTAATCTCTTGGGCATTAAATCACTTCAAATTTATAGTTCTACGGGAGGAAGTATCTTACTCTCAAAAGTTGGGTGAAATTCTTACTCTACATTGAACTTACCAAAACCCTCAGGGTCCTTGTTTATGAGTTTCATCATGGCATCATTGGCAAGAAGACTTGCATCACTAAACTGGTACTCCACCTGTTATACAGAATTGTGATTTTGCATAATCAAACAGTTCAGCAAACTGTTCTTGAATACTCATCTTTATGAAAACAGAAATGGAAGAAGTATACAATCTGTTACTGAATATCCATATATTGAGAAAATCAGAAACAAAAGTCTTGGTAATCTATTCCTGGAAATTCGACTTAAACAAAACAAAAGATCAAGCTCAATTTCCCGGCACCAGAAAACAGAGCCAAGAACCCAAAGCATCTAAAAACAGAGAAATAACTAAATCCTAAAACAACAATTCTAAGAACATCAATTTCAAAAAAACAATTCTAAGAAGATTTTGTAGAATATGAATCCATCATGCTTCAGTAGATCGAAATTAAAAGAAGTATTAAGAGTTGCACCAATATTTTCATTATATAGTACTCATAGTCCTGTGTTGCTCGGGGGTCCTGCTCCTGCTGCACTGGGACTTCCACAAATATCCTGCACATGAATTTATTCCTTTGCGTAATTCAAAAACTAGGCATTGCATCTGCTGACAAAGAGGCCATTGCATCTCTTTTCTTTGATGTATAGAATGAGGATTAACAACTCTGAAGAATTTTCAGATAGGCTATTAAAATTCCAGCTTCTCTCTCAATAACGCATACGTCTCAAGGAACCCTTTATAAGGTAATGCACCTGAACCTCCAAAACCATCTCAGGACTCCAGAACCAGCCATGAAACTCAGTATCCCTCTTCTCGTGCTCAATTCGGTCAGCTGCATGGCTCTTTCTGCTGATTGGCACAACTCAACAACCTGGGGACTGTTTATTCTGATATATATTCCTATAACAGCTTCTCCAGGCAAAAGTAATAACCAGGTAAAGTATGTAACCTAGAAGTATCCAATATATATTCTGTTTTCTAAGATTAACGAATAGCTCTGCTTTTTGTCACTTTCTTGCAGGTTTTACAATTTGATTACAACTAAACATATCAGCGGCCAAATATGCAATATGTGAGATAAAGATTATATGGTCAGAAGGAGACCTTCCTTTTTTTTTTTTGCAACACGAATAAGGAAAAACAAAATCAGGATTGAAATCGTTTACAATATCCAAACTAATTCATCGTTCCATTCCATTTATAGGTGAAAGGCAGTGAGCATTAATCTTGGATGAGATAAGGACATTTTAAAACTTGAGGATAACGAAAATAGATGCCTAGATTATTGAAAGACTACTGAACCGGAATCGTCACCTTTCGATTTTCCGACTTAGAATACATAAAAATAAACAAAAGAGAAACTAGAGAAGCTACAAGAAATTACACCAGTATGTGGTTAGGAAAGAAAATTTAAGAATATAAAAAGAAAGCCGAAAAGAAACATAAGAAAGGAAACTAAAACAAAAACAAAAAACAAAAAAACGAATCCCTATCCAAGATCGACTCTAAACGGCCTGATGAAATAACTCCAAAACCTGAAACAAGAAAAAAAAAAAAAAAAAAAAAAAAAAAAAGGCCTAAAATAGAAATCGATTTTAAGAAGAGTGATCAAGAAGAATACCTGTTTCACGATCTTCTGGCGAAGATCTTCACTGAGTATGTGCTTTGGTGGATGAGGAATGGACGGAAGCTGCGGACTAGCGATCATTTGGACGGGCTCTTGATCCCCCACATAAAACCAATCAGATCCTCCGCCGATGAAATGGAAACACGGGTAGAAATAACCCGATAAGGGCACCTGCGGCTGCGCCCTGGGGACGAACTCCGGTGCCTCGGCGTTGAATTTGAAAGACACAGACGACTTCACCTCCATCTCTCTGGTTGATTCGTTAACCGTGGCCTGCGCCATTCTCCCTCTCCGTCTGTACCTTGTTTTCTGGGGTTTTTTTTGTTTTTTTTTTCAGAGATTTCTAGCTCGTGGGGGAGTCCTGGAGAGACTCTGAAGAACGGAGATATGTAACTGTTTGGGTGAGAAAAGCCCACATTTCCCGCCCAAATACGGGCATCATTGTTCGATCCGGGGAGACCCCATCAGCACTCTTCTCTACTTCTCTTACACTTGACCGTTGCAGCTTGCTTTGACCGAATTCGCATGGTTGGATTTTGTCAAGGTCCACACGGATGGACACAAAGGCTACCTTACTTCTTTTACTCCTACCACATGTGTTGTTCTTTTTTATTTTTCTCCCTTTTAAAAAAAAAAAAAAAAATTCTTTATTTTACTTGCTATTTTTTGAGATCGAAATATTAAAGATCTCATCTATCTTTTTTCTCTTGCTTATTTTACATAAACTTTTATGGTACTTCCAAGTTTGGCCTCCTCAATTTAAAGATATATAAAGAATAAGATTTGTAGCAATAATGCATGGGACCCTAATCATGAATATATAACAATGAACACTACTATAACATATAATGCACATTTTGCCAATAATACATAAAATTTTAAATATAAAAATTAACTTAAAATTATTTATTCTCATTTCACCTTTATTTAATACCACTATCCTTTACATTTTTGTATATGTTATCAATTATTCTGATATGTTTATCATTTTTATATTTTATGATATATTAGACATAATAATATGATCTATTATACCCTCTTAGCCCCCCCCCGAGCAATCGGTGGTCTCATGGAGTACTCATCGCTGTGGGAGATCTTATTTCAAAGTCCTTTACCAAAGAGCATTGCCAAAGGCTGCATAACTCTGTTATGGACTAACAGGCGTCCCCAAAAACACTTGCCATGGAGTGCATGAAAGCGTTCATGGAGACGCATCCGATCAAGAACGGTCGCCCCAGTTCCCGTCGAAACCATAAATAACAGTCTTTGCACGGAAACTCACAAACAATGCAACTAATTAACAGAGTGGGTCGGGGAATCAGTGTCGGAGTCGGAGAAGATGACCCAGCAGCGGAGTACCAGATACGTGGAGTGGCCGCCGCGCGGTCTACTCGCCATAACCGGAGACGAGTTTGGTCCGTTTCTGCATCGATCTCATGATTCTCAACAACGAGAACGACAACGAGAACGAGAACGAGAACGACGACGGAGGCTGCGCACAGCCCTGTCGAAGTTCATTCCGTCTGTAGTCGGAGCTCTGGGTCATATCTGCTTAAAGGCCCTGGAATGAACAAAACACCAATCTTCATGTATTCATCATACCATACCTCAATTTGTTCTTTTATGAGCGTTTGAGTTTTTCTCTCTCCGGACTAGCCCTCTTTGTTGAGTTTACTCGGTGCTTTATCATAACAGTCACAAATTACAACTTATCCGACTAATTTAAAATTTTGGTAGCATGTTCAGTTATTAACAGTATTGCTTTTGGTTTTCTTCCTCCGAGGGCGCGGGACATTCGGTTTTAAAGATGTAAAGATCACAACTTTAGACTCAAATTAATACAATACAGTCCGGTTTCTTGGTGTCCCTCCGTTACCTCAACGAAGCGTCGTGGGAAAATTTTCCAGAATAATTTGGCTGCAGTTAAGTCTCATTTGTAAGCCCCAGTTGAGCTCTAGAGGTCCTGGCAATTGGCATGAAAAGAAGAGTGCTTCCATTGATCAGCACTAGAGGACCTCTACATCCTTGCTCGTTTCATTTTCATCAGAGAGCGGAAAAGGAATGGGTTCAGATACTGAAGTGCATCTCTCACTTACGGCGGCAATTCAAGCAGATTCTCGGGTGTTTCTACACAAGTGGTCTCCAAAGCTCCAGTCTTCTGACCACCAAGTTCATCGATTTCTGCAGCTCTGCGTCCCAGATGAACGTCGCCACTTCAATCTTCCGTCAGGTTCCCAATCCAAGTGCCTTCGTTTGGACGGCCATGATGAGGGGTTTCGCCGAAAACGGGCTTCACCACTCCTGTATCTTCTTCTTCAGGGAAATGCGTCGTTGCGGTACCGACCCAATTCACCTGACGTACCCTGCTGTAATTAAAGGTTGTGCTGGTTCGGTGGCTTTCTGGGAGGGGATACAGATTCATGCTGATGTTGTCAAGACTGGTTTTTTGTGTGACGCTTACGTGCAGAATGGTCTTCTTGGTATGTATGCGAGATGTGGTTTAATGGAGGACGCGCGGCAGTTGTATGACGAGATTCCACAAAGAGACATCGTTTCACATACTTCGATTATTTCTGGCTATTTTGGTGTTGGAGACCTGGCTTCAGCTCAGCTCGTCTTCGATGGGGTGGAAAGGGCTGATGTTGTTCTTTGGAGTGCTGTCATCGCAGGGTACTCCCAGAATGAGGCTCCGGCAAAAGCATTGGATTTGTTTGAACGGATGAGGAGTTCGGGTGTAAAGCCTAATGCAGTTACCATGGTGAGCTTCTTATCTGCTTGTGCCCAATTGGGGGACTTTCAAAGAGGAAAATGGGCACATGACTTCATGATGGAAACTGGGATTAAGATGGATATGTTGGTCTGTACTTCTCTGCTAGACATGTATATTATGGGTGGATTTGTTGACGAAGCTTGTAAAATATTTGATCAGATGCCTAAAAAAGATGTTGTTTCGTGGAATTCTTTAATAAATGGATATGCACAGAATGGTTATGCGACTGAGGCTATGGAATCCTTCACCGAGATGCTGCAATCAGGTATCGAGCCTAATATGGTCACTCTACTTGGTGTACTCACTGCTTATGCCCAACTAGGAGCTCTTGAAAAAGGGAAGGAGATTGAGCATTTGGTGGAAAAACTTGGGCTGCAATCTGATCTATTAATTGGAACAGCCCTTTTAGATATGTATGCGAAATGTGGGAGCTTAGCTGATGCCTATAGGTTTTTTTGCTCAGTCTATCCCAGAGATGTAGTCATGTGGAGTGCTCTCATAAATGGCTATGCATCTAATGGGTGTCCAAACGAGGCATTTTCGTTGTTTGGAGGAATGTTGAAAGCAGGGATCCAACCAAATGATGTCACCTATCTGGGGATTTTGATAACTTGTTCTCATAGAGGTTTAGTCCAACAAGGCTACAAATACTTCAATTCCATGATCAAGGATCATGGCATTGAGCCTAGACCAGAGCACTATGCTTGTATGGTTGACATCCTAGGCCGGGCGGGAAGGATTGAGGAGGCTAAAAAATTCTTAGATAGCATGCCGACTAAGCCTGGAGCTAGTGTTTGGGGTTCCTTGCTTGGTGCTTGTGTGACACACAAAAACATCGAGATGGGACGATATGCTGCTCAGCATCTCAATGACTTAGAACCGTCAAGTGATCGAAATTTTGTATTTATGTCAAATATTTATGCTGCCATGAATAGATGGGAGGATGTTCACAATAGTAGGACTTCATTGAAGTGTTGTGGAACCAATAAGATACCTGGATGCAGTTGGATAGAAGTCACTGGCAAGATCCATGAATTTCTTGTGGGAGACAGAAGACATCCCATGTATCATCAAATACACGAAGTTTTGGATAGCTTAGCCGAACAATTGAGATTAGTAAGTAATATTTCATCAAATGAAGAATTTTTCTTTTCAACATTAAATTCATAAAACGCTCTGTTTGTGCCACTGAACTCATCCTTTTTCATTTTCTAGCTTGCTTTTTCTTGATAAGCAACAAGTTGGATCCCCATGTTCAAACTGTTGATTCTACAGAGTGCTTTAAAATAAGCAATCAGAAGATTAGACACTTGGTTAACACTTTGAACTGCAGGCTATCCATAAGCATCATTTGATGGCATATCATCTGGATTCGAAAAGACAGACCATAAGCAGGTTTGCCTGCTCCAGAATTAACCCAACTGCTGATAGATGACCATTTTCCAATGTTCAAACTGTTGATTCTACAGAGTACAGAGTGCTTTAAAATGGGCTAAACCAGAAGAGAGGACACCTGGTTTGCACTTTGAACTGCAGGCTATCCTTAAGTATCACATGATGACATATCATCTGGATTTGAATAGACAGAGCACAAGCAGGTTTACCAGCTCCAGAATTAGTCCAACTACCTATAGATGACAATTATCTGGAGCACATTCAACGTAAGAGGAAGTGACTGATGGAAAAAAATAATTCTTGCTTGAGAATATTCCCATTCACATGCGCACCAACAGAGTGAATTAGAGCAAGGTGGTCTGCACCTATGATAAGTTATTGACCTTGCCTGAAAAAGCTCCACCTCTCGTTTAAACCTTCTCTGGAGCAAAACCAAATGCATCACAGTAAAGAAATATTGAACCCAACAGTCGTCAGTGAATACTTGGATTTGTTTCCATTGCAGACTGCAGGCGGCAACATTGTCATATGATGACTTATTCGGCTGACGAGATTATGCAAAGGTACAGGAACAGAAACCAGAAATACAGGTAGCTCAGGTCAGGGAGTCCGAGATTTCACTCATCGTTCCCAAATTACAAAAAATTCTTCTTTCCACTTACCTGCAAATGATTATCTACACCATGATGTAATTATGACTGAACGAAGAGTGGATTAATCAAATGCTTCTTGGGTCGTCTTTCCGCTCTTTATTGTATTTTAAGTCACTGTATCTGATTTTCTTTCAGGTCTTTTCAGCAATTGACCACAGTGGAATGTGGATATTAAAGTTTTATATTGACCAGAAACGAACAAAAGGATAATGTTTCTTTTCTGGAGGAAAGGTCAGGGTAGTTTGCCACATCTGAGCCCACTTCTTTCGCATTATAGAAAGTGGAGTCACGTGGGTGTCTGCGCTCAGAGTTCTATCGTCTCTCTCCCTTGCTTGCCAGAACTTCTTTCGTCTCTTTGGGATATACCGAGCAGAGAAGAAACAGAGATGGACCCTCCACCTTCTCAGCATATCTCTGGGATCGAGTACAAGGTTGAAGACGATCAGGAAAAGATTACTGGCGAATGGCAAGTAGCAATTATCAATTGTGCCTGTTGTTTGTATTGTCTAGGTTACCCTCTGTATATTATTTCTTCTAAAATTCTTGTGTATTTTGCAGCTGTTCCTGTTGCTACGACTGCACGCAGGATTTCATAGACTTCTTATGCTGTTCCTTCCTCTGTTAACAGCGTTTGGAGCAACGGTATCCTGCCTGCAACTTCTGATTTTGTAAGAGAGTGATTTATCTTAGGAAATTTATGTACTTCTGCATTTTTAACTGTTGAGAAAAGCTGCTAGGGGGAAAAGCCATGGCTGTTTATGTTTTCTGATTCTGGGTTTTCCTTTTATCTTATTTTCTGCTTCTTTTCCATCTTCTTGCTCCTCTCCTCTTCTTCTCTCTGATACCTCCCACAGAGATGTTAAGCCAGGCAAGCGGATGGCTTTTTGAAGTATGAAGCCTTAACACTAAATATCAGAAGCAGTCAGACCTGATTTTGAGCTCATTGTAGTTACATTTTAATCAAGCAATTTGAATTAAATATCACTCAGGTTACTCGAGATGATACTGGAAAAGAGAGCTGAAGATACTTTTGGAAGGGATATAATCATAAAGTCTTCATTGAATTGTTGGAATTACATCTGCAGAGCTCTTTCCAAAATCAAAAATCAAAATAACTTATCAAGGCAGTGAAAAATTAACGGCTCCCCCTGATTTACAAAATCATAAATTCTGCTTTCTTCTTACTACAGACATTCAGTTCCTCACCAACTTTTCTGGAGGAAGTTCAGATTCTTCATTCATCGTCGTCATCATCGTTGTCGTCTTCTGCCTTGAGCTTAGTTTGTCCCCCTTCCCTGTTAAATGGCAGATTCATTGGCCCAAATGGGGTATCCACATCAATGGCTCCCTTCAAAGCATACCCTGCTCCCTTCCCTCTAATGATATCCCAGAGAGCAGATCCAAAATCCTTAGGTCTGAACGAAATTGGGATTTCGATCAATCCATAACCATTCTTGTCGATTTTGGCAGAC
Source organism: Aristolochia fimbriata (assembly GCA_019845555.1). Lineage (NCBI taxonomy): Eukaryota > Viridiplantae > Streptophyta > Magnoliopsida > Piperales > Aristolochiaceae > Aristolochia > Aristolochia fimbriata. The sequence goes on along the minus strand of CM034084.1, from coordinate 20,604,856 downwards.
TTGGAAAGACGAGCTCCTCCAATAGCTACTCCAGCAAGACAGATGTCGTATTCCAGAGTATTCAATCCCAAATCGAAGTCATTCTTGTTGTCCACCTTCAGGTGAAGCATAGCACTCGTTTCTTCGAAAGAGAAGCTGCTGAATTTAACCTTTTGAAGATCCACATCAGGCTTGTAAGGCACAGGTATCTCCCCTGTCGTCTCCAGGGGCAAACCGATGTTACCAAATACTGGCAAGTCCACAATCAGCTCCACTGCAACCTTGTAAGGAATCACATTACCGGATTTGATTTCTTTGTACGTGTTCTTGATGTCGTCGAAGATTAGGGTTAAGGGGACTTTGATCGTCTCGCTGCCGTGAGCGTGGAGTGTCCCCGCATCGGGGATCAAGCCTTGCATGAGCTTCCTGCCGTCACTCTCTATCAGGTACTTTATGTCGACGAGAGGGATTGGGATTGGATTAGGATTCGTGACCAGAACGTCGATGACGATGTCCGCGTGCTTTAGGTCGATGGAGGGGAGATGAACAGCGGCTACATTGGCTGTTGGTTTGCCAAATCCGACGGTCTCTTCGATCTTCTCCCCCACGTCGTGAATGAAGTCCTTCACTTTTTCTAAGAAACCTCCCTTGTCTCCATCTCCTTCCTGCTTCTCTACCGGTTTATCTGAAGATGCCATGGATGCTGCAGAAAGAAAAAAAACGCAAACAATTACTTCATTTCATTTTCCGCCATGATTATGCTGCTGCAGAAACGAAAAAAAAAAAAAAAAACACCAAGCGCTGTTTCTCTACAGAATGTCTGATGAATAAAACAGTAGAACCACGTAAGGAACTCTGAACGCCTCCAGAAAACAATTAATGGTTGATTTTCAAATAGCGTTCAATTTTTCAAGTACTCGGCCTCGACTAGCGAAGAATTTAGGAACCGCAAAAGCTGAAAAACCATTCCAAGCATCTGATGTCGAAATGGAACACATACTCTGCTTAAATCGAATTCGGAAAACAGCGAACAGAGAAATGCAGCAGATGCAACGCAGAAAGATCGATCAACAAGAACAAATATCTAATCAGTAATCACCTGTGCGTTCTGAAATCCGCGAATTTGGATCTTGTAATGCGCAAAACGAAGATTCTCGCGAAAGGAGGTATTTTTGGAGGTGTTGAGAAGGAGTCCTTGAAGATAGCCGCGAACTGGTGTCTGCCCAACGAACTTTTCAAATGGCAGTTAATTCGAACTCGGAAGGCCGAGTGAACCCGAACCTATTGTGATAAGGCCTGTTAACACAATGAATGAGCCCATATTCGTCTGGACCCATGATTCTACGTAATAGGCCCATTATATTTTGACCCACGAGCCGACATTGAAGGCCCAAAACTTCTTAGGCCCATGAGTACCGCTCTTGCGTTTCCCGCGCTGCAAAATAAATAAAAACCCTTTTTCCCCCTTGGAGTCTTCCGCTAGAAGAATGGGCGGGAGTTCCCTCTGTTTCTCCCTCGAGTGACGCCTCCCTCCCATGGAGGAACCGAGAATCGTCTACCTCGCAGAACTCTTACGGCGCTCGCGCCCTCTCAGCGGAGCTGCTTCTATCCGAAAATCGCTCGGAATTACAGACACGTCGAGTTCTTCGCATTCCATATCCAAGAAACGTAAGTTGTTTTCTTCGAAAGGAACTCAGTTGTCAGATATTGGAAGTGAGGTCGATGGCTCGGAAGAGATCCCCGCCTCTAAAACTATTTACGCGCTCCGTGATCCTGCGGTTCTCGTTGGAACGATCCGTGTTTCCGATTCGAGGTCCAGCAGTCCAGGCGGCTGTCACTACGATTGTCTTTCTTTCTCGGACGGTGCTGCTGAGGTTTGTTGTTCTGTCGCTCGTCTTGACGTTAAAATCTTGGGCAGGGCGATTCGTATCCGTGCGTGGACCTTCATTCCTTTGAAATGCAGTGGCGGAGTGTTGGAGATTATCCGGTGGGAACTTGTGGATTCTGCCGGCGAGGTTGATTTTATAACCTCTCCGTTACTTACGTTGGGTTCTTCTTGTCAGAGTGGAGGTGAGCCTTCTGTTTGTGGTAAACTGGTTGCAGTTAGCCCAGTTATGGCTGTTCCGTCTTCAGTTTGGAGTCGTAAAGATCGACCCCTTGCTGAACATGGAATTTCGGACAGAGGAAATTTCAAAGGATTTCTCGCTGATGTAGTGGCCTGTGATTGCGTGTCATGTAATGCTGGTGCTTTCCTAGAGAAAAGTCACCACTCCTACACCAAGCCGGTAATCCTCCTTTTTGTTGGATCGACTTCTTCTTGGCGTCCCGTAATATCTAGCCTGCTGGGTTGTATTGTTTGTGTGAGAAACGTGAAGAAGAAGTTACTTTCAAGTAGAAAGGAGAAGTATGAAATGTTTGTAGCAAAAGAAAGAGCCTCACTATATCTTTGTCAATTGCCGTCTGAAACTATTTCAACTATGAAAATAAAAATTTCTGGAAAGGGTGAAATGGGTGGATACAAAGGTATTGTTACAGGTATTCATATGCGAGGAATGGTCATGGAGTTGGACAAGAAAGTATGGCTTTTGCTTACTGATCACTTACACGCTCTCCCTCATTCTTTGAGGATCGGATCCATTGTGAGTGTCGTCTGTTTTTGTCATTTACTTAACATTCATTTCTTCGAATGTAAGATTTTTGATAAACCGGCTAAATGTGGAGTTTACCCTCCACTGGTGACCTTTAATTTGTAATAATTTCTCACAGTTGATCAATTTACCCTTTTATTGTAGTGTTTATTTTCATTTCGTAATTTTCGTTGGGAAATATTCACTTTGTACATGCAACATTGTGGGTGACTATTCACGAGTGACCTTAAACATTTTATCTTATTGTTTTGTTTTTGAATTTCGTAGGTTTCATTGAGTAATATTCACTTTGTACGTACAAAATTCCCGTGGGAAAAGGTGCTGTTACTAGGCGCTTGCGTTAAGACCAACCTTCATGTCAACTCCTTTTCACCTGTGGAGGCTCAGTAAGCAACTGCTTCAGCCACTTTCAGTTGTCATTCGTGTTTGTTGTTTCTGGATTCTGAGGTTAGATATTTTCATGGTACAGGTGTATTTACAGGTCCTTAAATCAGAGTTCATTAGGAAAGTTTATAGAATCCTTGACATTTTCTGCCAAATTTTGGTAATGAGATTTTAAAAATAGATGCAGGTACTTTGTTTTCCTTCTCTGATACAGCCTTTGCTTTATTTACTCATTCTTTTGGTTGATTTCAGGGTGTTACTTGTAATAACGTGTTTCAGGAAAAAATTTGCGGGAACCTTATCCGAGAAGGAAATTTTAGGATCTAACCATGTAATTCTTATTGCTTATGAATTTAGCTTTGAGTGCTTTTCCTGGTTTGTTTAGAATGAGTTCTGTGCCAACTTAAAGAAAAATATGCTCATGTTTAGTGATTTATGTTTTTTAAAGGATACTTTTCTTTGCTTGGTGTCATCAGGAGGAAGGATTTGTACAAATGTATTGCAGGTTGTGCCTACCAGCACGTGCATTTCGAACTCAGGTAAATTAGTAAATGTGTGACTGTTATCTATTACACCATTTTTGCCTCCCCTAAACATTTCAAAGATATTTTTCATCTCTTTTTACATAATTTTAGATTTTTGTCGGCAGCATCAAAATTTTGTTGAGTTCTGTGAACATGATTGTTACAACTGTGGCAAAGAGACAGATACTGGAAACCTGAAATTGGTATAACATTACTTTTCACAGTATTTTCTGGGGACTTAAAAACACTGTAATTTGTGATTATGATGCTTATTACCGATTGCTGATCATAAATTTGAGCCATCTTACTGCATTTTCAGGTGGTGCCATTAAATAACTTCATTGCCAATTGTCAAGTCGTTTGGATCAATCTACTATCACAAATGCAAAAAGAAACTGAAATAACAGGTATAGGAACGCATGATACTTCTGTAGACTGTGTGGGGAAACCACATGGCAGACTGACAAGAAAATTTATATCTTCTAAAGATCTTCAGGTCATTCTGATGGGAACATTGCAGGTTAGAATTATGGACCCTTATTTTAATTTCTTTGTTAAGTGAAATTTCTATCAGATTGTGTATTTCAACCTTTTTTATGCATTTGCATAGATATGTCCTTCAGGGAGGTTGCAGATGACTGATGCAACAGGAACAATTGATGTTGTGGTACCAGATTTGCTATCAAACAGTCATCTTGACAAGATATATGAGGTAACATTGGATGACCATTTATTATATATATGTTACGATGTATATGATGTCACTTTACTCCAAATGCTGCTCACATGCTAATTGTGTTCATGATTAGTAGCTGACCGAGTTTCTCAACAATGTCTTTTGTTGGCAGGTCAAAGACTATGTTCTCATCCTAGAAGGAACACCCATACTGTTGGATTCCATTGGATCACTTGAGAATGATGTCTTTTCTTGCAGAAGTATTTTCAACCATGTTAAATTAAAGGAGAAGAAATGTGAATGCAGATTCTATGTCCTCTTTTATCTGAGGAATGCGACCTGTCTCACTACTGCCCTTAATCTTCTCCATATGGATAGGCATGTTAGTTTCAACATAAGTGAAGGTTCTAAGTTTGAGCTACTGATGGTGACCCATAAGTTTCCTTCTGTTCAAAGTGTATGACCTACTTGCATTTTTTATTCTGAACATATAAAAATAGTTATTGAGTTTCTTCACTGTTTGTTGTTATTCCTCTTGTTACAGAGTGAAGATGATCAAGTTAATGGACTCAGGTCGAGCTTCTTTGCAGAGGCAAAAATTTTGCCTTATTATTTGTTTCTTCACGGGGATAGTAGAGATAGTCTATTGACTGATGTTACCATGGAGGAACTAATAGGGGATCTAATCGATGCTCAAATTGAAGATGACACAAACAAATTATGTTCCAGGAGGTTTAAAGAATTCCCAGCATCAGTCATAACAAGGAGACTTACATCATGCAAAAATAAGTTGTTACAGAGGCACTCAACTTCTGAGATTCCTTGTTCACTTGCTTTTAGGGCTGACAGCAGTGAGCAGCTTCTGGCATGTGTTATATGCCATGATGATAGTGACCAAACAAGTGAAAAAAAAGTTCTTTTGGAATTTAAGCATGAAACATTCAGCCAATATAAGGTTCATAATTCTCTTTGTTTTCTTTTGACAATTTTAAACTCTTTCTTTTGACAGTATAAAGAACACGCTTGATCAAAGATTCTCTTCGAAAAAGGCTTGTAACATGACTCATTTCATTTTAGTTGCTACGTATTGGAGCACTCTACATCATGCAATATGAGAAAGAAGAGGTCAAGCATAGTGTAGCTTGTCGTAAAGCATTTGTGACTTCTCAAAAGCCCATTTGGAGTATTTCTTTTTCATATGAAAAGGTTCTGCATCTAAATGGATCACAGAAAAGTCATTCTTTGGAAGCTTCCTCCCTCATTAATGGTAGGGAGCGTTTCACAAATCTACATATGAATGAGGTATCATCCGAGATGTCTACCTCAGATATCCGTCTTTACATTCCATCTGAAGCAGCAGACCTTTTGAGTGGTAGCAATGATTCTCATGAATATGGGCTTAGCAGGCCAGTTGTTGCAGTTGAGCAGGTGCTTAGCGTGTCCGCATGCATTAATATAATGGCCACTGCATCAAGACATGTTTCTGTACTGTGTAACCCAGATTGTGAGCTACCTCATGGAGATTTAATTTCACTTAATGGAAACATAGTGGAGATTCATGATGTTCTACAACCAAGTGCCTCATGCATTCATGTCTGTGATGATGATGATCACATGGTAATTTTTTGTTCCTATCTGTGCTCTTTTAATTGGTCACAGAACATGTAACATGTCCATTTTGACTGTATGATCTCATTCTTTCTCCTTGCAGGTGATGATTCAGGATACTTTTGGTCCTAATGCCTATCCAGTTGGAATGGGTCCAGGCATGAATGCAACTTTCTATCGTGTTCTTATGACAGGGTATTTACTCATGACTTGAAAATATCCTGGCTGTTTGTACTTGTAAGTATCTGTGACATCAAGCATTTAACTACTTATTCCTCTGTTTTCTGCAGCAGAGAGCATAAGTTGATGCTGACTGCCGCATCTTTCGTTGTCATCAACTCTATAAAGGAAGTGGATATCAATTACTTTGCCCAAAGGTGTTCTGAACCTGTGTGCGATACAGAAAATTTAAGCAGAGAATTTATCAACATGGTACCATCATGTTTAATTTGGAACTTATACCAGGGAATAGAAACACAAACAAATCAATTTTGTAGCAGGGTAAGATGTTTGATGACTTTTGGATAACAAATGACGTTACTATGTTACACTTGCTTTTGTCGGACCATCTATCATTGATGAATGACCTTTGGATAGTCCACAGGTTGTTTCAGTTCATAGTCTTGTAGTTGAGCACACCGAAAAACTACAAAATACACATCCAACTGATTCGTCGAAGATGTCAGCAATCAGAATTTCTCTTGCAGGTTTTATCTTGGGTAAGATATTTGCTTTCCATACGGAGGTGTCATGCTGATGATAGAAAGATGATTGAGTTTTACTTTTGCACTTTTTTCAGAAAATATACCAAACCATGCTAAGGTTTCTTTCTCCTTTCATTCAGATGATGGATCATCATCATGTTCTTGTTGGGCTTATGCTGAAAAAGCAACTGCTCTACTCAGACTGAATGAAACTTTGAGCGAGGTATTTGATGACAGCTGTTGTAGTTTAAAGTGGACAAGCAGCAGCAAAACCCTCAAAACTATTGGCAACCTTTTGGAGAAGATGCTTAACAAGCACGGAAGGGTTACTGTGAAGAAATATGGAGAGCTTCTGGATTCAACATCACTGGATTTCTTGTTCTCAGTTGATTCCTGTATGGAACTTAGTTCCCGTGATGAAAACCTTCTCAAGTTCATCATTTTAAATGCCTGCTGTGGGCCAGTTTTGGTACGTTTCTTTCCGCACCTGAAGATCATGCATTGTTGTGTTTTTTTAAATTGACGTTGGTTGCTAATGTGATATTAGGATGTTATTAACTTCTACATTGAAATTAAGTTTAAAACAAAAAAAAAATACTGACAGGTTTCTTTCTCTCTCCATAGAATGTTGTGGGAAGTGAGATGGATTCAGATGCTATAGACCAGCTCGAGCAGGTAACAGAAATTGACCCTTCTCTGCAATCAATCAAGAATATTTGGGCCATTGAAGTCAGACCTTTAAATCCGGCTCATGAAGCTAGGGCGTTAATCCAAGAGCTGTTGGCCACTCAGCAAGAATCTCCTTCTGTGGATGAGTGTTGTCTGTGAAGAACTGGAACAGTTTTGTTGTTGTTGGAGGTGTGATTTGCTGTTGCACACTAGGCAGCTATACCGTGCTGAGACTTAAGTCAGGCATAATTCGAGTCCGTAATGCAAGGGCAATAGAAAGGCAGAAGTTCAAGCTATCCAGTTGCGGTGAGTTGTTGACTAAGTCAATCACTGGGCACTTACCCATGAAAAGGCCCACTATGCACCAGTGATAATCGCAGGCGCAGCAGACATCAGTACCCAACATTTGATTGATTCTTCCCAGAGACCGAATCATACTTTAGATTCATTTCAAAGTATTTAATGCGGGGCACGCCAGCAATACCTGTAAATTTAATGTAGAATAACCATGTGATTCATTCATGTATATTGTACATTATTTATTTCTCAATGGAGCCCTAATTTTTTTTCTGATTCTTTGCATATTTCTTTCCAAGCTGATGAGAGGATCACGTTGCGTCAGTCACCCCACGAGCCTCAATTCTTAAAAGAAAAAGAACAGATGAACCAAGGTGGGATGCTGGAAGGGATATCCACTTTGCGAACGAGTAATTGGATAATGCCGGCCGCCTTGCTTCATGAACGGGTGAGTTGCCGTTTTGAAGGATCTGTGTACTTAAAGTGCTTGAACTCGGAGACGACAGTGGCTGGTTTAGTGGGTTTTAGTTCAAAAAACAAAACAAAAAGAAACGTACGTGTTTGGTAGTGGGGATAAATTTTTCTTTAATCACCGTTGAGGTCATTCAGGCTTTCTGAAAGAACTGCAAAATTATAACTAAAAATACGTGGTTTACTTGAGGAAAAGAACAAAGAGTTACTCTTCCAAGAAAAGGGTTTTTGAAGAAGAGGATCAACAGACCATCACTGAAAGGGCTAAGGCAGGTTGAGGGATTTCAGATTGAAAAAAAGAACACTTTTAAACGAGATCCTTTTAGGAGATGAAAATTTAGGAGTTACATACATGGACAATAATCTATAGTCGAAAAGGGTACGAATAGAGTTGGGAGTTTAGAAAATGGGAGAACAGAATTGGGAGTTTAGAAAATGGGAGAATAGAGTAGGGAGTTTAGAAAATGGGACTAGTGGGGGACATTTTGTGGACTATACAGAGGTGGATACATGGATCCACTGGTTTTCAGATGAATAAAATTCAGGGCTAAATCTCTGGGGTGAAGACTGGTAAAGTTTTTAAATATCCCACCTTGAACTTTGACCCATGTCCACTTTAGGCAGAAGAGACTCCATCCATCAAATTCCAATATCTTCCTAGTCCTTTGTGCCATGTGCTTCTATATCACTAAATGTTAAACCCTTCTCACATCAGGGTCCATATAGAGAGCTCTTTCTTGACCCTCAGCCACAGAAAAGAGAAGAGCCCTGAAACCTTTCACCCAGTCTCATCTTGCTATAAATGGCCTTGCATGAACGCCCTCTCCACAGTACAAACAAACTCTTCATGCATCTTCATTGCCTACACTACTACATGCCTCTCCTCTTCTTTTTCCTCTCCCTTTTGTTCCACAGTTCCAAAGTTCAATGTGACCTTGACGTGAACTTTTATAGGAGGAGTTGCCCGAACTTGACATGGATAGTGAGACAAGGGGTGTGGTCAGCCATCCAGAACGAATCTAGAGTGGCAGCTTTCCTTCTTCGGTTGCATTTCCATGACTGCTTTGTAAATGTGAGATGGAAGGATGTTAATTAATCTGTTCAAGTTTATTTTTGTCTTCAATCAGTTCTCATCAACCAGTTCATTCTAGTGATGTTTATGACTAATTGCTATTTGAACAAACACAGGGTTGTGAAGGGTCTGTACTGCTTGATGCTACTAGCAGTTCCAAAGGGGAGAAAAATGCCTTTCCAAACCGAAATTCGGCGAGAGGCTTCGAGGTCATCGACGACATAAAGGCGAGGGTGGAGAAAGCCTGTCCTTCCACTGTTTCATGCTCAGATATCTTAACCCTTGCCAGTAGAGATGCGGTTTACTTGGTAACCAATCTTTGCATTACACTCCTTATTCTTAACATATTACAGGTATAGTTCAAGGAAAGACTTGAAGGTATTGTACATTTTTCAGGCAGGAGGGCCCTTCTGGTTTGTGGCACTGGGGAGAAGAGATGGTACAACAGCCAACGAGAATGATGCCAACACTCAACTCCCATCACCTTTCGAGTCTCTCCAGAATATAATTGCAAAATTCACTTCGAAGGGTCTCACCTCCAAGGACGTTGTGGTGCTTTCAGGTTTTCATCTTCTTTACCTCTACCCTAAAGTACTGCATTATATACTTCTCTGTTGAAGTGTAGACAACAGAAAACTGCAGTTACAATTTAGCTTCAAACATCAAAATTTACCTCTTGTATTACAATTTGGCTTTTCTGTGGATCACCCCAGGTGCCCACACCATAGGATTTGCCCAGTGTTTCACCTTCAAACGTCGGCTCTTCAACTTCGGCGGTTCTGGGAAGCCGGATCCTTCCCTCGACTCCTCCCTCCTTGGAGATCTGCAGAGCCTTTGCCCCGATGGAAGTGGGTCAGACACCACTCTAGCTCCTCTAGATCCTGTTACCAAGAACAGGTTTGACAATTCGTATTACAGGAACCTCATGAAAAGTTCTGGACTACTGGAGTCAGATCAGGCTCTGATGGGGGACAATGATACTGCTTCCATGGTCAGTTACTACAGCAAGTACCCTTATCTCTTCAACAAGGATTTTGGGGCTTCCATGGCGAAAATGGCCAGTATAGGGGTTCTCACGGGAGAAAATGGAGAGATTAGAAAGAATTGCAGGGTTGTGAATTAACTGGCTATGGCAAGTTCTTCTTCCAAATCAAATTCAGTTTGTGAGCCTCCATATCAAAACGACTGTTTTCTCCACTAAGCAAGTATGATGAACATGGTAACGGTAAACAATGGCCAGAAGACATTTACAGCTAGTAGCTCCCACATGTATGAATATGAATGAAATAAAAAGAAATTATGAAAAATTAAATAAATCTTATAATATCTGGGATCTGTTAATCTCTTCGGATGGTCAAACAAAGTAACGCTTACAAGTGTCGCTAGGCGCATAGTAACAAATTTGAGTATGATCATGATTGCCTGTTTGTGGTTCCAATTGAACAGACTCTGTATGTAGTAGATCCAGTTCGAACTTGGATTGAAGAAGACTTCCATATGAAAGAATTACTTTCAATTTTGGCACTTGACTTGAAGGAGACTAAGTATAAAAAGTTAAAGGGAAAATAGACTGGACTCAAGTACAGTACATCCAAAAATACCCACTTCTTTTTTATAATAGTTAATTTATTTACTATAGTGTTATTCACTCCTTTTTACACTAATATTAGTACATTAATATTCCAAAAATTGCTCTAAAAGGTGTTGGAATCACCTAGGACCCCTTAAATTTTTTATTTGGTGCTAACCACCTTCTACTCTATATTTTATATTTTCTTAATATTTCTAAAGAAAAAGAGACAAAATTAATACTGATTATAATGAACCGGACCGAGTCAATAAGAACCGAATGGCCTCCGATTCTGATTCAACCGGGTCAGATCAGCCGGTTCGATTCAGTTCGGTTTTTAAAACACTGATTTTAACCCAAAATATTGGGTTTTAGTTCTGTGATGTGTCACAATCTGGTTAACACACCAGAGCTCCACGGGACCGTCACAGTGGGTGATCCAAATTGCAAAGCCGCTCTAAAGCATGTCTTATTTGGTCTCCGATCGGCAACGAATCCCAATTCGAGTTGGTAGTACGAGAGCAAGAGAAAAGCAGAACATCAGGGTAACGATTGTGGTGACTTTTTGATTAAGCAAGTCAACTACTTTGGGCTTATCCGTGAAGACGGCCACTATGCCTCATTTCGGGGGGGAAAAAAAAAGGAGCAGGGCTGCTCGCTTCAGAAGAGCCGAGGTGGGATGCTGTAGCAGATATCCACTATCCAAATGAGCAGATTTGTATACTGAAGGTGCTTGGAGTTAATGACAGCAGACGCTAGCTTAGTGGGTTTCACTTAAAGAAAAAAAAAAGAAACAGGTGCATGTTAAGGGAGAGGATAAACTTTCTATAGTCACCTGGAGGTGTAAATTTGCATAAATGCCTCTATGCTTTTAAAAAAGTAAAGCAAACTTATAACTAAAAATACTTTGATTAGTTGTAGTCAAGCAAATGAATTGAACAAAAATGTTAATCTTTTCTAAAGTGTTTTTGAAGAAGAAGAATCAGAATTTATAACTGGATGATAGTCGATAGACTCCCTAAAAAGGTCAGGGTAGATTAAGGGATTTCAAACTAAAAATTTTAAAAAATAAAAAAGAATACAAAAGAAACTCTTTTCACCAGAATTTTTCAGGAGAAGGAAAATTAGGAGTTTCATGCATGGACAATATTAATCTATCACCGAAATGGCTAGGACTTTGTAGAAATGGGATGTAGCGGGGGACATTTTGTGGACAAGGTAGGACAGAGTTGGATCCACTGGTTTTCAGATCAATGTTGAATCTGTGAGATTGTCCCGCCTTGAACTTAGACCCATGTCCACCCTTAGTCAAGAAAGACAACCATATTCAAACTCCTATAAAACTCTGTCGTTAATCTAGCCAAGTGCAACTACTCTAATTGGCATTTGTTTAAACGTTATTTGTGTTCACTACATAACCACACTCGCTAAAATTTCAACCCTTCTCACATCAGAGTCCACTCAAAGAGCACTTTCTTCACCCTCTCCCGTCTCTCTTTCCACCCTCTCCCCCTCCCATTATTTAACAGTGGTGGAATTGGACCAAACACCCTAAACTCAGATGCCTATAGTGGCTTCACCACTATGTGAAAGCTAGTAAAGACAAGGGGAAGAACCTTGAAACCTTTCATCCAGCTATCATGCTATAAATACCCCATGCATGAACCCCTAACTCCTCACTTCACCAGCCTTTTTTCATTTCTTTCCACAGTATAGACATCTCTATACGTGACAAAAACTTCATGCATCAGCACAGAGTTTGCTACTTCATGCCTCTCCTCTTCTTCTTCCTCTCCCTTTTGTTACTCAGTTCCAAAGTTCATGGAGACCTCGACATGAATTTTTACGGTGGTAGTTGCCCGAACTTGATGAAGATAGTGAGAAATGGAGTGTGGTCTGCCATCCAGAATGACACTAGGATGGCAGCTTCCCTTCTTCGGTTGCATTTCCATGACTGCTTTGTAAATGTGAGATGGACTGATGTTAATTAATCTGTTCTAGTTCACCTTGATCAGTTCTCGTTAACCAGTACTTTATTCAACTGATCTTTAGGACTCATTGCTATTTGAACATGCACAGGGTTGTGATGGGTCTGTACTGCTTGATGATACTAGCAGTGCAAAGGGGGAGAAAAATGCTTTTCCAAACCGTAACTCGGCGAGAGGCTTTGAGGTCATTGATGACATAAAGGCCAAGGTCGAGACAGCCTGCCCTTCCACTGTTTCATGCTCTGATATCCTAACCCTTGCCAGTAGAGATGCGGTTTACTTGGTAACCAATCTTTGCTACACTCCTTGTTCTTAACATATTCTGGTATACTTCAAGGATAAGCTTAGAGGTTATTTTTCAGGCAGGAGGGCCCTTCTGGTCTGTGGCACTAGGGAGGAGAGATGGCACAACAGCCAGTGAGAGCGATGCCAACAGCCAAATTCCATCACCTTTCGAGTCCCTCCAGAATATTACTGCAAAATTCACTTCAAAGGGTCTCACCTCCAAGGATGTTGTAGTGCTTTCAGGTACGTATCTAATTCTTTAACTCTGTACAGAAATCCATTATTTATATACACTCTTCTCTGTTGAACTCTAACAATAATTTAGCTCCAAGCATCAAAATTCACCACTTGTACTGCTTACCTCAGGTGCCCACACCATTGGGTTCGCCCAGTGTGCCACCTTCAAACGCCGGCTCTTCGACTTCGACGGTTCCGGCAAGCCTGACCCTTCCCTTGATTCCTCCCTTCTTGGAGATCTGCAGAGCCTTTGCCCCAACGAAAGTGGGTCAGACACCAATCTAGCTCCTCTAGATCCAGTCACCAAGAACAGGTTTGACAATGTGTATTACAAGAACCTCATGAACAGTTCAGGTGTACTGCAGTCGGATCAGGCTCTCATGGGGGACAATGATACAGCTTCCATGGTGACTTACTACAGCAAGTACCCTTATCTCTTCAACAAGGATTTTGGGGCTTCCATGGCGAAAATGGCCAGTATAGGGGTTCTCACCGGAGAAAATGGAGAAATAAGAACGAATTGCAGAGTGGTGAATTAATTGGTCGTGTCAAGTTCTTCTTCCCTAGTCAAAATCCACCGTGTGAGCCTCCTTATCAAACCATCTATCTTCTCCCTTAAGCATGTATAATGAGCATGGTAATGGTATGCAATAGCTAGAAGGCATTTACAGCTACATAGTACCTCCAAATGTATGAATAGAATGAAATTAGAAGAATATCTAAAAAAAATTAAGTACATATCTCTTCGAATAATCGAATGGTTTGACAACACAACGCCTGGAAGCGTCTATAGGTGCGTAGTAAAAGCTTTGAGTCTGACGAACTTTGTATGTTTGGTTCCAATTGAACAGATTCTGTACGTATAGCAAATCCAGCTCGAGCTTACAGTACCCCGCAATAGTAACATGATTACTGTATTCCTTTTGAGGTTGAACATAGAATAATTGCTTTCAATTTTTCCTCTTCATCTCCAGTCGATGTGGTAAGCAGATTCTGACCCTAACAGAGCTAGGGCCAAAATGCAAGTTACAGCATCAAACCCGAAGGGAAAAGAGATTGGACTCAAGTACTGTCCAGCCAAAAATGGCTTATAATAACTACTGTTCTAATTTAAATAAAAATTTTAAAAAAGTGAAAATCGCAACTTAACATCAATATGTTGGATAATAAATAATGTAACTAAAATAAATAAAACTCATAAAAATAAAAATTGGATCCTCATAAGCAGTGTTTTAAAAACCGAACCGACAATCAAACTGGTAGTATGTCTGGTTTTGGTTGAACCTGGTTGAACCGGGTTGGACCAATGGTTCAACTATTAAATATTATACTCTATACTTTATACTTTCTGAATAATTCTTTAGAAAAAATAACAAAAATAATCCTAATTTTAGTGAACGGGGCGAGTCAATAAGAACCAGATTGGCCTCCGATTCTGGTTCAACTGGGTTGGACGGGCTGGTTTGGTTCGGTTTTTAAAACACTGCTCATAAGTCATGCACAGTACTTTTTCCCATTATTCTTTACTTGTGTTAAGTATAAGTAATCTAAATTAGAAAATCATGAGAGACGCCCACCCCTATTTCAATTCCCCACAAAAATTATAAAACCGGTTCGAATAGAAAAATTATAAAACCAGTTCGAATAGAAAAATTATAAAACCGGTTCGAATAGAAAAATTACAAAACCGGTTCGAATAGAAAAATTATAAAACCGGTTCGAATAGAAAAAGTATAAAACCGGTTCGAATAGAAAAATTATAAAACCGGTTCGAATAGAAAAATTATAAAACCGGTTTGGAAACGTTTTTAACAGTCGTACCTGTCAACGGATGGCACGTCCTGCGTCCCAAGTCCGGCCCAGACCCGCCGTGTCGACCGTCGATCGTGCGACGCACACGTCCGTGCCCTGCCGCGGCCACTGAAACCATAAGAGAACAACTCAGACCGACAAGCCCGCGTAATCAATTCGTACTATTTTTGAATCTTAATGGGAATTAAAACCCTCACTCAAGGCTTCGACTCCCGAGTCGGAGCCCCTTTCAGACTTTGGATCCGAAAACAGATTGAGAGACGAGGAACGATCTCTACTTTACTTCTCTTCCTCACCTTCTGTCTCTGTCCATCTCTCTCCAGGTAAAAAAGAAAATTTTTGGTGAAGAAACTAAGAATATCGACTCAAGTTCAGATATTTCGGGGATGAAATGAGGAGGAAAAGTCGGTGTGGGAAAGATTTTGTACATGGATTTTGATTATTTTTCGGTTTCTTTCTAGTTCTTTTTCTTCTTTCATTTTCTGTTTTTGTTGTTGTTGTTTCTTTACTAGCTTCTAAGTGTACTGTGTGAGAGGGTACCGGGAAAGCTTGATATTGTGGATTGGTTTTTTGTCTAGGGTTTTGCCCTCCAAATATTCCAACAGTTGCTGCTTTTATTTTTTTCTGGGGGTTTGATTTGAGCAGAGCTGCTTTTTGCCTTTTTATCGACCTTTTTGCCGAGTAGTCTGAAGAAATCTTTTTTTCTTCCTGTTCTTGAGTTCTTCACTCGTCATTCTTTTTCACTTTTCAAAAATCTTGTTGGTTAAACTGTAAAGCACCCACTCGGCAGAGTGAATCTTCTGGGTTTTCCGATCGAGTGAAGAACAATAAAATCGTCTGTGTTTTTAACATTCTCCTTTTGTTTTTTTCTGGCGTTCGAGGCTTTGATCTCAGTAATCCTACAGTGCCCCTTAAAGTCTGGTTTTGGTCTGGTTTTGCCTTTCCTCTGTTTTCCTGTACAAATGAAATTATGAAATTCTTCCTCCGCTATCACCAGTGAAGAGAGCAGCTTTCCATTTCGATTTTGGTAAAGACGCACGCGGAACCCAGAAAGGGAAACCTCTTTCTCACCTTCGAAACACTAAGTGGGAGCCGGCAAACCCAGAATTCCACCTTTTCCTTCTCTCAAATCCCCAAAATTTTTTTCTCCTCTTTTGCTGGGAATCGCCAGATACTACTACTCCGTCGCCTTGCCGGAGTTTCAATCTCGGAAAAGAAAAGCTTGATCTCGGACTCGTAGTCCTCCTCTCCAATGTCGACGGAAATAACACAGCCTTCTCCCACGTCGATCAATCAACAGGCTTACACTTCGCATTCAGGCTTCGGCTCCGTCGGTCCCTTGATAGCAGTTCTCGCGGTAATTTCGATACTGGGCGTTGTGGCAGGGATGATCGGTCGGTTGTGCGCAGGAAGAACGATCATGGGCCACGGTCAGTACGACTTCGAAGGCTGGATTGAGAGGAAGTGCTCCTCTTGCATCGACGGGAGAATCGATCCTCCTCCACCCAGCTCCGGCGGCTCCGTCCCCATTGCGGTTCCTGTAGAGAATCCACAAGAAACGAAACAAGCCGAGCAATCTCAATCACCTCAGAGTCAGGCCTCCACTGCGGACTCTTGATCCGGGTTCGTCTCCTTTCTTCGATGATTTTGATGTTTATCCAAATGTCTTTACGATTTCTGTTCTTTTTTCTTCTCGTCTTCCTCCATTGTCTTAGTTCTTTCTTATGATCTTTAGAATGAGAATCACAGAAAGCACATAAAAATGTTGAGATTTTTACTACTTTTTTCTGTACTTTCCCCTGCTTTCTTTTTCGTTTTTTCACATTCTATCTCCACGACAACTGCTTGCTGCCGATATATTAGCAAGAAATTGAGAAAATTTCGATGATCAAGCTCTGTTGAGGCATCTAGCCTGCTCTGAAACTGAACTCTGAATTGTTCTCTCTGATCTGTTCAGGATGAGAGATATTAGCCATATTACTGGTACGGTGCTACCCACTCATGATCTTCGCCCAGAACGACTCTTTCACAGTAAAACATTTATCGCTTGTCATTAAGATGTCTTGATGATGACGAAAAGACCAGAAACAATCAATCCGTGAATCCATGGCTGGTTTCCAGTAGTGGTTACTGGGCTTCCAGTACCCGCCTGCAGCTAACGTGCACCACCAGAATCCCCTTGTTTGAAATTTTGAACACCGACACGCCGTGGCAGTATTTTTAACTTCTCGACATCGGCAGCTCGGTCTGTCGTCTTTCTTCCTTATTACCCCTTTTCTTCTCCATTATCGCCTTCTTGTCTCGATTTAGTATAAAGAAAAAGCTTCTGAATGCTTTCTGATTTCTGAAAGCCATTAAAAACATTCCCCCAGCGGGGGAATATGGAAACGGCGAAAAGCAGGATTTAAATAATCCAAGACCCGACGTCGCGTTATACTGCGCGGTGAGTGGACCGAGGCTCTTTCTCGCTGCTGGATTCTCTGTTTCTGCTACGTCGATTCAAACATTCTTTTCCGTAGACTTATTAGTCATCAATGACGATACTCGATACAGTTGCCTTCCCCTGTCGCTACCTTGCGCCAGGTGGTTGGAGAAGCTGAAAAACCGGTCTTGGCGCGGAGACCGGTCGGGACTCCGCTCATTAACAAGTAACTGTAAAAAGAGCTGCTAATAGCTTCAAAAGATTTTATTTATATTTTTCATTGATTATGCGGTTTTGTTTATTCTTCAATAACTGCTACAAGTCATAAATTTGAGTCCAAAATCGAGTCTGTTTGAATCCGAACTTTTGAGTAAGATCAAGTCTTGAGTGTGACCGAGTCTCGAAATTGAGTCAAATCGAGTCCAAAAGTTCGAGTTGGACCGAGTCGGAAGCTTGAGTCTGATCAACTGATCAAGTCTGAAAATTGACCGAGCCGATTTGGGTTTTGATGCCCCAAATAGAGTTCGGATTGAGTCTGAAAGTACAACAATGGGATCGAGTCCCAAAAATTGAGTCAGATATCCGACCAGACCGAGCCGATCTGGGTTGTGATGACCCAAAACGGTCTGGGAGTGGGAACGAACTTGATTAACTAGATTCGGACAGCGTTTCCCGTCCAAGGGTGAAAAAAAAAAACCCTTGGCAGAAGAAGAGCTATTATTCTAGTACCAGAAACGCCCTCACCGGATAGTGGTATTTACGTATAAAAAACAAGGATACAAGGAAAGACTTGATTGAAACTAAAAAGAGTTCCCGCGGGCACGCCCCCCGAGTCATCTTTCTTTCCCCCGTTTGAAAATCCATGTGATTCGGGCAGCTTTTGTCGGGAAAACCAAACCTCCGGTACATTTTTTCTCCCGTCGCAGTACATCTGCATCCACGCCGGTCTCTGTAGAATCTGTACTAAATACCACCCGATCGGTAAGATCTCCTGTTCCATTCCGTCCCCTCCAAAATTCTCAATCCATCTGAAGGCGCACAATCTACGTACCCCCCTGACGAGATCGCTCGCCAGCAGCCCTGACGCGGTTTCCGAATCTCCGCCGCTGCCTCTTTTCGGGTGTCAGAGAACGGGGGTTGGCAGCTTCGTGGTTGAGGGGAGGGATCCCCGGGTTGAAACGGGAATGGAGATCATTGATCAAGGTGAAGAAGAAAAACGGAGAGGAAGCTGGAAGCATCTGCTCTGCTGCTCTCCTGGTTTTTGAAGTTTGAAGTTTGAACATACAAGGGAAAGGGTTCTAATTTTTAAAACAGGATGAGTTTTGTCAACGGTAAAGGCTTTGTGTGGTCTCTTTCAAATGGGAATCTTTCTCTTCTGGCCTGGCTATATCAGATTTTGCATGCCGCTGGAGCTTTTGTTGACAGAATAAATCTGAGGGTATCGACAGCCGGACCTCTCATGACTCCAAGAGCTGCATTTGGAGCTAAGCTTGGTCTTAACATGTTCCACAAAGCTTGGTTTTAACAGCTTCCACGGGATTCTAATTTCTAAGTATTACTAGTGGGTATAAGCAAAAAATCTTAACTCATACACCACAACAACGTTATATGATTATAGTATCACCCTTAGGTTGATTACGAACTAGTATAACTTCGATTGTTAAGTCAAAGCAGCAGAATGTTACAGCTACACATGATTTTGGACGAGTAATTCAAACCAATATGCAACATTTGTTGCACTAAAATCATGTTTCATGAACCGATATGCCTGGTAGGATTTTCTGTAATTAGAGTATTAAAAGGAGAGTAGAGATGTACCTCTCACTACCCTTTCCACATGAAACCGAAACTTGCACAAGGGGGGTGCAGAGAATAATCTGATGGTACCAGCAACCTCTACAGTGGAAGGTGACAAGATAATGTTGACAAGTCAAGCGCAAGGAAAAAAGGGGGTTCACCAGCAATATTTTTAATCTCTAGTGGGGAGGGATAAGGATTATCTGTTCCCAGTCTCAAGGCATTAATTTATCAAAATAATCGAGATAGATCCTGCCGAAAAGACGTTTCTCCTGTGCATAAAAAGTAACCGGATGTACCTGATGGGATGGACGGCTATAGTAGTCGAGCATTGGATGATAAAGAAGTTGACTGAAGGAACCAGAAACCTGATCAGGATTCCAATTTTTTGCCTGAAAGTAGGCAACGGCGTGCCCTGATAGGTTGGTTGGCCAAAAGAAGGAGCCGGGGCCTCTTAAGTCTGAACAGGGAGCAAGAAAAGAAAAGGTGCAAAATACCAAAAGCTGACATCAAAATTCCATCGAGCCATCAACAGAAATAAAACATAATACTGTTTAACATTTTGTGCGTCACAGAGTCGGAGTAAGAGTTTTAGCTTCTCAGAATCAATACAAACACCAGAAAAACAAGAAATCAAATAAAATATATTGTTTGTATTTTTTAATTGTTCTTCTCTAATTTTTATTTCATTTCAAATTACTTTTGCAGAAAACAGGTCAGAACAGTGTAACGCATAGCCAGGATCAAGCCAAAGATAGCCAATGGAAGATAACCTCGTACATTAGATTGTCCCCACCTTATCCTGCACGTTAACTTTACAGGTAAGACACCATTAAATTTCATACCATGACGAGCAAAAAAATAGACAGGGGGAGAGTTCTAGGCTGCAGCTAGCTTCCCTATCGGGCCACGTTTTAGTCTACCTCAAAATTTAAAAGGATGTACACAACTTTAATTCCCAGTCGTAATACGAGGTATAGGTATATCTTACGGGAATAATATGCTATTAGCATTCTCACGGTTTTTCTTCGGTCTCAGCGCCGCGCACTATGACACGAGGCACTGATATTCTCACGGTCTTTTCTAGTCTTAAAAATCTTCAGATAGAAACCAATTTCAGCTTAAGTGACTGGGAAGACGCAAGCTATTACGTATTGGTTGTAACGCGATACAAAAGAATAAGAGATCACTTCCAACCAATTTTCCTCTGGAAACGTTTTCTACAAAAAAATTTTAAAAAAATACCCCTGACCTGCATTCTTGTGCCATCTCGGTTTTATTTTTCCCAATCCATCTCTGAAAACAAAGACAACTCATCTTATGCATCTTCGGCATTTTAGGGGTAGAAGTAAAACCGTAAAAGGAACTAGAGAAAAAAAGTTCCTTTCTCTACAAATAAGCATCATCACAACAAACTAATGCTTAGTCAAATGAAACCTTTTCTGTTACACTTTTTTTTTCATGTTCCCAGATAAGCGCAAATACGTTCTATTATGCTCATTTGGAAATGAAGGCCCAGAAAATTAAGATTAAACTTTGCAAACTTGCTGCTTGCATGCACTTCAGCTCAAATGATACCGATAGTACTCTTGGGGCATGGCGCCAAAGCTCAAAACACCCGGATAGCACTCTAGGGCACGGCGCCAAAGCTCAAAACACCCGGATAGCACTCTAGGGCACGGCGCCAAAGCTCAAAACACCCAGATAGCACTCTAGGGCACGGCGCCTAAGCTCAAAACACCCGGATAGCACTCTTGGGCAGGGCCAAGAAGACGTTACCTGCAATTTTCCCTAAAAGGCTCTCTTATTTCTGCTTATTCCGACCATCTTCAACCAAAACCATTTTGCAGCTGAAAAAGCAGGCAACCCTGAGTGCGGTCCATCATGCATTGGAGTGTTTCCCCAAACCAATGTTTCTACCTAGCTAGGGAACCTATACGGATTCCCACATTGAACAGAATAGGTTTGTGAGTTATTTTATGCCACCCGACCAGTATCCTGGGCAGAATCAAGTGGACCGAATAGAATGAGTTGGTAACTAGTATCCTGGGAAGAATCAAATGGACAAGGATGCTACCGACTACCTGTTCAGAGATCCATGTAAAATTGCCAGGCCAAGAACCAAAAGAAAAAGATATCTTGTCCTTAACGGTTTAGTGCTTACAGTGTTATAGTGCACGGTCAACCAATATCATTTCACTATGAGAGGTTTGGTAATGGAAAAAATCATAGGAATTGCTTGATCTAGCTTGAGTTTTTTTTTTTTTGCCAAATGAACCACGGTTCTCACAGATAGTGAATTCATCGGGCAATCACGCAAGAACTATCTAGAGCAGAAAAAAGAAGCTTGGAAATAACATGTCAGATTGGTCACTGATAATGTTACATACTTCATAAACATTGACATGTACAATGTGAACTATAGCTGCAAACACTGTCAAATCACCAGATAGCATCTCCAAATAAGCTAGTGTAAGAGACAAGCCAACTCTAAATGTAAAATTATGTCAGGAATCAGTACATATCTTGTTACTTACACAACAGATCACAAAATGCTGCTTCAATGTCATATCACTTCCAACAGATAAAAAGATATAAAACAAAAACAAGCAAGCAAGCAATATATCATACACTGCAGCTCTCATGGTAGTCTTGAGGCTACCTACAGCTTATTCCAGATTAGCAGCTTGATAATTTAATCTAATATGAGAACTTTCTGATATATTTACAGCATAAAGTTGACTCTTACTAAGCTACCTGGTCCAAACTCTTCCACACCAACTTGCCAAGAACCCTTCAAGCTAATTAACAGGGCAATGTTCACCAGTGCGTGATCTCTAATGGAATCTCAGGATCCTTTATTTTCGATAGAGGATACAGATTTAATGATCTAATTATGCTCATGGCAGGTAGGTATGCCCCGTGACTACAAATAAAACATTGCAAAAAAGTTATTGTATGCCTGATCAAGCAGAATACCTGCCTTTATTTTTTTGTGATTGCTTCATTCGGAGAAGATGATTCAAGCCTGCGACAACATGAAGCCTGCTGCTTGGTACTCCTGTTTTTGCCAAAGCTCTTCCAGATTTATCCAACAGAATAAAACAAGGAACATACTTGATATCATAGTGAAGAAGCTGCATTAATAGATGACCAGAAATAATAGTCTTAGCTTAAATATTCCCCAACTCCTTGGTGGATAAATATTCCTTATTGTATTTCTACAATATTTAAAAGCCTAATTTACTAAAACAAAATTGATAGCGTAATAACTAGTTTTTCATTTTCAGGAACAGCTAGTATCAAGTTAAAAGATGTATAAATTATGTGTAAATGCATGCATAACATGTAACCAGTACAGAAAAAATTGAAATAGGAAAAGAACTGCAAATAATTCTTCATGCTGATTTGCAGACTTCAAGCTACGAGTGGTGATGCTTTTAGGGTTATGAGTGATTACAAGCAATCAATGGCTACTTGATGCAGTTCACTAAAGGATGTGAAATGCTTGTAATTAAGCGTAGTGCTCTAGTTTGAGAACAAGAATGCCAGCAAACCCTGCTTCAAGATTATCCACAAGCTGTCCAAAGAAAAATAAGCAAGTTTCTTCCCATGTATGAAGGGTATTACAGGAACCATTCAACACTAAACATGCCAACCACCTCTGTTTCATATTCATTAGATACACTTACTAGATAACCGGACAATTCACTAAACCACCAGCTACAACAATCCTATCCAATTTTCATTACTGAACAATTATGGCTGGAACACAATAATAAGCAAAACTGTTCACTAAGCAACAAGCATATGCATATACCCGATGTCATCAGGACATCACATGAAAGAAATGAAAAGAATCTTTAGTGACAGATCAAGTGTATTTTAAAACTGTAAGACAAGGAATAAAGACATGCTACTGAAAAGGATCCAAAAAAGTGTCATAGATGAGGCCAAGGAGGAGGAGAGCAACACCAACGGAGAGAAAAGAAAAACGATGGTATAAAAAGTGAGAAAGAAAAGAGTACAAAATTTGGAACTGCAAGTAACAGTATGCAAGACCACTTTCACAGATTAAATGAAACCAACAGACGAACACAACGCCAGGATTTCCGTTTAATGTGTACGACGAGGCCATAACGCAATCCAAACACCTACAAGCCCCGCATTTGCTCCAATCAAACGCCATATTACACGATCAGATACACACTATATATATTAGATGACAGTTTCCACCATACACGTTAAATTTAACATCAACTACGTAAATGATAAAGTAACCAACTCTGCCCTCGACAGTTTAGCAGAAAGCTTCTACTTCAATTACGTACCTCAGGAAACCATTTCTCGTTTTCTGCATCAGCCAAAACGATGTTAAGCCATTCAGCATTTCTAGACTCCAGTTCCGTGACAAGATCGAGCAACGAGCTACAAAGCCGACATCTCGGCGAGTAGAACTCAATCACCGTCGCATCTTTCCCGCTCGCGAGAGCCGCAGCCAAGGCTCTGTGCTCCAACTCACCTTGTTCATCCGCGGAACGCAGATTACTCTTACCGTTACTGTCACTAAGACCGGCCCGAGCAAATTGAAGCGGTCTGAAGGATTTTGCAGAGAGGTTTAGGGTTTTGGAAGCGGACTGGAAAAGATTGAAGACAAGGAACTGAAAACTTTGAAGAGATTTGAATAGAAATGGCGCCTCGAATGTGCAGGGACTGGGGTTTTTAGCTTTCTCGCCCTGTGGCCATGGAAATTGGAGGCAAAGCTTCGGCGGAAACGCCATTTTTTCCCACTCGGGAACGGAGACTGGCGCTTAATTAGTAATTACTCAATAAGGAGTAGTTTATACTTAAACGATGAATCAAACCGGGTTCGGCTAGGTTTTTTTTTGCGACCGAATAGGTCCGGTTCTCGTATCCGGTCTTGGTTCTATAGAAAAGTGACGACTGACGAGAAGCAGGAAACATTTACGATTTACAGGGGAGACTACGAGGGACGGAGGGAGGAGACACCGAGCTCGATTTCTCCGTCAGCAGCAGTCGTAATTACAGTGGAATCTGAGTAGCTGGTGAGAGTCGTGAGACCGTTGAGCGCATTACAGTCCACATTTAACTGGTAGTTCATCTGCTCACCTAAATCCATTAAAGTTCCGGTTTGTCTTCCCACTCCGCTCTTATTGTCTTCATATCCATGGAGCTGCGTTTCTATAATAGATAGAACCCAAGATCCCAAATTACATCTTCTGGACGGAGATCCCAGTTTGTTGTCATGGGCGGGTTCTTCTCCGTTGTCAAGCGCCTCTATCTCACTGCCTATAACTGGACCGTCTTCTACGGATGGTGAGTTTGAAGTTCGCGCTTTTATGTTTAAATCTTAGCTCGGGAACTTGGATCTTAGCTGCTTTCTTTCGGTTGTGAGAATTGAATTTTTAGCACTTCGAATTTTTCAGGGTTCAGGTTTTGTATTTTGCTCTGAAAACGTTGAGTGAATCGGGGCCTGAAAAGGTTTATGATGCGGTTGAAAAGCCTTTGCAGTGGGCTCAGACGGCTGCGGTCATGGAGGTACAATTGCTAAATGTTTGACTTTTTTTTTTTTTTTTTTTTTTGCCTTCTGTTTCGAGACCGTGTCTGACGTATCTTTTTTACTTTCTGCAACCGCTCGACTGGATAGATTCTTCACGGGCTGATTGGTAAGTGAGTTATTATACCTTCTTTTCTGTTAAACTTTGCTATTTGACTCTTTGAGGGAATGATTAAATGTTGATAATGCGCACTTGAACGAGGTGAATGGCACGGATCGTCAATTTTGTTTGTAATGGATATGGAACGTCCAAGCTTGATTTATATCTAAGTGCTGTGAATCCCATATCTATGACCAAAACAATCAAAATTTTTGGAAGTTTAATGATAATGAATTAGAGTTAGAGTCTTAGACTGTTTAGGAACTAGCCTTTGGTTTCTTCATGTCAAGTGAGATTATTCTTCCGATGATTTTGGGTCTGAGACTTACGTTCCTCCTTTCTCTTTGTATGATAAAAAGGCCTGGTGAGATCCCCAGTTTCAGCTACCTTACCACAAATTGGTTCGAGGTTGTTCCTGACGTGGGGAATTTTGTATAGTTTCCCTGAGGTATCCATTATTATCTTTATGGTCTGTTATGGAATTTCTTTTCTATAAAATTACAAGTTGATGGAAAGATGGTGTGCAATTTTGTAGACTCAGACACATTTTCTGGTCAGCTCTTTGGTTATCAGCTGGTCTATCACAGAGGTGAGAATGTCATTTGGTTTCAATTCAAACCTGTCATAAGGCTCAAAGTTTGTATACTTCTGGCATTTAAGACCTACTCTTAAATTTAATAGCTACTTTTGAATATTCATATTTAGGTATCTGGGACGATACTATTTCATTTTTACTGAATCTTTGTCTGATGCTTTCCTGACCCTGTGATTTCAGATTATTAGGTACTCTTTCTTTGGCGCAAAGGAGGCATTGGGCTTTGCTCCATACTGGATGTTGTGGCTCAGGTATTAATATATCCAACTAACATGCATGAGTCTTCTCTATTCGAAGTCGGAACAGCTTCATTTATCTCAACTTGAAAATGCAGGTACAGCACCTTTCTTTTATTATACCCAACAGGCATTTCCAGTGAGGTTGGTCTAATTTATCTCGCCCTTCCATACATCAAGGTAATTTGTGAACTCTCAACTGTATTAAAGCCATCATAGTTTCAAAATGATTCATTGTGATTCTTATGTAGTTTTGAAGAACTAAGAAAATTTCATTAGGATTCCAGTTTTGAAATAATTCATTATGATTCAAGTAACAAAATTTTGTTGGGATCCCCTTTGCTTTAAAAGACTGTCGAGATAAATACATTTGGAATACAAGAGTGTTACTTGAGCTTTAGGGTTCTATGTGGTTTCTTTATAGTTCAACTTCAGAAAGTTAATTTCCCAGTAATGTATGATAACTTAGCTGTCTAAATAAGGGATGGAGCAGTCTGTTTAATCCTTCTAACACTCTTTTTGTCTTTCTTCAAGACATTACCTTTAGCACTGTTTTTGGTAGTGGCATCACAAACCATTCTTCATTTCAACATGATCACAATTATTTCAATTTGTTCCAAACTCGGGTTCTTGGGGAGTTCAAGGGATCATTTTCGAGAATGCTTCTGATTTATACATGGTTAACTTAATAATTAAAATGTATTTTTGTAGTTAGTAGTCTTGCTTCCCTTGACAAATAATGAGCAATAAGGTGCTGATTTGGGAATAACTGTGTTTGGATGTGATTCAGCTGTCAGATAAATACTGCATAAGGATGCCGAACAAATGGAACTTTTCCTTTGATTACTACTATGCATCACTTGTATCTCTCGCAATATATGTTCCAGGTAATTAGATTCACTCTCTCTCTTTTAATAAAATATCTGAATAAAACACTTCTATGAAATATCATTTAGCTAGATTTGTTTTGATTTGCTAACTGTTCCAAGTTTGGGGCTTATTGCAGGTAGCCCACACATGTACACTTACATGCTTGGACAGAGGAAGAAAGCTCTTGCCAAGTCTAAGAAAGAGTAGAACAGACATCAGTGGCTTGTGCTGTTTCTTTATCTTCACCTGGGCATTCTTCTAAGAGTGTCTTTGCACTCATTCCTGTTATATTTCTATTTCTGCTGAAAGGAGGATGCAGATATCATTTTTTGAAGAATGTCAGTGACTTTATTGAAGTAGCTCTAGTTGGTCAACTTAGAAGTCATTAATCTTTCCAATAATATAAATATTCATTTCCACTTCATTTTCTCTCTTCCACTTGTGAAGTTTTGATTACTGCTCCACTACTAGTTCTGATCATTGCTACCATCACTAGTTCTGATTATTGCTACCACACCTTAGCATATGTTTCTAAGAAGAAATCTTAGTTTCTGATCATTGCTACCGTCACTAGTTCTGATCATTGCTACCATCACTAGTTCTGATTATTGCTACCACACCTTAGCATATGTTTCTAAGAAGAAATCTTAGTTTCTGATCATTGCTACCGTCACTAGTTCTGATCATTGCTACCGTCACTAGTTTCTGATTATTGCTACCGTCACTAGTTCTGATTATTGCTAATCAGATTATTTCAACTTTTCCAAAAATCAGTACCAAGAGTGCAACTAAACTATAGAAAATGTTAGAATGGCATTTTTTCATCATGTTCATGCATTTTCTGAAAAGATGTTGTTAAAAAATAAAAAAATAAAAAAAAATGATATAAGACCCCATTCATTTTAATTCAACTTGTGACAGGTTATATATACTTCTACAACTGCTGTACTTTATATTGTATTAATCATTTAATAAATGAATAAATTTTTTGCCTTTCAAACAAATAAAAATATGACAGGTTACTGTAATTTAAATTCACAAGGAACGGCCAAAGGCTAAAGGGAAAAGAGATCTAACCTGCCTTGGATTTCTTCAGTTCCTCTTATCCTTTTCATGACACATGAGAGACCAGCATTTACACCAGTCATGACCGCAAAGTTGCGAGCTTGGACTAAGGGACCCCCAGAGAGAGCCTATTTCTCAAAACACATTGTATTTTATTATATGACTTAAAGTAATTACAAATCTATTAATTGATCAGAGATCCTAAAAAGAGGGATTCACTTGAGCATCTTGGCGGGCTAGGACATCTTTGGCAGGCTTGGGCATATGTGGCCAGGCATAGGTATCTAGGCAGCCTTGGCAAGAGACAAGCCTGGGCTTCAGATACGAGCCAGGCCTGGGCTTCAGATACGAGCCAGGCCTAGGCTTCAGATGCCAGCCAGGCCTGGGCTTCAGATGCCAGCCAGGCCTGGGCTACAGATGCGAGCCAAGACTGATCTACAAAAGCGACCTGGGCCTGGGCTTTAGAAGTGAGCCAGGCCGAGATTACAGAAGCAAGCCGGGCTGGGCAAAAGAAAGCGAGATGGGCTTGGGCTTCGCAAACGAGCCGGGCGTGGGCTTCACAAACGAGCAGGGCCTGGGCTTCGTAAGCGAGCCAGGCCTGGGCTTCGGAAGCGAGCGGGGCCGAGGCAACGGAAGCGAGCGGGGCCTGGGCTTCGAAAGTGAGCCAGGCCTGGATTCAGATGCGAGCCAGGCCTGGGCTACAGATGCGAGCCAGGCCTGATCTTCAAATGCAAGCCAGGCCAGATCAACGGAAACAAGCCGGGCCTGGGCTTTGGAGGCGAGCCAGGCCTCGGCATCGGAATCGAGCCGGGCCTGGGCTACAGAAGCGAACCGGGTCTGGGCTTCAGAATCGAGCCGGGCCTGGGCTTCAGAATCGAGCCAGGCCTGGGCTTCCCAGGCAAGCCAAGCCTGGGCTTCCGAAGCGAGCCGGGCCTGGGCTTTGGAGGCGAGCCAGGCCTGGTCTTCGGACGCGAGCCAGGCCTGGGCTTCGGAAGCGAGTCAGGCCTGAGCTTCTGATGCGAGCCAGGCCTGGGCTTCCCATGCGTGCCAGGCCTGGGCTTCCCAAGCGAGCCAGACCTGATCAACGCTAACTAACCGGGCCTGGGTTTCGAAAAAGAACCGGGCCAGGGTAACGAAAGCGAGCCAGGCCTAGGCTTCGGAAGCGAGCCAGGCCTGGGCTTTGGAAGCGAGCCGGGCCAGGCATCGGAAGCTTGTCGGGCCTGGGCTTCGAAAGCGAGCCGGGCCTGGGCTACGGAAGAGAGCCGGGCCTGGCTTCCGAAGCGAGAAAGGCCTGCGCTTCCGAAGCGACCCAGGCCTGGGCTTCGGAAGCTAGCCAGACCTGGGCGTCGGAAGCGCGCCGGGCCTGGGCTTCGGATGCGAGCCAGGCCTGGCTTCCCATGCGAGCCAGGCCTGGGCTTCCCATGCGAGCCGGGCCTGAGCGTCGGATGAGCCAGGCCTGGGCTTCCTATGCGAGCCAGGCCTGGGTTTCCTATGCGAGCCCGGCCTGGGCTTCGGTTGCGAGCCTGGGCTGGGCTTCCTATGCGAGCCCGGCCTGGGCTTCGGATGCGAGCCTGGGCTGGGCTTGTATGCAAGCCAGGCCTAGGCTTCCCTTGCGAGCAGGCCTGGATTTCTTATGCGAACCAGGCCTGGGCTTTCGATGCGAGCCAGGCCTGGGCTTCCGAAGCGTGCCAGGCCTGGGCTTCGGTTGCGAGCCAGGCCTGGGCTTCTTTTGCGTGCCAGGCCTGGGCTTCTCATGCGTGCCAGGCCTAGGCTTCGGTTGCGAGCCAGTCCTGGGCCTTCCATGCGAGCCAGGCCTAGGCTTCGGATGCGACCCAGTCCTGGGCCTCCCATTCGAGCCAGGCCTGGGCCTCTCTTGCGAGCCAGGCCAGGGCCTCCCGTGCGTGCCAGGCCTGGGCCTCCTGTGCGTGCCAGGCCTGGGCTTCCGATGCGAGCCAGGCCTGGGCTTCCCTTGCGAGCCTGGCCTGGGCTTTCGATGCGAGCCAGGCCTGGGTTTCAGATGCGAGCCAGGCCTGGGCTTCCGAAGGGATCTAGGCCTGAGCTTCACTTGCGATCCAGGCCTGGGCTTCACTTGCGATCCAGTCCTGGGCTTCAAATGCAATCCAAGCCTGGGCTTCAGATGCGACCCAGGCCTGGCTTCAAATGCGACCCAGGCCTGGGCTTCAAATGCGATCTTGGCCTGGGCTTCAGATGCGAGCCAGGCCTTGGCTTCATATGCGATCCAGGCCTGGGCTTTAGATGCGATATAGACCTGGGCTTCAGATGCGATCCAGGCCTGGGCTTCAGATGCGATCCAGGCCTGGGCTTCGGATGCGATCCAAGCCTGGGCTTCGGATGCGATCCAGGCCTGGGCTTCGGATGCGATCCAGGCCTGGGCTTCGGATGCGATCCAGGCCTGGGCTTCGGATGTCATCCAGGCCTGGGCTTCGGATGCGATCCAGGCCTGGGCTTCGGATGCGATCCAGGCCTGGGCTTCAGATGCGATCCAGGCCTGGGCTTCAAATGCAATCCCGGCCTGGGCTTCAAATGCGATCCAGGCCTGGGCTTCAGATGCGAGCCAGGCATTGGCAATCTGTAAAGTTTCTGTTCTTTTGTTTTAGACTATTGTGAAAAAGCTGAAGCATTCCCTCCGACCCGACCTGCTTATAGCGGGTTTGGGTTCGGAATTTTACCCGTGGGGTGGGTACGGTTTTTTAAGGGTGAAACCCGTCACAGGTTCGGGGGGCGGGGACGGTTTTCGCCCAAAAAACCCGACCCGACCCATTTAGTACTTGAGTAAAATTAAAAAAAAGTAGGTATCTTCGGAAATAAAATTTCTAACCCTAAATTCCTGTGTCTCGATCTCTTGATTTTTTTTTTTTTTTTTTAAAATATTGTTCTCTTCCTGACTTATGTTTTCATTTTTGTCGTTTACTATTTATCACCAAACCATCTGCCTTTTTCCAATGTATTTCCAAAGATGGAGTATTGAATAATAATTTCCTACTTCAAACATTTGCCTCCTTCATACCCCATTAGGCATAATTACTTACCTTTTCGACTTGTTAGATTATTACTTCTTACTATCGCCTGTTTCTGAGAGGTACCGTGCATGTAACACTAAGCTAAAACTAGGCTAAATCGTATAAATTTTACTCGTGTTATTGTCTTCATACTCTTGGCTGTGACTTGAAAAATAAATGCGGCGTTCTTATCACATTTGCATCTAATCGATTCAATATGGCACAAATTAGTGTCATCGAACCGATCAACATGAAAACTTGGGTTGCCAATCACGCAAAGATAAATAGAAGAGCCTCTAAAAATTTCTATCCAACAAAGCCAAAGCGTGTACAAATTCAAGCATACCTCATAATCTAAACCATCTTGATTCTCGCATTTAGATAAACAAATAAACAAAGAATATTCAGATGTTAATAGAAGGGAAAAAAAATTTAGAAGTTTATCGATCTTAGGATTTAATGGACGAAAAGGCTATTAATGTCTTCATTCATCAGCTTCATTCATCAGCAGTAGCACTGGCGGCACTCAGATCCACTGATAGATCAAGAACCTGGAAGATGAAAAAAGTTGTTTAGTGTGGATACCACTTTGGGATCAAAGTACAGACTAAATTGGGAAATTAAAATTCCATAATAAAAAAACAAAAGATGAAGCAATTACCTTTCCAGTTATCTTACTATACATTGCAATAACATCCTCTACGGTTGATTCGAAGTGTGTTGTTGCATCATAACTCTGTAAGATTTGTGGAAGGAAAGGTCAGCAAATGGTTGATACTTACGTATAGGTAAAAATTTAATGAAGCGTGTACTCACAGTAGATACGAAGCAGCTGTCTGCATTGTGATCGTTGGCGGGTTCGTATCTGTCATACATATCAAAAAAGACCTCCTCCACGGGTCCAAGTAGCTCAATTCCAGGCTTCAATTCCACTTCAGGTTGGTCAGTCTCAGCTTCTGTTGAAACAAAAGCTATGTATTTTCCTTTCGGTGCAACATTATGCGCATAGGAACAACAAAACAGGTACCTGCAGTCACAAAAGAAACAAAAGTAATGGTTTACGAAGGCTTTACAAATCTTTAGAGGGATTGATTTACTGAATGCATTGATATTTGTCTTGCTGATAAACATATTAAACAGGCAGAGCTGCACATACATATCTGATTTACGCCCCAGTTGTTTTTGAGGCAGAATAACCTGCACCGAATGAGAATCACTGGTATTTGGAATGGGGTGACTCATTATGCATATGGCTCGAGCTACTCTTCCAACCTTTTTAACCTGTTAAAAGCATTGCTTTAAAGTCAGTAGTCTAAACTCAGGCTTCAGCTGAAAATAATTATAGAAAAAATATCGTAATTAAATGATTGAGTTGTTAGTAACATTGCCCGGGCTACCTTATCAGACAAATATGATGGATCACAAACTACTTTCTTGCATTTCGCAGTTTCTCCCTCGGATGTCACGCCATATACTTTTCCACTTTCATCAAACTCTACCTGTGATATCAAGGAATAAATACTTGTGGGAGAATTCGTAATTAATAGACTGAGTAAATAATATATATTAAAATTAGTTAATAACAAACCTTGCACTCTGGCTTGTTTAGCATATACGTACCACCGTAGACAGCACTAAGACGAGCAAATGCCTGTAAATACATAGTTATATAGCAACAATCGGAAGTTGCATTTCTAGTTGCTTATATTTCTGGTAGTAAAGGCAAACCTGCGGGAGTTCCCCTAATCCATAAAGTGGATAGATGTATGGAGAGCCTCCTTGAAAGCGAGCCAATGACTCTGCATAGAGCTGCAGAAAGGAAAGGTCCAAGCAGAACGTTATTACCACGGACGGTTTCTGGAACAAAATAGAATTGGTGGAAACATCGCAATACAACTTCAAACTGAAAAATTAATTTACCTTCATTCGCTTTACTGTGTCCATGGCAGGTTCTTCCAAATAGCTATCATCGATGTGCAATGCAAGTGCATGCCCGATAAAATCGACTGTGTTGTCTTCTAGTCCATATTTCCTAAATTTAAACAAAAAAGGGAAAACTTTATACAGTATGCACGATTGAAACAATGAAGCAAAAAATGCTTGTATGGATAATATAGGTACTATGTCTGGCTCTAGACAAAAAGTGATTATTACAATCTATAAAGGAAATTAAAGGTGCTAACAATCAGTCATATGAACGTCAGAAAACAGGGTAAGAAAATGAAATGAATAATAAATAATTTCTCATCCTCTCTTGAAGAAAACAGGTAAAGACACTTTTCAGGAGAAAAAAGGAAAATTACCAAATTCAGTTGGGTTATACTTAGAAATAAAATCAATTAGTGGTTCTTTTTTTCTTTTAGTCACTCGATGAGCAATAACAGCAACTACAAGCACCAAATGAGTCAATAAAACTAAAAGGAATCTAACAGAGCTCGAGATAAAGTATTACGAGATCAGATCTCTCGCTTTGACTTTGTTGAGGTCCAACCCTTCATGAGATTTTGGATCCTTTTCTTCATAATCTTGTACATAGATGAAAAATTTTCGAGCTCTACGCTTCTCAAAGAGACCCATCAGCGGAGATTTGAGTGCTTCAACATCCGTAGCTGGGACTTTGAAAATCTGAGAATAAGAAAAATATTAGGACTGCACTTTGTGCTTTAGTTTACGAGTAATATAGAGAACAAGAAATCGGACAACATAGACACATACCTTCCCCTTGTTATAAACAAAACTACCATCCACGGCCTTAAAGTTAAGATATTTAGTGACGTCAGTGTGGATCAGAACTCGAACAAGTTTGCCATTGGCCATCATAAACTGCCATAAGGAAGCACCTTCCATTGTTGGGCTTACAGACATTGATCATCAAACCAATTGAAAAAATCAATAAGAAATGTACCTTGGGAATCATGTCCACATTGTATTCCTTGCTTGCACCTAGATTTTCTGGAGGCTTGTCGTCTCCCCTGAACCGCTTCCAGAGCTGTGAATAGGAAAAAGATGTATTTTTTAAAAAAAGAAGAAAAGGTTATTATATGAATCTTGACCAGATGATGCATAACCACTACTCTTCACCTGATTCAAGTTCAGAGAAGTTGACTCCCCTCCATAGTAGTCGTTTCTATCCATGTGTAGAACCTGTTCCATGTAGGAACCAATAGTTAGAATTAGATCCAAATCAAGAACGAGTACCTTGAATTAATTGGATCGACCTGAAAAATCAGCATCAGATTGTTTTATTTGGTATCATTGAAGTGATTATACTATAAAGTGTGTCAAACAAATCATTTATAGGCAAAGCCAAACCAGGAGCAAATGAACAGAGCATCTTTCTTTCCACAATAGCTATCATTTGTTGTCGAAATTCAATATTCACGTCACGATTGAAACAATTTCTTTTTTAAGAAAAAATTCTATTGCTTCCTATGTCATACTCAAAATCCAGTACTTACACTACAGAGTAAGATAGAAGGCATTTACGAAAAATCAGATAAAAACAATACAACCGATTTTCCAAAACTTTGATATTCTGACTATTGACTTGGTCTGAAAAATTCAAAATGTAGAAAAATATTTTCACTCATTATTCCGCATTAATCAGAAAATAAATCTCATCGATTAGATGTTACACGTATCGCATATGAGCTGATGTTTTTTTTTGTGAACAGCTACATTCAGATGTGCATTGAAAACAACAAACGAGAAAACTATTTTCTACAGAGCGATCCAGAATAAATGCTTGAAAACGGATTGATCAAATACTTGGTTAGAGAAAAATAAAAATAAAAATCAGTAAGCAGAATAGAACGGAATTGGAAATGGAAACGCTGCCAGCAAAAGCAAACGAAAACTCTTCCAATATCAAAATTCTATCAAACTCATAAATGTAAAATGCAAATCCTTCAAAAAAAAATGCAGAGATAGTACTTTTAATCCATCGACGGAGAGAAGACCGCTGAGAATGCATTCCTTGAGGCCGGTTCCCAGGACTATGACATCGTACTCTTCATCCATGGCGACGAAATGCCGAAGGAATTACGGAAGCTCAAATCCAGAAGAGATAGGACTGGGAGGAGAGAGCGAAAATGTGAAAACTATTCGAGATCAAACTCGAGAGAATGTTTATAGTTTATACCTCTATTTTTGGATGACTTTTAACTATTTTTGGCGCAAATCGGTGGGAGTCTCGCCGAGGGCTGTGGCGCACAAGCGGGAATTTGAAACTGTCGTTGAGAGATGTCATTGAATTGACCAAACTACCATCATGCAATAAAATTCCATTATTTATTCCCGTACTTGTATTTTACCCTCATCGTACTTATTTTCCTCTACAAATACGGGATTTCCCGACCCGAGATTGGAACAGAGTCGGTCCTTTAAAATCTGGGTTGGGAAACAACCCGACCCACCTCTAACCCGCGGTAGAAAAACTCAATAATATATTAGTCGGAGATCAATAACATAATAGGTGGTTAATTACATACTAGTTAGTTGTTAATACAACAATAATATTATAATATGTTAACTGGGGCAGCATTTTAGTTGTGTAGGTCCCTATTTCTGGATTTTTAACACAACAATGAGGTATTATAACACTTGGGTGTTTTTAACACCCGCATTAGCCGGAACAGCAAACAACAGTAATTCAGAAGTGAAAAGTACTTATAAAATTAACGGAATACAATGCCAACGCAAGTATATTACGGGGCTAACTAACCCTCTTAGGGAATCTTATACAACGTTTATAGTAGAAAACATAAACAAAACTACAAACTTACAATCGAAGATAACCCATTTTACACATGCAACAGTGAGGGAGATTTGACTCTCCGACTCTCTCTGAACAGACCAAGGCTCCTCCTTGGTAGATACTCTCCTCCTGAGAGTATGACTGGTACTTTTACTCGTGAACCTTCACTCTACTCCTCTCTTTATTGTTTCTGCTTGTTCATTGGATCGACTAATTCTCTTGCCTTAATGGTTAAAAATACAGCATGTCGTGGTTGTGGGAAACCAACAATAGACGTGGTTTGTTAACCCGGTCTCCCATAAAAGATGTCCATATGTCAAATAACTGTGAAGCTGCATGACTTACTCTAACTAAGGCTGCAAGCTGGTATACATATATCCCATTACAAATAATTCAGGTTTAAAGATTTTAACTACACATTATATATTATGATCAGAGTGGATTGAGTCCCTATGATTTCTTCTTGTGTTCTAGCATTAAATAATAAAAACATCCTTTCACAGACCGAGTATATTAAGCTTGATTAGTTTAAACTTAATAGTGTATTAATTAATTCATTAGTTTAACTGTAGTAGTCGAAAATTTGCAATGAGAGAGATCACTATAGTTGATTAGACAAATAAAATATAAAATAAATAAATTATCAATATCTCACGTAACATATTCGTGGATTGGATTAATTGATGTTTAAATTTTTTAGACCTAAATTTAATCTATTTGAGTTTAAAAGATAAACAGAGAGCTGACATTCACATAATGATCCACATTTAATGCAGAACAATATTTGTGTCACACAACTTGTTGTGTGTCTAGCAAGCGTAGAGAGTCCAGATATCGAAAACCTAGTTTAAGCAAAGATTTTTTTGCTAATTGAGGTAAACAATTTTTTGGTTTTTGGAAACACGAAAAGAAAAACAGAATTTTAACTAATAAACCAGATGACTAAACCTTATGGAGATGAGAATCTACTTTTTTTTTTTTATATATATATGAATTGAATCGGATTTATAGCCATTTTTTTTATACTAGAATTGGATCTTGTGGAACAGGCGGTATTTAGATTAATGTAGTTGCTCCATTTGAAGCCTCCTTGGAGTGTCTCCTTTGGTGGCCATGTATTGTTTCTTGACATTCACCCAGTCAATGTTCAGACAATTATGTGACTCTGATTGTTGAGAGGATTAATTAAAGTGCCAATCATGTGCCGATGAACGCAAGACTCTCAAATTTCTACCAACAAAACCAAAAGTGTATATGAAACCATACATATCCCACAATTTAAATCAACTTGTGTCTTGCATTAAAAAAATGGAATTTCAGCTATTAATAGAAGGAGAAAAAATAGAAGACTCTAAAGAATAAAAGAATGTAGTCTTAGAATATAATGGATGAAAAAATGGCAACTAATGACTTCATTCATCAGCAGCAGCACTGGCAGCACTTAGATCCACAGATAGATCGAGAACCTGGAAGATGAAACAGTTGTTTAAGACCTATTCCAACTTGGAGTTAATGTACAAGTTGCTCACTTAAATGCTAGAATAAATAAAAAAAGATGAAAGGACTACCTTTCCAGTTATGTTACTGTACAGGGAAATGACATCCTCTACTGTTGATTCAAAGTGAGTGGTTGCATCATAACTCTGCAAGATTTGTCATGGCAAATGGTCACCCAATGCTAGAATTAGTGAGTAGGGTCAAAGAGGGTTATGAAGTGGTACTCACAGTGGATATGAAGCAGTTGTCTGCATTGTGATCGTTGGTGGGTTGGTATCTGTCATACATATCAAAAAAGATCTCCTCCACAGGCCCAAGTAGCTCGATTCCAGCCTTAAGTTCCACTTCAGGCTGGTCAGTCTCAGCTTCTGTTGAAACAAAAGCTATGTATTTTCCTTTCGGTGCTACATTATGTGCATAAGAACAACAAAACAGATACCTGCAGTTATAATAACACACACAAAAAAAAGTGATTCATAAAGGGTTTAAACTTTTGTAGATAAATGTAGTTTATTACAGGCTTTGAGAATCTTTGTGCTGCTAATGAATATACTGAACAGGGAGAGCCAAACATACATGTCTGATTTACGTCCCAGTTGTTTCTGAGGTATAATAACTTGCACTGAATGAGAATCGCTGGTATTTGGGATGGGGTGATTCATTATACAAATGGCTCGAGCTACTCTTCCAACTTTTTTAACCTGTTCAAGACATTGCTTCAAAACTCAGTAGTCTAAACTCCTTATATAAGAAGATAATAGATGAAATAAACAAAAAAGCTGCAATTCATTGATTAAATTGTTGATAGAGTTACCTTGTCAGACAAATAGGATGGATCACAGACTACTTTCTTGCATTTGGCTGTTTCTCCCTCAGAAGTCACGCCATAAGCTTTTCCACTTTCATCAAACTCTACCTGTGATATCAAGGTATAAGTACTTACTGAAGCAACATTCCTGAAGTATAACTAAGAGACTGAGTGAATTCATATATGAAAGTTAATTGAACGCAAACCTTGCACTCTGGTTTGTTCAGCATATATGTACCGCCATAAACAGCACTAAGACGAGCAAATGCCTGTAAATACAATGTTAGCAACAATAGGAAAGTTGCAATTTTAATTAGTTACTATTTCTAGTAATAAAGGTATACCTGTGGGAGTTCTGCCAATCCGTAAAGAGGATAGATATAGGGAGAACCTCCTTGGAAGCGAGCCAAGGACTCTGCATAAAGCTGCAGGAAGGAAAAGTCCAGGGAGAACATTATTACAGCTGCTGGTGTCTTGGACAATTGAAATTGAGGAAACATTAGAATAAACCTTCAAACCAGACTAAAAATTCACCTTCATTCGCTTCACTGTGTCCATGGCAGGCTCTTCCAAATAGCTATCATCAATGTGCAAAGCAAGAGCATGCCCAATAAAATCGACCGTGTTGTCTTCTAATCCATATTTCCTAAATTTAAAAATCAAAGGATAATTTTATTTGGATAATGTTTGAATTGGTAGGTTGAAGGAAATAAATGAAGCAATAATGCTTCTATGGAGAATATAGTTGACTGATCTGGACCTAAGAAAAAAGTAGACACTACATCTATAAGCAAAACTGAGTACTTATATATTAAATAAAATAATGAGAAATATACTAAGAAATAAGATTCAGTAGTGACATGAAGAATATATATTAAAGAAATAAAATTAATAACTAGTAATGGAAAGAAAGATGTATTTAGCATAATGTTTATCAGATATTTTTGGGAGTGACAAAATGAACAATACCAGCAACTCAAAACTGCCACATGATCTAACATTTCTGGCTAGGAGTTAATAGAAGAAGGAAACAATAGAAATTGAGACAAATTATTACGAGATGAGATCTCTTGCTTTGACTTTGTTGAGGTCCAAGCCTTCATGTGATTTCGAATCTTTTTCTTCATAATCTTGCACATAAATAAAGAATTTACGAGCTCTACGCTTCTCAAATAGACCCATCAATGGTGATTTGAGTGCTTCTACGTCCGTAGCTGGGACTTTAAAAATCTGGGAGAGGAAAAATATTAGGACTGGATATTTGCCTTTGCATATTACTAAACAAAGAACAAAAAAAATTGGACAACATCTAGACATACCTTCCCTTTGTTGTACACAAAACTGCCGTCCACAGCCTTGAAGTTCAGATATTTAGTGACATCAGTGTGAATCAAGACTCGAACAAGTTTACCATTGGCCATCATGAACTGCCAAAAATTACCACCGTCTATTGTTGGACTCACAAGTATTGATCATCAAAAATCAATTGAACATTCAATCAAAATGAAAAGTACCTTGGGAATCATATCAACATTGTATTCCTTGCTTGCACCCAGATTTTCTGGAGGTTTGTCATCACCCCTGAATCGCTTCCAAAGCTAAAAATAGAAAAATAATTTAATTAAGAAAAGGAAAGGAAAAGGTTAATCAAGTGATGCACAATCATTACTCTTGGGGCCGAACTACCTGATTCAGGTTAAGAGAAGTTGACTCCCCTCCATAGTAGTCGTTTCTGTCCATATGTAGGACCTGGTGCAAGTGGGAACCAACGATTAGTAGCTAGAATAAATAGGATCGACCTCAAAACATGTAGACTGAAAAAGAAAAAAAATTGTTATTCTTATCGAGATCACTTTAAAAAACTACTCTTATTCATGTATTGTCGTCAGAACTGATGCTCATTCATGGGAACGACTACGACCAAACGTGAGTTGTAAAAAACCAAGGAGTCATATCTTTTTTTTTGAGGATAAAGGGTCATATCTTTATCCAATAAATTGCAAATGAAGTGAAAATATATGAAAGCTCGAACACTGATTGATCAAGCACTGAAAGTTAAAAACAGATAAGAACTTAAAAAATTTATGATTTTACAGAAAAAATGATATTACGCGAGAGATAAAAAGCAGAGGAAATCCATACAATGGTATCATTGCGAACAATAACAAAAAAACAAAAGGCTCCATCTTTCTATATCAAAACCTATCAGAGTCTTTCAAAAAATGACTGTATAACCATCAATCAAAGAGGAGATAAGGTAGTACTTTAAGCCCGTCGACGGAGAGAAGCCCACTGAGGATGCACTCCTTGAGGCCGGTGCCTAAGACTATCACATCATACTCTTCATCCATGGCAACGAAATGCTGTGAGAAACTTCGAAGTCCGCAGGGAGTGTAAGAAGAGAGACAAAGGGGCAACACCAGAGGAGCGAGGGGATGAGATTGAGAAACAGGAGGAATGTATACATGAGGGAAGGTTTATAGGCGATGAAGAAGATTGAACAACTACGAACTATTTTTGGAGTAATCGGCGCGAGTCTCACTGAGAGCATGGTGGACAAGTGGATGTTTGAAACTGTCTTTGAAATATGTCAGGATTGACCAAACTACCCTCATTCTTCGCGCTTGCCCTTTTTACCCTCTACGTAGTACGTACAGGCTTCTACTTCTACCGTTCACGTTATGCGGTTTTCTGACCCGGGATTAGAAGTTTAGAACCAACCCAAATTCTAAACACTCCGGCTCTTAGACAAACAAATTAACTAATTATCATTTTATGTAAGTTTAGTAAATTAAAACCTACTTTACTACCTATCTATTCTATAAAATTTGTTTTATTTTGCCACTAAGATTGCAATAGCTATTTAGAGTAATCAAATGGGAACTTATGAAAACTTTTTTATTAATGGATAAAGGCCACCTTTTTTAATTTATAAAGACATTAAATTGCCTGATTGAGTCAAAATCATTGTTTTAAAAACCGAACAGGCCATCACACCGGTAGTATATCCAGTTTTGGTTGAACCGGTTTGGACCAATGGTTCAACCATTGAATATTATGCCCTATACTTTATCTTTTCTTAATATTTATGTGGAAAAAAAGACAAAAATAATCCTGATTATAGTGAACCGGGCTGAGTTAATAAGAACCGGATTGGCTTTCGATTCTGGTTCAACCGGGTCGGACCGGTCGGTTCGGTTCAGTTTTTAAAACACCAGTCAAAATAGTAAAATACAAATTAATTAAAATTTTGATTATTTATTTGTGTTTCACCAAAAATCCGTTGGTCCGCGAAGAGGCGTGACCGAGAGAGTAATTCGATTTATCAGAATATTTGTGTTACAATGTGTGTTTGAATATCAAGGAATGCGAGTACAATCTCTTATTTTTCCTCTGATTCGATCTCTGTGTGAGTTTGGTGAAGTTCCGGCTTCTGGCGAGAACGACGAAATTCGAGTTCTAGAACGAGTGTGCACGAACGGTGACGGCTTTGGTCGGTTGGACGGAAGTATTTATGTTCCGCGAGTATCAACTTGTGACGTTGCCACCAAACGTGTAGAGCTGCTCCGGTCGAACTATTGAATTTCGATGAACTGCAAGATACTGAACTTCTCTGGCTTGAAAGAGTCTCTGTGTGTGATAGCTTTTGGGGTGAAAAGATTTCTGAACCTATGTAACAGGGCTTTTCTGGCTCTTTATAGCCTGTCCTGTACAATCGTTGCGGCTTCTTTCTGCTTCTGTAGTTGCAAGAGGAGGAAGACCAGGATCGGGAATCCTTTTCTTAGCTCCTTTGGTTGGCGACTAGACTTGGTCGTTTAACTGTTGAGGAGGTTAACTGATTGGTACTGATGCGATGACTTCCTACTGAGTGGAGTGTCGACTGTATCGATGATGCAGCAGTGTAATTGGACCCGAGGATGGGCTA
Organism: Aristolochia fimbriata; assembly: GCA_019845555.1. NCBI lineage: Eukaryota > Viridiplantae > Streptophyta > Magnoliopsida > Piperales > Aristolochiaceae > Aristolochia > Aristolochia fimbriata. Next base: position 20,563,263 of record CM034084.1, on the reverse strand, counting down.
AGACGGATAATTTTCAAAATCCACATAGCCTACCGATCATTTACTGGACCGATGGGCGTTGGGCTTATCGAATTTGGGCTAGCCACATTTTAATGCATACAATTTGTCTACTAAATCAACTCTATCAATTTTTTGGTGATTTAGTTGATAGGTGCATTATCATAGTTGGCTACGCCCTTCATTAACGAACCAAATATATGATTAGACACGTATAAATGATTTAATTATTTTATTACAACTTGGGCATTTCTATAAACCTTTATTATACTAATACTATTAAACAAATCTTAAAAGTTAAAATTTGAATCCATGGTTAATGTAATTTCGTATAGTTTAATTACTTATTATGTTAAAAAATGAGCATTTGTAACTGTACGCACCAAAATGTGCACGGCCCAAATTCAGCGAAGCCCAATAGTCCATCAGCCCATCAACCAAAACTCCCGGGCGGGCTTCAACCAATTCTAAAGTCGTCCAACACGGTCCATGAGGAAATCCACTCACATCGCCGCGTCAGCAGTACAGTCGATGTCCCCGTCATCAACAAACCCGAAGAATCAGAACCGGCACCGAAACCGGAGTACATATCGCCTCAACGCATAAACTTCGATTATTTAAATGTAAGGAGAAAAAAACAAGGCCGCGATCTTGGTTCTTCTCATTCCCCTCTTCTTCCTCAACTCCTCCAACAAAAGAGGATCAAGATCCTCCTTTCCAAATAACGATTCCAAAGATCCCCAACAACCGCACAAAACAAAGTTACAAATAGCCGAAAACGTTCCGTCGCAGGGGTTCGAAAACTTTCCCACCAGAGAAACTCTTTCGGAGCACCGAAGTCAAGCAACTCGTTGTTCATCGTCCTCAAGTTCAATCGGAGCAGCTCTACACGACCCTCGGTAACGTCATAAGTTGACACACGCAGAGCATAAATCAGAGGGATTATAGGAGATTGTACTCGCATTTTCCTGATACAAAACATACCCTGTAACACAATTATTCTAAAGTAATTGAAATATTCTCTCGGTCGCGCCTCTTCGCGGACCGGCAGATTTTCGGTGAAACAGTAACTTAGAGGAAATTACTCGCAATAATTTTAACTATTAGTTTCAGATTTGAAGTATTTATGTAATAAAGTTTTAGAAAAAGGCCAAAATTATACTATTAATTTAAAAAGAAAACTACCTAAAGAAGAATTTCCAGTAGTTGTCTATAGGAGAATAGGAGAAGTGTCCTCATAATTTAATTAATTATTAAATTTAATATATGATATTTGTAAATATATTTATCAAGAAAAATAACCTCTCATTAAAAGATTATTGTCAAGATATGAATAAATATTGTTAAAATATGAATAGATATTGTTAAAACATGAATGAATATTATCAAAATATAAATGTATATTGTTAAAATACGAAACCATAGATTCAACAAACATACCAGTGTTTTCAAAACCGAACTGAATTGGCCAATCCGACTCGGTTGAACTAGAATTGGAGGTTTCCCCGGATTTTCACGGGGCGGGGACGGGTTTCCAAAAACCCGCCCCGCCCCGCCCCTACTCCCGGTGCGATAATCTTGTCCCGCAAAAATCTCACTTGGACGGCTCACTCTTGATCCCAGACCGCCCCTTACAGCCGACATCAGCAAAATTTATCCCCGCGTCATTTTTGTCGTACAAGAGGATATTTACGTCATTTGGAAATCATACGCCTACAAAGCAACTCCCGCTTGATCGTCGAGGAGGGGCAGTCTCTCCATTCCTGTACCCGAGTACCCGCTCTTTCTCTGTGCGAGATTGATGCGGCTGCTGTTGATCTCGCAGTCGGAAACCTCGTCCATTGCCGGAAATTCGCCCGGCGATCCATTTCCGTAGTCGTGGTGCCGCTGCAGCTGTAGGTTTGGTTGTTTTGGCGTGGTAATTGTGGCGAGCTGTCTGTTTTGGTTTCGTTATTTTTGTCCATGATGCGGGGCTCCGTTCAGAAGGATTTTTCCGTGTATGAATTCAAGCACGAGGACTGCGTGATAGAACGCGACTCGGTCAAACTCAAGCGCAAATATACTCCATCTGCAAACCCTAAGTCACAGAAGACTCTGCTCACGAAGTCTGACTTTCTGCGAGCGTGTAAGTCCGTTATCCTTGCAATTTTTCAAGGAATGTTTTTGATTGTGGCTGCTCGTGCCTCAACGTTATCAGTGTCGATGAAAATTCCGAATTGATGGACCTGGTTCATTTTTGTCAGGAACTCATTTTGATACTTATATTTTTGGAGATTTCTTCACTTTGATAAAGAAAACATTTGTAATTCATGGAATGCGAAGGTCTAGGTACATGTTTTTAATATCTGGACTAAGTTGGTAACTGGTGTCATTGCAGGAGTTGTTTATGTTTCCTTCTGTTAGTTGACTTTTTTCTCGGTCCCTCTCTCCTTGCTTTTATGCTTGGATATTGATAAGTAAATTTTCTTAGACGTTATATGCTCGTTGTGATCAGGAGGGTATCGGCACTTGGTGCTGTCAGAGCTGTCTAAATTTGTGCGCAAATTGAAAATAAACGATCAATGAAAAATTTATATAAAGACTGCTGTAAAATCCTTGTGCAATACTTTGGTGAACTAATGTGTTGAATTATTTTAGATGTGGGAGGGCATTCAGTATATAGCAAATAGAAAGAGGGGAAAATTTATTGCTAATTTATTTTCTTTTCATTTTATTTTGTAGTTCAAGGAGATAAAGTTCAGCAGAAAGAGTTTAGCAGCGTCTTATGTGTGGACATTGATGTAGAAAATGGATCTGAGAAGTCAAAGCAGTTACAGGCATTTCCTATGGAAACATCTGCTAAGGACTTCAGTTTCCGGGAAGAGACTTCTGCTTTGGACAATATTCTGGCACCTAGTGACAATGAGGAACTTGGTCAAAATAGTGACGATGATTTGGTACGTTGTGATGATAGCCCAGAATGCTTGAGAGACAAAAAACTTGAAGATGGTGGTCTGAGTATGCATGGACATTTCAGATGCCGCAAGCAATTGAATGGTACCCTAGGACAGCATTCAAATGTGAGTGGCTTCTTTTTTATCATGAGAAGGCCCCATTCTGTAATTTTGATGATCCAAAAATTTCATAACTTATATTTTCTAGAAAACATGACAGAAGAATGAAGCTGACGTGATTACTGATGATGACAAGAGCTTTAGATCAAGCTCTCCATCTTCTGCTTCCAATTTTGAAGAAAATGAAGGTTTTTTTTTTTTTTCATACAAGTTCTATTTGGCTTCATTGTTTTTTATTGTATATTTTCAGTTTCTTAGAATTGATCTGATTTCCAGGTAGCGTGGAAGTCCACACATCAGATTTTTGTCCTGATTACATGGAAATGGTAACTGTTTCCAATCTGTGTGGAATAAGTCTGGCTGAATTAGCTGAGCCATCTGTATTTATTGATTGCCTGCTGGTTTTGCAAGTTTTTCATGAAAATTTTGTCCAATTAGGGGTTTGATCACAGAAAGGAGGCTGAGTTTCATTCCAGAAGAAGTTATTAGAATAAATGACGACATAATGATACATGCTAGTTCCATTTTGTAAAGGGCACAAGCAAGCTCCATTTCAGAAAAATGACACTGGGCAAGTTCCTCTTAGAAAAATTGTCCGGGCAAGTTCCTCTTAGAAAAATGGCTCTGGCAAGTTCCATTTAGAAAATTGAAACATGGAGATCCTTTTAGAGTCTGACACATCAAGCTTCAGATAAGAAATTTGGCATAAACAATCTCCATTTTCTTTTAAAAAAGACACTAGTAAGCTGGCATTGTATTAATGTCCTAACAATCTGTTGTATATATATGTTCAGAAAGACATTGTACTAGGGACAGTAAAAGTTTACAATTATAGAAATATTTTTAACTAATTTCAGATGGTTTCTTTATTGATGTGGTATTTTGACTGCTGTATTAAATTGGCAAATTTCTTGGCATTGAGTGAATTTTGTGAGTACTCACATAGTTTATTTCTTATTGGTTTCCATCTTTAAGAGATGGTTCCACTTTTTTCTTTTTCCCTGCTGGCGAACTTAGTTTCTTCAATGTCTGGCTCATAGCGTTTACTTGGAACCTTTACAGGAAATGAACACTGAAGTCTGTATTTCCCCTGACTATCTAACATACGGTGATAGAACCTTCATGCACCCTCGCTTGACTTTTTTCTCTGATTGCATTAAACTTGAGGATCCTGGTTCACCTGGAAATGGCAGCTCATTTAGCTTCAAGTGGGCACTTGATGATGTTATTCACATTGGCTCTCAGATGTGTGAAAGTGTGGGTCACTTATCTTCTGAGCTAGGTTCAACTGTTATTTCTTTAAAATGGTTATGTTGACTAATTTCTAATTTCAGGTTGAAATTGCTTCAGTCAAAATTCTACTTAGGCCTACTGTTGTAGTGGGAGATGAGGATAGTTGTGACACTTCAGGTGGACACTTAATCTTCATTCTTAAAATATTATGCTTCTGAATTATACATGTTTTATGCAAAAAGCTTGTTTCAAATCCTGAATCCTAGTCCTAATTTCCTTGGAGAATTTGTGCTTTCTCTCTGTCCTTTTTTCTTGCTGCAATCCATTAGTACGATTCCTATCCACCAAAGTATGCATTTTGCTTCAATACTGCATCCCAAAATTTTGATTTCATGATCAAATTCTGTAGGCATTGTGAAACTTGCTTTCGCTGTAAGTGACCCCTTTTGGTTTGAGAAAGAGCAGAAGATCACAATGTTAGCTGAAAAATGCAAGTCTGTATGGAATGTTCCAGAGTAAGTTCTTTACACTGGTTGACTTTTACATCTATTGCACATGAGATTAGTCATCATTCTTTTTTGTGGGGCATCACTGGCATCCACTTATAATGGTGGTACATTCAAAATCGCCGATCTTTGTTTGCCTGACGGTCTGATCGGCACTAATCTATTGTGATTTTTTGCAGTTCTGAGTTGGCAAAGAAGGTGGATGATTTCATGGGACAGAACAATATGTTTCTTTTGCAGCATTATTTTACTGAGTGAGAGCAATGGCACAGTATTTTTATCCTTTTCTATCATGAGTCTTCTTTACTGAATTGAGTTTACATAAATTACAGTTTCAATGAGCCTTGTCAAGATGCTGTATATCCTAAAGGTGATCCAGATGCTGTTTGTTTTAGTAAGAGAGATGTTAAGCTTTTAGAGCCAGAGACATTCATCAATGACACCGTAATTGATTTTTATATAAAGTAAGTTTCTCTCCCGTAATTACATCATGTTGCTTGTAAAGTTATTCCTGCACTTTAAATGTTTACATGGTGAATAGCATAGATATTCTTGGCTTCTTTTATTAAAAATTCAAATGTACTGAGACATCTCCTGCTGTTTGTGTTTAAATGTTGAGTTATTAATTTTCTGAAATTTGTAGACAAAATGTATTGGGCAAAGACAAACATGAGGGTTTAATTATAGTCCTTGTGCTTGAGGGCCTAGCCAATTATTCTCTGTTGGCAACTCTTCGCAAAGAAACTTTGTCCTTCTTCAATAGTCTTGTGGATGACTTTCAGCAAGAATTTACTTCATCTAATTTTCAATATCTAACATCTTTGGATATTTATTTGATTGACAGGTATCTGAAGAGTAAGATTCGACCAGAGGATAAGCATAGGTTTCACTTCTTTAACAGTTTTTTCTTCAGAAAGTTGGCTGATCTTGACAAGAATCCAGGCAGTAATGTGGAAGGCAGAGCAGCTTTTCTCCGCGTTCGTAAATGGACTCGAAAAGTAAATATCTTTGAAAAGGATTACATCTTTATACCTGTAAATTTCAAGTAAGGAAACTTCTCTTTGTGCCTCTTCTGCCTTTGTTTGGAACTGACTTCTGTATGCTAATAACAATGCATGAGTGTCTACCGCAGTCTTCACTGGAGTTTGATTGTCATTTGCCATCCCGGTGAAGTGGCTCATTTTGAAGGTTGGGATTTTTAAATTACTTCATACTTTTTTTTTTTTTTTTTTAAGTTTCTTTTTGCTTATTCCTTTCTTGTTCCATCGCAGATGTAGCAACTGAAAAGGCTTCTAGACTACCATGCATATTACATATGGATTCTATTAAAGGAAGTCACAGAGGCATCAAGAACCTTGTACAAAGGTTAGTTTAGGTTGCTCGGCGCCCACAATCTTTTTTTTCTGTTCCTGATATGGTGATAACACCTTTTCAATGTTTATCCCAAAACACTAAACTGTAAACCCTAAACTCTGAACTTTTCTCTTTGAACCCAATGCGTTTCCATGCTGGAACATTTTTCTTTTTAAAGAAAAGCGCATATCATTAAGCCCAAAAACGAAAGAATGATAACATCATGATCACGTTGCAACTTTAATTTGGCTGGATAGAGAACTTTTAATCAGTCACTTTTGGAAGAAGTTATTAAATTAATTCGTGTAATTAATGCATCTGTTTTTACTCGTGTCACAATAATGATATATGCAAAATTATGTGCATATTTCTTGCTATAATATTAGGTGTGTCCAATAGCTTGTAGTTACTTGTGGTCTTGGAGGGGCTAGAAAGTTTGAAGCATGACTTATGTAAAAGTGTTGATGAGAGGGAGATGTGAGGAATCTTAGGGTTCATTGAGCCCTTCTTAATACTGAGAGACAGGTATTAGAGTAGAAGGCCTTTTTCTATTATTGTTGATCACGTATGACACAGCTTGAAGTTTTGTGTCACTTAAATTCCAGACCTCATTCCTAAAAAAAAAAAAATTCCAGACCTCAAACTGGACTCTCTCCTTTGTGGCTGAGTCGGAGGTCTATCCTATTGCTTTCCCTTTGTTCCTGACCTTTAATCTGTAGCTCTTCCTTTTTTTTAAGCAACTTCTGTTGAAGTTTTTTTTTTTTTCGTCCTTGATCTTAAAGTCTTTATTGTTGCTTCTAACTACTACATATGGCAGTTATCTGTGGGAGGAATGGAAAGAAAGACATGGAGAATCCTCTGAGGCGGTTGAACTGAAATTCATAACATTGAGATTTGTCTCTCTGGAGGTTTGATTACTTTGATGTGCATATGTCAGTTCATTTGTTGTTTCCCCTTTCTTTTCTCCACATGTTAAGGTTTTTTCTTTAGCATCAGATGATCATTCAGATACATTTTGTTGTTCTACAGCTGCCACAACAAGAAAACTCATTTGATTGTGGACTTTTCTTGCTCCACTATGTGGAGTTGTTCTTGGAGGAAGCTCCGCTGGATTTCAATCCCTTCAAAATAACACCGTTCTCAAATTTTGTAAGTGTCGTTTTCTCTTTAACAGTATTTATTTATTTATTTATTTATTTATTTATAAAATCAGTGAATTCTTTATTGATTAAAATACTTTGTCATTACTAGAGTGTTACATAGATTACATAAGTTATGAAGCTTAAGATGTAAATGCTATGGAACAGCTACAATAAAGGCATAGTAATCCCTGAGATAATACAAGTTCTGTTGGTTCCTCCTTTAGGTAGTGCATCTGCCAGAATTGGCAGAACTTGGGACCTTTGACCATGCATTCTGCCATCCATTGGGAATGTCTAGAAACTAATCAAGTACTGAATGTTGGTGCTATTTAATTCCAACTTTGACTCCCCTACAATTACCGATGGTCTGTTTGTGCACTTCAAATAGAATTTGGCCCCCTCTAGCAAGGCCCTTGTTTCGGCCTTAATAGACGTTCACCAACCAATTCGCACTTTTAAACCTCAGGGAGAAGGCTTCCGTTTCTTTTTCTCTGTCAAATCTCAGAAGCTATTGTTTCATCTCTTTGATTCCTGAGGGGAAATTTCATCAATTTCACTGGGTGCTGACTTGTCTCTTTTTTTTAAAAAAATTCATGTTAACTTACAATTTTTCTAGATTTATTTTTTGAAATAGGGTGCTTTTTTTAGCAAAAAAAAAAAAAAAAAAAAAGAAACCCACAAATGGGAAATTACAAAGAAGAGGTGTATCACATAGCAAGCTGTAGCAAGATATCCCCTTGGATAATACACCAACAGCCATATTGGCTGAAATGCATAGCGCAATAAACAAAGATCAGATGTTTCCTTGAAAGCATTCTTATGATGAGAGGGATAATACTTCTTGTCGGAGCCCCAATGCTTGTAATCTCATAATACCCTTGAACTGGTGCTGACATCATTATGATATCATCCATTTTTGGAAACAAAAACTTGAGAAGAGGGGTGGGGGTTGGGAACAGTGATCCACCTCTTCCCTTACTTTTGGTCAGCTGGAGGACCACCACTTCTCTCTCTTCCGTGCTGCAGGCTGCCCCACCTGCTGAAGGTGTGGGGATAGCCCCCTTTTCCCTCTTCTCGCTCTTCTCTCCCTTTGTGCATGACTGTGGGTTGGCCAGTTCATTTTTGAGTTTTTCTTTTTTTTGTGGCTTTGGACCCCAATAGGAATCCTGTTCTGGTCTTTATTGTTCTCTGATCTATAGTGTTTAAAACAAGTGGGTCCTATTTGAAGGAAATCTCAGTATTAAACAATCTGGATTTATGTTTGGTGGAGCCATGTTAAACTAATGTCTTACTTGCATCAGCTTTACTGTACATACAGAAGAGCTCTCATTCATGATGGGTTCAGGTGATGTGCATGTGAGACACTAGGCTCCAGAAAAGTTTCTTGTATTCTGTGTCAGATTAATTCTCTGCATCACTGACTAAATTAGCTTGATTGTACTGGTATAGTGACAAGGTTCTTGGGGCCCCTATTTTGCTCTATCTGTTTCCTTTCTCCTTTCATGTTCTAACCCCTAATGTAGCCCTGACTTTTATTTTCCAAATTATGTTTCTCCTCGTGTTCAATGTTAAAAGTTATATGTAAATGAGAGGTTTCCCGAATTACTCTACTATGTTTTTTGTCTGGCTGTTCTTTACTCATATTGGGGATTTCTACTTGCAGCTCACTGGAAACTGGTTTCCTTCTGCCGAGGCTTCTCATAAGCGATTGATGATTCGGAAACTAATGTGTGAGATTCTTGATAATCATAGTTCACAAGTTCCACCACCTGAGCAACTTGAGGATAATTCTGAGAAAGAGCATGCGATAGAACTTTTGCCGGAACAATCCTGTCTATCAAAGAAGTTTGCATGTGGTGAGCTACTCTGCTCGCCTCTCGAGGAGGATCAACTACAACGCAACAAGGAGTTGCTTTCCTCAATTCCTCTAGCAGCAGATCAGAATAGTGATGATAAGGAAACAACTGGCTTGCAAGAACTCCTTGCCCAAGAGGTTTTGACCAAAACTGAGTCTCATGAGAATGATAGTCCTTTTGAACAGCTTCCATCTTCACCAAAAAGTTCTGGCATTGCAATATTAGAGGTATGCAGTTCTGACTTTGTTGTGAATTGTAAAAAGCTGCTCTAATTCCATCTTTAGAAGATCTTGAGAATTTCGTTTGGTGTTTTACATTCATAATTATTTCTGCTTAAATAAATTGAAGCTGGTACGATGGAGGACCAGACAAGTCGATTATATAGAGCCACATCAATTCCTTGGCAAAAAAATAAAGTTAAACATGTTCTAAGACGTGTTGAGAACACGTTTGGGTCAAGCCTTTGGCTTAGTGGTGAAATGCAGTTTTGGGTATGAAATTGCGAGTTCTTGCCATACCAGGGCAAGGGTATGGGTTTTTTTTATTTTTTTAAAAAAACTTTTGTTAAAGGTGTCTGAAACCACTCTCAAGTGATTGGATTCTCCTTTCTATAGTTATTTAAGAATTAGTATTTCTATGTTTTTTCTGTTTGGGATTATTTTCTTTGCTTTAACTTCCAATTTTTCAAAGAAAAGTAATGGCCACAAAAGTATGAAATAATATTGACATATTATAAAGCTTTACTATAGGAAACTCTTATGAACTATGTACTTTATAAAACTAGGCCACTTCTGGGAAAAGTTTGATAAAAGACTTGCTGAACTGATGACAATTTTTAGTTTTCGATTCCTGTCTGACTGGGAAGCTAATGCAATAATGTGTTGTTAATCTCCTAAACCCTGATTGTTTCTTCCGTATATATTGTTTGCTTCAGGATAACGAGAAAGCTAATACGAAACTGACATGCTCAGCTCAGAACTATAATGAGCGTCAACAGTTAGAAGAAATTCCAACAGAAACGTGTACTACTTCCTCAAGGGACATTGGAGATACTGACGTATCTCTATTGCAATATCCAGTTCCCAAACAAACGAGGCTTCTGGATAGAGACTTGGGTGTGCCATTACATGGTGGGTCCCCCATTTCCACCCAAGATGGGATTGATCAGCCTAGTGAGCATCCACGAATAAATGTGTCTACTGGCTTGGAACATCAGGAGGAGGTAGCAAAGCAAAGGCCACTTTCAGCTGATGTTCATTTGAGTGTGGACGACAGCATCATTTTGCCCTCTGATGATAAGCTGGATAATTGTGTGGTTAAAGACTCCCAGGATTCAGATTGTTCAGAAGTTGAAGTTGTTAGAGTGAGCAAAGAGCACGAGTGCTCTTTAATCCGAGTTCGGGAAGCTGGGGACTTGTCCAGTCAAGATGTTCAACCGGTGGATAGTTCTGATCTTATTTATGATGTGGAGAAAATGGATATAAAAGATTCGGGAACAGGATTTGACCGAAGTCCGACCCACAAACGGAGGAAGTTAACATCAATAGAAGTACCCCAGAGTGGCAGTTCTAGCAAGGATTCAAATTCATAACAGTTTGAAGTTCAATTGTTTACAGCGCAGTTACCCAACTGTTTTTGTGCATATGTGGTGTACAGCTTCTTAATACACGAGCTCAAGGGAGAAGCATTTTGATGTCCTTTAGTAGCGATTAAGTCAGCTTTGTAAAGATATATGTTAATTCTGGATGTCAATATACTGCAGCTTGTTTTCAGAACTCCAGTGCAAGCTGAATTCATTTTATTGAAAAGATCCGTGGCAAGCTCTCTTGAGAAACTAGCATTTTCTCAAGTTAGGGGTGGAATCGAGTTGAATCGAGCCTGAATCGTAGGCATGTTCAAGCTTGGCCTGATCTTAGAATCGGGTGCCTGAGTTCAGTTTCAAGGTAAAACATTTGTTCAAGCTGAAGCTCAAACTCAAACCTGTTCGAGCGGGCAAGAGTTGGGGGAGAAGGGGAGATGTAAAATAGAACGATAGAGAGAGAAGAGAAGAACGACCAAGGGGAGGAAGATTGGGAAGAAATAAGGGAAGAACGAAGAGAAAAATAGAAAGAGACGAGAATAGAAGGAATGAAAGAAGGAAGAGAAGGAAAGAAGGGGAAACAAAATCAGAACAGAGGAAGGAGAAAAAGAAATTTCCTTCCGTGGGTCTCCTGTGAACCCTAAATATGTTTTTGACCGAGTCAATTCATGAGTTTTCGAGCTGATTCACTAGCTTTCAACTATTAAAAAGTTGGGTTCTGCTCGTTTGTTTTAATGAATAACGAACTTTATATTAAATTTGAGCTTGTTTATTTTCGAGCCGAGCTGAGCTTAAATCAAGCGGAACCCAAACCGGTTCGCAAACTCGATTCCACCCCTATTCAAGTCATGACTCATAAGAAGCCAAAGGTGGTAAGTTCTGCTCTGGGTTACTTCAATGTGTAAAACCAAGCTTACGGTATCGCCTCTAGAGCAAGAGGCCAGATGGCGTTATGAATCTTCCAACCCTGCTAATCTTTCATTTGTTATTGAGGCTGCACTTTATTATGTTCTTTGGTAGAAGAGCACTCCATGTAAGAGTTTTATTTTGGAGCTCTTCCCCATTTTTTTCTTTTTAAAAGTTTTAAAGCTGTTTTCATTCAAGAAAGTAACTTTCAGGTGCGAAAGAACGTAGCAAAGCAATGCTTTACTGAAAACTTGATATTGATACTCTGTACCAAATGTTCGAGTGCAATATAACGACTCAATCCATCGATTCACGTCAATGCGATTTTGAACTATGCTTCCCAAGTACATGCGAGAAGTGGCGATGCGGCATTGTAGAGATCATACTACCCTCACATGACAATATGACATCTCCAAGCTCCGCAAAGAGTCAGTGCTGCACTGCTGCTTAATGCAGAAGGTTGATAAATTACTAATTATTAAATAAATGCCTTCAGATAGAAAAATAATAATAATAATAATTCATTCATCACATTCCAAGGTCAAGTGGGCATTGTAGTCATTTTGTCATTAAATAGAGTATTTAAAATTTAAAACAAATCGAACAGCTTGTTTTAATAATTAATCATTTAATCTAATTAAACCGATTTTTTTTTTTTTTTTTTTTTCAGTTTATACCGGAGTAATATGTCGGAACTAATAAAATTACATATGAAGGCTTAAACTAAACTGAATTGACGGTTCTTGGTTTTGGAAATACCGGGCCAAAGCCATTTTCTTGTATTTAGGCTTTTATCTCCCTCAATTTTTTGTATTTCAGCATAAAAAGAGAAGGGTCCATAGAATGTATTTCAGCATAAAAATGAGAAGGGGTCTATATGTCTTTTTACACAATTTCCTGCCCTATTCCGGCAATTAATGAAAACTGGCGCGGGTCTTCTCTCCGGCTTCGCTGGGCTCTCTTCACTTCTCCTCTGCTTCATGCCTTCCAACTTCTCATATTTTCGAGAAGCGCAGGGTCGGTGAAGCAAAGGTAAAAGGCAGTCAAATTATGCGTAGAAATGGTGTAGATTAGTGGCTCTAAATAATTTACCACATATTGGATTTTTTTATGAATTCATTTAGCTCCTTTGTTTGAACGGAAATTGCACGCCGCGGCTGGCTTTGATTCAGGGAATACGTTTATTTTGATACTAAGTTCAGTTTTGAGTTTTAACCAGTTGTTTTGATTCGTTTTGACTATATGTATGGAACTAATGTCTAAAATTTCTCATTGTTCTTCAGATTGTCTGGAATATTTGAATTAGATAGGAAACGGGATAGACGTTCTGTGGAAAGCCACAGTCAGACTGCTCAGCTGCCAAGTTTACGACCTTCCGAAAGCTTATGCTTTGCTTCTGAAAGACGTGGGGATCCAGTTTACAATCATCATAGAAAACTTTAGACTTTCTCTGGGTTTGAGCGGTGCTCGGGACGTGAAATGGCTCTACAGTCTGATCCAGTTCTTCTTGAAGATAGGCCTGGGATTCTCGTCATTGGTCCCTGCAATGTTGGAAAGCGAACACTACTCTCCAGTAATTACTTTTTCTTTGAATTTTTTTATCGAGTCTCAAAGTGTTATTTCGTTGCTACTACATTACTGCAATTGTAATTTCTGAGTTTTGATTGGCCGGAACTAATCCTTAGTGCATTTTACTTCGATCTCCAATAATGAACGCCTCCAGCAATATGTTTTGCAAAATGGTGTGTTTGTGTGTATGGGAGAGACACAAACCTGCAAATGACCACATTGTTCATTGGAGTGCCAAAGCTATCTCGTGATGGAATCAAAATTTAATCTCCCATCATTTAATTATTTGGTTTTTGAGAAAATATTTATATGGAGTTATGGTTAAAATATGTTAGCATTCTTAGCTAGAGTTTATGCTTCCTACAAACCTGTTGCATTTGATACAGACCTGGCTGACTTAATACTTTGGTTCTTAAATAAAAACATATGATGTTTAAGATAAATTGCATATTCTGTTTCTTGCGTTGCCTTCTTTCTTTCTTATATTTTTGCAATTCATAAATTTATTTTTTGTTCACAAGTGCGGGACTGTTTTTCTCATTCTACTGATTGTTTTTTCTTTAAATGCAGGACTGCTTGCAGTAGATTTATCTGATGCATCTGATTCCTCATCAGAAGTCTTGTGCCATGGGTAAGTTGAAATCGCCTCTTATGTTCATTATTAAGCCTCACATGCTTGTTGTGTATGAGCTTTCTATTGTTTTCTCAAGTTGTTAGACAAGTAACTTTGTCATTAGTTACCTGCTTGCAGGTGGACTATTGATACAAAATATTATACAGCTGATCTTGCAATTTGGATGATGCATCTTGATGAGGAGTTCTCGCTGGGTTCATTGCCTGTTATGGAACGATTGGGCGCCCTTGTGATGGTTTTTGATATGAGTGATGTATGGATGTAATATCTCATATCTATTCTTGAAATGGAAGTAATGAAAATCCAAATATCTTATGTTCTGCTATTTTGTGCAGCTATCTTCTTTTACTGCTCTCCAAGATTGGGTTTCTCATAATGATATTGTGAGGTTTGAAATACTTCTGTGCATTGGAAACAAAGCAGATCTTTTGCCTGGTCACTTTGCACATGTAGCATACAGAAGAAAATTACTAAAGCATGGGGAGTCCTCCAGTGATCCTCACCCTGAATACTTAGACTACGGAATACATGAGTCCGAGGGAAGCAGTTTATTGGAAGATGAAGAACCTTCTGGGGACTTTAGGAGATCTTGTCTGGAATGGTGCAGTCAGAACAATATTGAATTTTTAGAGGCTTGTGCCTCTAATCCGGATTTTGACAAATGTGAGGCTCTATCGTATTTGGATTACTTGATCTGTTAAAGCTTTTTCATTATAAATAAAATTTTCCTAAAAAATTTTCTTCCATTTTATGGTGGACAGTGAACTGTATTATGTTCTGTAACAGGTTTATCAGTTGATGGTGATTCACAAGGAGTAGATCGCCTGTATGGTGCTCTCTCAGCTCATATGTGGCCTGGCATGGTCCTGAAATCTGGAAATATGGTACCTCATTCTGTATCTGTTAAGAAAGAAGGTAGAAATCACATTATTTTTCTGTAATCCCAGTTTTTTTATATAGATGTTCCATAATGATATGCTTTTACTCTCTAAATGTGTTCTTTCTTTTTTGTAGACATAACTTCTGATGAAGAATCTGACCTTGAAATCGAGTATGAAATTCTTTCCAAGGGATCTGCAGAACCATGGGATGATTTGCATGATCTTCCTTCAACAACAGACACAGACAGGGTGAATGGAAATACAGTGATTTCAGACGTATATGAAGAACATGAAACTCGTGATGCAGACGCAGCTGAAACCTCTACGTCCAGGATTGATCATGAAGCTGATACTCAGACGTCAGCCACCACAGTCCCCACGTTATCAGACTGTCGAACTGACATCCTAAGTCACAATCCTGAAAAAGAAGAGATTCAAGAATCACTCTCTCAAGGTCTAGAGTGGAAGGATTCTAGAAATGCTCCTGCAGTTCATGACAGGAGTCAGGATGATACAACTGCTGAAACCTCCACATCTGAAATTCTAGCGGAGGAAGATACTGAAACTAAAGCATCGATACCCATCAAAATGGATGAGGATACTCATGTTGGCATGGAGGACTTGGAACACTTGATGTGTGAGATTAGCCATATGCGTGAGAACTTGAGGTTGATGCCTGATTTCCAACGGAAGGAAATGGCTGCAAAGCTGGCCATGAAGATGGCGGCCATGTTTGCTGATAGCAGCGATGAAGATGAAGATGGTTTCAACTGACCAACAAAGAATTGGACACCCAGGGTGTGAGACTGTAAACCTCATTTATCAGGCAGATGTAGTCATGGTATTATTGGTGCTACTTTTAAACCTTCTCTGGTGGTACCTGATAAGTTTTTCTGTGTGAGCCGTGAAATTAGCCTGTAATGCCTTCATTTTTGTGCCATTAACACTCGTTCCGTTTGCATTATCGATTATGTTATAGAGTTCACCTTATGTGGACTTGCAACAGCTCACTAAATCCTATTTTCCACCTGCTTACTATAAGCTCTGGTTCATGTTTCACAAGTATGTCAACAGAAGCTAGACAAAAGCTCTAAAAACCAGGTGTTGGAGTTAAGGGTTCAAAGTACTTTTTTGGGAAATGCTACTCAGTCGGCAAAGCCTCGAATAAAATCCAGGAAATTGAATCATAGAGCCAGCAAATCATGCTGTGACCACCCTGAAAGATTGAAAATCTCTTTTACTTACAATGGCTAGAAAACATCACATTGTACAATACAATGAAGATGGGAAATAAATTAACTGAACTGAATTTGAACATCTACATCGCAACATTCCAGCCTTCTAAAACACAGCCTTCATATGCAGTCCTAAACACCACCTAAGAATCAGGAGGACTTGATCAGCTCATTTATCATGGTCGCGCTAGTCACCAGCCACTGAAATTTGACTGTCTTTTTTCTCCTTAGTGGGCGTGTTGTTGTTCCTACAAGCAGCCAATTCCTTAACATCAGCAGGGGCTGTAGGTGTCATCTCTTCTTCAATTGGTAAGGTCCGCTTTGAACCTTCTAATGCCACACCGAGAACAATATTTTCTTCCAGTGGGGATGCAACTGGCAGTTTCTCGTTATCATGCTTCACTTTACTTTCAGATTTTATGTTACAGGCATCCGCCGCTGCTACAGTGGGCTTCTCAAAAGCAGCTCCTCGCACTATACCATCCTTAGCTTCTTGACTTTCAGACTGTGGCTTGGACGTTTGGGTGTTGTCCACTTTAATAGTCTTGCTATGCTTATCACCTGAACTACCCTTCTTGTTTTGCTTGTTTTCTGAAGTATGCTGTATAGAACCATCAGAAACAGGACTAGCTGTTGCAGCTGTCTTTGCCTCTTGTTCTTCACTTGCTCTTACACGAGCTTTTGCTTTATCATCGCCATTGATCCGAGACGTGGGTTCAATAAGCAAGAATGGTCGGTTAGCTGCTGCTCCACCACGAGTGAAAATAGTCTCCGCAAATGGAACATTTTCCACATCAGCGTCACCATATATCTTCTGAACTGTGCGAATGGGTGTGGCAAGACGAGCCCTGTGATGACTGATGACTCTAAGGAGATCCAACAAAATAGCTTCCTGTTGTCAGAGTTAAAAAAAATTGGGCAGCTTAGAACAAGTACTTGAAATCAGCAAGTTATTGACTGAAAAAATGTAAAGCAGTTTATGCATAAACTGGTAAATTTAGAACTTTAGTACTGAAATATACCATTGGCACTTCTTATTTAACTCTCCCAAATGACTAAACAGTAAATTAACATTCTAACAATCCACTTATTGGAATTGTGTTCCTGCTTCATCATGTGTAAAAGATAGCACAAGATCATAAATGAGTTTCTCAATGTTTCCTGAACTGAAATTGAAGATGTGTTACCTTCACACAAAGGTACTCCTCGAAATGGGATGTCTTCACAAAACAGGACACCAGAATCTGTTACAAGTGAAATTCAAATAACAGAGGTTTACATTTTTAAATGATAAAAATAAAATAAAAAATAATAAGAGGATGCATTGATGCACAAAACCAAAGCCTAAACATTGACATGGATGAAACCAAGTAAAGAACAAGAAGACCCTACTGCGTAAAACAAGAATTAAAGACTCACCATTAGAGCTTGATTTTCTGGATTAATATTCTCTAGGAATATCCTTCTGTGCAGCCTCTGCTGCTCTACCTGAGGGTTTTTTGCCAAAACTTTACGCATATCAGCAACAATATTCTGCGACAGAAAAGCAACATCAGCTTATTTTCTATTTCTCTACCCCTACTGCTTGTACACATCTTTTATAACATTATGCAGCAAAACAAGAAACACACAAGAAGTGGACTTTTGTATCTTTGCTCCTCACATTGATCTTATTGACATCCAAGTGACTGATGGCAAGATGGGTTTTGATACGCCAATGTGATTTTTGACTTAGATTTCTCACAACATTGACAGTGAATTTGTGGTTTGGAATGTGAACAGCCTCCCTGTCATCACCTCTAATAATTGTTGGTGACCACCAACCCACATGCTGAAAAGAGGACACAAGAAGATATTACAATCAAAATATACTTAAACATAATATCCATTCTCAAGAATTAAAAGTTCAAAATAACGAGTAAATTCTACTCATGCTCCATAATCAAGAAAATACATAATCTTATAATTCATTTATAACCACAGATTGACCTGAATCAGTGGCAATCCAAAGTCTTAGTCCCATGCAACATTGCACAGCAAGACATTAGCTCCCTAAGCTTTTCATTGAAATGATCACACAGCTAGAAAGAGCAATTATAGGCATTGATACAAACCTCAACAGTTCCAGACACTTCATAGCCTTCAATTTTAGTTTGAATCCATTCGTTCACAACAAACGGTCTTGTTGCATGAATCATCACACTTGACAGGAAGTTTGTGAATATCTGCATATTGTGAACCAATATATGGAATGAATAACCAGAAGCATTTAACCTGCCTAAGGTGCCACAAGAGAAAATATTGAAGCATTTTAACACTGTTCCGAGCAGTGATCCATAGATACCTCACGGCCAGCAAGGGTCAGTAACACCGTCCCAAGACCACCAGCAGTGATCCATTTCTGCGTGGAGAATCCTAGCAGCTCCATGAATAATGAAACTGCAGCAACCCATACAGCTGTATATATGGTTTTACCAGCAAATTGAAAACCCATCTGCATCAGAAACCAAAACGTTTATCAATAATTATCCTAGTGTTAAAAGAGCCAGACAATTGAGTTGCCAAAATCAAAATGAAATTCAACAAAAGGCTACAATTGATCTTAATTCCGTGTGGTTAATGAAGAAGGTAGATTTCATCCCTCAGCTTCTCTCTCTTGTTCCTCTTCAAGTCTTAAGTTTCTATTTCTCTAAATGTTCGGTTAAACGAAAAGCAAATTATCAAAATAAAATAGATAACAAATTGCTAAGTCCAGAACCAATAGAATTGTTTCAGAACTTGTAATAAAGGAGATTGCCAATAAAGATCAATGAAGGCACCAAAAGACAATTTTTTTGTGAATAAGCTGCTCAAGATTCCTTTCTGAGGTAAACATATGAACAGCACACCAGAAACTATTGACCATATATAGAACTAAATTCAGCTAATCAAGGAAGTGAAAAAGAAGGTAAAGCCATTTAAAAAAAAAAAAAAAAAAAAAAAAAGATAAGCCTTTTTTTATATATTGATAAAACATAAATGTACAGCAGAACCCTCCTTAAGTTTCTCAGCATCAAGCCATCATAAATAGCATATTCTTTTACCTAGTATGCATTAGCCAGTAAAGGTCTAGGCTGGCATCCATATTAGTTTTAAAAGAAATTCGAAAGTGCCTAGCAAGTCAAGAATAAGAAAAAATATTACCCAATGACAATAAATGGCCTAGATGCATAATGAATAAAACAACAGAAACGTACATTTCTTGCATCACTGGACTCACTGCCTTCTACAAATAATTTTTGTGCTTGTTGAATAGAACTGCATAAAAAGACATGCAGATGTTATCAAGAGACCACCTGCCACCAGAAAACTATAACAAATGGAATTTAAAAAACAATCACTTACTTATCAGTTTAATTAGCATACAAACTAATAGTGGAAGAAAGTCCTCAAAAGACTTTTAGATGTAAACACACTCATATGTTTGTTTATGTGATAGAGGTAGAGAGACGGATATGACAGATAGAGAGTATGTATGTATGTGGCTGTCATAATAGAAGAATCCTGTTGCCACCAACGGACAAGACTCTTCTAGATGGAACTTTGATACCCTAGCTTAAGAGTCTACTATCAAAAGCTTGTACTTTGTGTTGAATCATATGTATCTACAGTTCTTCATAAACAAGGCTTTCATCACAAAAAAAAAAAAAAAAAAAAAGGAATCTGTAGTAATCTACCAGAAATTACCTGTAGTGAGGCCTTTTTCACAATATGATTCAGATCTCAAGATCTGGACAATGGTCCTTGTAAAGTTTTAAAGTAAGGTTAAATCTGTATTGCTTTCTTTCTTTAAAAAATCGCCTACAAAATGATTTCCGGTGGTTCCCTACAGGATGAATGCCTAAAAAAATATGAATTTTTGTTAACTGCTAACAGCTAAGCTATAATAACAAGAAAGCTTGATACATGCTCCAGGGTTTGTACACTAACCAGTGCCACTACAAGGCCTGACATGTTTCAGGCTGTTGTACTGCAAAATCAGTCTGCCTGGATTTGAGATCATATCTTTCAGGGCTCTGAAAACAATACAATTGCCACATTTCCTCTAATTCTTGTGAATAGACTGACAAGTCACTCCCTACTCATCGGTAGGCCAGTTGTCTATGTAAAAAACCAAAAATGATAAACTACACAAATGAGTGACATTCAGTATATCTCATCATTATTTCTGGTTAGCTACTTTAATCCTTCTCTTTAATTTGCCCTATTCTTGTTGACTAGTCAAGGTACACAAGCAAAAAATATCATACTCGGGACAGCAGCAACTCTGAAAAAGTTGAAATACTAGTATCAAACCTTGATAGGCAGTATGCAAAAGTGAGAACTGTTGATAATGATCTCACAAAATTCAACAACCGCTGTTTAACAATTTGACTTGCCTCTGCTGGGAGAATGACTGGGTCCAGAACCCTGATAAAATACATTTTCTCATCATCAGTAGAAAAAACACATTTTTCCTACTATTCCTCTTTTTCTGTCCAAAGTGATAATACCTGCAAATAAGTGTAGCTCCAGCCCATAGAAGCAAGGGTTGAACGTAGGAAGTAGTTACATTGTAAGTTTTACTCTTTTTCCAATTACTATCATTTTTCTGCAAAAAATCAGAATACATTAAGAGGAGCAAGACTTGAAAGAATTAAAAAAAAAAAAAAAAAAAAAAAGGTTGAAAATCTCTATTAAGAACTATGAAGAGCATGTCCAAAAGCATACTTGAAAGAATAAATTTCTACTATGCCGCATAAGAGGAGCAAGACCCCATATAGCAAAGGCAATAATCCCCACTGCTGGGACCAACTGAACAACAATGGGCCTTCCATGCAGCGCAGCATACGACCTGACAAATAAGTGCAAATGTGTCATATAAGGTAAAAATAAAGTTATCTGGAATAGATGCTGTATTAGTTAACAGAGGAAAATAATAGAGAGAAAAGAAAACTTTATCATGGGCAGGGGCAGGGTAATAAAAGTGTGAGACATTCAAAGGCACTGAAATTATGTATAGATTAAAAGAGTACCTCGATAAAGCCATTGCAGCAGCCTTCAGAATAGGAGTTTCATTTCCTCGTCCAGGCTCTAGAAAACATTTGCATGTCAAAACATTGTATCTTAAAGGTACAAAATGGATCTGCTTGTTAATTTTCTCTGATACCCGTCGAATCCACTTATCCTGCCGCTGTACAAATGAAGTTAAAATGATTCTTGTGTCCAACCAATAACAGGAGTTGCTAATATTAATAAGATACCCATGTAAACAAGCAAATATACATGCAATATATAAAACTGTTAGCCATAATCTGTTGGAGTTATTGCACAATTCAGTCAAATATGAACAGTAATCTAATCCAGAGTCCCTGACAACTCACCTTAACATGCATCTGTGGTTTACATATTACATATTTGCTTTTATGTGTCAGTTTGTTTAGCCAAAGCATAAACACCAAAACCCACCTTTCCAATTTAAGATTTTCTTATGCCCCCAGCCATTTTTTTACTCATTGACAAGAACCTCCTTCTCAGTCACATATTCCTCTCCGAAGGAGGTGCATGTTTGTTGCACCCTCTGTCAACCTTCCACTAATGTGACCCCTGATTGTTACCCTCGAGGAGGTATGGGTAGTCAGATAGAAACGCTAACACATTATCTTTCTTCTTTTGATCGATTTCTGTTCACTACATGAATGGAGATAATCGACCACCTGCTCCTTCATTACTAGTCCAGTTTTGACATATGTGAGCCAGTACCTAGAAGTCTGAAATGATTGGCTTCTCCTTGAGGCCCTCACATGGTTTTTTTTCCTTTTCTTTTGGAAGTCAGCAATGTCAATTATTTATTTTATATTTTGATCAACCACCCAACTAGCATAATCTTTTTCAGGAATACTAAGGGAGCCCTTTTATATCTTTTCTCTCTACCCAATTTTTTTTTTTTTCACTCATTTCCCAAAACTTAAAGATAAAGCCTAATCAAAATCCAGCACCCAG
Source organism: Aristolochia fimbriata (assembly GCA_019845555.1). Lineage (NCBI taxonomy): Eukaryota > Viridiplantae > Streptophyta > Magnoliopsida > Piperales > Aristolochiaceae > Aristolochia > Aristolochia fimbriata. The sequence continues at coordinate 20,541,298 of CM034084.1, read as the reverse complement.
CTAGGGGTAGATAGTGGGTTGGGTTTTTCAGAGAATCCGACAAGACCTGACACAAAAAACTGGGAAGGAGTGTTATTTCCTCACAGGTCAGGGACGCACGGGGGCAGGGGCAGGATGAAAATGTCAGGTTACAGTTTGGGGACCTGCGAGGATTTGCACTCGCCTTTAAAAGGGAATTGAAGTATTTCAAGGTATTCTTGTCCTAACCCTAGACAACTCAAAAGTGTTTTTGTTGCTCATTCTTTCCGTCTTTCTACGAGCCACATCAGATGTCAAGAGAACAGGTGGGTGAGTTTTGAGTAGGCTTTTGTCTCTTCTCCTTCTTCAAGCTTCTCACGTGAGTTTTCTCTTCTACCACTTCACGTCTTCTTACATGGTTCTCCTTCCTTTGTCTTTTCTTCCTCATGGTTATTCTTCTACAGTTGCATCTTCTTTGACCCTTAGCCTCCTACCGACATACCCATTCTCTAAAAATATTAAAGTAATTCTTTAATTTTACGCTGCTTTTCTTTTTATTAAAATATATCAACGGAAAAAAGGATAATCAACGAAACCAATAAAAAATGATACCATTGACTTAGATGAAATGCTGCAGAAGTGTACATGGTCCTTTCTTGGAAACCTCTGAAAAATTATTAGACAGAGTGTCAAATTTCAGAAAATGTATTCACACACTAACAATGTAAAAAATGACAAACATCAAGCACCTTAAACTGGTTTGAGCTCCTGGAGCCTCTGTATTTCTCACAGATCCCAAGTTCATGGGACAATTGCAACGAACCAATGATAGCCATTTTTGACAAAAAGTGTGTGTCTAATCCACCTAGGAATACAAAATCGTTCTGTTGGCCAACAGCATGTTTAACATCTCATTTAACTACTAGAAATGTGGCTGAAGGACGGAATGGTCCAAAAGCAAAGAATGCTAATAACAGTACCCGCTAAAATTTGAAAACCTGCACATGACAAAAATCCAACATTAGGGGGAAGTAATAGTTTCTTGGGAAAATTCAGTGGAATAGATACTTGATAAAAAGTTTCATTTTGTTCAAGCTGCTCTTGTATTCCCAAGGATGGTACAACGCAAACAAAGCCAAAGAAGAAAGCATCATTGCACAAAGACATTTCATTGCAAGAGACATCTGGAATAAGCATTTAATCACACAAGACAATAAAACAGTCAAGTAAAAACAAACTAACTTCCAAAAAAAATGGTGTAACTCATAATGGAAAGTGTACAAGAGCGTTAGAGTTGGAATAGAGAAAGTCGCACTAGTATTTTCCTGGTCACAAAGAAATTTTTTGTTATGTAAAAAAACAGTTTGGATTCTCTTGAAGCGACTCAATTGCCCACAGAACTCCAGGAACGTAATTCACGAGACACCAAAATTATTGAGAAGGGTACATTAGCCTAACAGCCGACACCTAAAAACGAATTTTGAAAAACGAGAAAGTTTGGGCTTCGGAGACCAACTTATTTCCAAAAATAAAAAAATAAAATAAAACAGTAAAAATAACTCGGTCACATCCTACCAAAATTGTCAATCCTCTAGACATATAAGCTCCAAGCGAGACAATATACAAGCTTAGGCAGCTGAAACCCTAGAGCTTCCATTTAAATAATTCCGTCGTTAAAACAGCTTCAAATTTATAAAACAGCGACGAGAAAATCCCAACGCCCGGTAAAATCAAGAACAGCCCATCTTCAACTTCCGCAAACCAAACTGCAACGAGTCATCGCAAGTACCTTTCCACAACGCCCGACGCAGCGACAATTTTGAGAACCAGGGCAGAAAACTAGAGAAATACTAGAATTTCCTATAACGGCAGTGCCATACTGGAAATTCAGAAGAATAGCGGAGCGCCAACGCGGTGGAAACTTTGGGCAAGCGCGACAGCAATGAATAATCTAGGCTCTCCGTTTTTCTTTTTCTTTTTTTTTTCTTTTTTTTTTTTATATTTTTATTTGCTGGAGGGAACGAGGCGACTCGAAGATGCGTAGCCTTGGAAGCGTCGGTTAAATGCGGTTAATGATTTGAGAGATAATTTCCTGTTCCGCCTTCGCCTGTCAAATTGGTACAGCCTTTTTAAGGCTTTCCGTTGCCGCTGGCTCCCTTTTATCATCTAGATAAATAAAATTAACAAATAAAAAATAAAAAGCTAAATTAAGCAGATAAACAAAGATATTTTCATAATTCAAGTTTCCAAATTAAGAAAAATAAAACAGAAAAGGCAGTATACTCAACTAAACACCTACCAAGTTATTTTAAAGAACAATAAAATTATTTTTAGTTTAATTAAAAAGTGCTTATAACAGTTTTTTTAAAACCGAACCGGCGGTCAAACCGGCAGTATGTCCGCTTTTGGTCGAACCTGGTTGAACCGGGTTAGACCAATGGTTCAACCATTGTATATTATGCCCTATACTTTATAATTTCTTAATATTTCTATTGAAAAAAAAGATAAAAAGATTGAGTCAATAAGAACCAGATTGGCCTCCTATTCTGGTTCAACCGGGTCGGACCGGCCGGTTCGGTTCGGTTTTTAAAACACTGGCTTATAGTAATTAAAAATATAAAATAATTTAATTAAAAAGTGCTTATATATATAAAATAGATATTTTCATAACGCAAGTGGTCGGAAGCAAATGAACACGTTTTTGTTTTAGTCGTCAAGACTGAAGCCAGCCACGGCGGATTAAACAGCTATTGGTGGTGGCGCGAGCGGTAAAAGACAGGACCTGCACGAGACGGACACGTTTCGAACAGCGGCTCTCGCGCGCCCGGAAACTTGGGCGTGCTACAGTAACTCGGCACGAATACGATTTTTTTTTGTTTTTTTTCAGGGACTACCGTCCGTCAACGTGTAATTCGGTAAATGGAGAATCATAGAGTCAAAAATATATCCTCGTCGTACTTCCCAAAATCTTCGGGCGACGTTGGTCGTTGGAGGAGCAGCTTGGGGTCGATTGGGGTCGATATTTTCGGTTCCGTAGGACCGTGGCCATGGCGGACGACAGAGTGAAAGAGGAAGCGATGAGGATTATTGGAGTGTTTCAGGTTCTGCCTCGATTAGTGGTCTTTGATCTCGATTACACGCTCTGGCCGTTCTATTGGTAATTGAACTTTAATTTTCTATTTTTCATTCTAATGAAATGGTTTTCTGTAGTTGTATGCAATTACAGAATTACTCGTTTGGTTGATGCTTTCCTGTTCACTTTTGAGAAATTCTTGAAACTGGAGTGCAATGAAGGTTTATGATGTTAGTAATGCTGTGTTTTGTTGCGAATTATGCGGCTTTCTGTTACTTGTCGCGGTGGGACAGAATTGCGGTTGAAAGTGCAGTTCTTGTTGCGTGTTGATTGGTGGTGTTTTGACATCTCAACATTCACAGTCACGAGGAGAAGAGAGAACAGAGATTTTTTTATTTTTTTTAAGAAAAAATATAGACACTTTAGACTTTGGCAATCCGACAATACCAACCTGAGAAGCACTATCTGAACAGTTGATGAGCTCACGATGGTTTAAATGGAACTTCTGAACAATATCAAAATCTTAGACTGGAAGGACAGAGTTACATTATTGTCTACTTCATGTTCTTCTATTACAAATGCAGTTGCATTTAGGCCAATGACTCCTAGTACTTCATTTCTCAGATTTCTCAGAAGAAATAAAATTTAGCTCCAGCTGTTCTGCGGGAAATATTTTTTCAAGTTCTAAAAGTGCAATATTGGCTTACTTTGTTTCTTGTTAACTTAACTGGACTACCTGTGTCATTTGCGACTTTAGATCACTTTATGACTGTCATCAACCACAACAAGTTTCCAATATTTCATGATATCATTCTACTTTTTATCATGAACTGAAGATATATTTCTTTAGCTTCTTTTGAACCTGAAATGCATAAATGTCTTTTTATCATGAACTGACGATATATTTCTTTAGCTTCTTTTGAACCTGAAATGCATAAATGTCCTTGCACCTTCAGCTACTCTTGTTGCTAGTGTCAATCTGGTATTCATGCCCATATTCCTTTAAAGGGGTGAAGAGAAAGAAACATTGTTGACAGTGTTTGCAGTAGTCTTCGATCTATTCTGCATGAAAGGCTGATGATTCATTTATTCTTGAAATTCATTTATTCAGTGAATGTCGCTCCAGAAATGAAATGCCATCCCTTTATCCACAAGCTAAAGGCATCTTGTATGCTCTCAAAGATAAAGGCATTGATGTAGCTATTGCTTCTCGTTCACCCACCCCAGATATAGCAAAGACATTTCTGAACAAGTTGGGGATTCAGTCGATGTTTGTGGCCCAGGTGAGCTCAAGTAAACTATATTGATTTACTTAACTTTGGAAGAAGCTGAAATATGGGACAGTATTTTCTCACTGTGTATTACCCACATTACAATTTACAAACCCTCCCTAATTCAATGTTTTCTTATTCTTTTCTATTTGCTTTACTCACTTTGATCAGTCCTCTATGTTGTGGTAAGATCTTTTTCTATGGTATGTTCTCTGCCTTTATATTGTTATTTTGCTTGCTTTTATTTTATATTTATGCTCTGGATACTGATAATTTAATGAGTAACTGTTGTCAATTAGGTTTAAAATGCTACTTATTTCTTAAAATAATTCAACCTCATATTCCTTCCAGGGTTCTTTTTGGAGATTCCAGTTTATTGGATCCTCTATCTGATAACAATAGAAGGATGTTCAATTTGATCTTCTTGAATTTTAATGAAATTTTGTCAAAGAAATACCTGAGTCTCTTAGGTGGACCAGAGTGTTTTGAAGTCAGCTTTCACAATGGCTTTATTTACTTCCATGCTATTGGATAATAAAAGCTTGTGTTACTGGATTCCTGTTTAATGCCTTGAATTCTACTTCCAGATGACTAACAAGGACATGGTTATCTGTGGTATAGATTAATTGACAACATGAAGCATGTTTCAGTTTAAGTTGTAATTCCTTCCAAGCTGACTGCTTATACTTGGAAGCTTATTGTTGGCATATAACATTTCGTTGATAACCTTTTATTGAGACATGAAGATAATTATTCCTGCAAATATTGCAATGTGCTTGCATACGGGTAAGGGGCTTTGCTTTGAGTGCTCTTTAATCACAGCTCACAGAGCTTTTATGATGAAAGCAAGCCATCAGGATCAAATTCCACTTATCGTCAACAGGAGTTGTAGAAAGGCTGTGAATAGTCTCTATCCATGCAAAACTTATACTGAACCACAAATATCCTAGTATGGAATCTTCAAAATGTCACCTTGTAAATATTAAATCGTACTCAGCAGATCATCGAAGAATGATGTTTTATTGAAGAAGCAAAGTGGTACCTAGTTATCAGACCAAGTATGAGTCCTACCAGTTCTGTTCTATGCTTAAAACCTCTTCAAACAATTTTACCCTTTTGATATAATTTCCCCATATAAGTTGAAGCATCTCCTCTTTCTGTGCGGGTCCACACTATTTATGTTTTTCAACTCTTGGTTATGCAGCCTAGTTAAATACGCTCGAGGGAAACGTCATGAGCCTTTCAATTTTCTAAAAATGAGTGCATGAAACCTGTCTTATAACACAAATTTTGTGTGAATGGCTGTATATGGTATCCATTCATTTTTTGGTTCCTTTTTGGCAATTGTTCCATGTATGTGGTGATTATGGGTGTACTTGAATGTTTATGGTGCAGGAGATTTTTTCTAGTTGGAGTCATAAGACAGAACATTTCCAAAGAATCCATAGGAGAACTGGGGTGCCATTTAACTCTATGCTATTTTTTGATGACGAGGACCGGAATACCGAGGCGGTAGGACTCTCTTTTCTCTCTCTCACTCTGTCTATGTGGTGGTTGCATGTTCATATTTCTTTACAAATTCATTAGCCCATGAAGTTCTCCACTTGTATTTAGTTCTTAGGATGTTTAGCTGTTTTGATTTATGAATAATTTGAGTTGGCTAAGTAGATTTTTTTGTTGTTTTTGCGCTTACTTTGCAGGTTGCTAAAATGGGTGTAACTAGCATTTTGGTTGGTAATGGAGTGAACTTAGGGGCTCTGAGAACCGGCTTAACCAACTTCTCAAGCAAAGCAAATCCTTCAACGCAGAACTATGAAAAGAAAAAATAATCCTCTTGAGGTAGATTGTTGCATCGATTCTCATGTGGGCCAGGATGTTGGCTGTTCTGGTTTATGTAATATTTTAAGATGGTAAATTTCGGAAACATTTTTTTTTTTAATGTTAAGGTTAAAGCATCCATGAATAGACTATCAGTACGTGGGTGAGTTGTCCGGGCAAGTTATTAATTGAAGCCATAAAGCTAAAGTGGACAATTTCAACCAATTGATTTGCCATTTTAGGGTTTGATTTTAAAGCATCAAGTGGGCTGCATCAACCGATGTTTTAAAAATCAATTGGACCAACCGGTCTGCATTGAACCGAAACCAGAATGACCAAAACCAGCCTCTCTACCGGTTTGACGATTGGTTCGGTTTGTAAAACACTGCCGTCAACAGTGTGGTATTGATAAAATTTTGTCAGCTTTGGAATCTGAGCTTGCACATGCCATGTGATGTATCATGTCGATGTCTGAGGACCTCAAATACCCAAAGCTTGCTGAAACTGTTTTAATAAACTATGTACCTGTGAACATGCCGCAACTTTCTTTGACATAAAACTACTCCTTGAAAGCTGGGAAAAATTATTTCAAAAACAAGAAAAAAGCTTGCCACAGTGCTCTCAAGTTCTACTTTGAAAAACTTGTCTAGGAAGCAGAATAGAAAGAAAGATTTCCATAAATATTTGCCAAAATAAACATTGCCACTGAGAATCGGTCTCAAATTCATGGTACATCCACTTTACAAAGCACTCTGAAACAGAGTTACTAGTGGTTGAAATCAATTCCTACAAGAAAAAAGTAAAGATGACTGATGTGAGTATAACTCTGGTTATGAATTGAGGTCTTTAAGTGGTGATCTCGTGAATACAATTCTCTCCTCTTTTAGTCTTGAAGATGGAAGAATCTTCAGAGCATTGTTATTTTCTCTGAACATGCCACCCTCTTTCATATATTCCTCGAATTCGTCCTCTATTCCAGCACTGAATGCAAGCATCTTGAGGCTTCCTATCAGTTCTGCATCTTTGCCCAAAACTTCCTCCAACTTATCAGAGAAGGATTTTGTTTCACTCAGGAGTTCATCTTTCTCAGTTGACAGTTTCCTGTTCATTTCAAGCAATCCTTTGTTTTCAAAATTAAGCTCTTCAATGAGGCATTCCAGCTTTCTGATTTTGTCAATAAGCTGCTCTTTAGCTCTGTCTTTTGTCAGAAGTTCCACCTTCAACTCAGCATTCCATATCTCTATTAACTTTAATTTTTGTTTCCAACCACTGATTTCTTCCCCCAGCTCCAAAATCAGGAGTTCCAAGTATTGGACTTGAAATTCAGATGAAATATTAGCCACTATAAGCTTCTCTCCGGCATTGTGGAGGGCATCAATTTCATACTGTTTCTCTGCAAGTGAATTTACTGCAGCATTGACAGAATTAGTTAATTCTTGCTGCAAGAGCTCAAGCTTTACTTGGAGGTCATTTATTTTCTCATCTTTTTCTTCACCCATCTGCATAAGCTGCTCTTTCTCTTGACTAAATGCCTGTGACATCTTCCCTGCAGAAAAAATGGCAGCCTCTGTTTCTCTTCTCATGGATTCTTGTTCAAGGGACTCAATCTCTTGACGAAGATTGTCCAACTGTCTATCTTTTACACCTACCATTTTAGAAAAATGATTTTTCAGTTCCACCAAGGCTTTCTCATTCTTGATCTTTGAAAGATTAGCAGCTTCTATCTCTTTCAAAATTGCTTTGTTTTTTTCCCAACAGTCCTTCAAGTCACTTTCAACATTTTTCTTTGAAACCTCCAATCGCCCAGCAACTGTTTTCCACTGTAATGTTTCAGATTTCAATTCCCTTTCTTTCACTTCTGTCTCAGCTAAGTCAAAATTTGCTTTATCTAATGCATCAGATGCTTTTGCCAGTTCATCAGTAAGATCTCTCTCTTTTTTAGCAGCATTTTCTTTTAACTTGTTTTGATACTTGTATGATTCTTCTAGCATTTCTTTGCAACTTTGGAGTTCTTTCTGCATTAGAAGATTCAGCTGCTCGGCAGACTCGTGCTTCTCTGCCAATAAAGCTACCAATTGTTGCCCTTTCTCAACCTCTGATTCAGCTTTGACTAAATTATTGACCTTCTGCCGCAATTGTTCAGTCAAAATGATAATCTGTTCTTTTGCATTCCCAAGACTTTGTTCTCTATCCATCAGATCACAATCAGATTTAAGCGGTGACATTGACAGTTCTGACTTTAGTACCAAAAGGGTCATGGAAATTTCTTCATTCTGTATCTTAAGTTGCTCTAGTGAAGAGTAGCAATCCTCTAATTCTATGCACAATTCATTAATCTGTCTCTCTCTTGCGCCTAACTGAAATTGAGATGCATGCAACTCATTCTCTATTGTTTCTATTCGAGCATTGAATTCAGTTTCTTTTGCTTCGAGAACAACAGAACAATTTTTATGCACCTGCTCTAAGCCTCTAAGCTTCTGACGAAGTTTGGATATAGAGGCAGTGGAACCTGCCCGGTTGATCCCAGCTTCTTGGAGTTCCTTCAGAGATTCCTTTAAGTCCTGATTTTCTTGCTCAAGGTGCAGCTGGGAGTACCTCATCTCCTTCAAAAGGGTCTCTTTTCCAGATAAAGTATTCCTCAAGGATGCAACGTCTTCATCTCTTTTTTGTGTCAAATTTTCTAAAGCTGACTTTGTTTCTTCATACTCTTCAGCAGCAGTGTCACAATGTCTTTTCAGTTCAAACAATTGTATCTCAAGCAGTTTCTTTTGACTTTGCTCATGAGCTAGAGCTTGGTTGCACAGTCCCAGTTGGGTCTGGACAGCTTCCAAAACCCTAGATAGGCTTTCAGATTTTTGCTGCAGAGAAGAGATCTCTTCAAGCAACAATGCTTTCTCTGACTCCCAATCAGTCCTACAGGCCTCAAATTGTTGCTGCAGCTTCTCATATGCTTCCTCAAGATGTTGAAACTGCTCATTTCTCCACTTGAGCTTGTCCTGAACTTTACTGTTTTCCTCCTCAAATTCTTGTAGCAAACTATCTCTACGTCTAAGTTCCTCAGGGACCTTGGATCTCTGCTCTGCATCCAAACACTTCTTCTCTAAAGTAGATACAAGTCCTTTGAGGCATTCAGTCTCCACCTTAAATGCACCGATCATCCTCTCCTGATCATCTCCTTTGGCATTTGCTTCATCCAAGGCAGATAAGAGTTCCTTGTTTTCTCTTTCCAGATTATGAATCTTCTCACTGAAGCTGGTCCGGAGCTGCTCTTGTGTAGAAGACAAATGTTTCAAAACTGATTCTTTTTCGTGAAGTCTTTGTTTAAGATTATCATTTGCTTGTGTAGCCAGGGACAGTTCTTCATTCTTTTTGTTCAATTCTAGAGCCTGCTTCTGAATTTCCAATTTGGCTTCTTGGAACTTATCAAGTTGTTCATTCTGAGCTTTCATTAAACACTCAGATAGTTCTGCTTTAACTTTGTAATCTTCTTTAAGCCTTTCCAGCGCAGCTCTTGATTCATCTAGTTCCTTGCACATTGCATCCATCTCCAATGCTTCTCAATATGAATCTAATCTACAACCTGCTGGCACATCAAAGCAGAATATTGGGAGATCCAAAGCACATCCTAAAATTAGAAAGAACCTGATGAGGGAGAGAGATGAGCCTTTTCCATGTCAGTACAAGTCAAAAGAAAAGCATGGCAGCCTTCAAAGGCAATTTCATCAAAATTCAATTTAGCATGCTAGACAACATGAATAATCAAAACAGCTACATCGCACTGCCCACTAAAAGAAAGACTTGCTAAAATTTGAAAACAAGGTCAGATATTTTTTCTAATCTGAAATGAATTCTTTGCAGATGATGAGATAGCCGTGAAGAGTCAAAAACTTAATTAAAAATTTTTTCATTCCGATGGTCATTAGAGCTCTCGATTTCAAGAAATCTCACTTAAGGAACCTAAACTAAGTTGTTACAGTTTGACGAATCCGTTAGCAGAAAATAACAGCAATGCAGGAGAAAAAAGCATATGCGAATACAAAGACAATCATCACATACGAGACAGGGAAAAGTGAAATCCCGGCACGAAACTATCCAAACTGTCTTGGCGAATTAAACATAAATGAGTAAAAACGAAAGTCATAGAGGGGAATGGCAAGGACAGTGAAGAAGATATCGACCCATTCTTTTCACTCGCGTATTTCATCTTCTGAAAGCTAAAGATTCAACGACAGAGAAACAACAGACATGAACAAAAAAAATATAGAAAGAAACAGAATGGAAAAACAGGAAAGCACCTGTTAACTTAAGACAGCGTTACGGAAAACTAGCGAAACCCAACGAGACTCTCCAACCAAACCTGCACGAGAAAATAAGCAGGTTAGATTCATTCAGAAGCTGCGTCAACTTAAAAACAAAATATCTACACAGAACTGAAGAGAACGATAGAAACACCTTCGATTCGCAACAACGAAAGCTTCAACTTTTCATATATCCGCAAATTTGAATCTCTCCAGGCCTGCGTCAACCTACGAAGGGATCTTTTATCAGTTTAAATGACTGACCATTTGAAAGCGGGAAGCGGGCACAACGAATCTCGTTTCGTTTTTGGGCGGCAGAAACACCAGATCCGTTCATTTTGAAATGAGAGAATCTTAAGTAGTTCTAGGTTCCAACTCTGAGGAAATTATTCGAGCCGTCCCCGGGTCACTCAGGATTCGAACTCAGATTCACTCAGCGTCAGGATAGCTAAACTCGGGGTGAGTCAGATGAATCGTGTTATCATTAAAATTAGCTTTACAAAAGAAGCACATAATTTACGATGGGGTTTTTAAATTTAAATAATTAAAAAAAATAAAATATTCAGATAAATGACACCAAAACGAAATTATTCGAAAAAATGTTACTTTCAACGTTTGACTACCATTTACCGCTCTGATCAACGCTACAACAAAATATGTTATTTCAAATTCATCACTTATAAATAATTAAACCCAATGTTTTAAAAACTTATGTCCATTTTTACCAAACCTGGTTAGACTGGGTTGGACCAATGGTTCGACTAATGAATATTATACCTTATATATAAATAACATTTTTATAAGTAATACTTAATAGGATAAAAAATATATATATTTGTACTTATAGAACGAAAGTGAGTCAATAAGAACCGAACTAACCTCCTATTCTTGTGCAACTGAGTTAAAACGATCAATATAGTCTGATTTTTAAAACATTGGTTGACTTAACCATCTAGTTAAGGCTTTTTTAGCCCTTTAACTCCATGTGAATCAAACTTGAATTCACTTATTTGGGTCTAGAGTTTTTATAGTGTCGCCAACCAGATTACATTAAGACACTGTAAGTAAGCATGTGAGTTTCACTTACTTAATAAAATTAATATTTTAATATGAAACGTAGTATTTTAACCGGTGTTTTTAAAACCGAACCGAACCGGCCAGTCGGACCCGGTTGAACCATAATCAGTGGTCAATCCAGTTTTTGTTGACTCGGCCCGGTTCACTAAATTCAGGATTATTTTGTTATTTTTTCTATAGAATTATTAAGAAAGTATAAAGTATAGCGTATAGTATTCAATGGTTGAATCATTGGTCCAACCCGGTCCAACCAGGTTCAACCAAAACCAGACATACTGCCAGTTTGATGGCCGGTTTAGTTTTTAAAACACTGATTTTAACCCCTAATTTGGTATTTTTACTTCTACTTTTTAATCACGAAATATGATATTTTAACTCCGTAATATATCACAATTTGGTTGACAGCACTAGAGCTCCACTGTGCCACAACAGCAAGTGATCGGAAACCATGTAAAATTTTCCTCAGAGTTTGAGCTTAAATCTTTGAAATCTAGCTACAAAGTACTAGTACTCAGTGGTTTACACAAAAAAAATTTATGGAATATCAAAGTTTAATGAAACAACAAAGCTAGCTAAAGAAAACTTAATCCCTTTTCATTATGTTAATAACTCCCTAATAGTCAAAAGGAAGTTGAAAACTAAAAGCATAGCATTCAAGAACAACAAAAGCAGCAATCATCATAGAAGAAAGAGTTTTGTTCTTAATAGTGCCGTTTCCTGCTTGCAAAAGTATTGGGACCATTAACGAAAGGCAACCAATTGCAAAAGTTGTTTTAAGTTGGGGTCAAGTGCACGTTGCTCATGTAATGGTGACAAAAAGCTAGTCGTTGGACACATTCAAATTTGAATTCGGTGCAAAGGAAACAAAGAACAACATTGTACATTCCTATATTAATACAGGACATGAAGAATAAGAACAAAAAAAGAAAAGTTGAAAGAGTTTTTTTTTTTTTTTTTTTTTTTTTTCGTTAGTTTTATCGATGTGGGGACTTAATCTGAATCATTGATTTATGTTGGTTCTACACAAATGTGATCCTAATTGGTTTTGAATCCCTATATATTTATTTTTCATCTTGTTGGGACTGTCACTCTTTCTATTTATTTCTTACTGATAGGAAAATATTATTTGTCTAATGATAAATTTCTTTTTATACATTTTTAAAAAAAATCACCCAAAAAATCACTCTTTTTATGAGAAAAATAATAAATTACTTAAAATAATAAATTACTTACTTTTGTTTATATTTGTTGGCATTTTTATTAGTTCATCTCTAGAACATTGCATGTTCTAGTATTTTGCTTCTTCCTTATTCACCCACATCACATCATTTATATTTTTTAAAAAAAAATCATGACCATACTTATGGTAAAGTTGATTATCTACTTTGTTGGCTCTTAAAATTAGTTGCAATAACTAATTAAAAGTTCATTTGACCCCATGTTTTAAAAACCAAACCGGCCATCAAATCGGCAGTATGTTCGGTTTTGGTCAAACTTGGTTAATATTATACTCTATACTATATAAATATGTTATATTTCTATAGGTAAAAGACAAAATTAATGCTGATTATAGTGAACCGGGCCGAGTCAATAAGAATCAGCTGGTTGTCCGGTTCGGTTTTTAAAACATTGATTTGACCATGTTTTTTATATCCCTCCTTAACTCACTACTAATTTAGTACATATATATGAAAAAATGAATATTGTGATTATCCATGTGGATGGTCAACCGGTCAAAACGTTTAATAGCATTTATAGTGAACTAAATGACTAAGCTCAACTTTGCGAGTAATTAAATTTGGTCTACTTTCTTAGTGTCTTTAAAACCGAATTGGCCTTCTAACTAAAGGTATAGACAATTTTGGTTCAATGACATTGGACCGGGTTCAACCACTCACTAAACCAAACCATGTTATTATCCAAAGTCAGATTATGTATACCATAAATATTCTGTAGAACCGGTTGACCGTATTGAAAATCAAATACGTACTGGGGACCCTAAAATCCATTATACATTGGCCGTATTGTCATGTATTGGCCTATACAGGTAATATCAAATACCTAAAACTTCAATACATATAACTAAATGAAAAATATTCTTATCCTAAGTTAACCGGGCCGAACTGGCTGATTTGGTCTGGTTTGATGACAACCGGGTCAGATCCGAGTCTGATGTGGGTCGCGAAACCGATTTTACTGGCGGCATCTCGGGTGTCAGGGTTCGGATACCGAGTCGCGATTCGGAACGAGTCTAAATTCAAATGCTCAACTCACGCACGTAGGGGATGTTTCCGACCATTTTCACACGTGAGTGATTTTGAATTCGGACGCGGGCTTTGTCTTCAATCCACTTAAATCCACCCTTCTGCGCTTCGCTCTCGTTACATTCCCCATTTTCCGCCCAGCAAAAGACACGTCCAGCAGACCGCCCTTCCCTGAATCTCGTCTCCGCACTGCAGTCGCAGCACTTTCATCCGAGAGGTAACACGGTTTCGAGATCTATCCTTGTTTTTAAGTGTTTTTCTATGAGCTGCGGATTGAGAGTCTGAAGGTTTTTCTTGATCCGTGATGTTCCGGCTTTGCTTCGGGAGAGTGGAATCAGCTTCCGGAACGGCTTGCGCTCGTGCATTGTTTGAATTCTTGTCCTGGTTGCTTATTTTGCCAGGGATTCGGAGTTTCTAGGTTTCTTCAGCTTCTTTGAGAAGCTCGGTAGATGGAGACCACAGACACTAAGGACACTTCGCAATGTGTCAAAGTTGCGGTTAATATCAGGCCGTTAATCACGACGGAGTTACTTGTAGGATGCACTGATTGCTTGAATGTCACGCCAGGGGAACCACAGGTATGCAGTGCGGTGGATTGGTGTTGAGTAGTTCGGATTCCAGACTGCAAGATTGTTTTTTTATTTATTCAGTGCAGGAACTCTGAGATAACTGTTTTAATTTGGTCAAACAGGTACAAATTGGTTCTCATGCTTTCACATTTGATCATGTGTTTGGAGGTGGTGGGGCATCATCTTCTCAAATTTTTGATGATTGTGTGGCTCCATTGGTTGAGTCACTATTCAATGGATACAATGCCACTGTTCTTGCTTATGGACAGGTCAGACAAGATTTAATTTATGTAGTTTTGTGTTTTTCTCTGAAGACAAAGAAAGTTTATTTGGGCTTAATGTCATATAAACTCCGTGGTGACCTTGTTTTGTTCTTGCTGGTTCAGACTGGTTCAGGCAAAACCTACACGATGGGAACAAATTATACAACAGACTCGAGTAGCAGTGGAATAATACCAAGAGTAATGGATACCATATTTTCAAAAGCAGAAACCTTGAAAGCAAGAACGGAGTTTCTAATTAGAGTGTCATTTATCGAGGTAGTGATTACTAGCATTTAGCCTTGAGTCTTATAGTTGGATTTTGGTGGCTTAACTTGCCAACCTTTGATTTTTATTTGCTGCAACATACGATTTATTTGGCTTAACACACACACACTTCCCATCTCCTTCTGTGTCAATCAGTCCTAACATATTCAGTTTGATGGTAAAGTTCTAATGTTTTATTGCTTCACAGATCTTCAAGGAAGAAGTATTTGATTTGCTAGATCCAAGTCCTATATGTTCTTCTAAAAATGACGGGACTGCTCCTAAAACTTCATTTATATCTAAAGCTCCTATACAGATCAGAGAGACAGTCAATGGTGGAATAAATCTTGCAGGAGTCATAGAGGCCGAAGTTAGATCAAAAGATGAAATGGCATCGTTCTTGGCTCGAGGTTCTCTATCTCGTGCTACTGGGAGTACTAATATGAACAGTCAGTCGAGGTTAGCCTGAACCTTCTAGTTGTGTGAATGCTGCTAGTGCTCTTTCTCTCTGCTTCATACTGATATCTAACCTGTTTTTTTTTTTTTTTTTCTTCTTTTTGTAGTCGATCACATGCTATTTTTACAATATGCTTAGAGCAAAAAAAAATAGCTGAGTGTACAAATGCTGGTGGAGTCACTGATGATATCACAGATGATGTTCTCTGTGCAAAGCTTCATCTAGTGGATCTAGCAGGTTCTGAACGTGCAAAACGGACAGGAGCAGATGGGCTGCGTTTCAAAGAAGGTTGATATATTTTACGTTGTTGTTAGTGTGGTTGGTCATTTTTGCTTTCGGTGGTTATTCTCTAACAAAAAGCTTTTATAATTAGGGATTCATATCAATAAAGGTTTACTTGCGTTGGGTAATGTGATAAGTGCCTTGGGTGATGACAAAAAAAGGAAAGAAGGAGGGCATGTTCCATACCGAGATAGCAAGTTAACACGTTTACTGCAGGCAAGCAAATTCTTTTAGTTAGATTATCTTCCTTTTGCCATCCTGACACATGTTTATTTAGTTTCATATTTGACTTGTTCTGAAGTATCATCTTCTTGTGCCCAACATGAATCTTATAAATTGAGCTTCATATATCATCTTGTGTTTTAGCATCACTTCCTCCTATGAAATCGATTAGGTCGTGGGCACAGGTTGGGTTTTTGAATACCCAAACCCAAACTGATATAAGAAAACCAACCGCTCCAAATTGCCCCAATAGCCCCAACTCGACCCAACCTGTGCCAACCTGGCCAAACCCAATGAGTCTAATGCCTCTTTTTTAAGATTTAGTTTAAGGGGTGAAAAAGGTATAAAAATGTTTACCTGAACTTGACTGACCCTTGGGTTTTCATTCTCCAACCCATCCCTGAGCCCCTGGGTGGATTTGAGACGTTGAACCTGGGTTTTATGGGTGGTCGGATTGGGTTATCCAAAAAACCCGGCCCGGTGCCCCCCCCTACAATCAATGCAACTATCAGGTGGTTTCCTTCGTTGCACTTCTTCCTTATGCTCATCCAGAAGGAAATGATATTGATGGTTTCCATTAGAAAACATGTTTCATATTGATATAAAATTGTAAATATTTATTTTCCTATTAATATGCAATGAACTCAATCCAACTGTTGCTTTCATCATGTTATTTAATTATTTTATATGGTGTAAAGATATTTTATCAGCTTATAGAGGATTAGGTAATGCTTTCTCTGAAGAAATATACCTTTGAGAGGATTAAGCGATGCGTCTGTTGAAGAAATATGCTTTATTGAGTAATAAATAATGCTTCTCTTGAAGAAATACTCTATTACTTTTCGAGTATCTATGTCTTGACCTTTTTTATGCTTTTTTGTTTCTCAGGATTCGCTTGGTGGTAACAGTAAAACAGTTATGATAGGTTAGTTTATATTGTTAATACTATAAAACTTTAGATAAACCAGGCATAACCTGGTTTATTTTACATTATTAATACTTGGTATACACTTTTTAGGTAAACCAGGGATAACCTGGTTCTCAAGGGGAATGCAATTCAGTTGCCTTAGTAAATCTGATTTCTATTTTGTGGATTTTTTTCTATTTGAATCTCAAAATGAGTCCTTTTATTTTTTATTTTTTATTATTATTTTTTTTGCACAGCTTGTGTCAGTCCAGCAGATACTAATGCCGAGGAAACTCTTAACACATTGAAATATGCAAATCGTGCTCGAAATATTCAGAATAAGGCCATTGTATGTTTGTCAATGGATGGAAAAATCTCCATTTGCATTGTTTTCTCTTCCTCTTCCTCTCTCTCTCTCTCTCTCTTCCTCTCTCTCTCTCTCTCTTCCTCTCTCTTACTATGCTTAGAAGTTCTAATAGTTCTAACTTACATGTAGATAAATCGGGATCCGATGGCTGCCCAAATGCAGAGGATGAGGAGTCAGCTTGAGCAGTTGCAAGCTGAGCTTCTCTACTTGCGGGGTGAAGGGGTGCCATTAGAAGATCTTCAGGTAGCTCTTGCTCAAGATGTTTGGATATTGGTTGTTAAGTTACTTGATGTCTCAATATATTCATTATTATTATTATTATTATTATTATTATTTTTTCTGGTGTAGATTCTTCAACATAGAATTTCTACTCTCGAAGCAAGTAATGCAGAACTACGCAAGGAGCTTCACGAGAGTCAAAACACTTGTGATCGTTTGGCTCAACACGCCTTGGATGCACAGGTATAGACAATTTACCGGCACAATGAGGTGCTACTGTCACTGCTTAGGAGCTATAATCGACCGACATTTGTGATAGAAGTTAGCTAAGACAATAAATCGTAACTCTGAGTAAACTTATATAAGAAATAAAATGAGTGGTATTTAGTAATTTTTCATATTGTTGCGCCCTAAAGTATTAGGTGTTTATCAATGAACATTTGAAGAGATTTATCATGTTTGAAAAACTATTGTAGAGCTCTCTAGTGTGAATACTTGGATTCATGTGCACGGTTCTGGCTGTAGCTTATGTGTTAATCAGCACTCACGAAAATAAATTTCAAGGGTAGGTCACAGAAAATGTTCATTCATAAGTAGTGTGTGGCTGTTTGTTTTTGGACTTGCATAAGTTATAGATATAGTATTTTCAGAGATGTGTTTTGTTACTTATTTGGAGTTAAGAAGTCGAAGTTTGTAATAGCAGGTCAAAGTTGTTATTTTCTTTGTAAATCTTTACTTAGTCATTGGCACAAAATCTAGTTTGTAGGTTGAAAGATTTAAACAGCAGTCAGTTCTGAAGTTAGTCAAAATCAATTTTGAACTTTTTATATGTTCTGCTAATTTTAAAAAAGTCGCCATTTTCAAAAAATAGGTTCTGCTAGTTTTCTTTCAAGTAAGAAATATATTTGGATGATATTATCTGCTTTTGGTGTTAAGGTAGATAATTAGAAGTTTAAAAGCTGATTGATGTTTATTGACAGATTATTCTGTACAAATGATAGATTATATTGGTGTTAGTATGAGAAAACTTATTTAATTTCATTCTTGAGCAACACTCACCTAGCAGTGTCAACTTTAATGAAAGAAGAATTTTTCCTGATTTCGCAGGTCGACATTGGGTTGGCTCAGAATTTGACCTAGCCAGGTCGTCTGGGGGGTCAGACTTGCCCCTTCTGTTGTGGGCGAGTTGCCTTTGACCAGCCTCATTGTCGACCTAATCCTTGAGCTTTGTTTGAACAGACCCATGTTTTGGCTATCCTGAATTAGGGCTGGATCCCGAATAGGCAAACCTTGATAGCTACTCAACTCATTTATTCCCCAATAAAGGTACTCTTTGAAGTTTTTCTTTGAGTAGGCAAACCTTGATAGCTTCTTTTGAAGTTGGACATTTAACTTTTTAAGAAGGTGTTGAAGTGATGACCACGAGTTGTTAATAACCACTTTTGTGATGACATCTATGACTTAAATTTGATGGCAATATCCTAGATCAACTTTTGATCCATGCGCATTTTTAGCTGTGTCTAAAGTAGTTATATATGGCAGAAAAAAGGTAAAAACCTTATCAATCAGCTCCGAAATGCCGCTTTATATGATTTTGGTTCCATTCTGAAGCGACTTCTGAAAGTAGCTTCTCTTATAGTTTGAGTTGCCTTCAAGAAAGTTAACACTATTCAAAAGAGGGTCCTTTCAAAAAGATAATTGTGGTAATTTTTTTGTTGATCTGTAGGCTTGTCCTACAAAAGATTACCACTCTTTTTTCTCCTACTATGAGAAAATGAAGATCTGTTTTGAATATTTTAGTGTCTATTCCCTTGCTGTCAATTCCCTGGTGACATTGGAGTTGCACCAATTAACAGGTTGAGAAAGACAAGTTGATGATGCAAATTCAATCAGCTAAAATGGGCAAGTCATGGGAGGAGATTGACAATGGTGACACAAATGAGGTTTGTAATATTTTCTACTATCCTTTTCTTCAGCCTGTTCTTATATTGGTCTCATTCTTTTTTTTGTACATAATTTACAGGACACAGATTTGGTAAGAAATTATGTTGCAAAGATTCAAGAGCTTGAAGGGGAGTTGTACAGGCTCCAAAACTTTAGTAACTCTGACAAAAGTTGCTTAATTGGTTGCCTTGAATTGGAGGATGATGGACTCCAGTCGAAAGAGTCATTTTGCCCAGGCCTAAATGGTATGTGATTACAAGGGTTCTCAAATTTTTGATATATGATTCTTAGTGCTGACTGAACTGTTGGAAATTTCTTCTAGGTATGTCATCATGTTTCTGTTCCATCAAATATAAAATACTTCAACTTATGCGGTTGTCGTACTTGATATTTGTTGCTTTCGTGTGTGAGATGTTTCCACTTGGAAGACTGAAATGTGTTTTAGTTGCTTGTTCTTACATTTGATTGAACTTGGCTTTTAACTGTGATGTCATATTTGAATCTGCTTATAGATGAGTTTGATGAGGCTGAGAAGGAGATGGAACATTCAAATATCCAAGATAAATTAGATAGGGAACTTCAAGAATTGGACAAACGACTTGAGCAGAAAGAGGTAATGCTTGCAGGTTGAAGCCTTTGTTCGTAGTCCGCATAGTAGAAATTTCAACTTACTGTCATTTATTGGCATATCTTTTCTTCAGTTGGAGCTTCTTCTATTTGTTTGTGTGCTTATTTTGTTTCTACATAGGATCTATTTTTTACAGCATGCGAAAAAGGAAACATGTATTTCATGATTAAGGCTAGCAGGCATTGAAGAGGCATGTATATGGTTTAAAAGATTATTTTGGATCAATGATGTTTGGAGTGAAATATACTAACCATTAATTTCACTTTTCTGCATGTTCCTGTTGTTTGTTTTGTTAGAGCATTTTCTGTTGAAATGATCAATTTCTGTTAAGTTTTATACCGCTTTCTATTACATGTGTACTCTCAGGTGCATCCGTGTATGTGCCTACTGTGTATTGTGTCTTTGTATCATTCCATCTGAAAATTCTGTAGAGAATATATCTTCACTACAATATTTTCCTGGAATCTTACCAGCACCTGTGTCAGTTTGTTTAAACTTCTCAATAATTTTATTATCTGAAAATTTGTTCACACATTAGTGCGTCTTGTTCATTGTTTCCGGTACCTGTTAGAGTGTTTGTTGATTGCATGTCTCGCTAGGCTGCCAGTAGCAATCTACTTTAGCTTCTTTTTTTAATTTTTTATTTTTTTAAACAAAGCATCTCTCTTAGAGATTCTCACAGTGATTTCTTCTCTTATGTTAAAGCACAGTGTCCATATATTTCTTTTTAACAGTTGTAGAAACCCTAAACTAGGAATGATTGAGCATTGTCTACTATAAACATCTAAAAAATTTATTCTCACCCGATATTATTTTGTGCTTTGGGAAATGTAGTGTCTTTACACTTTGTTCTTATAGTTTGATTTTGCTTATTGCTTATTGAAGGCGGAAATGAAAAATTTCTCAAAGGCAGATACTTCAGTGCTGAAGCAACACTACGAAAAGAAATTATTGGAGTTGGAACAAGAAAAAAAGGCTTTGCAGGTAATGTGGTGCACTAAAGTTATTTTTATTGTCTCATCCCGAGTCATGACTTAGAGTTTTTATATTTTTCAGAAGGAAATTGAAGAGTTACGGTTTAACCTTGCAAACATTTCATCTTCCTCTGATGATGGTGCTCAAAAGTTGAAGGAGGAATACCTTCAGAAGCTGAATGCCCTTGAATCTCAGGTTGGTCAAGGGTGACGTTGTTGAGGTAATATGTGGTACATGTGTAGATGTTGAAGGAGCTGTTGTTTGTCTTGCTAGGTGTCAGAATTGAAAAGGAAGCAAGATGCACAATCCCAATTATTGAGGCAGAAGCAGAAAAGTGATGAAGCATCAAAAAGGCTACAGGATGAAATTCAAAGAATAAAGTCTCAAAAGGTGGTCCCTCCAAGCCAAATGCGAGTTTGATAAGTAATTGAATTAGCTGATAGTTTCCTTCAATTTGTTTTTGGCATTAATGTGCAGGTTCAGCTGCAACATAAGATCAAGCAGGAGTCTGAGCAGTTTAGGGCGTGGAAGGTTTCAAGAGAAAAGGAGGTTCTTCAGGTATATGTCTACTATCAGTACAACAATGCATTCAATCACAGGACAAGAACTTTTAAGTTTTGATAAATATTCATCTTTGATTGTTGTTTTGTTTATTTTGTGCTTACTGATCCTGGCCATAATCGAGATGAGCTGATAGACATTCATTCTTGAATATATTCTGCTAGCTGATACTGACCATAATGAATCTCCATCTTTCCCCATTCACAGCTCCGGAAGGAGGGAAGGAGAAATGAATATGAGATGCATAAATTGTTGGCTCTAAATCAGAGGCAAAAGATGGTAAAGATCCTTATTACAGTACTCAGCCACTATGTTCTTCTCATTATAGTAAAGAGCCGTCCTTGGTCATTGGATGATTGAAACTAACAGTCTTTTGTCTCTCATTGGTAGGTTTTGCAACGGAAGTCAGAGGAAGCTGCTATGGCTACTAAAAGACTAAAAGATCTTCTAGAAGCACGGAAGACATCTTCAAGGGAGATAGGTGGTGGGAACGGGAATGGTCCCAGCATCAAGGTGTTCCAGAGTTTTTACTAGAATTATCTATTAACTATTTTACTAGATTAACTTATATATAACTGTTTTTGTATAGTGATGTTTCTTGTTAAAATGTTTCCTGTAAAAAAATTTTCTAATTCTGTTTTCATTGTCCTCTTTTGTGGTGAACAGGCGTTAACGCAGGCAATCGAACATGAGTTGGAAGTTGTAGTCCGAGTGCATGAAGTTCGATCAAAATATGAGAGGCAGATGGATGAGTAAGGAGACAATTATTCAATCAATTGATTTTTTATTTATGAAGGTGCTTCAAAAAGAAAAAAAAGTAATAAAACCTGTCAAATGATGTTAGAAGCATTAATAGATGATCATTTAGAGTGACATTACATAATTAAATTCTACCTCTGCTTAAAGCAAGAGCTTCGGAATGATGTGCTTGAGAAGTAGGGTGAGGAGTCCTTAAAGGGCCATCTAAGATAGTTGCATGATATAGAAGAGAAGATTGCCTAGCACATAGAAAGGAGATAAGTCAGCAAAAAGTCAGACACCCTTTTCATAATTAGTCTGCAGAAGCTAGTTTTCTGGTTTGGAACCTGAACATGGTCCAATGGTTGTCTTGTAATTGTAGAATTTGTATAGCTTTATATTCTCATTACTTGACAACTCAAAAGGTTCTAACAGGTTCGCACTATCATGAATTTGTAGCGATCATACTGAAGAGTGGTATATGGTGGTAGTTAGAGATCATAGATTTCCATGTATAGCAATTATTCATTGGTTGTCTTTCAATAAATTGTTTCTTCTTCAAAGCCCTTTAATTTGGTAGGACTTTAAAACTTTAGGCCATGACTTTTTACAATTTTGGGTCTGTTAGAAACCATTTAAGAGCTTCTACAATTTTTTGTTTAAATTGGAGGTGGAAATGCAAAGTTAACCTCTAGAAATGTTATATTATCACCCTTATACTTTCCACTTTAGTCATTGTTTTAAGTAGGGTTAGTCACCTTTTTTTTTCTTGAACCGGTGAATACAAATTTCCACATACAATTTCAATAAACTCCAATACTGCTGTGGAGACCCGAACCCAAGATCTCCCACAGCAATAACTCCCTAGGGATCACTGACCTACTGTCCAAGTTCTGAAGTGGGTTTACCATTTGAGGAAATTTTTTTTCCAGTTTCTATTCCAATACTGCAGAAAAGGTGTCTTTGTGGTATGTGCTTTTTTTTTTGCTCCCCATTTCAGTTTGCCATCATATATTGAACTTATTCATTATTGTTCTAACAGGAGGGCTGCTATGGCCAAGGAGGTTGCTAAGCTGAAAGAAGAATCTGAAATGCTTAAGCAAAGCCCTGTAGGGTGGGTTCTGTAATATTTTATGCGTATGTGCAGGCATACATTTTCCTACAGTACATTTGTGCCGTACATTTAAATGTGATGTATCTACTGCAGGGACTGCCCTTCAGCAATGTCCCCTGGTGCCAGAAATTCGAGAATATTTGCCCTAGAAAACATGTTGGCTACTTCATCTAGCACCCTTGTTGCCATGGCATCTCAACTATCTGAAGCAGAAGAAAGGGAGAGATTGTTTAGTGGAAAAGGTCGCTGGAATCAAGTCCGTTCCCTTGCTGAAGCAAAAAATCTTATGAATTACTTGTTCAACCTGGCGTCCTCTTTAAAGTATGTAACCAGCCTATTCTTATTTAAAGCTGGAAGGCCAGTGAGCACTTTTTACTGTTGATTATTGAATTCCATTTGCCTTTATTTGTCTTGAGTAGATGCCAGTTGCGTGATAGAGAACTAGACTGCAGAGAAAAGGATTCAGTTGTTAAAGAGCTCAAGGAGAAGGTGGTCAAACTAAGCAGTATGTCACGGCAGTTGGAAGCGAAGGTTGCGGAGATGCAACAGGAGCAAAAGTTGTTGGTAAGTTTTAACTGATCATTTGCATTGCTTAATCAATTTAGTTAATGTTTGCAGCACATCTTAAATCTCTTTTCTGGTTTACCAGGATCATGTGTGAATACTATGTTAATAATATGTTCAGTTCATGCTGATTAGTAAGTTTTCTCAGGAATGCAATCTAGTAGTGGGCTATGTGATGGTTACTATATGACTAGGCTAGATTGTGACAAGCACCTCCTGAACTACGATTGTTCTTGTCAACAAATTGCTTATAAGTGTTCCATCTTAACATTGTCTGATGTAAATGTATACCGAAATCATTTTTTTTCTAAGACATCTACATGTTGATTATGTTGGACAGAAGAGAAAACCGGAACTGGAAGCAGAATGAGAAACACAATGGCAATGTGGTTAAAAGGTTCATAGGAATTTCTAACATCAATAAATGATGAGAAATACTTGAGAGTTTACTCTGAAACACTGAGGGAATGAACAAGAAGGCTTTTTGGAACTTCCAAAAAGCAGAGTTGAACAAGACATTCCAGTAGGTTTGACCATAGATGGCATATAAAGTTAGCTCTTGTTGACAACAATTATCAATTAATATAAAATAAATTTAATAAAATTTATTAATTGCATGCCTTATTGGAAAAAACTACTCCATTTTGTACTTTCAAAACTCATTCCCTGAGGAAACGTATATTACAGAACTTTTTATGAACTCTGTACACGTGCCAAGGAGTTTCATAAAAATTACGGACATGTTTTCTAAAAGCTTCTTCAAGTTTTATAGATGTTTTTCATAGTTTTGGAAAAGTTTTTTTCTGGTTAGCATTCACCAATGAAGACAAGTTACTCAAGTCAACAATGTTTTTGGTAACTTTGTATGGTTCATGCTATAGCAGTTTTATATATTACATTTGACTTTATTGAGATTGTTTATTGCTTATGTTCATTACTAGGCATGTGCGCGGAATTGGTAACAATAGTCCAGAATGCAGGTGCCAAAAAGCTATGGAATGCATACTAATAAACTGACAAATGTTACAGAGAAAGACCATTTCCAGCACCAAGTACAACCATTTCTAGACAGCAAAACTCTGCCTTTCTTGTACAAGTTACTTGCAAACCTGGAAAAATTGAGAATTGGGATCACTAGATGAGATTTAGTTCAGTCTAGCCAATGGTTCAATAATGTGAACAAAATTATGCTACTAAAAGAAAACATTGTTCATCCTAAGCATTTCAGAAAGAAAAGAAATACAATTGTTCGGGTGATTTTTTTCTCAAAAGTAATTCCTCTTCTTTTGTTCTCTCACTTTACCTTAAATCAAATGCCGTCTTACTAACAAGTGTGACTTTATTGAGGTCAAAATCTATTACAGTCTTTTATGGATTTTTATTTGTATTATTTAACTGAAGCTTGAATCACTTACCATTCATGTTTCTTTGTTTTTATTTTATTTTATTTTTTTTAAATTTTTTTATGTGATGCCAACCTACAGAAAGCTGCTCTGGAAACTAATGCCAGACAAGGAGCTCAAAGCTGGAATAATGGGGAAGAAAAGCACAACTATGAGCTACGGAAGGTACTCCATTTACCATTTTATGACAAGTTATCTATTTTTCCATCTATTTAGAGGCTTTCTGTGAGATTTTTTTTTTGCTCATTTGTATTATCTGTTGGTGACAGGGTCCACGGAATTCTATATTCTGGACGGGCTTAGAAGATATGGACACATCAGAATCAGATGAGTCCCATGCTGACTTGGCATCTGATTCAGAATGGGAGGAATCTCAGCTAAAACAAGCCAAAAGGTTGTGGGCCAAGAAGAAGGATCTAAAGGCTGGTCCTCATAAGACAGTGCCAATCAATCTGGATGAGGTTGATAACACATCCGATGAAGCAGTTTTTCCCTCTATGGTCACAAAATCTGCATCCGGGATATGCTGCTCCTGTAGCAAGAGCTCTAAATGCAAAACCACTAAATGTTTCTGTCGGCGTGCTAACTCCTCATGTGGTGATTCTTGTGGATGCTTGCCCACTAAATGTGCAAACAGGTTAGAGGACTTGACGAAGGTTGAAGGAGAGGAGTCAATGCAGGATGAGATATCTGAAGGTGATGGGGACATTGCCAAGTTAGAAGTAGATCAGAGTAAGGAACTAGCGACTCATGGTGCTATGTTGCTTCAGAGTGCATTTGGTGAGCAGCCTGCTGAGGTAGCAGAAGCCAAAGGTTCAAAGAGAAAACCGCTGTCAGATATTGGAAATAAAATTGTACGTTCTCTCACCTTTTCTCCCTCTTTGTTTCACTCTCTTTGGAAACGGCTGGGCATATGACCTGTAAGAGGACCCAAGTGTGAGTTTGATCATGGTAAATGTATGCTGCATCTGAGCTGACAATGGCTTTTGTTATTGTCTCATAAGCGTTCATGTAAACACTTCTTGTCTTGAATCTATTCTGATTCTTGAGATATTTTTCCATTTTCGTTATGCAAGGTTTCCCAGTTATATCTCCTATGCTCATATCTGCTCCCTCAATGGATATACTACTAAACCTGATGGGAATCCCAAGCTCATACTAACTGTACATATATTAGAAATTATAGAAAATTACCATTTCAGAATTGCAGGGAGTTGTATGATCACTCCTGAGCTAAACTAATAATTATTTTAGTACATTATGTTTGCCATCTATGATTATCATGTTGATCATTTGAGTCTTAAAGTGTGCAAATGATAATGCAGGCCAACTCAGAGGCACCAAAGCAGCAAAACCAGAGAAAGAGGTGGGGAAAGAAATCAATAGTTCAGATAATTCAGAGTACACCACAAACTTCAACCGAGTCAGAAGCAATTACTGAAGCTCCAGAGGTCACATCAAATGAAACAGTTAGACCGCTGGACATTCCACTGAAATTGCCACGTGCAATGGCCTCGTTGACATTAAATAGCAATCCCTTGAGAGAGCGGAATTCAAATACTTTTGCTGGTGAAGCCTTGGGCAGCAAAGATCCTGTTGCGACCACCAGGAGCCCTCCCCGGCAATTTAGGGAATTGGAGAAGGAGAACAATAGGAACTGATCATCTCATGAAAAGGAGAACAACTTCTCCTCGCTTGTGTACTAACATATCTTTTTCTTCGTTCACGATCAACAGCCTGCACTCAAATCTTCTGGAGGATCTCAGGAAGGAAATACGTTTGATTGATTAGACTTCTATGGAAGTGCAGTTTGGGTGGGTAAACAACATGCCTTTCCACAGCCTGCCTTCATTTCTTTGTTTAATGAAAGTGGTTATACTATGTAATCTTAATCTTGTATAACTTGAATCTGCATATTTAGTTAAGCCAAGATCTTGTATCATATTTCATTTCAATCTAATTTCTCAATTAGTTTCTCTTTTCCACTTTGTAAAAATATAATCACTTACATTTTTTTGAGTTGCAGCTGCCAATAGAATGTTAAACCCTCCAAAGCTACCAGACAGACTGAACAACTGGAATTATATAATGTGCTCATGTTTTAGCTGAAAGTCTACTACTAATCACTGCTGTCTAGGAGGACAACAGAAAAGACTGCTCTCATGCCTGGATATTAGTATTCTCTAATAGGAGATTATTTTGGAATAACAGATTTCTCACTCAAGTAACAAATTGAAGACAACAGAAAAGAATCAGTTGATAAAAATGAAAAGTTGCTAGCCCTACATGGGTGTGTGCTATTAAAATTAGCTAAAGCAACTGTTGAAAATGAGAGATAAGCTCTAACGTGAGACTTCAGCAAGCAGCAACATTACTAGGTCAAGCTGCTTGTGTACGGCTGCAGTTATGAGTTATGGGAGCGGGTAGCCTCTGTTGATGGTAGTCAAAAGTGATGAAAGGAAATCAAGTAAGTCACTTCCCAACTCAACTTCGCTCTTTTCATTTCAATCCTATTTCTAGCAAGCCGAAAATTTTTAAGTTAATAATAAGTAGCTTTAAAAGTGAACTTAGGGGTGGCATTTTGCCTCTTATTTGAACATTACTGTTTCAGGCTGCAAAAAATATAAATCACGTACCCCAATACTTTTCTTTAATTCTGGCTGCTGGCAAATGTGGCTTGAAAGTTTTTCACTTCGATTATTTACAAGACTGAGTACATATGCTTTTCAGCACCTAATTTTGAAAAATGTGAAAACTGAAGCAGTCAATGACAATTACATGAAATATTTAGGCCTGTTTTCACAAACTCCTTTTTCCTCTTGCCAGCCAATTAGCCTGTAAGCACAAATGAGTACTAAGTTCGCTCTGCTATTAACAATGCTTCAAGTTCCTCCCTTCGACGCTCCAATTCCTGCCATTTTTTTGTGACTCGAATGATTCAAACATGAATAATGGATAGATGAGAAAATTAGACATCTGAAAAACAATTTGACTCACAAATTTTAGTGGGTTACCTCCAAATCCTTGGCTGCTTGTTCTCTTGTTATTTCTTTTCGCATCCTAGCACGTTTCAGGCATCCAATGCAGAGGACTCCCTGGAAATTTGTTGTTCAATTACTTCAATTTTCATGACAAATGGTAACACTAAGTGTAACTAAATGTAGAAAGTTTAAAAGACTCATTGATCTTACAGAAATAACATAAATCAGACCACAAGCAAGAAGGAGGTAGCTCGCCAACTGCTGAACGAAAATGAGATCTTGAGATTCTCCTCTAAAATCAGGGAAAGCTCTTGTCATCACAGCAACACTGAAGAAAAAAAAATAGGCCCTCCATTACATTCTCATTTTAAAAGTTGTCACAACCATGGAAAGCCCTTTCCAGGTGTAATTGTACTCGTGCTTCATGAAAGGTCCAACAACAATCTGATTGAGTGTCTTTGCTCCGTGAGAATTGAGATTAGTTTAAGATGATTAACATGTAAAACTGATTTCAGATTATTGCAGTGTGGATTTACGGACAAATCTCATCCCAGAAGACACTTAATCTTGCATTACTGTTAAAAGAAAAATTTAGGTGTACTTGCAGTAGCAGGGACTAGACAACAGTCCAAATTTGGTTAAACTAATGATATCTCCATATAAGTGAGAAGGTACATACAATATCTGTAGCATCCCCCTCGCAGCCCAATACTCCAACACCTGCATCATTAATAATTGATAAACGTATAGAAACTTGAAGCAGCATAGGTAAAAATAAAATCCAAGGACATATGTATGAACAAGGGTAGGAAAACAAATCACAGCAAAACAAAGTGAAAATCAGGTGCAAGAGGACTGCAAGATTTACAATAGATCGTGTAACAAACGAACCACCCAACCAGGAATAATAACATGAAGCAATCCAAAAACTAACTAGTCTAGTATGTCTAGAAAAACTAGGTAGAAAGGCTTCCACTAAGGAAAAGATCGCGCGACAAAACACTTAACACAAGACGCTCGTAGTGCATGAAAGCATTCGCGTTTCATATCTGCATACACTCTTATAACCATGAAGATGAATAAAAAACACATTAAATTAGACGACGTAAATAAAAGATAGACCAAAGAAAACTCACACTCCAAAATTTCAATATGATCGCCCATTCCGTCTCCGCCACCGCCACGAATAACGCAATCACCACCGCATAGCATCGGAAGATTCCACCGAATATCTACCAATACAGCAAAATTAAATCTCAAAAGAACACCAAAAAACAAGAATTAAATTTTTTTAAAAGTATCAGGCAGCTGTCATTTACATCAGATCCATTCTTAAAAGATCTAACCGAAGCCAGAGCATTCACACAAACACAAAGTAACGCGGCCGCCCCTGTCAACAAGCTAAAACACCTGCAAACAACCAAAAAGGGGTCTTTCCTCGTCCTAACCCTCGCCGAAGGAGAGGCGCTCCTCTGGGACCCCGTCGGCTCTGTACTTCGAGGCATCGCAGAAGTATCGGCAACTTCAAATTCCTAACTCCGTACTCTGAGAAAGGAAAAATTGTCGATGATCTTCAGCCCTATAAAGCAGCGAATCAAAGGACGCTTGCGATCGAAGAGAAAGGCTGAACCGATTATCTCACGTTGTTCCTTTCTTTCCCAACCCTTTTCCCTGCGGGAGCTGCCGAAATGGAGTGGGGGCCGAGAGACAATTTTGGGCTTCCTTTTCGAAAGAGCGGGATTCCTCACCTGTTTTTCAAAGAAATCGTTAAACGTGCCACGTCCGCCTCTCCAACTCCGGTGTCCGGTCCTTCAGTCGGATACCGTACCCGAGTACCCGAGTACCCGATATCTGTATCGTTCACTGTAACCGGCTAATTAAGGGTAGTAATTAGTAAACACTACATTATTATTTAACCCTCCTTCCATTCTGTTCCAAAACTACTGAAACATATTACATAAAATAGATATATATTTATTAATTAATAATCAATTAATCAGTCATAAACTCATAATTATCTGTATCGTTCATTATAACCAGTTGTTCCTATCAATGAATATCATATTTTATAATTTATATATATATATATATTTAATATTTTTATAG
Organism: Aristolochia fimbriata; assembly: GCA_019845555.1. Lineage (NCBI taxonomy): Eukaryota > Viridiplantae > Streptophyta > Magnoliopsida > Piperales > Aristolochiaceae > Aristolochia > Aristolochia fimbriata. The sequence continues at coordinate 20,510,975 of CM034084.1, read as the reverse complement.
GTAATAAAACAAAAGAAATTCTTTAGTTGTGTTGATATATTTTTTATAGGTAACTCATAGCTCAATAAGAAGATAATAACTATATTTATAAAACATTAGTTTCAACTTATATTTATAAAAATACCTCTCATTTCTTCTTTAAATTTTACTTGTACATGGAGACGATTCTTGTTCTACGTAATATATATCATATTGCCGGTAATTGGTAAAAAGATAATAATAAAATTCTTATTTTTATTCAGCACGATGGGAGTCACACGATTAGAGTCGCGGAAGTAAGTCAGCGCTATGGGAGTCACATGATTAGAGTCGCCAGAGTAAGTCAGCGCTACGGGAGTCACACGATTAGAGTTGCCAGAGTAAGTCAGCACAACGGGAGTCACACAATTAGAGTCACGGGAGTAAGTCAGTGCAATGGAGTCACACAATTAGGAGCTCGGATCCGCTGGCCAAATTGTAGCGTGGCCAAAGCGAATCGAGGGGCGCCACCTAAGCCCCGCGCGGGCAGATCTGTGTCTGGGTGCCCCGTGATTCGCTTTGGCCACGCTGCTCAATTAGAATCCCATTATTGGAATTTCGCTCCGAGACCCGCAGAGTAATACATTGTAAAATGTAAACCCTTTAAAAAAAAATAAAAAAAAAATTTATTTTTATCACAAACCAGCTTTCCTTAATTTTTCGTAATTATCAAGACCATCTACAATTTATTAGAAGAGAGAGAGGCAGGGTAAATAAGAGCTTGATCGATCGAACGCCTCGCAACATAGTCACCACTACCTAAATATGCCAGAGCTGAGATCTTCTTCTTCAACAGTACTGTAACACTCCCAGACCAATCGCCCCCAGTCACTGGTATCAACCCCCGTAAAGCCGGGAAGGGAGACGAGGAGTGATGAGAACTTCGAGCGGCGTCTCTTTCGGTATAGTAATCCCCATCCCTTCCGTCAAATCCACGGGTTCGTCTCCGGGAGTGCGGAACTCGAACCCATGGAGCAATCGCGCGAGAGTCAAGTGCAAGACATGGAGAGCGAAGGACACTGCCGGGCACATGCGCCGCCCGGAGCCGAACGGGATAAGCTCGAAGTTCTGCCCGCGGACGTCCACGCGGGCGTTCTCGCACGGGAGGAACCTCTCGGGCTTGAAATCCAAGGGGTCGTCCCAGATCTCCGGGTCCCTCTGCAACTTCCAGAGGTTTATTATTACGCGAGTGCCAGCGGGGACATGGTAGCCGGCGATTTTGCAGTCTTCCATGGACATGTGTGGCCCCGCGAGGGGGGCAGCCGGGTATAGCCTCATGACTTCTTTTACGATGGCTTGGAGGTACGGCAGGTTTGGAACGTCGGATTCTTCGACGTTCCTCTCTTTTCCGACGACTGAATCGAGTTCTTCCTGTGCCGTCTTCAGAGCGTTGCGATTGTTCATCAGAAGCGCGACCGCCCACGTTAGGGTGAGCGACGTCGTGTCCGTCCCCGCGAGCACGAACGTCTGCACAGTTAAAACGGGTCAAACGGTCGTGGTATGTTGACCCAAATATATGTCAGAAAGTTTGACTTTTAGGTACTTACGAGTGACGTGGCTTTAATGGCGACGTCCGGGTCGCAGCCGGGGATGGGCGATTTCTCCTGGTTTGAAATCATCACGTCGATGAAGTCCCGATCGCCGTCGTACTCGCCGGAGACCCTCCTCCGACGATGCTCGTCCAGCCACCCGGATACGAGCGCGTCGAGCTCCTCCGCCGTCTTCTTCATCTCCCGAATGTAGCCCCCGACGTCGAATATCTCCAGGAACGGAACCGCCTCGGAGAGGACGAACACCCCCGTCAAGTAAAAGAACTTGTCCATCACCTCCCGACACTTCCTCTCCGCCTCCTCGTCGTCCCCGGCGGCGCCGAAGTACCTCTTCCCGGCGATCGTCATCACGATGTTGTTGAACGTCAGGTCCCAGAACCACCGCTTCATCTCCACCTTCAACGGCGCCTCCCCTCCTTCCTCCTCCCACCTCCGGTACAACTCTCTCACGCTCGCGTCCACCTCTCCGACCCGGACGTGCTTCAGCAGCTCGAGGCGGTGGGAGGAGAGGAGCTCCAGGGCGGCGAGCTTGCGTAACTCGCGCCAGTACGGGCCGTACCTCGCGAACCCGAACACGGCGAAGTCGTAGCCCATGTACTTGCCGGCGACGAGGGCGGGGCGGTTGGCGAGGGCGCGGTCGTGGGTGGTGAGGCACTCCCTCGCGAGCCTCCAACTGCTCACCACCACGGTCCGGTGGACCCCGATCCAGAGCGTGAACAGGGGGCCGTACGCGTCCGCCAGCGCCTCGAAGGCGCGGTGGGGGAGGCGGTCGGCGATCAAGTGGAGGTGGCCGGTGATCGGCCTCCACCCGCGCACCTCCGGGGGTCCTCGAGGACTACTCCAGTTGAAGGACTTGACCAAAGAAAGGAAGAAGAACAGCGCCAGGAAACCGAGGATGGACTCCACTGCGAGAAGGATGTGATCATCCATGGCTGATCAGTACTATACTGTGAGAGCAAGGTAGAGATCGTAGTAGTAGTGAAGAAGATGCATGGCATTGCTATTTGCTACAACTTATATAGTGTTTCAAAGGGTGCTTGCAACAGGGTCTAGTCCAAGTTCATGGAATTTAGAAGGAATCTGAGGTCATTTGTCATTAATTCCGTTAATTGTTGTTACAGTGGGGCTATTTGCCATTTGTAGGAGTTTTGGTAAGATTTTCTCAATCTTGCACCAATCCTTTAATGAGCCTAATCACCTCCCTTAAAAGATATCCACTCTCCTTGTGAATTTCCCTATTTACATTATTACATACCCTCTATGTCAATGAACCGGATTAACTCCACTAGGCCTATATGGCCTTGTTTAATTATGTGGAAACCAGGCAGGACTCTTTATTTTATATGTCAATTAACCAAAATCTATGAACATCTATAAGACTATACCTAGTTTTTTTCGGTTACTTATACGAACGTAACTAGAATTTCGGTTACGGTTAAGCGAAAATGGCTAGGTTTAATTATAAAATCGCTAGGGCGTAAAAGTTTTCGTGACATAGTAAGTAATCTTGAGAACTAGAACTAGTTTTGAACTGGTTATAACAATATGCAACATTAGTGGGGTAAAGAGGCCCTGCTATCAAAATATATTAGATAAATCCAAAAAAACCTTTCCTCCACATAATTCGCCAATGCTACCAATTTTTTTGTAAAAACATCTTGGTTCATTTCAACAGTTTCCTAACTCCAATATTCTTTGCTTCTTATATGATCTCGTATATATATATGTGGCTTGCACCAACTATACCTTGCATCAATAAAAAGGTTCTCATCCCCATTTTGCAGCTGGTTTTATTTCTATAATCCACTACTCTTACTTTAGGTTGTGGATAAACTATAAAGACTAGGTTTACCAAAAGAGATTTTCCTAAAGGTACGTATAGATGTTTCTGCCATGGAGCAATATCCAAACGATGAAGAGAGATTTTCCCTAGGGCATGTAGAAGTTTTCAAGACATACCAATATTCTCAAGAACTAGAACAGCTTTTGAGGTTAATTACAACAAAATTAATGTATCACTAATCGGCTAAACAGGTTCTTTTCCTTTGGTTGTAACTCAGGGTTACATTTCAATAGTTTTCTAACTCCATTTGTTTCCTTCTTATATATATGAACCACTCATATGTGAGCATATATCCACCAGTACTACACCTCACTTCGATAACATCTCCGTTTTTAAGTTTTGTATCTATGATCCACTCTGATTAATATTTTAATTTAGTAAACCTTAAACCTCACAGCACATAAAAGTTCATGAATTATATCCATGAAAATGAATAAGGTCATTTTCTAGTTTCAGCTTTGGATAAGCTATGAAACTACTAGGTTTATAAAATAGATGTTTTCCTGAGTGTAGAAATTTTCACATTGGAGTAATCTTGAACTCTAGATTACCTTTGAAGTAACAAAAAAGTGTATCACTAATCAGGTGAAGGAATCCTTCTGTGATCAAAATATATCAAATAAATTAAAAAAAAAAGCTTTACTCCATATCATTGACCATTGGGACATTGCATGAGTACTTCTATTATTCTTGGATACTTTTGTACAGTTTTAAACTCCAATATTTACTTCTTAGCACATATATGACCACCATGCATGCATGCACCAACTATGCACATATATGACCCTTTATTATGTTGATGAACCAAATCTATGAACATGATATATAACATCACACCCATTTTTTTTTTGTTACATACAAGATGTATACTAGATTTTTGGTTACTAGATCAGTGAAAACGTCTTAATTAGTTTGTAAAAGAGAGATTTTCTCTAGGGCGTAGAAGTGTCTATAGCAATGCAATCTCCAAACTTAGAACTGCTTTTGAAGTTATAACAAAATGTATCACTAATTGGGTATAAGCAGGTCCATCTGCTCTCAAAATGTATCAGATAAATCCACAAAAGCGCAACCACAAATTTTGTAAAGACATTTTGGTTCATTTCAACAGGTACCTAACTCCAACATTTGATTCTTGTATGACCCTATATGTGAGCATGCTCCAACTACACCTGACTAAACATTCAACATTCACATCTCCATTTTGTTGATTTTGTATCTATAGTCCACTCCTAGTTTAGGTCATGCATAAGCTATAACACCTAGGTTTACCAAAGATTTTCCCTTAGGTGTAGAAGTTTTCACAATGGAGCAATCTCCAAAACTACAACTGCTCTTTTATACACTCACTGCCTCTTTATACCCACGTTGCGGTTTTACACACACATACACATACACATACACAAACAAAGTTACACACACACAGAGACTTGTATGTATGTATGTACATACGCAATGGCGGAGACAAGGGGGGCAAGGGGGGGCCATGGCCCCCCCAAATATTTCCTAAACCCTTATATAGGGTTAGGCAATAAGGCCGCCCACCTACTTTAAAATATAATATTATATATATAGAGAAGGAAAGAGAGAAGGAAAGAGAGAAAGAAAGAGAGGGAAAGAGAGAAAGAAAGAGAGGGAAAGAAGAAAGAAAGAGAGGGAAAGAGAGAAAGAAAGAGAGGGAAATAGAGAAAGAAAGAGAGGGAAAGAGAGAAAGAAAGAGAGGGAAAGAGAGAAAAAAAGAGAGGGAAAGAGAGAAAGAAAGAGAGGGAAAAGAGAGAAAGAAAGAGGAAAAGAAAGAAAGAAAAAGAGGAAAAGAGAGGAAAGAAAGAGAGGGAAAGAGAGGGGGAAAGAGGAAAGAAGGAGAGGAGAAGGAAAGAAAGAAAAGAGGAAAGAGAAGGAGAGGAGAGAGGAGATAGGAGGAAAGAGAAGATTTAGAGGAAAGAAAAGAGAGAAGATGAAAATATTTAAATAAATGACGACATTAAACATTATTATTTATATTATGCAAACAGAAGATATTATTTAGTTCATTATTGCCTATTTCATATTATCATTTAATATTTATTTTTATTATTTACATTTATTATTATTAATCCCCATATTTTATTTATTATTTATTATTTATTATTTATGCCAAACTATTATTATTTTAATACATCCCATTTTTCATTTTTTTTATTTATTAATATATTAAAATTTATTATTATTAAAACCGTATTATTAAATACGCATATATCTATTATAATATTACGTAAAATTTATTATTATTATTTATTATTATATTTCATTATTATTAATTTTCATTATTATTTATTATTACGTTCATTATTATTAAATTTTATTATTATTTTACATATTTTCATATTTATTATTAAAATGACATTTTATTTTTATTTATATATATTAAAATTTACATGCATTTACAAACATCGCCTGCCATTGCCTGACATTTATTGCCCAAATGCATATATTTTGCTACATGTTATATTACATGCCGTCATTATTATTAAAACTATACAATATATTGCCATAGTATTATTATTAAATTATTACAAAAATGTATTAATAATAAACTATTATTACAAAACCATTATTATTAAATTTATTATTATATATATAAATGATTATAAATGCAGATAGATATTAAATATTATTATTGTCATATTATTAAAATAAATATAGAAGGATTATTATTATTAAATTATTATTAAAAAATTAGATTATTATTCAATATTATTATTATTAAAAAGAGATATTATTAAAATGAGAAGGAGAGAGAAAATGAGAGAGAAAGAGAGAGAAGGAGAGAGAGAGAGAAAAGGAGAGAGAAGGAGAGAGAGAGAGAAGAGATTTGAGAGAGAGAGAGAGAGAGAGAGAAAGAGAGAGAAGGAGAGATTAGGGAGAGAGAGAAAGAGGAGAGGGAGAGAGAAAGAGTGAGAGGGAGGAGAGAAAGAGAGAGAGGGAGAGAGAGAGAGAGAGGAGGGAAAGAGAGAGGGAGAGAGATCCAGAGAAGGAGGGAGAGATGGAGAGAGAAAGGAGAGAGAATATATATAATATATATAAGATATATTTTATTATATTATATATTTTTACATTTTATTTTTTGCCCCAAGAAGAAATTTTTCCTGGTCCGGACTATACATATGTATTATTTAACTCTTTTTTACTAAAGTTATTCATCCAATACATAAAATTTTTGTAATTTAGTAAACCTCAAAACATACAAAAATTCATGAACCAAATATATGAGAACAAATATTTATACTAGTTACCGTTACGGATAAGCTGAAATGACTAGGTTTAAAAAGATAGATTTCCTCTAGGAGCAATCTTGAACACTCCACTGCCTTTGAAATTATAACAAATGTATCACTAGGTAAAAGGGTCCTTCTATTATCAAAATTTATGAAATAAATTTACAAAAAACTTTACTCTAATAAGAACATTCCCATCTCTAATAATTTGCTGGTTTTGTATCCATACTGCATGTCCTCATAGTTTAGGTCATAGATAAGCCAAAACAGTTAGGTTTACAAAAAATATTTTCCTAATTAAAGGTGTAGGTGTTTTTTTCACAATGAATTACAAAGAGGAGTCTTTCAGTGAAAAATAATCCGATTAATATTTTTTAATTTAGTAAACACTAGGGGAAAAAAGTCATTTATCCGGTTAAAATTAATGGATAGTCCTACACTGTACTCGGTATTTCGGATCTGGATCCGATTAGTCCCTCCGAAGCAGCCGCCACGGCCACGGATGCAAATGACAACGACCGGCACAGCCCACGTGGCTGGGAAGGATAAGACGACAAGTGTCGCGGTCAATTCTATACGCTATGCGTTATGCTCTAAAGAATTCAGATTCCTCCGGTTTTCTTCGGCTCCGATTCTTCGAGGTCTCTACTCTCTTGCAGAGGACTCCGATCCAAATTGTTTGTATTCTATTACACAGACTGCGGGGGAAGTTCATTTTTTTTTTCTCTAAGGTAATCGATTACTCTGATGGCGGGCGATCGGAACGAGAACGGGGGTGTGGAAGAGGAAGGTGGAAATGCAAGAGATGGTTCGATTCGGGGATTTGAGTCGTTGTATCACTTGCTTGGTGCTTCTCTGAAGCCGGAGACTTTTCAGGTCATAATATGGTTGCTTCTATGGTGTGAAAGTCATGTTTTGGTAGTTTACTTTCGAAGTGGCAGAACCTATGTCTTTCTTGTTTTCTGAAAATCCGGTCCGGTGTGTTATGCACTTTGCCGTGGATGGAATAGTGGGTTTCGGATTGAGGTGAATATGAGTCGAATTTTGTTTTGAGATAAGTCTGGAGAAGATTGTTGGTGTTTAAAGTAGCTGACGATTCTTATGAACTGTGATTTCGCTGAAGGATTACATCTCGTTGAAGGATAAATAGTTCTGTCATTGAATTGATTGATCGTATATTTTTTTTTCTTTTTTTCCTACTGTTTTGCAATTAAACCTGTACTCTGGATACGGGACTAAGGATAAAGTCTTCTTTTGACAGCCTTTGATATGTTTTTTCGAGGTTCTTGTAATATATAAAAGTTCAAAATGCTGATGATTGTAACGCAAAGACGCTATACTTTTGGTCAGAATCGTCACTTGATTGAAACTCTTGAATATATTCTATTAAATACCAAATCTTGAAGTCTTGTCTTGTGTTTGCGATGTAAAGCAGAACCGGTGTTTCCTAAGGATTTTACTGCATGAAACGTCGTGGAGATTTTACGTTGAAACATTATGGGGCATGATAATTCAGTGTCAAGTCGTAGGCTTTTCATTAGAAAAAATTCTATTGCTTACAATGTTGTTCTGCAGGAAGTAAGCCGCTGGATTCTGGGGCTGAACTGTGGAAAAGCTCTTGGCTCCATTCAGTTACCAGACTCCGCAACTGTCCTATCCTCCAAGCATGATTTTGATTTTCAAGTATGTCTACAGCTCCTTTTATTGTATTTTTCACCAGCAATTGGACTGCTACGTTTACAGTATCACATTTTGCAAGACTTTCACTTGTGTTAATTTAATTTATTTTTTCTGATATTGGTGGTGACTTGTGAGGTCTTCAATGGAACAAAATCAGTAGGACTTTGGCTGTAGTTTTTACATGGAACAAACACAAAAGAAGGATAATAGCACGTGGCCCTTGCTATGAGCCTGGAGGTGGAGATTGGTGGATGATCTCTGAGACATTTATAGAGGGAGGGAGGGAGGGAGGGAGGGAGGGAAAGAGATGACCTGAGAAAAAGTTAATATTATAATAGTTTAATACCATTATTTCAACTTTGATCCTCTGTTTCTGTTTCCGGTTTGTGATATTAGACTCTATCCATGAGTGTTAGGGATACAGCAAGTCTAGAAGCCGAAATGGCATTTATCACTAAGATCGGAATCTCTTTTCTGTGTTTGTCGGTCCTATTTCTCTATTTTAGTTATTCTTTTGCTTTCATAGAAGTTATGTTTTTCAGAGAGGCATTGTCTTAAAACCTTGTCCTGCGTTCCACCATAGCTTTGTGATCTAACCAGCAGGACCATCTTGTTCATCCAACAGGTCAAGCACAGATTAAGCCTTTGGCTGAATGCCAATGGGTTTGAGGTTTGCCTAATTTAAACAACATACAAAAATGTTATAGAAAAACAAATGACCTTCATCTTCTGCACTGCTTTTTGTTCTGTAGTTTGTTTATTTTTGCATACTGGTTCAATGACATCTATACTGATTCAACATTCAAAAAAAAAAAACAAAATCTATAGAATATTCCACTTCTAGGATTTATTTGTTTATTTATTTATAAATGTGCATGCTACGAACTCATGCCCGGTGAGCTGTTTACATGATATAGTGTTCGGATTCACCTGATTTGTATCTGTAAATCTTAACAGGCTTTCTGCTTTGAGGCCAGTAAAGAGTCACTCAGGCAGCCCCGACTAGTCCGAGTTGGTCTCATCCAAAACTCAATTGAACTTCCAACTACTTCTCCTTTTCTGGACCAGAAAAGGGCCATCATGCAGAAATTGAAACCAATGATTGATGCTGCTGGAGCTTCTGGTGTCAACATTTTGTGCTTACAGGTAGCACTTGAATTTATATCCTTTTCTGCTGGTTAATCTGCATCTTGGCTTAGAACCACACTGACGTGTATATAGGAGGCTTGGATGATGCCATTTGCTTTCTGCACTCGTGAGAAGAGTTGGTGTGAATTTGCGGAGCCCATTGACGGTGAGACGACCCAGTTTCTTCAGGATTTTGCTCGTAAATATAACATGGTCATTGTAAGCCCAATCCTTGAAAGGGATCTGAATCATGGGGAAACTATATGGAACACTGCAGTTATTATCGGAAACCATGGTAATATTATTGGCAAGCATCGTAAGGTATATGGTTGAAGTTAACAATTTATGTTTTTGAGCATAATTTTTCAGCACAGATGTGATGACAACTCGGTTAAAATGAATTCTTCTACCAGAATCACATTCCTAGAGTAGGTGACTTCAATGAGAGCACATACTATATGGAGGGAAACACTGGACATCCTGTGTTTGAAACTGCTTTTGGAAAAATTGCTGTAAATATATGTTATGGGAGGCATCATCCATTGAACTGGTTAGCATTTGGATTAAATGGTGCTGAAATAGTCTTCAACCCTTCAGCTACTGTTGGTGAACTTAGTGAGCCAATGTGGCCTATCGAGGTATACTATTCTCCCTTTACCTCTTCTCTTGATGATGACTTTCATATATGCGTAGCATTAGCACTCAACATATACATTCTCCTTGGACACACACAAGCTTTACACAGGCATACATGCAGATCAATTGTTCTTGTTTCAATTCTATGTTGTTGCAGAAGAGTCAATTAGTTTAGTTTCTCACCCGAATATGTTTGGTACCTGACGGGCTATTACAGGCTCGTAATGCCGCAATTGCCAACAGCTATTTTGTGGGATCCATCAATCGTGTAGGGACCGAGAGCTTCCCTAATCCATTCACTTCCGGTGATGGAAAGCCACAACACGCAGATTTTGGTCTCTTTTATGGGTCAAGCTACTTTTCTGCTCCTGATGCCTCCTGCTCACCCTCACTCTCACGTTACAGAGACGGTTTGATTATATCAGATATGGACCTCAATCTCTGCAGGCAGCTCAAAGATAAGTGGGGATTCCGGATGACTGCACGATATGAATTATATGCAGAACTGTTTTCTGAATACTTGAAGCCAGATTTCAAGCCTCAGGTGGTTGTGGATCCTTGTCTGCAGAAGACACCTTCCTGAAAGAAGATATTTATATATTTTTCTACTTATAAACAACTTCAAGTGTTTAGCCCATGTAGGTTACAAATTGTAAGTGTCAATAATTGTCAGAAACTTGGTTTTATGTCTTTGGGCATTGATTCACATTCTTTCCCGAAAGTAATTTGTATCAACATAAATCTCAAAATATTCCTATGTATTAAATCTCAAAATAATATGATCTTGTTGCGTCATCGCCACTCAGCCAGTCATATTGCCAACCACCTCAGTAGTTAAACGACCAAGCCTAGTTGCCAACTGTATAAGTCGAGAAAAATCACCGACGATTGATGGATCCAATAGAGGAGCGCCCAAGTCCTCGACTACAAATAGCCAGAAATATTCTGTCAAAGGGGTAAAAAAATCCTTCGACGAGAAACACTCTTACGGATAAATTGTAACACAAATTTTTTGTCGCAAATCGAATTATTCTCTTGGTAGCGCCATTTCGTGGACCGGCGGATTTTCGGTGAAACAGTTATTAGAAAAATTATAAATAAAATTTTTTAATTTAAAAAATCTGGTAAAGCAACTAGTAATTTCTTTCATTCATACATATGAAATTAGTAAAAGAATTCACCCCAGCGGTTTGAGTCCTCTTTTTAAACCAACCCGGGTCCAGCCGGTTGGAGTACTCATTTAACCCGACCCTCCCACTCGTGGAGGTGTGGAAGCCTAAGAGCAAATTTTGCCAACCGCAAAGGGCCTCCTGTGACTTATCTACTCGTCACCTCAATTCACGTATAAGGTGTAACCCTCACGTCGTATTTCCTTCCCTCACTCCCGCCCCCTTCTCATGGCTTCCTCAATTTCGTCAGCACTTCGTATCTCGTCTTCTACTTCCTCCGCCCGCACAAATTCTCACAAATCCGCCCTCGGAAACTCTATCACCGGTATCCGATACCCGCCATTCATGAAAGTTTCTGCTGATACCGTCCTCTGTCGCTGCCAGAAGCGGCCGGACTCTGCTTCACCCCAGGAGGAGCGTTCCGGGTGGGATGCGATTCTTCAGGGTGCGGCGAGGAACGCTTTGAATTGGTGGAATAATTACATCAATCCAAGTAGAGACTCGCCGAAGAGCAGGAGCTTCGGTGAGGCTGGAGCGGCGAGGGAGGATGGTGGGGATTGGGATTGGGAGAGATGGAGGCAGCACTTCGAGGAGGTTGAGGAACAAGAGAGGCTTGTGACTCTATTAAAGGTATTTTTGGCAGTTCTTTTGCCTTCATTTTTTTTCCTCCATTTTTTATTTAAATAATTTATTATTAGTTTTATTTGAATGGATAGATACATCGTGTCCATTTATTGGTGATTCTGTTGTACAGACGGTCAGTATTGCACTGGTGTCATCAACTTTGATGCTTCTGAAGATTGAAAGTGGTTGGTTGTTTAGAAGGTTTAAGTTGGGTGAAACTGCAAAGAGGCTTATGTAAATTAGAAGGGCGTGAAGCGGCTTAAGAATAAGATTATATGAATGACCTTCCCTAATCTCAAACATTTATGGGAGACAATGATCCTCTTAATTCGCTAATGGAGAGAAGTGACTGACTAAAATTATGACAATTCTTTATGTGAATGTATTACCTTGTGCCGGTCAGTTAGCTACTACAATGAATCCATGGTTAGTTCTTTACAAATAGTTTTTTTGGCGATGGTCCAAGAGGACCATTGTAAGGCTTTGGTTGTATAGTATACGTAGGAAACTCTGTAGATTTGCAGACTGGCTATCTAAACACGGGAATTTTTGAATTTGGAGTGCGGCAAGTTCAGTAAATAATGTTGAGAGAAGCAGTGAGTGAAGCTTGATTTTGGTTCAATTCAACTAATAGAGTAGCAAGATTAACTCCATCTGTTGAGTACCTATCTGAACTGTGTGAAAACCATGATCTAATTGGGAATTTAGGGGTGAAAAATTGTCTGGCTGAAGAACTATATGGAAAGAACTGCACACTATGGTTCTTGAATGATGGGAAGACCTAAAGACATGTAATTTTGACAGCTTGCTTGTTTAGTAAACACCCATTGCAAATGAAGTAGAACTATACTAAATCTTGTATGGTTCAATATCTTCATCAGGTAGATGTAGAGTAACCGTTTGGGCCAATCTGGAACACAAGAACCTGACAAGGTGTAAGGTGAAAGTTGTTGACCTTAAGGTCTTCTACACTATTTGATGATGTTATAAAAATTATTCTTTGAGGAGAGGCGTGATTTGATTACAGTCTGAAAACAAAACATTATAAGACGGGGATCCTGATGATGATTTTTGGAGGGGCACCCTTTTTTAGCTAGTGAATCAACAGTATTTGCTGATCTATGAGCAGAATTTGACTTACAATAATTTTGGAGAACTGTTGAATTTCAAAGGACAAGCCGGAAAGTGGAACGTGATGTTATCTTCTTTGGAGGCTTCCAAATAGCCATCATTGAGTTCTTGACATGAGAGACGATAGCAACTTGATTCCAATTGCTTCTCATGAACCTACCGTGAATTTCTTCAAACATGTGAAGGGTACCAATACCAAGGGATATAACTGAAAAGATTTTCTCAGCATCGTTGATCAAGAGGGATAACTGGGAAAATAATTTGTGATGATGAAGGGACTAGCACTGGGGTGCTCATTGATTTGGTTGATACATCTGGTTATGGTTTCCTTCCTAAAGCTTTGGCTTCAAATTTTCTAAGGGAATTTCCAAGGACTGGCTATTGCATATGAATTATCCTTTTTGAGAAGACCCATGTGGAATTAATGACATTCTTGGATATAAGGTAGAGGTGATATTAGTGCCTCTAAAACAGAAGAAGATTTAAATGAATTTTTATGATATCTTGGACAACAGGCATACAGAGCCTATGTTTATCTACCACTCAAAAGTTCCATTGTATTGCCATTTACACATATGTGGCATAACAGAGCCGGTAGTACTGTTAATGTCATTGATTGATGAAAATACATTTTAGAAACATCTATCATTTCTTTACTTATGGACTGCCAATTGACAGTCAGCAAATGTAAATGACAACATTATGTGACCCGGTTCATATGCTTCTCTTCCTTATGTGAAGTATATACTGAATAGAACAAATCAATGCACCAAGTAACAATAATATACCAGATTTAAAAAAAATATGTTTTGAAAGTTATTATGCTTCATTTTGTGAAAGATAGAACAGAATTCATATTAAGTGAGGGGCTGACACGAATTGGTTGAGCAGTAACTGGGACATGCTTAAGGTGTTGGCCATTAGGCACTCGATGAAATTGAATAAAAAAGCATCAATGTTTTAGGACCTCTGCTGTATTGTACTTCCTGATGGAGTTGGAGGAAATTATAATCTGAAAAAAAAAGAAACAATGGGTTACGAAAGGAAGAAAAGGAGAGAGATATAAAACAATACCAAATAAGTTTAATTCCAAGAAACAGGGCAAATTTTCTATACAACCAGAGTTTGTAATTTCTATGTTGAAACCCACGTTTGTTGATTTATGTAAAAAATTCTTGAACTGTAGGCAACTGTTGGTAGAAGTGCCTTTAAGGTCATATGAACTTGTTTTTATACTTTTGAGATCCAATTGGTGGCATCTACCTTAAAAAAAATTTGTGTCAATTAGTTTCCAAAAAATTTGGCTGGCCAACATATTTCAATGTGGATTAATTACAAACTAAACCGAAGTTCTCTTCACCTTTTTGTAAACAGTCACAGTTGGGGGATGCTGTTCGTCGTGAAGACTATGAGGATGCTGCTAAAATCAAAGTTGCAATGGCTGCTGCAGCTAGAAATGATACTGTTGGACAAGCAATTTCTTATCTTGAAGTAAGATGTTCAAAATCCTAGAGTAAAATAGCCAATACGAGCATTTCTTATCTTGAAGAATTTCCTTTAACATATTGGGGACCTGGTTATTTTTTCCTCTTCTCTGGGCCATGCCATCCTCTTTTTGTATCATGTGCATTCTTAATTATTAATCAATCCATATTCTCGATGTTGCATAAAAATAAGATAATACTAGCAAGGTTCATTTTACCAACATTGGGTGCCAAATTCTAATATGTGGTTGTCAACATGGAGAAGTGTATTAGCTATCTGAACAATATATATATATATATATATATATATATATATTGTAATATATATATATATATATATATATATTGTAATATATATATATATATATATATATATATATATATTGTAATATATATATATATATATATATATATGGAGATGTGAAATGAGTGAGCGGAACTTTTTTTCGAGAAATTTCTGATTTTTCTGCTGAATTTAAGAAAGAAGGAAAATAAAACTTCATGGAGATGAAAGTTTCTTTTAATAATTTATTTATGTGAATATTTTTATTTAAGAAAGGGCTGAAACAATATGAAATGGAGGGAAAGTCAATGCCTCAAGCCACTGAAAGGATTGGAGAGTTGAGGATAATTATTCAGGAAACAAAAAAGATGAATGGTTAGACCTTAATTTTGGATTTGATTTCCAAGACAGCTTTCTTACTCATACCAGGCAAATCCTTCAAATTTCACATGTAAGTTACTTTGGGATAAAAGGTTTGGTGGTCTTGTGTTACTGTTCCTTTAACCTTTAATAATCTAAGTCAAAATATCCCGGATAACTAAAAACTAATGCTCACCTTCATGGTCTCATTAAAATAAGGCTTTCCTTAATCATGGCAAATGATAATCCATTTGGGAAAAGGCATAAGCTAGAAATATTATTTGAGTAAATTCTTGTAACTTATACAAATTCTTGTACCAAGTTCCTGGACTCTTCAAACTGTCAATTTATAAATAGTCAGGTAATCATGGTCTTTCCTTTTTTTGGTTAAGCTGTCGATTTTGGTCCCACTCAGAACGTCTCGGTGTACTGCAGAGAGCACTAAAAGAAGAGAGATATGAAGATGCGACTTTCATACGGGATCATGCTGGTGCAGGACTTGTAAGTTTCTTCAGCTGTATATTTTTTAACGTGAACTCTGTACTAATAACTATGCTATTCCTTTGTTACCTGTTTTGGTGTTTCTTTCACTGTCAAAACTGGAGTGCTGTTAAGTCTTCAAGTATGGTTTTCAGCACCTGTTTTCCCTTTGGTTGATATAGTTGTCTGCCTGCAGCTAGGGTGGTGGGCTGGTGTGTCCGAAGATCCTAAAGATCCTTATGGTCGTATTATTCATATAAGTGCTGAACATGGAAGATATGTGGCAAGGAGTTACAGTTCCCGGTACCATAGATCATACTTCAGTCTGTTCTCTTTAGTTTAGATAATGTGGTAGAAGTTTTCTGTCTTTTTCTTTGGTGATAATTGAATGGCAAGAGAGTGTGGAAGGGAAATGGAACTATGCAAGTTGAAAAACCTTGGAAGGAACTTAGTCAAACTTAAAATCTGGGAGTATTAGATATCTTAGTTTACTATTTTTGCTTATTTACTCGTGTTATGCAGGCAGCTGGCCTCTGCCGCACCTGGTGTTCCATTGTTTGAGGTATATTTTACCTTGAATCATGAAGGAGAATACAAGCAGCAGGTATATCTTGGAACTGAGATCTAGTTCGGTTTCCTATTTTTCCTTTCTTCTAGACTCTGGAGAGAAAAAGAAAATTTTTATGCATTGTTGCGTTAATTAGTAGGAGCCATACAAGGTCTACTTTCCTGTTTAATTTAGTAGACTTGGCTACTCCTTGTTGGTTTAGATAATATACATTGTTTTCAGGCAGTATACCTAAAGCGAAACAGAGGAAGTTCTATAGGCTTCCAGGCTAAGCAGAAGCCATCAGATATTATTACTGTCGATCCATTGCCAGATTCACCAGGAGGCAAAATTGATTCGTCTCTTCCAAGTAATGGTGCTGAAGATAGTGACAAACGGGATGAAGATCCTGATGTGGCAGAGGGACTAGCTGGCATTCAGAGTATCCTCAGAGATATGATTCCAGGTGTCAAGGTCAAGGTGTTGACGGTGATTGGCCCAGAGAAAGTTGACAAGGATTTGATATTTAAGGCTTTGGAACAGGATTTAGAAGAGGAAGAAGAACAGGACCAAGGGGAAGAAGAGGAAGAAACTGACAATGATGGTGATGATGATGATGATGATGATGATGATGATAATGATGATTTAGATTTAGGGAGCATGGATGATTCTCAAATTATTGCTGTGAATGAGAGGGATGAGATGGAAATAGATGACATGAGTGAAATTAATGAATCTCATGACACACAAAGTCAAATGGCTGTCAAAGTTGTAATTGGTGGGCTTGCACAAAAGCTGTCGAGTGATATGATTCCTAAAGGTTTGTCGCGTGTACCAGCCAGGCTTGAGAAGCGGGGCCGCTCATCTTTTTCGTTTTCTATACTTGGAGATGAAGATCAGACAGAAGGAGCTGGCAAGAAGCGGGATGGTGCAGCTGGAAAAACTGCTGCTCATAAAAGTCAGCGCAGTATTGACCTTGTTATGTCTGATCTTGCTAAGGTTCTTGTGAGCAAGGAGAAGATCCCTATGAAGGTTTTTTATTTCTTACTATTCTATTGTGAACATCAATGCTGAAAATGAGGTTATCTCTAAGCTCACCTGCTTGACTAGATTCTTTCTGTTGTATCACTGAAACATTGGCAGGTGCTTAAAGATGTAGGTGAATTAATAAATCTGACACTTAGTCAGGCTCAGAATCAGCAACCTCTGTCTGGATCAACGACATTTAATCGCATTGACATCCCAACAACTTCTGATCCTCTGAATGGTAATATTAATATGCAAAATTTGTTTAGTTGGCCAAGTGGTTTTCTTTGATTGCTTATTTTACCTGCAACTTGTGCTATTCATTCTTTTAGTTTTTCATACCTAGGGAATCCATCCTTTCAATAGTTTTTTTTCCTGTCTATTTATAAATACTTGAACTGGATTTTTTTTAACAATTCTGACAGGATTGTACATGGGTGCACATGGGGTTTACACATCAGAAATCATTCATCTGAGGCTCAAATTTGGTCAGTGGCAAGATGAAGGGGGGAGCAACAAGTCTCCTAATTTAGAATTCTATGAGTATGTTGAGGCTTTAAAGTTGACTGGAGATCCCTATGTTCCTGCTGGTCAGGTAAATACAGCTATCTGAGTACTTCTCAGCTATCAGCATAGCATGCATTCCACCATGTTTTCATAAGTTGGCAGCAGATTTTTCAGAGAGCTAAGTGTGTTCAAATCTGAAAGGTGTCTACTCGACTGTCTTGAGAAACTAATCATGATTTAGGTTATCTAGCTTTTCAATAGGGAATTTAGGCATTTATTCTGTATATGAATTTGGTATGGGATATACTGCAATCAGAGAAAAAACTCTTTTTTTCCGATGGTCTGATACCAACTGGTTCTCTTGTCTTGCTGACCCGCCTCACATGAGCGGGCTAGCTAGTAAGCATGAGTGGAAAGCACATTTGATTGGTAGGCAGTGCTCATTGCATGTGGGAAACTCATGTGTGATGGACTAGTCTGATAGGGGACGGGGAGGTGGAACAAAAGGTTTGGAATGGCTTTTAGGAGATTTTTCATGTGAGAAATGTGGGGTCCGGGAACCATTAAAGTGGTCTAAGAAGTGAACAAAAATGTCCATCTTCTTACCAAGGTTAAAAATCATGTGCATTATGATCTGTTATACTATAGAAAGTAGGTTAGAGAATAACATCAAGCACCTGCTTTATGGTGCCCTTGTTGCTACCATTTGTTGGTTGACCATTGTCTTTCTTCACATTTAGCCTCAGTCATTTTGATATACTTTAATTTATTTGACAGATAGCATTCAGAGCAAAGGTTGGCAAGAGAAACCAATTGCCTCATAAAGGGATAATCCCTGAAGAATTTGGAGTGGTATTTTTTTTTAATATATTCAACACCAAATTCTTTTGTGCCCCTATTTCTATAAAGAGGAAAGGATGACTAAGTTGTTAACTGATAATTCTTAGGTTGCTCGCTATAAAGGGCAAGGCAGGCTTGCCGAACCAGGATTCCAAAATCCTCGTTGGGTTGATGGAGAACTCGTGATTCTTGATGGGAAAGTATGAGTTTTCTACATGTATTCTGTGTCCTCGGCTTTTTGCTCTTTCTTTTTCCTTTCTTACTAATTGTGAATGCTTTTCCATTGCAGTATATTAAAGGAGGACCTGTTGTTGGATTTATCTACTGGGCTCCTGAATATCATTTCTTGGTGTTTTTCCATAGATTGAGGCTTCAAAATTAGGTTATTTTCCCAACTAAGGTTTTGAGCAGTCAATCTTTTGTCAGAATTTTACATGTAAGTATGTAACTATTCATAGCAAATTTTGCATTTAAGTATACAATTATTTTATTGCAAATTTTGCATGTAAGTAGCAATTATTTGTTTGTGATCTTTAGCTAATAGCAAAAAATAGAGCTTAGTAGTCTGTTTGCATGCAACTATAGAACTTTGAATATGTTATTAATGAAATATCTTGTCATTTTTAAAATATTTTTGGTAAAATATGCTCTTGAAGCTTTAGCTTTGCATACATATGGTAAGAAAATGATAAATGATTTTCCATGATTTTTTGTGTCTCATCATTAAACTTTTATCAGTGGCGAAGTTGCACAACAAAATTATTTCAAAATTTTTATGGCTGATTGGCATATCATGCTTGTTTTTTTATTCTGGGGATAAATTATTCTTCAATGTGAATTTTGAGCAACTGCTCAGTGGTAACATGAAGGAGTTATAATGGGAGGTCTTCAGTTCAAATCTCCTTGGGGGCATTGGGAGTATTGGGTTTCAAATGTAGTCGTATACAGTGTTTTAAAAACCGAACCGAACCAGCTGGTCCGACCCGGCTGGTCTGACCCAGTTGAACCTGAATCAGAGGCCAGTCTGGTTCTTATTGACTTGGCCCGGTTCACTGTAACCAGTATTATTTTACTTTTTTTCTTATAGAAATATTAAATATGTAAAGTAAGGTGCATAATATTGAATGGTCCAACCCGGTCTAACTGGGTTCAACCAAAACCAGTCAGTGCCGGTTGGATGTCTGGTTCAGTTTTTAAAACATTGGTGGTATATCTACACACTTTCATAAAATAAATAAATAAATAAATAAATCTACTATTTATGGTTTTCTCACTGTCAGTTTTTGCACATGTAAACCTAATAGGAACAACTCTGATATCGAGTTTTTTTTTTTCCTTATGTTACTTGCAGTTGTACATGAGTAAAATTGGGTTGTCTTTGTGGAAAAGGGTTCTCTGTGAAGTATGGGATACTACAAGCTGCTGCTGATGGAAACTTGTTTGCAGTCATTGTTTCATACCGGCAAAAAGAGGCTTAGAACGCAAGCGGCATCCTAACTTTCCCCTTCTGTGAGAAATCCTTTTGCTTTCTACTCTTTGCTTTTTGTAAATAGTATTGACAAATTGCGGAATTGGAAGCACAGTCAAATCTGTTTACCTCTTTTGTATTATTTGGCTGCTCCGAGAATTAAAATTCCTTTCGCCTCTTGTATCATGTTGTATTGGCTAGTTTCCTTAAGAGACAAATGACAGAAGTTTTTTTTGTTCTTCTCAAGTTCTTCTGATAATTTCAAAGAAAAATGGTTCTATAAATAGTAGCTGAATTAGCATCGTCAAGAAATTCTTTGCCCTCTTGTATCATGCTGTATTGGCTAGTTTATAAGGGACAAATAGACAATTTTTTTGTTCTTCTCAAGTTCTTCTTATAATTTCAAAGAAGAATAGTGCTATAAAAAGTAGCTGAATTAGCATTGTCAAGATTACCTTTAACTCTATTCTGGTTGATCCCTTTCAGAGACTGTCTATCTTTGCATTGGAAGCTCCTTTCAACTCTTTAATGAAATGAAATTTCCAGCACATGTCAAACATCAGTCTATTATGTTTCGAATTTTATGGAGACCTCGTACTGGGTCTTTTGGGTGGAGTAGCATTTAGCATCCTATACTGTCTTTGCATTTCTTCATATGGCCTTTTTATCTGGGATAATCATATTAATGGCTTTACATACAAGGATATATGTTAAGCCGTCTAGTCTTTTCCTTTCTTTAGTAAAAGATGCTTTAACTAGATGGTGCTCCCCTTTCCCTTCCTCTTTCCATCTTTCCCTCCCGCAATTCACTCGCTTGACTCAGCTTGATTGACTCCGTTGGATCAAGGTGGGTGATATTGGATTCGTCCCTATTGTTATGGTGTGAGTCGTTGCTGAGTCCCGTCCAGCCTGATTAGAATCCTATGGAGCTGGGAATTAGACGGACTCGTCCAATCTGACTCGGGTTTTGACGAACCCAACAGTTTGAAACATCTAGAGTATTGTGTCAAACTTGGCTGTCTTGAATCCTACAGTTTTTTGCTCTTTTCTCGATGCAACTGAGTTTCGGTAGACTAAAACTGTACGTGCGGGTGACCAATGTTTCTTTCTTTCTTATGATCAGATTATAGAACAAGGTCTGACCCGTGTCTCACTTTTCAATTGTATACGTCTTCAGATTCAGGGTTTCAGGCCATTCCTTTCATTTTTATCATTTTTACTCATTGCGTGGTACAGTCTCCCAGATGTACACGTCATTCTCTCTTCCACTCATTTGGAATCAGAAAAAAGAGAGGAATCATCCAAGCATTTTCCCTATCTCTTCTTTTGCATAGAAACTGATTTGAAAGTTTAAGCCATTTCTATAATCTCAATCTTATCTTGTCACACTACAACAAGTCGTCTGAGTCTATTCTAAAATATGCTTAACTCCAGTTTTGTTTTTTCTCATGGCTCTGCAAGTTTTCTCCTGAATCTCAAATTTAGAGTTACTGATCCATTGACGACCCTATTCTTTTCAATTTTTCATTCTTCTTGTCAAATTTATGACTCGTGGAATATGGACCGGGATCTGCTGCGAACAAGAGTGCATGCGAACAGGTATGCATACAACCAATAACAATGTTATTCAGCGTCTCCAAATTGAATAGCCTTGCTAAAAAAACATCGCTTACCAACCAGGTTTGTGCAGATCTTTGTTTTTTTAAGTCCATCGCGCGCCTGCCTCATGTGCAGGCATGCCCCTATTGGCTGTGTGAGCCTTAAAAAACTATATGACAAGCAAAGTAGTGTGGTTAAAAGACGACCTAAATATGGGTCAAAGAAGGCTGCAGCTCGTTTAAAACATGGTAGCAAGGTCTCGGTACAAGTTATTGGACTACCTTCTTTCTAGGTTCATCAATCTTTTCAGTATCTTATGTTGAGAAACGTTTAAATAGTTAAATGAGGACGGTGGTGGTTGTGCAATGTATGTGTTCAAATATCATTTGAGAGGGTGAAGGCCTGTTTTGTTCTTTTAATATTTTTATGAAATCAAAGCAGTTCCATTGAAAGTTTATGCAGGTAACAAATGAAATTTTGGTTGAGACTTGAGAGATATTATTTATTTATTTTCATAGGCAATGTCGCTCTCTCTCTCTCTCTCTCTAAATTAAATGTATCATAAGTTCACAAAAAAATATGACAATTATATCCTTGTCAACTCCTAATGAAAGCAAATAGAAAATTTCTTATATAGAGATTATATCATCTGGAGGCTGTGGAGTGGAGCTCGTTGAGCGATCAGCCTCAATTATCTCCATCCAAGGAAGGCAGTTCTTATCTGAAGTCTAAAATAACTAATTAATACCCTTTCTCTCTCTCTCTCTCTCTCTCTCTCTCTCTCTCTCATTTGCTCTCTCTCTCTCTCTCTCTCTTTTGCTCTCTCTCTCTCTCTCTCATTTGCTCTCTCTCTCTCTCATTTGCTCTCTCTCTCTCTCTCTCATTCTCTCTCTCTCATTTGCTCTCTCTCTCATTTGCTCTCTCTCTCATTCTCTCTCTCTAATTTGCTCTCTCTCTCATTCTCTCTCTCTAATTTGCTCTCTCTCTCATTCTCTCTCTCTAATTTGCTCTCTCTCTCATTTGCTCTCTCTCATTTGCTCTCTCTCTTAAAAGAAAATAGTGACAAAAGCTCTTTGTCTAAAGAAGTGGTCCGGATTTTATAAAAGCAATAAATGACAACAACAATAATAAATTCAGTCCAGGTGACACATGAGGCTTTAAGAGCAACTCTTCCCTTTCGTGGTGCCCCATCTGCCACTCCCATGGTGACACCTTGTGGCATATTGGTTTGCCTGATTAATACTAAAACACTAAAAAAAAATGGTGGGTAAAGGGTTTCGTTGGAGAAGGAATAATCCTTATGAGGACATGTGGTGGTGTTGATATTGATGGGCCATACACCATGAATTGACCACATGAGAAGATGTTCCATGATAACTAATTAAATATAGGGAAATCAACATTTTACATTTTCTGTCCTTTTTTTATGAGGTTATCCTTCTTCTTCATAATGCTGAAAGTGGGACTCTGGCTAAGCTTCATGAGGTCTTCTTTGGAAATCTTTTATAGGGCTAGAAGGATTTTCAACTTTTCATAGTTTTCTTATGGCTTATATTTAGGAAAATCCTTTTCTTGGATTTTAATTTAATGGCTTATATGTATAAGAAAAAGGGTTTTAATTCAAATAGCTTACACATGAGAAAAAAAAGGGTTTTTCTTAGATATTACTTTGAATCTGAAAAATAAAACCAAAATATATTTTGCCTTCAAATATACCAAATTATTTTTATAATTTATTATTTAAGATATCATGCCAGGATACTTTAAGTTGAAATGCTTTGCCATTTCAATTGACAACAAAAAAAAAAAAAAAAAAAAAAAATCAAAATCAGTTTGCCCACATAGACATCCTACATCATTATTCATTGGGAATAAAATAATCTAAATAAAAAATAATTACAACGTACTTTCCATTGTTTCATAAATAGATTTATTTTTTCTTCATAAAAGGTTTTAAATTTGTCTATATTATTAAATAAAAATAAAAAACAAAATTAAGAAAAATAAATCCAAAGAAAGTGACTGGATAATCTGGATCCCTCAATATTTTCCCCTTATCCATTTTCCCCATTTCCCTTTATAAGGTTTCAGTATTGAGTGGCTGGAAAAAGAAGAGGGGTCTCTGCTGCTGTCTTCACTCTCTTGGGAGTTTGTGACAGTTGACGAGGTGGCCCTGCTTTCTGCCCTTTTCTGCGGAGGAAAACAGAATCCGTCCAAATTTTTTCGTACGCTACAGTGACGAAAATGACCCCGAATTTTCCTGGCCTAGAACCCGCTCGGAAAAATCTTTTCGCTCTTTTTTCGGCGAGAAAACGCCGACACGTGGCCGTGAATTGCGGCCAAAGACAGACGGACTTGTTCGTGATGGCGGGAAAAGTCCGTCCAATGACCGAAACACCCTTTTTTTTTTTTTTTTAACTTGGTGGACAAGAAACGAAGTAAATTAATATACTAGTATTAAAAATTAAAATAGTTCAAAAATCTCTTCATAACTTTATATTTTTTATTATTGTTATCTTAATTTTTACATAATACGTATGAAATAAAATAACTATTTGAAAAAAAGAAAGGAAGCTTTGATTCAATTACAATAGAAATTTCCAAATAAATAAAATTAACAATATTTTATTTTAAAAAATATTTAAAAAAATCATTCACTTTTACTAAATATTAACTTAAAAAGATAAATTTTTTTTAAAATTTAACGGTTAAATTTAAAGTTTTGTGTGCCCAAGCTTAGAAGTCTACTCTTGTTTTATTTTTAGAGAAATTAATATTTAACACAATTTCATTAAGTTGGGGCCTATTGGTCATTGCATTATTACTCAATCCCACTAACTCAGGCAACAGGCCACGTGTCACGCGTCTGCACCGCTCGCACGCAATGATTGGGCCACGGCGTAAGACGTCACCAAATTTGTCCCCTATCCCCAACTCGGCCTCGCCGAAAATCAGACGTGGCAGATATTTGACGATTTTAACTTTGTTGTCTTATAAGTTATAACAGGTCTATCCAACCTCAATGATTGGATGACTGCGATGAGATCCTACAGCCGAGATCGACCGAGGCGGCTCTGGCGGCTCTATCCACCGTCAGATCCACCTTAGCTGTCTCCGGAGCCAATAAATGGCGAGGCCGAAGACGGCCTCCAACTGATTTTCTCGTTTGCGGAAAGGAGTCTCTGTTGTTCTCTTGGGAGGTAGGGGGGGGGGAGGTGGAATCGCTGCTGAAGGTTCTCCCGATCTTCGTTAACCTAGAAATTTACGATTTTTGTCTTTCTGGAAATTGAAGTGGAGAAGGAACCTTTTACAGCGGAGAATTTTGTTGGGTAGTAGTTTTGCATTTTGTGTGGGAGATTTCTGTATTGTTAGGGTGAGGGGGAAGTCGGTGATTGATTGGGGCGTTTCGGAGGGTGCACGTTCCTTTTTTTTTTTTTTTTTCTTTTATCTCTTTTGCTGTGGACGAAGAATATCGGAAGTTCTTTTGTGTTGTGGCTGGAAAACATTGGAGGATTGTCGTTTGGGTGGAATGATGCGGTTGTGCTGATTATTGAGGTTCTTGTTTTATTTGAGAGAGGATTTTTGTGTTCTGTTTTGTTCCGAAGGTGAGTGGTGGTGAATTTAGGTTGATGTTTTTTTTTTTTTTTTTTTTTTGTAGAGGGAGGAGTGTGAGGAGTTTTGCTCTGTTTTTCTCTTCTGTGAAGTTGTGTTTGTTTTGATCTATTGTGGAGCTCTTTGCTTTCGAATATCAGCTGGAAAAATTTTTGACGGTAGTTTTTTTGGATGGTCGTAGTCTGGTAGTGTTATTGTGAGTAAAGGCGTCTCCTTTCATTTTCGAGAAAAAAAGGAACTGTTTTGGTGAAGTAGTGGTTTATTTGTTGTTGAAGAAGATATTTGGAGGAAGAAAACTTCCTGTCTTTTGTTTTTTCGGTTGGATTGGCCGAGAAGTTTTACGTGTCCCTTGATTTCGTAATGGAGCTCCGGAGTTTAGGCCACGTTCTTCATTAGACTTCTTTCCTTTCTCTCATTTTTTTCCTTCTGCCTCCCCTTTTGAATAATTTCTAAATTCAAATTTTTTGTCTTCTGTTTTCTAGAGGAGATTGATACGATTCTTTACAAAAATTTCTGCCCGACTCCTGTGTCAGCGGAAAAAGAGAACCTCCGAATAACATCTCAAATTCTGCGAGACCTTTTTTAGTTCTAAATTCAGTTGGATTCTTGCCGAGTATGGCTATTGCTTTTACCCGTCTTTCTTGGTGGCTTTGGGGAGGAAAGGACCGTGAATCCCCTGTATCCGCTGGATCACCATTAAATTCCTCCTCTGATATGGGATTGGGCATGAGAGAGCTGGATTCGCTGAAGTTCCCTTCGGTTAAGGGGACTAATATGCGGTCCACGTCTAGAAGGCTGAAGAGAAAGTGGCAGAGCAGGGAAGAACGCAGAATCGATAAAGAATATGATCTGGTTCTGGTGCCATCAGATGGCGGATGCTTATCGGGATCGGAATCAGACGACTCGGATTGGTCAATTGGATGGCTCGAGCCTCACGCCCCTGATTTCCAGAGCGATGATGAAGGAGAGGGCAGTTTTGCTGTGTTAGTCCCTTGCTATGGACGTGGCCGTAACGAAATGGTGGAGAATTCCAAGAGTCAGCTCTTGGGTGCTATTGTCTCGTCCAACCTTGCAAATGGGTATTCTGCCGGTAAGTTTACCATGTCAACTACAGACTGTTTACAGGCTACTGTTTCTTTCAGTTTCCGGTTTTTCTTTCTGTTTTTCTATATTCTTTGAAAGCGCTATACGTTTACTTAGTATTGAAATGCCATGAATGAACAGTTCTTTCATGTAGTTGGCTGTACCCTTTCACGGGAATAGCTGAATGGTTTAGCTTTTCTTGTAATGTCCATGGGATAGTCGCCTAATTTTTGTGGAAAGGTTTTTGGAAATTATGGTACTTATCTGTCCGAGAGAATTTCTCACCACAAGAAGTTGGTCAGGATATACTATAGCTAGTCTATCCCCATATTGATTATTAGCAGCGCCTTGTTTTCTTGCTTGTTTCTTAAAATTTATTTTCAACATAAGAAAAACTGTGCCACAGGATGAAACACTCTGAAATGTTTTTTTTTTTTTTTTTTTTTTTTTTTTTCTTAATTTCCATTTTTCTCTAGGAGCAGGCACCTCCAGCATGTGTATGGTCTTTTCCATCTAAACACAATCAGAACATTGCTAGGCAAGACCAAGAACTCACTGTTGGTGTTTCTATATTACTTGCTGCTTTCATATTGCTTCCTCTTCATTGTTGCTATCTCTATCTAGGTGCAGCGAGTTGATATTTGACATAGAAAATGTCCAAATTTTCAATAGCTTGAGCTGCTGTGGCAGCACGTGACCTGGTTTCTGTTGTCTTCCTTCTCTTTTCCTGCTGTTATACTTTCCTCTCCTTTAATACTCAGAGAAAAGAGTGAAGTCATTGTTCACTGGGAGCTAGCACGTATGCTTTTGATATTGACTCTTCTCTATTAATTATCTTTTGTTCATTAGCTTGTTTAATTCTGCCCATATGATAGTTAACCTACATTTTACTCTCATCATATTCCTAGTTTGCTTAAATTTCCTGTTTTCGTTTATGGTGAAAAAAATCGCTATTATGCTATTGCTTATTCTGTTTGAAATACATTAGTATTTCAGTGTGTTGCATTGTTGTTAAAACATTCCAGCTACAGAAATAAAATAGTTGATTTATTTACTTGTGCAGATAGCAAGAAGTACATGGAGGAGTGGCTTTCTTCTCTTCGGCAAGCTGAAAGCTAGGACTAAATATTATTATTAGAAGCTTGGTGGCTCTTGAAAGTCTTCTTGTTTCCCTTTCCCCTGGAGAATATGAAACCGAAAAAAAATACAAAACATAAAAACAAAAAAAGGAAGAAGAGGAAGAATTTCAAAAAAATGGGCATCTAATTTATCAATCTGTTCAGCTCAAATCATTGGGACAACATATCATGCTATTTTGGGTTGTAGCAAACTACTTGTGCCATAAGACCAAAAACACCAGCCTATTGTTTCAAGAGAGTGAGGGAGGGATGCTGCAAAGTGCTGTGGAGTGTAACACCAGATATTTTGGTGATCGGAGAGTGACTGAGACTAATTTGTTGATTCTTTTCCTCCCTGCTTACCCTCCTTAAAGTGGAGTGTTTGAATTGGTGGAGGGTAACTCTATCATGGAGATGAGTTGGGATTCTTTTTATGTAAATAACAACCTTGTACATATGACAGTCCCCTTTGTTTGTACATAAACTACTATAATGAAGAGCCACTTTAGTATATTTCTCTTATGTCATATTGTCAGAAAGATTATTCTCAAAAAAAAAAAAAAAAATTGTCAGAAAGATAAACCACTGTTTTTAATTGCTCTTAACACATCACTGCTACTGCCTGAAGAACTTTTACTCATGCTTTCTTTCCTGTGGATGCAATCTGCAGAACCCCCAAAACATTCTCATTTAAGTGTTAAATGGGAGAATGCTTCTGCAGTATCTGGCTTGTGTGTAAAAGTAAATCCCGTTCTCATTACTCAATCTATCTAAAGCTAGCTTTTACGACAAATACTGTTCTGAGAACTCCACTACTATATGGTCAGAATCGATCTTATTGTCTATACCTATAACACAGCAGCTGGCACTACTACATTTCTTGAACAAAATTACTATTGCAGAATGTCCGAGAGAAAGATTTTCACTGTGGAAAATATCCCTTCTTAACAAGCTGGAGCATGAAAATATCTCTGTTTGCCTCTTCTTCAACCTATTTTATTGGTAGATCTATCTTCTTTCTATACAAATTCAGAGTATACATTTTCTTGTAAAGACCATTGAATAGGCTGTAGTAGGCAAACATCATTTGTCTAACAACAAAATAAAATGCTTCTGTTGTGCTGTCTTTTACTGTTGCCAGAGTAGGGGAAGCTGAGAGAAAAAGACAGTGGAAAGGAGGAAGTTATTTTATTCCCTTTAAAACAAAAGTCCCAACATGAAAGTTGAAGAAGAAAGAAGAGCAAATGTAGTGGGAACAAAAGTAGGGTCAGGCAGTTATGCCTGCAATTACCACTTTGGAATAGAAATGTTCCTAAGCTTTATAATTTCAAGTGGGGAGCACATTCTTACAAGCCTGATGTTGATCTTCCATATGATTTCGTTCATCAATGAATCAGTAACCATATCTGGCTTTTGCTTAATTTTTGTCCTTGGATGCTAGTGGAGAAAGCATCCAAACTTGGCAGAGGCTTGCTGGTGACTCAAACGCTCCTTTCTTGACAGCCATCCATGGATCAAAGTGTGGTACGTGATGACTTGAAGGGTCAAATCTATTACCAGTTTGCTCCTTTGTTTGACAGCCTTCCATTGATCAGAGTGGTATGTGATGACTTGAATGGTCAAATCTATTACCAGTTTGCTGAAGCAGAACTATAAATCCAAATGGATGAAGGAAAAGCTTTATCGTTCCTTGAATACCTTGTTTTTTAAGGAACTACAGACTCCAACTTAAGGTTCCAGTTCAAAATGCACAGCTAAGTTGTCGTCCTTAGACCAAGACTGTAGAAGAGATCATAAAATTTTTATCAGATGTATGAAGAAAGAACAAACAATCAACTGTTCCTGGAAGTAATAAGGTTGCTGCAGAGCTCCAAGGAAGCTAAACCATATGAGGTGTCCATGGGATTTGGGTGAATCAAAATAGAGGAACAAGAAATATAGATGACTCGAGTTTCGCTGTTGTCAGCACAATCAGTTCAACAAATTCACTCTTGTCTTGTTCTTTCATAGTTTCATATCCAGTGGTACCTTCTTGCTTATGCTCTAGCTTTTATGGTTAACAGTCAATTGGATTCATAATCTTCAGCAAACTAATGCTGCAAATTGTTTGCATTTTGAGCAATTCCTTTTTGGATGTCTTCTAGATTCGCGTCTACTCAGTGATTTTTTTTTTTTTCAATCCCTCGTTATAGGTCGGTCAGTAAGCTGCTAGTAAACAACCTAGTGAAAATTCTCATCCACTTAGGTGAATGATGTTTTTCTCAATTCCCTGTAGTAGGTCACTAAGTTGCCACTAACCACTGTTGCGAGAACTGTGGGCGTTTGTCCGGCTTTGATATTAATCCTCGCAATGCTTTGAATCCCTTTCACGAGTTGAATGTCATTCATTACTGAACGAGGTCCGAGGCCTTTCTAGCCAAGGAAACGAGCTAAAGCAGATCTCTTTGGCTCTTTCCAACAGCTAGCAAACACACATACCCTTTTAGAGGGCGCAGTCCTCATAGAAACCCGCATTACTATTCTAGCAGGCGCGCTCATTCCAAGTGAACAAATTGCTTTTTGTATCTCAACGTATATTTCTCTCGATGAGAGATTCATTATTGTCTTCCTCCATGCCTTCCACAAGTGAAACACGGCTTAATGAATTGGAAAAGATATTGAATTTAACCGGAGTAACAATTCTTTACAGGAGAAGTGAACACATACTCAAACTGAACCAAGAATTCCTTTTAAGGAGGAAAAGAAAAAAAAAAACATTCTCTTCCTGCCCTATAGATCTACTAATATTTCAAATAAACAAAAAGGGGAGAGAGAGCACAGGGCCACCCGCTGGCAGACTAGAAAAATTGACAGTCCTCTTATCTGAATCATGGCAGAGATGAAGAATTAATTTGGACTCGTTGTACTATCCTTGCACCTCTTCCCTTGGCAATGTAAAGGCCAATATGATGCATCAGCTCCTGCATAGACACAGACACAGGTGAGAAATGACCTGGTTCTAGCCTTGAGGCATCCATATGTTGCCATTTATGCTAAATGTATTGGTTGAACTTTTTATATAGCAGAATTAGAGTTATTTCTCTGATGCTATTCCACTCCTTTTAGACATTATTTGTAAGGGGGAAAAAAGATTAAGAGGAATTTGACTTTCTTACAACTGTCGACATTCTTACTTGAAAGGAACTGTAATGAAGAAAAGATACAGAACCATAGCTTTGATTGGTGTTCATTTTTGCATTTGTATGTAAAGAACTACTGTTCAGAATAGGAAAAGTGCAGCTCAAGAGCTGGAAAAATGTGGTGAAGCAATAATTAATTGAGTGTTATAGAACCTGGGGATGAGCAACAGCCCCTTTCATGGTCCTTGCAACATGAACTGGAAGATCATACGTAGCACAACCCTGTGAATATACAACAACCTCTTCCAGTGGGTGAACCAAACCATGATTCCTTGCGGATACGGCCGTGGAGACAAAATCCAAAACACAGATATCTGTGCAAATTCCTACCACCAAAATCTTCAAAAGTTCTGGGTGTTAGTAAAATCTACGAACTAAATGATTGACATGGACTATGATTGCAATGTAGCATTTGAGGAAATAACGAAAGACTTACTAATTGAATTTTCTTTGCCTCCACCCAATTGATGAAGGTGTTTGATCCATCTTCATTTATTGAACCGATAAGCCCATTTATGCAATCTTTACGTTTACAAGTGGCATTTGGGTCCTTCTCCAACCACTCAAGAGCTATCAGGAATATACCATGAAAAGACAATGTCATGTTGCAAAGTGGTAATCTCATGTTCAAGACAGCTATTTCAATAAAAACTATAAGAAAATAAGAAGTAAATTTACATAACAAAGTAAAATTAGGCACCTGGAACCAGATTTTCTTCTCCTGAACCAATTATGCAATGAGGAGGATAAGGGCTCTCTGGTTTATCGGGATAATGAGTATCCAGAAAAGCAAAAATAGGCCAATTTCTCTCAGAGAACACCTTGGCAAGCTTTACAGACTCTTCAATCATCAAAGAAATTTGCTTGTTGGGTTCTGTTGGAGCCTGTAATCAGGACAACCGTTGTTAAGATAAACGACCAAGCAATATCATATAAACAAAGCAAAGTTTGATTATAGATACTACTGACAATCGCCCCAAGTAACAAGCAAAAACTGACATGTATAGGGCATTCCAATTGAAGAATCAAAGTCCAAAGCGCTCAACTAGCTGATGTGATAAAAAAATAAAACTGCTAACCCATCCACGACACATGTACTCTTCATTTTTTGGGGCTCTTTATGAATGCAATCTTCAGTATGGGAGATTAGGAAAACTAACAATATGGAGTCAACCCAAAAACTTCAATAGAAAAAAAGCTTCAATCTTGACACAAGCTAATAGGCACATCAAAACTAGTTTTGTCAGATCGAAACAAAACAAGTACTCAACAACAATATAACATGCACAAGGTATTCCACACTCTCAAATTCAGTTTTCGTCTAAAGCCTCCAAGAAACCGAACGAGAAAAGTTCATCTGCTAGAACTGTCACCGAGAGAATCAAGACTGTCAACAAATCTATGAAACAAGACTCAACGAACTAGAAGACACTTAATTCTCTCTCACGTCGCACATGAAACCATGACAGCACAAAAACGTAAACCACCCATCAAACTAATCTATAAAAAAACAAAAAAACAGTACCAGATTCCCAGCTCCAACTGTGCAAAAACCGTTTACAATGTCCACGAGAACGAGACCCACTTTGAGTTCTCCCGACAAAACCAACTCTTCATCGCCATCGAACGGTAACTCATCCTTCAACATATCGATTATTTGCGGCGATACCATTTTCTTCAATCCACCTGGTGGAATCAATGACAAAATAGCAAAAACGTTTCCTGCTCTCTTCTTGCCTTTATTCAATCTCCGAAACGAAAACAAACACAAAAAGAAGCTATCTTTTCCTCCTTTCTCAACCTTGCAGTCCAGCCGTCCAGGTCTTCACACGCCCCTGTTCAATATATTTGTACGCTAGACTCTCATCGTCGTTTTCATCTTTTCGTGACTTGAGTCTGAAAAGTCAGAAACAACCGAATTCCGTGGTCATTGGACTTCCCCGCCAAAAAAGTAATAAATAAGAAATTAAAAAATTAAAACAGAAAAAGAAAAAATATTCTTACGTGATACCCGTTGGTCTTCTTTGAAGGCTTTGAATCGGAGACAAGGGACCAGATCACCAGTGGTCCAGAGCTGATTTACGACTCGGAACATTGACACAGATTAACGGGAAATCGACAAATGCTGCATATAAATATGTAATACAATCATAAAAAGTAAAAAAATGTACCAAATTTAATCTCTTATTTTCATTTAATCGACAAGAGAACAACTACCCAAAAACCCTTGAGAAATTTACTCGTTTCGTAGACGGAGGACAACAAGAAAGATTCAGCTTTTCCTTCGGACTAACAAGACGATGACAAATGTTTCGCGATCCAAGTGGCCATTAAGAGTGAAGACGAAGACGGGCAGCACATGCAGAAAAGGGAGAAAGTCAATCGCTAAATGCTGTGTCTTGTCCCTCCCCTTTTTACATAACAATCACTTCCACGCCTTTTTGGAAGCAGTCTGAAACAGATGGAGACAAGGCCTGATCCAAGATCCAACACACTCTATACTGGACTGACATTGATACTTCAGTGGAAAAGTTAAAACTGGATCCGACCCAGTTTTGTCTCGGCTGCCTAAATCAGATTAGGCCGAGTTCTGCCCCAATCTGATGACAAAAACATATTCCAAATATTAACTAATGAGTCAACTCGCTGGACCATAAAAACAGCGAGTCAGACTAGGGAAGACTGTATCATAAAAACCATGTTTTAAGCACGGGTTAGATTTGAAATTACACAAGATTGAGAAGATAGTCATCTCATCTCTTACATTAAGGGCTGGAGATCTTTCTAGTAATGAAAATTACACAAATTATTGTTGACATTCATCAGACTCTAATCCTGTGCACTAAGAACGTATTTCCCCTGTATGTAACTTGCCTTTCCTCAGCGTTCACAGCCCAGAGATGACCCTCCAATGCTAATGTCCCTTTCACGCCTGCACTTTCCCACACAAACTTGAACAGCTTGAGAGCTTGGTTCAGGTGTTTTATGCCAGAGCAGACCATCTTCTCATTGTCTGATGTCAAGATTTGCCCAATCCACAAATGGAAGGTCCTTCCCTTACCGTGAATCGCACCACAAAGATCTACTTCAATGTCTGTAACACTCCCATATAAATAATATAACAAGAGGGTAAACAAACATTTGGATGAATGACCCAGCTGTTGAGACAGCTTCTTCTTCACTAAGTGCTCCTGATGCCTTGACTCCTTGTATCCAGCATCTTTGTCTGCCGGGACTTCTTTTATCTGATACAGCCCTTCTTTCATTGACTCAAGCTTCATTACATGATGAACCAATCTTTTTTCACGTCTTAAACATTTCATAAGATCATAGAACATTTCTAGAAGATCGCCCCATTTACGTGGAGGCAGGTCATCGGCCTTCTTTTGGGTCCCAAGCTTCATCCATGAAGGAGAGTCAGGATCAGACGATTGGGTGACATTGGCCAAAAACTGCAAACAACTACAAACTATTTGTTCACCCATTTGTAATGTGTGGGTCGAGGAATGGCACTGCAACACACCTATCTCACTTCTCAGATTCTTTAGTACCTCTTCAAGAGCTCCTCTCCATATGTGGTGCTGGGTTACCTGTGGACATATGGTCAGACGAACTTCCTTCCTTTGTTGTGCAGTAACATTTAGGAAATCAGATACCCTGGTCAAAGAATTGAGAACCATGGATTCTCTCTCTTCTGGTTTCCCAAAACAAGGACCAGATATGGCTTTCTGCATCGAAGGAGAAGCAATAAGGACTCTAGCAAGTGACTTGAATGCTTGCAAGTCACGGCTTATACGTTCATCTTTGATGATAGAGTCATCTTCCATGTTTAATAGCCTGCCATTGGTGAGACTCACATTTTTAAGAATTTCTGTGAGATTTACCAGCTCTTGGTAGCCTTTTTGGTACCATTCAGACAAACGAAGGTCTTCATCGGACTCTTGAGAGTGGTAGGACATTGCAATCAAATGTCTGTTCCCATTATTTATACTTTTGACAACCTTGGAGCCCTTCAAAAGGACGCGTAACATTGGACAAGAACTCCTCACCTTTTCAGTCACTTTGGCATCCCCAGCTCTTTCCCTTCTGCTCAGGGTCTTGTTTCACACTTACTGTGGATCCTCTTCACCCCTTTCCTCTGAAAATCCAACCCAAGCCAACTTCTTCCCATGACTAGCCCTGCAACAGCAAACATTTGCAGTAAGCAAAAGTTACAACTTTCGAGTGTGAAAGCAGACACTGCTTCCCGAATGATCATTGCCTTACAACACCATCCAACGCACTTCATTAAACTACTTCACAGTATAGACTAAAGTACAGCCCTTTACATGAAAGAAAAAGTTGCCCGATTCACGACCACTTTCCCAAGAGGAATTGTTTCATACACGTTATGCGCAATGACAAACGCGAACACTAAAAGGACCACGACAGAGTGAGCTTCCTCTGGACTTCAAAAAGCGTACTCCCAACGTACTAAAACAGAGCCATGGGCACCGTTAAGAAGGTTTCTCTACATCAAAATTCACCATAAGAATCGCTGAACCAAACTTACAAAGGAAGATACAGAAGGAATCGGGATTTGCGGTTTAAGACGAGCCTGCTGACCAGTCCAACGCTCTTTCCTTCTCTGTTTGGGACTTTTGAGTTATGATGGACAGAGTCGTCACAGAGGCGCTCCAGAGGACTAATTAATAGAGGAAGGGAAGATCAATACATTGTTCAATATACCTCTCTACTAATAAATATATCGATATATAGAATAAATTGCTTTACACGTCATTTATTCATTTATAGGACAAGTGGATAATCAGACAAACATAATTAGTACAATTTTATAAATTTATAAAATCATAAAATAAAACTTCAAAGTTCAAATATTAAAAAGAGGTAGAGATAATATTGTAGTCATAGTTACATACACTAAAGGCTAAAGCCACATATCACATATCAGATATCAGTAATAAGTCCAGAAAAATTGTGCATAATACATTGAACCCACTGTCGTTAACAAGGTCTGTCTAGTATAATAATCTCAAACCATAAACTAAAATTACAAGAGATCCCTTCGCACATCAAGCTATCGAAACTTGGCTGACGATCTTAGCGCCCCTCGTCTTGGCCATGTATAAGCCAATATGATGCATCAGTGCCTTCATATACCCACAAAAATATACAACAATATTAGTAAATTGCACCAGGTTCAATAATAATCCAAGGAAGAGGAAAATTGTACAGAAGTCCAAGTTCGTTCATAAACATGAATCCAGACGAAATTCAACTTGTTTTGTCAAAACCCTGAAGAAGAAGATGAGAGACTACCTGGGGATGAGAAGTAGCTCCTTTGATACTTCTGGTAAGCTCAACCGGGAAATCAAAGGTAGCACATCCGGGCGAGTGCACCA
The DNA here is from genome assembly GCA_019845555.1 of Aristolochia fimbriata. Taxonomy (NCBI): domain Eukaryota; kingdom Viridiplantae; phylum Streptophyta; class Magnoliopsida; order Piperales; family Aristolochiaceae; genus Aristolochia; species Aristolochia fimbriata. The sequence goes on along the minus strand of CM034084.1, from coordinate 20,474,954 downwards.
CAACTTCTTCCAGTGGAGGTACAAGGCCTGCGTTTCTGGCTGATAAGGTGGAACAAACAAAATCCAGCAAGCAGATATCAGTGCAGACTCCCACCGCTAGAAGCTGCAGCGACAGTCAGTAGATAATCAGAATCTCATATGTAGAAATAATCTCAGTATACTGTGCTTTTCTTATGCTGCTTGTCAATGGTGGTAAAAACAGGCCTCATAGAAATCAAATGATAGATGGTTCTTAATCTGTAGAGGAATTCTCTCTTAATCCTCCTCCTTATGACTGACGGATAACAAATCTGAAACAAAGTTTGATTGCTTACCATTTTGATCTCGTTGTTTCTGACCCAGTCTATGAAAACATTGGAACCATCTTTCTCCATTGAGCCAATGAACCCATCAAAACAATCTTTGCGTCTGATTGTCACGTTGGGCTCTTTCTCCAACCACTTGAGATCTGCAGATCGCAGAAACAGGCATAATCCCAGTAAGATAGTAGGTTTTCACTGCCAGAAACTGGAAATTGAGCGGATGTTTCACTTGTGTAGTAATCAAAATGGTGATTGGGATGCAAAGTTTTGAGAAAAAGAAGAGAATAAAATACCCGGAACTAGATCATCTTCTCCAGACCCACTGATACAGTGAGGAGGATAAGGCGGCTCTGGTTTGTTAGCCTTATGTGTATCAAGAAAAACAAGAAGAGGCCATTTCTTCTCACAGAACAACCTAGCCAACCTTGCGGACTCCTCTATCATCCCTGATATCTGTTTGTTTGGTTCTCTCGGCGCCTGGAAAAAAGCTCAAAGTCTCACCGAAAAGTACCGACAACATAGAATTGAAATTGATTCTATAAACAGATGGAAGGTCGTAAACTCTGTCATACCAAATTCCCAGCTCCAACAGAGCAAAAGCCATTGATGATATCGACCAGAACAAGTCCAGCTTTGAGATTTTGGCTAAGAAGAAGAGGTTCCCCTTCCTCGAGTGGCAGCTCGAGTTTCACCTGATCGACTACAGTAGATGCCACCATTTTGAGCTTCGGAGATTGCACCAACTAAAGCCCAGAAGAAAGGACCTCGAGTCGGTTTACTTCTGATATATGTAGACGGGATGATGTCTGAAGGGTACTCTTAGGCGAAATATCTCCTGTAAAATAAGCATCTAGTCTTCAGCTTTGAAAGACGAAAGGACGGAAATTAGATCTCACTGAGACTCTGGTCATGATCTTCGAAGGGAAAATAACAAACAAACAAATTCTTCTAATAGCTTTAACAACATCTCACGTCACTGATTGTTGATAATTCAACTCTTGATCGACCCATTTCAGAAAGAATAACAAACAAACAAACAAGTTCTTCTAAGAGCTTTGTCATCTCACGTCACTGATTGCAGAATATTTGACTCTCTGAGAGACCCATTTCAGAAAGGCCAATCTTTTATCTTCAAACATTTCTTCTGTAGAGAGGAAAAGCCACTCCTGAAGTATCGCTGTCACCTGGTAAATGAACAGCGTATAATATCATAAAGCTCCACACTCAATGAGTAATTTCTGCATTTCCCATTTCCGAATCGAGCGCGAGGTACATATAACTCAAACAAGGAGTAATAATAATAATGTACATAAGCTTTGTGTGCACGCTTGTAGAATAAACCGCAGGTATACAAGGTATGGCATCTGCCTGAAAATCTAATGCGTAATATGTACTGCTAATAGAATATCAGAGGGTGGTCCGTACATGTATCACAGCAGTGGTGCCCGGTGCATGTCTCACAGCAGTGGTACGTGGTACATGTCTCACAGAAGTGGTGCTGCATGAAGGAAAAAGATGTCACTTGCCCTTGTTTGAATCTTCAGGTAGCTGCAAACCCATGAGCCCAAGCAGATTTGAAGCAGGGCCAGGAAGCCCCTGTTGAGAAGAGAAGGAATCAAGGAGACTTTTCACGAGATTTACATCCACATCTACAGGGGAGAAGTCCTCTTCCATGTCTTCAGTGGCAGCTGGTGTTACTTGCTCCTGAAGATCCACAAAGACACTAACGTCAAAACTAACATGGTAAATTAAATTCATGTAAGACTCTAGAACGATGTTTGGCTGAGTAAATTAAATTCACGGAAAAACTTGATGAATGAGCTTATGTAAGACTCTAGAACGATGTTTGGCTGACCTTGCTAGCACTTGCCGAGGGTTCCCCATTTGCACGAATGAAACTTTTCTGGAGTGTAGTTGGCTTCAGTTGCTCGTTCAATGCATTGGAGTATGAATCCATGAATGAATCCTCCATGTTTCCATCTTCAATATTGCTCTCATCATCAGAGTCATCTGCGTAGTTGAAAATATTTCATACTGAGAAGATAATCAAATGAAAGAAGATGGCCACAGATTTTCAATTAAAAAAGAAGTTTTTCAACAATGCATGTATTCGTGCTGAAATCCTGAACAAGATAGCTTTACTGGTAAGTCTGGCTTCTTGTAGTGAACCATAGTCATTTTTCAGCAAAAATGCATCTAGTCAACTATGTTTGTCAACCTACAAAAGAGTATGAAAAAAAAACCTAATTCACACAGTAAGTATCATCTATCAATGCTTAGTAATACCAAACTCATTCATATTCAGGAAGGAAATGTAATTTTGCCTGGAAGAAGAAAAGTCAAAACCAGGTAGGTAACTTGTTTCTTAGGATGCATAAAGACTGAAAATTCATTGCTGACATGTACATTCAGGCTTTAAAATTTGCTTTGAATAATAGAAAAGAATTAAAGGCAAAGATATTCCTTATGCAAAATGAGAGGTTAGTTTTGCGTAAATCAGCATAAAAATGTTAACTTTTCCACTGCCCAATGTGTAACAAGTGCGGCCAGAAAGGTTCTACAAGGAAAGAAACTCGGGTCTTAGGCAGTAGCTCTATGGTCCCATGGGAGTTATTACTGCGGGAGGTCTTGGGTTCGGGTCTCCACAGCAGCATTAGGAGTAAAACTTGTAATTGGGAGTAAAATGTATTCGCCTTCCTAAAAAAAAACAAGGAAAAAAACTTACATCACTATGTCCACAGAAGCATAGACAAACTAAGAAGAATTCTTTTTGAGTTTTTTATAAACAAAACATCACAAAGAACAGACCATCAGAAATTTAAAGCCTAGTTTATCACCACAAAAAAAGGAGAGGGGAAGAGAACTAGTTACCAAAATCCATATCTGATGCAGAACTGTTGCCTTCATTAGAATCCACATGAGATGCGCCAACTTCTTGACCCATATGACCAACAACAGATTCCATCTCTTTCAGAAAATGTTCCACATCGAAGTCCACTTCCTTTGAGTCCCTTCAAATGGAAAGCAAGAAAAATATAAATAAAATATAAATAAAATTAAAGAGAGATGAGCGGGAATGTTTTCTTTTCATGACAAAATCTAGAATTTGTTTCAATACCATGTAATGTGTACAGAATAGAATGACAATATAAGAAAAGGAGAAACAGATAACATTTAAAAAAAGAATGCCTATCAACAAATTAATGATTCTAAACAAGTGTCTCCTAGAGAAGATCCACATCAGTTAAAATAAACCAGAACAACTAACCACCCACATTAGAGATACTTCCACTGACCCCCTTTTCTCTGTTTTGCAGAGAACCATAGAGGAGCCAAAAACCAGCCGTCCCCCACCACGGGCCCGCAGAGGAGGGGTGACCAGCCTCCCATCTGCCATGTGGACCTTCCCCTTAGTCTGTCAATGACCCGACTCAGACACTTCTCCGGGCCAGTGTTTGGGTCAGGCCTTATAAATTGTCCTATGTAGTTTGAACAGCATAAAACCCGCACTAACTTACATAAGACAACAAAGATGACGACAATGACAAATATCAGTAGATGGAACAAAGGAGAAAGTGGAGGTACCTGTTTTCTGGAACTTCTGCTCCCTCAAAACTAGAAACCTTCTTCACAAATGCTTCCATTGATTTTGCAATGTCACCAAAATTGAATTCATCTACTTGTCTGGAAGAAGGACGAGAATCACTCTGTTCTCTTGATTTTTGTTTGGTTGTACGTTGTGACTCATAGAGATCCATCTCCTTCTGTCTCTCTTCCAAGGCTGAGTTCAACTCACTCTCCCCATCATAAAGCCAGGCATCATCATCTGATGGAGGTATCTCAATATCTCTGAAGTCATTCATGGAGTGAGGTAAGGAAAGAATTTCGTCAATTCGCCTCACAGGAGCACTCATCAATTCACTGTAACAAAAGAAATATACAGAAACTTGAGATTAGAAACAGAATGTCCATTATATTACTTCTGTAACAGCAAATATTTTTTAATGGTGATAAAAAATATGCCCACTGCTCTAATCACTGGTGACAATTAAACCAAGACGCGCACTAGAAACCTCCTCATGTAAACACTGAGCCAAAGGCTCAAGTCACTTCAACAACTCAAATATACACTTTTTTTTTTTTTTTTTTTTTTCAATAAGCAACCCTTGGACAATTTCCCAGGACATCACCAATTCAAAGCACAGCAATGCTAAAAACATGTCTACACCAACAAGCTAATAGAAATTTTCATCAATAACCATTTGCAAAAATATAAAGGAATGAATATTGTTTCCTGGAATTCCATAAGAATAGAATAAAATGAAATGGTCTTTACTTCCAAAAGAAGCAAACAATCATGCTCATATTTTAGCTAAAGAATGGGTTATACTGCATCTCTCGGAAGGTGTTGATCTCCTTGTTTCTGTCCTTCCCCTTCGGCTTTTTAATGAAAGGGCACATCTTCAGGGAAGAAAATTATAAAAAGAAAGAATGAAATGGCCATCAATACAATTATTTTTTGAACACATGGAAAAAGATTAAGTTGTTTATCCTGTAAAATCGTAACAAAATATTGCCTGTAAAAGCAGAGGGCCTGATCTCCACATTTCTTTTCTTTGGACAAAGAATTATGGTATGTAACAGCCTTTATGTGAAATAACAGAATTCAACTCCATAACTGAGCATAAACAGCAGTATGTGGAAAAACCATAGAATCCTTGTCCAATGACAGGACAACTATTGTCACTTTGTTTGTGGCCCATTATGGAAAAAATCTAATCTCTAGAAAAATTTTAAAAAATAAAAAAGAAAGGTTATAGCAGACTGAAATCAATCATTATAAAACATCACATCAATAACAGTAGATAATAGCAAGATTATTGGCAAAGACAACATGCAGATTCAACACCCATCAAGTATAACTACGAAGAAAAGTGTACTGACCCAATTATGATAAATGCAACTAGAGAGAAGAGCAATGAGCTACTGGTTAACTTGGAAGAATTCATTTCAATTGAACTAAGCAAGTCAACTCAAGTACGCTAAAGCAAGCTCATTGTCGTTGAATTCATTTAACTTTTTCCCGAGAATATGGCTCAAAATCTAATCTAACAAAAGCAAATAAATAAAGAAATGACTTCATTACCTTGTCCGAGAAAATGTAGCACTCTTTCTATAGTACTGTTCTGCATTTTCCATAAGCTTGCGATACTCCTTCGAGCCAGGAAGAAGCCCCTTAAAGTACCCACTATTCTCCAAAGACTTTTTAAAGACTTCCCAGGTACTTCCTTTCCCTTCAGACCCTGCCCGCTTCCTCATTTGATACATCATTTCAAACCCGCAAGCAATCTTCATACCTAATTCAGCTTCCAAAAAGCCCTTCCTATCATCTGCTCTCCTCGGCATCGGGTAGCATTTTGGCGCCTGAAATTTCTGCTGCACCAATTGGGCGTACATAGCACGGGACATCCTCACCGAGACTCTCACCATCCCTTCTTCTTTACCTTTTTCAAGAAACTTTTCCATCTTCGCAGCAAACTTCATGGAGTCGACGTCCCGATCGTAAAACCCCTCCACGGCCAGAGAAATCAGGCACGGCTCATGCTTCAGAACCCATGCAACTGAAACCGGAACTTGAACCGTGACCCGGTGCATGTTCTTCCGCGCCCGCTCAGGATAATCAGCTATTCTCCGGCTAATGGCGGCCTGGATAGAATCCGACGCTCCGGTATCATAACCGCCGCAAGACAAGATCTTCAAAGCCTCCAGCAAAGAAGGGTTAGAAGGAAATTGCTTCTTAGGGATGATATGAAGCGCCCCATTCCGTATGAACACACGGTTTTCTGTGGTCTCCGGGTTAAGCCAACGAGGGAGAGAGAAAGCCGCCTCAATGAGCAGAAACTGTCCATCGGAGTCGAAAACCTGGATAGAGAGAGATGGGAAAGCGCGGGAGACATGGAAGAGGAGAAATACAACAAACCACTCATCTTCGAGGTTGTCCCCAAAACGGGTTTTCCCGTGGAAGTGGGTAACTGGATCGGAGGAAACGGAGAGGTGGAAGGGCTCGTGCTGCCAGACGTAATCTGAAACGAAGGGAGCGACGGAGTCGAGTATCTGCTGATGAAGAACCGAGATTTCTTCGTCCAGGAAAGCCGAGGAAGACGAAGCTTTAGACAGGGAGGAATCAGGATACAGGGAATAGAACACCGTCTCGTCGGGAATTCGCGAGGTCTCCCTCTGAACTCCGCCGCTAGCTACAGCCGCCATGACTGCTCAAGAACGTTCCTGAAATTGCGAGGGAAAATCAGAAAAGACGAAGCATTCGGCGCTTATATTCTACGAAAGATTGAACTTTATGGGCGCCATCAGTCTTGCCACGTCGCGTCAAAGTTTTAACCCCACAGAAAGCCCAGGCCATGAAGGCCCAAGTTGACCCCAAGCATATTGGGCAATCTTCAGGCCCACGTACCTGGCCCTCTTCTTAAAATTTCAATTAGAGCTAGAAGAAGGGGGTAGTCACCAAATCGTGCACTTTTGAGAAACCCATTATTTCCATGTTGCAAAACACAGTAATACGAGCTCGGATCCGAAAACACAGTAATACGAGCTCGGATCCGAAAACACAGTAATACGAGCTCCTAGCGCTCATACACAGAATGCTGGCCAAAATGCAGGGTAACCAAGCTTAACCCCCAACCGCTCAGACACGGACTGCTGGCCAAAAAGCAGCGTAGCCAAGCCTAATCCCCAAGCACCCAAACACGGAATACCCCATGCGGCGCTCGGGGATAGCTCTGGGATTGAGCTTAGCTATGCTGCATTTTGGCTAGTGGATCCGAGCTCTCTACCGCCTTCTCTTTTATTTTTTAGAAGAAACTTTGTAATCACAATTCTCAATGGAAAGAAATTTCTCTCTTTAGCTATCATTTCAAATACAATTGGTATGGGAAAAACACTCAAGCCTATGTACCAGAAGTCTCTCCTCGTCTCAAGAATGTTTTACCCAGATTCCACTGATTTTTTTCAGCTGGAGGGGTTTGAATTTACAGCTTCCCCATCCTTAACAATGGTGTCATTGGGTTCTTCCTTCAGCACACCTGTTTCTACTTCCACAGGAGGCTCACTCATCAAAGCAGGGTCCCTTGTAACCTCTTTGCTTTCTACACTCGACTCAGCCAAAGGTTGACTAGAATTGACCACCTTCTCGGTCTCCCCAGATCCCATTTCAACAACAGATTGATTCTCGATATTTTCCTGGTTTGATTGATCTTTGTGTGGCTCGCCAAAGGTTTGTTCTCCTACGTCAGATACTGCCAAAGAAGGTGCCCCTTCAACCATCTTCTGATTTTCATCAGCTTCGGTCATAGATGTATCTGTTTGCATCTCTACAGTAGCAGGATTGTCATTTGACACCATAGTCACTATATGTATAGACTCCTGATACGAACTGTGTCTTTCATCTGCTTTCGAGTCTGGTTTATCTTGTATTAGAGCCTCAGAAGCAGCCTCAGAAGTTCCCAAGTTATTCTCTTCATTCTGTACAATTTCTCCTTGGGAGGAACTGGATCCTGTGGTAGAAGTTTCTGTCCTGTTGTCCGGTTGAGTGGATGGGTTTGATGGAGCAGTGCGGCTGGAAACAGCAGGCTGACCACTTGGTAGTGGTCTCCTGGGGACTCCCTGGTTTGCAGGTCGAGAGACAGAAGATACCACTGGAGCAGTCCGAATGTAATGGATATTAGATGGCCGATTCCCAATTGTGGGAGGGCTTCCTTGCTTGATATGAACAGCGTTTTTAGACTGTGCTGCTTTGAGAAGGGAAGCAGCTGTGGATGGATTAGCTATGCGAGCCCCAGCAGCAACTGCAACTTCTTGAATTGAACACTTCATTGGCGTTGATGCTAAGGATTTCTTCTGAGTAGATCGAGGTTTTGGAGGACAAGGAGGCCTGAGAACTGGTGCCATGGTAACATTAGATGTTGTAGCAGGCACTGATGAAGGATTGAGTTGACCTGTGTCAGAAAGCAGAGACCTTAGAAAGTTTTGCAAGCTCAATACTTCCGCAGATATGATAAATTCTCGTTTGCCATGTCCATGAAATATGTGCCATGTGAAAAACATAAAGGGCAAGGAATTATACCAACTGTGGACAAATTTCTCATCATAGGCATGTCAATGGCAATGGAAACTGCTTGAGCTGCCAATTGAGCTTCAGAAAGTGTGGACCCCTTCATGTTGCCTGATCCTACTGGATTCAAGCTAGCCTGTTTTTTTCTAATGATAGCCCACCTCTGCAAGTATAATAGAAAATTTACTTAGACATTTCATAAAAACGAAATGCAAACTTTTCATAACTTAAAGTTTGATATACAAGTAAAACCTGAGACAGTTGAGAAGCAGTTCTATCATGCTTAAAATCTCCTTTGAGAATATTAGCCCAGTTCCCTTCACCACATTTTTGCACAGCAGCAATTAACTCCATATCCTCTTCCTGCGTCCATAATTTCCTCTTCCTTCGTGGTGGATAGTTTGCACTTGTTGTGGGCCCATTCCCCTCCATTCCATCAGAAGATGAGACTGTAGGCAATGACTGTTTCCCATCCAATGCAGAACTATTACGTGCCAGTAGTGTATTTTCACAGGAAGCATGTAATGCTTGACCGTTTGATCCATATAGAGGCAAATGAGATTCTCCACTTGAACGATTTGATGGGCCAGGATCAGTCGCCCAACCATGAGTCATCAGGACCTGAACAACCCATTATTTAGCGAAACAATAACATAATTAAGATATAAAATTTAACTGGAAAATGGATGAGACCCAACTAACAACGTTAACAAGATTAGCATTTTACTCTTTTTTTTTTTTTGAGGAAAGTGATGATTTTATTAATTCAGGAAAGATCAGAACTACAGAGTGATGAAATGCCTAGCATTTTACATTTTATAATTACAACTTTAATATCCTCCAAATATAACATCTCACTTAATGACATGTGAAGTTTTGATTTCATAGGGTCTTTCTTTAATAGTAAAGATTTTCTTGAGAAAATGAAGAATTCTTCAAAATATGAGATATGAGAGCCTCAACAGCCAAAAGCAATAAGAACCAAGCATAAGGCAGGGGAATTCGTGCCAATAGAATTTGGGGATCCACCTTATCCTAAACTCAAGTGACGTCTGTACAATTAACTGGAAATGGCATTGACACAGCAGGATTCTTGTCAATTTGGAACGGTTCTGGTGGTAAACAAATACCAGCGTAATGTTTCACAAATAGGTGAATAACAAGAATCGCTGTCTTCATCCGCTTAGCCAGCAGAAATATGGTCTATGCAAGGACCACAGATAAGACAGATACAAGACTTGCCTCTCAGAGAAGAATATGCAAGAATCTAAAACATGGTACCTTCACAGCAGTAGCAGCTTCTGACGCAGTTTCAGAAGTAACATTAGGAGAAGGCTCTAATTCAAATTCCAAATCACTGTCGTCATCCTGGGAGCAAGTAGAAATAACTTTGATGAGTGCGGTTGTTTGTCTAAAATCAAGAAATATTAATTACAGAGAAAGAGGAGTACGATTCCTTAACTTTTATACTTCCTATTAATGTCATTACAAGTGTTCGTTCTGTTAAAAAATCTTATCAAAACCCCTTCACCTAAATCATTTTTTCTAACCAACTTTGACCTTATACTTGTGTTTTTTTTGTTTTACATAGTACCATATGGTTAGAATGCTATATCACATGAAAATGGTTGCTCTGCAATTTCCTCATGCAAATAGAAAATAGATTCAGTAATTTACAAAGTGAAGGATTCCCTACCACATGAGCAACCTAAAGCTAAAATTGATCAGAAGGATCTATGTTCAAGGTGTAGCGAGTATTTGATGCCATGCCAAAATGAAGGAATCAACCAAAAGAAGTTCCAGAAATGTCAGTATAATCCTCTACCTTCAGATTGATGTATTGCTGCAGCAGGTATTAAATCTCTATTGTAGGCTGACAGGTACGACAACAATGCAAGTGGAAATGCAAATTGCAACACAACTGAACTTTGAGTTCACCAGCAAGTCAAACATCACTATTTACCACCACAGTCGCGTTACACACATGAAAGGAAAGGAACTATCTTTTTTATGGCTACTTCGAGCCACTAGCAGGTATGGACTATAAAGAAACCTCAATGGTTGCTGGAAAAATATATCCAAAAAGAAAGTCAAACGGCACTAAATGGACTAGTTCCCGTAGCAGTATGGTATTTCACAAGGAGAAAACATACAGTTGCAAATAGAAGAAAACACTGACCAGCGGTTCAGCCCCATTTTCTATTTTTTCCACCAAGGCATCACGGTAAGCCAAATGACGCCATAGCATCTGATATTCCCGCGCACTTTGAATACCAGTAGTAGTCCTCTTCACCAATGCGTTCCAATCAATTTTCGCCCCAGCAAACTGAGAAACTTCCTGGAGTAAAGCAAGGATTGTCGTTGCAGTGTACCTATAAGGTAAAACGTATTCATAAAAACTGTTCACGGACAGTAACAAATAAAACACCTTTAAGCAACTAACTGCAGAATCCAACACGGAGGCAAACTTCTGCAATAAAAGGCCCTCATTATCAGAAACGCATAAATGTTGACACAACCGATACTTATTGGCGGCACAAGGGAAAGAGACGAACAAGAAGACCGTCGTATCCTCGTACACTCTCCCACGTTAACCATCCCGCAAGAACCAATACGGAAGCCACAAACACGAAAGAACAGTGCCATAGATTTCACAGACTCGTACCTCTGCAGCAGCAACGCAGTGTCATCTTCGGTGATGGAACCCCCCTTCTTGGTCCCAATCATCACGCCCTCGCATTTACACGCACCCAGAGGCTTCAAATCAGAATAGGGCTTCAAAGGAAGGGAAAGTTTCAGGAATTTCAGCGGGGTTTTGGAAGGGTTTTGGGGAAGAAGACGAAAATTATGTAAACGGAAACGTTGGTTGCAGGCGGGGAAGAAACTCTTCTGGTCGTCGCGGAGGGCAGGAGCATCGAGTGGACGCCGAGTCGGGAAAATCAGGAGAAGGACGGGAAGTTACGAATTCATTCACGGGGAGAAGAAGGACCGGCCGGCGTGAAGGGGTTATTTTATTAATTTCTTCAGGGGTAATTTGGTCGATTGATAAAAGGGAACGAGGATTGAAAGCGTATATATGCCTCTTCTCTTCTGTCTGCAGCTTTTCCTTTCGCTGTTTCCTCCTGTGGGCCCGCATCTCACGTCGCTATCTAATACTTTTGGCCGAGTATGCAAAACTATACAAAACTATCTAAAATTATGAATTTATGGAATTTTAAAATTGTATTTGTTCATTATTCTTTGCATTCAATGTTTTTTTTTTTTTTTTTTAATATTTAAAAATAATAATTTAAACTTTTTTATATTTTTTACAAGCAAGGTTGACTAAACTTAGTCAAACCATGTTATCTTAAATTAATACTAGCACAAAAAGCCCGTGCTACGCACAGGAAAGAATAAAAAAATATTTTGGTTTAATACATTTTAAAAATAAAAATATATGTTTATTATTTTAAAAACATTTGTTTACCAATAATATTTTTTAAAAAATTAATTTTGGGTATCTTATTTTAAATAAATATTTTATAAAATATTTTAATTTTTAATTAATTATGTAAAATTAAATTTAATATAGAAAATGATCCCACATTTCTAAGGGTAATGTACTTTTAAAATTATCAAAAAATATGAAAAACATAATAATAAAATATTAAAGACAATTAATATACTTTTGTAACAAAAGATATAGGTTATTCCAACATATACTTATAACCTATATATTTTAATATATTATTCTAAAGTTAAACATAAAAGAAATTGAAACAAATTTAACATGTTATTGACCATTAACTAATATGTTATTGATGACTAACTAATATGTTAATGGCCACCAAGTAACATGTTCCTAAATGGGTCACTCGTCGTTTTGGCGACATTCATGCATAAATCCGCTGTGTTTGGTAACAATCCATAAATGAGTAGTCATTTTAGCAACCTTCAAACATGGATCATTTGCTCTCAAGGGAAATATACTAACTAAATCTCTTCGTTAATCATTTTTATAAGCAAGTACAAATAATTCTAACCAATGTTTTAAAAACCGAACATGCCATCAAATCGGCAGTGTGTTCGGTTTTGGTCGAACTTGGTTAGATCGGGTTGGACCAATGGTTCGACCATTGAATATTATCCTCATACTTTATAAATATGTTATATTTTTATAGGTAAAAAGATAAAATTAATGTTGATTATAGTGAACCGGGCCAAGTCAATAAGAACCTGAATGGCCTCCGATTCTGGTTCAATCGGGTTGGACCGGTCGGTCCGATTCGGTTTTTAAAACAGTGATTCTAACCCTAAAAATAAATGTGTTGAAATTATTTTTAATAATGTGAAAGTAAGTACTTATGTTAATATAATAGATGGCATAATTTTGATTAGAAGTAAGTCAACCTTTTAAAACAAAAAAATAGTATAGTACTTTTGTTATATGATAAGGGTAACTTTATGTAGTTCATAAGCAATGTGGATATGAGGGTATGTGGGTGTCTATTATTTTTATGCAACCATAAGCATTAAATTACTAATGATCTTACTTTACTAGCACGGACACGTAAGGAACGACTCATAAACACACAAGATAAGATACTTTCACAGTCACAAAAGCCCAATGCCTCTTGTCAACTTTGAATAAAAGAAATGAAAAAAAAAAGAAAAAAAAAAAAATTGAAGAAGGTGGATTGGATTCTTACCCTTTTTTTTGCTGTCATTATTAAACCGAATCATATAAACATATAATTTTATCTACTTAGTGAATGCCTGTTTATGTATGAAATTAAAGAATTTGTTTATCTTAAACTTCTCTACTTCAAGATAAAATATATAAGTTAAAATATTATAATAAGCATGAAATATTCTTTTCAGTGTTTTAAACACTGAACCGAACCGGCCGGTCTAACCCGGCTGAACCAGAATCGGAGGCCAATTCGGTTCTTATAGACTTGGCCCGGTTTACTAAAATCAGGATTATTTTTGTTATTTTTTTATAGAATTATTAAGAAAGTATAAAGTATAGAGTATAATATTTAATTGTTGAACCATTGGCCAACCAGGTTCCACCAAAACCAGACATACTGCCGGTTTGATGGCCAGTTCATTTTTTAAAACACTGATTCTTTTAGTGATTTTTATTTTATATTAGACTGACATTATTTTTTTATGCTGCTAAAACGGCCGGATCAATGGTTCAAATATTGAATATTATACCGTATAATCAGTATATATTTAATATTTGTATAGCTAATAAGATAAAAAAAGTGCTTTAATTGTGCTGATTTATAGTGAACCGGACCGAGTCACTAAGAACTGTACCGCTCGCTGGTTTTAATTTAACCGGGTCAGACCGACCGGTCCAGTGCTTTTTTTAAAACACTGACTGCCCACAATAATAATATTTAGAAATTACTATTATATTTATTCAAAAAATACCTTCCAACCAATTCAACCTACTAACGTGACACATGCCCCTTGGAAGATGCATTTATTATTCTGAGACATAAATCAGGGTCAATGTAAGTTTGAATCCTAATTATGTCTTTGGAAATGTCAAAAGGGCTCTTAATGTTTTCCCATATAATGGTGTTACCATTAGCCTCTCCACATAAAATTTAGGACTGAAAGATGATTGTGTGGACTTTGGAATCCATGATTTGTTTTATTAATGACACGGATAAACTGTGTGTGATTCACTTAAGAGGTAAGTGGACAACGATCTTATCTTAATAATGAAGATGTCTGCAAAAACGGCCAAGAGCCATGGAAGAAGGAATAAGAGGTGTAGCTTGAAGAGGACTGAGAAAGACCCACCACTCAACCAGGACGAAACCAGGTTGGCTTTTCACATTCAAACAAGAAATTAAGGAAAAAAGAAAAGAATGAAAAGGGGTGGGAGAAGAAATTAGCAGAAGCAAGCGATCCTTAATGACCGAGTTAACTCGCTTGAAACGACAGTTTTCCGACCAACGTTCGGATCAGACGGGGGAGGAACTGAGGAAGGTGGTGGGTAAAGGATAAAAAGCCGATACCATTCTCCTCAGTTCTTTATTTCCCGGAAGCTGAAAGCTACTTTTCGAACGATTTTTACTCCAATTTGTGGTTATTTAAGTCATTATCTTGATTTGCAGTAGCAGTCCCTTCCACGCTCGGTATTATGCATCTGGTGTGGGCTGGCGGAGTGAAGATGAAATTTTGAAAGGGATGTCTCACTCACCACATTGATAAAAGGGAGGAAAAGCGGAGGCCAAATGATGCTTATGCTCTGATTTTTTCTTCAATGCGTCGAGCTCCATTATTGTTTCATTGAAAAATGGTGGCTCGTTTTGATTTTGCTTAGCTTCTACTCGTCACTGGTAATGATTTGGGTGGTAAGTGGCGAGAGTGGAAAAGAGCTTTGTTTGTGCTCTTTCCGGAAGAGGGATTGCTTCTAGTTCGTTATACTCGTCGACACTCTCAAAAGCCGTTGCCGGAGTAGCCGAGAGAGGATCTGGCTGGAGCTGAGTGACACCTGAGTGAGGTTTCATAGAATTGCATGATGTTTGTCGTGTTGTTTTTTTGGTTCTGGATAGAGTGTGCTACCGACACTTCTGAATGTAACTGATTTTGTCTTCTTATCCTACCTTGCAGAATTCTGAAACTGCTGGAGTAGCACTCTGTTTCGGCTTAATTCATCTGAGAGAGTTCGACACCCATTTGCGGAGTTTCTCTGTGTTCCTTCCTTCCTCTGTTTTTTTTATCCTCTCCGGGCTGAGTTTGCAGATTCCCGTTTCCCCCTACAACAAAATGGCATCTGGGTCGGAGTCAAAACTGTCTGAGAAGGCCGGTGGGCAAGCAGTACGGCAGAGACCTGGTCCGTGGCCGCCGAACATCGAACCTTTTGTTCCGAGAACCGACCACAATCCGAAAGACTTGAAATCTTGGGCCAAAAGAACTGGTTTCAACTTTTCTGGAGAAACAGAAGTTAGGGATAGAAGTGGAGCTCGTGAAGTTGATTTGGAGAGAGGTATCCCAGATCAGGAAAATGGGTCCTCTCCAAAAATTGAGATTGATCCCATTCTGGGTCGGAGGACTAGAAGTCCCCCGGATCGAAATGAAATCCAGCCAGTATCAGGAAATGGAAATGAGGTTCGTGAAACGAGGAGTGAAGCTGCTGTAGGTTCAATGGAGGAACCAAAGCGAGGTGAAAATATGAAAAAAAGAGTTGGGGTGGAGCCAATGGATGGTCCTCCTACTGTTGCATTAAATGGTAATGGAAATGGAAAGGACGTTCCAGTGGCAGCTCCTGTTGAAACCAAGAAAGACGCTTCCAAGGATGAAAAAGATGCAGAGGTAGTTGTGTTTCCGGAATCTCAAGACCTAGAGAATGTGAGGCGTAGTCCATCAAGATTGAGGTGTGGGTTGACCGAAAATCCAGGTTTAGGTTAGTAAGAATTCATTTTCTTCATTTTTGTTTGAATCCCCGTCTGGACTTGCACTCTTGCTTTCTCCACCTTGATACTGACTACTCTGTGTTTAGTGGTTGCCATCTGGTTTATTAAAGATAGGATTGTTGGAGGAAATTAGTCTGCATGTGTAACTATTCACGTTTCAATCCGTTTTAATTGCAGCTTTTACTTGCCCTATGCGCTTAATCTAGTTGGAGCCAGTGCCTTTAATTCATCTGTTCCTTTTACCTTTCTATAAATGCTTTACTGAGATGCCTCTAATATAGTCTAGTAACTCAACTGATTTTATGTTTTATGTTTGCTTTTTTATTCATTATTTGTTAGATACCATACTTTTGTTTGAAGTTGTAGATGTCATTATGGATGAAAACATCTTCCTCTTTTGAAACCGAAAGTTTGTTTCCACATTTCTGTATGAATTCCATAATCATATTTGGAGATTTTTTGTTTTGGTCCTGACCTTTTCTCCTTTTTTACTCTTTGTTTATATTTTCCGTGGGTGTTTCCTTTTGCAGTACCCCTTCTTCTTTATGGTGTACAGCACTATTTATCACTAGCTGGTTCACTCATATTCATTCCTTTAATCATGGTCCCGGCCATGGGTGGAACTGATGTAAGCAGCCATTTTCGAACGGACTTTAAGATTATTGTTACTTTTTTATTTTTTCAGTTAAATTCAAAACTAGGGAGGCACTACTTTTGTTGTTCCAACAATGACTACAGAAACTTATTGTGATCTTTGTGTCTACATATTTGATAGTATCTTTGTGCATAACAACCGAGTAGTATTGTGCCAGTTCCCTTTCCTTTTGAGTTCCATCAGTATAAAAAATGTAATATTATTGTGGGTTCTGTGACAGGAGGATACTGCAAATGTAATTTCTACCATGCTTTTAGTATCTGGTCTTACAACAATCCTTCATTCATATTTTGGTACTCGGCTTCCATTAGTTCAAGGAAGCTCCTTTGTGTATCTGGCTCCTGCTCTGGTCATCATCAATTCTCAAGATTTTCGAAATCTTAACAATAATGTAAGTCCTTACTTTAATCTGAAGTTCCATTGGTGTTGGCTGTGTCAAGGTACTTCATACAGTTAGAGCATGGGAGTAATCATAAGGTAAAAAGAATGTGCGTTTGATTGTAGATGCCTTTTGCTTGATGTTCATTTGTCTCCAAGGTAACCTGGATACCTCCATTGGTAGGCCCCATATATGGAAAGGGGTTGCGATCCTTAATGTGTGAAGAATTTTATTGTCCAAAAAAATTGTCAGTTGTACACATTCTGCTTTGAAAGGAACTGATGATTTCTTCTGCAACATCTATATGGAGAATCCCTGCCATTTTCCGTTATTATATCCCTTTTGTGCATACATAACGATTTTTTGCTTAATATTCATTGATTTCTAACCAACACAATGAGATAATTCTGCACAAGTAAAACATTGTGTGATATTTGGGAGGAAAGAAGGGATTCTTTTTTCCTACTATTTTATTTTATTTGGAAAAGATGAGGTCCTCTTTGTTGATTTAAAATAGTGCACAATGGGAACATGATCATTCTACCGAGCAATTTTCTTTGGTTTTAATATCTATGCGGACAAATTATAATCCAGTTTATTACTTCTTGATGGATACCCCAATCTGACCAGCATATTGATTGTAAACAGGATTCTCATTCTGAAATGAAAGTTCGTCATGGGTTTTTTAGATATAAAACAATATGAAAAAGGTTTTTTTGATATTTTTCCCTTCATTTTATAACAATTCTGGACAGCAATCAAAATTTTGAATTTCGCTTAGGGTTTCCTGTTAAAAATGCTTTAGGAAACCAATGTTATTTGGCACAGAAGACAAATTTTTAAATATATCTGTTATTCTTACCTTTCCTTTGATCAGACTATTATTCTTACCAGACTAACTTTTGTCTTAGTTTATTTCAGAAATTTAAACACATCATGAGGGAACTTCAAGGGGCTATACTGGTTGGTTCGATATTCCAGACTATCCTTGGATATAGCGGAACTGCCTCACTTCTTTTGAGGTAACAATGGTTCCTCTATGAAAGTAACTTTTAATTGGCATTGACGGGAGCAAATGACTGCATTAAAAGTTTATTGTTATTTGGAAACCTTACCATTGCACTGAGTATATTTAACAAGCCAGTGATTAGAAAGATGAAAGATGAGCTGCAAGGCATCTACTAGACTTGTCCTATCAAGTGATACCACAGAAGATATCTGGTTGTATTTGCTAGGGCCCTGAGTACCATGTTATAATTTTTGTCCCAATACCTTCCATAAGTGCCTACTGGGCAAAAGATCTTTTCAAGAGATTCGACATTTTGAGTCTGCTTGGTGTTTAACACAAGCAAATAAGTAAGGTGAATGCAATAAATGAATTCGTTCTGACCTGTATGTGAAGGCAGGCAAGTCCTGGTGTAAAACAGGTGGCTAAGATTACGATTCTTAAAGAGTGCATTTGTAGAAATTTGGAGTTGGCATTCCAATCAAAGATATTGACATGAGCAAAAAGAAGATGGTCTGATATCTTGGAGGTATTCATGTTAAGTTTACTGTTTGGTAAATTTTTCATATGCAGGTTCATAAATCCTGTGGTAGTTGCACCAACTGTTGCTGCAGTGGGTTTGGCCTTTTTCAGCTACGGTTTTCCTTTGGCTGGCAGTTGTGTAGAAGTTAGCCTTCCTTTGATATTTCTGATTCTTCTCTTTGCCATGGTAAAGCCTAATTTTTTCTTAAACAATGTGGAAGTCATTTACCTTATAAATATGGCCACTAGTTGTTTCATTGTGACTGCCTGATTTGCTGTTCTCCCTTTCATGTAGTACCTTCGAGGAATTCACATCTTTGGCTACCGAATATTCCAAATTTATGCAGTATGTGTCATCACTCCTCTATTATTTGTTGAATTTGGTGTAGTATTTATAGTTGTTTGGTTATTTCTGTTGAAAACTTGCAAGTGCTTCTCTGCCTCTCTGCGTTTCAGCACTCCAGGAAATTTTTGTAGTAAATGATGTAAGCTGTCATTGGATTTGTATCCCCTATTCTGCCAATTCTTTGGCGGATTCTCTTGCTCGGGATGGCTTTCCCTTGAATCCCTTACCGTTAAGGGTTCCCTCCTAATTATATTGCTTTCCTTAGAAAATAATATTTGGAAAGCTTGCACGAAATAGCAATTGAACTAAACTTTCGGCAATTCCATCTTGGAGGAACAAGAACCATGTTTTCATACTACTATCTTTATGCCTCGTTGTCATTTATTTAAGAGTGCTGTACATGTATCACAATAACTGCATGTATTCAGATTTTGCTCAGCTGCTTCTATTTTTCTCTAGTTAGCATTTCCTGTTAACACGCTAATTGATTTTGCAAAACATCAGGTTCCCCTCAGTGTCATAATGGTGTGGGCATATGCATTCTTCTTGACGGCTGGAGGGGCATACAACTACAAAGGATGCAGCCCAAACATTCCAAGCTCAAACATCTTGACAGATGCATGCCGACAACATGCTTTCACCATGAAACATTGCCGAACAGATGTGTCTAACGCTTGGAAAACTGCTGCATGGGTTAGGATTCCATATCCTCTCCAATGGGGCATCCCTACCTTCCATCTCAGAACATCTATTATCATGATCATTGTGACATTGGTTGCCTCAGTGGACTCGGTAAGTTGGCTGTTTACAAATGAGTTGTATTGGTTTAGCAACTGCTCTATCAAGGATGGACAGCCTGTGGTAGCAATCTGATAAAAGTGTGGGTGTAATCTCATTTTTATGCCCATGAATCAGATGGGGAGCTTTTTCCTGAATTTCTGTTCAAATAAAAATACCATGTTTGAAATGCATCTGTATTGGGAACTTTCTAAAGTCATCAAATTATAATGATTGAAGAATTGAACTCACTTAGGTCGGATCATATCATGCGGCTTCTTTGCTTGTTAATATGGAGTTTCCAACACCCGGAATAGTGAGCAGAGGCATAGGTTTGGAAGGATTTACCAGTTTACTTGCTGGACTATGGGGCACAGGTACTGGTGCCACGACTTTGACAGAAAATGTACATACAATTAGAGTGACACGGATGGCTAGTCGAAGAGCTGTGGAACTAGGAGCAGTCCTACTGATCCTCTTCTCCCTTATAGGTAAGCAAATATTTAATTGTGGAGTTTGTTCTCTTATCTCCCAGTTGTACCAATTTTCTCTCTTTTTCACCCGGGCAGGAAAAGTTGGAGCAATTCTTGCTTCCATACCACAGGCCTTGGCTGCCTCGGCATTGTGCTTCATCTGGGGGCTCATTGTGGCATTGGGTCTATCAACTTTACAGCACAACCAAACCGCTAGCTCCAGAAATGTGATGATTGTTGGGTTCTCCTTGTTCATCTCCTTATCAATCCCTGCATATGTTCAGCAGTATGAGCCTCTTACTAGCCTGGTACTACCAAGTTACTTTGTTCCTTACGCTGCTGCATCAAGTGGACCAGTTAACTCTGGAAATGAAGCAGTAAGTTCATCCTATATCCCTGAGACATACTGTCTACTCATACACTCACAAATACCCTTTTTTGCAGGCAAAAGCATGTAGTCGGAAGCTCAGAAACTAATGATGCTAAATACTATTATACTGTTATTAATGTTTGGATTTAGGAATTATCTTTCTCTGAAAGGTTGTTTTGTGTTCGTTTACAGCTTGATTATGCGATCAACGCACTATTATCACTAAACATGGTCATTGCACTGTTCGTGGCATTTGTATTGGACAATACAGTTCCTGGAAGCAGGGAAGAACGAGGAGTTTATGTTTGGTCGACTGCCGAGACTGTTGAAAATGAGATGGATCTCCAAGTTTATGCTTTGCCAACTAAACTTAGCAAATACTTTCGGTGGGCAAAATGTCTAGGAGGTTGAAGAATTTACAAGCCTGCATGATAGGTATAGGGGAGACAATTTTCGTCACTCATTTCTGACCCACATATATGTATACCCTTCCCTCTTTTTTTTCTTCTTTTACCTAATTTGTATTCTGGACCTAATAAGAAGCATTCAATTTATCAATTTGTAAGTAGTTTACAGAGGCATTTCATTCAATAGAAGATCAATTCATATGATTTTTACGATATCAGAAATTTCATATAATGTTAAAGATTTAATATTATACTACGTTCTAGTTCACTTGTCATCTATTTAAAGATAACAGACTTATGGTTCTCTATGACGAGGATGTCAAGCTACTTGTTTATTTTATTTATTTTTATTTTTTTTATCGATCATACGTTATACATAGTTCTGTTTCGAGATGAAGTCGAAGTTCCAGTCGGTTGAACCTGTTTATTTGCCAGTAATGGATGAAATACAGGGTAGTTACCGCCATGGCAGCAGGCACCTGCAAGGCTCCAAGTGGAGTGGAATTGCTAGTATCCAAGTGGCCAAGAAGCGCATTGATGAATAGCTGAGCAGGTAGAAGCAACAAATAGAGCCCGGATCCGCTGGCGAAATTGCAGCGTGGCCAAAGCAAATCACGGGGCGCCACCTAAGCCCCGCACAGGTGGATCCGTGTCTGGGCGGTGATTCGCTTTGGCCACACTGCAGTTTGGCCAGCGGATCCGGGCTCCAACAAATACATTACTCATTCAGTTATTCTTATTTCACCAATTTTCAAACATAATAGCTGACTGCACAAAAACAACAAAACCCACATCCTCCATTGAACATCTTTGGCACTTTCACATGCATGTATAAACTTCACTGATTAAAGGGTGATATAGTACACAGGAGAAATCCTGCTTTGTAGCACGTCCTTCCTAGGTATGAAAAGAACATTATAAATTCAAGAAATCCCTTTTTCGGGCCCGAACCAGCTGATAGCCCTCTGTTTGCCCCTAACGTATGGATTTATGGTAAATATTACCTCCCTTTCAACTCAGACCACCGAAGACGGCCTTGTGTAGCATATTGGTGAGATTGGTAGTCTAATCAACAAAATTTGTACAATGCAATCACCAGACATCTCGTAGATATCGTCCTTCCAATTGAAGACTTTTCACAATAGCCTCGGCTTTAGATAATTCCACATTTTCCTGCAAAAGATAAACATCAAACCATGATCACTAGATTCCAGTTTTGTTTAGTGCAGCTCAAGTACAGAGCCTACTGGCAACAGATGCAACAAAGTGAAGATACTTATACGCTTCAAAAATTTTCAAAGCATAGGGTGTTTAGTCAGCAGTTTCCAGAACCAGTAGCCGTCTTTGAGCTCCAGAATTGCACAAATAGCAAAGCAGCATGCATCTGGGGCAATAAGATTTACAAACACTCCTGCACTCTCTTGAGGTTCAAACTCAGGGCAAATTCAACTTTGGACCGTGTCAATTATTGAGTTTTAAATAATCATAAAAACATAGCCAGCTAGGCAACTGGTACAGAAATAAGTCAGTTTTGTAAGGACATAAACATCATACGGCAAAGAACTCTCCAATTGCTTAAAAAAGGAATGAAAGAATAAAAGGTAAAAGTAAAGAAAAATAGATGAAATGAAGTACCAAGTTTAATGGCATCTAAGAATTTCAAAGAAGGCCTTGGGATAGTGGAGGTTATGACAATCTCACATCCCTCTGAATCATGTCCTATTTATGATGTGTGATACTTAAAGTTAGAATAGAAGCAATAATAATACATACTTGGTCCTGAATTATTGTGTGCAGAGTCCGGTGGACATCTCTGGCCATTCCCTTGGCATCACCACATACATAGAGATAACCACATCTAGATATTAAACCCCAAATATATGATGCCTGCAAAGTATTCTCCTTGTTAGATAAAACCATATGAACAATGAAAGACTGAAGGCCCTAACTTTCTCCACTTACTTTCTCAAACATCTTATGTTGCACATATTCCTTTTGTGGCCCCTCACGCGAAAATGCAACCACCAAATCTGATATAACTCCTTTACCTTGAAAGTCTTTTAGTTCACCCTCATAGATAAAATCCTAGGGAAAAGATTAATGAATTACTTTAGCCACACAGAGAGGTCACACTCTGATGGAGAGGAGCAACCATAAGAATAACAGAAAAAAATTGTGAGTACTAAATACACTGAAATAAAAGAGGACAAATGAATTTTCAACAGCAATGAAGATAACTTGCATGCAGCATTCAACATAGGTAAATGGAATGTTAAGTGACAAAAACTTTATAAGAGAAGTTGTCCTTAGGTGCATCTTGTGAACTCTCTCACTAAAACAAAATTGAAGTTGGTACACACAGGCAGTGATGGGCAACAGAGTTTGTCCACTTTGGATAAAAGAATCATAATTTTACATATTAAAATCGAAGTATGGTGATGCAAAATGTCAATACCAGGTTCTGGTTTCTGCATCCAAAAAAGAGGACAGCAGGACCAAGTTGAGCACCGGCTTCTTTTAGGGATAATCTTTCCTGGAAAAGGTAATACATGAATTTAGGTTAATTCATCTCTCATAAAATAATCACAAAGAATAATATAAGGTTCTCACACACCTGTAGAAAACCTCTAAAAGGTGCCAATCCAGTTCCAGGGCCAACCATAACTATAGGTATTGAAGGATCGGCTGGTAATTTGAAATTTGACTGTCTGACAAAAATAGGTGCCCAACTACAATCTTGGCTTTCTTCAAGAGGAATTGCATGCTATTGACATCAGATTACGAAATGTCAGTAACATTATTTTGTCACAAGAGTGTCAAAATAACCAATATAATATAAGCAAAAAATTCAATTGTAGGGTCACAAAATAGAAGAAGTGCAACCAGGATTTGCTCTACTGTATAATAATCTTTTTTGATTTCCAACACCGAGTAGATGGGAAATTTGTAAAGGCTTACAACACAGGACAAAGATAATATTGGTTGTGCTTTCTTATTTTAGTTCAGATGTTAGAACATAAACAAGTATAGTTCACAGGTGTTATTTCAGTAGAATATAAATAAGTATACCTCTCAGGTGTTATTTCAGTAAAACTATTGACCCCATTATATTACGAGTAAACATACGGACACCCCTACTTTTATTAAAAGGAGGATTAAAGATAGAAACCCAAAATTTCATAAAAGGAAAACAGTAAAATCCTACCTTCATCCAAGTTGAACAGACTCCTTTATGAATCCTTCCTGTTGGGCTTGGTCCTAAAACTAGTGCACAGGTCACATGAATTCTACAAGAGGCAAACCTGTAGAAGAGACAGGTCAGTAATGAATATTTTGAGTTAAAAACATTCAGAAACTAGTTTAAGTCATTCTTAACCAATTTAAATTATCTACACAATTCAGTTCGTGTTTCAACCTAGGAGAGGAAGAGATTGAATAGTATCGAGGTTGCAAGTGAGGGGCCACAGCACTGAAAAAGACACCAAGAGGAGGATTTGCAGATGGGAATGCAGCCATTACTTCAAGGAGACTTCTCTGGCTTCCGATGACCCATTGTGAGTACTCATCCTGCATATTTAGACAAGGAACAACTCAAACACAATGCAATGAGCATAAAAAATAAGTAAGATGACCGTCAAACAAAACAAAACAGACAACCACAAATCCAAACAGGTATTACTGATAAATATATGCACCTTTCCAGCGGGAGATGACAGAAATCTGAGCCGTTCTGCATGATTGGGATCAGCAGCATGGGCAGCTAAAGCAAGTAAAGCAGCCTGAGAGTGTCACAAATAAGCAACTCAAACCATCTGAAGCCATAGTCATTGAAACTCACAAAATACCAAAGCCAAGAATCAAAATTGGACCTTTTTGGGAGGACTCAGTAAATCTGCATGTTTTGCTAGTGCAGCACGTAAAGTGCATGGACCAGGAAAAGGAGGTGGCAGTGAGCTTTCCAAGGGGGTCCCATCCTCTCTGTCAGTATGTAGTGAGAATACCAAATCTAAAGACTGTCCCAATAATTTTGCTGCTTCCTGTACAGTTTCATCACAATTCTCAGCATGTACACCCACATGGTCTCCTGTTTCATATCTGCAAGTGCGACCATTATGACAGATTTAATGCTTGCCAAGCAATGTGTCTTATTCACCATAAGAGAAGATAAACATGTAATTGAGAAGGCAATACAGGATATACACGAAACAGAAACAATGCATGCTACTCGCGAATAAAAATAGCATAAGAAGAAATGCCTGCAAGTCAGAATCTTTTAATTGCCAAAGGATGATGCAGGCTGGCAACAACATACATGGAAGTGATAATCAATACTAAGAAATATGTTTCAGACCTTGAACAAGAGATCACACATAATCTTCGTGTTGTTCTTTTTTTTAAATCAATTTTACCAACCTTGGAATGAAGAGTGAAACAGCCATGACATGGTACAGTGCTTTGCACCGTGTGTGAAGCATCCAAATAGAAAGGTCAAGAAAAACTTACGTGAGACCAGTGCCTGTTATGTCAAATTCTAGATGTATGCAAGATCTGCCAGATTCAGGTCTATGTAGCTCCTTTCGAACTGCAACATTAGCTCTGAGTGTAGAAAACCCAACACTACATGAGTGATCCAATAAAAGAAATGACATCAACAAATCACACCATTCAAGCGTATCTTAAAAGCCACCTGCATGGATGATGAATATCAAATGCAGCATGCCCATTGGCCATATATTGTTCTCTGCCCACCTCAGTAGATTTGATATAATCATAAGTCATTAGTCTATATTCAGGAATAGTAGCGGTGTAAGGAGTAGAGACAGTCTTGGGTTCATCTTCATCTCGAAGTAAGGTGTCCAACTCTGGCCACAGCAACTCACGCCTGGAAAAAAAAAGTAACTGATGCATTACTTCATCACAAAAAACATTTGGAATCTCTTCGAAGGAAAAAGCTGAAATTTTCTATAGAATACAGACACATCTACCTAAGAGAAAGACCGGCAACTCTAAAAGATGAGATGAATTATTAGGGTCCATAATTAGATGACATACCAAGCAGAAAAATCATCCTCAATGCACTGATCATCATCACCAAGACCCACAGGAATGAGACGCCTAGCACCTAGGGTAGAAATAAATAAATGTATAAAGATATTGAGAAAAGTGAGAAAATAGTTGAATCTCTCCACAATCATCTGATGTCAAAATCCGTGCCACACACCAATACTCATGTCATTACAAAATTTTGTATCCATCAATATATAAATGTTTCTTGATGTTGTCAAAGTTCATGCTTATATTTAACCCACAATACAAGTTGCCAAAGTCATACTTTATTCTAACCTTATATCTATATAAATGCACAATCCAATCAATATTAGAAGATCCATTTATAGAAAAAGTAATAGCAGTTGAGCCAAGTTGACCATTGATGAAATTTCAAAGAGGCAGACTATGAAATTGTTAGGGTATGTTTGGATGCTTATGGAAGCACTCGAGATTGAAAGAAGAAAGGATGTTTCTGACAAAGCACTGATGCCAGATCGGCTGGACAAACAGAATCATGAGTGAATAATATGGCTCTGCAGTAAGCATATAAATAATGCTTACCTTGTTCACTTAGTTTATCATCCACCACTTTTGCAATCTGGAGTGAAAATAAAGGCTATCAAAATTAATCCTTAGCAGAATCAAAGCAAAAATCAGAACCAAAAGGAGATTAACCTTATTGAAATGTTCATATTGACGGTTGCCAAGACCAAAAACTGCATAAGTTAGATTCTGAAGCCACACATCCCTCTCTTCTGCCTATGTAAAACACAGTACTCTGTTAACATCTAAACAGAAACTTTCACAAAAAAGAGATTTTAATCTAGTTATTGTAAAATGTACCTCAGTGAACCATTTAAAGAATCTTGCTGCATTATCCGTAGGCTCGCCGTCTCCATAACTATAACAACAGGCATGAACAATGCCATGAGTTCTCACCTTATATTGAAGAGAAATACCCGAGTTTTGACAGAGAAATTTATGCTCACGTGGCAAGGAAAAAAATTGACAAAGTCTCTTTCTTCAATTTCTCCTCATATTCATCATCATCTACTGCATAATCATCCTGAACATAAAAGGTTCGAGCATGCTCTATAAATGAACTCAAAGCAGCAATGGAAGGTTAAAAAGTCTAAAAAGTTTGTATTCCTTACCAAGTCAACAATTTTGAAAACAGCTTTATCATATCTTGCCTTAGCTTCCTCGGCTAAAGCCTGTCATAGGATGAAGGTCACACGAATAATCATCAGTAGGATATTGTTTAAACGATCAACAGTAGGCTATTGAAGATTTGAAATCTTAATGTTTATAAGAGTCGAAGATTGCTGGGAAATCTGAAAAGCGACGTATGCTAATAAATGCAGGGAAACGAAAGCTCGCAAGAAGCATAATTTTTGTTTTTCTACAATAGAGTATTGCCCACATGCGAATAGCTGCACTTCAATATAATTTATAATATTATCATTATCAAGGCGTTGTCTCAAGCATCTGATTAAAAAGGAATAACCTCTTCGTCCTCCCATGTCACCAATGTGAAGATGACACACTCTACTAAAGATCAAATTGAAGCGAATTGAATTGGACGAGGCTTTGTTCCAACCATTGTGTCAGGAATGAGGACCCAATATTTGCTTGCAAAAAGTTACGAACGTAATGTTCCCAACGACACGAATTCTCTCCTACTGGTTCCGATTTTCTAAAACACAACTTCCAGGCATCTCACATACCAACGCCAAACGATCCAAACACCAGGCAATCCTCGAAAAACTTAGTACAACAAACGCAACACTCAAATCCTCATCCTTTCAATCAACGAGAAGAACTTCATCAAATTTGTTTCACCGCAACAAAAACACCTACATTCGGCAATTCCGTATCGAAACGAACAACCTCGCCCGAACTCACCTTAGCAAATCCCTCCGCAGTTCCCGTCTGCGTCCCGAAAAAGATCGTAACTTTCACTTTCCCAGGCTCCACTTCCACTTCCGGCTCCTCCTTCCTCGACAAGTTCTTCGCAACTTCCGCAACGCTAGACTGCTTCCGCCCGCCCGAAAATCTCCGATAGGCAACGAACCCGAACCCCGCGAGTACCGCCACCGAAGTCGTGAAAATCACGAGCACCGAATCGGAGACGGCCTCAAGGCCGAGGAATCTGCCCAGAGCAGACTCCACCAAGCTCGCATTCGCCACCATGGCGAAAAAAAAAAAACACACGACCCGGAATTGAAGGCAAATTCTGTAGCAACGGAGCGAAGCTGGAATTGACTATAACACTGGAGAAGATCGACTCCTCTCTCTGGAGAAAGGGGCGAAAGCGAAAGCTAATTTTTTTTTTTTTTAATTTCTTGTCGTCGGTTCTCTCACCGGCCGCCTGACTCTTCTCTTATTTTTGGCTTCCGGCGAGAAAAGGCCGTTTACTTTCGGAGTGGTAAAGGAGGCTTAAGAAAATAAAAACTGAAACAGCAGTTTTTAGGTTATAAGACGAAAGAGCCCTTGGGACTTTAACGTGAAAGAGATTGGGTCAACGACTCCCACGTGAGAAACGGACCCGAATACATGAAATGATGAAAGTTGTAATTTGGAAAGATTAAATAAAAATACAAATTTTATAAATAAGTTTTTTATGAAATAGTACCTGGTTGGGTCTTAAGAGAACAGCAGGAGCATATCGTATCAGAGCCCGCGAAAACGCGCCAAAGAATAGTTAAAACTTAAAACTTGAAAGCTGCGTTTGGTGGGAACTTGTTATTTGTCAATCACGAAGCAAACGACCTGGTGGCTGGTACGGTTACATGCTGCTATTACTCTCTATGTTCCTTTTTGGATTTGGATAAGTTTTCCTCTTTGAATTTGGATATTTGCTGTTCGCGTTTCTTCGAGAATTTCCCTCTTTTGGTTTCTTAGAAATACTATCTTAGGAAAAAAAAATTGGGCTTGCTGTTGCTGTTGCTGTTGTTGTTGTTTTGCTTGTGTTTGTGTTTGTGTTGGTGGGGTTTTTTCTAAATTTTCCTATTGTACTGCTACTTCGAGTATGCCACGAACTGCCGTGATCGATCCTATAGATGGGAGCTTAAAGATTCACTAGTACGATTTTAGTCCAGAAGCCATCTTGCGGAAGGAGACATGATTGAAAGTAGAGAGCTTGAGATGAGATAAACAAGTCCGGTAGTTCCTATTCGTTTTTGCGAGTTGTTTGCTTTTTCTTGAAACGGCGAATACATTTTTACTCCCAATTACAATGTGGGCTCCCAATGCTGCTGTGGAGACCTGAACCCAAGACCTCCCACAGCAATAACCCCCATGGGACCTTCCACATCAATAACTCCCATGGGACCTCCCACAGCAATAACCCGAGTTGTTTGCTGTTTGAGGGTTTTTTTGTTATTTTAATAGTTCTATTGCCTCGCATTTTTAACTTAATGTCTTGTTTTTCCTTAAAAAGTGTAATATTTGTATTTTGGTATGAAGATGTTTTGCAGGTAAATTCATTATGTTTCACTCCCGGAGGATTTGACTTTTGGTTACTTCTCGTACGTGAATCGATCTGTTATCTTTACCTGTACATTGCATGCTATGACAATTAATGAGACAGGTATAATGATCAATGCCTCCTCTTCAATTCAATGTTTTTGGGTTTCATTTTGCATTTAAAGAGTTTGCTAATGGTTCACTTATTTCCTAGATTTTTCATTTAATGTCTGGCGTGCTGAAATCTTGCATCCACTCGGCTACGTACTTAAAAGCGTGGCACTTTAATTTGATTTGATTTTTATCTAGCTAGCCATATGTTTACAGTTCTTAAGAAAAAGTCTGTAAAATTTTGAAGCATTTTACTCATCCTTTGATGTGTTAATTTTTATTCATTTAGCTCTGCAGAAGAGAGTAAAAGAGCTTGAGGTGAAGGAATTGGAGAATTTTCCATTCAATTCTGCATATTTATATGTTCTAGATGCCGTGCTTCGTGATGTCCATGCTGTTATTCGTCCAAGACCAGTTGACTATGTTGTTAGGAAAGATTTACTTCAAATTTTTGACAGGATAGCCAAGCGGATTCCAGGTAATTTTATTTATTTGTTTTAGTTGTTGTTTACTTCTAGGCAACGTTTGAATTATGTTTCAAATTACTTGACAGAAAAGCACTTCTTATCTTTTGTTCTATTTTGCTATGACTTTGGCATGTAAAGAAAGCCAATTCTTGTCAGGGTCTCTGAATGAGACCATGATGTCATTTGGGATTTGTTCCTCTTTGGGAGATTTTACTTCCTTTTTAAGACCACAACTCCACATTCCAGTTTAATTTTGTTAATTCAGGTCCTGTGAATGTAAGTGGGACCAATTTCCATGTGCCCCAAGCTATAAGTCATGATTTTTTTATTTATTCTTAATTATATACTATTTGCTCATAATGTTTGTCTTCATGTCTCATACGATTCAGCATGATTATTTTGTTATCTTCAGGTGGTACTGATGGTTTCCCAATCGTGGAAGCATTTGGATCTTTCACAATGGATCTGTTCACTACTCAAAGTGATCTTGATGTATCAGTTACTCTTGCTCATGAGCCAACTGAACTTCCTCGAGACAGGAAGATTTGGATTCTCAAAAAACTGGCGCGAATATTCTATTCTCTTAGGGGTATGGTTAAAATTGTACTGCTTCAACTTTTGTCAAAATAGATTTTGTATTTTTATCACTGCCTGATTTCTTCCACTGGATATCTATTCATTATCAGTTCTGGATTACTAATTTTCGTTGAGCCTATTTTGTGCTAAGGCTTATGTTGGAGGTTTAATATTGAAAATTGATGACTTTCTGAAAACCGGTGGCAGAATACAAGCTACTAATGACTTTATCTGCTTTCAAGTTCTATCATACAAATACTTTATGACATTAAGTTGTGGGTTTGAATCCTTCCAGAAGGATGAGCAAGGGATTATGGTTGAATGGGCTTTGGATGAGTTGTGAAGTGTTCTGTGGCCGTATAGTACTCATAATTGTGCTTTCTTGTGTTTGATTTATTCCTGGAGATGGTAACTTGAGCACCTAGACTACCTCATTTCCATCATACAATGAGAACATGGAGAACTACTCAAGACTTGATGGAATTGAAACTAAGAATAGGACAGAATGCACCATTAACCCTTCTGTATGATATTTATTTCCTCTTTTCCAATGGTGCATCTGAAGTGTTTAGCTTACCATTGTCCTCATATTGCAGATCAGGGACATGTTAGTTCCGTGCAACCAATCATGAGTGCAAGGGTGCCCATTGTGAAAATTGTGGATCGAGGAACTGGAATAGAATGTGATATATCTGTTGAGAACAGGGATGGCGTTGCAAAATCTAGAATTTTGAGTATCATCTTTTCCATTGATGAGAGATTCCGTTTCTTAGGTTTTCTGGTAATTATAATTGTTATTTCCTGTTCAGATGTACCTTTTTTGTAAGTTTTGAGTATCATCTTTCCCATAGATGAGATATTCCATATCTTAGGTTTTCTGGTAATTATAATCGTTATTTCCTGTTCAGATGTACTCTTTTTGTAGTTTCTTACCTTTTGTTTGTGATAGGGGTGTATTTTGTTAAAAGAAGAGTAAAAGCCTGGGAGGTCCTCTGGCAACCGTGTAGAATGTGGAATTAAATCTGGAAATCTGCAAGTTGATTAGGCCAAAAAGAGAGAAACTGTAGACGGTGGGGGACGGATTGGCCCCTTTATGGAGAGCGGTCTTAGTTAGTGTATAGTGACCCAATTCTTTCTCTCGGTTGCATAGATGACTCATGATGTCAAAACCAAATTATCCTCAAATATAATATTAAATTAATGATATGCATACCATACATGAGCTCAATGACCTAAGCTACTTGCCTGGTGAAGTCCCTCATTGGTAGTGTCTTGGGAGTGCGTGTACTAGTTGGCAAGTGGGGATTCTTGCTCCTATGAATTTTTTTTGGAGGAAAGTGCCAATCTCAATCTGGTACCAGAGTGAAGACTAGCTGACACAGGCTAATGTTTCTTAACCTTTTTATATTCTGCATGTTATGGGCCTGTTTTCACTAGTGATGAGGGGGGATATTGTTGGTTAAGTTTCTAGGTAGTCTGTACATGTGCTCCAAATTTCAATATATTTGGCTGGCTGACAGTGAGGTTTTCTATTGGGGAGAATGATGTAACATCAGTCATGAGATTTGAAAGATTTTAAAGTTAACAATTGAATCAAGGCCTATTTAATTGGGTAGTTATGTTGAAATGGACCTTATGCTACTTCAACTTTTCTGTCATCAAGTTGGTTGTGTTCTAGGTTATTGCGTTTATCTGTCTTCTTCTTGTTCATGCACCTGGTGTTGGCGATACTGAAAATTGCATTAGAGTCATGCTGTTATAATCAATCACTTAACCCACTTCTATTAATGGCTATGCTTCAGATGTTATGTTCCTTGCAATTTGGCTGTGCTCCATCCACTAGATTTTTCTGGTCTTGATGAGCTGTATGTCTTCCATCTCATCAGACTGATACAGGTGTAGCAGTTTTAGTTGTACTAGTGAAAATCATTTTCCCCTTAATTTTTGGTCACTGTCTTTGTTGACTACCAATCAGAAGCTCCAGTTTGTCCTTTCTCTTTCTTCTTTTGCTTTTTGTTTTCTACACATTCATTAGATTTTAATTGTAGGTCCCTTTTTTCTATTTTACAATTTTATATCGAAGAATTTTGTTGCTTAAGTTAAAGTTCTTGTATTGTCACTGTCAAAGTATGGTTCTCTTTGAACATTTCAATGCTTGAACTTCTTAATTCTTGAACATAATGGGTGTAGCATGTCATTTTGATTTCCAGGTAAAGGCTTGGGCAAAGGCACATGATATTAATAGTTCAAAAGAGAGGACCCTCAACTCCTTATCCTTAGTTTCTTTGGTTGCTTTTCATTTGCAGGTATAAAAAGTTTTGAATCTTATCTGTTAGCAGGTGACATTCTATTACAATTAACTTGTTTTTTTTTCCCTTCTGGAAGAGTCAAAAAATATCTAATGTCAAAAATTTTATTGGGTAACTTAACTCTTCTGTGGTGGAATTCATCTTCTGACTTTTTATTTAATGAGTGTGTGAAACATTTATCATAGCTATTTTAGCTTTTTCCCTGGAAATGAAGCCTAAACAATGTCCCCAATACAATCTAAATCTCCAAAGCTGGTGTTCCATTTTAATTACTAAAGTGTTTTGAGCAATGTGCTTTATGAAAAAAAAAAGTGCTTAAGCTGTATATATGGGAATATTCTTAATATTCTTTTATTAGGTTTATAAGTACCTCTGTTCTTCTGTACTGACTCACTTCTTATTTACTGTGTCTTGCAGACTAGATCTCCTCCAATATTACCTCCTTTCTCTGCTCTATTAAGAGGTTGGTTCGATAGTTTTCTGTTTATTTTGTCGTGGATTAAGCCCTGAGCTAGCCAAATTGGTACTGCAGAATCAAGATCTAGATTTTATCTTTACTTTTTGTGTAAAGAAAAGCATCACTAGAGTACTGAAGTAAGAAAAATGCCTTTTGTTCTATTAATTGGCTGCTACTTCTGTTTTATTAGCTTTTTATAGTTATTTTTTCTTGTACTTCAGTTATCAAGTTTTTTTCTTTTTTATTATTTTTTAATTGAGAAAGGCTTTGTGTTTTATCCGCTACATGTTGATAAGGGCGTTTGTATGGTGATTAGGGATGGCAACGGGTTCCCGTTAACGGGGAACCCGCACCAACCCGACCCGCTTAAAGTGGGTTCGGGTTTGTATAATTTCCCCGCGGGGTGGGTTTGGTCTTTTGGAGCGAAACCCGTCACGGGTTCGGGGCGGGGACGGGTTTCGCCCCAAAAACCCGACCGACCCGTTTAATATTTATTTAAAAATAAAATATTAAAAGGTAAATATATAATAAAAAATATATTAATAAATTTTATGTTTGATAAAATATTTACTTTAAGTTTTTATATGTTTATAGATTTATAATATTTATTTTCGATTTTTTTTTTATATATTTTTAAAATTTTAATATAAAATATGTCATAAAGGGGCGGGGCAGGTCGGGACTCGCGGGCCGGGGCGGGTTTTTTGCCCCGCGGGGCGGGTTTTTCATGGGGACGGGTTTACAAAGCAAACCCAGCCCGCCCCGCCCCGTTGCCACCCCTAATGGTGATAGTGTTCATCTATGGAGGCTTCTGGTCTTTACGGGGTCTTTGAAGTATATGCTGTCTTGAAATGGTAGCATGTTCTCCGTTGTTTTGTTTTTTAATCTTCAAAACAGAAAAGGTCTTTGAGCATATTCGGTTGAACATGAATGAACCTTAGTTCTCATTGCAATGATATCTGTTGTACATCTCCTATAGAGGTGTGTTTGATGATCAGGATACTAGTTATTCATTATCACTTTTTTGCAAGGCAAATCCATTTTTAGCTGTATTAAACTAAAAAATATTGCTTATTTAGTTCTAGGGAAAAGTGAAGCCACTATTAATTGATCAGAAATTTCCAGATGGTCATGATGTTGCGAGTGTAGAGATCGTAGCCAGAGGTTTTCAGCACTATGGTAGAGCAAATAGAGAATCTCTAGCCGAACTTTTTGTATCTCTTCTGACCAAGGTATTTTTCATTTGATGAGTGATTGTTTATACTATTTAGTGATTAGAGGCTGTTTCAATCAGGTTGTTCTTGTAAGAAATTAATAATGAAATAATCTGGTTTGCTTCAAAAGGAGACCGTAAACTATTGATTTATTGTGTTGTACATTTATATGTAACTGCAATGGAGTTTGTTAGGCCCTTGTTAGGTTCTGTGGTATGAACTATTTATTATAATTGGTATTTGTTTTTCAGCTTTCATCTGTTGAGACTCTATGGAGAGAGGGTATCTGTGCTAGCACCTATGAAGGGTCGTGGATTTTGAAGGAATTGAAATCTCATGATGGCAACATCAATGTAAGTGTTCTGATTTAAAAAAATTTGGGCAACTTACACTGGAGAAAGAAAATGAACAAAATGAAAGCTTTAACTATCCCATTTGCTTATAGGTGGAGGATTTCTTGGATAGATCTCAAAATATTGCTAGAGCAGTAGGAACAGCTGAAGTGAAGAAGATTTATGAGTGCATCAACAGATCTTTGGCTCGCATTTTCTCTTTCACAAAGGGATGGATACAAGCTTTTGAGTTGAAGAGATTCTTATTTGGGACAGATGCAGTTGAAGAATTAGAACACCATTGCAACAGTGATTTTCCTAGACTGGATGATTCCATTGGACCCAACACGAGCTACTCCAAAACAAATCACAAGAGAAGTTTTCCATTTGATGATCCCATTGGTCCTCGAGTAGATCCATACCAAGCAAAGATTGCCCGCTATGATGAATCATATGGTGTGAACCCAAATTTTGAAATTCCTCCATTTCCACAAATTCCTTACCGATCAGATTATCATCAGTCACAAACTTCAGCAGGCTTTCAAGGTCCCTTCTTTGGATTTGGGGAAGCAAATCCTCTGGACATTCGCTATCCAGCAGCTTACCATGAACCAAAGCAGTATGAACCCCACCAATTTGTTGACAGAAGCTTCCCTCCATTTTTTTCTTGAGATGTAAATTGAAGTTGCTCCTCTCATGAGCACATTTCTTCATCATTTGTTTGTTTGGTTGCTTTTGGAGAGTTTTTTTGGGTTCTTAATTTGAGAAAGTCACCGAAAATTTGATGCAGCATGGATGTGTCAAATCGGCAATTAAGCATTGTTGTAACCATTCTGGTCATTGTTGTCAATAGATGCTGTTTTATCATCAATCAAGAATGTAAACTGGCTTCCTGCAAAATCTCTGGCTAAGATGTTTTTAGGTGGTTCCCCGAGTAGAATGCCAGTAACGTATACCCTCTTTACATTGTTTTTTTTTTTTTAGGAAGGTGAATATATTTTATTCTCAATTACAAGTTTTACTCTCAATGCTACTGTGGAGACCCGAACCCAAGACCTCCCGCAGCAATAACTCCCATGGACCACTGAACTAATGCCCAAGACCTCTCTTTACATTGTTTTACTCGACGTCTACTTACTATTTTGAGCACTAGAATGGAACAGGTGGGGTCTGCATATTTTGAGACTACAACGTTGCCAAGAAATTCATTTCTCAACCTGATAAGAAGCCGCTTGGCTGTTTCTCAGTGAATCGCTGCTCTGAATTTCTCCCAAGACAATGGAACACAATTTAACTTGATTTGCAAGAGAAATGACAAATTATTACTGCCCAACAAGAACTACGAGTCATATATGTGCTTGAAATGCTGAAAAGGGACATCAGAGTAGAAGACTGCACTAACTCTTTTTGAAAACAAAATGGGCCAACAACAACAAACAACATTACATTCTTCGGAGCTCTGAATTACCAACCATGTAAAATATAAAACATTACATGATAAAAGGATGAATTTTTGTCCATCGAGCTGCAAATGTGGCTAAAACTGGTTGATAACTAAAGCCGGGGAAGTTGATATGATCAAGGAACAACAGGTTGACTGTAAGGGTCCTTTAATAAGCGAACTGAAGTATTCTAATCTCTCCGATTCCAAGAATAGATTACTACTCAGAATCTGATGAGTTGGTGCTCTCCTTTTGCCGGACACTTCTTTTTTGCTGCACAATCTGTGCTGATGATTCACCTTCAAAAATGATAACTTCGGCTTTTGCAAGCCTCTCTTCAAGTTCTTCAGTAGAGAACTCATCAGTTCCGCCTAGTTGATCAAATCCAACCTGGTATTCGATTTGAAAGATAGTCACCACGGTTATGTACCCAGTTTAATAAATGGTAGCATTGAGGTGTTGACAAAGCTTTATGTTTCTTAAGCGTCATACCACATAATCTTCCACTTTAGTTTTCTTGATGAGGGCAAGGGTAGGAAGCACAACTATCTTGAGCCGCTCTGCTAGAAAAGGACTTTTCTCTGCATGAATTTTGACAAAGCGGGTCTCGATATGCCTCTTAGCCAGTATAGCTAAATGTTTGTCCATCACCTGCAGAAAATTTTGAACATTCATTAGTAGGTTGAAATAAGCTGGCTTGGTGGTATACATCAAACACAAAGCAATTATGAGTGCAACTTGGGAATCAGATTTTGCCCACAAAACTCCAACTCCCGCCCACCAAAAATTTGAGCAAAACCAACCAAATGAATGCTTTTTATTCTCTATTTAAGTTCACTAAACAAAAAAGAAAATATTGAAATGAGAGAAGTCTAAAGGATCTTAAGCAAAATGGCCTAATGATAGCCGCCATCAAACATAAGCACTTGCCAGGTCTGTAAAAGTGGTGGATGTGCCAGAAACAATTTAAGAGAAAATAATATTTAATTTTTTCTAGAAAATTTTATGAAAATAATTTTCATATGCATCGAAAATTCAAAGAGCAATGACATAAGTAGAAAACATGGGAATCAGTAGAGGAGAGCATACATGATAAAAGAAAACTTCTATGCTATCAGTAGTCTGTTATACTAGCAGCATGAAGAAGTGGTATCAAATTTCCAACATATTGATTGTGAACATTTCATTAACCAAAAGAGCAGTGTTGACACCAGCCAAACCCTAGCTAGATATACTATAAAATATAATTGTTGATAAACTACTAAAGAGAACCAGCTACTTCCAAAAGGAATGCGGGCAAGCAAATTTAACAGGTAGCTCTCATGAAACAAAAAATGTGCACTTTGATTTCCCATGGATAAAATGTTTATCCGAAGACTATTAGGAGTTACTGCAACCAATTCACTGAAAATTTCTTTTAGGCATTAACTACATTAGTCACCCAATTTTAGTAGCTCTCACAATACCCTAAGAGATACATCTTTATCTATACATACAATCTCAACCACTTAAGGCCAGTCCCAGATACCACTATTTAAGTTTCATTTTAGAAGTCTCATCATTCAGGAATAAAATAACCTTCCCTCAAGACAGGTAAACATTGCTACAAGAAAATTTATGTTTTCATCATCTTCCATTATTGCGCTCATGCATCATAAGGATGTTTTAGCTAAAAAAAAAAAAAACAAGAATCTGATGCTGAAATATTTCAACTTCTCCAGCATTAACACTTGAACGGGGAAACCAGCTGAGAAAAATCTAATTGAGCACAAAGTTTATTTCTTTGTTTTCTTTTCCAATTAATGCAAAGTTTTTTATCCAAAAACAAACAAATCAGCAACTCCATTCATACCTTACACGGCCAGTTCTCACGATAGAAATGACAGACGACGCGATCGCTGGCCTTGACAACGTTGAAGAAATCCTTCTCCGAAGGAATCTCAGAATACTCTCCATGCCCAAGGGCAATCCAGCGAGACCGCTTCTCCGCCATTTTCTTCATCTGCTGCAACCTCCGTTCCCGGAGGACCTCCAGATCATCGAGGTCCAGACGATCCAAAGTCGAGATTTCCTCGTCGAGCTTGTCCTCGACGGCCTTGGCCACCGTCAAGACCTGCTTTTCGATAATCTACAAGGAACAAGAAAAGCACAGCATACATTTTCTTCAAGACAAGATCGAATAGTAAGGAAATAGAAGAAAACAAAAATGGAGATTCGCCCTTCTCACCTGCTGCACATTCGGATTCTCCATGGATGATCGACCAGCGGTAGCAAGAGGGAAGAACAGACCCAGTAATTCTTTCAATTCTCGTTTCAAGTTTTGAATTCGATCTCGAAGATATTTCTTCAACAAGTGAAAATACTCGAAATCGAAGGCGGGTGACTCGAGTTCGGCTCGAATCAAGCTCGGCTCAGTTCGAGAATAAATGATCTCGAACCCGGTTCGAGATCACTTAAAAGCCGATGAGTATGTATGAGCCGAACCTGTGTTTTTGTTGGTTCGGCTCGTAAGCTCGCGAGCCAACTCGCTATGTCAATTGTCATTTGTGAACCCAAAGTCCCCAACTGTTGGTTTTTTTTTTTTTTTTTTTATGAGAGTGAATATATTTACTCCCAATTATAAGTTTTACTCCCAATGCGCAGCTGTGGAGACCCGAACCCAAGACCTGTCGCAGCAATAACTCCCATGGGACCATTGACCTAATGGGGAAGCAACGCGTTGGCTTTTCGAAGTGATTCAAAAAAGAACCATGAAATAAAAGGACGTTAGGACAAGGCTACTATTAAAACATGATCTTATCATCTATCATTTAATGGGTTCTCTTTAATTTTTATCCTCTTGCGTTTTTCTCTCCTAAAGTTTCTAACCATGTATCTCTAGGGGCTTTCTCTTTTTATTTTAAAGATTTTTTAATTCGCGAAGTTAGTGTCTTTTCCCCCAAGTGGTTGGTCCATTTCTTTTTTCTTATATGGTTTTTATTTTTCCCTGATTTTTTGTTATTGCAATATTAGCTTAGCTCGACAAGTTGCAAAAACAGAGTTGCACAAGTAAGTTTATTTCCCCTCTTATTTTATTAGGTTTTGTTCGGTTATTTTCTGATGTTGAGTGCTTCCCAAAGATGAAGACTTCAAAATACTGCTCGTCATGCAATTTTTCTTTTCTTCATCGTCTATTCATCTTTTGTATTTTATTTTACGATAAAATTAAAATACTCAAATTCGAGCTCGAGTTCATACGAGTCGCTCAAGCTCGAACTTGAGTCTAACAGTTGACTCGAGTTCGAGCTCGAGCCCGAGCCTGAGCTCATGTTGTACTGGCCGAGCCCGAGCCTGAGCTCATGTTGTAATGGCCGAGCCCGAGCCTGAGCTCATGTTGTACTGGCCGAGCCCGAGCCTGAGCTCATGTTGTAATGGCCGAGCCCGAGCCTGAGCTCATGTTGTACTGGCCGAGCCCGAGCCTGAGCTCATGTTGTAATGGCCGAGCCCGAGCCTGAGCTCATGTTGTACTGGCCGAGCCGAGCTCGGCTCATTTCCCGCCTTGCCTGTACCCGACCAATGATTCGGCCGAGAGAAATAGAAGTTGCTCAGGCCCATATCTTTTTTGGGTCTGGGCCTTTCACATCCGTCCTGCTCCAGATATTGATATACATAATGGGCCAATTTAGTTGCTTTAACTTCATGGGCCAATAAGCATGCTTAAGCCCGAGTAAGTTCCTCTCTGCAGTGCAGCAGCGAAGTTTCCACCACTACCGCACACTTGAAGTTAGGAGCTTTGTGACTTATTTCTTTAATTTTTTTGTCCCTTCTTTGAAAAACGTTATGTGCTTCAAGATACTTACAACTTGTAAGAGAGTTTTCTCTACCGTTCCATCAACAATCCTCATAGCATATATAATTTCTAATTTACTTATTTAGTACTTAATTACTGTTCGTTAAAATTATGTTTTGCATTTGCTGTGTATTGTACCAAATGCATAAAGCAAGAAACAGAATGTATTTATCATGTATGTTACGTTTGAGGCCATTTTAACGTACCTCATCCATCCAGAGTCCGAAACCTGGGCACGACCATGTAAGAATGTCTCGCTCGAGAATCTACAGTACCGCGATCTAATGCATTCAGGAGGGCAGTAGAGATTATTGCCCCTCAACTTGGATGACCTCCAACATATACAAATATGCCTTTTCTCGCACTACATTAATATAAACATTCGCGGAGACATGCCAGAAATTGCTACGGGGTCACAACGTAAAGACACAAAGGCCATAGTTTCTCCCACGACTTAAAATACATAATAGTTTTTGTAGATGGTACAATCGGATATTGTCCAATTAATCTGTGAACAGGAACAACTACTGTGTTCTACCGACAGGTTCAAGGGCTTCTATCATGACAACGCTGTTTCCTCGGATGACCTGCAAAAACAAAACGAAACATGAGCAAGAGAGCAGCACTGATTGATGAGATCTTATATTCCAATGGAGAATGTCACAAAGGATTACATGAAACTTCAAATATGAAAGTGCGTATGAGCATGTGAAAGAGAAAAACTCACCACCATCCCTATGTCATTTTTCTCATTTCCATTTATCTCAAGTGTGTTGTCAATCACCAGATTCATGAATTGATCAAATCCTCTTAAGGTGCCAACGACAACCCTGTTTGCATTAAGCTTAACTGCACAGGGATCATATTTTTCATTATCACCAAATATGTTGCAAAAAGGCACAGGAAAACAGACACCACATGGATAAGAAAACAATGTTAAATGCAAGCAGTTGATTAGTTGAAAACAAACACTGACACAAAATTGTTTTCAAAGATGTCAAACTTTCCTCCATGAGCTACTATTGTTTGTTTGTTTTTTTTTTTTTTTGAAAATGGTCAAACAACACAGTTTACTTGAAGAAATGAAAACTGTCTCACTCCACCACCACATAGTTGCAGTAAGCAGTCATATATTTATTATTGCAGCAAACAAAAAACTGATAGGCAACATTAAATAAAAAGATAGACAATTTTCAAAAAATAAAATAAAAAGATAGACCAGTACTATAATGAAAAAGCAACAAAGAAATTACACTCATATTGACAACATCGATATCCTATGATTGACATGGCATGCAATACCTAATCTGGATTTAATGGAGACATCTCTTGTCGATAAAAACATAGGAGCACTTTTCTGGGTGGCATATTTTTATCTAAAGACTAATACACATACACAAAGATGCCCTATAGACCTTACACTTAGAACTCTCAAATTTATATTATCCAACATCCAATGCTGTTATAAATGATGATCCATGTAAAAATTAGAACACGGAAAAGATAGTGTTAGTCATTATGTAGTACATTTGGGTTTACCAATTCGGTTGTCCAAAGCTATCAAAGTCATTACAAGTAGATCGTAGTACTACTATGCACCCCATGTTACTTAACGAATGTGCTTACTAGCAGAAAGTAACAGCTAACCATTGGTTTACTTCTTTGAAGTAGAATTAATTATATATTGTGCGGTTAAAGATTGAAAGACTTTGTTTATAATAAGGTTTATTAGTAGCTGAATTCAGAAATCTGAAAAGCACGAGCTAACAAGAATTGATGCAAAGCAGAACCAAACCAGACAAGGATGGCATCCTACACGCATCGCAAATATTAGATCGCTTATTTCACATGGCTATCCTAGAGCATCAGCAGGACAACTGATTTATGTTCAACTAAAACTCCTATAACAACTAACAAGATGAAACCTCTAGACATTAACACAAGAACCTCATCCACAGTTCAACCAACGGTTAATTTTCAAGCTCATTCACCGTGAAAAACACAACACTCAACTCGTCACAGCGAGACAGAATAACAGGAGACAATATCAAGTGATGAAACGCAGAAGGGAAACCGAAAACAAATTTCCAGCTGACAGAAACACAAAAACAAAGCAATTCTCAACTA
Source organism: Aristolochia fimbriata (assembly GCA_019845555.1). Classification (NCBI taxonomy): domain Eukaryota; kingdom Viridiplantae; phylum Streptophyta; class Magnoliopsida; order Piperales; family Aristolochiaceae; genus Aristolochia; species Aristolochia fimbriata. The sequence goes on along the minus strand of CM034084.1, from coordinate 20,432,787 downwards.
CATCTCCCAACTTACTCTGAAGCTTCTTGTCCATGTACCTGTACCAAAGAAAAAAAACAAAAACAGATCAGAAACGCAAACCGAAGAAATATAAACACGTAAAAGCTTTTTCTACAAAAAGACACGTACTTCTTGAGATCCGGAGGCTGCCCTGATCTGCTCATGGCGCGAAAACAACAAAAACAGCCGCGAGATTAACGAAGAATAAAGTGAAACTCCCGCGGCAGCGACCGCCAACGCTTGCTTCGCTCTAAACCCTAAACCTCTGGATTTCCCTCCCGACAGCCACCTGTACATACGCTTAACTCGGGCCGCGGGCTCTTTACACTTCCTAATGGGCCCCCTACTAGTGGCATGAATAAGTATAGTATATCGGCCCATGTTAATCCGAGTTGACTCGGGCCGAACTCAAGCGACTCTCCGCGTCCGACTTCGAAGAGAGACTAAGATTGACTTTTTTAAGTTAAAGAAAAGCAAAAACTCTCATGGTCTCCAAGCTCTGTCGCCTCCCACTCTGCTGATCTGAGATTTGACATGGACGTCCATTACTATCACTAACAAAGTTCTTTTACACAGAGTATGATTATATAATACTGTATTTCTCTTAATTAAACAATGGGAACAAAACCCCACTTGCTTAGATCCTGCTGCAGCATTACGATTTCATTATATGATCCATTATTACGGATTGAGAAATGAAGGCTTGGGAGCAGTTTTTTTATAATGGTCTCATAAATTCAACGCAGGAAGGAAGATGGGGTCTTCTGGGTACCCAGAGAGAGTTTGATAGTCATTTACTGAGTTCTAACCAACTCTTACATGGGAATGGCATCTGTGTAAAGGCTCACAGAACTCTTGTCCGGTTGTAGTACTAACGTATTTAGAAGATTTGGTACAGTTTCTTCAATTAGGTTGATCAAAATGGTACTGAGAATTCAATGCAGGACGTTCTGGGTACCATGTAAAAGAATTTTATTTGGTTATTCGACTTGTTTCTCAACAACTCTTGCACGGGAATGGATCCGCAGATCTAGCAGCAGTAAAGCTTCAGAACTGTGTGCTTTTGTAGTGCTATGAATACATATGCATGATTTATTATACGGAGAAAGAGAGGTTTACAAAGATAACCCAAGAGAGGTTTACAGTAGCTAGCTTGATTCTGAGATTCTATATATGCGGTAACAGAAGGGTAAGATCAAGGGTTTTTTTTTTCAGGGTAGAGGGAGATTATGGGGTGCTCAGGGGCACTTGGGTTTGCTCTTGCTGTTAAGTTTGTCCCTGTAGCAGGGGCACTCGTCTTTGCGGCCGTAGGTGCCGGAAGGCACGCACTTGCATTCCTTGCAGCAGACGTTGCAGTACTTGAGGCAGCGGTCCTGAACGGCAGCCTTGGCACACCTGGCTTTGCACTTGTAGCCGCAGAATTTTAAAACTGCTTGAACAAATGCCCAAGAGACACAAAAGTAAGCAGATGAAGTGTTGAAGAAAAGCTTTGAACTTTGAAACCCATCTCAAGTAATCGTGAAACAAGAAAAAACGTGAGGATGGTTCCCCGCTTAATTATCTCCCAGATGTACATAAAAATCCATCAAACTATTGCTCAGTACCAGATGACAACAACAACCCGTTTCACTGAAACTCAAAAAACAGAGAGAAGGAAGAAGAAGAAGGAGAGGAACAATGGGAGTGTTCAAAAACTAGAAGAATCATATCCAATAAAACGATAAGAAATCATGGGTTCTCTACCAAATTAAACACTCCCATTACCTTTATCACCAGACCCATCATCAGTAGAACCAGCCATACTGAGTTGCAGGAACGAGAAGCTCACCAAGAGCACCAAAAGCACCGATGTGGAAGCAAACTTCTTCATTTTCACTAACACAAAACGACCCAAAAAACCAAATCTGAACTACGTACAGAACCAAAGACAGAAGAATAAAATTTTTATCACCAATCTCTACCACACTGGATTGAGAAGGAACCCCAAAGGAGGTGAATTTATAGGGAAACGGAAGTGGGTTTCAGTGTGCATGAGCTGGCCAAGCAAGGCCAGTGGGGCCGGAAACCGTGAGGAACCTTTGCATCAGGTGGGCTTTTTTGGCTTTTGCTGTACGCGTTTTCTGAGGAAGGTTGGTGGGTGTTTCTTGGCAACCAAATTGCTTTTCTTTTTTCCCTTTGAATAATTCGAAACCTTGGAGAGCAACAAATCCCAGAAATATTCAGAATCACATGCCACTGCTTCCTAAAGTTTAAAGCAAAAGGAATCAAACACTTACATAAATTAGATCAGTCAGACACTATTCAAGATTGTTCTAGAGAAAGGTAAAGCTCTTTCCATTTCAAGCCAGTCAATGATTCAGCAAATCGTACTACTCGTTTTTATTCATTTTTATCAGATTAAAATTTTACTAAATTATGTGATTTTAATATATTTAGAGAAAGTATATTATCCTTACTTAATACCTAGGATAAGTTTAGCCGTTTAGGTTTACGTGTATGTCATTCTAATGTATAACAACATTCATGAAGAATATTACATTATATTATTCATTCGAACAGAATATTAAGTTCTCTAATTTCTCTTTAATTTTGAAATATTTTCTCTCTCTAGTTTCTCTACTTCCTCTCTCTGAATTCTATATTTACTTTCTCTTTTCGTTCTCTATAGTTTCTCTCCATTTACTTTCCTTCTAAGTTCTCTCCATAATTTCTCTTTACCTCCCTAATTCCCTCTCAACCTTCTATTAGTGCCTTTATTCAATTACTCTCTCAAAATTTTTTCCTAATTTCTAATCTATCTCTATAAGTAAGTACAATCATTATAAGTTCCTCTCTAACATCTCTATCTAATTTCTCTTTAATTTCTCTCTAACATCTCTATCTAATTCTCTTTGATCTCTCTCTAACATCTCTATCTACTTTCTCTTTAATTTCTCTCTAACATCTCTAACTATTTTCTCTTTAATTTCTTTCTAACGTATTTATCTATTTTCTCTTTAATTCCTCTTGTTTCACTCTATTCTCTTTCATATTTGCTCTCTCACTCTATAATATATATATATATATCTGTTTTTTTTCTATATCTATATATATCTAATCTCATGAAATATATTCTATATATATATCTTTGATATATATATATATATATATATATATATATATATATATGGCTCATTTTTGTATAATAATAATAATCATAATTTAATAATAATCTCTCTGTTTTTTGACAATATGTCTAATAATATAAAAACGTTTTTTAATAATATATATATATATATTTTTTTTTGCTAATAATAATAATGTTTTTTGGCTATATAATAATATATAATATTAATATATATATAATAATAATAATATATATATATATATATCATTTTTTAATAATAATAATATATAATATATATATATATATATATATAATTTTGTTATATAATATAATATATAATAATAATATGTTTTTGATAATATATATATATAATATAAAATATAATAATAATAATAATAAATTTTGATATATATAATATATATATGTTTTTTTGATAATAATAATAATAATATTGTAATAAATTTTTTTGTCATATGTAATATATATAATATATGTTTTGATATATATATATATATATTTAAGTTTTTTGTTTTGATATATATATATATATATATATATATATATATATATATATATTTTCTTATATATATATATATATATATATATATATATATTTAATTTAATATATATATATATATATATATATATATAATTGTTATATATTTTTTTAATATATATCTATATATTTTTGTTTGTCTATATATCTCTCTCATATTTGCTGTCTTTCTCTCACTCATATTTGCTCTCTCTCTCTCTCTCTCATATTTGCTCTCTCTGTCTCTCTCACTCAATTTGCTCTCTCTCCCCCCTCTCTCTCATATTTGCTGTCTTTCTCTCATTCAATTTGCTCTGTCTTTCTCTCACTCAATTTGCTCTCTCTCTCTCCCCCCTCTCTCATATTTGCTCTCTCATGTTTGCTCTTTCTCTCTCTCTCTCTCTCTCTCTCATATTTTCTCTCTCCTTATCAGTTCCTGGCGTTCAGAAGCACATGCCTCTTACTGCCCTATTAATACCAGTTACTTTGTCCCGCACGCAGCTGCATCTAGTGGTCCTATAAACACTAGAAATAAAGCTGAAGTGCTGGAAATAAATGCACAAATACTCTTAGTAGTTTTGAATTCAACTATCACTAAACAACTCAGAACTCAAATAAACGCTATTGGCGGAGCTATGGTGCACATTTTGTTGATCCGCTTCAATAAAATGAATAATTGACAACAATCAACTGTAAATAATCAGATGATTGTAGCATAAAGTCAAATAGTGAATTTGCTATACCCTTCAATGATCCACTTATTTAGGTGACTGCAACTTTTTCACGTGTTTTTGATTTGTTCAAACAGCCTTTACTCCAGAGGTTATTGCTGCCACTTCCAATATCTTAACAAGCTAGTATAGAGAACCCGAGTCCAAAAGAAATGCCGGCGAGGCAAGAAAATCTAACATGCAACTATACGCAACTTGGGCTACCTCTCCAAGCACGGCCAATGGCTGAACTCTCAAAAAGCAAAAAAAAAAATGTATGGTTCAGTTTTGTATGGATAAAAATGTTCCAATCCAGAAACTATTAGGAGTTACAACAACCAATTCACTGAAAAATTCATCTAGACATTAACTACATTAGTCAACCCAGTTTGGGTAGCTCTCCCAACAACTAAACAGCCTAACAGTCTCAACCGCCGAAGACCAGTCCAAGATACCATTATGCTGTCTTGATTAGATGCCAAATGTAATCAACCAGATAACCTTGACTGAAAAGATACTAACTTTGCTAAAGGACATTTTATATTATCATCATCTTCAATTGCCATGTTCATGCACCCTCTGGATGTTTTCTGCAAGAAAAAATTAAGAAGTCTGAAGCTAAAATACTTAGCTTCTCCAGCATTGACTTTGGGATGAGGAAAACCACTTAAAAGTAATATAGTTGAGCATTAACTTCTTTTCCAAAATTCTTGATACAAGCATGTAAGAGAGTGGATTGAGGCCACCAAAAATGTGATCCACTGCATTCAGCTCGCACTGTGTTCTTGTTTTAAAGCTCCTAGCAGTTTCCTCCCCAGTGCAAATGCCAAAGGAGGTGGAACAGAATTTGCAATCTGCCTGTATTTAGTTTTAATGTCACCACTGAAGACATAACCATCACGAAAACCCTGCACAAACAGTAGGTAGGCAAATGAAAATCACTGGAACCCTTTACAAACATGAGAGTTCATAAGAAATGATGAAACTTACTTTTGACCGGGCACATTCCCGAACAGTTACAATACGGTCTTGTGTCGGGTGAAAACAAGTGCCAACCTTACCACTTGGCTCGGGATCAGCAATATTTGGAAAATTTCCCCACCAGTCGAGCCGTCCAAAGAACCCCCTCCACTGATTGTTCCTCTCAGCAGTGTTGGGCAAGTGCCAGGGTCTAAAATCAGCTATGAGCCCCGAAGAAAGTAAGACCTGCATCTTTTAAGTAGGTCAAACTGGATGACTACAAAAATATTTCCTTCCTAAATTACTGACTCAAATAAATCATTAAGAGAGAAAACACTGAGGGAGTAAGATTACCTTCATATATGGGAGTACATGCCAATCTGCACAAAGACCTTTTGGTATTTGCTGACATCTGGAATGATTGAGCTCATCCATTTCTTTTGTTATGTGGTCTTTTAAAGTGAACTCCTCTCCTCTTATCTGCTTCTGGAACCATGAGACAGGACTCGCCGTGTACTGAACAACACAATTCCAGAAATAAAAGCTGAGTCCCGATCACATTTTGGTAGGAAAAGAAAGGACGATTCGCTCTTCCAACAGATCATAAATGTGTGGATAACAAAAAACAATGCATGAAGCACAATAAAACATACACTGATACTGAGATCAGACGCTCCATTTTCTACAGAAGGAAGATCTCGAATGGTATCTTTCACTGTTATCGAACGGAAGGGGGCCCCACCAGCAGTATTTCTCACAGCAGCATAATGCACATCACCTGGCAATGCTATTTTCAGCTCACGGCTCCCAGAGACATACATGGGCTCTGGCCAGTCTGGTAGAATCTCCCCTGAAGCTGCAGCCCAGATAAAAGTCCGCTTGCAAGATTGTGAAACACCAAATGCCCCTGAGTCGAGAATCCCAAATCGCACCTATACATTGCCAGGATAAAAAAAATGATAAAGGGACTGATGCATCAGTCTAAGAGGAAAAAGTTCGAAAGAACCAAAGAGAGTTCAGATTGTTAAAGAATTAAAACCTGGTAACCCATCGCGAGAAGTGAAGCAAGAGTAAGTCGGAAAGGTTGTCCTTTGATAAAAGATAGAAAATTCCTCACACATTCCATAAGGAAGAATTTGGGTCGGAGAAAATCAGTGAAAGACAAAAATGCCAATATACTTTCACATTGAACCATGCTCCAAGTGCTATTACTGATGCGGTTCTTTCCAGAGAAACCCTGCACAAAAAGTAGGCTTAAAAAGAGAACTATGGGAGGAAAATTCTAAAAGTCTGCATGCAAGAAATTATCTGGTAACAAAAAAACAAACCTGAGAAGGAGGGCTTCCAACGATGAAGTCAACTTTGTTTGGAGCAGGAAGGTCGTTGATCTTCTCCTCACCAAGACAAGCAGCTTGCTCAGCAGTTTCACTTGTCGAAAGGCAATCATCCTTCTCCCCAAACTTTTCAATTGTTGCCCTAAACAGGAACTAAAACATTTTAAAACTGAAAGCTAAAATAACCGTTAATTACAATAGCTAGTATGGTTTAAACTTATCGATAGTGATAATAATACAATGAACAGGGAACTAAGAAAGAGAGGAAGGTCGAAAGATCATGATACCTGAGAATGACACTGATATTATCCTTGAAGAACACCCGTTTCAGTTGATGATTAAGCAGAAATGTAGCAGCAGCATGTTCATCATCTTCTATAGCCCACTTGATCTTAGAAACTCCTGTAGAAGTTTGGGAAAGAAGAGGGTAAAAATCGGTGCAACTCCCAAAATCATTGTAAAGATAAAGACCAGTGACGAATCATGTTACCACAATGTCTTAGTCCTTCGGATAGACCACCACAGCCAGCAAAAATGACTAGAGTGTCTAATAATGAACTATCTTTCTCGGAATGGTCATCTACTGGTTCTCCCACCTTGGATTTGCCTTTTCTCTTTCTTGAGGACACCCCATGAATCATCCTCACTGCAGAATTCCTCAGTCTAAAATTTCCAGGCAACTGTTCCAATTAAGGGCATTCACCAAATGATCAGGAAATTATTCTGACAAGGAAAAAAAACGTTGAGACTCGAATAGAAAAGAATAGCAAAAAACATAATTTACCGGTTTGATCGATTCATCATTAGAATCATATGAATATTCACAGAAAAATATATGATCAAAGGCAGAAAGACCATTCAAATATGGAACTTCACGCTTTCTTCGAACAACACACTTGCCTTCTAATACTCCCCCCGAGAGAGTAAAGATTTCTTCACTGTAATAAACCTGGAAATTTTCAAAAATAAATAAATTCTCTTAGAAGACACTAAACACCAAACATACAAACAGTAGCTCATACACACAAAAGAGATCTTACTTCTCTGATATCAGACATGTATGCTTTGTCAGCTGAAATGTCCTCAGGCCTAAAAAATCTCCGGAGTTCTACTGTAGCTGATTCCGGTTTTACTGTTTGAGATCCCTGGGGTGTCACCTCAATTTTTAGCAATTGGCACACCACATACGAATGTAGATCATTGCTTCCGTTGTTTCTTATCACTCCCTCTGTTTTTTCAAAAAAGTGAGAGGGAGCCACATACACAAAATCTAGCAGGGAATACTCAACATTCCTGTAAGCAAAATTAGCTTCTGAAAGGTGAACACACTGTTCATTCTTTTGGGCCTCCTTTAATATGCAAGACCCACAAATTCCTGTCCCAAGACCCATTTTTTCCAATGGAAGATCAAAGAAAGCACCTCTCTCAGGCCAATACAAGCTTTTGCAAAAGTATTTCACAGGCAAATCTCTCGCTTTCACATCCCCTTCTTTTGCCTCTATAAACTTCTTGCCTCGATCTTTTGATGAAATGATCTCCACTATCACTTTTTGTTGCACTGCCACCACGTCGAAGTCTAGACATTCATTTGTCATAAACACTTCGTGCTCATCAGAAGCATTTCCCAATACAGTCTGACACCCTCTTTGCAAGACCCTCCCATGGGCCATTTTTCCCTGATCTGATTTTTCAAAGAGGTATTCGATGTAAATCATCCTCTGTCCTTTAGAACCAGAATTTATTTCTGCCACCACTGAGCTACCAGCAGAAAATCTAATTTCTCCAATGACTACACCTCCATAGACTTTCTCACCGGTGCTCATCGTACTTTTTGATTCTCCGTCCCATGAAATCTCTTTTATGGCAGAATCCAACTTACACGTCTCCGAAGTGAGGATGGGTGGCTCAACAGATTTAATTTCTTGAATTAGTAGGGTGGCCAATTCACCGTTCTCATCTTCTTCATTCTCTTCCTCCACAATTTCTTCTTCTTCTTCTTCTTCCTTTTCATGTTCATCTCCCTTGTTAGTATCCTCTCCTTCATAGTGACTAGAATAGAACTCCCGCCAAATTCTATTAATTAGCCTTGTGGTGGTTGCTCGCATAGCCTTCTGCTTGAACTGAACAGGGGCAAGAGCTGCGCTAGGGTTTAAATTATTCAACCCGCTGCTTAGTATCATCGTCTTCACATCCAATTTGGAATGATACTTCTCCTCCATCTTCTGTAAAAGAACAGAAACAAAAGAATGCCTACAATTGTTATCAGGAAATATATGGAGGAGTATCTGTCCGTGGACTGTTATATATCTCTCAACAGCATCAAGATTTGAGGAAACATATGCCGGAAAATCCTCTTTAAACTCCGCAACTATCCCCACGACATCAAAGAAAGAGAGCTGACATCGCCTCTGTAAAATTTTGTCGATAGCGATTGCGACCTTCACAGCCTTTACAACTTGTTCATACCATCGTGAATACTGTTGTGACGGCTTGCCAAGTCTGTACCTGAACATTTGAGAGATAGATAGTCCTTGGTTAACACAGTCCCAAGATGGATGCAAAAAGCTTATCTACAAACATAGGGGCTAAAAAAGAAAACCAGTAAACAAGATGAGGAACCATTTTTTAAAAGAAAATACCGTGACACCATCTATACAAATCTAACATTTCAGATGACAGAAAAAAATAAATGAGAAAAAACGGCTTGAAAAACAATACCAAGCTCTGTGTGTCCGAAACCAGATGGAGGACTCTGAAAAAAAGTTCAAACGCTTCAACTCCTTCCAATGCGAATAGCTGATATCAAATTTCCACTGTTTGACTGGAGTTAGGAAAACTGCTGAAAAGTCTTCATCCGATGAAGATGAGCAATCCGACGGGCTACCATTGATTGGAGAAACTTTTCCCGAGCCGAAGATGGATAGATCTTGCTCTGCCTCACACAATGGAAGAAGCTCAAGAGGTACAAGTCTACAGTCGCAATTGTAGAGTGCCCAGTCCTCCAGTGCTCTAAGAGGAACTTTCTCTTCGAAAGCAATGTATTTATTTTTCACAAAAAGGAAGATGTCCTCATCTTTTTCTTTGCTGGATGGCCTGTAATAAGTGGGTAACGGATAATCATCCGCTAATTCTCTTTCGTCAATGTGGATATAAGAACTCATTTTATATAACCTACAAATAAGCAAATAAAGTTAGAATTTTAAAAAATCTAATGAAAAAAAGATATATTATGATAAGAAAAAGAATACCATCATGGAGCGAGTTCATAGCTTTGATAAAAAAGAGGAGACCGAATGAAACCTCTCAGCTCTTGAATTCATAGAGTGGGACACTCTAAAAACAGATTATGAAAACAAGGTACATTTTTAAGTTATTCACAGAATTCCGAACCCCTATCAAATTTTTGGTAGGAAATGGAAGGAAGACCAGTTTCTGGAGTGAGATTTGGTTACTAGACCGTCCCCTCTAAGCAGCCGTCCGTAGTCTTTACAGAGTCAGATGTTGTGAATGGAGGAGCCATGTCTGAGATAGACTGGACCTTGGAAATTAGGTGGGAGTTCACTGATGTGGAAGCAGCTGAGTTCTATGTCAGCCTACTTGGAGGGATGTCAGACCCGTGCCAGGCAAGGATGGCATGGCAGACAGAAGCACCTTAAATTGGGCTCATGCCACACAAAAATTAACCCCCCATCCCCATCTCCATGATTCGAAAACATTGGGAAAAAATTTTACTCTTTAAAACGCATAAGCCAATAGTGATACAAGAGGGCTGGATAGCACTGAATTTTGATGGTGCTTCTTTGGGTAATCCGGGCACACAGGTATAGGTGGGGTAATTCACAGGCCCAGCAAGACACTGTTCATCCAACATGGCTGAGGCCATGTAAGGCATCAAATTGATAAATAGGCACTTCAGCAGCCCTATTCAAATCCAAGGCGATTCCACATCAGTCATCAATTGGGAAAAAGAGCATCACAACCCCCTGCCTCCCTCCCCGGGAGTTGAAATACATTTTTTATGAGATACACTCTATAACCTCAGGATGGACTACAGAATGGATTCAAATCCTATGCTCAGCAAACTCATCAGAAGACAAAGCTAAAGAAAGAATAATGAAAGCAATGTAATAGAGCTTCTTTAAAAGCTGACATAAATCAGGGGCTCTCCCGCTTAATCGCACATAACAAATGTCTACTACTGATGTAACTCTTCTCACATTCCACGTAAGTAGACAGTTAAAAAAAAAAAAAAAAAAAAAAAAAAAAAAAAAAAAAACAAGAAACTTTCAAAAGCTGCCACCAAGTCCAAAAGCTTCGATCAGAAAACATTGGAATGAATTTATTTACTTCAAATCCGGAGAGCAAAAGGTGAATGTAGAATGATCTCCGGTAAGCACAAACGAAATTAATATTCATGGACCGGAACATCAGAACTTGAACACCAGAGAATTACAGCAAATGTTGCGAACAGACATGCTACGATGAAAAGAGAGAGAACAAAAAGACTTACTCGCCGTAGTCGTGTCGGAGGAGATTAGTAGACGTGCCATTGGATCTCAGCTGGCGCACGCAACACTAGACAGATCTACGGTTTGCAGACGGCAGGTTTAGGAGGAGAAGCAGCTAGAAATAAGAAGGTCAGGAAAAATACCTCTGGATCACGCAAAACCGAACAGATGCAGAGACGGCAGGTATCGAAGGAGACGATCGATTGCCGGAATGATTTTTCTGAGGAGGAAGAGAGAGGAGAGATGATCAATTGTCGGAAATGATTTTGTTGCAGAGGAAGGGAGAGGAGTTTCAGGGAAAATTTCGCGCGGCTAGAACTTGGAATTTTGGGAGGGAATTGAGTAAATCGATTCTGGCGCCAAAACAAACAGTCGACAGTTAGAGTCGGTAACTGAACGTCGGGTTTGATTGTATTAATAAAACTCGACCTAGGCAATTTTCTAAAATTTTGTCTATTAAATAAATAAATAAATAAATAAATAAATCAATAAATCAATAAATCAATAAATAATATATATATAATATAATAAATCAATAAATCAATAAAAATTTTCTCTTTTCACTTTTCAATTCAATATTGTTTGTGCACGTGCAACTAAGTTTAGGATCACCCTCTTTTCTTCATAGTTTCCCACTCGATTCAAGTGAAGGTTCATTAAATCTTAATCGATCCAACGACAAAATTAACTAGCAATATTACCCAAATTATAAGCTCTCAAATAAGTCCAAGAACTAAGACGTCAATAGATGTCTCTGCTCAATTTTCTATTTTTTTCTTTCCGTTTCTCAATATAATTTTTCATTCGCCCCTTCAAACAAGTTACTTCCCCTCTTCTTTCATTTTCATCATCCACTTCTTTTAACAATTTTCCTTTCTATGTTTACAGAAGTTCAATGAGAGTAAGAAGTGAAACTGGAGCGGTAACTCAGTAGGGTCCTTTCAGTTAAAACCCAAAAAAATAGTACGTACCCTCAACACTGCCAGATTACCTAAACTAAATACTTACATAAATTAAGTAATAAGAAACCCGTATATGTACACATCGGCTTTCGATCCTCAGATCATGATCACCAGTCGGGTAAATCTGTAGAGCTTAACTGTAGGATTTTAACGTTTGGTGAAGCTCTGGGTAATAGATTCAGCGCTTCCAGTAGCGAAGCTCCCTTAAAGTGCACTCCCAACGTCTCCAGTGCTGGTGCGCGAGCAAGAATGCTCTCAACATATTTGATCTCAGAATCAGTCATGTAGACGATGTCGAAGCTGCGAAGCTCTTTCAGCACCCCCCACGTGCTGTTCATGACTTCAGTTTCATTCACAGGCGCGGAGCGCCGACGAGTTTTAGTACAATAATTGTCCCTCTTTCTCGCAGAGCACTGAAAAACAAAAACACATTCAGAGATTGTCAATAATCTTCCTCTTCTTGATCTTCTTCTATATTTCCTGTTACAGATTAATTGCAAGTCGATAAACAAAATAGAAATAATCCTGGCTTATTTAGCTACCCTTTTGTCGATATTAAGAGTAATCTCCACCAGTTCTAACTTGAATTCATCAAAGGTAAGGAGTACTTACAATGATCTCCAACCTCCGAAGGTGGGGCGATCCTGCCAGGACTTGAACAAGGCCCAAGTTCTCCTCCCTGTTGGTCGAATGAATAACCAGGGAGAGAGACACCAACCCATTAAACCTAAACTGGGGTGAAAATTTAATTTGGGAACACGCGGCAGCAGCTACTAGGAGAGAACTAGGACAACTTCCGCTGCCACTCAGTTTCATTTTCTGCAGAGAAGGCCACTCAGAATGCAAAGCTACACTGACATCCTGGTCCCAGATTTGTCGGAGGCCAAGTTTATGGAGACCAGGTAACTGTTGGGACGTGAGAGTCATATTAACTCGATGAATATCAATAATTGTCAAGGACCTAAGACAAGGGGATGCAATTTTTACTTTCCCTTTAATGATACACATATACAACACCAACTTTTCCAAACGAGGGAATCCATAGAAAAGACTCTCAAACACCTTGTTACTAGCCTGGACCTGGAAGAGCCTCAGGGTTCGGAGAGAGAACGACGTAATTTGAGATGGGAAAGGGATCACTTCAAGTTCGCAGTGGAACAGACTCAAAGACACAATGGTTTTGCAGGAAGAGAAGAAGAAAGAAGGAAGTTTGAAAAGAGTTGCGCCAATGAAAATTCTGTCACACATCGTAGGGCGCATCGACCAGTGGTAGAAGCGAAGAGCAATGTGTTGGATGCCATGGTTGGCGAGATATAACAGCCAACGACCAACATTCCCAGAAATTTCAGAGAATATCCTACAGTCGAACTCTTCAATGGAACCGCTTCTTTGTGACAAAACATGATCGATAACCGAAAGAAGAAGCTCACCAGGCTTTTCAAGATAAGAATCTGGATCTCGCAAATCAAAATCAAGTCGGCGAATCGTTTTCCAATGGTGCCTCCAAGCTCGGGACAGAATGCTGGTTCTGACCGCATCACGTAATGGCAGCCAGTTGAGGATTTCTTCAATCAACGGACCCGGTAAATTGCTTAATAAATCATGCCCGCATACTCCAGGCATCTCCTGTCTACCAACAGATGAAGAAGAAAATTAACGTCAGAGTACATATCCAGTGGCAAAATCAAAATACACAACACTTTTGACTTGTACTTTTAGGACGAACGAGAGAGAAAAATGATAGAGCGAAAAATAAAAGTAATAATATCAATTATAAGGAAAATGACTATTAAAGTCATAAATATATTTAAATTCCTTACCTCAAACAGAAAATCATGTAAGAAAAATTAAGATAGACATAATAATTAAAAAGTAAATATTCATAATGGTATATATTAAAATCGTCCACAACTTCCCCATAAAATTCAAAGATTTCTCAGAGGTTGTCATCCAATAAGTGTTGCAGAAATCCAACAAGGGGACTCCAATATATTGGGGATGCTGAAAATTCTTTCTCACCCCCCGTCACTGAAGACCCAAACATAGAATTGTCGAGAGGAGGACAGACATCAATTAGTAACTGACACTCAACCTCCTCCTTCCTAAACAGCCAGATATCCTTGCCTAGCAAGGAGATCAAAGTACATAGGTGAGGAACCAACAATTCTCTGCCAATTGACTCCGTTGGAGATTATCCCTGTTTTTCCCATATAGAAACTTCGATGGCGACCACGCCTACAGAGCCTAAAGAATTGTGTTTGTAATTAGGTAGAAAACTGATACCAAGAACAACAAAAGCAAAACACAAACGATGAAACAAAATGCACTGGATTTGATAAAAGGTCCCGAGGATGGAACTACACCTAACATCAAAGAGAAGCCATCAAGAAGTTCTTGATAAAACATTAATATTCTGAAACACCTCTAAATATGGAATTTGAATAATATTACAAGTAATTTTCAATAACATCACCAGATATAAATTTGATGTTAAAAAGTTCTAATAAGATAGCAATCCCTGTACAGAAAGTACACATGTTTTGATTCCTAGATAGCCATATCAACTTAAAAAGGTCAGGTAAGAAATGTAAGAAGAATATAACTGACATTCCTATACAGACGTCTTTGTTGGATGATTGAACCAAGAAAACAAGTTAAACACAACCTGGACAACCATTAATAAAAACCTCAATTTGCAGCATAACTACATAAAAAAGTAAAAGAATTACACAAAAGGGGGGCAGTTTGAGCAGGTGTCAAGCATAAAAGTTACAACATAAAAAAAAAAGCCACATGGTTGAAGGCAATTATATCAGAATAGTTAAACAAATAACAACTGCATCTGCTTTTCTTTCCCAAGCATTATAGATTAATCCAAAAGCATCAGTGCAACATCAGTAAACATCAACTATTCCATCATGCCTAAAAGAAAGTAGTAGTAAGAGGCAAGCTGACTATCAACACAACAGTTTGAGTTGTTACCAGTGTAGGATACCACACAAGCACAGGCAATATTTCTAGAAGCATGTTCATTACCAGCATAAAACAAATTTTATTCAGCATGATGGAATGAAAAATATGAAAACAAATTTAAGGAACTCTGTTGGTATGATTTTGCTATCGTACTGTGGACCAATGGGTACATCTGACTCTACAACAGCGGAAGTTACAGGACTATTGCATGGACTGAGACTCTTTAAACAGAGATACATTGGGAGGGTAGAAGTAGAAGGATATTCCAGTTCGGTAGTATCATGGGGATGTGGTAATGCTGCTCCCCTCTGGAGACACTGTTCCATGGTTAGAGAAATTCGAATTCTAAGTCAGTTGCAGTACTCATTACAATGTAAGCCGAGATCGGCTAAAAGTCTAGCAGATGAATTAGCTGAGGGAGTTCACTCATCAACACTCGTTGTGAGAGTAATTGTAAGATTATGGCAATTGCAAAGCATTAATATATACTCACTTTCCTAAAGAAAAAATATATATGGAAACAAGTATTTTCTTATAGACTTTGGCATCAAGAACCCTCAATAACCTCTCTAAAAATAACGTTAAAGAATATCTACAGAGAAATGGAGACACGTTAAAGAATATCTAAAGAGCAACATCTCCAGTAAAAAAACCATCCCTCTTTTTTTTAGGTGATTTATGATAGATATAACAAACAAAAACTCAACAGTTGTTGGGCTCAAGAACATACAAGGTATGACTGATGAGTAAACTCTATGAAAGGAAATGATGCCAAGAACATAACGACAAACAATGAATAATAAACAAGAAACAAAACATCCAAGATACCGGAAAAGGAGTCGATCAAGGGGATTAGGAAACGACAGAAAATTAAAGAGGTCCTGTTAGAGGCTAGTGAGGAGGAGTTGCTGGAGTGTGCCAGCCACACTCAAGGTTTATGCCGGAGACCCAAGCAGACCATTACAAAGGGGTCCAGAAACCAGCTGGGTACAGGATCATGGGATTCTATTATAGGGTACCACGCGTGGCCCAAAAGGAGGAAAATCGAGAGGGACAGGGAATCAAGAGGAGAGTGGGAAATCGAGAGGGGAGAGGGAAATCGAGAGGGGGGGAGGGAAATCGAGAGGGTAGAGGAAAATCGAGAGGGAGAGGGAAATCAAGTGGGGAGGGAAAATCAAGGGGGAGAGGGAAATCGAGAGGGCAGAAGGAAATCGAGAGGGCAGAAGGAAAATCGAGAGGGCAGAGGGAAATCGAGAGGGCAGATGAAAATCGAGAGGGGAGAGGGAAATCGAGAGGAGAGGAAAATCAAGAGGAGAGAGAGAGAGAGAAAAATTAAAACGTCTACTTATATGTTTCAAGCAACTCTTCTTGACCGTAACCACGGGATAAAAAGACATTATTTTGAATCGTGCTGCAGTCGAGAGTGAGAAAAAGGCATACCTTGAATCGTTGGATATGCAAAATCAATGCTAAAATCCGGCTGCAGAGAAGAGATTGGGCAGAGAAGAGACACGGGAAATAATTCAGGATTTTTTTCTAACTTTTTAATCTTAGAAAGTTAGAATCCAGGATGTTAATCAAACACATGAGACGAAGAAGTGTCAGACGAAGAAGTTGAGAAAGGATCAGAGAGCGGAGAAAGATTCCTCGGAGGGGATGAAGATGTTGCAACGCAGTTCGATATTATAAGGAAAAAACAGAAGTATTCACAGAAAATATAAAGCATTACGTTAAGATGAATAAATATAAAGCATTGCATTACGGTGAGAAGCACCGAGAGCTGCGATAGTTTCAGTTGTACAAGCTTGGCGACTCAACCAGTATGAGATTCTATATTGGGAGATTTACAATTCATCGATTTTATAATGGCTAAATATCAAACCAAGGCATTGTTCAAACAATGGATTTATGTTTGCAAAAATATCAAGTCGTGATTAAGGGGCAATAATCGCAATCATACATCTCTGAACCAGGGACCCTCCCCCCTCCTCCGGCCCAACCCTCCCCCTCCTCCGGCCCGACCCTCCCCCTCCACCTCCTGGGCAGACCCTCCCCCCCAGGCAGGCCCACCACCCCACTGCCCCTGGATCAGGCCCTCCCCTGGACCTGGCCCGACCTCCCCTTCCCTGGCCGACCCTTCCCCTTCCCATGGCCCGGCCCTTCCCTTCCCCAGTCCCTCCCCCCCCTTCCCACCCGGGCCCTCCCCTTCCCACCGCCCCGACCCTCCCCTTCCTTCCCCACTTTTTTCCTGGTCCTCCCCC
This sequence comes from Aristolochia fimbriata, assembly GCA_019845555.1. NCBI lineage: Eukaryota > Viridiplantae > Streptophyta > Magnoliopsida > Piperales > Aristolochiaceae > Aristolochia > Aristolochia fimbriata. The sequence continues at coordinate 20,415,438 of CM034084.1, read as the reverse complement.
CTCCCACATTGCCCTCCCCCCTTCCCACGGCCCCGACCTCCCCTTCCCCCCCCCCCCTTTGCCCCTTCCCACATGGACCCTCCCCTTCTCCCGGTTGGACCCTCCTCTTCCACTGGTTGGGACCTCCCTTCTCCTGGTTTTGACCCTCCCCCTTCCGGGTTCCTCCCTATCTATCTCCTGGGGCCCTCCCTCCCCTGTCGGGACCATCGGTGGACCCTTCCTGACCCCTCCCACCCCCCAGACCCTCCCTTGGACCTGCCGGACCACTCCCTCCCCTCCCTGGGACCCTCCTCCCATTCCCCCCCCAGGTTCCTCCTTCCCTGACCCACCCTCCTTCCCTGGGATCCCTCTTCCCTTGATTCCTTCCACAGTGATTCCCTTCCCCTTTGGGACCCTCCTTCCCCTCCCCTTCCTTCCCCCCTTTCCCTCCCCTATTGGACCCTCCCCTTCCCTGGCCCGACCCTCTCCCTTCCCTTGGCCCGACCTTCCCCTTTCCCCTGGCTGGACCCTCCCCCTTCCCCTGGCCGGACCCTCCCCCTTCTCCTGGCCGGACCCTCCTCCTTCTCCTGGCCGGACCCTTCCCCTTCCCCTAGCCCGACCCTCCTAGGGGTGGCAACGAGTTCCATTTAACGGGGAACCCGCCCCGACCCGACCCGCTTTAAGCGGGTTCGGGTTTACATTTTTACCCCGCGGGGCGGGTATCGGTTTTTGGAACGAAACCCGTCACGGGTTCGGGGCGGGGACGGGTTTCGCCCCAAAAACCCAACCCGACCCGCTTAATTCTTATGTAAAAAAAAAAAATTTAGAGGGTAATAATGGAAAACATAGTAAAACCCTACTTCTCGTCTTCTCAAGTTCTCCCCAAATCAATCTTCTTCCTCTACCCAAATTTTCAACCTACCGACGCGACACTCGAGCCTCCGACTCTCTTCATTCTTCATTTCTACCTCTCTAAACGTAGATTTCGTCGTCATTGAAGGCTTTCTTAGCAAGGAAGAAGATGCTTTACCAAATCGACTCCAAATCGGTGCCAAATCGACTCCAAATTGACGCCAAATCGACTCCAAATCAGCCGAATCGACTCCAAATCAGCCAAATTGACTCCAAATCAGCCAAATCGACTCTAAATCGGCGCCAAATCACAACAACTCTCAGCTCTCTTCGTTGTATCTTCCTCTATGTGTTCTGTAGTAAAACATAAGTTAAAATAAGAAGAGCTACATGTATACATCCATTCAGGTTCATCATCATCAAATAGCTCAAGAGAGATTTTCTCAGCATACATGCTTTTGATCAAATCATGCTTTAGATGATTTACTAGATTATCTGACTCAGCTCTAATGGATGGATGAAAAAATGCAACCATGGCTCAAAAACATCAATACTTTCTAAACTAGGTTGTTCCTCAGGTGGATCTAACATTGTATCTACTTTGGCAGAATAGTCATCCACTAGAGTGGCCAACCTAGACAAGTGTTCTTGAGGCTGAGGGGGACATGAATGATGATACAAAGGATCACTAAACATAGGAGGGTGCTTATACCTGAACATGGACAATTGCCCATGTGTCCATTTGACCTGCAAATCATTCTCAAAATAATGGATTTACATTTTGCCTAGAGAAATAATCATCATGCTCTCTTCTATAGGAATGATTAGGTTCATTATCAATAACAAAGGAACATGATAGATCAGAATCACACCTCCATGGGTCATAATTGAAGATGTATATGGTTGGGGAATTTCCCAATATGAGTTAGGACATGGACTTAGCTCATTCTGCATGTAATCCCACCTCTCACGTGAGTGCTCTTTTTTAGTTACGGATCGGGTTCATCTAGTGGTTCACCACTAATTCTGGTTTCATGCAATCGATCCCAAAATAACCTGAAAAGATAGAATAAAAATTTTAATCTCAATCAACAAATAAAAATTTACTTAAACTTACTCTCAAATCAATGGTCCCCGATAATGGCGCCAAAAACTTGTTGGGATGTCTAGCAAGTGCACTAGGTCAGTAAGTAATATAGACTTCAGAGTCCAGATATCGATCCCACAGAGACCTTGATGAGAACCTAGTCTAAGCAAAGATTTTTCTGATGATTGAGGTAAAGAAATTTTGGTTTTGAGAACTGGAAAAGAAAAACAGAATTTTAACTAATGAACCAGATGACTAAACCTAATGGAGATGAGACGTTGGGCAAAAGTGTCAATCCCTCCTAGTTATTAGCATGCAAAGTTCTGATTTTATAGCTCAAGTACCTTTACCTTGACTTAGCTTTTGAAAACCTGGTTACCCATATACAGGAAATAACTTTCACCTATTCTTTGAACTCCATCACAATCCACAAACAATCAAATCATAAGTGCATAAATATAAAAGCTTAAAGATTTTCTCTTATTTAGAACAAGAGTTATAAAAAGTCACATCGCTTCCACTAGTCTCCATCACAATTCGGAACGATCTAGTTAGAAAAACGAGTTGTTTTAGAAAACAAAGAATCAAACAACTAACCCAAATCTATACTGAATTTTAACTTCTCTATTCGAACCTCGTTAAACTTCAGAAATCAATTCAAATTAGAAATAAGCAATGAACTCAGATTCTAAAACAAAGGCAAAGTACTATATTGCTATAACTTCAAAACGTAAACATATTACAACTAGCAGTTCATGACTTCCCCAACGGAGAGATTACTCCATGCTAACAGTATAAACACATAAAAGGGATTCAATTACAGCCATAGAAATAAAAAATAAACCAAGTACAGAAACCCCCTTGAAGGACTGCCTTTAGCTTCACTTATGCCTTGACTGAAATCTCCACCTCTTCTCTCCAAAGTGCCAAGAGGTCGTACAAGACTCCCTCTGGACTTCCTCTCCTCTCCAAACTAACTAAAAGAATAAGAAAAATAAAAAAAACTCCATTTAGAACTCGATCTCGAGCTGCTTCAGAACTGGATCCTCGGACCCCTATTTATAGGTGTTCTACTGTCCAGGACTTGTAATTTAGTCTCTGTCCAGGGGTTGAAATCATGCCTTCTTACCTCATAATTCTAAGAAATTACCCACGAACCTTCCTACATAGTCCTTGACTTGTGTACAAAATTTGAAGTAAATCTGAGTTGGGAAACTTAAGATATGATGCTGAGAAGTCGGGTTGGTTCTGCTGCCAATTTCAGCACTTGTTCATCACTTTTGGAAAATCATAACTCTAAAAGAACGACTTCAATTGACCTCATTTTTGTGATATGATTTTCAATCCTCTAAGGAGTCTGTGTTCCAAATTTGAAATCAATTGGGAGTCGGAATCTCCAGATATGACCTTTTCAAACTTGGACTAAAGTTTCCTTCTTTAGTAGTTTCCTAATCAGCATTGGTTTTCACCTTTTGGAACATTCAAACCTCTTAGGATTCCAAACAATTTCTTCTAGAATCTTTGTGGACACCTTCCTTATGTACTTGTAACTCTACCTCCCACGTTTGAACTTTATTACTTATCAGTATCCCAAGATTTTTTTGCGATTTTGCCTTGTTGAGTCATCGGCGCGTCGCCAAGCAATTAATGTATCTGCTATTGGTGTGGTCGCTACCGGGTCGGGAAGAATTTCTTCTAAGTACTAGAATGGAAACAGCCCTGGTCATGTTAGGAAACTCCATTGGCTCAGTGGTGCCATCTTGGTGTGGAAGCACCATTCGGATGGCGCCAGAGCGCTGGATTTTGTCCTTTAACCGGTGCGATCGTCATACCGTTCCCCGCAAACCTTGTACCTTTCTTCTCTAAAATCTTCATATTTTTTTTTTTTTAGCTCATATTTCAATAATTCTTGTTATGTTGAACTCCTGAGAGAAAAACATGAACTTGACACACGTTTCATGATATTTTGATGAACATTCACTCCTAAATATAATTTACAAGTCAAATTGAGCCCTAAAATAGTGTCTTTCGACCCTTAGCACATCTGGCTTGGTCGCCGTGTCGCGGGCCTCTGTTTTGATTGTTGCAAATTTTTTTTCTTTTGTAACTACTTCTTTTTTTCGCTCATAATTCTTTTTTTTCTTTTTTTTTCTGACTATTTCTTTTTGTCGCTCGTAATTTTGTGCAACTGCTTCTTTTTGTCGCCTCTTGCTTTTTTTTTGTTTGGAGAGGAGTTACATACTTGGCTTCGATTGGCTGCTCATGTGATGGGTTGGTTTGTCAGAAGCGGAGTTCTTGATTTGCAACACATTCCACAACTTGCCGGGGGTGTGGGTGCATGATGTGCAGATGGTCGAACTGACAAGAGAGTCAGTGTACTTTCGACCCCTTTTTTTTTCTTACGACTGCTTTTTTTTTTTGTCGCCATGATCCCCCTTTTTCTCATGACTTCTTTTTTTGTCGCTCGCAATTTTGTCTCTGTGACTGCTTCTTTTTGTCGTGTTTTGTTTTTTTTCTTTGGAGAGGAGTTACGTACTTGGCTTCGCTTGACTGCGTCCAACTCGATCGTCGAGCACAGGAGTTTGCATTACAGCTAGGGGTGGCAGTGAACCGAGCCGGCTGGCGAGAAGCTCGGGCTCGGCTCGGGTTTGGCTCGGTTCGGCTCGAAAATAATCGAGCTCGGACTAAACTCGATAATGAAATGTAACTCGGTTAAATAACCGAGCCGAACTCGAGTTTCGGTTGACTCGGTTCGAAAGCTCGTCGAGCCGAACCAGAGAAAACCACGATTTGGGGATTTAACCCGAAATCGCTTCCGTGCGCAAAATCCCATTTCCTTTCTTCCTCCCGATTTCTCTTTCCCTTTTCTTCTAGATTTCTACTCTTCTTCTATTTTATTTTAATTTTTCTATTTTCTTTCAATTCTTTCTATTTTTTTTCAAATCGTCTGTTCTCTTTCAAATCTTTTGTTCTCTTTCATTCTTCTGTTCTCTTTTATTGAGGCAGATCGTGATCGATTCCGCAGGATCCTCGTCGCGAGAAGTCATCAACCCCACGGAAGGATGAAACAACCGACGAACGGGGACGATGTGGGAAGTGGCTGAGGGGCGTGGAGGGCACTAGGAGATTAAATTCATGGCGCGACGCGACTCCTCCTCCCCCTCTAGGATTCAGGACTTCGCCAGAGGGAAATAGACAGGGAAAGCGGGTGGAGGAGGATGAGAAGATTTGAAGAATTCCGTCAATCGAAAGAGATGAGGTATTCTGTTCCCTTACAATTTTTAGTAGAGATTTGGTGTGGATAAGTGGATCGAGCCGGCTCGAGCTCGAACTCGAGCTCGTTCGAGCCGCTCGAGCTCGAACTTGAGCCCAGCCATGGGCTCGAGTCCGAGCTCGTTCGAGCCGCTCTAGCTCGAACTTGAGCCCAGCCATGGGCTCGAGTCCGAGCTCGAGCTGAATGCTAAATAGCTGAGCCGAGCTTGAGCCAGCATAGATTCGGCTCGGCTCGGCTCATTTCCACCCCTAATTACAGCACCCGGCTCGATTGTCGGGTGATGAATTTGGTGATTTGGTCACGTCTGGCTATGTCGCCGGGTGCGAAGCTTTTGAACTATCCTCGGCTCGGTCGCTGGGCATAGTGCCTTTGTTTTTTGGTCACGTCTGGCTCTCTCATCGGGCGCATTGCTTTTGAATTGTGCTCGGCTCGATCGTTGGGCGCAGTGCCTTTGTTTTTTTATTGCGTTTGGCTCTGTCGCCGGGCGTTGTGTTTTTTGAACTATGCTCGGCTCGGTCGTCGAGCACAGTGCCTTTTGTTTTGATCGCGTCTGGCTCGGTCACCGGACGCGATGTTTGTTGTGCAACATTCGGCTTGTTCACTTGGTGTTGGATTCTTTTATTTGACCCCCGTTCAGCTCGATCAACGGGCGCTGGGATCGCATGTGCAGCATCTGGCTTGGTCGGATGCTGCATTCTCCATTTGGTTGTGTCCGGCTTGGTTGTCGGGCACTGGAGTTTGATTTTGATCGCGCCTGGTTGGTTAGCAGGGCGCGCAGCTCTGTTTTGGTTGTGTTCGGCTTGGTCATCTGGCACGAATGTTTTTTTTTTTTGAATTGTCCTCCGCTCGGCCGCCGGACACAGTGCTTTGGTGCAGCGCTAGGCTCGGTCGCTGAACACATAGGTTTACTTGTCATCTCGCGGAGCTTTGTTTCACAACCAGTTTGTTTTGCTGGTCGAACCGTCGAAGGCAATTGGTGTACCATTGTCAGTTTACCCTCTCTCTTTTTTTTTGTTTCTCTGTTCATTTTTTTATCAACGACTGGTCTTTTTTGTCGCTCCCTTTTTCTTTTGACTTGCATTTTTCTCATTTCTATTTTTTTTTTTTTTTGGACCTTGACTTCATCTCTGGTCGCCGGAGACACGTCCTTTTTTTTTGAATTGAGAAGGAAGTGCATTGCATACCTGATTTCAGTTCGGCTAATAATTTTGACTCTTTGTTGCAGATGTCTACGGCGCCGGTGTCCGACAGTTAGTCGGGGACCGAGGAGGTCTCGAGGAGCGGCGGCGATGGAGGAGGGGCTGGAGGTCGAGCTCCGAGATGACGGTCGAGATCTCAGTGATGTTCAGAAGGGCATTGACGTCTGTGAAGAGGAAGCAGCGACCCTTCAAGCTTAGTTGGTTTCAGTTCGCTTGCGCCCCATCCTCGACGAAGCGGAGACGAGGGAACTTTCTGAGACTCGTGCTGAGGTGATTCAACTGCAGCGACGGGTGGCCGACCTTGAACACCCACAACTCTGATGTAGCTTTCTTTGTTTTTTTTTTGACTTATGGCCTCTCCTTTTTTTTTTGTTGCGAGGCTCGCATTATTCCCATTTTATTGAAATGAGAAGCGTTGGCTCCGTTTATTCGACTTTTCTTTTCTTTTTTGTCGTTGCCCCCTCATGCGTAAAAGCATTTGAGGAATTTACCATTTGTTATCGGCAGCTCCGAGCCGTTCGACGTTACGACCTTGTAGGCGCTTCCCATTTTGGCGCGACCTTGCCCCCGATTTTGCTCGTAAAGAGCATTGGTCGTCTGACTGCTAGCACCAAGTCGCCTTTCTCGAATGTAGCTGGGGCCTCTTTCAATACTAACTCGTCGTCTTCTTGGTTGTGGTTGGCGACGGAGATGTGGTTTACCATGATCGAGTCGTATGCGCGAGATCGTGCAATGGCTACTTTCAGAGTGTAGATGACCACCGATTTCGGAGCATCTCCTCTTTTCGTTGAAGTTTGGCCGACTGAAACTTGGTGGAAGTCGGCCAATGTTTTTCTAGTAATTTTTATTGGCTTTTGAGCTCCATAAATGCGAATTGGCTTCTCTTTCTGGTAGTCGAGACCTAGGCGACCTTGTGTAATTCGGCGACCCTCCGTTCATAGCTTTTCTTGATCTGGAGTGAGGACCGACAGAGCGACGGATGGCTTCTCGTGAAGCTGGTCTTTTGTGAAATTGACCCCGGCTCTGGCCATCAGCCGATACACATTTGGGTCGAAGCCTTCGTTCGAGCGGGTAGACGAAGAATACTCTTGGCTCGGGAATGGTTTTATAATGCTTCGATTCTCCAGTTTTGGCAGTGGGCGAGTAACCTTTTCTATAAAAGGGGTCGGCTGGACTTTGTGGCAGACGACCAAGGGAGCTTCTCTCTTCTTTCTTTGCGACCGCAGGATGTACCACAATATAGGTACACTGTGTTGCGCAGGCGCCTGCGTTGTTGTAGCCGGTTTGTGTGTCGGCTAACTGTTATGCGCCGGCTGTTCGGGATGTGCGACTTTCAACACTGGGTCTTGTGTCGGGATCTGTTTTGGAGGAAGGAGATTTTTGGCATTCGACGCCTGATTCGCCAAGCAGACAATTTGACAGTCGGTCTGGTCATTAGATAGAATTTGGCATCTGCGAATGATGCTTCTGCCTCGGTGAACGGACTTTCGCCGGGCGCATTAACCGCTTTTGCTCTCTGTCCTTCCAATATTTGAAGCACTGGTGAAGTGTCGACGGTACGACCCCGTTCGCGTGAAACCACGGTCGACCCCAAGAGCAAATTGTAAGATGTTCTTGAGTCGATGACTTGAAAAGGAGTTTCAGCCACCATGTCGCCGATATGTAGTTTGAGATTGATCATACCGAGTGTCCTCTGGCCTTCCTGATTGAAGCCTTGGATGAGGAGAGTGCTCAGAGAGAGGTCGCCGGCAAAGAGACCGACATTCTTCATTGTGCGAATCGGCTGAATGTTGACTGCGGATCCACAATCAATGAGAATGCGATTGATTTTGTGGTCTCTGATGTAGCCGGAGACGAACAACGGCCGGTTATGGTTCTTCGTCCCCAACTGCGCGTCCTCTTCTAGAAAGGTGATACTCGGTGGACATAAAATGGCGAGTGCTTCCTCCGACTTTGCCAGCGGCGGAGAGGAGTGCGCATCTTCTTTCTCCTTTTGGTAGGGTGGCGTTAACCCGACTTTCGGCAAGTCGTGCTTCCTCATGAGCAACATTTCGACTTCGGCTTGTAGCTCCTCTGGTTTGTCGAGGACCCGAATTAGAGCCTGTCTTGACCGAATGGGCAAGTCGAGGTCGTCGTCAATCTCCTTAAGCGATGAGATTTTCTTCAGCGACGTTTCGACGTCATCACATTCGACGACTGGCCGTTTGCCTTTGTCCTTCGGTGCGGTCTGCTCCGGAGGGGCCGTCGAGCAAGTCGCCACCATTGCTGGCGGCGCAAAGAATTCTTTTGGGAAGAACTCCGCCAGTGTGATGGGTCTTCTCTTCTTTTTGTTTTCTCCTTGGACGCTGGTCCTAGGAGCTTTCTTTTGGCGTTTCGCGGCTCTTTTGTTTGGCCGCTTCGCCTTTGCTTTGGTGTTCACCGATGCTGGTTCAATTTCTCGAACAGGCTTCTTTCGCCAGGTGACAAGAATCCACCCCTCTGCGTCGGCTGCAGCTTCTTCTTGGGGTGCCAATTTTGTTGCGACCTTAGCCGGTGGTCGTCTGTTGTTATGCGGTCGATTGGAGGGACCGAATTTTGGACGGTACTCCTTCCTTCCGACCTGCTGTTTGTGTGGTCGAGGTCACCGATTTGGCTCGGTTTGAATATTGATGACATGTGAGGAGGTCGTGTTTTTGGCTCCTTCGATTTCAATGCGGCCTTGAGCCGCGAGCTGTCCTTCAGGACGAAGCACTTCTCAGTCGGATGCCCGACCAAATGGTGGTACTTGCAGAAGTTTGGATCCTTGCTCCTAGACAGGTCGCTGGGTCTTTTGACTTTTGACAACTTGAGCAGATGGTTGTCGAGGAGCTGCTCGAGCATGACAGGAACATCCGCGTTGGCGAATAGACATGTTTTGGCCTGTCGTTCCTCCAGTGAAGGCCTTCGATATGTGCTCCAAGTTGGCTGTCGTGAAGCATAGCTTGTTTTGACCTTGCCCCCCGACCTTGATTGGTTCAAGAGCGTTTGTCGCGAAGGATGCTTTTGTTTTCTCCTTCGCGTCTTTAGGTGCGGTCACGGTGGTCGTAGCTTCTTCCCCTCGCTCCTCTATGAGGTTCTCCATATTGTGGGGCTCCGTTACGAGTTGTTGAAAGTTTGTCGGCATCCGACTCTGGATGTAGCACAGGAGTTCCCATTGCATCCCTCGAGCACACATTTCAATTTCGGCTTCGAGAGATAAATTTGAGCTCTCTTTGCAATTGAGGCTCAAGTTCCTCCACCGATTGATATAGTCGACAACCTACTCGCCCTTCTTTTGTTTTAGATTGGCGATTTCGACTAGAGTGACGGTGCGCCGAGTGCTGTAGAATTGGCTGAGGAATTCTCGCTCCAATTGTTCCCAGCTATCGATCGATTCCTGCGGCAATTCGATATACCAATCAAAGGCGTTGCATTTCAAGGATTGGCCGAATTGCTTGACCAATAGGTCACCATCTGTGCCGGCGTTGCTGCAGGTCTCGATGAAATGAGCGACTTGCTGCTTTGGGTGGCCATCGCCATTGAATTGCTGGAACTTCAGCGGATGATAGTCGAACAACATGGGGATGTTTTGTATCCTCTGCGTGTATGGCCTTCGATATGCGACAGACTTACTGTCACCCGAAACTGTTCCGTACGGCTCGGTTGATGAGCTTGGTGACTGCATCCAGTGTGAGGGCGGTCGGCTCTGCTTCGGCTCGTCCTCTGCAAATGGCTATTGGTGCGACGGGCGGTAGCTCGTCGTTTGAGGCTGGATCTTCTTACGGCGGTTCGGCCGAACAACTGGTAGTCGCCCGATTTCGGTCGACTTCTTGCGAAACGCCGCCAGTGCTGTTCGCAGCTGCCCATCTCCAGTCGCTTCATGATCTTTGTGATCTGGAGATCGCGAGCTGCGAGTTGCGCATCTTTCATGCGCAGTTGTTCGCTCTGATCTTTAAGTGCAACTTGCATTTCGGCAAGCTGCTCCTCTATTATTTTGGTCAATGTCGTAATTGCGGCCATCTTGACGGTCGGCGTCGGTGGAGTTGTTCCCGACGCTGATCAAAGTGATGAGTTTGTTGTCGGCGACCGCATTGGGGAGACGGTCGTCGGTGTTCTTGAGTGTGGAGAGGTTGCGGTGAGTGACCGGTCAAGAGAGCCAGCCGCTGTCGATTGAGCGCAGAAAGTGGCTTAGGCGGGTGACTAGCTTGCAGAGATAGTCTCCGGTGAGATGCGGCAAGGCGGAATGGGTGAACGCGCAGCCGGGGAGGTTGCTGGTGTCTGTAGTCGAGGAGAGCGGCTGGGTGGTGAATTGGCTGCGGTGAGCGCGGCCAAGAGATCGTGGGAGATAGTCACGATCGGAGATTTATCTTCGGCCGTCGCTCTCTGTACGGAGGAGGCCGATGGCAAATTCATTCTTGCCGCGGAGGAAGAAGTCATGCCCCCACGTTGTTCGTATTGCTGCACCATGGCAGGGACGATGGAACTCCTCTGGGATGGTGGCGACTAAGCCGAGCTAACAGTCGGGCTGTGAGGAGGAGGAGAGGCAGCGACGGCTCAAGTATGTCGGCTCGGCCGTTGCTGGAATAGGCCTGGCTGAGGCCACGGCTGGATTGGAGGAGGCCGCCGTAGACTGTGACAAGAAGGCGGCGCTTGGACGGCGCGCGTCGGGCATGAAGGGAGCTTGTACAATGGACAAGCTCCTGGCCAAGGCCCTTATAATTGGGCGAGTGGCAGGTGGTGGAGAAGTTGGAGCGCCGAGGTTGGCCAGAGAGACGGCCGCTGGTCCGCGAGCTCCTGCGGTCAAGCTTGCATTCGTGCCCGGGCGCGGATATGCAGAGCTCGAACTGGCAATATTCTTGCCTTTGTTGTTGTTGTTGTTGTTGGCGTTACTGGCCATGGCTGAGGTTTGAGTTTTTTTTTTTTTTTTTAACGGAGAAAGAGATGAGAGGTAAGAGATGTCCCACCAGGCGTGCTAAATCTATTTTGCCGAAGTTTCGCCAGTCCGCGAAGAGGCGCGACCAAGAGAATAATTCAATTATAACAAAGAAATTTGTGTTACAATTTGTATTTGAATATCAAGGAATGCGAGTACAATCTCCTAAGCTTCATCTGATTCGATCTCCGAGTGAATTTGGTGAAGTTTGAGCTTTTGGCGAGTTGTCGTCAAAATCCAAGTTTCGGGAACGAGTGTGCACGAATGGTGACGGCTTTGGTCGGTCGAACGGTGTATCAACTTGTTGACGTTGCCGACGAACGTGTAGAGCTACTCCGGTCGAACTGGTGAATTACGACGGACTGCAAGTGGCTGAACTTCTTTGGCTCGAAAGAGTCTCTGTGCGCGAGAGTATTGCTCGACACAGGATTTTTCTTCACAAAAGAATTTCGAACTCAAGTTTTTGAACCCCTTGGACAGAGCTTTTCTGGCTATTTGTAGTCGAGTATGTCCAGTTGTTGAGTTCCTTCCTTGGAATAGGGATCACGATCCCCTTTCTTCTGTTTGCTGTTGAGATGGGAGGAGGACCAGGAGCTCCTCTGTTGGATCCCTCGAAAGAGGATCGTGAATGTCTTTTCTCGGCTTCTTCGGTTGGCGACCAGACTTGGTCGTTTAACTGTTGAGGTAGCTGACTCATGGTTGTCTGCTGACTGTTGCTGTCGTGGCAGTTTATTGCTGACGGGGAGGATGATTGTACCGATGATGCAACAACGCGAATGGGCTGCGATAAGAGACTTTGAAAATTGACAGAGCCTACCCACGACGACCGATTGCTGGACCGATGGGTGTTTGGACTCGTCGCATTTGGGCCGTTCACATTTTGGTGCATATACATCTCTATCTATTTTCTCTTTAATTCCTTTCTAACATCTCTATCTAATTTCTCTTTAATTTCTCTCTAACATCTCTATCTAATTCTCTTTGATCTCTCTCTAACATCTCTATCTATTTTCTCTTTAATTTCTCTCTAACACCTCTATCTATTTTCTCTTTAATTTCTCTCTAACATCTCTATCTATTTTCTCTTTAATTCCTTTCTAACTTATTTATCTATTTTCTCTTTAATTTCTCTCTAACATCTCTATCTATTTTCTCTTTAATTCCTTTCTAACGTATTTATCTATTTTCTCTTTAATTCCTCTTGTTTCACTCTATTCTCTTTCATATTTGCTCTCTCTCTCACTCATATATGCTCTCTAACTCTCTCTCTCATAATCGCTCTCTATCTCTCTCTCATATTTGCTCTCTTATTTGCTCTCTCTCATATTTGCCCTCTCTTATTTGCTCTCTCTCATATTTGCTCTCTTATTTACTCTCTCTCATATTTGCTCTCTCTTATTTGCTCTCTTATTTGCTCTCTCTCATTTGCTCTCTCTCTTTATTTGCTCTCTCTCTCTCTTACTTGCTCTCTCTCTCTCTTACTTTCTCTCTCTTATTTGCTCTCATAAGAAATGAAACTGGAGCGGTAACTCAGTAGGGTCCTTTCAGTTAAAACTCAAAAAAATAGTACGTACCCTCAACAGTGCCAGATTACCTAAACTAAATACTTACATAAATTAAGTAATAAGAAACCCGTATATGTACACATCGGCTTTCGATCCTCAGATCATGATCACCAGTCGGGTAAATCTGTAGAGCTTAACTGTAGCATTTTAACGTTTGGTGAAGCTCTGGGTAATAGATTCAGCGCTTCCAGTAGCGAAGCTCCCTTAAAGTGCACTCCCAACGTCTCCAGTGCTGGTGCGCGAGCAAGAATGCTCTCAACATATTTGATCTCAGAATCAGTCATGTAGACGATGTCGAAGCTGCGAAGCTCTTTCAGCACCCCCCACGTGCTGTTCATGACTTCAGTTTCATTCACAGGCGCGGAGCGCCGACGAGTTTTAGTACAATAATTGTCCCTCTTTCTCGCAGAGCACTGAAAAACAAAAACACATTCAGAGATTGTCAATAATCTTCCTCTTCTTGGTCTTCTTCTATATTTCCTGTTACAGATTAATTGCAAGTCGATAAACAAAATAAAAATAATCCTGGCTTATTTAGCTACCCTTTTATCGATATTAAGAGTAATCTCCACCAGTTCTAACTTGAATTCATCAAAGGTAAGGAGTACTTACAATGATCTCCAACCTCCGAAGGTGGGGCGATCCTGCCAGGACTTGAACAAGGCCCAAGTTCTCCGCCCTGTTGGTCGAATGAATAACCAGGGAGAGAGACACCAACCCATTAAACCTAAACTGGGGTGAAAATTTAATTTGGGAAACACGCGGCAGCAGCTACAAGGAGAGAACTAGGACAACTTCCGCTGCCACTCAGTTTCATTTTCTGCAGAGAAGGCCACCCAGAATGCAAAGCTACACTGACATCCCGGTCCCAGATTTGTCGGAGGCCAAGTTTATGGAGACCAGGTAACTGTTGGGACGTGAGAGTCATATTAACTCGATGAATATCAATAATTGTCAAGGACCTAAGACAAGGGGATGCAATTTTTACTTTCCCTTTAATGATACACATATACAACACCAACTTTTCCAAACGAGGGAATCCATAGAAAAGACACTCAAACACCTTGTTACTAGCCTGGACCTGGAAGAGCCTCAGGGTTCGGAGAGAGAACGACGTAATTTGAGATGGGAAAGGGATCACTTCAAGTTCGCAGTGGAACAGACTCAAAGACACAATGGTTTTGCAGGAAGAGAAGAAGAAAGAAGGAAGTTTGAAAAGAGTTGCGCCAATGAAAATTCTGTCACACATCGTAGGGCGCATCGACCAGTGGTAGAAGCGAAGAGCAATGTGTTGGATGCCATGGTTGGCGAGATATAACAGCCAACGACCAACATTCCCAGAAATTTCAGAGAATATCCTACAGTCGAACTCTTCAATGGAACCGCTTCTTTGTGACAAAACATGATCGATAACCGAAAGAAGAAGCTCACCAGGCTTTTCAAGATAAGAATCTGGATCTCGCAAATCAAAATCAAGTCGGCGAATCGTTTTCCAATGGTGCCTCCAAGCTCGGGACAGAATGCTGGTTCTGACCGCATCACGTAATGGCAGCCAGTTGAGGATTTCTTCAATCAACGGACCCGGTAAATTGCTTAATAAATCATGCCCGCATACTCCAGGCATCTCCTGTCTACCAACAGATGAAGAAGAAAATTAACGTCAGAGTACATATCCAGTGGCAAAATCAAAATACACAACACTTTTGACTTGTACTTTTAGGACGAACGAGAGAGAAAAATGATAGAGCGAAAAATAAAAGTAATAATATCAATTATAAGGAAAATGACTATTAAAGTCATAAATATATTTAAATTCCTTACCTCAAACAGAAAATCATGTAAGAAAAATTAAGATAGACATAATAATTAAAAAGTAAATATTCATAATGGTATATATTAAAATCGTCCACAACTTCCCCATAAAATTCAAAGATTTCTCAGAGGTTGTCATCCAATAAGTGTTGCAGAAATCCAACAAGGGGACTCCAATATATTGGGGATGCTGAAAATTCTTTCTCACCCCCCGTCACTGAAGACCCAAACATAGAATTGTCGAGAGGAGGACAGACATCAATTAGTAACTGACACTCAACCTCCTCCTTCCTAAACAGCCAGATATCCTTGCCTAGCAAGGAGATCAAAGTACATAGGTGAGGAACCAACAATTCTCTGCCAATTGACTCCGTTGGAGATTATCCCTGTTTTTCCCATATAGAAACTCGATGGCGACCACGTCTACAGAGCCTAAAGAATTGTGTTTGTAATTAGGTAGAAAACTGATACCAAGAACAACAAAAGCAAAACACAAACGATGAAACAAAATGCACTGGATTTGATAAAAAGGTCCCGAGGATGGAACTACACGAACATCAAAGAGAAGCCATCAAGAAGTTCTTGATAAAACATTAATATTCTGAAACACCTCTAAATATGGAATTTGAATAATATTACAAGTAATTTTCAATAACATCACCAGATATAAATTTGATGTTAAAAAGTTCTAATAAGATAGCAATCCCTGTACAGAAAGTACACATGTTTTGATTCCTAGATAGCCATATCAACTTAAAAAGGTCAGGTAAGAAATGTAAGAAGAATATAACTGACATTCCTATACAGACGTCTTTGTTGGATGATTGAACCAAGAAAACAAGTTAAACACAACCTGGACAACCATTAATAAAAACCTCAATTTGCAGCATAACTACATAAAAAAGTAAAAGAATTACACAAAAGGGGGGCAGTTTGAGCAGGTGTCAAGCATAAAAGTTACAACATAAAAAAAAAAGCCACATGGTTGAAGGCAATTATATCAGAATAGTTAAACAAATAACAACTGCATCTGCTTTTCTTTCCCAAGCATTATAGATTAATCCAAAAGCATCAGTGCAACATCAGTAAACATCAACTATTCCATCATGCCTAAAAGAAAGTAGTAGTAAGAGGCAAGCTGACTATCAACACAACAGTTTGAGTTGTTACCAGTGTAGGATACCACACAAGCACAGGCAATATTTCTAGAAGCATGTTCATTACCAGCATAAAACAAATTTTATTCAGCATGATGGAATGAAAAATATGAAAACAAATTTAAGGAACTCTGTTGGTATGATTTTGCTATCGTACTGTGGACCAATGGGTACATCTGACTCTACAACAGCGGAAGTTACAGGACTATTGCATGGACTGAGACTCTTTAAACAGAGATACATTGGGAGGGTAGAAGTAGAAGGATATTCCAGTTCGGTAGTATCATGGGGATGTGGTAATGCTGCTCCCCTCTGGAGACACTGTTCCATGGTTAGAGAAATTCGAATTCAAAGTCAGTTGCAGTACTCATTACAATGTAAGCCGAGATCGGCTAAAAGTCTAGCAGATGAATTAGCTGAGGGAGTTCACTCATCAACACTCGTTGTGAGAGTAATTGTAAGATTATGGCAATTGCAAAGCATTAATATATACTCACTTTCCTAAAGAAAAAATATATATGGAAACAAGTATTTTCTTATAGACTTTGGCATCAAGAACCCTCAATAACCTCTCTAAAAATAACGTTAAAGAATATCTACAGAGAAATGGAGACACGTTAAAGAATATCTAAAGAGCAACATCTCCAGTAAAAAACCATCCCTCTTTTTTAGGTGATTTATGATAGATATAACAAACAAAAACTCAACAGTTGTTGGGCTCAAGAACATACAAGGTATGACTGATGAGTAAACTCTATGAAAGGAAATGATGCCAAGAACATAACGACAAACAATGAATAATAAACAAGAAACAAAACATCCAAGATACCGGAAAAGGAGTCGATCAAGGGGATTAGGAAACGACAGAAAATTAAAGAGGTCCTGTTAGAGGCTAGTGAGGAGGAGTTGCTGGAGTGTGCCAGCCACACTCAAGGTTTATGCCGGAGACCCAAGCAGACCATTACAAAGGGGTCCAGAAACCAGCTGGGTACAGGATCATGGGATTCTATTATAGGGTACCACGCGTGGCCCAAAAGGAGGAAATCGAGAGGGGACAGGGAATCAAGAGGAGAGTGGGAAATCGAGAGGGGAGAGGGAAATCGAGAGGGGGGAGGGAAATCGAGAGGGTAGAGGAAAATCGAGAGGGGAGAGGGAAATCAAGTGGGGAGTGGGAAATCAAGTGGGGAGAGGGAAATCGAGAGGGCAGAAGGAAATCGAGAGGGCAGAAGGAAATCGAGAGGGCAGAGGGAAATCGAGAGGGCAGATGAAAATCGAGAGGGGAGAGGGAAATCGAGAGGAGAGGAAAATCAAGAGGAGAGAGAGAGAGAGAGAAAATTAAAACGTCTACTTATATGTTTCCAAGCAACTCTTCTTGACCGTAACCACGGGATAAAAGACATTATTTTGAATCGTGCTGCAGTCGAGAGTGAGAAAAGGCATACCTTGAATCGTTGGATATGCAAAATCAATGCTAAAATCCGGCTGCAGAGAAGAGATTGGGCAGAGAAGAGACACGGGAAATAATTCAGGATTTTTTTCTAACTTTTTAATCTTAGAAAGTTAGAATCCAGGATGTTAATCAAACACATGAGACGAAGAAGTGTCAGACGAAGAAGTTGAGAAAGGATCAGAGAGCGGAGAAAGATTCCTCGGAGGGGATGAAGATGTTGCAACGCAGTTCGATATTATAAGGAAAAAACAGAAGTATTCACAGAAAATATAAAGCATTACGTTAAGATGAATAAATATAAAGCATTGCATTACGGTGAGAAGCACCGAGAGCTGCGATAGTTTCAGTTGTACAAGCTTGGCGACTCAACCAGTATGAGATTCTATATTGGGAGATTTACAATTCATCGATTTTATGATGGCTAAATATCAAACCAAGGCATTGTTCAAACAATGGATTTATGTTTGCAAAAATATCAAGTCGTGATTAAGGGGCAATAATCGCAATCATACATCTCTGAACCAGGGACCCTCCCCCCTCCTCCGGCCCACCCCCCCCCTCCCTTGGACCCTCCCCCTCCCCTCCTCCCGGGCCTCCCCTCCCCCCCCTCCCCACCCCAGACCCTCCCCCATGGGTCAGGACCTCCCCTTCCCTGACCTTCCCCTTCCCATTTGGACCCTCCTTCCCTCCCCTTCCCTTGTTTGGACCCTCCCCCTTCCCTTTCCCTCCCCCCTCCCATTCCCCACTCCTTCCGACCCTCCCCTTCCCCTGGGACCTCCCTTCCCTTTCCCACCACATTTGGGACCCTCCCCTTCCTGGAATCCCCTCCCCCTTCCTCCTGTTGGGACCCTCCCCCTTCTCCCAGTCACGGACCCTCCCCCCCCCCCTCCCCCTCCCCTTCTCCCCTCCCCTCCTGGCTGGGACCCTCCTCATTCTCCTCCCCCCTCCTCCCCCTGGCCGGGACCTCCCCAGGACCTCCCCTCCCACCCTATACCCTCCCCTGGACCCCCCCCCCTGTCCCTACCCCGGGACCCCCTTCCCCTTCCTCCTTCCCCTTTTGACCCACCCCCCTTTCCCTCTTCCCTGCCCCCCCCTTTCCCTGTTGGACCCTCCCTTCCCCTGGCTGGACCCTCCCCTTCCCTTCCCTCTCCCTTCCCTTCATTGGATATCCCCTTTCCTGGCCCCTCCCCTTGGTCCCCCCTTCCCTTCTCCCGACCCTCCCCTTTCCCTGGCTGGACCCTCCCCTTCTCTGGCGGGACCCTCCTCCTTCTCCTGGCGGACCCTCCTCCTTCTCTGGCGGGACCCTTCCCTTCCCCTAGCCCGACCCTCCTAGGGGTGGCAGCGGATTCCATTTAGCGGGGAACCACGCCCCGACCCGACCAGCTTTTGGCGGGTTCGGGTTATTTTAGCCAGAGTGCTATCGGTTTTGAAGCGAAACCGTCCGCGGGTTGGCTTGGGGCGGGTTTAAGCCCCAAAAACCCAACCCGACCCGCTTAATTCTTATGTAAAAAAAAAAATTTAGAGGGTAATAATGGAAAACATAGTAAAACCCTACTTCTCGTCTTCTCAAGTTCTCCCCCAAATCAATCTTCTTCCTCTACCCAAATTTTCAACCTACCGACGCACACTCCGAGCCTCCGACTCTCTTCATTCTTCATTTCTACCTCTCTAAACGTAGATTTCGTCGTCATTGAAGGCTTTCTTAGCAAGGAAGAAGATGCTTTACCAAATCGACTCCAAATCGGTGCCAAATCGACTCCAATTTGACGCCAAATCGACTCCAAATCAGCCGAATCGACTCCAAATCAGCCAAATTGACTCCAAATCAGCCAAATCGACTCTAAATCGGCGCCAAATCACAACAACTCTCAAATCTTCCTCTATGTGTTCTGTAGTAAAACATAAGTTAAAATAAGAAGAGCTACATGTATACATCCATTCAGGTTCATCATCATCAAATAGCTCAAGAGAGATTTTCTCAGCATACATGCTTTTGATCAAATCATGCTTTAGATGATTTACTAGATTATCTGACTCAGCTCTAATGGATGGATGAAAAAATGCAACCATGGCTCAAAAACATCAATACTTTCTAAACTAGGTTGTTCCTCAGGTGGATCTAACATTGTATCTACTTTGGCAGAATAGTCATCCACTAGAGTGGCCAACCTAGACAAGTGTTCTTGAGGCTGAGGGGGACATGAATGATGATACAAAGGATCACTAAACATAGGAGGGTGCTTATACCTGAACATGGACAATTGCCCATGTGTCCATTTGACCTGCAAATCATTCTCAAAATACGGATTTACATTTTGCCTAGAGAAATAATCATCATGCTCTCTTCTATAGGAATGATTAGGTTCATTATCAATAACAAAGGAACATGATAGATCAGAATCACACCTCCATGGGTCATAATTGAAGATGTATATGGTTGGGGAATTTCCCAATATGAGTTAGGACATGGACTTAGCTCATTCTGCATGTAATCCCACCTCTCACGTGAGTGCTCTTTTTAGTTACGGATCGGGTTCATCTAGTGGTTCACCACTAATTCTGGTTTCATGCACTGATCCGAAATAACCTGAAAAGATAGAATAAAAATTTTAATCTCAATCAACAAATAAAAATTTACTTAAACTTACTCTCAAATCAATGGTCCCCGATAATGGCGCCAAAAACTTGTTGGGATGTCTAGCAAGTGCACTAGGTCAGTAAGTAATATAGACTTCAGAGTCCAGATATCGATCCCACAGAGACCTTGATGAGAACCTAGTCTAAGCAAAGATTTTTCTGATGATTGAGGTAAAGAAATTTTGGTTTTGAGAACTGGAAAAGAAAAACAGAATTTTAACTAATGAACCAGATGACTAAACCTAATGGAGATGAGACGTTGGGCAAAAGTGTCAATCCCTCCTAGTTATTAGCATGCAAAGTTCTGATTTTATAGCTCAAGTACCTTTACCTTGACTTAGCTTTTGAAAACCTGGTTACCCATATACAGGAAATAACTTTCACCTATTCTTTGAACTCCATCACAATCCACAAACAATCAAATCATAAGTGCATAAATATAAAAGCTTAAAGATTTTCTCTTATTTAGAACAAGAGTTATAAAAAGTCACATCGCTTCCACTAGTCTCCATCACAATTCGGAACGATCTAGTTAGAAAAACGAGTTGTTTTAGAAAACAAAGAATCAAAC
This sequence comes from Aristolochia fimbriata, assembly GCA_019845555.1. NCBI lineage: Eukaryota > Viridiplantae > Streptophyta > Magnoliopsida > Piperales > Aristolochiaceae > Aristolochia > Aristolochia fimbriata. The sequence continues at coordinate 20,394,925 of CM034084.1, read as the reverse complement.
AACTAACCCAAATCTATACTGAATTTTAACTTCTCTATTCGAACCTCGTTAAACTTCAGAAATCAATTCAAATTAGAAATAAGCAATGAACTCAGATTCTAAAACAAAGGCAAAGTACTATATTGCTATAACTTCAAAACGTAAACATATTACAACTAGCAGTTCATGACTTCCCCAACGGAGAGATTACTCCATGCTAACAGTATAAACACATAAAAGGGATTCAATTACAGCCATAGAAATAAAAAATAAACCAAGTACAGAAACCCCCTTGAAGGACTGCCTTTAGCTTCACTTATGCCTTGACTGAAATCTCCACCTCTTCTCTCCAAAGTGCCAAGAGGTCGTACAAGACTCCCTCTGGACTTCCTCTCCTCTCCAAACTAACTAAAAGAATAAGAAAAATAAAAAAAACTCCATTTAGAACTCGATCTCGAGCTGCTTCAGAACTGGATCCTCGGACCCCTATTTATAGGTGTTCTACTGTCCAGGACTTGTAATTTAGTCTCTGTCCAGGGGTTGAAATCATGCCTTCTTACCTCATAATTCTAAGAAATTACCCACGAACCTTCCTACATAGTCCTTGACTTGTGTACAAAATTTGAAGTAAATCTGAGTTGGGAAACTTAAGATATGATGCTGAGAAGTCGGGTTGGTTCTGCTGCCAATTTCAGCACTTGTTCATCACTTTTGGAAAATCATAACTCTAAAAGAACGACTTCAATTGACCTCATTTTTTGTGATATGATTTTCAATCCTCTAAGGAGTCTGTGTTCCAAATTTGAAATCAATTGGGAGTCGGAATCTCCAGATATGACCTTTTCAAACTTGGACTAAAGTTTCCTTCTTTAGTAGTTTCCTAATCAGCATTGGTTTTCACCTTTTGGAACATTCAAACCTCTTAGGATTCCAAACAATTTCTTCTAGAATCTTTGTGGACACCTTCCTTATGTACTTGTAACTCTACCTCCCACGTTTGAACTTTATTACTTATCAGTATCCCAAGATTTTTGCGATTTTGCCTTGCTGAGTCATTGGCGCGGTCGCGCAATTAATGTATCTGCTATTGGTGTGGTCGCGCCGGTCGGGAAGAATTTCTTCTAAGTACTAGAATGGAAACAGCCCTGGTCATGTTAGGAAACTCCATTGGCTCAGTGGTGCCATCTTGGTGTGGAAGCACCATTCGGATGGCGCGGTAGCGCTGGATTTTGTCCTTTAACTGGTGCAGTCGCGCTGGTTCCTGCAACCTTGTACCTTTCTTCTCTAAAATCTTCATATTTTTTTCATTTTAGCTCATATTTCAATAATTCTTGTTGCGTTGAACTCCTGAGAGAGAAAACATGAACTTGACACACGTTTCATGATATTTTGATGAACATTCACTCCTAAATATAATTTACAAGTCAAATTGAGCCCTAAAAATAGTGTCTTTCAGGACCCTTAGCACATCTCGCTTTGGTCGCCGGTGTCGAGGCCTCTGTTTTGATTGTTGCAAATTTTTTTTTGTAACTACTTTTTTTTTTTTTTCATAATTCTTTTTTTTTTTTGACTATTTCTTTTTTTCGCTTCGTAATTTTGTGTAACCCGCTTCTTTTTTGTCGCCTCTTGCTTTTTTTTTGTTTGGAGAGGAGTTACATACTTGGCTTCGATTGGCTGCTCATGTGATGGGTTGGTTTGTCAGAAGCGGAGTTCTTGATTTGCAACACATTCCACAACTTGCCGGGGGTGTGGGTGCATGATGTGCAGATGGTCGAACTGACAAGAGAGTCAGTGTACTTTCGACCCCTTTTTTTTTCTTACGACTGCTCTTTTTTTTTTTGTCGCTCGCCATGATCCCTTTTTTTCTGCGACTGCTTCTTTTTGTCGCTCGCAATTTTGTCTCTCGTGGATCTTCTTTTTTGTCGTGTTTTTGTTTTTTTTTTGAGAGGAGTTACGTGCCAGCTTCGCTTTGATCGTCCCAACTCGATCGTCGAGCACAGGAGTTTGCATTACAGCTAGGGGTGGCGGTGAACCGAGCCGGCTGGCGAAGCTTCGGGCTCGCTCGGGTTTGGCTCGGTTCGCTCGAAAAATAATCGAGCTCGGACTAAACTCGATAATGAAATGTAACTTCGGTTAAATAACCGAGCGAACTTCGAAGTTTCGGTTGACTCGGTTCGAAGCTTCGTCGAGCGAACCGAGAAAAACCACGATTTGGGGATTTAACCCAAATCGCCTTCCGTCGCAAAAATCCCATTTCCTTTCTTCCTCCGATTTCTCTTTCCCTTTTCTTCTAGATTTCTACTCTTCTTCTATTTTATTTTAATTTTTCTATTTTCTTTCAATTCTTTCTATTTTTTTTTTCAAATCGCCTGTTCTCTTTCAAATCTTTTGTTCTCTTTCATTCTTCTGTTTTCTCTTTTATTGAGGCAGATCGTGTCGATTCCGCAGGATCCTCGTCATGAAAGTCATCAACCCCACGGAAGGATGAAACAACCGGACGAATGGGGGACGATGTGGGAAGTGGCTGAGGGGCGGAGGGCACTAGGAGATTAAATTCATGGCGCGACGCGACTCGTCCTCCCCCTCTAGGATTCAGGACTTCGCCAGAGGGAAATAGACAGGGAAAGCGGGTGGAGGAGGATGAGAAGATTTGAAGAATTCCGTCAATCGAAAGAGATGAGGTATTCTGTTCCCTTACAATTTTTAGTAGAGATTTGGTGTGGATAAGTGGATTGAGCCGCTCGAAGCTCGACTTCGAGCTCGCTCGAGCCGCCGAGCTCGAACTTGAGCCCAGCCATGGGCTCGAGTCCGAAGCCAGCCGAAAGCCGCTCTAGCTCGAACTTGAGCCCAGCCATGGGCTCGAGTCCGAGCTTCGAGCTGAATGCTAAATAGCTGAGCCGAGCTTGAGCCAGCATAGATTCGCCTGCTCGCTCGCATTTCCACCCCTAATTACAGCACCCGCCTCGATTGTCGGGTGATGAATTTGGTGATTTGGTCACGCCTGGCTATGTCGCCGGGTGCTGGCTTTTTGAACTATCCTCGCTCGGTCCGCTGGGCATAGTGCCTTTGTTTTTTTGGTCACGTCGGCTCTCTCATCGGGCGCATTGCTTTTGAATTATGCTCGGCTCGATCGTTGGGCGCAGTGCCTTTGTTTTTTTATTGCGTTTGGCTCTGTCGCCGGGCGTTGTGTTTTTTGAACTATGCTCGGCTCGGTCGTCGAGCACAGTGCCTTTTGTTTTGATCGCGTCTGGCTCGGTCACCGGACGCGATGTTTGTTGTGCAACATTCGGCTTGTTCACTTGGTGTTGGATTCTTTTATTTGACCCCCGTTCAGCTCGATCAACGGGCGCTGGGATCGCATGTGCAGCATCTGGCTTGGTCGGATGCTGCATTCTCCATTTGGTTGTGTCCGGCTTGGTTGTCGGGCACTGGAGTTTGATTTTGATCGCGCCTGGTTGGTTAGCAGGGCGCGAAGCTCTGTTTTGGTTGTGTTCGGCTTGGTCATCTGGCACGAATGTTTTTTTTTTTTTTGTCCTCCGCCGCGGCCGCCGGACACAGTGCTTTGGTGCAGCGCTAGGCTCGGTCGCTGAACACATAGGTTTACTTGTCATCTCGCGGAGCTTTGTTTCACAACCAGTTTGTTTTGCTGGTCGAACCGTCGAAGGCAATTGGTGTACCATTGTCAGTTTACCCTCTCTCTTTTTTTTTGTTTCTCTGTTCATTTTTTTATCAACGACTGGTCTTTTTTGTCGCTCCCTTTTTCTTTTGACTTGCATTTTTCTCATTTCTATTTTTTTTTTTTTTTTTTCGCGACCTTGACTTCATCTCTGGTCGCCGAGACACGCCCTTTTTTTTTTAATTGAGAAGGAAGTGCATTGCATACCTGATTTCAGTTCGCTAATAATTTTGACTCTTTGTTGCAGATGTCTCACGGCGCCGTGTCCGACAGTTTAGTCGGGGACCGAGGAGGTCTCGAGGAGCGGCGGCGATGGAGGAGGGGCTGGAGGTCGAGCTCCGAGATGACGGTCGAGATCTCGATGATGTTCAGAAGGGCATTGACGCCTCTGTGGAAGAGGAAGCAGCGACCCTTCAAGCTTAGTTGGTTTCAGTTCGCTTGCGCCCCATCCTCGACGGAGCGGAGACGAGGGAACTTTCTGAGACTCGTGCTGAGGTGATTCAACTGCAGCGACGGGTGGCCGACCTTGAACACCCACAACTCTGATGTAGCTTTCTTTGTTTTTTTTTTTTTTGACTTATAGCCTCTCCTTTTTTTTTTGTTGCGAGGCTCGCATTATTCCCATTTTATTGAAATGAGAAGCGTTGGCTCCGTTTATTCGACTTTTCTTTTCTTTTTTGTCGTTGCCCCCTCATGCGTAAAAGCATTTGAGGAATTTACCATTTGTTATCGGCAGCTCCGAGCCGTTCGACGTTACGACCTTGTAGGCGCTTCCCATTTTGGCACGACCTTGCCCCCGATTTTGCTCGTAAAGAGCATTGGTCGTCTGACTGCTAGCACCAAGTCGCCTTTCTCGAATGTAGCTGGGGCCTCTTTCAAGACTAACTCGTCGTCTTCTTGGTTGTGGTTGGCGACGGAGATGTGGTTTACCATGATCGAGTCGTATGCGCGAGATCGTGCAATGGCTACTTTCAGAGTGTAGATGACCACCGATTTCGGAGCATCTCCTCTTTTCGTTGAAGTTTGGCCGACCGAAACTTGGTGGAAGTCGGCCAATGTTTTTCTAGTAATTTTTATTGGCTTTTGAGCTCCATAAATGCGAATTGGCTTCTCTTTCTGGTAGTCGAGACCTAGGCGACCTTGTGTAATTCGGCGACCCTCCGTTCATAGCTTTTCTTGATCTGGAGTGAGGACCGACAGAGCGACGGATGGCTTCTCGTGAAGCTGGTCTTTTGTGAAATTGACCCCGGCTCTGGCCATCAGCCGATACACATTTGGGTCGAAGCCTTCGTTCGAGCGGGTAGACGAAGAATACTCTTGGCTCGGGAATGGTTTTATAATGCTTCGATTCTCCAGTTTTGGCAGTGGGCGAGTAACCTTTTCTATAAAAGGGGTCGGCTGGACTTTGTGGCAGACGACCAAGGGAGCTTCTCTCTTCTTTCTTTGCGACCGCAGGATGTACCACAATATAGGTACACTGTGTTGCTCAGGCGCCTGCGTTGTTGTAGCCGGTTTGTGTGTCGGCTAACTGTTATGCGCCGGCTGTTCGGGATGTGCGACTTTCAACACTGGGTCTTGTGTCGGGATCTGTTTTGGAGGAAGGAGATTTTTGGCATTCGACGCCTGATTCGGCCAAGCAGACAATTTGACAGTCGGTCTGGTCATTAGATAGAATTTGGCATCTGCGAATGATGCTTCTGCTTCGGTGAACGGACTTTCGTCGGCGTACACCGTCTTTTGCTCTCTGTCCTTCCAATATTTGAAGCACTGGTGAAGTGTCGACGGTACGACCCCGTTCGCGTGAAACCACGGTCGACCCAAGAGCAAATTGTAAGATGTTCTTGAGTCGATGACTTGAAAAGGAGTTTCAGCCACCATGTCGCCGATATGTAGTTTGAGATTGATCATACCGAGTGTCCTCTGGCCTTCCTGATTGAAGCCTTGGATGAGGAGAGTGCTCAGAGAGAGGTCGCCGGCAAAGAGACCGACATTCTTCATTGTGCGAATCGGCTGAATGTTGACTGCGGATCCACAATCAATGAGAATGCGATTGATTTTGTGGTCTCTGATGTAGCCGGAGACGAACAACGGCCGGTTATGGTTCTTCGTCCCCAACTGCGCGTCCTCTTCTAGAAAGGAGATACTCGGTGGACATAAAATGGCGAGTGCTTCCTCCGACTTTGCCAGCGGCGGAGAGGAGTGCGCATCTTCTTTCTCCTTTTGGTAGGGTGGCGTTAACCCGACTTTCGGCAAGTCGTGCTTCCTCATGAGCAACATTTCGACTTCGGCTTGTAGCTCCTCTGGTTTGTCGAGGACCCGAATTAGAGCCTGTCTTGACCCGAATGGGCAAGTCGAGGTCGTCGTCAATCTCCTTAAGCGATGAGATTTTCTTCAGCGACGTTTCGACGTCATCACATTCGACGACCGGCCGTTTGCCTTTGTCCTTCGGTGCGGTTCTGCTCCGGAGGGGCGTCGAAAGCAAGTCGCCACCATTGCTGGCGGCGCAAAGAATTCTTTTGGGAAGAACTCCGCCAGTGATGGGGTCTTCTCTTCTTTTTTTTTTTCTCCTTGGGCGCTGGTCCTAGGAGCTTTCTTTGGCGTTTCATGCTTTTTTGTTTGGCAGCTTCGCCTTTGCTTTGGTGTTCACCGATGCTGGTTCAATTTCTCGAACAGGCTTCTTTTGCCAGTGACAAGAATCCACCCTCTGCGTCGGCTGCAGCTTCTTCTTGGGGTGCCAATTTTGTTGCGACCTTAGCCGGTGGTTGTCTGTTGTTATCGCGGTCGATTGGAGGGACCGAATTTTTGACGGTACTCCTTCCTTCCGACCTGCTGTTTGTGTGGTCGAGGTCACCGATTTGGCTCGGTTTGAATATTGATGACATGTGAGGAGGTCGTGTTTTTGGCTCCTTCGATTTCAATGCGGCCTTGAGCCGCGAGCTGTCCTTCAAGACGAAGCACTTCTCAGTCGGATGCCCGACCAAATGGTGGTACTTGCAGAAGTTTGGATCCTTGCTCCTAGACAGGTCGCTGGGTCTTTTGACTTTTGACAACTTGAGCAGATGGTTGTCGAGGAGCTGCTCGAGCATGACAGGAACATCCGCGTTGGCGAATAGACATGTTTTGGCCTGTCGTTCCTCCAGTGAAGGCCTTCGATATGTGCTCCAAGTTGGCTGTCGTGAAGCATAGCTTGTTTTGACCTTGCCCCCCGACCTTGATTGGTTCAAGAGCGTTTGTCGCGAAGGATGCTTTTGTTTTCTCCTTCGCGTCTTTAGGTGCGGTCACGGTGGTCGTAGCTTCTTCCCCTCGCTCCTCTATGAGGTTCTCCATATTGTGGGGCTCCGTTACGAGTTGTTGAAAGTTTGTCGGCATCCGACTCTGGATGTAGCACAGGAGTTCCCATTGCATCCCTCGAGCACACATTTCAATTTCGGCTTCGAGAGATAAATTTGAGCTCTCTTTGCAATTGAGGCTCAAGTTCCTCCACCGATTGATATAGTCGACAACCTACTCGCCCTTCTTTTGTTTTAGATTGGCGATTTCGACTAGAGTGACGGTGCGCCGAGTGCTGTAGAATTGGCTGAGGAATTCTCGCTCCAATTGTTCCCAGCTATCGATCGATTCCTGCGGCAATTCGATATACCAATCAAAGGCGTTGCATTTCAAGGATTGGCCGAATTGCTTGACCAATAGGTCACCATCTGTGCCGGCGTTGCTGCAGGTCTCGATGAAATGAGCGACTTGCTGCTTTGGGTGGCCATCGCCATTGAATTGCTGGAACTTCAGCGGATGATAGTCGAACAACATGGGGATGTTTTGTATCCTCTCAAGTGTATGGCCTTCGATATGCGCATGACTTTACCGTCACCAAACTATTCCGCATGCGGCTCGGTTGATGAGCTTGGTGACTGCATCCGGTGTGGGGGCGGCGGCTACTCGCTTCGCTCGCCCCTCTCCGCAAATGGTTATTGGTGCGACGGGCGGTAGCTCGTCGCTTGAGGCTGGATCTTCTTACGGGCGGTTCGGCCGAACAACCGGTAGTCGCCCGATTTTGGTCGACTTCTTGGCAACGCCGCCAAGTCTTTGTTCGCAGCTGCCCATCTCCGGCCGCTTCATGATCTTTGTGATCCGGAGATCGCGAAGCTGCGAAGTTGCGCATCTTTCATGCGCAGCTTGTTCGCCTCGATCTTTAAGTGCAACTTGCATTTCGCAAGCTGCTCCTCTATTATTTTGGCCAATGTCGTAATTGCGCCATCTTGATCGTCGGCCAGTTGTTCCCGACGCTGATCAAAGTGATGAGTTTGTTGTCGGCGACCGCATTGGGGAGACGGTCGCCGGTGTTCTTGAGTGTGGAGAGGTTGCGGTGAGTGACCGGTCAAGAGAGCCAGCCGCCGTCGATTGAGCGCAGAAAAGTGGCTTAGGGCGGGTGACTAGCTTGCGCAGATAGTCTCCGTGAGATGCGCAAGGCGGAATGGGTGAACGCCAGCAGCCGGGAGGTTGCTGGTGTCCAGAAGTCGAGGAGAGCGGGCCGGGTGGTGAATTGGCTGCGTGAGCGCCCCAAGAGATCGTGGGAGATAGTCACGATCGGAGATTTATCTTCGGCCGCCGCCTCAGACGGGAGGAGGCCGATGGCAAATTCATTCTTGCCGCGGAGGAAGAAGTCATGCCCCCACGTTGTTCGTATTGCTGCACCATGGCAGGGACGATGGAACTCCTCTGGGATGGTGGCGACTAAGCCGAGCTAACAGTCGGGCTGTGAGGAGGAGGAGAGGCAGCGACGGTCAAGTATGTCGGCTCGGCCGTTGCTGGAATAGGCCTGGCTGAGGCCACGGCTGGATTGGAGGAGGCCGCGGTAGATCCGGACAAGAAGAAGGCGGGCGCTTGACGGCGCTGCCGGGCATGAAGGGAGCTTGTACAATGGACAAGCTCCCGCCAAGGCCCTTATAATTGGGCGAAAGTGGCAGGTGGTGGAGAAGTTGGAGCCGAGGTTGGCCGGCGGAGAGACGGCCGCCGGTCCGCGAAGCCCTCACGTGGTCAAGCTTGCATTCGCGTGCGGGCGCCGATATGCAGAGCTCGAACCGGCAATATTCTTGCCTTTGTTGTTGTTGTTGTTGTTGGCGCATCGCCATGGCTGAGGTTTGAGTTTTTTTTTTTTTTTAACGGAGAAAGAGATGAGAGGTAAGAGATGTCCCACCAGGCGTGCTAAATCTATTTTGCCGAAGTTTTGCCAGTCCGCGAAGAGGCGCGACCAAGAGAATAATTCAATTATAACAAAGAAATTTGTGTTACAATTTGTATTTGAATATCAAGGAATGCGAGTACAATCTCCTAAGCTTCATCCGATTCGATCTCCGAAAGTGAATTTGGTGAAGTTTGAGCTTTGGCGAAGTTGTCGCCAAAATCCAAGTTTCGGGAACGAAAGTGCACGAATGGTGACGGCTTTGGTCGGTCGAACGGTGTATCAACTTGTTGACGTTGCCGACGAACGTAGAGCTACTCCGGTCGAACCGGTGAATTACGACGGATCGCAAGTGGCTGAACTTCTTTGGCTCGAAAGAGTCTCGTATGCTTGAGTATTGCTCGACACGTGATTTTTCTTCACAAAAGAATTTCAACTCAAGTTTTGAACCCCTTGGACGAGCTTTTCTGGCTATTTGTAGTCGAAGTATGTCCAATTGTTGAGTTCCTTCCTTGGAATAGGGATCACGATCCCCTTTCTTTTTCTTTGTTGAGATGGGAGGAGGACCGGAGCTCCCTCTGTTGGATCCCTCGAAAGAGGATCGTGAATGTCTTTTTCTCGGCTTCTTGGTTGGCGACCAGACTTGGTCGCTTAACCGTTGAGGTAGTGACTCATGGTTGTCTGTGCCGACCGCTTTGTCGCCGTGGCGGTTTATTGCCGACGGGGACGATGATTGTACCGATGATGCAACAACGCCGAATGGGCTGTGATAAGAGACTTTGAAAATTGATGAGCCTACCCACGACGACCGATTGCTGGACCGATGGGTGTTTGGACTTCGTCGCATTTGGGCCGTTCACATTTTGGTGCATATACATCTCTATCTATTTTCTCTTTAATTCCTTTCTAACATCTCTATCTAATTTCTCTTTAATTTCTCTCTAACATCTCTATCTAATTCTCTTTGATCTCTCTCTAACATCTCTATCTATTTTCTCTTTAATTTCTCTCTAACACCTCTATCTATTTTCTCTTTAATTTCTCTCTAACATCTCTATCTATTTTCTCTTTAATTCCTTTCTAACTTATTTATCTATTTTCTCTTTAATTTCTCTCTAACATCTCTATCTATTTTCTCTTTAATTCCTTTCTAACGTATTTATCTATTTTCTCTTTAATTCCTCTTGTTTCACTCTATTCTCTTTCATATTTGCTCTCTCTCACTCATATCTGCTCTCTAACTCTCTCTCTCATAATCGCTCTCTATCTCTCTCTCATATTTGCTCTCTTATTTGCTCTCTCTCATATTTGCCCTCTCTTATTTGCTCTCTCTCATATTTGCTCTCTTATTTACTCTCTCTCATATTTGCTCTCTCTTATTTGCTCTCTCTTATTTGCTCTCTCTCATTTGCTCTCTCTCTTATTTGCTCTCTCTCTCTCTTACTTGCTCTCTCTCTCTCTTACTTGCTCTCTCTCTCTTATTTGCTCTCATAAGAAATGAAACTGGAGCGGTAACTCAGTAGGGTCCTTTCAGTTAAAACTCAAAAAAATAGTACGTACCCTCAACAGTGCCAGATTACCTAAACTAAATACTTACATAAATTAAGTAATAAGAAACCCGTATATGTACACATCGGCTTTCGATCCTCAGATCATGATCACCAGTCGGGTAAATCTGTAGAGCTTAACTGTAGCATTTTAACGTTTGGTGAAGCTCTGGGTAATAGATTCAGCGCTTCCAGTAGCGAAGCTCCCTTAAAGTGCACTCCCAACGTCTCCAGTGCTGGTGCGCGAGCAAGAATGCTCTCAACATATTTGATCTCAGAATCAGTCATGTAGACGATGTCGAAGCTGCGAAGCTCTTTCAGCACCCCCCACGTGCTGTTCATGACTTCAGTTTCATTCACAGGCGCGGAGCGCCGACGAGTTTTAGTACAATAATTGTCCCTCTTTCTCGCAGAGCACTGAAAAACAAAAACACATTCAGAGATTGTCAATAATCTTCCTCTTCTTGGTCTTCTTCTATATTTCCTGTTACAGATTAATTGCAAGTCGATAAACAAAATAAAAATAATCCTGGCTTATTTAGCTACCCTTTTATCGATATTAAGAGTAATCTCCACCAGTTCTAACTTGAATTCATCAAAGGTAAGGAGTACTTACAATGATCTCCAACCTCCGAAGGTGGGGCGATCCTGCCAGGACTTGAACAAGGCCCAAGTTCTCCGCCCTGTTGGTCGAATGAATAACCAGGGAGAGAGACACCAACCCATTAAACCTAAACTGGGGTGAAAATTTAATTTGGGAACACGCGGCAGCAGCTACAAGGAGAGAACTAGGACAACTTCCGCTGCCACTCAGTTTCATTTTCTGCAGAGAAGGCCACCCAGAATGCAAAGCTACACTGACATCCCGGTCCCAGATTTGTCGGAGGCCAAGTTTATGGAGACCAGGTAACTGTTGGGACGTGAGAGTCATATTAACTCGATGAATATCAATAATTGTCAAGGACCTAAGACAAGGGGATGCAATTTTTACTTTCCCTTTAATGATACACATATACAACACCAACTTTTCCAAACGAGGGAATCCATAGAAAAGACACTCAAACACCTTGTTACTAGCCTGGACCTGGAAGAGCCTCAGGGTTCGGAGAGAGAACGACGTAATTTGAGATGGGAAAGGGATCACTTCAAGTTCGCAGTGGAACAGACTCAAAGACACAATGGTTTTGCAGGAAGAGAAGAAGAAAGAAGGAAGTTTGAAAAGAGTTGCGCCAATGAAAATTCTGTCACACATCGTAGGGCGCATCGACCAGTGGTAGAAGCGAAGAGCAATGTGTTGGATGCCATGGTTGGCGAGATATAACAGCCAACGACCAACATTCCCAGAAATTTCAGAGAATATCCTACAGTCGAACTCTTCAATGGAACCGCTTTTTGTGACAAAACATGATCGATAACCGAAAGAAGAAGCTCACCAGGCTTTTCAAGATAAGAATCTGGATCTCGCAAATCAAAATCAAGTCGGCTAATCGTTTTCCAATGGTGCCTCCAAGCTCGGGACAGAATGCTGGTTCTGACCGCATCAATGTAATGGCAGCCAGTTGAGGATTTCTTCAATCAACGGACCCGTAAATTGCTTAATAAATCATGCCCGCATACTCCAGGCATCTCCTGTCTACCAACAGATGAAGAAGAAAATTAACGCCAGAGTACATATCCAGTGGCAAAATCAAAATACACAACACTTTTGACTTGTACTTTTAGGACGAGAGAGAAGTTCTAATGAGAGAAAAAATGATAGAGCCAAAAAAAAAGTAATAATATCAATTATAAGGAAAATGACTATTAAAGTCATAAATATATTTAAATTCCTTACCTCAAACAAAAAATCATGTAAGAAAAATTAAGATAGACATAATAATTAAAAAGTAAATATTCATAATGGTATATATTAAAATCGTCCACAACTTCCCCATAAAATTCAAAGATTTCTCAGAGGTTGTCATCCAATAAGTGTTGCAGAAATCCAACAAGGGGACTCCAATATATTGGGGATGCTGAAAATTCTTTCTCACCCCCCGTCACTGAAGACCCAAACATAGAATTGTCGAGAGGGGGACAGACATCAATTAGTAACTGACACTCAACCTCCTCCTTCCTAAACAGCCAGATATCCTCGCCTAGCAAGGAGATCAAAGTACATAGGTGAGGAACCAACAATTCTCTGCCAATTGACTCCGTTGGAGATTATCCCTGTTTTTCCCATATAGAAACTTCGATGGCTTACCACGCCTACAGAGCCTAAAGAATTGTGTTTGTAATTAGGTAGAAAACTGATACCAAGAACAACAAAAGCAAAACACAAAGGATGAAACAAAATGCACTGGATTTGATAAAAAGGTCCCGAGGATGGAACTACACGAACATCAAAGAGAAGCCATCAAGAAGTTCTTGATAAAACATTAATAGTCTGAAACACCTCTAAATATGGAATTTGAATAATATTACAAGTAATTTTCAATAACATCACCAGATATAAAATTGATGTTAAAAAGTTCTAATAAGATAGCAATCCCTGTACAGAAAGTACACATGTTTTGATTCCTAGATAGCCATATCAACTTAAAAAGGTCAGGTAAGAAATGTAAGAAGAATATAACTGACATTCCTATACAGACGTCTTTGTTGGATGATTGAACCAAGAAAACAAGTTAAACACAACCTGGACAACCATTAATAAAAACCTCAATTTGCAGCATAACTATATAAAAAAGTAAAAGAATTACACAAAAGGGGGGCAGTTTGAGCAGGTGTCAAGCATAAAAGTTACAACATAAAAAAAAAGCCACATGGTTGAAGGCAATTATATCAGAATAGTTAAACAAAAAACAGCTGCATCTGCTTTTCTTTCCCAAGCATTATAAATTAATCCAAAAGCATCAGTGCAACATCAGTAAACATCAACTATTCCATCATGCCTAAAAGAAAGTAGTAGTAAGAGGCAAGCGGACTATCAACACAACAGTTTGAGTTGTTACCAGTGTAGGATACCACACAAGCACAGGCAATATTTCTAGAAGCAAGTTCATTACCAGCATAAAACAAATTTTATTCAGCATGATGGAATGAAAAATATGAAAACAAATTTAAGGAACTCTGTTGGTATGATTTTGCTATCGTACTGTGGACCAATGGGTACATCTGACTCTACAACAGCGGAAGTTACAGGACTATTGCATGGACTGAGACTCTTTAAACAGAGATACATTGGGAGGGTAGAAGTAGAAGGATATTCCAGTTCGGTAGTATCATGGGGATGTGGTAATGCTGCTCCCCTCTGGAGACACTGTTCCATGGTTAGAGAAATTCGAATTCTAAGTCAGTTGCAGTACTCATTACAATGTAAGCCAGATCGCTAAAAGTCTAGCAGATGAATTAGCTGAGGGAGTTCACTCATCAACACTCGTTGTGAGAGTAATTGTAAGATTATGGCAATTGCAAAGCATTAATATATACTCACTTTCCTAAAGAAAAAATATATATGGAAACAAGTATTTTCTTATAGACTTTGGCATCAAGAACCCTCAATAACCTCTCTAAAAATAACGTTAAAGAATATCTACAGAGAAATGGAGACACGTTAAAGAATATCTAAAGAGCAACATCTCCAGTAAAAAACCATCCCTCTTTTTTAGGTGATTTATGATAGATATAACAAACAAAAACTCAACAGTTGTTGGGCTCAAGAACATACAAGGTATCACTGATGAGTCAACTCTATGGAAGGAAATGATGCCAAGAACATAACGACAAACAATGAATAATAAACAAGAAACAAACATCCAAAGATACCGGAAAAGGAGTCGATCAAGGGGATTAGGAAACGACAGAAAATTAAAGAGGTCCTGTTAGAGGCTAGTGAGGAGGAGTTGCTGGAGTGTGCCAGCCACACTCAAGGTTTATGCCGGAGACCCAAGCAGACCATTACAAAGGGGTCCAGAAACCAGCTGGGTACAGGATCATGGGATTCTATTATAGGGTACCACGCGTGGCCCAAAAGGAGGAAATCGAGAGGGGACAGGGAATCAAGAGGAGAGTGGGAAATCGAGAGGGGAGAGGGAAATGAGAGGGGGGAGGGAAATCGAGAGGGTAGAGGAAAATCGAGAGGGAGAGGGAAATCAAGTGGGGAGTGGAAATCAAGGGGGAGAATCGAGAGGGCAGAAGGAAATCGAGAGGGGCAGAAGGAAATCGAGAGGGCAGAGGGAAATCGAGAGGGCAGATGAAAATCGAGAGGGGAGAGGGAAATCGAGAGGAGAGGAAAATCAAGAGGAGAGAGAGAGAGAGAAAATTAAAACGTCTACTTATATGTTTCCAAGCAACTCTTCTTGACCGTAACCACGGGATAAAAGACATTATTTTGAATCGTGCTGCAGTCGAGAGTGAGAAAAAGGCATACCTTGAATCGTTGGATATGCAAAATCAATGCTAAAATCCGGCTGCAGAGAAGAGATTGGGCAGAGAAGAGACACGGGAAATAATTCAGGATTTTTTTTCTAACTTTTAATCTTAGAAAGTTAGAATCCAGGATGTTAATCAAACACATGAGACGAAGAAGTGTCAGACGAAGAAGTTGAGAAAGGATCAGAGAGCGGAGAAAGATTCCTCGGAGGGGATGAAGATGTTGCAACGCAGTTCGATATTATAAGGAAAAAACAGAAGTATTCACAGAAAATATAAAGCATTACGTTAAGATGAATAAATATAAAGCATTGCATTACGGTGAGAAGCACCGAGAGCTGCGATAGTTTCAGTTGTACAAGCTTGGCGACTCAACCAGTATGAGATTATATATTGGGAGATTTACAATTCATCGATTTTATAATGGCTAAATATCAAACCAAGGCATTGTTCAAACAATGGATTTATGTTTGCAAAAATATCAAGTCGTGATTAAGGGGCAATAATCGCAATCATACATCTCTGAACCAGGGACCCTCCCCCTCCTCGGCCCAGCCCTCCCCCCCTCCCCAGGGACCTCCCCTCCCTGGTTGGGCCCCCTCCCCCCCAGGCCAGGGCCCCCCTGCCCCCAGACCCTCCCCTTCCCACCCTCCCTTCCCTCCTTTTCCCCCTTCCCTGGCCCCCTGTTCCCTTCCCTTGGACCCTCCCCCCTTCCCTTGGCCCGGACCCTCCCCTTCCTGGCGGACCCTCTCCTTCCCTTTCCCTGGCTTCCCCTTTCCCCACCTTCCCACGGGACCCTCCCCTTCCCACTGGGACCCTCCCCCCTTCCTTTTGGACCCTCCCCTTCTCCTGGCGGGACCCTCCCACTTCTCCTGTGGGACCCTTCTCCTTCTCTGGTTGGGACCCCCCTTGGGACCTCCCTGACTGGACCCTGGGCGTGACCCTCCCCCCACCTGGGACCCAGCCCCCCTAGCTTCCCTGGCAGGCCGACCCCCCCCCCCCCCTGGCTGGCAGACCCTCCTTCCCTGGGGACCCTCCCCTTCCCCTGGCCTTGACCTCCTTTTCCACGGTGGACCACCCCTTCCCGGGACCCACCCTGTTCCCACATTACCCCCCCCTTCCCTGTTGGGCCCTCCCCTTCCCCTTGACCCTCCTTCCCTCCTTTCATTAGACTCCTTCCCATGTGGGACCCCCCTTCCTGGCCGGACCCTCCCCTTCCCCTCCCTCCCCTTCTCTCCTTCTCCTGGCCGACCCTCCTCCTTCTCCTGGCGGGACCCTCCTCCTTCTCCTGGCCGGGACCCTCCTCCTTCTCCTGGGGACCCTTCCCCTTCCCCTGGCCCGACCCTCCCTGGGGGTGGCAAGCGGGTTCATTTTGCAGGGGAACCAGCCCCGACCGACCAGCTTTTAAGCGGGTTCCCCCATTTTACCCGGGAGATCGGTTTTAGACGGAACCCGTCCACGGGTTGGGTTGCTGGGGCGGGTTTAAGCCCAAAACCCAACCCAACCCGCAGTTCTTATGTAAAAAAAAAAAAAAATAGAGGGTAATAATGGAAAACATAGTAAAACCCTACTTCTCGTCTTCTCAAGTTCTCCCCCAAATCGATCTTCTTCCTCTACCCAAATTTTCAACCTACCGACGCACACTCCGAGCCTCCGACTCTCTTCATTCTTCATTTCTACCTCTCTAAACGTAGATTTCGTCGTCATTGAAGGCTTTCTTAGCAAGGAAGAAGATGCTTCACCAAATCGACTCCAAATCGGTGCCAAATCGACTCCAAATTGACGCCAAATTGACTCCAAATCAGCCGAATCGACTCCAAATCAGCCAAATTGACTCCAAATCAGCCAAATCGACTCTAAATCGGCAGAGCTACATGTATACATCCATTCAGGTTCATCATCATCAAATAGCTCAAGAGAGATTTTCTCAGCATTCATTCTTTTGATCAAATCATGCTTTAGATGATTTACTAGATTATCTGACTCAGCTCTAATGAATGGATGAAAAAATGCAACCATGGCTCAAAAACATCAATACCTTCTAAACTAGGTTGTTCCTCAGGTGGATCTAACATTGTATCTACTTTGGCAGAATAGTCATCCACTAGAGTGGCCAACCTAGACAAGTGTTCTTGAGGCTGAGGGGGACATGAATGATGATACAAAGGATCACTAAACATAGGAGGGTGCTTATACCTGAACATGGACAATTGCCCATGTGGCCATTTGACCTGCAAATCATTCTCAAAATACGGATTTACATTTTGCCTAGAGAAATAATCATCATGCTCTCTTCTATAGGAATCATTAGGTTCATTATCAATAACAAAGGAACATGATAGATCAGAATCACACCTCCATGGGTCATAATTGAAGATGTATATAGTTGGGGAATTTCCCAATATGAGTTAGGACATGGACTTAGCTCATTCTGCATGTAATCCCACCTCTCACGTGAGTGCTCTTTTCAGTTACGGATCGGGTTCATCTAGTGGTTCACCACTAATTCTGGTTTCATGCACTGATTCGAAATAACCTGAAAAGATAGAATAAAAATTTTAATCTCAATCAACAAATAAAAATTTACTTAAACTTACTCTCAAATCAATGGTCCCCGATAATGGCGCCAAAAACTTGTTGGGATGTCTAGCAAGTGCACTAGGTCAGTAAGTAATATAGACTTTAGAGTCCAGATATCGATCCCACAGCGACCTTGATGAGAACCTAGTCTAAGCAAAGATTTTTCTGATGATTGAGGTAAAGAAATTTAGGTTTTGAGAACTGCAAAAGAAAAACAGAATTTTAACTAATGAACCAGATGACTAAACCTAATGGAGATGAGACGTTGGGCAAAAGTGTCAATCCCTCCTACTTATTAGCATGCAAAGTTCTGATTTTATAGCTCAAGTACCTTTACCTTGACTTAGCTTTTGAAAACCTGGTTACCCATATACAGGAAATAACTTTCACCTATTCTTTGAACTCCATCACAATCCACAAACAATCAAATCCTAAGTGCATAAATATAAAAGCTTAAAGATTCTCTCTTATTCAGAACAAGAGTTATAAAAAGTCACATCGCTTCCACTAGTCTCCATCACAATTCGGAACGATCTAGTTAGAAAAATGAGTTGTTTTAGAAAACAAAGAATCAAACAACTAACCCAAATCTATACTGAATTTTAACTTCTCTATTCGAACCTCGTTAAACTTCAAAAATCAATTCAAATTAGAAATAAGCAATGAACTCAGATTCTAAAACAAAAGCAAAGTACTATATTGCTATAACTTCAAAACATAAACATATTACAACTAGCAGTTCATGACTTCCCCAACAGAGAGATTACTCCATGCTAACAGTATAAACACATAAAAGGGATTCAATTACAGCCATAGAAATAAAAAATAAACCAAGTACAGAAACCCCCTTGAAGGACTGCCTTTAGCTTCACTTATGCCTTGACTGAAATCTCCACCTCTTCTCTCCAAAGTGCCAAGAGGTCGTGCAAGACTCCCTCTGGACTTCCTCTCCTCTCCAAACTAACTAAAAGAATAAGAAAAATAAAAAAAACTCCATTTAGAACTCGAACTCGAGCTGCTTCTGAACTTGATCCTCGGACCCCTATTTACAGGTGTTCTACTGTCCAGGACTTGTAATTTAGTCTCTGTCCAGGGGTTGAAATCATGCCTTCTTACCTCATAATTCCAATAAATTACCCACGAACCTTCCTTACATAGTCCTTGACTTGTGTACGAAATTTGAAGTAAATCTGAGTTGGGAAACTTGATATATGATGCTGAGAAGTCGGGTTGGTTCTGCTGCCAATTTCAGCACATGTTCATCACTTTTGGAAAATCATAAATCTAAAAGAACGACTTCAATTGACCTCATTTTTTGTGATATGATTCTCAATCCTCTAAGGAGTCTGTGTTCCAAATTTGAAATCAATTGGGAGTCGGAATCTCCAGATATGACCTTTTCAAACTCGGACTAAAGTTTCCTTCTTTAGTAGTTTCCTAATCAGCATTGGTTTTCACCTTTTGGAACATTCAAACCTCTTAGGATTCCAAACAATTTCTTCTAGAATCTTTGTGGACACCTTCCTTATGTACTTGTAACTCTACCTCCCACGTTTGAACTTTATTACTTATCAGAATCCCGAGATTTTTGTGATTTTGCCTTGCTGAGTCATTGGCGCGGTCATGTTAATGTATCTCTATTGGTGCGGGTCAGCCGGTCGGGAAGAATTTCTTCTAAGTACTCGAATGGAAACAGCCCTGGTCATGTTAGGAAACTCCATTGGCTCAGTGGTGCCATCTTGGTGTGGAAGCACCATTCGGATGGCGCGGTAGCGCTGGATTTTGTCCTTTAACTGGTGTAGTCGCGCTGGTTCCTGCAACCTTGTACCTTTCTTCTCTAAAATCTTCATATTTTTTTCATTTTAGCTCATATTTCAATAATTCTTGTTGCATTGAACTCCTGAGAGAGAAAACATGAACTTGACACACCTTTCATGATATTTTGATGAACATTCACTCCTAAATATAATTTACAAGTCAAATTGAGCCCTAAAAATAGTGTCTTTCAGACCCTTAGCACATCCGGCTTGGTCGCCGTGTGCGAGGCCTCTGTTTTGATTGTTGCAAAATTTTTTTCTTTTGTAACTACTTTTTTTCGCTCATACTTCTTTTTTTTCTCTGACTATTTCTTTTTGTCGTTCGTAATTTTGTGCAACTGCTTCTTTTTGTCGCCTCTTGCTTTTTTTTTGTTTGGAGAGGAGTTACATACCTGGCTTCGATTGGCTGCTCATGTGATGGGTTGGTTTGTCAGAAGCGGAGTTCTTGATTTGCAACACATTCCACAACTTGCCGGGGGTGTGGGTGCAGGATGTGCAGATGGTTGAACTGACAAGAGAGTCAGTGTACTTTCGACCCCTTTTTTTTTCTTACGACTTTTTTTTTTTTGTCGCTCGCGATCCTTTTTTTCTGCGACTGCTTCTTTTTGTCGCTCGCAATTTTGTCTCTGTGACTGCTTCTTTTTGTCGTGTTTTGTTTTTTTTCTTTGGAGAGGAGTTACGTGCCAGGCCGGCTGATCAAGTCCCAGCTCGATCGTCGAACCGTGGAGTTTGCATTACAGCTAGGGGTGGCAGTGAACAGAGCCGGCTCGCGAGAAGCTTCGGGCTCGGCTCGGGTTTGGCTCGGTTCAGCTCGAAAATAATCGAGCTCGGACCGAACTCGATAATGAAATGTAACTCGGTTAAATAACCGAGCCGAACTCGAGTTTCGGTTGACTCGGTTCGAAAGCTCGTCGAGCTGAACCAGAGAAAACCACGATTTGGGGATTTAACCCGAAATCGCTTCCGTGCGCAAAATCCCATTTCCTTTCTTCCTCCCGATTTCTCTTTCCCTTTTCTTCTAGATTTCTACTCTTCTTCTATTTTATTTTAATTCTTCTATTTTCTTTCAATTCATTCTATTTTTTTTCAAATCGTCTGTTCTCTTTCAAATCTTTTGTTCTCTTTCATTCTTCTGTTCTCTTTTATTGAGGCAGATCGTCATCGATTCCGCAGGATCCTCGTCGCGAGAAGTCATCAACCCCACGGAAGGATGAAACAACCGACGAATGGGGACGATGTGGGAAGTGGCTGAGGGGCGTGGAGGGCACTAGGAGATTAAATTCATGGCGCGACGCGACTCGTCCTCCCCTTCTAGGATTCAGGACTTCGCCAGAGGGAAATAGACAGGGAAAGCGGGTGGAGGAGGATGAGAAGATTTGAAGAATTCCGTCAATCGAAAGAGATGAGGTATTCTGTTCCCTTACAATTTTTAGTAGAGATTTGGTGTGGATTAGTGGATCGAGCCGGCTCGAGCTCGAACTCGAGCTCGTTCGAGCCGCTCGAGCTCGAACTTGAGCCCAGCCATGGGCTCGAGTCCGAGCTCGAACTTGAGCCCAGCCATGGGCTCGAGTCCGAGCTCGAGCCCGAGCTCGAGCTGAATGCTAAATAGCTGAGCCGAGCTTGAGCCAGTATAGATTCGGCTCGGCTCGGCTCATTTCCACCCCTAATTACAGCACCCGGCTCGGTTGTCGGGCGATGAATTTGGTGATTTGGTCACGTCTGGCTATGTCGCCGGGTGCGAAGCTTTTGAACTGTCCTCGGCTCGGTCGCTGGGCATAGTGCCTTTGTTTTTTGGTCACGTCTGGCTCTCTCATCGGGCGCATTGCTTTTGAACTGTGCTCGGCTCGATCGTTGGGCGCAGTGCCTTTGTTTTTTTATTGCGTTTGGCTCTGTCGCCGGGCGTTGTGTTTTTTGAACTATGCTCGGCTCGGTCGTCGAGCACAGTGCCTTTTGTTTTGATCGCGTCTGGCTCGCTCACCGAACGCGATGTTTGTTGTGCAACATTCGGCTTGTTCGCTTGGTGTTGGATTCTTTGATCTGACCCCCGTTCAGCTCGATCAACGGGCGCTGGGATCGCATGTGCAGCATCTGGCTTGGTCGGATGCTGCATTCTCCATTTGGTTGTGTCCGGCTTGGTTGTCGGGCACTGGAGTTTGATTTTGATCGCGCCTGGTTGGTTAGCAGGGCACGAAGCTCTGTTTTGGTTGTGTCCGGCTTGGTCATCTGGCACGAATGTTTTTTTTTTTTTTGAACTGTCCTCCGCTCGGCCGCCGGACATAGTGCTTTGGTGCAGCGCTAGGCTCGGTCGCTGAACGCATAGGTTTACTTGTCATCTCGCGGAGCTTTGTTTCACAACCAGTTTGTTTTGCTGGCCGAACCGTCCAAGGCAATTGGTGTACCATTGTCAGTTTACCCTCTCTCTTTTTTTTTGTTTCTCTGTTCATTTTTTTATCAACGACTAGTCTTTTTTGTCGCTCCCTTTTTCTTTTGACTTGCATTTTTCTCATTTATATATATATATTTTTTTGCGACCTTGACTTCTTCATCTCTGGTCGCCGGAGACACGTCCTTTTTTTTTTAATTGAGAAGGAAGTGCATTGCATACCTGATTTCGGTTCGGCTAATAATTTTGACTCTTTGTTGCAGATGTCTACCGCGCCGGTGTCCGACAGTTAGTCGGGGACCGAGGAGGTCTCGAGGAGCAGCGGCGATGGAGGAGGGGCTGGAGGTCGAGCTCCGAGATGACGGTCGAGATCTCGATGATGTTCAGGAAGGGCATTGACGCCTCGAAGAGGAAGCAGCGACCCTTCAAGCTCGGTTGGTTTCAGTTCGCTTTATGCCCCATCCTCGGCGAAGCGGAGACGCAGGGAACTTTTCGAGACTTCGTGCTGAGGTGATTCAACTGCAGCGACGGGTGGCCGACCTTGAACACCCACAGCTCTGACGTAGCTTTCTTTGTTTTTTTTTTTTTTGACTTGTAGCCTCTCCTTTTTTTTTTGTTGCGAGGCTCGCATTATTCCCATTTTATTGAAATGAGAAGCGTTGGCTCCGTTTATTCGACTTTTCTTTTCTTTTTTGTCGCTGCCCCCTCATGCGTAAAAGCATTTGAGGAATTTACCATTTGTTATCGGCAGCTCTGAGCCGTTCGACGTTACGACCTTGTAGGCGCTTCCCATTTTGGCGCGACCTTGACCCCAATTTTGCTCGTAAAGAGCATTGGTTGTCTGACTGCTAGCACCAAGTCGCCTTTCTCGAATGTAGCTGGGGCCTCTTTCAAGACTAACTCGTCGTCTTCTTGGTTGTGGTTGGCGACGGAGATGTGGTTTACCATGACCGAGTCGTATGCGCGAGATCGTGCAATGGCTACTTTCAGAGTGTAGATGACCACCGATTTCGGAGCATCTCCTCTTTTCGTTGAAGTTTGGCCGACTGAAACTTGGTGGAAGTCGGCCAATGTTTTTCTAGTAATTTTTATTGGCTTTTGAGCTCCATAAATGCGAATTGGCTTCTCTTTCTGGTAGTCGAGACCTAGGCAACCTTGTGTAATTCGGCGACCCTCCGTTCATAGCTTTTCTTGATCTGGAGTGAGGACCGACAGAGCGACGGATGGCTTCTCGTGAAGCTGGTCTTTTGTGAAATTGCCCCCGGCTCTGGCCATCAGCCGATACACATTTGGGTCGAAGCCTTCGTTCGAGCGGGTAGACGAAGACTACTCTTGGCTCGGGAATGGTTTTATAATGCTTTGATTCTCTAGTTTTGGCAGTGGGCGAGTAACCTTTTCTGTAAAAGGGGTCGGCTGGACTTTGTGGCAGACGACCAAGGGAGCTTCTCCCTTCTTTCTTTGCGACCGCAGGATGTACCGCAATATAGGTACACTGTGTTGCGCAGGCGCCTTCGTTGCTGTAGCCGGTTTGTGTGTCGGCTGACTGTTATGCGCCGGCTGTTCGGGATGTGCGACTTTCAACACTGGGTCTTGTGTCGGGATCTGTTTTGGAGGAAGGAGATTTTTGGCATTTGACGCCTGATTCGGCCAAGCGGACAATTTGACAGTCGGTCTGGTCATTAGATAGAATTTGGCATCTGCGAATGATGCTTCTGCCTCGGTGAACGGACTTTCGTCGGCGTACACCGTCTTTTGCTCGCCGTCCTTCCAGTATTTGAAGCACTGGTGAAGTGTCGATGGTACGACCCCGTTCGCGTGAAACCACGGTCGACCCAAGAGCAAATTGTAAGATGTTCTTGAGTCGATGACTTGAAAAGGAGTTTCAGCCACCATGTCGCCGATATGTAGTTTGAGATTGATCATACCGAGTGTCCTCTGGCCTTCCTGATTGAAGCCTTGGATGAGGAGAGTGCTCGGAGATAGGTCACCGGCAGAGAGACCGACATTCTTCATTGTGCAAATCGGCTGAATGTTGACTGCGGATCCACAATCGATGAGAATGCGATTGATTTTGTGGTCTCTGATGTAGCCGGAGACGAACAACGGCCGGTTATGGTTCTTCGTCCCCAACTGCGCATCCTCTTCTAGAAAGGTGATACCGGTGGACATAAAACGGCGAGTGCTTCCTCCGACTTTGCCAGCTGCGGAGAGGAGTGCGCATCTTCTTTCTCCTTTCGGTAGGGTGACGTTAACCCAACTTTCGGCAAGTCGTGCTTCCTCATGAGCAACATTTCGACTTCGGCTTGTAGCTCCTCTGGTTTGTCGAGGACCCGAATTAGAGCCTGTCTTGACCGAATGGGCAAGTCGAGGTCGTCGTCAATCTCGTTAAGCGATGAGATTTTCTTCAGCGACGTTTCGAGGTCATCACATTCGACGACTGGCCGTTTGCCTTTGTCCTTCGGTGCGGTCTGCTCCGGAGGGGCCGTCGAGCAAGTCGCCACCATTGCTGGCGGCGCAAAGAATTCTTTTGGGAAGAACTCTGCCAGTGTGATGGGTCTTCTCTTCTTTTTGTTTGCTCCTTGGACGCTGGTCCTAGGAGCTTTCTTTTGGCATTTCGCGGCTCTTTTGTTTGGCCGCTTCGCCTTTGCTTTGGTGTTCACCGATGCTGGTTCAATTTCTCGAACAGGCTTCTTTTGCCAGGTGACAAGAATCCACCCCTCTGCGTCGGCTGCAGCTTCTTCTTGGGGTGCCAATTTTGTTGCGACCTTAGCCGGTGGTTGTCTGTTGTTATGCGGTCGATTGGAGGGACCGAATTTTGGACGGTACTCCTTCCTTCCGACCTGCTGTTTGTGTGGTCGAGGTCGCCGATTTGGCTCGGTTTGAATAATGATGACATGTGAGGAGGTCGTGTTTTTGGCTCCTTCGATTTCAATGCGGCCTTGAGCCGCGAGCTGTCCTTCAAGACGAAGCACTTCTCAGTCGGATGCCCGACCAAATGGTGGTACTTGCAGAAGTTTGGATCCTTGCTCCTGGACAGGTCGCTGGGTCTTTTGACTTCTGACAACTTGAGCAGATGGTTGTCGAGGAGCTGCTCGAGCATGACAGGAACATCCGCGTTGGCGAATAGACATGTTTTGGCCTGTCGTTCCTCCAGTGAAGGCCTTCGATATGTGCTCCAAGTTGGCTGTCGTGAAGCATAGCTTATTTTGACCTTGCCCCCCGACCTTGATTGGTTCGAGAGCGTTTGTCGCGAAGGATGCTTTTGTTTTCTCCTTCGCGTCTTTAGGTGCGGTCACGGTGGTCGTAGCTTCTTCCCCTCGCTCCTCTATGAGGTTCTCCATATTGTGGGGCTCCGTTACGAGTTGTTGAAAGTTTGTCGGCATCCGACTCTGGATGTAGCACAGGAGTTCCCATTGCATCCCTCGAGCACACATTTCAATTTCGGCTTCGAGAGATAAATTTGAGCTCTCTTTGCAATTGAGGCTCAAGTTCCTCCACCGATTGATATAGTCGACAACCTACTCGCCCTTCTTCTGTTTTAGATTGGCGATTTCGACTAGAGTGACGGTGCGCCGAGTGCTGTAGAATTGGCTGAGGAATTCTCGCTCCAATTGTTCCCAGCTATCGATCGATTCCTGCGGCAATTCGATATACCAATCAAAGGCGTTGCATTTCAAGGATTGGCCGAATTGCTTGACCAATAGGTCACCGTCTGTGCCGGCGTTGCTGCAGGTCTCGATGAAATGAGCGACTTGCTACTTTGGGTGGCCATCGCCATTGAATTGCTGGAACTTTAGCGGATGATAGTCGAACGACATGTGGATGTTTTGTATCCTCTGCGTGTATGGCCTTCGATATGCGACAGACTTACTGTCACCCGAAACTATTCCGTACGGCTCGGTTGATGAGCTCGGTGACTGCATCCAGTGTGAGGGCGGCCGGCTCTGCTTCGGCTCGTCCTCTGCAAATGGCTATTGGTGCGACGGGCGATAGCTCGTCGTTTGAGGCTGGATCTTCTTACGGCGGTTCGGCCGAACAACTGGTAGTCGCCCGATTTTGGTCGACTTCTTGCGAAACGCCGCCAGTGCTGTTCGCAGCTGCGCCCATCTCCAGTCGCTTCATTATCTTTGTGATCTGGAGATCGCGAGCTGTGAGTTGCGCATCTTTCATGCGCAGTTGTTCGCTCTGATCTTTAAGCGCAGCTCTCATTTTGGCAAGCTGCTCCTCTATTATTTTGGCCAATGTCGTAATTGCGGCCATCCTGACGGTCGTCGGCGACCACATTGGGGAGACGGTCGTCGGTGTTCTTGAGTGTGGAGAGGTTGCGGTGAGTGACCGGTCAAGAGAGCTAGCCGTTGTCGATTGAGCGCAGAAAGTGGCTTAGGCGGGTGACTGGCTTGCAGAGATAGCCTCCGATGAGATGCGGCAAAGCGGAATGGGTGAACGCGCAGCCGGGGAGGTTGCTGGTGTCTGTAGTCGAGGAGAGCGGCTGGGTGGTGAATTGGCTGCGGTGAGCTCGGCCAAGAGATCGTGGGAGATAGTCACAATCGGAGATTTATCTTCGGCCGTCGCTCTCTGTACGGAGGAGGCCGATGGCAAATTCATTCTTGTCGCGGAGGAAGAAGTCATGCCCCCACGTTGTTCGTACTGCTGCACCATGGCAGGGACGATGGAACTCCTCTGGGATGGTGGCGACTGAGCCGAGCTGACAGTTGGGCTGTGAGGAGGAGGAGAGGCAGCGACGACCAAGTATGTCGGCTCGGCCGTTGCTGGAATAGGCCTGGCTGAGGCCACGGCTGGCTTGGAGGAGGCCGCGGTAGACTGTGACAAGAAGGCGGCGCTTGGACAGCGCGCGTCGGGCATGAAGGGAGCTTGTACAGTGGACAAGCTCCTGGCCAAGGCCCTTATAATTGGGCGAGTGGCAGGTGGTGGAGAAGTTGGAGCGCGGAGGTTGGCCAGAGAGACGGCCGCTGGTCTGAGAGCTCCTGCGGTCAAGCTTGCATTCGTGGCCGGGCGCGGATATGCAGAGCTCGAACTGGCAATATTCTTGCCTTTGTTGTTGTTGTTGTTGTTGGCGTTACTGGCCATGGCTGAGGTTTGAGTTTTTTTTTTTTTTTTTAACGGAGAAAGAGATGAGAGTTAAGAGATGTCCCACCAGGCGTGCTAAATCTATTTTGCCGAAGTTTCGCCAATCCGCGAAGAGGCGCGACCAAGAGAATAATTCGATTATAACAAAGAAATTTGTGTTACAATTTGTATTTGAATATCAAGGAATGCGAGTACAATCTCATAGGCTTCATCTGATTCGATCTCCGTGTGAATTTGGTGAAGTTTGAGCTTTTAGCGAGTTGTCGTCAAAATCCAAGTTTCGGGAACGAGTGTGCACGAATGGTGACGGCTTTGGTCGGTCGAACGGTGTATCAACTTGTTGACGTTGCCGACGAACGTGTAGAGCTACTCCGGTCAAACTGGTGAATTTCGACGGACTGCAAGTGGCTGAACTTCTTTGGCTCGAAAGAGTCTCTGTGCGCGAGAGTATTGCTCGACACAGGATTTTTCTTCACAAAAGAATTTCGAACTCAAGTTTTTGAACCCCTTGGACAGAGCTTTTCTAGCTATTTGTAGTCGAGTATGTCCAATTGTTGAGTTCCTTCCTTGGAATGGGGATCACGATCCCCTTTCTTCTGTTTGCTGTTGAGATGGGAGGAGGACCAGGAGCTCCTCTGTTGGATCCCTCGAAAGAGGATCGTTAATGTCTTTTCTCGGCTTCTTCGGTTGGCGACCAGACTTGGTCGTTTAACTGTTGAGGTAGCTGACTCATGGTTGTCTGCTGACTGTTGCTGTCGTGGCAGTTTATTGCTGACGGGGACGATGATTGTACCGATGATGCAACAACGTGAATGGGCTGCGATAAGAGACTTTGAAAATTGACAGAGCCTACCCACGACGACCGATTGCTGGACCGATGGGTGTTTGGACTCGTCGCATTTGAGCCGTTCACATTTTGGTGCATATACATCTCTATCTATTTTCTCTTTAATTCCTTTCTAACATCTCTATCTAATTTCTCTTTAATTTCTCTCTAACATCTCTATCTAATTCTCTTTGATCTCTCTCTAACATCTCTATCTATTTTCTCTTTAATTTCTCTCTAACACCTCTATCTATTTTCTCTTTAATTTCTCTCTAACATCTCTATCTATTTTCTCTTTAATTCCTTTCTAACGTATTTATCTATTTTCTCTTTAATTTCTCTCTAACATCTCTATCTATTTTCTCTTTAATTCCTTTCTAACGTATTTATCTATTTTCTCTTTAATTCCTCTTGTTTCACTCTATTCTCTTTCATATTCGCTCTCTCTCTCACTCATACATGCTCTCTAACTCTCTCTCTCATAATCGCTCTCTATCTCTCTCTCATATTTGCTCTCTTATTTGCTCTCTCATATTTGCTCTCTTATTTGCTCTCTTATTTGCTCTCTCATATTTGCTCTCTTATTTGCTCTCTCTCTCTCTTACTTGCTCTCTCTCTCTTATTTGCTCTCTTAAGAAATGAAACTGGAGCGGTAACTCAGTAGGGTCCTTTCAGTTAAAACTCAAAAAAATAGTACGTACCCTCAACAGTGCCAGATTACCTAAACTAAATACTTACATAAATTAAGTAATAAGAAACCCGTATATGTACACATCGGCTTTCGATCCTCAGATCATGATCACCAGTCGGGTAAATCTGTAGAGCTTAACTGTAGGATTTTAACGTTTGGTGAAGCTCTGGGTAATAGATTCAGCGCTTCCAGCGAAGCTCCCTTAAAGTACACTCCCAGCGTCTCCAGTGCTGGTGCGCGAGCAAGAATGCCCTCAACATATTTGATCTCAGAATCAGTCATGTAGACGATGTCGAAGCTGCGAAGCTCTTTCAGCACCCCCCACGTGCTGTTCATGACTTCAGTTTCATTCACAGGCGCGGAGCGCCGACGAGTTTTAGTACAATAATTGTCCCTCTTTCTCGCAGAGCACTGAAAAACAAAAACACATTCAGAGATTGTCAATAATCTTCCTCTTCTTGGTCTTCTTCTATATTTCCTGTTACAGATTAATTGCAAGTCGATAAACAAAATAGAAATAATCCTGGCTTATTTAGCTACCCTTTTATCGATATTAAGAGTAATCTCCACCAGTTCTAACTTGAATTCATCAAAGGTAAGGAGTACTTACAATGATCTCCAACCGCCGAAGGTGGGGCGATCCTGCCAGGACTTGAACAAGGCCCAAGTTCTCCTCCCTGTTGGTCGAATGAATAACCAGGGAGAGAGACACCAACCCATTAAACCTAAACAGGGGTGAGAATTTAATTTGGGAACACGCGGCAGCAGCTACTAGGAGAGAACTAGGATAACCTCCGCTGCCACTCAGTTTCATTTTCTGCAGAGAAGGCCACTCAGAATGCAAAGCTACACTGACATCCTGGTCCCAGATTTGTCGGAGGCCAAGTTTATGGAGACCAGGTAACTGTTGGGACGTGAGAGTCATATTAACTCGATGAATATCAATAATTGTCAAGGACCTAAGACAAGGGGATGCAATTTTTACTTTCCCTTTAATGATACACATATACAACACCAACTTTTCCAAACGAGGGAATCCATAGAAAAGACTCTCAAACACCTTGTTACTAGCCTGGACCTGGAAAAGCCTCAGGGTTCGGAGAGAAAACGACGTAATTTGAGATGGGAAAGGGATCACTTCAAGTTCGCAGTGGAACAGACTCAAAGACACAATGGTTTTGCAGGAAGAGAAGAAGAAAGAAGGAAGTTTGAAAAGAGTTGCGCCAATGAAAATTCTGTCACACATCGTAGGGCGCATCGACCAGTGGTAGAAGCGAAGAGCAATGTGTTGGATGCCATGGTTGGCGAGATATAACAGCCAACGACCAACATTCCCAGAAATTTCAGAGAATATCCTACAGTCGAACTCTTCAATGGAACCGCTTCTTTGTGACAAAACATGATCGATAACCGAAAGAAGAAGCTCACCAGGCTTTTCAAGATAAGAATCTGGATCTCGTAAATCAAAATCAAGTCGGCGAATCGTTTTCCAATGGTGCCTCCAAGCTCGGGACAGAATGCTGGTTCTGACTGCATCACGTAATGGCAGCCAGTTGAGGATTTCTTCAATCAACGGACCCGGTAAATTGCTTAATAAATCATGCCCGCATACTCCAGGCATCTCCTGTCTACCAACAGATGAAGAAGAAAATTAACGTCAGAGTACATATCCAGTGGCAAAATCAAAATACACAACACTTTTGACTTGTACTTTTAGGACGAGAGAAGTTCTACGAGAGAGAAAAATGATAGAGCGAAAAATAAAAGTAATAATATCAATTATAAGGAAAATGACTATTAAAGTCATAAATATATTTAAATTCCTTACCTCAAACAAAAAATCATGTAAGAAAAATTAAGATAGACATAATAATTAAAAAGTAAATATTCATAATGGTATATATTAAAATCGTCCACAACTTCCCCATAAAATTCAAAGATTTCTCAGAGGTTGTCATCCAATAAGTGTTGCAGAAATCCAACAAGGAGACTCCAATATATTGGGGATGCTGAAAATTCTTTCTCACCCCCCGTCACTGAAGACCCAAACATAGAATTGTCGAGAGGGGGACAGGCATCAATTAGTAACTGACACTCAACCTCCTCCTTCCTAAACAGCCAGATATCCTCGCCTAGCAAGGAGGTCAAAGTACATAGGTGAGGAACCAACAATTCTCTGCCAATTGACTCCGTTGGAGATTATCCCTGTTTTTCCCATATAGAAACTCGATGGCGAACACGTCTACAGAGCCTAAAGAACTGTGTTTGTAATTAGGTAGAAAACTGACACCAAGAACAACAAAAGCAAAACACAAGCGATGAAACAAAATGCACTGGATTTGATAAAAAGGTCCCGAGGATGGAACTACACGAACATCAAAGAGAAGCCATCAAGAAGTTCTTGATAAAACATTAATATTCAGAAACACCTCTAAATATGGACTTTGAATAATATTACAAGTAATTTTCAATAACATCACCAGATATAAAATTGATGTTAAAAAGTTCAAAGAAGACAGCAATCCCTGTACAGAAAGTACACATGTTTTGATTCCTGGGTAGCCATATCAACTTAAAAAGGTCAGGTAAGATATGTAAGAAGAATATAACTGACATACCTATACAGACGTCTTTGTTGGATGATAGAACCAAGAAAACAAGTTAAAACACAACCTGGCAAACCATTAATAAAAACCTCAATTTGCAGCATAACTACATAAAAAAGTAAAAGAATTACACAAAAGGGGGGCAGTTTGAGCAGGTGTCAAGCATAAAAGTTCCAACATAAAAAAAAAAACCACATGGTTCAAGGCAATTATATCAGAATAGTTAAACAAATAACAACTGCATCTGCTTTTCTTTCCCAAGCATTATAAATTAATCCAAAAGCATCAGTGCAACGTCAGTAAACATTAACTATTCCATCATTCCTAAAAGGAAGTAGTAAGAGGCAAGCTGACTACCAACACAACAGTTTGAGTTGTTACCAGTGTAGGATACCAACACAAGCACAGGCAATATTTCTAGAAGCAAGTTCATTACCAGCATAAAACAAATTTTATTCAGCATGATGGAATGAAAAATATAAAAACAAATTTAAGGAACTCTGTTGGTTTGATTTTGCTATCGTACTGTGGACCAATGGGTACATCTGACTCTACAACAGCGGAAGTTACAGGACTATTGCATGGACTGAGACTCTTTAAACAGAGATACATTGGGAGGGTAGAAGTAGAAGGAGGTTCCAGTTCGGTAGTATCATGGGGATGTGGTAATGCTGCTCCCCTCTGTGACACTGTTCCATGATTAGAGAAATTCGAATTCTAAGTCAGTTACAATGTAAGCCGAGATCGGCTAATAGTCTAGCAGATGAATTAGCTGAGGGAGTTCACACATCAACACTCTGAGGGAGTTCACACATCAACACTCGTTGTGAGAGTAATTGTAAGATAATGGCAATTGCAAAGCATTAATATATACTCACTTTCCTAAAGAAAAAATATATATGGAAACAAGTATTTTTTTATAGACTTTGGCATCAAGAACCCTCAATAACCTCTCTAAAAATAACGTTAAAGAATATCTAAAGAGAAATGGAGACACGTTAAAGAATAACTAAAGAGCAACATCTCCAGTAAAAAACCATCCCTCTTTTTTAGGTGATTTATGATAGATATAACAAACAAAAACTCAACAGTTGTTGGGCTCAAGAACATACAAGGTATCACTGATGAGTCAACTCTATGGAAGGAAATGATGCCAAGAACATAACGACAAACAATGAATAATAAACAAGAAACAAAACATCCAAGATACCGGATAAGGAGTCGATCAAGGGGATTAGGAAACGACAGAAAATTAAAGAGGTCCTGTTAGAGGCTAGTGAGGAGGAGCTGCTGGAGTGTGCCAGTCACACTCAAGGTTTATGCCGGAGACCCAAGCAGACCATTACAAAGGGGTCCAGAAACCAGCTGGGTACAGGATCATGGGATCCTATTATAGGGTGCCACGCGTGGCCCAAAAGGGGGAAATCGAGAGGGGACAGGGAATCGAGAAGAAACAGGGAATCGAGAGGGGAGAGGGAAATCGAGAGGGGGGAGGGAAATCGAGAGGGTAGAGGGAAATCGAGAGGGGAGAGGGAACTCAAGTGGGGAGTGGGAAATCAAGTGGGGAGTGGGAAATCAAGTGGGGAGTGGGAAATCAAGTGGGGAGAGAGAAATCGAGAGGGCAGAGGGAAATCGAGAGGGCAGAGGGAAATCGAGAGGGCAGAGGAAATCGAGAGGGCAGAGGGAAATCGAGAGGGGAGAGGGAAATCAAGAGGGGAGAGGGAAATCGAGAGGGCAGAGGGAAATCGAGAGGGCAGAGGGAAATCGAGAGGGCAGAGGGAAATCGAGAGGGCAGAGGGAAATCGAGAGGGCAGAGGGAAATCGAGAGGGGAGAGGGAAATCGAGAGGAGAGGAAAATCGAGGGGAGAGGAAAATCAAGAGGAGAGAGAGAGAGAGAGAAAATAAATTAAAACGTCTACTTATATGTTTCCAAGCAACACTTCTTGACCGTAACCACAGGATAAAAGACATTATTTTGAATCGTGCTGCAGTCGAGAGTGAGAAAAGGCATACCTTGAATCGTTGGATAATGCAAAATCAATGCTAAAATCCGGCTGCAGAGAAGAGATTGGGCAGAGAAGAGACACGGGAAATAATTCAGGATTTTTTTCTAACTTTTTAATCTTAGAAAGTTAGAATCCAGGATGTTAATCAAACACGAGATCAGTGAAAAAGGCTGCAGAAGTGTCAGACGAAGTAGTTGAGAAAGGATCAGAGAGCGGAGATAGATTCCTCGGAGGGGATGAAGATGTCGCGAGGCAGTTCGATATTTATAAGGAAAAAACAGAAGTATACAGAGAAAATATAAAGCATTACGTTAAGGTGAATAAATATAAAGCATTGCATTAAGGTGAGAAGCACCGAGAGCGGCGATAGTTTAGTTGTACAAGCTTAGCCACTCGACCTGTAACAGATTGTATATTGGGAGATTTACAATTCATGGATTTCATAATGGTTAAACCATATATGTTTGCCTAAATATCAAGTCGTGATTAAGAGGCAATAATAGCAATCATACCTTCCCCCCTCCTCCGGCCCGACCCTCCCCCCTCCTCCGGCCCGACCCTCCCCCCCCCTCCGGCCCGACCCTCCCCCCTCCTCCGGCCCGGCCCTCCCCCCTCCTCCCCCAACCGTCCCCCCCCTCCTCCTGGCCCAACCGTCCTCCTCCTCCGGCCCGACCCTCCCCCCCCCTCGGCCCGACCCTCCCCCCTCTCCTCCCGACCCTCCCCCCCCTCCTCCCCTCCCCCCTCCCTCCCTCCTCTTCCCTCTCCTCTCCTACAGCCCGACCCCTCCTCCCTCCTCTAGCTCGACCCTCCTCCCTCCACTAGCCCAACCCTCCTCCCTCCACTAGCCCAACCCTCCTCCCTCCACTAGCCCAACCCTCCTCCCTCCACTAGCCCAACCCTCCTCCCTCCACTAGCCCAACCCTCCTCCCTCCACTAGCCCAACCCTCCAACATAAGTCTTTTTGACATCCTATACACTAAAGTTCTTCTACTTAGTGTGTTCCCTTAAGCAAAAGATACTCTGCATGCAGTCTTTTCAGGATAGAACATTTCTATGATGATCAACAACTTCTTCAATATTAAGCTAGCAAGACCTCTCAATTAGTACCATGAGATTGCTTACAACTTAGCAAGTTGCACGATCATTCTCTCGGCAAGCTCCCCCTTAATTCACCCTCTCTTAACTTTCTTTGCTTTCTGCGTTACCCTAATTCTTCAATGGGTTTTCTATTTATAGCTTATGGTATTCCCCTCTTTATCACCTCACCAAGTCCTTTTCTGATTAGACTTACTCATTAGTTGAGAAATCATGTTCACGTTAGACTTCTCTTATGTTTCGATTTCCTTTTATACACACTCTGTGTGTACTGCACACTTCCATATCCATTAGATAATTTACTCTCTTTTACTTCAATCAGGAGTCATTTGTCAAGTGTGTTTTGTCAAAATTAGCCAACCACACATACGTGTACTAACAATCTTGATTCAATGAATGCCAGTAAAAAATGGTTATAATAAATGAGTGATCTAGGAGAAACCTCCTATATTCAGGGCATAAAAAACAATTAGGATATTCTCAAGAGAGTTATTTGAATATTATCTTCAAAAGGTTTGGCATGAAACTTTGCAATGCAGATTATGTCTTGTAGTTAAATGATAGAAATTTAATAAAACAGATTGTCCATGACTTGCCTTGTCCAAACCAGATTCATGTTATATAGTCGACATGCTAGGTAGGTATCAAGCTATATAATCCGACAAAAGTACATTAATTATGAAGTTGAAAAATGAGTTTTAAGATATTTGAAAGGAACTGAACTTGTACTTCAAGTGTACTCTAACTCAAATTATAAAGGTTATCCAGATACTCTTAAATCTACCTCATGCATATAACATTATGTTTGGTGGAGGTGCAATATCTTAGAGAAGCAAGAAACACGAGTGTACTACTCAATCTCCTACATAAACTGAATATATTGCCTGCTCAGAAGCTACCAAAGAGGCAATATTCTTAAAACAAATTCTCATAGAGTTAAAGATAGTTGGGAGTGTGTGTCACCCTATTCCTATCTTTTATGTTAATACAACAGCTATTACCTTAACAAAGGATCCAAGATGTCACAATGGTCTAACACACATATAAGTCAAATATCATTAAGTTTGTGAAAAAATGCAGGAAAAGGAGATCTTTATATCTCATATCACAAATATTAGCTGATCCATTCACTAAAGTCTACTTGACTACTTGTCAAACAATTTTTTTATCAAGTGTATGATATGAGAGTAAGACTTCCTCGTATATGATGTTCATATGAACTGGTTGCAAGTATTGATCACTTAAACTTTTGTTGTACATGTATTGATTATATTTGAATGTATGTATTGGTTTGTGATTTTGTGTAATCAGTAATAATACTGATTGGATAACTAATATATTTTTTATGTTAACTGGTAATGTATACCAGTCTTGGACTCGAATGCTCAACAGGGCTGTTGATTTAAGCGACTAATTCTTTGAATGTCAACTGACTTACTATATTGAAAATATTGAAGACAGTGATTTCTGAAAAGCTCATAGGTGATGTATGTAGGCAGAGATACATTGTCATTCCCATGTATGGAGCCCTCAGAAATATTGTAAGCTGCAAGGTGTACTGAGCTCTATAGCTAGTGGTTAATGGGGGTGATTCATGAAAAAAGTCGCTTTAATATTATGTTGTATTTCCTGCCAACGGGATTAACTTGTCCAATTTTCATTCCAACTCATCTGGGTGTAAGAGACATAATCGGAGTTCAGATCAAACTTCATGCACGATCCTAATAAGTTAGCGATCCATTCGCCAGGACTGGGAACTCGGCTCTTTGTTGAAATTCTCGCAGGGTCGCTGCGGCTTCGGCGCTTGGACATCACAGCAAGTTCTACTCTAATGTAATACACTGACCCTAATCTATACCAAGAAAAAAAATAATACTAATGCCGATGTACCTACCTTAAATGGGGTGAGTTCTGTGACGTAACCGGAGGGCTTGGACATCCGGCTAGAGCTGCAGGAGCTACGAATCTTCCACATCCTCGTCTGCATCTGACCTCCGAATCGTAAGTCCCATTGTCGGGCACGCGCCGGCGTTGGACACGGTGGGAGTGTGGTTCAAGCGTCCAGGAGTGAGGGAGAGGGGGTCTTGAAGAACTGAAGCTCTTTCCGAGGGCTTCACCGATGCAATTTAAGCCCTCAACCACGGAAAGGGGGCGATCTTACACCCTAAATCAAGGATAAGGCTTGTTTCAGATCTGATTATTCAAATAGAATAAGGGAATTTTTGTATACCGATACTCGGATGCTGCCTGCATAACAGTACTAGTAACAAAAAAATGCTGACTGAACTGTAGCTTAACCCTCATGTCGAGTTTTTTCGGTCTTCTCATCAAAATGGACTCAAACCGAGGGATAAATCTGTTGTGGTCACAAACTGATCTGAGTTACTAGTAACAAAAAAATGCTGACTGAACTGTAGCTTAACCCTCATGTCGAGTTTTTTCAGTCTCCTCATCAAAATGGACTCAAACCGAGGGATAAATCTGTTGTGGTCACAAACTGATCTGAGAATTGTTTATAAGCTGATGTTGTTTGCTATTCCACCGGTACCAATCCCACAAACAGATGACGAAACATTAGTAAAGGCCTTTAAAAATACAGAAGCCTCTAAAGATACAAATTGATCCTAATGTGTCTTCTCCTTTTAAAAACTAAGTTGTCTCCTGTCTCTTAAGCGGTTCCATCATTAGGCTCATCACTCTTGGTTTTTGTTGCCGCCACAGGGGATGCCGAGGGCTCTCCAATCTCAGCTTTCAGATCATTGATGCTTTGCTCCAATTCATCTATCCGGCTCCCCATCTCGTCAAGTGAAAGGCGGTTAAGGAAAATGTAAATGCACAACATACTTTCAGGAATTTATAGTGAGTATAGCATACCCTAGATATATCGGACCAGATAATTTAAAAAGCTATTTTACAAATAAACTACGTTGGAAGTCCATATCACACAACATTTTTTAAATGAATCACTGGAAAGCTCAGCAGCACCTGGAATTTACCAAGAGCATAGCTTAATCATACTAGATCACACTACGAAATGAGTCGTCACTGGAAAGCTCACCAGCAACTAATAACGTTTACAAGTCTATCCCCCCAGCAAAAAAATCAATCTAACAAGTCTATCACCTCCCCAAAAAATCAATCTCCCCCAAATAGCAACTTTATATTTCAGATGACAACAAGAAAAACAAAACAAGATCTACAAGTAAAAGCATGATAATAGTCATCTCTGCCACCACTGTGTTGAACATCTTTCAGAAGTCCAATAAACTCACTGAAGTTTACTTGGTATGGGTGTAATATAGACGACGCTAACCTGATAAACCTCAAGAGATCCTAGTTATCTCATTTCATATACCTAAGCTCGAAATGACTGAAGATGCATGTAGTGCAGTTTTTTTTTTTTTTTTTAAATGAATGCATGTAATGCAGTTTAATATCCAAAATTTAAAACAATACTGCCAATAAAAAACAAGATGCTTGAAAAGCATACTTTCACTATATAAGCAGCAGAAAAGAAATTGGGTAGCCACACAAAACTCATAAGTTTGAATAATTTTGTAAGATAAAAGGCCTACCTGTAAACAAAACTGATATAAAAAAATGAAAATAGCTCATACAATTGGCAAATGAAAAAAAAAAAAAAACTACGGAAGAAAAGGATATTTTTTGCAACAATGTTATCAGACATTGATTGGAACCTGGATTGCTGCATGATTTAATGACAAAAAGGTTAGTAAATGACGTCACAGCCTTAAAGAAATGTTACTACAGGTTTGTGCAGAACAGAAACTTACCATTTGCTGAAGAAGGGTTTGTACCTGAAAATAGAAAACAGAGTGAACTTTCACACAAATGAATTTAAAGTCTTAAATCCTTATTCATTTCGAATTTTTATATGAATTATAAGAGAAGCAGGTGAAACTCACAAAAGTGGTCATGTCAGCAGTGCTCTGCTTTGGGTCTTCGTCGTGTCCATCCTATAAAAGACACAGATGATCAATGTCAACATTCTCGACTTCAATGAAATAAATTTAACGTGAACAAAGCATGTAAAAACCACCATGAACGTAAAGAAACTC
Organism: Aristolochia fimbriata; assembly: GCA_019845555.1. Classification (NCBI taxonomy): domain Eukaryota; kingdom Viridiplantae; phylum Streptophyta; class Magnoliopsida; order Piperales; family Aristolochiaceae; genus Aristolochia; species Aristolochia fimbriata. The sequence continues at coordinate 20,356,960 of CM034084.1, read as the reverse complement.
GAAAAACTTGAATTATACTACTAATAAAAAACAATATGACTAGGCCATTGCGTTAATCGACAGATAAATTCGAAAAAACCAGACAGAATCCCGGCAAAGTCCATTTCCTCATTTACCAGGACCATATACTGAACAGATCACCACATCCAAGAAGATTAACTACTCCGGTTCGAAATTCTAACCCTCAGCCCACATTTAGCAAACAGGTAGCGTCAAATCACAATCGGAAACATTTCTAAAACGTAAAACCCTAGAGAACAAATTTTACCACAGGGCATTGGCGATATACACGACGGACAAAAACAATACGAAGCCACCGATCAATGATACTAACACGATTGATTCATCCAGTAGGACGATACAAAAACAACATTTCAGAAGCCCCAACAGCAGAAAAAACATTCAAAATTTCAAGATCAAGCAGCCAAAATCTCCAGTAAATACCGACGAAACGTACAAGTCATTCACGACAGCAAGCGAAAAAAACTAACCATTTCAACGGTGCGCAACCGGATCTAAGCTCCCTCCGAGCAATCGAGAAGAACGAAAGATGGAAGCGCGGAGAGTATTCGAAATCTCAAATTCTCTACAAATGAAGACCAAAAAGCGCTCCAATTTCAGAGGACACAAAAGATGGGTCCTTAGATGAAGTTACCAAAAAGCACTTCGTTTCGACGTCACAATTACCCCGCGGGCCATCGCCACCATATGTTGTCTGAACTTTGAAAATCGCGCGACCACCTTTACGTTATACGTATCCGTGCCCAAGTACGTAAAAGAGGGAAACGAAAATCCCAGCTCTAATCAGCGATCATCTTCGTATTAATATTCGTAGAAGAGTGCTAACAGCAGAGATTTTATTTAAACATGATAGTGTATTAGTGTTGGTCACAACCAAGAGATTCAGGGCAATGTCCAGCTATATTGCACCCTGTATGTATATATATCATCTCTGCTTCAAAATGGGTTCAGATCTGCTGTGACCGGTCCTCCGATCACAGACGACGCGGGTACGGTGGAGGTGCACCGGACGGTGGCGGGATGGGATTGTCGGGTCTCACCTTATGCGTCTTAAGAGGTGTTACTGGCACTCTGGGCACGTTCGTTTTAGCCCAGAAATGTCTCGTACCATGGTCCGTCTTAGGCTGTGGAGGCGGAATCTTCCAGAAAGGTGTCGCACCTTCGTCCGTCGTCTTAGGCGGCGCAGGCGGAATTGCCAAGAAAGGTGTCGCACCGTAGTCAGTCTTAGGCGGTGGTGGCGGCATAGCCCAGGAAGGTTTTGAGCCGTGGTCCGTCTTAGGACGCGGCGCAGGCGGCTCGTTAATCTTGGACCAGAAAGGTGTCGCAGGGTGCGTTTCCGGCGACGGCAAGGGCTCAGAGGAGAGCGAGTAACGTGTGGCTTTGTTCGAGGGTGGCGCTCGGATGCCAAAAAGGCGCGGTTCTGAGTACTGGGGTTTAGTTGACTGTGTTTGACGATCCACGTAGGAGTGTCCGAGAACGGAATCCGCCGCGGATGGCTTTGCTGCGGTGATCCCGTCGTGGCCTGAAAAAGCGGAGGAGCTCAGGACGAGGAGGAGGAGGAGAGTGAGCGAGAGTGAGAGCACGGTGGTGGGAAAGAGAAGAGCCATCTTACAGTACTTTGTTTCTCTCTGCGAGTCATTTCGTCGAACAGCTAGCGGGGCCGATTTATAACAGGGAGGGGCACGAAGAGGGGTCGCAGGTCGCTGAGCCATCTTTGTGTGTCCGACTATTGAGACGAATAGCGGGGAATGCATGGGATGTGATTTTGGGTGGTTGATCAGTAAGACACATGAGCTAGCAGAGAAATTAACGAGAGGTAAAATCACGAGCAGAAGAAAACAAGGGAAGGAAAATGGGCGATCTGTGTAGCCATTGTGTCCCGTTATCCTCCCACAAGAACTCCAAATTAGTACCAGTTTCTCTGTTACAGAAGCTGCTCATCAGCTCTCGATCAGGCTTCTTACCATTTCACCTGTCTTATATATATCTTATCGAATTAGTTTTACTGAAACTTTACAAAATCAGAAAAAATAAATTAAGAAACGCAGATCCCAGCTCTGATCAAAACGATCATTTTTTGTATTAATATTCATATAAGAGTGATAACAGCGGAGATTTATTTACACATAATACTCTTGGTCACGACCAAGACATTAATTCAGGGCAATTTCCAGTTATATATATTAATTGCACCTGATCGATCATCTCTGCTTCAAATTACTTAACCCCTCCGACCACCGGCGATAATCTTGGTCCAGAGAGGTCTCACAACATAGTCCTCCTTAGGTGGTGTGCTAGGGCTGGGATCGCCGGCGACGTTGATCATTTTGGCCGAGAAATGTCTCACAACGTGGTCCTCCTTAGGCGGCGGCTCGTTGGCCTTGACGTTAATTTTGGTCCAGAAATGTGTCGCAACACGGTCCTCCTTCGGTGGTGTGCTGGGGCCGGGATCGCCGGCGACGATGATCATTTTGGGCGAGAAACGTCTCACGACATGGTCGTCCTTACCGACGTTGATCTTGGCCCTGAATTGTGTCGCCGGCTGCGCTTCAGCCGATGGCAAGGGCTCGGAGGGCACGTTGACAAGCGAACCCACGGGGTCGGAAGCCACGTTGTCGAGCGAACCCACGGGATCGGAGGCCACATTGTCAGGCGAACCCACGGGATCGGAGGCCACATTGTCAGGCGAACCCACGGGGTCGGAGGCCCCATTGTCAAGCGAACCCACGGGGTCGGAGGCCACTTTGTCAAGCGAACCCACGGGATCGGAGGCCACATTGTCAAGCGAACCCACGGGGTCGGAGGCCACATTGTCAGGCGAACCCACAGGGTCGGAGGCCACATTGTCAGGCGAACCCACGGGGTCGGAGGCCACATTGTCAAGCGAACCCACGGGGTCGGAGGCCACATTGTCAAGCGAACCCACGGGGTCGGAGGCCACATTGTCATGCGAACCCACGGGGTCGGAGGCCACATTGTCATGCGAACCCACGGGGTCGGAGGCCACATTGTCAAGCGAACCCACGGGGTCGGAGGCCAGCGTCGACGAACGCGTGGCTTTGTTCGGCGTCGGCGCTTTGATGCCGAAAGGGCGCGGTACCGAGTCCGTTACGCGACGGTGCGGCATCGCCTCCATTAGACGACGCCCCGCAGTGCGTCCGAGGGCGGGGCAGCCGTCGTGGTCGGAGGAAGCGGAGGAGCTTAGGACGAGGAAGAGGAGAGCGAGCGAGATGATCGAAAGCGCGGTGGCCGGAAAGGGAAGAGCCATCTTCGTTTCTTTTCTCTGTGATGCATTCCGTCGAACGTCTGGAGCGATTTATAGTGGAGAAGGGCGCGAAGAGAACCTCCATGCGCCACCTTTGTGTGTCCGGCCGTTGAGACTAATTTGCGGGAGCATGCATGGAATGTGATTTTTCGTTGAGCTCATATATATACACGAATCGATTCTTAGAGCCCGAGTAACAGATCCTGGACTTCGCTTCACTCTTCGATGACCATCGGCCTGTTTAAATAGACCCGGATCGGTCCATATTCCCACAACAGTGCTTTTTTGGCTTAATTACAAGCATCTGAACCGAGCAAGAAATAGGGGCCTAATCTTGCTGTATTTGATAGCAGCTTAATATTAAAATGACCTGCATAAATAGACGGTAGGTTTTGAAATGCAACATTAAATTACCTGATTTTATGAAGTGCAACATTATATGAAAGCAAGTTTTAAAATGTACTCTCACACTGGTGGAACATTACTGTTTTAATTAAAAAAAAACAGTTGCCACGTGCACTTAATAGAAAAAACCAACCGAATAAACCGAATAATGGATATAACACAGTGTTTTAAAAACCTAACCGAACCGGCCGGTTTGACCCAGTTGAACCAGAATCGGAGGCCAATCCAGTTCTTATTAACTCGTCCTGGTTCACTAAAATTAGGATTATTTTTGTTATTTTTTTATAGAATTATTAAGAAAGTATAAAGTATAGAGTATAATATTTAATGGTTGAATCATTGATCCAACCCGGTCCAACCCGGTTCAACCAAAACCAGACACACTGCCGGTTTGATGGCCGGTTCGGTTTTTAAAACACCGATATAAAGACATATATGTTTTATTGTTTGTATAATTTGGCATTTTCCCAAGTGTAATATATTTAGTGTTTAAAAAACCCATTGGACAGGTTGGTTCGACCCGATTGTCTAGTTCGGTTTGGTTCACTGTAATAGGCACAACTAAATCACTTTCTTTTATCTTATTAGTTATTACTAATAATATTTATCGGTTGAACCATTGATCCAACACAGTCTAACTGGGTTCGGTCCGGTAGGAAAAAAATTTCTATACTCAAGTTTTAAATAAGAAGGGAAAAATATTTTTGTAAATATAATTTTAAGCTTTATTCACTTTTATAAAGATACCCTTCATATTTAAAAAAAATATAAATCGGGTAAAATGGGTTTTTCAAGGGTTTGGATTTGTGAATCACGTTCGAGCTGTGGATCACGTTCCACATGATTTTGTACATTATTTTTCCCTAGTCCACAGTGGCTGCACCGTGGCCTAATTTTCGTCTCTATCCGGAGTAGTACATATATACGTGACCCGCCAATATGTGAAATCCTATCTGTCATTCTTATCTCCATGAATTTGGACACCCTTCCTTTGACCATGATAAACGACTTTTCCCCCAAAATTACCAAGATAGCCGCGAATCCAGAAGAAGCAATTAGTAAAGTTTATCTCTTAGATGCAAATATTTAAATTCGGTGGGACTATTTACGGTAGTGATTAGTGAATCTGTTTGTAACCGTTATCACGAGGTCCGCTCTTCCCTATCCCCTGCGCGACGACGGCCGAAACTCCAAATTCTCGCAGAAGAATTTATCTATTTGTATCAATTTCATGGCGGACGGGTGTCACTTGTCAGCACCCTTTTTGTCGTGGACGCTTTTCTTTCTGATTATATTGGGAGATTTTTGGGTGGAAGAAGGCTGAGTATTCCAGGGAGAAGAGATCTTCGAATCGGGAACAGCGGGGTTGGGAGAATCGGAGATGATTCTGAAGCAGTTACGTCGTGTAAATGATGGAGGCTTCTCCCAGAAATTTCTGGGTGGTTTTTGCTTTTCTCGGGTGAGTGCATGTTTGTTGCTGTTAATTGTTATTCTTTCTTCTTCTTCACTCTTCTGTTGAAACGACGATCGTGTTGGTTCGGTTCCTTAGCTGAGAGCCGCACTCGCAGATTCGTTTTTATGAATGTGAATGCTTTCGCCGAATTTGCGGCGTTCAATACTGTGTTCTTTTGAGGATCCTACTGAAGAGTGAATTCGGGCATCTGTATAAACAATGGTTTCATTCAAACCATGTCTGATTCTTTGTGGCCCTCGCTTGCTTCTGGTTCTGTTTAATAAGCGGCTCTCTGGTTTTCAGCTTGGTCATTACGAACCATACAGTTCCAGTTCCACTGCCGCTTCTCCAGTTCAGGAAATCTCGGAGGCAGCCATGGGAGACTCCGAAAGTCACAGGTGAGACTCTGCGAATCTATTCCGAACTAAACTTGTTGTCTTGTCGATCATTTGCAAATGTGAACGAGTAGTGAATTGGAAAAACAGGGGATTTGACGAGTCTCAGCCTGCGAATGTAAACTGGGATGAACTTGGTTTCGGAATCTGTCCAACGGATTACATGTACATGATGCGAGCATCAAAGAACGGGGAGTTCGTCAACGGCGAGCTTAATCGTTTCGGGAACATCGAATTAAGCCCTTCTTCCGGCGTTCTGAATTACGGCCAGGTTGGGTAAAATTTTCCGAACTCTGTCGTCTGAAACTTCTACGAAATGCTTCTTAATCCTTTTTTTTTTTTTTTTGCAGGGTCTGTTTGAAGGATTGAAAGCTTACAGAAAACCAGACGGAGGGCTGCTTCTCTTCCGACCTGAGCAGAACGCGCTGAGAATGCAAATGGGAGCAGAGAGACTCTGCATGCCTTCACCTTCCGTCGACCAGTTTGTATCCGCCGTAAAGAAAACCGTCCTCGCCAACAAACGTTGGGTACTCTCTCTCTCTCTCTCTCTCTCTCTCTCTCTCTCTCTCTCTCTCTCTCTCTCTCTCTCTCTCTCTCTCTCTCTCTCTCTCTCTCTCTCTCTCTCTCTCTCTCTCTCTCTCTCTCTCTCTCTCTCTCTCTCTCTCTCTCTGAATTTCACTCCATTCGTGGGTTTATCGAAAATTTTCAGGTTCCACCTCCGGGAAAAGGTTCTCTATATTTACGTCCCCTGCTCATGGGAAGTGGGGCTGTTCTAGGACTCGCTCCGGCGCCGGAATATTTGTTCCTAACATACGCTTCTCCCGTTGGGAATTATTTCAAGGTGAGGCTTATTTTGGGAATCCTTTCTCGCTCTCGATTTTGATCTCTGGTAACTAGATTTGATTTTGGATTGCTTTGATTCAGGAAGGATTGTCGGCCCTTAACATGTACGTCGACGACGAATTTCATCGGGCAACTCGTGGGGGCGCCGGGGGTGTCAAAACGATCAGCAATTACGCTCCCGTAATTAAATCACCTGATCCCATTCTTCTCAGAGCGTAGATGCAAAAACAGAGGAAATGGTTTCACTCTGCTCGTTTTAATCTTTCCGCAGGTTCTGATGGCGCAGAGATGTGCAAAGAAAAGAGGGTTCTCCGATGTCATCTTCCTCGACTCCGTCCACAAAAGAAATCTCGAAGAAGCGGCTTCCTGCAACGTTTTCATCGTCAAGGTAACGATTATCCGATTCATTATTCATCCCCATTAGATTTCCTTTCTCGAAACCAAAATCAAACACGACTCGTATTTTGGACTTTTTTGCAGGGAAATGTAATATCAACGCCACCCACAGAAGGGACAATTTTAGCCGGAGTAACACGCAAGAGCATCGTCGAGCTTGCCCGCGATAATGGGTACAAGGTAACCACCCACCAGACCAGAAAAATCGGGGATCTCCCAGAATTTCTCTATAAACGGTTTGACCGACCCAGACCGCAAATCTGCATATTCTTTCAGGTCGAAGAACGGACAATACCAGTGGAAGAACTGATGGAAGCAGACGAAGTTTTCTGCACGGGGACCGCCGTCGTCGTCGCTCCAGTCGGCAGCATCACGTACCGCGACAAAAGGTAACACGGCCAAAATTTCTCACTTTCGTGTTTCATCGATCTTTTTGGGAGGATTTTTTTCTTCTCTCTCTAGCTAGCGTACTGAAGACCGTTTTCTTTTCCAATGGGCGATGGATGCAGAGCGGAGTTCAGAACTGGGACTGGAACGATCTCGCAGGCCCTTTATTTAAATCTCACAGGCATTCAGATGGGTCTCATGGAGGACAAGAAGGGGTGGACAGTGGAAGTGACAGAGTGATTCCAGACTTCCAGTTTGTGACTTTGGTGGATTGAAGCTCATAACAGATGAATACTGGAAATACTGAGAAAAAAAAGGGTCATATTTTAGATATACATTTGAAATAAATGTAAAATAGTTTGTAATTTTCATCTAATCCTGTAAAGTGAAATCAAATGTAAATGGATGAAAAGTCCAAGGTATATTTCATTTTCCTCAAGACGAAATAAATAAATGTAGGACTCCTAAGTTTGATTTTTTCATAACTTTAAAATTAAATAAATTAAAAAATATATATTATTCATTTCATTGTATAAAAAAAATGCTTCTTTGAACCTAAACACTCATATTTATATTATTTTAAGATTTTATTTTCATTGAACTTGGCCCCTCTCGCTAATTGAGCAGCCAGGTTGGAAAACCAATGGCTGCTGCTTCTGCCCACTGAGCTAGTCAAATGTTCCACATCCTAGGAAAAAAAATCAAACTTTGGAACACAAGGGTGGGGGGAATACTAGGAAGTGCATGCATTAATCTTGAAGCAATTCTGTTTGGTTCCTCTAAACATTAAAGATGCATTTTATTTGGTAAATAGCCAGTAAGCAACCCGAGAAGGTGACCAATCAAAGCAAAGCGATAAGAGTGCCGACTGCTCGAGTGTGCAACAAACCCGAGAAGGCAAGAACACGTTGCCGTAGTACAGATTCCTTTGAAGATCAGAATCCGCTTGGAACTTCCTGGTTATAATAAAACAGGAACGCCTGAAACTCCACAGATTGTCAGCCGACTCCGTCTCTCTGTTGCAACGCTTCCGTCTCTCTGCCGCAACCCCTTCTGACTCCGGTTTTTCTATGTCATTCTGCTTGTGGGTACGTGTGTTTTTCTCTCGTTCGTAAAGGGTTTTCATGTTTCTTCTTGCTGCATTTTGTATTCGTCGTTGGTCGGTGTTGTAAAGAAACGTCTCTGAGTAAAAGGACTCGACTTTGGTGTGGTGGGTGGATAATGGCTCCTTCGGATCGACTATTCGTACAGTTAAAAGAGGAGAGGGTTGGGCGGGATTATGAAGTAGTTCCGCGTTCTGGGTTCCCAAGGCTGCTGTGTTGTTATTCAAAAAATTCTTTTTTGATCCTCTGCATTTGACTTTGCTTCGCTGGTTTTACTATTTCATGACATAGCGAAGAATTTTGTTGTTGGTTGCATGCTCTTTTTTTTTTTTTTTTTTTTTTTTTCATATTTGGTCTTTTTCCCATTTTTTTTCCGAGTTTCAAACGCTGAGCATTGGTTTAAAGGGATTTTTTTATTTTTCTTATGTTTTGTTTGTAGTGTGATTTAAATCCAATATTTCACGTCAACTAACGTGGGGATTTGGATAATGGCCCAAGGCTTAGCAACCATGGATGTTTTATTGCTTGCTTCAAACATACGAGATGAGCCTGAAACAGAGAGGGAAGGGATTATAATGCTATCGTTTTGCCCTGCACAAAGATTCGTTCTATCAAAAGTTTAAAACTACCGCTTATGCTTGTTTGCTTAATCATGCCATCTGCAAATTATATCATAGTCCATTTGGAAAACAACCTCATTTTTATGGAATTTGTTTCAATCCAAAATATGGTTTTGGTCATAAAAGCTTAGTGTAGTATGGGTTAATTTCTAACTCTTTCATTCACTGCATCTTTTGATTTGGTCTGGAAACTCTCTTTTATAGCTTGGGAACTAGCCACTCTGTTCTTCCCCAAGCACGTTTCCTTTGCAAGAATTTCCAGTAGCGACCATGCCAGAGACTGAAACACTCAGGTTATAGTTATTCTGCAGTAGTTTTTTTTCTCCTGACTGTCACACTTTGTCAATTATTCGTTTATTTGCATGTATTTAGATATAGAGTTTATATAGGGTTTATCCAAAAAACCTTGATTGAAAAATGTAGGGAATACAAGAATCCTGATTATGTGAATTGGGATGAGCTCGGGTTTCGAACTATCCCAACTGATTACATGTATGTCATGAAAATGTCATTGGATGGAAAATTCTCCGAGGGTAAGCTGATTAGGTATAAAAACATTGAACTCAGCCCATCTTCTGGGGTTCTGAATTATGGCCAGGTTAGTCTATTTTCATTTCCTTTTCTTGAACTTGTCATGTCCTGCTTAAACTACAGGTATAACTGTAACTGTTTTCCAAATACAGGGGATATTTGAAGGATTAAAGGCATATAAAAAGCGTGATGGTCGAATTCTCCTCTTTCGCCCTGAACAGAATGCGCTCAGAATGCAAACTGGAGCCCAAAGACTTTGCATGCCATCTCCAACTGTTGATCAGTTTGTCACTGCTGTAAAGCAAACAGTTCTTGCCAATAAGCGCTGGGTACCTTGTCAATGCTTCGTCATTGGCTTCAAAATTTAAATGAACTTTCTTTTTAAATTTGTTTGATTCATGAGACAACAACTACATTTCAGGTTCCTCCTCCGGGTAAAGGGTCTCTCTATTTACGGCCCTTAATTTTAGGAACTGGGGCAGTGTTGGGATTGGCTCCAGCACCAGAATATACATTCTTGATATTTGCCTCACCTGTTGGAAATTATTTTAAAGTGAGTTTAGCATATAGTTTGCATGTTTTGATAAAAATGTTTTACAATAGACTGATTCTATGGCTGTTCTGAGATTCTGATAATTGGAAGGGTCCTAAAAAATTTTGCATTATACGATGTGAATTCTTTACTTTATAGGAGGGACTGTCACCGATAAGCTTGTTTGTTGAGAATGAGTTTCATCGGGCAACTCCTGGTGGGACTGGAGGTGTCAAAACAATCAGCAACTATGCCCCTGTAAGTCCATACTCTTACATTTCAGCACTTTTCAGACGAAATTGCTCTTTTGTTCGAAAGATGAATCTCTACATTACAAAACTATGGGTTGTGAGCTGTATGTTTGCAACTTTGAACCAAATAACTTTGATAGTGTGGATTTCCTCTCCAAGCTCAACTTTATTACTTTGCAGGTATTGAAGGCACAGATTCGAGCTAAGAGCAAAGGATTTTCTGATGTACTCTTCCTTGACTCTGTTAACAAGAGAAATCTTGAGGAAGCAGGCTCATGTAATGTCTTCATTGTCAAGGTATTCGTAGAAGTACTCAACGAATACACATTTTTGTTTTGCCTCAAGCAGGCAAAAAAGAAATTTTAGTTTTTGGCCTGTTTGTCATGTTTTTCGTTAAATATTGTATTTAAGACTTGTCACAACTTTTCTTTTTTTCTTTTGCCAAAGTTGAGGTTTACGTACTTGCTAGCTTTTGTGAAGAATTGACCTGTTATATCATTGAGCTGATGAATATATTATTCTTTTTGGCCCTTTCAGGGTAATATCATACTAACTCCACCAACAGAAGGAACGATTCTTTCTGGAATTACACGCAAAAGTATCATTGAAATTGCTCGTGATTGTGGATACCAGGTTTTTTGTTACTGTCAATTCCGTGGGGTCTTATTCACGCTTTCCTCTGATTACATGCCCATAAGAATTTTCAATCTTCTACAATATTTCCACTAATACTCAGGTTGAAGAACGAGCCATACCGGTGGATGAAATGATGGAGGCCGACGAAGTTTTTTGCACTGGAACTGCAGTGGTTGTTGCTCCAGTAGGAAGTGTTACATATCATGGTAAAAGGTAAATTATGCCAGTAGGAAGTGTTACATATCATGGCAAAAGGTAAGTTATGTGGCCATTTGCTTCTCATTTGTCAGCCCAATCAAGAAACTTACTACCAAACCCACGACTTAAAAACATTGTTTTTCTTGTCATTTTCACAACGTTCAGCATTCATACTTCTCTCTTGTAATACTTTAAAAATGGGAATTAGCTCAGTAGTCAATTGCTTTCTAATAAAATTCAAAACATGATTGCAGGGTAGAATTTAAAACAGGAACTCAGAGTGTTGCGCAGAGACTTTATAGGACTCTTACAAGCATTCAAAGAGGTGTTGTGGAGGACAAGAAAGGTTGGACAGTGGAAATTGAGGAAACAAGCTACCACATTCGCAGCCTCTTATAGTTTAGCCGTTACTGGTATTATTGATCTCTATTTACTGCTACAAACAGAGCTTTACTGGTTTAAATCTCCCAAATCGTCATTTATGAAAGTATGGAAATGTTTTTTTTTTTGTTTTCTTGTTGAACGTAAATTTCCTTGGACTTTGTATTACCTTGACCAGGATCGTTTGTGCTGTCTTAGAAAAGTAAAATAATAGGAAAATGAGGTCTACTTTATTGCTTCAGTCGATTTCCTCATTAGTGTTTATAATGCATTTTTCTGTTTATTAATGCTATGTTTTCTATTAGAGCACATGAAACTATTTTTGGATTTTTTCCTCTTACAAAGAGAATTAAAGCAAAACATGCCTTCCCCTCTTTTTGGTATGCTGTTATTTTATTAAAAAATAGGAAAATTTTCTTCCTCTTCTTGGGAACCGAGTGATATCCTTTTGTCATTTTCCCCAAAGTCAAATTGCATTAGATTTTTCGTCCTGCTTTAATCTGCAGGTTGGATCAGCTGCTTGGATACGGTTATGTGGCTCTTCTGTGTTTTTTATTTTTTGTTTCTATCACACGGCAATAGCAGCAGGGAGGGGCCCTTTGATTTCCTTCTTTGGTAAATTACTCTTTGAGATATCTCTTTGAAAGAGTTATTTTTAAGAAAAACTTCTTTTTGGAGCTCTATTGTGAGAACGATTTTTTCTCACAAAATGGAGTGTTTGGCCGACTGAAAATATGTACTTATTGAAAAGCTTGAAATATTGCTTAAGCTAAATGTACAACTTGAGAGGTAGTGAGTCTTTTCAGCATCATTCAAAAAGCTCTAAAAAGGGCATAATAGCTATGTAGTATGATTATCCTTGAAATTTGCTTCTTTTAACAAATAACGCCAAGACAAAACTGGGAGCGTTGCTGCATCGTCTGAGAAACCAAGATAGAAGTTCATATCAATTCCAGAAAGTGACTGCATGCAGTGCGAAGAGATAATATTCAGTCACATGCTTCAAATAAACGTCCAAGACCTGTAAGCATCAACATAAATGCCCTCCATTTGACTGAGAAAATGCCTATGAGAGAATCACAGGCCTTCGCCCCCCGGCTTGCCTAATCAAATCATCCAATATGGCAGCCACAAATCAAAGCCACTACTCAAATCAGTGTAGCTAGCATGCATGCATCTCTCCTTTGACAAGGATGTTCATGTTCAATATCCCAATCGTCTTTCTATCAAGTTTTTCTTTGACTTCTTCCCCACTACTGCTTTAACAAATTATATAGCACTCTTCAGTGCCTGTGGCCGAAAGAAGATGGTACCCTTCATTGTCCTATGGCTGTCGCCCAGTGTCACCATCAAGTGATTTCTGTCTTTAGTTGAAACTTGAACCGGGGTACTGTTGAGAGAGATCTGTGTTTCGTGTCTCATGTCAACACCAACACAGAAAAGCCTTGAAGGGGAGTTGGGTTTTAGCTGGAGGAGGAAGACTGAGAGTGGGAATTGTCAAACTTGGTTGGATCTGGAGAAAAAGGGTGGTGGATGTGAAAGGTAGAGAAGGGCCTGTGGAAAAAAAATTGCTGTGTAATTAAGCTAGAGACCATGACCCACTCGGGGAAGACAAATACTCTTTATTGCTCTCCTCCTTTATTATTTGCTGAGTTTTTTAAGCAGTAGCCATGGATTTCAAACTGTGGTGAAGGTCAGCTTACAGCTGGAAATGGCGGTAGTGGCATGATATTAACTGGCTTGTTTGCAGGATTCATGCACAGTGGCCTCTTTCACCTGACCAATTTGACAAACAAAAAAAAAGTAGTACTTCAGCAAAATGGGAATCATATACAGTCAAAATCTTCTTATCTTCTTCCTTAAACAAATCCTTGTTATTGATGACAAACAGTAGTTCCCCGGCCCTAGGTTTTGTTTCCACAAGCTTTGAATATGATTTCATTCACTTAGGGATCCAACATCCAACAACATAATTGGTATATATGTTAATTATCACACATGGGTCAAGTTTTACAAACTTGTTTATGTATAGTATTAAATTTCTAAGTAATGGATCAGTTTGTTTACTTCTGTTCACGCATGAAGATATATATGTGATTGAGAAACCAACCAAATTACGTATTTTTAAGTTGTTCGTATATTTTGTTGATTGATGATTTATTCATATCTATGTCAAACGCGATCGCAATGAAGGTTAATCAAAGCTTCTTGGTAGCTACATATATATTACGCCAAATTAACTAATGATTTATTTATACTATACTAGTGTTCTTTTGCCATATCCTTTTATACATATTTCTTCTTATAATTAAGAACTTTTTAATCCACTTCTTCTTATAAGATTAAATTTCTGAAGTCATATTAATGGGTATGTTAATTACTATGTTTATAAACAAGGCGTAATAACAGATCATGTGATCTGAGAGTTAATGACATATCTATATATTTATACTTCTTTAGCTCTATAATATATTGAAAATCCACATTATAGTTCTAAAAGTTTGACCTGAATCAGCTCCGCATACCTGAATTAATCGAAAATGACAGGAAAATGGAGCAATTGTACTTAGAGAATATGTTAATTTGAGTATTTTGCAGATATATCTAGTTTGATTTGCAATCTTCGCCTTCATGAGATGTTTATTTGATTTCTAGAGCAGAACAATTTAGTTTTATTTAATCCTCTAACTTTATTAACATCATTATTAATTATATGTTTTGTCACAAGATATATATATATATATATATATATATATATATATATATATATATTGTTTCACCGAAAATCCGCCCGGTCTGCAAAGGGCGAATCCAGAGTAAATTCGATTTGCGACAGAATATTTGTGTTACAATTTGTTTGAATATCTAGGAATTCGAGTACAATCTCCTAGTATTCCTCTGATTCAATCTCTGTATAATTTGATGACAGAAGTATTTGTGTTCCGCGTGTATCGACTTGTTGACATTGCCGACGAACGTGTAGACCTGCTCCAGTTGAACTGTTAAATCTCGACGAACTGCGAGTCGCTTAACTTCTTCAACTCGAGAGAGGTTCTGTGCGTAAGATTTCTTCTCGACAAAAGGTTTTCGACCCGAGGTTTTTCTACCCCTGCGACAGAATTTTTTTGGCTATTTGTAGCCGGGTCTGTTTAGTTATTGAAGTTCTTTCCTTGGAAGGGGGATCATGATCCCCTTTTTTCTGTTGTTGTTGACGCGGCGGTTTATTACTGACTGGGGTGACGACTGTATCGATAACGTAGCGACGCGAATGGGTCTGGCGATGGGCTGCGGCGAGTGACTTTGAAAATCGACAGAACCTACCCACAACGATCGACTGCTAGATCGGTGGGCGTTTGGGCTTGTCGCATTAGGGCCGTTCACAGTTTGGTGTATATATATATATATAGAGAGAGAGAGAGTCACTTATTATTCATGTCTTATATCTTTTGAAATATTATTAGGTCTTAATTTCAAGTTATAACATGGTTACTCTTGATCCAAGTTTGATACATGATATATTATACATTAATAAACAAACAAATATGAAAGGTATTATTTTTGTAATAATTCTATATATACATTTATACATACATAATATTGTAGTGATACTAATTTATTATTTGTCCTTTCTCTTGGTGAACATATTTGTGTATAAATATATGTACTCACCAAGCTTTATACTCTCATGATTTGGCCAACATTAGTTACCCAAAACTTTGTACGTATTATACCCTGACGAACAAAAATATATTTGAGTCTTCATGATTGTGGATAAAATAAGGGCAATAATCTCAGTTTAAGTATTCCATTATCTTAAAGGTATCATGTATGATGTAACCACCCTTAGATTTTCTAAACCATGTCTTAGCATGGAACAGAATCTCGGTCGTCCAAAACAGTTTTACTTCTTAATTAATTATATATAGTTAATAGCACTAATAAGAACTATATATGACACATGAATGAATGACCTTGATAATTTATCTCGATCGGATTATTTTAGAAAGGAAAGAGAGGAAAGGAAAAATTTCCGTAGGATGTGAATGAAAAATTCTTAGGTCGTTACTCCGATCAACACGTTAGAAATAAAAAACCCTAGAATTAATCAAGAGCAGCCTTTTTGACTTTTACTGCGTCTTCCCCGCAGCCAAGTCTCTCAAGCAATCCCCCCCTCTCTCTCTCTCTCTCTCTTTTCTCTCTCACCTTTTGAGACCGATGCACACAGAAGAATGTTGGAATATATCCCACTCTAATAGACTATCCATAAGCGAACAAAAACACCCACAAACATGGCTATATTTAATCTTCAATTTTGAAGACCCTCTTTGTCAAATAAGTGACGCCATTGCTGGATGTGACACTGGACCTCTTCTTCTTCTTCTTCTTTCTTTTATCTGCTTCCTTGTATTATAATATTACCCATTTTCCGATGCTTTCTTTCTCTGGGTTTAACGTGGCGGGAGTTCTTCTTTCAGTGGTCTGGATTGGTCGCCAAAGTCTCGGCTCTGATTCCGGACCTGATTCTGTGCTCTCATGGGTTGTTCGTAGTCCTTGTACTAGCTATCTAGCTAACTCCATGGTCCCCATCTATGGAGTACTCCGCTACCTCGATCGATCCTCTAGCTTATGGAGAGTGCATTTTTGTGGGTTGATTAATTAATTAATTAAATTTGCATAATGTACTGGGTATGAAGAAGAGATGATTAATTTTCTTTTGTGGGATTAAGATTTTGAAGGTGATCGATCATGGGGGTGGTGATGAAGAGGCCAAGAGGGGGTAGTGTATTATAAACTATATAAATAATAAGTTACTGATCTAGAAAGACAAGGAGAAAACCCCGTCTCCTGTTCTGGCATTTTCAATTCCTTATTTGTTTTTTTAAAAGCAGAGGCAACATCTGTAGCCCACACCTTCCCATCTTTTCAACCTTGTAAAACAGTCACAGACACCCACACTCTCTTTCTCTCTTTTCTCTTTCTTTCTCTTTCTCTCTCTCTCTCTTTCTCTTTCCTTTCTCTCTCTAGTATAAGAACTAGCGGCCACTCTCCCAGAGAAAGAACTATCGTTTCTCGATCGTGTAAAGGCGACGCCGAGAAGAGAAAGAGCGAAGAAATTAAGGGAGAAGTAGCCATGGGAAGGGCTCCTTGCTGTGACAAAGCGAATGTGAAGAAAGGTCCCTGGTCGCCCGAGGAAGATGCAAAGCTCAAGGCTTTTATCGAGCAACACGGAACCGGCGGCAACTGGATCGCTCTCCCCCAGAAGATCGGTACGATATACACATGACTCCGAAATCAATTATCAGACTTCTGATATTAATCTCACCTTTAATTCTCTCGTTTAAATTGTATATATACATGTCCTCCTCTTTTGCTAGCTAGCTCTTCTTAATTTATTCTAAAACCAGATTCAGATAACTGGGTTTCGCTTCTTTTTAGGTCTGAAGCGATGTGGGAAGAGCTGCAGACTCCGATGGCTGAATTACCTCCGCCCCAACATTAAGCACGGTGGGTTCTCCGAAGAAGAAGACAATATCATCTGCAGCCTTTACATAAGCATCGGAAGCAGGTAATAATAATACCACCAAAACTAGCTACTACTTTTCAATAACCCACAAGTTCATTCGATCCGTAGATAGATACATAATTTTTTCTCTTATAATACATGCATATATTTATCATACCCTTAATTATTTGTCTTTTCATCTTCTTCTCAGATGGTCTATAATTGCGGCTCAATTACCAGGAAGGACCGATAACGATATAAAGAACTACTGGAACACGAGGCTGAAGAAGAAGCTCCTGGGAAAGCAACGGAAAGAACAACAGGGCGGCCGTCGAGCTTCAAACACTACTACTCTGAAGCAGGAGATTAATACTACGAAGAAAGATCAGACCACTAGTACTACTACTTCAGCCTACGATCAGATTATAAACAACAGCAGCTTGAACCGATCAGTACCCCTTCTATACACAAATTGGCCTCATCCGCCCCTAATACCCACCTCCTCCTTCTCTTACCCAATTATCCAAGACGACCCTCGTGATCTCCACAGCGACCACGCGTCCCTCAGAAAATTACTCGTCAAGCTCGGAGGCAGATTTTCAGACAACACGAGTACTACCACTACTACTACTACTTCTTCTACTACAAATGATCATCAGTTCAGTACTACTACTCTCCCTCCCCAAGTACCCATCTATGAAAATAATAACCCCATCGATCTGGTTCCTTTGGGTAGTACTGATCATAATAACAATATTACCATGAGCACGATGCTGCAAACGGGGTGTTTCACGAACGAGCTGGCGGAGATCGTGTACAGTTTCAACACGCAGAGGTCGGAAGGGTTGGATTGCTTTTATGGGATATTGGAGAGCAGCGGGACGAGCTCGGGGGAGAGCTGCTGCAATGTTAATGGGTGGGGGGCGGAGAATATGGGGTCGGATCTCATTAATTGCCCTTCTGCCATGATCGAGCAAGGGATGCTGCAGGATTATGTACCGGAGTCGAGGTACCTCGCGTCGCAGTAGCTTTTATCAGTGTACATGCATATTGTTAGTGTAAATTTGTACTGGTACTAATTAGTTGGTCTTAGCGGATCATGATCGATCACAAAGCAAGCAAGAACAGAAAAAGGGAAAAAAAAAAAAAAAAAAAAAAAACTCTAGCTGATCTAAATAAACTATCACCTTTTTTTAATGCAGATTTTTCTGTTTAAATATTTCTGGTTAATTTGTATAGCTCGATGGATCGATGGATATAACTTCTGGTTTTAATTTGTTGATCATCAATTCATTGGTGGGCCGAGCGAGTTTCTTGATCTGCTTCCATGGGTTTCTCTTCAATATTTGTAGTAGTATTGTCCAAACAACTTGAGATATATCACTTTCATGGAGATTTCCTACAGCGACAGCTATTATAAGGGGAGGACGAGCGACCGATATGAAAAGGGTAGCTGCTTCTGACTCCACCCTTATTTGGCCAAGTACATATGCATCTGTTTGCCTAATCTGAACAGTTTTAACAACTGTGTGTGGCTGTTTTGATCTGTGTCGACATGGGTCTGGTTAAATATCTGGAGATTTTTTTCCTAAATTCCCCAGCTTCACATGCAAAGGTACGTGAAGTTAATGTTTTCTCAAAAGACGCAGAAAAGGGGAAATAAAGTAGAAAAAGTTGCTTTGACATTTTGGCAAGACACTGCTCGGATGTAGCTACCTGGGGTATCCGAGACTGTCTTCGTCCTCTTAGTTTTATCCCCATGTCTGGTTTACGAGACTGCGATTTCAAAGAGGCATTTTCACCTGTCTCATCACTTGTTGTCTCCTAAAATGGACAAACAGGGAAAGGTGAGATCTTCGTAATTGGCTCAGAAGAATGGGTTTGAAACTGTTCTAAGTTTTTGAGTTGATGAAACAGAAGGTACAGTTTCCTAGTCTGGTTAAATCATGGGCGAACCATCAACTCCTTGATCGGCTGTTGGGTTGCATTGTTCGCTGGAAAGCCATTTCACTCCTCAGGAGTACTACCTTGTACTAGTACTGCTTCCTGTTTTGGTTGCTTCAGTACTGTCTTTCATTGCTTTACATTATTCCTCTTCTCTTTTGATTCAAATTTCCCTTCAGTAGTGCTATAAATGCTAATTCCTAAGATTGATGATCGGAGTATAAGCATGATGTGAAGCACTAGATAGATATATATATATATATATATATAGATCACAGATGTTGACCCAAATTATCTGTGTGCATGTGTGTTCCTTCCAAATCTGTCATTGAAAGTATATATATTCATGAACCGAACCTTAAAATTCTAGTACCATTAATTCCCTTTTCAAGTAATGAACTTACAAGTGGAGCCGTGGAGTTACCTTTAAAATTAAGTACTTCCAAAGGACTCCGTGGCTACTACTCATCTTCAAATTTCTGAAATTAGAATCCTTGTCCTAATAATTTCTGTTATCCCATCTATTGTTCCTCCTGTAATTGAAGAATTTAGCTCACTAATTGCAGTTCTCAGTTTGTATATATATATATATATATATATATGATCTACGTGCAGCAATATTGAAGTTCGTGGGGTTCTGAAGCCATGTTGCCCTAGAGTTAAGGATATCATGATATGCTGAGATTGTTTGACGATCATAAGGTTGTGTAGTTAATTACTTCATTTAGCTTCTCCAGCCTCCAGGGTATTTCAATATACAGAAGCTTGGAAAATCAAATGAAAAAAGAACCAAAGAAACTAGTCCACGTAGAAAAAAGGAGACAGATTGAAAAGATTCCGAACCCCTTCTAGATCTTTAGGGTTTACAGATGTCTGAAACATTTTGATTGACTGTTCATATATTCTCATAAGTTAGCAAACCTTTACTTAGTTAATCAGATGAGATCATATTATTTATCTATTTGTTAAGAACCCCAGTGGCTGGCCGGGCCTGTGATCTTTCCCCTTCTTCCCTTTTTTCTTTTTGTTATCTAATCCATGGTATGATGTAAATAGGTATGGAAGAAGCATGATCAGAAGAGGCTGAGATCACAATTCACAAATGATGTTTCCTCTTCTGCTTTAATTATAACTTCTATATCAAATGTGGCTTGCTCTTCTGCTTTGATCGATCCACTTTTATAACAAGTTTCAGGAGACAAGTGAGCACTAACTTTCTGTCAGTATCTGATGATCAATAGTGCTCCAAGGCGCACTAGTTATGCATAAATTTGATCATTCATGAACAATGCTAGCTCGTAGGGCCGTTTGGGTCTTATTCACTCAATGATACCCCGCTTCAGCTTTTCCCCCAAAAAATATGGATAAGAGTACTTGGCAAGATGATCCCTGATGATGATCAGTTTTTTTTAATTTTATAAGGGAAGCAGCAGTAGGAGTAGCAATAAGAAGCGTACAGCAATGTGAGAGGTAGTCAGACATGTATATATATTGCTTTTCTCAAAAGAAGATTATCCTAAAATCCACACATTTGATTTGATTCCTCATGGCTTTTCTCCTCATTAATTAGCGCTCTAACTGGGAGAAAGCTACAGCTTGCTTTTCAAGAACAAATTAAAGTGAATTAAAGGAGTAGTAGTAGTACTCCTGGGGAGAAGCAATGCCGTGAGGGTTTCAAAAGTTCATGGCCACTTAATTTGTTTTTATTCCTGGGAGCAATCGCCCTGTAAGGGAACAAAAAAAGACTTTTAATGGTGGGAGACCTTAAACTGAATAAAGTTCGACCGACGAAGAATTTTGTTCTCGTAATGAGATGACAGTCTAATCAAGCACTAACCTCAGATTTTAACTCTAAAGCAAGTTCACTATGTCGGATGCCTTTCTGCTTTCCGAGCTGTATATATAATCAAGCTTAATTTCTTTCACGAATGGAGAGACGCAAACAGTAATCACAGATCTACCCGTCAAAGCACAATGTGATATTAATGAAGAAATACAAGGCAGAGTAGTACTAGCTAATTAAACTGGATGATCGATCATATTGGTGTATATATCATTTATAATTTTCTTTCCTAGTTTACTAAATAAATTCTGCTCTTTTATGAGGAGCTAGAGAGTCATATATATATATAGAAGAATAAATTGGATAACATACATGTCCACTATTTCCAGCCTAACTGATGAACTCAACCACTGCATAAGACACACAAAACTGGGCAGAAGCAACCAAACAGGAATGTTTATATTCTATGTGACATGAGTCAACAAGACTGAATATTGTAAACTTAATTGGAGGTGGTTCAGTGCTCTCTTTGGGAGGAAAATTCCAAACCAGAGTACCATAAAGAGATGCTGGGTCTCTACAAAAGTCTATTGCATCACTTCATGATTGACCTTTCTCAGCCTCAATATATTGTCTGAATAGGGTTGAGATCAATAAGGAAAGCAGATCAGTTACAAAAGTAATTCACATTTTACTAATAAAAAATAATGTTGCGGTACTCCTGGATTTTCCCTTTTAATAAACACATATTGTGGACTAAGGTAGGGATTGGTTGATCACTTAAAACCGGTTGACATTGTTTGATATGGGAAGATAATTAATCTTTTTGGGTGGTACTGTACCGAAACCCAAATCAAGTAAACCCTAAACCTAGAACTTGAAGCTGCGGGCAGCACCCTTCAGAGTCTAGTTTAACAACTGATTAGTTAACCTATTGAATTCAAAATAATCAAAATACTTTACTGAGAACATTATAGTAAATCATGTACCATATACATATGAATGCAGAAGGCCCAATATTCATTATACCGTAGCTTGCCGCGTTGAGACGTGCGTGGCTCAAGAAACCATGAGTACTCTCAACTTTAGGTCTTTTTCCAGGTGTCACAAACCGGCTAATCCATATATCAGTTCTTTTCATCCTGATCCTGCCATCCTTATCTTGATCAAACTTCAACAAAGATTACTAAAGCCGGTCTTTGATCAATTTCATCTTCCAAGGTAAAGACTAAGGTAAGAAGAGAAAATCGATCATCACAGAAACAATCATGGGTTGGTCAACACAAATTAAGCTCCTGGAACATGAATACATATATAGATTAATTAATTAATTTAGGTAAAAGAATTAATGGGTATATGTAATAACAGCTCTGGGGATTCATTCATTTGTACACAATTATTCAGGCATGCAGGTAGCTAGGGTTTCTGTGTAACGCGTGCATGGGGGATGGAGTAGTAGTAGTGGTGAATCCAAGAACAGAAAGTAATTACCTAAGCAATGACGTATTATGAATTTAATTAATTAAAAGGAATAATATATATTTTTCGGGAAAACTGAAAAGTGGATTTTAATTTAAGTTATTTTTTGGTGTTATGAATGATTGGAGATTTTCAGTCTCTCTCCCTCACTATATTTTGTTGTTATGAATTAGTAGGAGAGAGAAAGAGAGAGAGCATGCAGTACTGAGAGATCAGAAAGAGAGAGAGAGAGAGATGAGCAATGTGCTTTCCATGTCTGATAATTAAGGAATTGGAATCTGTACAATACATGATTAATTAATTAAGTCGGCATGGCTCTATGATTTGTGGGAAAAGATGCATAGGTCCTTTTGAAGATTTCAGTACACTCCTCTTTCTTTCCCAGAAAATTATGAACCCAGAAAGAAGGAGGTGTGTGCATGTTTGAGGAATAAAAATGGGGAAGAGGGGAAGCAGGTTGCAGAAAACGAGAAGGACGGCCTGATGGGGGTGGCAGAGAGGAATGGGGGTTAATTGCCGGGCTTGCCCCGGTGTGGGAGTACTAGCACTTATGTCACCACTGACATCAGCCGGAGGGAAAGGCAAATGAGCAGCACTTGTGTATCTTCAATAAAAAAGCTCAGTGTCTATTATTGATGAATAAGGCTCAATGCAAAATGTCAAAAAGCCAAGGAAGCCATGCATTAGAAAAGAAAAGAAGGAAATCGATCTGGGAGATACCCATTATCGTCTGTCCAGGGTTTGCACCCCTCTCCGGACCCAGCTGATCGAGATTATATACGTGTTAGAGCCTCAGCAACTACGCTCATTAGCTAGGGCTCCCCTTTTTGTGGTTCCAGTTCGGCTACCTGCATGGCCTTAATATTGTACTCATGCATGAGCACTGATATTGATCCAGGTACAGATCTAGGTGTCATATATATATACAAGTGTCAAAGGTGGTCCTCTCTCTCGTCCCGTTAATATATAGTACTACTTAAAAAATCAGAAAAGTTTTACTTGTGATCGAATCAATTATATATATGGGATTAATCAGCTGTAACATGAGTGCAATATATATTAATTAGTGGCAACAAAGGTGTAGATTAATTAAAATGGGATAATTAATTAAAGGGTTAAAAGGGGGTTAAGATCGAGAATATCCTGTAAGAGGAAGAGGAAGAGCAGAAGGAGGCCAGAGCAAAGCACCAAATTAATGGTGCTTTGTATGGACTTGGAGGAAACCACATTGTGTCTGTCAAATATGTACAGATGAGAGGAGATAAACACGGCCGAGGAGTCCGTGATTGAGGGCGCCATGAACATGACAAGAGCCAAGCGACGACGATCGAATTCCACTTTTCCCATTCGATTCCCATAAAATAATCCAAGTATCCAACATACCCTTTTGTTTATTCGCCTGACAGAGACACTCACCAAGCCTCAAATCCATTCTTAATTCAATATGTATGTATATATATATATATATATATATATATATAGAGAGAGAGAGAGAGAGAGAGAGAGAGAGAGAGAGTGCTATATATCTTCTGCTTCTGCTGCATCTGCTTCAGAGTTTCCTTGTTTTAAGTTGTTTATTCTCTTTCCAAGGAGAAGAAGTCGGCCTTCTCAACACAGGCATAAAGGGATAAAGATAGTTCTGAGGAATTGAATATTAAAATTTAAAACTCCTGTTAATTAATTATGAATAGATCAGCAGTCGGGGTTTATTAATTTTTCCTTTCTTTATTCCGCTCGGCGTTCCTCCTTTTCCGTTTCTTGAAGACGAATCAATCATGCCGCGACAAAGACGGTCGGATTGTTTACAGGCCATTTTAATCTTTCCATGGAAGAACCCATCAATCCCATTTCTTTTTTTTCTTCTTTTCGGTTGTTCTTTCCCTCTCTCTCTCTCTCTCTCTCTCTCTGACTCTCTCTAGTTCACTGTACGAGTGTAAGGCTGGAAAGGGAAGACGTGGTTGGTTTTCAAATTGCTGGAAGCGGCCGAGTTGCATCGTTAATTTTAATGGCGGTTTGTTGTGGGCAAGTTGGCCAGATGGCCAAAGTGGACGCAGACTCGCAGAGGGAGACCCCCAAAGAACAGTACTTCCACTGTGTGCAAGTTGCTGTTCGTGTGCAAGTTGCTGTTCTTGAGAGGTTGATGATGGGTCCCACTCCTCTGCCGACTTGATGGGGCCCGCCCAATTTGACCGGTGTACCGGTGTTAGGGTTTGGAAGGTTTTGCAAAGTGTGATTAATTAAACGTTTTGTGTGATTAGAACGGGTTTTGAACTTTTGATTAGTATGTTCAGTTTAGAGGGTCAAATCAATGGGCACTTCTCATCTCAAAGCTAGGGCAAAATATCTAGATTTGTCTATTTGCTTGATTGTGGAAGGATCATATATATCTACGGGTCCCCAAGTCCTAAGACATGATAGGGATTTGATGGTTAGTTTGTAGTCTTGAATTAACTGTCTTAATTAATTATGAACGATAATTTTAATTAGCTGATATTTTAAAGTAAATAAAAATTGAAACGATAATTAAATATTTTTTTCGCGCATAATGAGTGGTAAATGAACTAAAAATAATAAAAAATAATAACAAAATAATAATAAATATTATTATCATATTGAGTAGCTAAAACTTAGGGTTAAGTATCACATTTTGAGTAATGACCATTATATTTGTATATGATAATCATGTAAAACAAGTTTGGAACAAGTTAAAGGGCCATTAGCTTGGGTAATTAGACTTAAAAGGCTGCTAATTTGGGTAATAAAACTTAAAGGCCCATTACGTTGGGTAATTTGACTCGTAGGCCCATATAATTGGGTAATCAAACTTAATGGGCAATTTGTTGAGTCTAATATGGGCCTAGCTCTAGCCGGAGTCCATGGGATATTGTAGCGGTGGGTGGTTCCCATTCAGATTTCAGCGACGGGTGATTCAGTTCAGAGCTTAGCAGATGTCTCGTTGAGCTCAAAATGAGGAACATACTCGACCGATAACGAAAATCGCCATGGAAGCCGTTCAAGCTGCCTCGGCAAAGCCTCCTCCTTTCAGCTATCAGGTATTGAATATCAGTGATTTCTCTCTTCTCTTACTGCTAAATTTTTAGTTTTCTTCTTCTTCTTTGGCGGCCCTTTCCCCTTTAAGTGAGCAGCTGTGAAATCATTCGTGCCTTTGTATGTATAAGTTGTTCTTATTTCTGGGTTTTCTTTACATCATATTTTTCCAGAGAGAATAATGCTGTATTTTTTTCTGTAAAATTATGTTCCATGTGGTTTGTTCCCCTACACGACATCTTCTGTCAGAGATTGAACTCCCTCAGTATTAATCTGGGAAACGGTTGGATTTTCTCTTGAAGAATGATTTGGAGACATTTCATGAATTTTGGTTAGCTCCCAAGGGGAAAGTGATAGTTTTTATCTGGATTTTTCTGTATTTTGAACACTAGTTGATTCTGTAGTCAATCGAACTTCTAGTTTTATTTGGGAAGGTCTTCAATATTAAGGGAGCTACATATTGGGTTACAAAACCTTGTCTGTAGTGTTCCTGCAGCATCGTATTTTTTTCTTTGTTGTATTGGTCAATGTATGTAAATTTCCTTTTGGCTAGACTAGAGAATGTCTTCTGAACTTCGTAGATGTTAGTTACTCTGAATCAAACTACGTACGAGGAGACTAGACTTTGTACCTAGCAGTAGAAGAAACATTTATTTCTAAACCTAAGTCTGGATGGATTTTGTCAGCCTTTATAATGGAAGACTAATTTAAAAGAGTTATCTTAAAATCAGCTTAAAATCTATCCCATTGGTATAACTTTGGAAGTTATTCTCCCATTAGTTCAGGCTTGATGTTATTCTTAACACAAAGGGTGGTGCTAAGTTTCAGTTTTCTCAATTGGTCTGCTCGTTTATATAAATGTGTCCAAGATCTGAGAGAGATGCTGGCTTTCATATGTCTGAGGAAAGTGAAACTGTGAAGGGTCAGTGGGCATTTTACTTTCAGGAGAAATCGCATCATGGCATTATGCCACTGTCTGTAATGTACGCATTTGGATTTTGAAACTCTCAATCGTAAGGACTCGGCAATATGTTACATCGTATTTTCTGTTATAGAATGTTTGCTGCCACCGCATTCAGATTGTCTCATGTTGCAATAGCATAATCCTGATGACTTGACTTGCAGATAGATCGCCCCCATGGTGGAAGATTTCCAGCCATCTGGAGATGCCCCAAGTTCCTGGGTCCTCAGGCAAGAGGACTTCACTTAAGATGCCATGCGGGAGTATTAAATGACAAACCTTACGAAGAACTGCCTAAGCTTAAGCTTGGCCTAAAAGACCTGGCAGGTAGACTTTGGATCTCCTGTCCTGAGTCGATGAAAGAGTTCCCGTGGAAGAAGGCGGAAGAGGTGGTGTTGGATGACTTGATTGATCTTGGAAAGAGAGTTTTAAAAGGGGCCATTGTTGTGTTCTTCATTCTCAGTTCTTTGTCAGATATTATCTTTTCAATTTCCACAAATAAAGAGCTGATGGTTCCGCTGGGTTTATTTGTTGGTTGCACTATGGCTGAGTTCTTGAAAGAAGCTTCGGCAGAATTTTTCCAGAACATGGAGGTAATTGCAGTTCTCGTTTTGTTTGTCCATTCGTTAACAACGCTATGACCCCCTAATTGGCTCTTATTTTTCTGACTTGGTGCCTGTGACACTGGCGACAGGAGGGAGGTCTACTGTGGCGTCTCATTGCCATCGGAACCTTCTTCATGCTAGTGAAGTTTGTCTCTCAGAACTTGACGATACAAGGAAATGCGCTTCTCTCAAATACTGGCAATGGGGGTTTGATGCAAGTTCTGTGGCTGGGTAAGAAATATTTATTTCAACAAGACAACAATCAAAGTGATGGTCATCCAACTTTATCAGAAACAGATGCTTCATCTGTAAGCCAATGAGAACTAAGGTCTGCTGAAACTCATCTTAGAAATTTCCCCGCTCTGAGGGTGAGGACTCTCAGTCACATACTATTGATCGTGCTTCGTTTGTGAGAATGTCAGAAGGCTGTATCAAGTATACTAATTTCCACATGCATGTTTGGTAGGAGCCGACTTTACATGATGTATCTTTGAAACATTCCAGTCGTTATGATGGATGAGAGATACTGATCCACAATTTTGAGGAACTCTTGCTTATAACACACATGCACCCAAAAAGAAAAGGAAAAAAAAAAAAAAAAAAAAAAAGAGAAACACTTCCGATTCTTTTGTTTGTTCTACATTGAAATATCCTTGTACTGTATCTATCACAACATTCACTTGCGTTTGATATTACTACAAAAATACAACATATTTTAAGAAAATCGTGCACCATCAAGTGCAGCATTCCACTCAACGAGGTCCTCGCTGAAAAGCTTTACTTGATAATTCATAAGAATCAAGGCAGAGGATTGCAAATATATACAAAAGAATATTGACGTGAGCAATAACTCTACGCACTGAATGACATGTTCACGACTTCACGGTCCGATCGATTATGTACAGAGACGCCGACGAGTATATAATTATCCTTTCGACAGCTAAACTTACCATAGCATCCAGGTCCCGCTTCCTACCTTAGTGCGCCTCTCTCCTGTAAAGTTATGATCATAGACAGCCAAGTAAACACACGTTGTATTCTAGTTATAGACAACCCTCCTAGCACAAAGGGGAGCAAACCTCTGCTTTCTGTTGATTGGGTGGAGCTCCCATCTTCACTTCCTGGACCTTGACCCAAACATATTTCTCGAGAATCTGCAGGGAATTGTGTATAAGCTGACATTAGCTGCAAATGAATCCCTTCCATCCGACCTTGTAGTTCGTCTTCTCTATCCATTTCAATAAGATCCTGCCGTATAAAATAATTGACGAATCAATGAGGGAAGAAGCCTTTGGTTAACAAGATTAGATCAAAGGAACCAGGTCTTTCAGTAGCTACCTGTGCAGAGATACTCTTGAATATAGGATGAAAGCGTTGTCTACAATATTCATTAAAAAGAAGCGTAAGTATGAGGAGTGGAATCGTGAATCCTGAGGCAATTGGAGACTTTTTTATGCTGAAGACACCAAGAGCTATAACTTGTGTCAGCACCAGAGAGAAAACTGTTGTGTTATGCACAACTGGCCAAATCTGCCCTCCGCTCTCATATTTTGAAATATAAACATTGAGAATCTGCAAAATATAATTAAAGATCTCATTATAAAAAGTAATCTAATAATATAGAGTTGATAATGCTCTATATCCATAAATTTAGTTTCCTACTCCATTTGAGAATATAAATTACAGCATAAATATTGGAAACAAAGGTAAAAAAGCAAAGGAACACACGCAGGCAACCTCAATTTCAAGATATGATAGCAAGATAAGGTAAAGGTCAGACTCTCTCTCACAAAAAATAGAGGCATTTAACACACTGCTCCAAGAATCTGGTTTCTCCAACTGAACCTCAGCTGGAATTGGTTTTGGATATGATGTTATACTCTGAGAAGAAATCATTAACTTTCTTTAAGAAACACCCATTGTGACACTTGATATGAAAACTTCAAATTACGAAATTCCCAAATGTGGTCAGAGAGCCTAAGGCTCAATTTGCAGAATCTCTAAGTTTTGATCACCAGACAAAATCTTTTTGTATAAGTTATGGATTTTCTAATAATCCACACCAATGAAGTATGCTCCAAACAGAAAATGTCCCATTGACGGGAGTTATTCGATCCATATATGAGTGAAAGAGCAGCAAAAATTATGATTGCACTATGAAAAAAGCAGAATACATTATGTTGAAGAATGCTAACCTGGTTACGATACACAATGTAAGCCAACACAAAGTATACCAACAAGAAGGGCAATATTAGAGGTGCCAAGATGGAACAAGTAAAACCAAGGAGCCCGAAAAGGAGCACTTTGGGAATCTCCGTATGGTATGGAAAGGCTGGGACAAGATTTGGATCATCCTTGCTTCGAAGTATAAATCTGTTGAAGAAACTACAGAAAAGAGCAAAGGGTTGCATAATTTCAGAGGCCAAACTTGCCCAACCTGATGTCAGGACATAAGTGGTGAAAAATGTTGCCTGCAAAGAGATGAAATGAAGTTCAGAAACCTAATTGAACATACAAAAGACACTATAACCAGTTGAAAGTGTCACACTTTTCACCGAGCTTGGTAGAAGATAGCTTCAACAAGAAGACAAGTAGCTTCAATAAGAGGACAAGCCATTTAAAGGATAACTTTTTGCAGTAAAAGAAATAAGCGACTACCTAGTGTCTATACAATGCGATGGAAACCAACTCATGTTCTACACCTATCAACCAATACCTAGTAAATAAATAAATAAATAAGCCAAATGGTGCACCCAGTTTTTATATTTCAGAGGATATTATTGCATTTGCTTCACAACCCATGCATTGATGGATACTCACAAAACAAACTAATAAAGGGGATTCCAAGATCTGTGTTCATAAAGTAAGCTTAATTGTAATCATCAATTTGATCTTAAAACTAACATTACATTTTTTATACTAGATAACCAACTTATTTCTTCTGTACACACAAAATTTACCATTATAACAAAACCACCCTAGATGTAATCTTCCATCTACAATAGCCAAATCATAGGTGTCTATCCTGAGTATATATGATGTTTTCCAGAGATATAATAACGTTATGCATAAACAACAGGAAGGGAAATATCGTAATATTAATCATAAACAAAAGGCATGCTCAGCTAGTAATCACCTGCCTTGGTACGGCTTTAGCAAGCTGGGTAGGTATGTCTTTTGGACTAGAAATAACATTCAACTGGCTAATGACAGATCCAGATAAAACATTTACAAAGAAAACATTCCAGATTGTAAAGTACAAAACTTTGCAGCAAGCGCTCTTTTTCCTCCCACTTCTCGAAGTGCACCCTTCTATTGCTGAAAATAGCATCATTGCTGGTGGTACAGAATAAAGAAACAACAATAGAATGACACTCGGAAGGTACCCTGTCACCAGCTGATTCATAAGCTTCCTGCATAAATAAAATAAAGGAAAAGTTGTCTGTCACCTAATCATCAAGGAAGTTGGAAAGAGTTCAATCTAAAGATTAGAAACAACATCCATTCCAATAAAACCAAGGACATACTTCTTTAAAATGTGTTTCAGAAATGGGAATGTCTGCTGCAACTGCTCAAGTTGAGATAGACCTTGTACAAATGTAACTGGAATAAGAAACAGAAGCATAAAGACAATTGCAGCAATAAGAGTTGCAATCCTGCGGATCCACAACTGCCTGAATGGGATGCAAAGATTTGACCACTTCACATCGTGAGGTTCAGGAGCAAGTTCAGTAACCCACAACATGGGATTTGGTGACTGAAGAACTTGAGCAGCAACAAGGGCAGCATATCGGGTCTTAAAAAAAACAAACGCAGCTGGACACTCCTGCACACCAATTAAGATGAAACAGGTCTCAGATATGTAAATACAATTAAGACAAAAACTAACATTATATCATATGATCTGATGATTATGACCTTCTCTCTTATAATGGATTCTGGGAGGCTAAAGCTGGCATTTCTTATGTCCTGTAGCTCATTTGAATACTCGAAAGAATTTGATGCTCCTCCACAAACGCCACATCTAATTCTACTTGGACGACATTTTTGGTCCCAAGGATCAGTCTTCATGCTCACAATACTCTTATAGAACTTCTCCACATCATTCTACAAATATTCCATTTATCAGAATCAACAAGCTATCTACCTCAAAACTATGATAAAGAAAGAGAGCGCTTAATCCATGGCAGAAAACCCAAACACAATAAAAACCTAATTGAAATACCAAGAATTGTTTGACTTTTATTCCAACAAAGTCATTGACGCAAAAGCAGAAGGAAAAATACAGGCAGCTGTAACAATAAACCATTTTAGACCTGTCAAGGTTCAATATCTCAATGATACCTTAGAAATCAGATGCATTCACCAGCAAAGTATATGGGATGACTTCAGAATCACTTTTCTTAATAACACCTCAATACTTCCTCACATGAGTAAACAGTACCTATCAACTTTTAGGATTTGATCAATATCCACTTCGTGACATTGACCATTTAATAGGAGATAATTCAAAGACTATTCGTGTTTCGATCACTGGAAAACAGCCTTCTAACACCTGAAGTGATGATTATGAAAACTTGCATATCATTTCAGTTGTTTTGTGAAGCCATATAATAGGTGAGAGATGCAGTACGGAGCTCTACTGATGCTGTAAGCCTAAAAAGTACATAACAGGATCATATAAAAGTTTCATCAAGTTAAATTGTTTACATCAGACATCTCCTTGGTGTGCACTTCCAATCATTATGCCATACACAACGTGGTTCAACTCCCATATATTTGTATTTATTGCATATTTGGTCCTCATTGTTTCAGAACTTATTAAAAAAATAATATAAAAAAATAGCATATAAGTCAAAGAAAAAAAATCGATTTGATGAAAAACATGTAACAAGCATACCAGCAGTTTTTGAACTTTCCCAGTTCGATAGACCATTTGATGTGCCAAGTAACTTGATGCATGATAGTTAGTGAAAAAGAACTTCACTGATTCACTGAACGACCTTTCACTTGTGGCAGGTACTGAACGAACAAGAACTGTGAAATGACTTGGGTTTGGAGGTGACTGAGTAATATGAGCAAGCCTCATTTTTGCAATGCTCTTATACTCCTGATGCCACATGCAGACATGAGAAATGACAAAACAGAAATGTCACAAACAAAAATTGAAACAAATAGTTTTTTCATGATGAAACAAAAGAACTTGGAGCAAGTACATAAAAGATACTTACAAAGTAGAGAAGAATGCAAGCAGAAAAGGTAATGATGTACAGTGCAAGACAATGAACCCAGAGCCTGCAACAAATAGACATTGTATGTGGTAAATAATAAAGGGAGATTTGCTTTTATTTTCTCTTTTCTTTGCAGAATTAATTATACACACTCTCTGCTGATTCCCTCATGAAACTACTTGGAGCCTAGAAAACCCTTATGTAGCCTCTTTTTACTCAACCCATTCATCATAAATAGATCTTGACTTACCATCTTGATTCCTCTTTGACATTTTCAATGGTGAATACATCCAGAGACTCTGAAGGGATGACCACGTGAACCATCTCTTGGCCATAATAATTGAATGGGAGTACCGCAAACACGCAGACAACAGCAGCAATGGAAAATATCCTAATACTGCAGGAGATTCATATCATCCACAATTAACTAATCTTGACATTAAGAAAAAAAACTGATCAGGGAAAGATGTCAGAAGTGAAGTTCAAACACATAATCACATTTTTCATATCTTAACAAACTAATTAACAGTATAATATTTCATTTCATTGGATCTTGTCATTCTGATGAGAGAAGCAGTAAATGCAAGTGCCTTGAGAATCTTCAGAGTTATAAATAAAGGCCAATGATAAGGAACACTAAAAAACTTTTGGAAACTGATCAAAAGATATGATCACCTGAAAACAAGTAATCTCAGAAATATAACAGCATCTAAACCAGCAATGGACAAGATCTCAGCTTCAGATGATTCCCATGCTTTTAGTATCCAGCTGGCTGAAGGCACAAATCTCTCCAAATTGCATGAATCTAGGTTTGGTTTATGCATTTGAGCAAGTCTTCTACCAAAGTACACTGTCGCATTTCCTGGCTGTTTTCTTAAGATTGAGTATAAGCACAATAAAATGGCACATAGACCTATATTGATGCCTGCTGATGTTAGAAGTGCAGAGATATTCATCCTGGACTGCCAGAAGTGGAACCTTTAGGCATTACTTGGCAGACCCAAAAGCAATGCTGCACAGAAAAATTAAATGAGAAAAAAATGATAGACATTTATAAAAATGAAATTAAATGCAGAAGGAAGCTAAACAAAAGGATTTAAGAAACACTAGTCCCTTGCAGTAAATTTCTGATTCTGCCCCTGAAATTCATTTTGGGGATCTTGCAGTCCCAGAAGGTCAGAAGTGCAGCAAAAAGCTGCCCTAATGGCAGGAAGTATTAGGTACTATTCCTGTTAAAAATTCAAAAGCTCGTACCAGCTGGCTAGTAATAAGAATATTACAGTGGCCGAGTGCAAAGCTGAAACAAGCAGGACATGAAACCTGCACTTGAGGAGAGCTCTCAATGATCATGAAATGCCCGAGATGACCAGACTACTAAACATGTTGGACTCAGCCTTTGTTATTGGAGAAGGGAATGACGAGATTGTTTGGAGCCCATGTGACTCAGGTGAATACACTGTATCTTCAGGCTACAAACTACTATCGAAGCCAGAAGTTGATGCCACTCAGGCCCTGGCAAGTTATGCAAGGAAGCTACCGGTGCCCCTCAAAATCAAGCAGTTTGTGTAGACTGCTTCCCTCTCAAAAATCCTGTGATGAGTTAAGAAGAAGGGGACAGCTGGTTACAGATTCAATATGCAAGTTCTGTAACTTAGTTGAAGAAGACTGCAATCACCTCTTGATGCATTGTGAATTCAGCCAAAAAGTCTGGGACAACATAAGAGGTAAATTTGGAATTCCTATGTACATGCCAAACACTTTTGGCCTACTTGTCCAGCAGTGGTATTCATGTCCTTTACCAAAATGTGGTCAAGTTTTGTGGAGAACAGCCATTGCTGCAATTGCTTGGCAGTTGTGGTTAGAGAGGAATGCACGGACCTTCAATAATCAGAACAGCTCTCTTGGGAGGGTCATTGAAAGGGTCATTCATAACATACTCCTATGAGCAGGTGTCTCTCAAAAGTTGCCCCCCCTCCTCAGTTCCATCATTCACAAGCGCTGGAGCAAGATTATACTATTCAGCAGTCCTAAGATGCCTCAAATAGAAGAATGGAAACCTCCCCCCGTTGGATGCCTCAAATTAAACTTTGATGGATCCTCACTCGGGAACCCGGGTATGGCAGGTATTGGGGGTGCTATTAGAGATTGTGAAGGATCTTGTATCCTTGTTTACTCGGGCCCAGCTGGCTGTTGCACCTCGAATGAGGCTGAGGCCCGAGCCATGTTAACTGGAGTCAAACACCTAAGAGAGCAGGGGACAGGGACACTGTATGTGGAAGGAGATTCGTACCTAGTTATCCACTGGGCAAAAACTGGGAAGCCACCTTGGAAACTAAAGCCTATCTTCGATGAAATCAAACTTGTCACAGCAGAACGGAATATCATATGGAACAAGATCCCTAGATCAGGAAACTCTCTGGCTGATTGCTTAGCAAAAGAGGGTGTCCATAGAACTACACTGCAAACAGGGCAGCAGATGCCTTTGAAACTTATGCACCTTATAACTCTTGTAGTCTACTGTTTCTAGTATGAAATAAAATCGCCATTTGTCAAAAAAAAGCTCGTGCTCTCAAGGCACATACTACTCGACACTATGATTTCCAGATTCCTTTTTTTCAAATACAAATCATTCTCCTATCTTCATAGACCTCTCAGTCGATTGAAACAATTAAAAACTCGTTGAAATCTTATTTAGCAAATTCTACCATCCTCCGATGCTTCATAGCAGTCTGCAATGTCAAGAAAATCCTACAATGTGATAGAAGAAATCGAGACTGAACGAAAGGCTTGCAAAATCATAAAATTCACCAAGCCGCCAGTGCGTCGGATACTCTTGCTTATCAGAGTCTCTGACACAATCGCGCTTCACGCTCTCCAACAAAAAAGTTAATTCCAGCAGACAGAGAGGAGCGCATTACCAAGACAATGGAAAGTATAACACCCAAACGGAAATGAAAAACACAGCTTTAGGAAATCCAAACACCGGCTAAAACCGATAAACGTCCAAAGAAGGAAAAAAAAAAAAAAAAAAAAAAAAAGGAAAGAAAACTTACCTAGAAAGCCAAAAAGATCGAAGCACGCCCATTTTTACTCCGCTCGACTGCAACGTGAATAGGATTCGATAAACCGCAAACTTTAAAGCAAAACTCCGAAACGAATTCCTCCGCGGAATCAATCGAACAAAGCACTACTCTTCAACGACAAGCAACGCAGAAGTGAAGCCAGGAGAATCGAACTGGCGGAGAACTCGCAAATGATCCAACACTCCACTTCAAAAAATTATATAAATACACTTCAACGAAATAGAGAGAGAGAGAGAGAAAGAGATCAAACCCTAGCCCGCGTTCCTGTTGCAGAAATCAGAATGCAGAGCCTTGAAGCAAATGTGGCCGGAGGACGTCTCCCGGGACAGAGAAGGAGAGCAGGATCCGGACCTGCCACATGATGTGCTGGCATTGGCCATACACCCCCTCGTGTGCCGGAGTCGCCACGTGGCGAAAAAGCCGGGCTCAAGTCTGTAAGGACATGGCCAACCGTCTAACTGACGTGTTGTGTGGGCCCCTCCAACGAACACCCTCTGGACGTCGCCTTTGCATGCAGCTTTGTGCCTGTAATCATTCGAGTAAAGAATTCGCGTAACTAAAACTAAACAGATTGATTAAACAACACTTTAGAATATCTCAACGAGGATCCGAGAGAAAAAAAAAAAACGAAGAAGAAAGAATATCGTAACGTGAGAAGCGAACGAGAAGCAGGTTTGGGAGAACTTGGCGTGGAAGATATATATATATGTAGTACGTGACATGTGAGAAGCGAACGGATGAATATTATTAGTTATTACTCGTAAGTTATAAACTTATAACCATAGATTTTTATGTTTATATTTTTGTTGTTCCTATCTTCTTACTGCTTGTGTTGATGAAATTGAAGGGAAGTTAAACTTGCTTGAATCAGAATCAAAACAATTTGGTTTGTTTCAAAACCAACCGGTTTAATAGGCTCAGGTATTGGTTCCACCCACTTTAAACAAGTTCAGTTGAGACAAGCAAAGCGACCTATTTGATGTTTATTTGTTATTTTTAAGCTTTTACGTTGATCTGTCTATTGCTCTAGTTTGCTGTTTTTTACGGGCGAGAAGCACCCTCACGTGCAGGTGTGCCATACTTGGCTGTTCGTATGCGCCGGCGTGCGAACAGCTATTGGCGGGGCTGGGATCTGCTGCGAACAAGGGCTGTGCTCATGATACGCACAGCCAATAGAAAGAGGTGGTAAGCACTGTTAAAATAAAAGCGCTGTTAAATAGCTTCGCTTTTATTACTGATTTTAAAATTATTGAAGAGTTAGCACGCCTGGGTCGTGTGCAGGGGTGTTTTTATTGGCTGTGCGTACCCATGTGCACAGCCCTTGTTCGCAGCAGATCCCGGCCCCCTATTGGTGGTACGATAACGGATGTGCACAAGCTAGCCTTGTTCGCAGCGGATCCGGAGCCTAAATATCATGGTAAAGAGTGGGGTCATGCTCTACTAACCAGGTTTCTGAAGTGTATGAGCTGAATCTCACCCTATCGTCGTCTCATTGTCACCCTAAAAATAAAAAAATAATCATTCTTTTAATTGTGTAAACTGTAAAGATACAAAAGTCGGAGTGCATCATAAAGTGATAAGGTGTCGGCCGACTTGACCCTACCCCCTTTAATCCAAACATGGTGCACCATTCGGCGCACCCAACTTTGCTTTAATGCAAACGTCCAAACTCATAAGTCTATTAATTCCTGGTCTTACTGTTTGTCTTGTGTCCAATTAGGAATGGACAGAAACCTAAAACCACTTTTAGAAGGGCCCCGGTTTTAAATGCCGGAGCTCACCTAGCTAAAATGCTAAATTCGGGGTTGAAATACCAAATTAGGTCTAAAATATCATATTTAATTGGACTCTTGAAAATTATATACTTGAGTTGTTTTGAGTTATCTGGTTACAATTTGGTAGGCAGCACTAAATAAAAACTCTCGTGTTATCACCGTGTAATTCAGATCAATTCAACAAGATGATGCCATTCGTGCTTCACTAAGATTAGGGAAAAAGCATGTAACGATGCTTTGAGACCTACTAAAGAACAGTTATCTAAGAAGCTTCATCAACCTTACGACAAGCTTTAAAGCAATGCGTATAAAGTAACGTTGCTTTAATTCGAGAACCTTCAAGAGTGACCGTGTGGCTTTTCCTCCAGCTCGAACACTTGAGATGCCACACACTTGTGGGAAGGCAACATTTTAGGAGCCCGGCCAAAATGTAGTGTGGCCAAAGCGAATCACGGGCGCCACGTAAGCCCCGCACTGACGAATCCATGACATGGCGCCCCGTGATTTGCTATGGCCACACTGCATTTTGGGCGGATCCGCTGGCCAAAATGCGCGTGGCCAAAGCGAATCACGCGGCGCCAACCAAGCGACGCACGGGGAGTCCCATGTGTTGGACGCCCGCGATTCGCTTTGGCCACGCGCATTTTGGCCCGCGAATCCGGCTCGTTTTTAATTTAGTACGTGATTTAGTATTTTAGAGTTTAGACCCAAATTTTATATTTTGAATTTTACTAGTATTAAGTGTGGAATATATAGTTTTTTAACCAATGTTTAAAAACCGAACCCGTTATCCAATTGGCATTTTGTCCGGTTTTGGTTGAACCCGATTCGATTGGGTTGGACTGTTGAATATCATACACCATATTTTATATATATTTAATATATTTTTTAAAAAATTAAAAATAATATCGCATAAAGTGTATCGAGCCGAGTCAATAAGAACCGGATTGGCCTCTGGTTCAACTGATTTTAAAAGCCGAATAATATTTTTGACTCCAATTTTGTTTTTTTAACCCTATGTGTATTTTAGCTACGTGACATGTCAAAATCTGGTTAGGGGCACAAAAACTCTACGATACAGTGGCACAAAGTGATCCGAACCCCCTAATCCTTACCCTATTCATATCTTTGGCCCTCACCATGGGCAACTTTGCATCTGTGGTACTCTAATCCTCACATTATTTGTGTCTATGGTACTCCAGTCCCCACATTATAACTACAAGGCAGAAATACGTACCCATATTGGAGGCTCCTGGCTCTGATCGGATTGAGTTCTTCATGCAATCCGTCCTAAGCATCCAACCCAAAGTCCATAAACAAGCGTTCATAATCAGCTTGGAGAACCTCTGTATCCGGTGTACGTATAGTGTCGTAACATTTGAACCTGAAATTTGATAGGTACAGTGGCCTTAAAAACTCGACAACACAGAAGGTTTACGGTTTTCATACAGAGCAGAGGATTCTAAAAGGTGAAATATGTTATGATGGATGGTATATTTCATATGAATAATAACCATAACAAGGAGTCAAGGACAGACCCAGGAGACAGAGCTCTAATATGTAATTTCTCTACGAAGTACGAACAAGGAAAAGCCTTCCTTGTACAGTCTCCCCGCCATTCCATTTTTAGCACTGCTGTGCTGCACATCCATCTGCAGGAGAAGCGTGAGTGCGAATGACACGTTCCATTTTTTTTCGAGGAGGATCCAATTTTCATGTAGGAGAAGTGGAGAACCAGAATTGAGAGTATTTCGGATTTTTTGTTTTTGTTTTTGTTTTGACAGCGTAATCAGTGGAAAGTCCTGCACCATGGCCGAAAGGACGATGATTTCGCTTCGGTTTGGAGATTTCGCACAAACGCTCATAAAAGACGCGAGCTTGAGTTCTTTGCTCATTACGCGGTCTCTGTCCGCTAATCGATTCTCTGCTGAATTCCCCTTGGTCTTACACTGCATGATTTGGTTTTTCTCGGCTTGGAAAGCTCCTCGCTTTTGTGAATTGGTTTTCAGAGGGAGAAGAACGAAACGTTGGCGTTCTCGTGCATGAATGTAAGAGTTACGGTGTAGGATTTCTGTTTTTGTGAGACGAATTTCTGGTTCTCCCAAGTATGAAGATACTGTCATTCTTTGAGCGTTCTTCAAGGAACTTTCGACATTCATCTCCTTATTCTAAGTTCCTCGTGCTATTGGCCGTAAGGTAATCTTTTCGTAAACAGTTTTTCCTATTGGCTCAATGCGTCCTTCCGAGTTGTTTTCTCTGTTTCCTGATTGTGGATCAAACATTGTTACAACCTGAATTGCATTACCCGCGAAGAGAAGCTGAATTTATTTAATTATTTATTTTTAGCATTGTGTTTCCTACTCGTGATGTAAACAAATAATGAGTGAATAAGGAATGTAGATTAAGACTCATCCATTTCTTGGGTCCATGGTGCTGCATTTTACATATCTTTATGGTTTTAAGTAATTGGGACTCTGTACTACTGGCTTACATTTTGTTATCATTAAATAAACGGTAAATTGTTTGGTTAGGCATCAATTTTTTGTTTCTTTTGTTATTTTTGGACTTCTGCTTATTATTTTTTTGTCGTGCTTGTTGCAGTACTGGTGGAGGCATTGGTCTTGTGGCATATTCTGATGCAAAATCGGATCATCCTTCATCAGATACAAAGAAAAAGAAGGTTGTTGTGCTTGGAACTGGATGGGCGGGCACGAGTTTCCTGAAAGATGTGGACTGTACTAAGTATGATGTTCAGGTGGTGTCACCTCGAAATTATTTTATGTTTACCCCTTTGTTACCAAGTGTGACTTGTGGTAGTGTTGAAGCTCGAAGCATTGTTGAGCCAGTACGAAGGATTATTAATAAGGTAACTTTCAAAGGGTAATCACTCATAGTTATGGTACAAAGATACTAGGCGTATTAGTTGGGAAAGAAGTTTCCTAACTTGACCAGTCATTTTGAGGTGGATTTAGGCTACAAATGGTACCAAAGCACTTGCCAATATGTTTGCCTCTACCTGAACTATCTATGTGTAGGTGCCACAAAAGGCACTGGCACATGAAGGTTGGTACTAATAGGCCCACCCAGATTAGCAAGTAGAAATTGTTGTTATTTAAGATAAAAGTTGATTTGGAACTGGCCTTGGACCCAACTCCACAATATTGTTTGTTCAGGATTGCATGAAGTTAATTTACTCGATTTTGTGAACAATTTTTTTTTCAGCTTCTCTCATTGTTTTCTACTACTGTATAGAAAAATGGAGATATCAAATTTTGGGAGGCCGAGTGTCTCAAGATTGATCCCAAAAATAAGAAGGTTCATTGTCGGTCCAATCACAGTGTCCATGTTGATGGAAAGAAAGAGTTTTCTGTTGAGTACGACTACTTAATCGTTGCAATAGGAGCTCGTGCAAATACGTTTAACACTCCTGGTGTGACTGAGCATTGCCACTTTCTGAAGGTATTCAACTTTTATATTGTTCTTATGCAATGTGAAAAAAGCACTGGTTTTGCGATTTTGTCATTTTAGATCTGATACTGTCCAAACATGAAATAAGAGCTCTGCCGTTGGAATGAGTTGTAATCAAAATTTCAATTTGTTTGTCCTATGTTTGATTGATTCTAGGTGATTGCATCTCATCATCTGACTTTAGCTAAGCCTTTTTGACTGACCCTTTGTGCCTAACTTTCAGAACGATGTCCTTCTGTGATGGTCTCATTTGTGTTCTGTGCTGGTTAATTAGACTATATTTGTTGGAATGTCTCCAATATTGACATATGAAAGTTACTTTAGAAAACTAATGTTTCTATGTGATTTTAAAAGTCAATCCATTGTCCTTGTTTCTGGAACTATGGCCTTTTCCCGGGCTGAATGAACCATTTGCAAGAACAAAGTGATGTCCTTTAATATTGACCCAGTTGTTGATCAAACCAAACTTAGGGGTTTCTGCGGATCAGCTTCCATATTTGCCACATTGCAATTCTGAACTCCTGAGAATATATTGTTCTAACCAATTGCCCTGTTTATGTATCTTTATGTGGAAACAAATCGTTGATTATTTTCTTTTTTGGAAAGCAGCCAAGGGCGAGCCCTTAACAGTGAGGGACTGAAGGCCTGCTCCTTGTCCAATAAATTGGCTAAGCCAATTAGCTTATTAAGGAACATAAGACCAATCACAATCACATTTCCTAGCTAAGTTCTGTTTTTGGAAACCAATGCAAATGATGACAAGTAGGACCTCTTTAGTCTATATATTGTTCTATGGCATTTTCGGCACCACCCTCCACTTGATTTTGGCCTCTTGCATGGACTTGGACCTTTAACTAACTTTTCTGAATGTTATTCATGAGCGATAGGCCTTGAAAAGAACATCTTTCCCCTTCAATACATGTGCACAGTTTGTTCTCTCTTATCTGGAAGCAGTAATATGATGACACTATGTGCTTAAGGAAGTGCCATTAATGTTTATGTAGGAAGTTGATGATGCTCAGAGGATCCGTAGGAGTGTCATGGATTGCTTTGAGCGTGCGAACCTTCCCGACTTGTCTTATGAGGAGAGGAAAAACAAGTTGAACTTTGTAATTGTTGGTGGTGGACCTACTGGTGTGGAATTTGCTGCAGAGTTGCATGACTTGATTAATGAAGATTTGGTTAGGTTGTACCCAGCTCTTCATGATCTGGTGAAAATATCTGTTATTGAGGCAGGGGATCATATCTTGAGCATGTAAGGGGAATTTTAACATTATTGTTTGAAGTCTTTTAGCTTCCCGCCGGTTTTTTTTTGAAAGTTGTTGTTTTTTATTGATTTTTGCTAATAATGCATTACAATGTAGTAATTAATACAAATTCATAGCCCCATTAGATTTCCCATTACAAGTTGATCTCTGTCAACCCCCTCTTTAGCTAATTTGCCAGCTATTGAGTTTGCTGTTCTAGGTATGTTGTTCCACTGAATCTGCATCCCTGGTATCAGGTCTTTTACTTCATCAAATACATGTTTTAAGCTCCATGTAGGAGCTTCTTTACTTCCCCATCCTATGACCAGAGATGAGTCTCCTTCAATCCATAAAGGAGCATGCAGTTGTTGAGTAAAGATCTGGATTCCGGTGTGTAGGGCTTTTGCCTCTGCTTCAT
Organism: Aristolochia fimbriata; assembly: GCA_019845555.1. Taxonomy (NCBI): domain Eukaryota; kingdom Viridiplantae; phylum Streptophyta; class Magnoliopsida; order Piperales; family Aristolochiaceae; genus Aristolochia; species Aristolochia fimbriata. The sequence goes on along the minus strand of CM034084.1, from coordinate 20,314,998 downwards.
TGGAGGTATGTTGACCGATTGGCCCTGAGTAGGCTAGTATGGCTCTTCCTGTTTGATCCCTGAAGACTCCTCCAACTCCTGCTGGTCCCGGATTGGCAATTGCCATGAAGGGGTTCATTACTTCTCCATGAATTTGTGTCCTACTGAAATTGTTTAATTAGCCTCATTGTATGGATTAAAGGTAAATCTTATGAGAGTTGTGGCTTGTAAACTTTTGGCAAATTACTAGAGGAAGCTAGAAATTTTACTATGCATTCTGCTCTTGCAAGGTCTATTCTTTGACTTTCTAGCTTAGTTCTTCCACTAACACTTTAATTTTCTTTTCTTTTTTTTTCTTTTCTTTTGTTCTATGCATGTCTAGGTTTGATAAAAGAATCAGTTCATTTGCTGAGGAGAAATTCCACAGAGATGGTATTGACTTGAAAACTGGATATATGGTTGTTAATGTATCTGATAAGGAGATAACTATGAAGGAAATGCAGAACGGTAAGGTTCATTCACTTCCTTATGGAATGATTGTCTGGTCAACTGGTATTGCTACACGTCCTATCATATTGGATCTAATGAAGGAAATTGGTCAGGTATGATGCCCCGTCGAATTACTCTTTTCCTTTCTCAGCTCCAGTGATTGTGAAATTTGATCATCATGGGAATCTCAGCATTCTTATTAATTCCCGTATGTTGCCAAACATGCAGGCTAATAGACGTGTCTTGGCAACTGATGAGTGGTTACGGGTGGAGGGGTGTGAAAATGTGTTTGCTCTTGGAGATTGTGCTACAATTCAACAACGGAAAGTCATGGTATGTCTCCCTTTAACACTAACCTTTGGCGCATAACAGCGTGTACAACATCCATTACAAATTGTTCAATTATTGTTATTGAAGTGAATCATTTGGAAACAAATTAAATCGTGTAAAATTTCCCTCTAATGTTTGTTGTTGCCTTCTTGGTCATCTGGCAGGAAGATATCACTGCTATATTTAATATTGCGGACAAAGACAACTCCGGTACTTTGACTGCTGATAAAGTAAAAAAATTTCTAGAAGGCATCTGTGAGAGGTACCCTCAAATGGAGATTTATATGAAGCACAAACAAGTAAGCGATCTCGTGGATCTCCTATATGGTCCCAATGGCAAAAGTGGAACAAAAGAACTGAGTATTGAGGATTTCAAAGCAGCACTGACAGAAGTAGATTCCAAAACGAAGTTCCTTCCTGCAACAGCTCAGGTGATTCTAAAATGAAGCATTTTTATGGGGATTGAATTTCTTCCTGTTTGTCAATTCTGGATGTAGAAAATACCACAATATCGAATACCTTATGTATTCTTCTCTTTTGTGCCATTGACTCTGCAGGTTGCTGCTCAACAAGGAACTTATCTTGCTAAGTGCTTCAATAAGATGGAAGAAAGAGAACATGATCCTGAAGGTCCTCCTCGAATAAGGGCGACTGGTCGCCATCGGTTTCATCCATTTCGGTATATCTTAACTTTGCTCCAGTTTTTGTAAGTTTTTTCATTTAAGGAAGTTGGGCTCGATATGTTTATGGATAAATGGTAATGGAATGGGTAAAGCGTTGCAGGCTTTTTTGTTGGGTATCTTTTCAGCATCTTGTTATTTGCAGTCTGACTCTTATTTTGTATTTTCCTTTTGGTCTCCAGACAATAATGAAAGCTTTTTATGTTTTTTCAGAAAAAAGTAGATCACATTTGCACTGGTTTAGACATTAGCTTGAAAACTTTATGAGCTTATTTGAAATTTGTAGATCAGATTCAGTGACTGCCAAATTAAGCCACCCCTCAGTATGAAATTTTCTTATGTGACATACTTTTGAAAAATGTGAAAGCTCACCCTTAAGTATGTACTCTACCGCACCTTGTTGCCTGTTTTTGAAAGATATTTTGTCAGGAAACTGGAAGAAAAAAATCAGAATGAAAAATTAATCTATGGTTGCGTATAGCAATTTGGACCTGATGCTTACCTCTTATTTGGGCCCATGATTGCTTCTTGATGTACGTGAAATACTACCTGATGAGGCTCATTGATGTTGTTCAATGATCTCTCAGCATTTTGAACTCATATAACACAAACAAAGCATTAATTTTAAGTTGCAGTCATATTCAATTTGTTACTTTTCTTCTTTTTTTTGCACAAGTTTGTAACATTTGGTGGCTTACTGATTTCAGGTATAGGCATCTGGGTCAATTTGCTCCTTTGGGAGGAGAACAAGCAGCTGCTGAACTGCCAGGTGACTGGATTTCAATAGGTCAAAGCACACAGTGGCTCTGGTATTCTGTTTATGCTAGGTAATTATCCCTTTGTCTTATGTACATGTACCAGCTCCTGTCTCTGCTTAAGCTAAGTTTTTAATGCTTTGGTTCTCTAATTCTGAAGCTCTGCATTCTCTAGGTGAGGATGCATTACTGTCATGAACTGTCTGTGAGCTTTTCAGTCTTCTTATGCTCTCCTCTGCCTATGCACTTGTGATAAATGCATTCGTTCTATTCCTTTTCATTTTTTTCCTTCATGTCTGAGTCATTTATTTTCTTAAATTCAGCAAGCAAGTCAGTTGGCGGAACAGGATGCTAGTGATATCTGATTGGATGAGGCGGTTCATTTTCGGAAGAGACTCCAGTCGCATCTGAAGTAGTATCACCAGAAATCGTAGCTGAGAGAAGTCTCTACTTGTGTGCCCCTTTCACGTTGTACTTCATTTATCAATTTTGAACCTTTTTTCCACGCACATAAAGATGAAATTACTGTTGCAGCTTTATATTTAGTAACTTCACATGAGGTTGCTTGAATTATGATGCACATACTCTGATTTGATTCATTTCGTAATAAAAGGGTCTCATGTCATTTTATTTGTAGTTTATTTGCCAACTTGTTCTATTACTGGTAAAAGATGTAAAGATGTCAGCCCCACATGTCACTACAACATCCACTTGGACTATGGTGTTGGAGATTTGCAACAAGCAGGTTTATAATTTTGGGAAGTACAAGTGAACATGTGTCGTACTTGGGAAAGATGGGGCTGTTATTCTATCACATTTGCTAGTTTGAGTTTTTTATAAACAGAAGAAAAGCATGTCTTTCAAACAGCAGAGTTCATTTGCAACAACTCACTGCACATGCATTGATACTCACTTGTTGTTGCCAAAGCAATCAGGAAGCTCCCGTGTGGCAGCTGCTGCTCCATTGTGTCAGGGAAAGGAAGAGTCAATTACTTGCCTTGCATGTCTTGCATCCCATGCTAGACCCTCTCTTTCACAAAATGCCAACTTCATTCCTCAACCCTTTTCTAGCCATCTGAGCTGTTTGTTGGTCAACCACATAAACACCACATCTTCCTCCAACTCTTGGCAAACTGAAAGGCTTAGATGCATGGTGGATTTTTATGAGGGTGAGAGGCATGGATATCCATGTGCGGGAACATGAGGCTTCTGGAGACTTCATGAAAGCAGAATGGTTATGTTTTCTTGTTTCTGCTTCTGCACTCTCCCTTTTTTGACGAATCAGCTGTGTCCTGTTAAGCCAGAGAATCAGAGATGGTGAGCTGAACATGATGCTTCCTTTTGATGCTCTTTCCTCTGTTTTAATGTGTAAACCAGGTTCTTAACTGTGTAGTGTATTTGCTATTTAAAACAAATCACTGGTTCTTTCAAGTTTGAGAATCCTCTTGTTCTTTGGAGGTTCTTTTTGAACCATTCAGGAACCATTCAGTAGCTGTGTCATTATTCCAGGTTCCTTGTGTTGTTTGTAATATGATAACATTTTTCTCTTCTTTTTTGTATTTTACATTTTTCAAAAGTTGCTTTACTGCATCCTTCGGGAGTTGTTTTTCCTCTTTATGATTGCAGAACCAACACCTGTAACCTGTATTTTATTACTGTTGAAGGGAAGCTTTGACAATGTTATATAGTGTTTTTGCTTCCTACTATTGGATTGCAATTGTTGAATCAATACAGAATGTAGATTTTTTACTCTCCATTTGACATGTTGGTGACATCGCACATGCTTGTGGATGTTGATCGAAGAAAATCCTGCTATTATGGATTGGAAGCCAATTTTCAACTTCATTAGAAATGAAATCTACATCACATAAACACTTGTTTTTTTATCTGATTTTAACAGTCAGTGAATGGCTTGGGTCCTTTAAACTAGGGCCTTTTTTTCTGGTACCTTGAGCCATTAGCAATATCAAGGTCAGATTCTTTAATATTGAGGCAAAGTTAACAAAAGTGAAACGGTGGGATGTGTCTGTTGGTCAGTAGGCTATGTTCCTGAATGCAATTCCAAACTCCTGAGGAGCAAATTGTTCGATTCCATTCTGTATCTTTCTGGTGATAATATTAGATCAGTTATTGAAGCTGGGAATCGTATTTGAGCTTGTAAGGAGTAATATGGCATTCTTACAGTAGTAGGAGTAATATGGCATTCTTAGTGTAGGCTTTTTCCGTTTCGTGTCTGTTGTTAGTATTTCCTTTTGCTATTTTAGTGTCAACTAAAGTTGTTTAATTAGCCTTCTTTCATTTGTATGATGTGAGGATAACTATTATGAGATCTGGGGCTTGTCCTCCTGTGGCAGTGTAGTAGAAGAAAGGTTGAAATTTACTATGGATTCTGCTGCTGCAAGCTACTCTACTCTTTTGAAGTTCTTGTTGTAGGTTTACTACAAGGATAAGTTCACTTACAGAAGAAAAACATGCATCGAGAAGTTGTCTTGAAAACTTGATATACTGTTGTTTGTATATCTGACAAAGACATTACAATGAAGAAAAGACAGAACAGAGCGGGAGTGGTTTGAGGCGCCAGCAAATGACAGTTTAAAGACAATTCCTCAGGCGGCAGCAGAGGGAATTCCAGAGTGAGGTACTATGGTTGGTACAATTGTGATGCTGCTGCCGGCATAATCACTCAAGTTTGGAGCATTTTTATTACTCAAATTTTTCTACTACTCCATGTCCTGTCAAAAGTCATATTTAGTCTGCAACTTTGGCGAAATTCTTCTTTTATTTTGCATATCTATTTCATTATCTATTTGGCGAAATTTTTTCTTCTCCTCTTTGGGGTTGAAACTTGAGAGCACGGCCTGCCAGTTTTCTCAGGAATACAAGATGTGGTATCTACTTTGATATCACTTGTTAAATAATTAGCCGAAAACTGTAAACTCTGAATATATGATGCACTTATTATCAATAATTATTGTGTGAAGAAATATGTCAAATCAGGTTGGTAGTAAATACAGTTATTAATGACTCAATTTTACATGCTTGTACATGGGGCTGACGATTTTATTCATCGATCATTAAATGAATGAATATGGAACAAAGTTCTACCCAAATAGGTAAGCCATTCATATTTTAATATATTAAGCATATGTTTGTCCTAACTCTTAAACACACTTAAATTACCATAAAGATGTAAAATAATTAAATTTTTTAAGAACCATAGTATATTTTTCTATTATATGATTATTAACCATGTATATAAAAGGCAGTGGTTTTCTTTAAATTCAGTACATTTGGAAGAAATCACTGCTTTTTCCATGAAACCACATTAATGTTTAATTGTTAAGAAAGTACCCTTTTTAACTAAAGAAAATCAGCGTTTCTGTTGTAAAAACACCATTTCTTATATTTTGCGGACTATCCGTATCCCCTCTCAAACATGGAACACAGATTACAAAAATAGGTTGAGATTGTGGACTTTTCCCCGTCCAAACATAAATCCAATCTAATATATTATAAATATACTTTAATGAATCTAATCACCCTTGGGTCCTAAACAATGTCCTCTGACGCCTACCGAATTTAGTTATCGATCCACTGCACTTCCCCTTCCTTCATTTTGTTTAACTGTCAAACGTTCGATCCCTGGTCCCCCCAACAATAACCGATCGAAGCCGTCGATTTGGAATGTTTATAAACGTAGGGCCGCGATTATATCAAGCCCCCAGGGGCGGACCCCACAGAAAGCCACGGCGGACGAGAGTACCGCAATAAAGGAGAGAGCTCTGTTCAGATCGGCATTTCTGGATCGCCGACACGAGTGACCATCAATTTCTCCAATTTTCACCTCAACTTGCATAAACGCATTCTAAGATATCAGGAGCTCCCTCCCTCGCTTTTCCTTTCCTTGTGTTTGTACCTCAGAAGACGATAGATATAAATTGAAGATAGGCGGAACTGAGAATCAGTTATCAGAGTGAATTCGTAGCTCCTCTCGCCATTCGCTGCGTCTTCGTCAGCGCGGGAGAACAGATCCAGATCCGGCTTCGGACGCGTCAGATCTCGTTTGTCATTCCTGCTGAATAGGTACTACTACTTCCCGCCGGATTCTTGGTCTCTGGTTCGGTTTTGTTTTTTATGCCTTTCGTGCCGATTGTCTGTGAAATGTGCTGCGTGGCTCGCGCTTTGTGGTGTGATCAGCAGATACGGTCTGGTTTGGAATGCTGCGGTTGTTTGGTCGTTTGAGGCGATTTTGTGAGAAGTGATTTCACTTTTCTGCTGTCGGTTATTTTAATACACGCGGATCTAGTGCGGAGGAATTGTTTTACTTAAAATTTATACGGATTTGTGTTCCTTACCCTCGATGTCGCCGTGAATGTGTGCCGATCTTGTTTGGATGCTGTAGTGTTCCGGTTTTTAAATTTTGGACTGGCGGCAGGAATTATAGGGAGCTAGGTCTGATTATATGTGTTTTTATGTTTGTTGCATTGTTGAGAAGGAGGTGTTTGATCTAATTCGACTATTGCTTTTTCCCGCACTTGACCGCAGTTACCTTGCCCCACCATAGTTGTTGTTTAAGTTCAAGTATTTATTACCTTTTCTGGTAGTCTTTTGGATTCGAGGAGCTCACGTCGGTGTGATTTGGCGTTTGTCTATATGCTTGTTTGTGTACTTCAGACTTGTCATTTGAACATTTACGTCCGGGGCTAACCATGTCAAGGAGGGCGGTGAATCCTGCTAGGCGCTTTGGAGACGGTGCAAGTGTTCCTTTTGGAGGCTCTTTACACTCAAAATCACGATCTTCACCTCTGTTGTCGATTGGTCTTGTTCTTGTGGTATTCTTCATCTCCTTAATTTATATTTTTTTCTTCAACTCTTGGTTAAGGTGTTAGAAGAACCTTACATGTATTTTCTTCGAGGCTTTTGATTAATCTTATTTTGAGGTGGATGTTTTTGCTAACACCTAATACGCTACCTGTGACAATTTCAGGGTGCATTCCTTCTTATTGCTTATACATATGGTGGTTCAGGTTTGTTTGTCGCTCTATATACGCTTTGAGAATACTGTTCACAAGTAAACTGTCTTCCAATCCACTATTTAAAGCGCGATAATTTGAATGGTTGTCTTTGGCAGATACAAAAGGTTGTTTTTATATGGCTAGAATATGAATTAATACTGTCAATCATGTTGCCGGTACATTTCTTTCTGGAAAAGATGCTTCCTTTTGGAAAGTTGTTGTAAAGTTGCAATACTAGTAACCATATATCTTTTGAGGAAATTACATGGCTTTGGAGTTATCCTATTGAAACTACGATATTTTAGAGTGGTATAGGTTGTTCATTGATGTACTCTTTTGGCACACAGGTACTTTTGGAGTTGATCGGGAATCAATTAAAGCTGATGGTAAACACCTAATTTCCCATGTTGCTATGGCTTGCTTAGATATCCTATTTCATTCCAAAAAAAATCTATAGTTACTTTTTTTGTCTTATATATAGGTCCACACTCTTCTGGCTTAAATGCATTTTTTGAAAGATTTTGATTAGTCTATATTGATGGGAATTTGCCTTCATTTAATAGTTCTCTAGAGTGAGAAGTGTAAAAGCATTTGACTATCCTTCCCAGAACTTCAAAAGGCAAGTGTGGTTATGCTGCTTGGGTAGCTCATTTTATTTTTAACAGCTTACCCTCTTTTTGAATTTCTTTTGCAAAAAAACAAAAAACAAAAAAAAAACACAATAGAAGGCCAAAACCTTCTTTATCCTCTTGTCGAATCTCTTTGGAAAATAAAACATAAGAATGTTGGAATGTGTCTTTTCATCATATTAACAACAAATAATGAATTTGACGTAGTGTATTAGTCATGAAATGCTTACACACCTTCATTGACGTTCTTTGTTTCTAGTTTTCTAGTTTTAAGCTGGATTGTTGTTAAGGAACAAGAAGTGATACACACTATAAAATAATAGAAGAAACAGAAGTTTGTTAAATCTTCCACATGTTTTTGTGGATGCAGCTGGGCTGCCATGCACGGTAGAAGTTCAGAAGGCTATACCTATTCTGAAGAAAGTTTATGCTGACAGCATGCGCAAAGTTTTGCATGTGGGCCCTGATACATGTTCAGTGGTCTCTAAATTGTTGAAAGAAGAGGATACCGAAGCTTGGGGTGTTGAACCATATGATGTAGAGGATGTTGATGCTACTTGCAAAAGTCTTATTCGCAAGGGTGTTGTTCGTGTAGCTGATATCAAGTCTACTCTCCCTTACAGGGCAAAGTCATTTTCTCTAGTTATTGTGTCTGATGCATTGGATTATTTATCGCCTAAGTACCTCAATAAGACTCTTCCAGATCTTGCAAGATTGTCGATGGATGGCCTTGTTATATTTGCTGGTAAGTTTTGAAAGTTCTATGGCTGCTAGAGTAGTTAGGCATGAAGTTTGTTTCATTCTACGAGCACTACTAGGAAACTGTGTTCCTCAAATATTGTCATGCCTTTGTGTTAATCGACGAGCTCACTCAATTTTGGATTTCAATTGCTAGTTTACATAAGAATAGTGCTTTTAAACTGCAGATTTTATACACTCACTAGTTCTGTGTCTATTTTTTGCATTGCAAGCAATCAAATTTCCTTATTACTTGTTCTTCTTGTAGGCTATCCAGGTCAGCAAAGAGCTAAGGCTGCTGAGTTACCCAAATTCGGTAGACCTGTGAGTGCTTAACTCTTAAAATTTATTTGATTTATTAATGTTGTTGCTGGTATTATGCTTCACCTCCTGCAATATGTCACAGAAAAGACATGCAGCTAGTGGTCACTTCCAAAATATGCTTTATGTTTCTTCTTACGGACAATCACATCCATATAACCAGTAGCCAGTAGGTTCTTCTCTTAGGAGGCCTCATTGCTCGTGTGAGCTAAGGAACTAAATCATCATGGGGAATGAATTCTACTCTTTGACTTGTATTAGTAAAAGAACTAGATCATCGCAGGGAATGTATTCTATTTCTTTGCATGTTATCCCCATTATCACTTTTGAACATTCCTCTGGTCGACTAGTATCCTGTAGATTTAAAAACCTGTATTATTTCAAGTATGGGTATATAACAGGGTTATATTACGTACTCATCTTTGCATGTTATTTAACCATTTTCCTTGGTTATCTCATTTGAAATATGCATTCTCTGAATATAAAATCTAAATACAACTATATGTCCATGACATTGATGTTTTTCGTGAAGGCCAAATTGAGGAGCTCATCTTGGTGGATAAGATACTTCGTTCAGACTGGCTTGGAGGAGAATGAAGCTGCGGCTAAGAAGTTTGAGATGGCTATTTCCAAGAAAGGCTACAAGCCAAGCTGCCAAGTCTTCCATCTAGGTTCATACCATTGATTCTGGATAAAGCCTGGAGTTGCCTGATATGATCGTTCCTACAATTTCCCTCCTGTAGCATCCAAAACACCCGCCCATTGGGTACATGCTATTTATTGGATGAGCTCTGCTGTTAATCAAGCTATTTTGTTTTTGTCTCTGTTGATTCAAATTTGATGAAGATGCCTATGGACACTTTCCCCGCTGTATCTTTTAAATTAGGTTTAGTGGCAAAAGGACCATTTTCTTAGCTCGAGATTCTTACTAAAGAAGCATTATGATCTTTCGAAGGGTTGGCATAGATTCATCAACTCATCGACACAAGGAAATTTTGTTATGTATTATTATTATAAACGATTTATATGTGAAGTTTGATTCGAAGTCAGAGCTTTGTGTACTTCTGTATTGTCACTGCGTTTTCATCACTTACCTAATGAAACGGGAAGCCGTGCGGCTTGCAGCTTTGACTTCTAACAGTCCGCTCATCTGTTAGTGGGGATGGATGTTCCCCCTTGTCCACTAGAAGAGTAAAGAATGCAACTGAATCTGAATTAAAAAGCGTACAGGCTCACTCGCTCAATTAAAAATCACTACGCGTTGAGCTTGCACACCTGAAGTATTTGTCGAAAGCTGGAATACCACAAATTTTGAATCCCATGCGAGGACCACAAATGGAACAGCTATTAACTTGAACCAATAAAAATTCCGAATGATAAACAATCAAGTAAAAGGGAATAAGTTACTTATCTTATAGCCACAAAATTACAGTTACTGTGTCATCAAACATGGGGCTCCTGAATGTTGACTCTTTTATACCAGAAATGCATTGTGATGGACTGGCAAAATTGTCATTTATGAGTGCCTTCCGCGACCTCTGCAACCAATTTGATAAGACATACAAAGAATCAACCCTGATCTAGTAGTTACCAATAATCATTACAAGAACATCTTCCTTCCTTGAAAGTATGAAACCTGAAGGCATCCCTTACAGTAATTTCTCTCCCTGTGATGGTTGCTATACACTTAATGAAACTGTGGCAGTCCCCACATATCCTAAGGTTCTTTACCACCAGTATGGGAGTCCCATCCTTTGTAGTAATCAGCCCAAATGCCACAGCAAGCTTCTCACTGTGATGTCCTAATCTCATTTCCCTCTCTTCTTCCTGCTCATCCTCCCTGATAAGAGCCCATCTGGTGTCAGGTACATAACCGGCGTCCCTCATCTTCTTCATGGTGCGCGCTAAAAATTCATGAACCTCCTTTATCCTAGGGTGTGAACCATCATCTGCAACAAACACATGAATTTCCTTCTTCACTTCTATCCAACTACAACCTGGTTTCTTCCTCACACCCCTTTCCTTCATCAGTTTTCTTACTGTTGCAACCTCGTCCCATCTTCCAGCACTTGCATACATCGTTGCAAGAAGTGTATAGCAAGCTGCATTAGCTGGTTCTCTCTTTAAAACCTCATTTGCCACCTTAACTCCAAGCTGTATATTCCCATATGTTCTACAAGCTCCGAGTAAAGATGACCATCCAATGGAACCCAGATCAAATGGCATCCTCTCAATCAGATTTTCTACTTCATCAAATCGACCAGCACGCCCCAAAAGATCAATCATACAAGAGTAATGCTCCTGTTCGGGTGTAATACTGAATTTTTCTTCCATCAGATTAAAATATCTATAACCTTGCTCCACCTTGCCAGTGTGGGCACAAGCAGAGAGGACTGAGATGAAGGTAATACTAGTGGGTTCATTATCAGTGTCAAGCATCTCTTCGAAGAGATTCAAAGCTTCAATGCTAAGCCCATGCTGGGCATAACCTGCAATCATTGAATTGAAAGAAACAGAATTTTTTTCAATCATTCTTGTAAATAGTTTCTTGGCAGCTTCAAGATTCCCACTTTTTGAGTACATGGCAATCAAAGCATTATCTACAGAAATCCTATTAGTTGGAATTTCAGATTTAATCACCAAAGAGTGAAATTGTCTGCCCTGTGCAGGTGAAGAGAGATTTGAACAGGCACTTATCACACACACAAAGCTGCAGTCATCTGGAGAATGACCAGCTCGCTGCATTTCCCGAAAACATTCTAAAGCCTCTTCCGAGAATTCATCTTTCTGGGAATAACCAGAAATCATGGTATTCCACAGAACCAAATCCGGGGCAACGACCAATTGAAACACTTTCCTAGCTGCGGAGACATCGCCACATTTTGAGTAAAGATCAACCAAACTGCTTCCAACGTGGGAGTTTTGCTCTAGACCACTCTTGATCACCTGGCAGTGAAACTGGATGCCCCCGCGAAGATCTTCCAAGCAAGTAAATGCTGTAATAACACTCGCCCATGTAAACATGTCGACACTCAGTCCCCTACGGACCATCTCTTGAAACAGTTTTACCGCCGTCGAACCTTCCTTGTGCTGTCCATACGACACAATCATGGAATTCCAAGATACCTCATCTGCAACCCATCCCATCCAGTAAAAAAGCTTCTCAGCATCGAGCAGAAACCCGTTATTACTATAACTACTAATCAATGCATTATTCACAGATACAAAAGAATCAAATCCGCTGGACACCACAAGCCCGTGCATCTGCCGAATTCCCCTTACGTCTTTCCAGCATGCGGTAATCACAGCAGACAAAGTGAACCCATCAACTTCCACTTCACATTCTCTCAATTTGGAGAACAAACGGACCGCGGATTCAGTGTCATGAACATCAGCATAGGCACAGAGAAGAGTGTTGTAGGAGACAAGATCAGGTTGGGGAATTTGGGTGAAGAGATGGTGAGCCATGTGGATTTGGGACTCTTTGACGTAGGCCGAGATGATGGTGTTGTAAGTGAAAACGTTTGGATGAGGAATTTCGTCGAACGCCTTGCGAGCTTGGTGCAGGAGTCCACATTTTGAGTAGAGGATGATTAAGTGATTGGAGAGGTAAGTCGAGGCTGGAACGAAGGACTTCACGTACAAGCTTTGGAGTGCCTTGCCCGTGGAGAGATCTCTGTTGTTGATGCTCAGTTTCAAAAGCTGGCGAAAGCGTTGGAAGTTGGCGTAGCTTTGGTTCATCTGAATAGCCCACGCCGGCGCGCCCCATCTCCTCTCTCTTCTTTCTGCAGTTTTATTGAGCTCGAATTTTTCTTAGTTTTTAGGCATCTACATCTTAATGGGCCTAGTTTAACTTGATTGATTGAACGGGCCGGTTTAGCAGTTTGGCCCAATTTTGATAATATTGATTTGAGGTATGTTTACATGTGTGTATATCATCGTAAACTTCCTGATGTAACATGGTTGCGTGACTCGAACTCAAAACCGATTCGAATTCCCGAAAATCGAATAGACCAAGTCTGATCAGGTTGAACCTGAACTCGGCCACTCAGTCCGAGTCGGAGGCGTGAAGTCCTTTTCCAGAAGGGACGACGCCGACGACGAGTCTACCCCTGATTCAACCCAGTACATCAATAATCCGAGTCGACTTAGCTGAGCGGCATCCTACTCAGTCAAATCATGCAACCATGGTTTAAATAAATAGGTAAAGAAACACCTGATATCTATTCTATTTCAAATGAAATGGGTGAGCACCGGCCAATGGGATGAACCTCTTGATAATTCCTTCAGTTACATGATCTTTTATATGTATTTCTCCTCCAAGAAAGGTACACACATCAGCATAAATGTACTATGTACATTCATTGTATCTTCAAATTACACATACTGAGTACTCATATTTAGTAATCTTCTATACTGATAAGCGATAAACAAAAACCAGTCAAAGCTGTTTGTGGGTCAAGATTCACTAGGAACCCATTTCTATGGCCTACCACAGATTAGCACCATGAACTTACTTCCACTGAAAGCAATACCATTGCAAGTGATTGTGGCCAATTGGAGGAACTCTTTTGAGCTAAGTGAGAGATCAATCCCTAAAATGATCACTCAGATTGACTTCATACACGCAGATTGGTAGCAGTATGGATGATGAGTGATACTTCAAATTCCTCACTTTGAACCTGCACTTGCAACATCTACTTATCACGGCAGTTCAGACTTCAGTACTCAAAAACTCTATTTACACTAAATTTTCTGAGGATGGAGTTTTGACTTGTGGATAGGAAGATGACGGAAGTTGGGTCAATGAGACCATCAAAGTCCATGAGGGATCGGATTAAAAAAAAATCCCACTTGAAGATACAAAGTCAAGGCTTGCAGTCAGGTTTGTCAAAAAGAAAAAAGCTTGCCCGGTTTTTCAGCATTAAAGCACAAGAGGAGGTATTTAAAATTTAAAAAGTACATTTTAAGATTTATCACTTCATTCTTGTACAAATTACAAACCAAGATTGATGAAGAACAAAGACCACCTCAAGCTTCAATGCAATGAACCATTCGGATGAAGTTCCGAATCATTCCCTATTTAATGGGACAAGTCTGTTGTGGCTCAGACAAAGTCAGACCGAGTCAGATCAGACCCGACTGGGATTTTAAAGAAGCCGAGGGGTCCTTGGCCATAAGGCATAAATTATGTATACAATGTGGTCCACTGAATGAAGTTAAATATCATAGACAGACTTTAGGAGGTCTAAGTCAGACATTCCAAAAGTTTATCCACAGTTCTCAGATTCTTTGTATTTAATAAACCAAATCTTTGTCATTGGCAGGACTTCTATAATCATGCTTAAGAAATCCTAACAAGTATAGCATAATCTTTCATTAAAATTAATTTTTATTTTTATTTTTGTAGTGATGAAGTACTGGAAATCATGGTCATCCGATTTGATTTACCTAGGACCCGACCCATATGAATGAACTCACTCTGATTATCATCTCATGCATTGATATTGTCCCAAGGAAGGAAATCTCAGATGCAGCTTATTGCTGAATCATGCAACTTGTCCAACCACCATCCCAAAAACAAAAGGAAAAAAGAGAAGTCAATAACTGAATCAAGATCCATATCACATTCCTCCATGAAAGAGGTCAAGACCTGAATCAAACAAAGATAATGCCAAAGACTTTCTAGATTGGTCTTGTTCCATGGGAAGCAGAAAAAATAATAGACAGTACTGAGAGGAACCAGTCCAGAGGGAAGGAACCATTGCCGTTTGTTTCTTTCGGTTGATGTCCGAAAGTCGTTACGAGCATTTAGATTCTGGACCTGGAGCATCAAAGCTTTACGTTCAACCATCTCCAGTACTCCATCACTAACCTGTGCTGGGGAGGGGGGGAAGTTTGCTATCCTCTTTTCTCAACCGTGATACTTGGGATTTCATTGCCACTTTGAAAAGAAGCAAGAGGAGGTGCACGTCAACAAAAGGGAATGAATGTTTGAAATGTGCTCCTCAAGCAATGGAACAACCACCACCCACAGAGTGAGCTACGCGTTCTTCTTCTTCATGATAACTATATTACCAGTTACCTCCTCTTTTTACAGTGGAGGTCGGTGGGATTTGTGGGACCACCGACACCTATAGCAGCAGAGGTCATTCCAGAGACATGTGGGTCCCTCCCTTACCCTTCCCTTCCATAGTGAAGCAAATGGGTTCGTGGAGATCCTTTCCTTCAAACAAGTTTTTTCTGCAAAGCTTATAAATCATTTGGGGTGAGAATGAAATCTTGGGTAGGTTTGAAGATGCTGATTTTGAGCATTCTAAGTTGTTTTCAACTGAAAAACATGGATGGCCCAAAGTGAACTACTCTAAAAGATATGTTTTCTCAAACCCTCTCCATTGAAGGGAGAATCAGGAACAGAATTCAACATAATCTCTGCTCGAGAGAGGCCCCTTCTAAGAGAAAGCAAGACCAAATTAAAGCACTCTTTTTGGCAGTCTCGAGATTGTTCTCCCTTTTCTGAACAATGATATCTTCAACTTCAACTTTAAGCTATTAAGAAAAGTGTTTGTGGGCTCCTAACTTGTAAAGACACCGAAAAAGCTCAGTTTGAACATTCGTATTTTGATTGTTTAGGTGGAAGTAAGCAACAGCAACACGTTCACTTTCTGCTTAATGAACATTTGTTGGACGTCCGCGACATGTTATGCTGTTTACAACTGACCCAAGCTGGTTGCTTTTTGTTTCCTCTTATGGAGAAGGTTGTGTGACAAAGATTAAACAACACCACACCACACGGTCCACACACCACAGGGTTTAGGTATGAAAATGGACAAAGATAAATGTGCTATAAAAAGGTCAGAAAAATAAATCCAAATTCAGAGACGTACCGTCACTTTCTTCTTCAGTGCTTCAGCTAGGAATTTCCGCAAACACTTCGATCTCTTTCCACAGAGCACCACCAGTGCGGCATAGCTCGCTTCAACGACTTCTAGAAGTCAGAGAAAGACATGTGGGTCCACCTCAAGAAGATCAATCGCAGTGTGTGGGACCCAAATTTTTGAGGTGCCATCCTTAGATGGGCCATGCCTTGTCTCCATGACAGAGTGCAACAGGGGAGAGAGTCATACCAGGTTGCTCCTCGCCAGGAACAATCGGCAAAGCTCGTCGAAATGTATACCCTACCCCTGCCTCCTCTAACACACGTTTCGAAACATGGTGCAGGTGGTTCTATGTTCCCACTCCCTGCATGTGCCACCCTCTGTGGCCTGCATGTGAGCTTCACATGGAGACCATCCCACGTTACCACCCTTGTCTCGGCGCCGCCAGCGATCTCCCTCCTCCGAGCCTTATTGCTGCAATTAATTGGGTTGTGGTCCATCGCCCTCTCCGGTCTCTCCAATCCTCCTCTCTGTTGCAAACCATATGCTGTGGGCCTCTTCCAATCCTCCCCAAATACACCCTCCTTCGCCATGTAAAACTCCTTCCTTGCACAAAACCCCTCGGCTAGGCAAATCCACAAACAGGGAATCTGCATCCCTCATTCAACAAATACGAATCACCTAACACAGCAAGAATCAAAGCTCTTTAATTTAATCATCTCCCTCACTCTGCTCTATTGTTTTGTTTTTTTTAACAGAAAACAACCAAACCAACATAACTTTACAGCAAACCCAAACATACCCACTCCAAATCCATATGTGAACACACTGCCAGAGTCTTCCTCCCGGTTGCTTAATCCCACTAGTTTAATTCCACTTCAAACCGATAAATTAAGTCAAAGCCAAGGAATTGTTTGGTGTAGCTGCACAGTCTTGTTTGTTAGGTAACGGAAAAGCGCGCTCCTCCATTTTTTTAAGTTCCCGGACGACGTGGGAAACCGTCCACGCTCCGTCTTCTTCTCCGAAGTACTCCGCCTCCTCCATGAGAGCGAGCGCCGAGCTTACGTGCGCTTCTCTCACAGAAAAGCCCTTTTTTCCGTGGATTATTCATTATTCACCGCTTAACGTGTTAAACGCGCAGCGGTCCCCCGCTCTCTCCAATCACACAAGCCCTCTCGAACTTCGATTCGTTAATAAAACCACAAACCCGGATTAATTATGTATAATCATTCGTAATGACAGGTCGTATTTCTGCTACTTTTACGAACCTCGAGTCCTTAATCTTGCTTACTTTAGCACATTTTTTTAGTTACCCGTAATTATTATACACGTGACGCGAATCACTGTCATTAATAGACACCGTGTGGGACCCATACACATTTCCCCGGGAAATCTGGACGTACTCCATGCAACGCTGCGTTGAACTGAAGCACATGGGGCGGAGGACCTGGAGGCGAGGGCACGAATGAGGAGAGAGCGAGCGTCACTCTCAACGCTTCCCCCCTCCCTTTTTTTTTAATTTTCCTTGTTAAAAAGCATCACTATCGGACGGTCGACATCGCAGGATTGGAGGCGCACGGGGCTGATAGCGACACCCGGATCCACACGATGGGAGGTCAATTTGGACCGTACGATTTACTATAACCGGAATCTCGAGCATCCGGAATTCAGCCTAGAGTGGGCCCGCATCAGCCCTCCACTCCCTTATCCACACGTGTGACGTTCTTTCACATCGGAAGAAAAAAAAAAATCCAGAAGGAACGAGGAAGGAGGAGGAAGGGTTGAAAAAATCGCAACGTAAAAGCTCGGCAGCTTTCGCGGAAGTCATCTTCTTCTTACGTCGAGGGTGACGCTATGATTTCTTTCTTTCTTCTTCTTCTTCCCCGCGGTTCTTACACTGTGTGAGAATTTAGAAACGAAGTGAAGAAGCAGAAAAGACTAGAAAGAAAAGCTGCTTGCTGCGCAAGGGAAGGACGTGACCCACACCTCTTTATCCAATAATCCATCTCCGCCGCCTGAGAAACCGACGGGAGGAGCGAGCGCTTTTGACAAAAGCACTGTACGAAGTCGGTCGAGAAGCCCCTGAAACGTCGCCTCCCTCTCACCGCCGACCGCCGCCAATTCCGGTCCCCCTTCCCCCCCCCTCCCACCCCTAATAAATATATTCCCGTCTTTGACCGTGTGTACATATCGTCTCTGCGAAATTAAGCCGACGATAATTTTAAAAATCTGTAAATATTAATTAATTTCAATTCGAACTCGATCGGTACAAGAAGCTGTTACAAAAACTCTCTTACATGCAAATGCTGGGATAAATGCAAGGTCGCTTCGCATCCACATGGATCGAGCGCTTTTCCGAGCAATTAAAAATGTAAAAGAGAAAAAAAAAAAAGAAGAAGAAGAAGAAGAAGAAGAGGATATGGGTCATGAAGATATCGAAAAACGTAGATACACGTTCGTTTCGTTCACACTAGCTAACGGTCCGTTTCGTGGCCGGCGGAGGACGATAGCCGGAGAACCCACTTCGTCAAACGGAGCTTCCTCGAGCTCCCGCTCGACCGCCGGAGATTCGACTCGCTGTAATTGGATTCCAAAAAAGACTTCAGTCTCTGGACGGCGAGATCGAGTGTGTCCTCGGACATGTTAGCGAAGCAGACCCGGAACCACCCCGGTTCGGTGCAATGGCACGACGACCCGGCCGAGATGTTCAACCCGACCTCGAACAGTATCTTCTTCCACAACTCGATCTCCCCCGCCACCGTCTTGGAACTCAGCAGGTGCCTCATGTCGACCCAGCAGAACAACCCGGCGTTGCTCCTCAGGCACCGTATCCCGGCGGCTTCGAGACCGGAGACGAGCCTGTCGTGACGCGAGCGGAGCCGCCGCCGGTTCTCGACGACGTACTCGGCCGTGAACTTCTCGTCCCCGAGCATGTTCGCGAGCAGGTACTGCGTCTGCGACGAGACCAAACCGAAGCTCGACATTTTGGTCGCGGCGGAGATGACCAACTCGTTCTCCGAGTAGACCGCCCCGACTCGGAACCCGGGGAGGCCCAAATCTTTCGAGAGGCTGTACACGACGTGGACTTGGTCGCGGATCTTTTCCGGGTGTTGGGAGGCGTTGAGGACTTCGACGACGCTGACGAAGTCGGAAGGGTGGAAGACGGTGCCGGAGTAGATTTCGTCGCTGATAAGGTGGATGTTTTTGGCGGAGACGAAGCGGAGGAGGAGCTCCAGCTCGGGTCGGCTCGTCGTCGTGCCGAGCGGGTTCGATGGGTTGGTGATGAGGACGCCTTTGACTCTTAGGTGGCGTTTCTGAGCTCGCTTGTAAGCGTCCTCCAGTGCAGTTTCGGTTATTTGGAAGCCGTTCGAACTGGAGCAGTGGATTGGGACTATTTCGACCCCGGTTCTCCATTTGAGATCGCGATCGAAACTGTAACATTTTGAAAAGAAATTGAAATCAGTATTAGTGGAGCTCTTAAGCATTGTCTGTGATTAAGGTTAAACAATTTGCGAGCGAATATCGAAGAACTTACCCAGGGTAGTAAGGGGTGGGGAGAAGGAAGGCGTCGCCGGCTTCGGCGAGGCAGAACATGAGGGTCTCGTTGGCCGAAGTTGCACCGGCCGTGAGGACGATCTTGGTGGGGTCGAAGCTCACTTTGTTTCCGCGGATTTTCGACATGAATTTGGCAATGGCCTGGGGAAAATTAATAAATACGACAAATTAATTAAGTCTCGTTATAAACAGCTCGATCGAAAGAATTAACGATACATTAATCTGGATGGAGAGGTATTTGATCGTGTTGATCAGGAACTTACATTCTTGAAAGCGGGCATGCCGTGATAGTCTTGGAAGAGAGCGAGCTCTCTGAAGACGGACTGATCGCCGTTCTTGAACGTGGCAGCGTCGGGGTTGGCCGCGAGCCATGATTCCAGTATATCGAAAGATAGCTGTTGATTCACGAAGAAAAAAATTAAGATGAGAATAACGAATTAAGAAGACAACCTTTAATTGATTAACCTTCTTTTTTTTTTTTTTTTTTTTTTTTTTGGTTTCTCATTGCTCAAATGGCAGCATGCATGAAATGATGAAAAAGTGTCAAAAAGCCGAAAGAGGAGAAAAGAAAAGAATGATCAAAAGATACAAACCTGATTCTCTGCGAGGCCCATCTGTATAATCCCGGCCGGATTGCTGACTTCATTGTATGGGTTTTTCTCGTACTCCTGCCACCCCAGAAAGTATGAAGAGTCCTGCCCGTGCGAGTTACACGTGGCTTTCCGGGAAAGCAGCTGTTGCTTCATCGTCTTTCTTCAACCTAGCTAGCTAGCTTCTGATATGCCAAAAAAAAACCTAATACCAGAGAAGAACGAAGAATGAAGGCTGCAGGAATTAGGAGTAGTGAGGAGGAGGCGAGAGAGGGAGAGAGAGAGAGGTAAAGAAGGAAGAATGAGAAGAAGAAGAAGGAAGGTTGCTTTGGGTTTTTTGGTGGGTTGTCGAAGTCTGGTGTGGATTGGAGGAGTGTGGAGGTATATATATAAGAAAAAATTTCGGGGAAGATTTGAACGACACGAAAGTTTTGACCGGGGCATGTTGCTTAATATGAGAATTAATAGAGACGATGGAGAGAGAAGAAAATATGAACAATGAACAAATAATAATTAAATGATTCGTCTTTGGTGAGTGAGAATGAGATGTTGTAGAGAGAAAGAGAGAGAGAGAGAAAATTGAAGGGGTAGCTGCCGACAGAAAATCTGAGAGGCCATGGCCCTCAGTCGCGATAGCCATGCAGCCCGGGTCGGGGCTGCACCC
This sequence comes from Aristolochia fimbriata, assembly GCA_019845555.1. Taxonomy (NCBI): domain Eukaryota; kingdom Viridiplantae; phylum Streptophyta; class Magnoliopsida; order Piperales; family Aristolochiaceae; genus Aristolochia; species Aristolochia fimbriata. The sequence goes on along the minus strand of CM034084.1, from coordinate 20,294,375 downwards.
TCCTCCGATGCAACCCGGGACCCACTGCCATCGAAGCGATGTCGGCCCTCGGATTTTGCCTTCCCCGGCGCGTCTTGTTCGCTTCCTCCGCCCAACCCAGCAAAAATAACCTCTCCACGTCTAAATCGATCCATCTTTCCCATATTTCTCTCTCTCTCTCTCTCTCTCTCTCTCTCTCTCTCTCTCTCTCTCTCTCTCTCTCTCTTGTTCTCTCTCTCTCTTGTTCTCTCCATTTCTCTCTCTCTCTTGTTCTCTCCATTTCTCTCTCTCTTGTTCTCTCTCTCTCTCTTGTTCTCTCTCTTGTTCTCTCTCTCTTGTTCTCTCTCTCTCTCTCTCATCATGATCTGACCATTTAAAGTATAAATGAAACCCCCTCTCCATTTTAATTTTCTCGACAATTTTAATCAAGGCTTAAATCATCATCTTTGCAGTTCATCTGGCTAGTACAGTAGTATGCCTTTCTGGAGACCAACAGCCGCAGTTTTCATCGGCAGCTCCCGGATTTCGACTTACCTATATCTTGCTTTCTGCTCTTCATGCATCTTTCGGTAATTTTTTAATTAGTCATGATATAGGACGACTCCATTAAAGCTTTTGATCAGACCTCTCTTTCGGGTAAAAACTCTCTGTCACCGAGGGTTAATTACTTCAATGGGGAGGAACCCAGATCGGGAAACATTATTTAGAAAAACTTGGCTTCTTCCTCCATATAACAATTAATGAGAATATAATTTTCAAGGGTTTAATTGGTTTCTGGGAGGCATGCAGGGTGTAGATCGATGGGCAAGTTGGCATGTTGTGAAGACCCGGATCGTCGAGGCTGGGACTGGTTTAGTAAGACCAACTTCAATGGGTCCCTTCCTGCCGGGGGAACCCCTCACTTCACTCCAAAAAACCTTGATTTTTCGATGCTATGACTTGGGGAGACTTTGAGCCCTTTTGTTTCTTTCTTTATTTCGTTAGCATGTCATTTAAAATTTGACATGGGTGGGACTCGTTTATGCCCTAGGAATTAGGATAGGACCCTATGTACAAACATTTGGTCACATTAATTTATTCCTATATATATCCAATACGACCACATTAATTAATTTAATTCTTTTTTTTTTTTTTTGTATTACTACTATACTAGTATGTTGAGTCTGAGTTGAATTAGAGTCAATTAGATAGATTAATTTACAATGAAAATAGTGTATCGGTTGTCTAATATTTCTCAAATATAACAAAGATGAACCTGCTTATTAATTATCTAGTTAGCTTGTTTAAATGGTTAAAGAATTAGTTCATTGTATTGAGTACATTTTTGCATTTTTATGTTTTTAAAAGATTCCGAATGTGATCGTATATGATACTAGCTAGGAACTAGTTATATTACATGTCTAACGATAACTAATTCGATTTTAAGTAACACTCCATATGACTACATGCGGTGGTTCATATACATATCATTTTAAAGAAACATTCCATGTGATACACGATACGATTACGTATCGGATTTTTTAATTTTAATTTTTCTAATTTTTTTTTATAGTTATATATATTCGAGAAACGTGTCAGTTGTTTTCTTATCGGATTTAAGGGTATTAAGATGAGACAAAGTATCGGTACAAATTAACACCCTATATACATATGGGTCTTTAATTTGACTGCAACTTGATGTATATGTATATATGTCCTTAAATGAACATTCCAGTGTGGTCCAGACCAATATATATATATATATATATATATATAAGAAGACACATATATATGATCGATAGATCTTAAGTTGGGAGCCAAGGGCTGAAACATTTGGAAGCTAGCAATATTATTGATTGAAAGAGACGAGTCGTCGTAGAGTTTTAAGAGCTGGAAGCATGGTTGCTGGGACTCCTCAATTTAATTTGAACCAAACTCTCCTTATACCTTGGTTGACTCCGTATGAAATTAAAATGAAAGTGATAAGTTTCCACTTGCTGTCGTGACTCATAACCACATTTGTCAATCTGGTCCAAAGTTCTTCTCATGACTAGGGGTTGACACTTGACACATCCAAATAATTGGACCCCACTTGCTCTAATGGAAACGTTAATGGGGTCCAATGCCAAGAGATTAGGGATAAGCGAGGATATGTTGTGATGCTAGGAAGCATGAATATACCATTTATGGTACATATTTAAGCTTGGGGATATTGATGCATTATGTGCCATCAAATCTAATTTGATTTATATATTAAGGGATAAATATATTATTACTTTGGCGCCTGTTTGGTGCGGACAAAAAGACTTAGGAAAAAAACATATTCTAAAAATAACTAATAACCCTTCTTGTATATCTAGCTATATCTATCGGTTTTATATTAATCAGATGGTAAGAAAATTTCCTATTTTAATTTGACAGTTCATGCCTAAAAGAATATTAAAAATGAGTTTCCAATAACATATAAGGTGGGTACTAATTAAAATTGGTTATTGAGATTTTATTGAATAAAAACCTTAATCAGATAATTAAAAATATACATTTTTTTTTTTATGATTTTATTTTCTTTAGAGATTGACAAATTAATACTCCCTTATTAATTATGTTGATTTTTAAGAATGCGTGAGATATTAAATTTTTCATCTCCTAGGGAGAAACAAACAAAAAGAAATAATTACGAATAAATTTGATTACAAGTAAAAAAAACTATCTAAATTTTACCTTAAAGAGAAAGAAGAAGCTAAAAAATCAAATTAAAAAGTACTGAAACCTGGTCTGCACCATTTTGGGGTGCCAAAGTGGGTGTCTCTGCTGAAAACCAGTGTCACTTACATCAGTGTCAGATAGAACTAGAAATAGAGCTAGAAGAGAGAGATTAGGCCAGGAAGCTGGGTTCATAGATCTAAATTATTGTGTATGGCTCTTGGGAAGACAGCTTATATTAATTATGCTGTCACTAAATACTAAGCAATTCCAGTTTTGAAAAGATAAAGGATCATATTTCAAGCAGACACACCAAGCAAAGAGTAACTGAGCAAGCAAGACAAAGAAACAAAGGGGAAGGATTCTGAGCAAAGTCTTGTATGGATATATATTGAGATTTCAAGCAGACAACCTAAAAATTGTCCCTTCAGTAATTTAGTGTTTTGGCCTTGACACCTTGTCACTAGGAAGAGATTCCAATCCCTGTTAAGATCTAATCACTTGTTTCCTTAGGGTGGAACCCTCCACTGTTTAGAGGGACCCAGCTCGATTTTGGCTTTCTTTGTCTTCTTATGGCTGGACCCCTCTGGTTTGCCTCGTTTGTCTCCATAGATCTGAGTGAGACAGGCCATTAATTGTAGAGTATAAATCCATTTTTCTAAATATGTTTATTATTTTCATTCGATGCATGATTTGGTCAAGTACTACAAATTTTCTTCTCATTCGAAGAAGCCAAACTGGATTGCCGTGCTAGCTTATTCTTGTCATGGCCATTGACACGGATGTGACTTGAAAATAATAGTACTACTGTTCATTTTCATGACTTACCGTGCATTCTTAATTTCATATAGCCTTTGAAACACACAAGCAGTACTAGATTAATTAACACGAGTTAATGAATAAGAACTAAGATTGACTCAGTTGCTGCTATTCATATATATTATAGCTTATGATCACATCATAATATATGCATACTTAAAGTGGTGATTTTCTTGAACCGCGGTGTTGTGACCAGTTGCTGCCAATTGATTTGAAAGACGGCGGTGCTGTTGTAGTCAAGATCGCTTGACCTGATCATGCATGACTATAAAATGGGTGATCTCTATTCTATATATAGAACCAGAACTAGAGAACCCCTAATAGCTAGCATTGAGAAATTAATTCGTAGTAAAAGGATGTTGATTTGTTTACTAATCACAACATAATTTCATGAAAATAAAACAATTATTAAAGACATGCATCTCTACCTAGTTTTTTTTTTTTTTTTTTTTTTTTTTTTTCTGGTTTTTTAATTTAATTTTTTAACTTGGGAATGTGTTTTTTACTAGCTTTCCATTGCTTAATGGGTGGACTGGAATAATTGAGAGGCCACATGGGTTTGTAGGAGAAGAAGGGTTACTTTCATGTGAGAAGCCTCCTTCAATATTTGCTATCTTCCCCACACACAGTCACACACCCTTATTGGTTTTTGGGACCATTTTCCCAAATAAATGTGCCCTCCTCCTTTCAACCTGATCCCTATTCTCATGATCCCTTCTCTCATTCCAGACATGCATGGGACCTCCTCCTCCTCTCCCTCCTAGCTCCCTCCTCTTCCTCCCTCTTCACTCACCTTAATTTGGCCCCCACAAGCCTCTAGCTGCCACTGCAAGTACTGCCACTTCAACTTTTATTAATCCTCTCCCCTCTTGCTACAGTACTACAGTTCTACTTCAAACAAATTCATATCCAGTTTCTTCTCCAGCCAGTCCCACCACCATTTGTCAACTAAAATTACAGCTACCCACTAGCGACCTTGACCCTGTAAACGCACGGAAGCACAGAGAAAGGGACCCAAGAGAGTGAGAAGAGGGAGTTGGTGGCCATGGAAGTCTTCGTAGGCGAAGCTTCGAGGTAGTACAGATCTTCACTGTTGAATTCAAACGATGATCACCGAAATATATACATATATATCAGTGAGAACATGTACAGTCAAAAGAGTGCCATTAGAAGTAGCATACGATCTGATAATTAACTAGCCTTTGACAGCTCCCCCTTGTGTGTACGTATTATTATCGGACACCATGTTTTGGTGGCTTAATCAACAACCCAACACCAAATGACAGCTCTCACACGCCATTGTTTCTCCGTCAAATTAAAACTCACCTCCATTAATTAATTAACAATCAAGCAATTCGTAGGCTTAATTTGATGATCTAGATCAGCTGCTACGTAGTACTACTGATCATCGATCAAGGCGCTGAAGCGGCTTAATTATCAATCAGAATTAATTATCGAAACCCGGGTTTCGTTTTAGGATTTGATGCATGCCCACGGGGCGTCGTGGAGGAATTGAAAGAGGGTCGTGCATGTTGCTGCGGCATGGAGGGCAGATGGTCATGGGATGATATGGCACAAATTGTCTGTACGAATCGCCATTGTCGAGACCATTATGGGGGTGACTGTCTCGGCTTTGGTTAGATTGGTACCACATTGATGGGATGGTCATGGCACCATCACCGGACCCACTTTACAAATATGGGTCCCATTTACACTTGAACAAGGTAATGTCATCCTGCTAATCAAAGCCTGGCAGAAGGACCCACCCAGTGACTAGTAAATTGTGACCCCTCTTATGGCTGTCACAAAGACACAAACAAACAAATTAATATGACCCTAGATTTTACTATTTTTGACTCCATTTTTTCTTTGGAAAAATTCCCTTTAATCGGTTTTATTGACATCATTTTTATTGATTAATATATAATTTAATATTTTATTTTCTTCTTGTCATGTATGCGCTTGTCCTTTGAAACCCTTTTCTCTTATCTTCTTTGACTTTCATTATTTTTGTCAGCCTGGAAAATTTGCCCTAAAAACATTTATACTGAAAATGGGTGTACATATATAACAAATAATATCTTTGCCCTTTTTCGTTGATACATAAATTCAGGAATATATTTCTTTTTAGAATGGAAATTAACAATCGATTTGAGGCGCCATTGGATCGATCGAAATTGACGAATCTGTGGGGTTTTTGTGGATTAATATTGAGCTGTAGCTGGGGACCTGGGGACCAACTAATGAGCAGCTAAGCATGTAGAGGAGTGAGATTCCTAAGGTGAGTATTATTGGAAATATGATTCAGCCTTGGACAACAATTATTTCTGTCTGTCCTTTACACAATCCTTGAAGAGGACTACTGTTTGATGAAGACTGGAGTTGGACTATGGATAGTTATAATCGATCGCTTGTTTGCGCCTCGTTATATATATATATATATATATATATATATATATATATATATCACCTTCTCAGGATTTAATCCTTTCACTTCCCAATTGTTTTTTCTCCCTATGGATACCTGATCACGTTCATAATCAACTCGTTGCACCCACACATGCAAAAGAATAAGAAGAAGATCGAAGAAATAGAAGAAAAAATAACAAAGAATATTACTACTGTAAAATGTAAATCATTCTAATTCTACTAATGCAAGCTGGTTTTTTAAGAGAGTACCATATTTTAATGTTGGTAGACAAAAATAGAATCTGCAAGATGAAAGGATAGAACCTTTTGTGACTTCTAGATCATGTTTTTGGTCTAAAGAAGAAGTTCAATTCATTGTTTTTTAATATATGTAGAAGTGTCCTAATCACTCTATTTCTTCTAAGAACAAGAGAATGTCTTTTAAAACGGAAATCAATGGTTGTTGAAGTGATATTTTGATATTTAATATCCCACATATACCAACTAATTAAATCTCTCTCTTGCAAATATATATGCTTATGAAATAGCTCAACATGTTTGTCACATGTCACGTATATATGTTGTGTATCCGGTGATACGTATCACATGTTCCATAGAACATATAGACCGACCATTAATGATATTGCATGTATCCATTAGCCGAAAGCGATATCTATAGCAATAAATTTATGTCATCCTACATCTATGCAATGAATCTTGGTTGTTCATAAAAAAATATTCTAGAGATTATATATATACAACAATTAGATCTTAAACTATATCTAATATATGCATTAAATGTATGTCCTATATATGAATCTTGGTAGTTACTAATTAAAGAAATATTTTAGAGATTGTATACAAGAACATAATTAGTTGTTAACCATACACTAGATATTAGTAGAGAGGGAGGACTTTGCGAGTTTAGCACTACCGATGTGGGCGAATCTTGAACAAGAGGTGTAATTAAAACTCGATTGATTTTAATTGATATTAATTCACATAATCAATTAATAGATAAAATATTATTTAATAAAAGGATAAATTAAGTTACAAATTGATAGCACCAATAGTATATATGGAGGTTGAGTAATAATTCTTGATGTAATTAGAACTTGATTAATAGTAGTTGATGTTAATAATTCACATAATCAATTTATAAAAAGAATAATGATTAGAAAAAAAAAAGATAAAAGATAAAGTGACAAATTGATAGTTACAATATTGGTATGGAGGTTGGAGCAAGACAGTTTTTGGCAGTTGAGAGAAACCCTAACAGTTATGTCAGTTGTGAGAAATCATTTGGAACCTCAACCGCCAGCATGCAACAACCAGATAATATATTTTGCCCAATGCAGCATCAGCAGCATCAGCTGCATCAGCAGCCATATTCATGCTCTGATCAGACATCACCCACCTCCTCCCCGTCCCCGCCATTTTTATTCTTTTTCTTCTCTCTCTGTCTGAAAATGGAAAAAGAAAACATATATATGTGACGTATAATGAAATCATTATAATCTTCTCCATGGACCATGATCAGACCCATACCTACCACGAGAGCACACACCGTAAAAAAACTGCTCCCTGACAAGGAGAGGCCGCTTCAGTGAAGACTCCAATCATATTCCCAGATTAATTCAAGCTGGAGTACTCGTATTGAATTGCTGCAGAAGAGCTACCTGCAGCAGCTTCAGCTCACCCATATCTTGGTGACAATGATTGGCAGGGGCGCCGCGACGCCCATACCGGCCGCCCGGCGATGAGGTTTTCCGTCGCTCGCAGCATGCAGGCCGCCGACCACTATCGTTATTCGTCAATATATATATATATATATATATATATATATATATATATCGATGTACCGGCCGGCCATGCATGAGGGGTGTTGCAGGAACCAATCATCCCTGCAACATGGGCAGAAAATTTACGTTCACGAGGGGTGTTGCATGGGAAGGGGCTTTAAAATATGGGGAATATTAAAGATGGAGATGAAAGGGTGAGGGTATCCCAGTGTCCCCTACGTTGCCTGTATTTCTCAGGTACCCTACCCTACACGTGAAACACGAAAAGGTAGGCCCACCCCCGCCCCCGGATTTTCTTTCTTTTACGTACCTTTTTTTTTTTTGTAGGTTTTTTTTTCCTTCTTGGATGTATATATATATGTTACGTACTATAGTCAGAATGGACTATAAGAGAAATGAGGGGATATATGTATGATTAATTTTCCTTATGTTAGTACTTGTTTTAGGTACGCAGTGAAACATATATATAGCTAGTGATAAATGTGGTCATGTGTTGTTAGGGCAGGACCCCGTGGAGGGGGAGGCGGGTGAGTGTCACGGATAGGGACACTTTGAAGTTGCATGCAAGGTAGGGACCAAAATGGTTTTGTTTTAGGTACACACACACACACATATATATATATATATATATATACTTGTCAAAACAATTTGGAATTTGGATCGAGAGATGTTTAATCAAGAACCTAATTTGTTTTCTTTTCCTCCGTACTAATACCCTGTCATGTTTGCATGGGTAAAAAGTTTCATATCTCAAAAATGATTTAGGTTTCTGTCGGTTGGGGCGGTAGGCTTGCTTCTTAAGTGCTTAGCCTTTTTTATAGCTAAAAAATTTTATTTGTCATGATTAATATTAATATCATGACATGATAAAAAATAATACTCATTTTAGTAAGTTGAATGGTGGGGTTTCTCAAGCTTTATATATATAAGAAAAGATCTTCTACACTTACGTGTAGAGAATTTTTCTCTACTACACACTTGTTAAAGAAGAAAAGGCGAGTCATTGTCGTAAATGTGAGAGGTATTTTTATAAAAAGTGAATAAAGATGTGAATTACTTTTAAAAAAATGCCTCTCCTTCTGTATTTGAAACTAGAGTGTAGAGAACTTTTCTTGACACGCGCGTAAGTGTGGAGTAGTCGCCTTTATATATATATATATATATATATATATATATATATATACACCTGAGTCATGACTAATAGAAATGGTAGATATATATATTATTAGATTTTGTTTTCTTTTTATGGGATTTGGAGGAGGAATGTGGGGATGTTTTTTCTTTGGCTCAGTTGTTTGATTATGTAGGGCAGCCATATATAATAACTATGGTGTTTGCTTAGGGCACAACCCAATGGAGGGGGAGGCGGGCCGATGTCGGGGATTGGGACCCTTTGTGTAAGGAAAGAATTAATCACATTCGTCTCATTTAATTAGGTACACTCATGGAAATTATTAATTTGGATCATATATAGATGTTCAATCAAGAGCTTTTCTTTCTCCGTACTATCGTCTTTGCGTGGTTAATTAAAATGTCTCACATCTCGACATGTTTACATTTTTATGGAGGTCTTAGTATAATCCTCCACACCATGCTCTTTAAAAATTTCGAACTAATTAGGATTAATCAGATAATTGAATCCAAATCTGAAACGGGCTGCTTTTTATTTTACAACATTAGCCCATTAAACTAGGCTCTGGCCCATATGAGTTACTACTATAGAGGTCTTATAAGTAGGCCTAGTAACAAGCCTCTTGCCCCATTCCCCCAAATCCACCTAGCTTTACTTATTTATTAATGGGCTACTATATCTGGGCCTTTCTTGCTTGTACTGAAAAGGGAGTTCCCATAGGGCAAATCCACCAAACTTTACTTATTATGTAATGGGCCATATATCTTTGGGCCCATTTTTCTAGTAGTGACAGTGGAAGTTCCCTTTGGGAAAATCCACCAAACCTTACTTATTATGTAATGGGCCATAATATTTCTTGGGCCTATCTTTCTAGTTGTGACAAAGGGAGATCCCTTAGATCAAATCCACCAAACTTTACTTATAAATTAATGGGCCACTATTTTTGGGCCTATATTACTTGCAGTGACGAAGGGAGTTGCCTTATTACAAATCCAACAAACTTAACTTATTCCTTAATGGGCCAAAATATTGGGCCTTTCTTTCTTGTCGTGACAAAGGGAGTTCCCCCAGAGCAAGTCCACCAAACGCTACTTATTCTTCTGTGGCCCAAAATATTTGGGCCTTTCTCACTTGTAGTGACGAGAGGAGTTCACTTAGAGCAAATCCACCAAACATTTCTAATATATAATGGGCCATTATTAATGGGCGTTTTATGCTTTCTTCTAGTGACAGAAGGAGCTTTCGTAAGCCATTTGGCCGGGGCCCAGTATTCGTGTTTCGAACGTCGAAAGGCTCGAATCGAACTGCGTCTTCTTCTATGGTCGCTCTCTCGCCCTCTGCACCTGGAGTATGTTCTCGTATCGGAGCTGAACTTCCTGGGAAAGTCTTCTATCGATTTCCATTGTTGATAACATCTCTCGTAGGATGATATCATAGGTGAATCCGAATTTCAGGCATTCTTCCACGGTTTCCGGCTCATAGTGCGATGTTCAGAGCCGCCTCTTTCCTTCGAACATCTCTGCTTCGTCCCCTCCCACATACTCTCTTCTCTGGCCACCCTTCTTCTTGCTCTTCGGTTTATTCTTTGGACGCCACAAATTTTTCCGGCTTTCAAACTTCCCCGCCAGCATTATCCTTCCTGTCCCACTTTTCTAGCTCTTCGCGCCGGAAAGCAGATGATGCGGATGACTCTGATGATGTGTTTGTACTCAACAGAGATCCAAAGGCACCACCCAGGCTTTTTGTGATTCAACCAAAGCTTCGCTCTGAGAAACTTTTGGAGGACAAGCTTTCGGAAGCGTTGAATCTTGCCAATTCTCTCGAAGAGCAACGAGATGTGAATATAGATGGAGAGCCTGAAAAGAGAGGACCTCCGCCTCATCTTATTGTTCAGAACCCTGCTGCCAGAAAAACTCACGCAGGTATGTGCCATGGATGGCACTCTGTTTGAGCCTTTTTTGTTTTCTGCATCCTTCGTTAGTATATCCAGAAGGGGAAGTAATGCTCTGGAGGTAGGAATTTGATGTCTATATCGAGAAAAAATGATGCTTTTCATGTTTGCACGGAGCACTACTGTGTTTCGGTCGAGTTAGAAGTAAACTTTTTTCGGCAGTTGTAGCCTATTGACAACTGATAAAATAGGATTCACTTAGCTTCGGATGCCTATTGCTCCCATCATACTTGTTTCAAGAATCAACACTCAAACCTAGATGTGAACCTCAGATGATTTAAAAGGATTGCACTACGTGGGTTCCTGAGCACTAAAATGTTCATCACTATATCATAGAGAGATATAAGAACTATGAATGACTGGATTTTTTTTCTTGTTCTAGATACATATTTTGGACGAGGAACAGTTGATACCATCAAATGCAACTTGAATGCTGTTCAATCAGAGGCAAGGACTCATTCTTTTTCACTCAAAAGTATATTCTTTTAATTTTTTATTTTTATCTGTGTTTGTTTTTTAGAACAGCCTATGCTTGTGCAGTTGTTCTTTAATTGTCAAACGTCTTATTCTGTGCTGCCCTATTTTTATGAAAGACCAGATGACAAAGCATTGCCACCAATCTGCCCAACTTCTTCATTTCGTGATTTAGAAATTCTAACTTCTTAAAGATTTTTGCCTCTTGAAATTTTCATTAATCAGTATATCTTTAACAGGGTGGATTGGACGCTATCTTTGTAAATACCATTCTTTCTGGCATCCAGCAACGTAATTTGGAGGTAAGTTGTGTCTGTACAGTTATTTCTATGAAGATTTCTCAACCGAGGAAATAGTGATTACAGTAATATTGATGAAAGCTTTATTTTTATATTCCAGCGAGCATGGGGAAAGCCTGTCTTGGATCGGGTGGGGCTTATAATAGAGATTTTCAATGCTCACGCCCAAACCAAAGAAGCGAAGCTACAGGTCTCATGAAGCCTATTGTGAACTGCCAGATCTATTAACAGCTGAAACCTATCGTGATAAAAACTTTCTTAGGTCCAATATTTAATCTATCAATATTTCTGTCGTTTTTATGCAACAGTCGGAGCTGGCTGCTCTTATGTATAGGAGGACAAGACTGGTCCGTGTCCGTGGGACTGATGGGCGTCTGACTTTTGGAGCAGATGGAGAGGCTGAGGTCGTCAGTGCTCGAGGGTAAGATGTCTAATTAAGTGGTATATGATATTTTTGTTCAAGGAATAGGATCTTTTAATTTTCTGAAGTTCCTAATGATGGTGGCTTGCTTGCAGGAGAGGGAGTGGAGGACGTGGTTTTACTAGTGGTGCTGGAGAGACAGAACTGCAGCTCCAGCGTACAAGGTGAGTTATGTACTCCTAATTCAGAATTCTTTTCTACTTGGTCTCTGGCATGACTTCTCTAGGTCATTGGGAAATGTTCTGAATTCCCCATATGGTCTAAGGCTATTTAGTTCTATTTGTAAATATATACTTTGTTGGAAACCTAAAGTGTGGCACCAGGCAGAGCTATGTTTTCTATTCTTGAAGAGTTTCTAGGATGGTCTAGGCAGACGTGTCATTTCTTCCTTCAGGCATCTTGCTCCTATGCCCATGATCTATGGTATCTAAGATCAAGCATTGCAGTGCAAGCTTGATTAGGAAATTTAAGTACTTGAAAATCCGGGGCCTTTGACATTGTGATTTAAAACTGCCCCTTCTAAACTACATGAACATGGGAGACAACGAAATTTGCATCTAGGCTATTGCATATACTTAATTATATTGTCTTTCTTCTTTCTTATGAAGTCATATAATTCAATGTTTGTGAAAGAAAAAGAATCTGCATGCATTATTTTTCAGAAAACAGTTCGTATTTTGCTCCCCAAGCTTGACAAAGTAAGCTCTTTTCTTATGTAACCCAGAACCCGTGACCTCCTTGCAGTTTCATCTTTGAACTGATCTTATGCAATCTGTTCTTCTCTGTTACACCTTGCTTCTCCCATAAAAATCAACATACTATCTAAGTTATAACTTTTGAGTTTAAGCTTACATCCTTATTGACATCAATGCTGAATCCTGTACCATTTACTCTTTTGCGGCCCTTAAATGCCTTCCGAACCATGTGTATTAGCATTTCAAATTTTGTCTTGACAATTCACATGGGGATGAGGAGCCAGTTGAAAAACCGTGAATATTCGTTGGAGATAGTATTGTTTTCTGTATATGGTACTTCACTATTTGTGGTAGATGAAAAGTTGTTCACAGGATGAAAAAATAGCAAAAGTAAAACTGTGGTAAGTTGGCAAGATTGAAATTTTTTAAAAGACATGAAACTTGTTCTTCTCTTTGCTAAAGCTGGTAGCGGGTGATATTTTACTGAAGGTGCTTAAGATTCTTCTGAATGTTTCATCTATTCCTCGAAATGTCCTTTAACTATAACTTTTGACATCTGGATCTCTTTCTAATACTCCTTTAGATTGTGGTTCTCAGAATCTTAGAACGGCGGAATCATTTATTATCCCAAATTGAAGAGGTTCGGCGAACTAGAGCCGTGCAACGTGCAGCGCGCAGGAGGCGTGGTGGCTCACATGGTCAAGGCCTTGCTACTGTTGCTGTGGTTGGGTATACCAATGCTGTAAGTTATCAGGAATTGCTTAATACCAATGCTGTAAGTTATCAAGAATTGCTTATTCTTCACAATTTGAGGAGAGACATCTGTGGCATCTGATATGGTTCAACATTTTTCTTGGTTGGATTAGCCTCAAACAGATGTGCCTCAAACCACAGGCGGTTTTATTTTGTAAATAATTACTCATAAAGTTAAAAATTTCCGGTTTTTTTACAGTATAGAGAAAGATTGCGATGGCTGATCTTTATCTGCACCAGTTTTTTGGAACTTGAAAATGAAAAGCTGAGGAAAAACAATCTAACAAAAAAGAATTGGCTGTTGCTTTGATTTTCTTGCAGGGAAAATCTACTCTAGTTAGTGCTCTGTCAGATGCTGATCTATATAGTGATGATAGGTAAAGGCTATTACCAGCATTTCTCCTGTGTACCGAATTGTTAGTCTTTTACATTTTTAAAAAGATTTTACCTTTTCTTGTTGTTCAAAATTTTTGTTTGTTAAATTTTGCAGATTATTTGCTACTGTGGACCCTCGCCTGAGAAGTGTTGTTCTTCCATCTGGGTAAGAAACACAAGTAACAGGAGTTTTCTGCTGTCTTGGTATACATTCAAAGTTTAGTTGGCTTGCACTCTCCAGTCTGATCAAATGTTGGGTTTGCAGGAAAAAGGTTCTTCTCAGTGATACTGTCGGTTTTATATCAGATTTGCCAGTTCAGGTAATCTTCCCCTCTTTCTAAATGAAAATTACATGTTAGTTTATCCTATTGACTGATAGTGAAACTTAATACCTGTTCCTTAACTAGTAGGTTTGTGGTTTTCCAGTTGGTGGAAGCCTTTCATGCAACACTTGAGGAAGTAGTGGAAGCAGACCTTCTTGTGGTATGACTAGCTTGCATGCATTTTGTTGATCACTTATATTACTTCTGTGGGGGGTTTTTGGTCATTTTAGTACCTTGCAATGAGGTTGGACTTTCGTGTTACTCGCGTTGCCCCACAAGTCTCTGACTGCAAAACTCTACAAAAATGTCAGTCACCTGCCATTTTCATATTTGCCCTTGGATGTGGATTAGTGCATCTCCTCTCTCAAGTTTTTTTCTGGGAGAAGTTGGTCTCAGTTACATTTATTAATAATTTCTTCACCTGATGGGTGCTTAGATGTAGGAGCTGTACTTGTGATATGTTTAAAACTCATCTTTCCTCTGCCAGTGCTCTTTGCATTTGTAAACAGTCTTGAATCTGCAACTGCACTTTCTTTTTTTTTCCGTGTGGTTATTCATTTTAATTAGCTCAAACTCAAATGCATTAGCAACAAAACTTATTATGATTGATTGGTCGGATTTGTTGCAGCATGTCTTAGACTCTAGTGCTTTCAATCTTGAGGAACAACGATCATCTGTACTTCAAGTTCTGCAGCAGATTGGGGTCTCAGAGGAAAAAATCCAGAATATGATTGAGGTTTGGAACAAAGTAAGTGATCTCCTTTTTTCACTCATTACAAGGTTAGGTTGTTTGCTGAGTCAACAAGGCAATGTTCACATCAGTAAATGAACTAATTGCCATACTTTTGTATCTGCCTCCCGCTGTGCTAGATCATGACACAATCAATATTATGAAGTTAGAAACCTCTGCTCTATGAAATTTGAGTCGTTTGTGTGACATGTGGATTAATATTTTCGTGTCTATTTATTAGTTGGATAGGAGTCGAAAGATTGTCTGATCCAGATGTCAAGCATGCTTGCTAACTATGCTAAGTTCAATTACTTTAAAGATGACAGTTTCAAATAACACAAGGTACTATGTGAATATTATTTCGGAGAAACTAATGACAGTTCAATTACTTTATTGTGTTCAGATTGATCTTATACAAAATGGAGGGGAAGATGGAGAAGTAGGATCTTCAAGAGAAGAAGAAGAAGATTTAGATGAAGATGATGCCAACGAGATTAATTTATCAGATGCCGACGGCAATGCCGAATTGTCTGAGCTTTCAGTTATGGAGCCCCTTGCCGAGGATGATGCTGCAACTGAACTTTCCCAGCAAAAAAAAGCTATTGACCACCAATCAGAAAATTCTTGTAATGACTCAAACATAGTTGAAGAAACTTCCTCCGGCCAATCCCATGACGTTAAACGCATGGAAACTTCGGCCATTACGGGTGTTGGTTTGCAAGAACTGCTCTACCTCATTGATGAGAAACTAAATACAAAGAAATCATGCGTAGATAGGTCTTACAACCGGAAGTGGAGGCCTTCCCTTGCTGAAGGTAATGCGGCTGCAGCCCAACTGTAGGTGTGATGAGATGCAGAGTTTCTGTTGTCATATTAGAAGTCAGGGGGATTTTGCTTGTACTTTGAGTGCTCCAAAGCTTCAAGGTTAAGGGTTCTTCTGAAATAAAGAGATATGTTGTCGGATTCTTTTATGTCCTGTTATTTTTAAACTTTACAGTGAATACATGAATGTATATTCTTCGGATGAAAATGAGCAAGGAAGAACTTCTGTGGAGGGAGATCTCTATCTCCACTGATAACTGATTACAGTTTGTGTTCTTTGATCCTAACTGTTTATATATTTCTTAATTTTTCCATAAACCATGGCTGTCAACGGTTTATTAAGGAATCAGAATAAGCCAGTTTGTCATGTACCTTCTTATTAGATATTAGACTTACAGAATAAGTTATAATATTTACAGTTTTTATTTTAAAAATATTTCTAGAAGACGAAGATAAGAAGCGTTTGTAGTCCAACGGTTAGGATAATTGCCTTCCAAGCAATAGACCCGGGTTCGACTCCCGGCAAACGCATTTTCCTTCATTTTGATTTTTTCACCACTAAATCTAGTAGAATGTATCGAGATCATTTATTTTACTTATTTTTTATTAATAGGTTAAATTTTATTTTATGAAATACAAATGAGAAGCGTTTGTAGTCCAACGGTTAGGATAATTGCCTTCCAAGCAATAGACCCGGGTTCGACTCCCGGCAAACGCATTTTCCTTCATTTTGATTTTTTCACCACTAAATCTAGTAGAAAGTATCGAGATCATTTATTTTACTTATTTTTTATTAATAGGTTAAATTTAATTTTATGAAATACAAATGAGAAGCGTTTGTAGTCCAACGGTTAGGATAATTGCCTTCCAAGCAATAGACCCGGGTTCGACTCCCGGCAAACGCATGTGTTATAAAAATCATTGAATGATTAATTATATAATGTAGAAGAATAGTGCTTGAATCATTTTATTTTTATTAAATATTACTCATTATTACATGTATTTGTATAAAACATCCATAAACAGTAAATCATAAATGATACCTAAGTAGTTCATACATAAACAGAAATTATAAGTAGTTACCCCACCAAAGATCTATGTCAAATGCTACCATATCACATTAAATTGTTGTGGGCTCTTCTTGATAGACATAGATCAGAACCATCTTAATTGCACTACATACCCTGCCTTTGCCATTACTCTTCCTCCACTCGTGTTTCTCATTGAGTGACCCTGAGCTACTGCTCAAGTTCCCATGGTACTAATTATATTAGAGTTCAACTAAAGTGATCTACATCTTTTTTTAATGCAATCCCAAAGCCAAAGTCCATACAATCTCCTTGAAATTGTTTATTGCGGAAAGGAACCTGATTAAGAATGAGCCCGGATCGGGTGGCCAAATTGTAGGTAGCCAAACCGAATCACAGGGCACCAACTGAGCGCTGCACAGGGGGTCCCATGTGTTTGGCGCCCTGTGATTCGGTTTGGCTACCTACAATTTGGTCACTAGATCCGGGCACATTAGGAATTGGGAATCGTATCCCCCTTTTCAATTCATCCTTCTCTGTCAAATCCCCAGTCTCCACTGTTTCGAATCACTAAAGTGGATTTAAACACTTAGCAGAGGAAAAAAGGCCAAGCTTTGATAGAATAGAATTTATTATAGAACTGGATTCTTGGATAAATTCGTTGTTCTCCAGCTTCTGCTTTCCTCAACCATAATATTCTTCATTGACATCAGAGAAGATCCTCAACATCCCACTTTTCCCACTACTCTCTCTCCTCTGTAAGTGCAGAGTCTTTTAGTTCCAAGGAAACTACTAGAAAGTACCAGATAAATAAGGGAAAAGGGTTTTTAATTTTTTTTTTTTATATATTTATGAGTTAATAAATGGGTAGAGGAGATTTATGCAATAAAAAACATAAAAAATATTGTATAAAAGAATGTGTTTATCAACTAAGTATTTATTTAAATTCAATGGGTAGAGAAAATTATGTCATTTTTTATTTTATTTAAAAAATGTACATAAAAAATTCAGAAGTAAATAGGAGATGGAGTATTGGAGTATTAGATCTTTATTAATTATTAGAGCATAAATAAATGAATAGTGATATAAGTATTTTAAAAAATATATAAAATATATTTAAAAATATAAAACGAAGTTTGTAAAATTTCTATTGTAAAAATTGATAATATGATAAAACTAACCTTAATTAGCTTATTCATTCTCTTTGATAATAAGGGTAAAGAAATAGCTACTGAAAGATCGTCGCCCGCGAGCTACCAGAGCAGCTGGCTGCTTCGCCCTAACGGACGCGGCAGCGACAGCGAGGGACGGCCACGTCCCCCGGATCCGGATTCGGATCGGCTGTCGGAGCGTTGTCCGTTTGCACACACGTTCGGCAGTGGGGCCCACGTCGAGGCGGTTAAGTGGGTCCAGCGCGGCAGCCATTTACGAATCCGTAACCGTCCGGCGTCGGCGGGGAACCCCCTTCTCGGTACTGCGACGACGTCGTCGTCCGCGAGCTTGTCGCCGTCGCCGGCACCGAGTCCGCCGTGGCCGCCTCTTCGACGTCCCGTTTTACACTGCGAGACTCCGCTATCTCTTTCCTTCAGAGGGTCATGCTGTGTCATCCATGCAGGGCAGCACCTGAGGCAGCGTCGCTTCGTTTCTCTTCTTTTTGGTAAAAGTTAAAACTTAAAAACAGTCGTAAATGGATATATATAAAGGCGGGCAGAGACTTTAAGAGAAAGCATTTGAGAGTTTTCTCTTCCGGGGGTGGGGGAACCAGGAAGCGTGAAATACGAAAAGGTGTGGGATTTCTGGGGGACGGTGGAGGGGGGACTTGTACCTTTGGGGTAGTGTCCTCGCTTAGGGTTGGCGTGGTGTGGATGGCGGTGGAGTACACATGCTGCGAGTTTGAGTTTTTCATTCATGTGGTGGTGATAGTTCTGCTCGTGCTGTTTGCGGGGCTAATGTCGGGGCTTACGTTGGGACTGATGTCAATGAGTCTTGTCGATCTTGAAGTTCTTGCTAAGTCTGGGACGCCCAAGGATCGGAAACATGCTGGTATTTGATAATTTTGTTTTTCCTTTTGTGGCGGGTGTATTAAATGAAGCTCTTTTTTTTGGCTGTACGGTGGAATTGTATCATGGGTTTAGTTGCTGCTTCGTTTTTTTTTATTCCTCGATTGGACAGATTCTGATCCTTTGTCGCGGTTGGTTGAACTCGCTGATGGTTTCGTTTTTTTGTATATGTGCTTATTCTTACATCCATGTCGTTACTCATTGCCATTCTTTTAGTTTTGGTACTTACAAATAGTTATGTTCGGACATGTGATAATATCGGTTTAATGTTACGTTCTTCCGCTAATCACTGCACAGGACATTTCGTTAATGTTTTGTATAAAGATAACATGTTTCTCTGATGTCCGTTATGTACCTACTTTTGCATCTTCTTCAGCTACTAGTGCCCAAGTTTGCTGTGTTACTGTGTTGGAGCAAAAACCACACTAATGTTTTTTGTTGTTTTGGAAGATTATTCTCCATTTGCTCAGTAATGTTAATTGTTTCCTTTTAAATCAAGTATGAAAGGTAATTTTTTAAACCTCTGCTTTTCCTTTTTCAGAGAAGATATTACCAGTTGTGCAAAAGCAGCACCTGCTACTGTGCACCCTTCTTATTTGTAATGCTGGAGCTATGGAGGTAAGGGTCACATGCAGGCTACTAGTTCTGTAGCACTTATTGCTAAATTCTTTTGCCAATTCATTTTCTCCAGGCACTACCTATCTTCCTCGACAGCCTCGTTTCAGCATGGGGTGCAATATTGATTTCCGTTACCCTGATACTTCTGTTTGGAGAGGTGAACTTTTTCAATTACTGGTTTTAAACTTGGAGTTTGGTAACCCCCAACTTTCCTGTGCATCCTTTTGAAAATAATTGTGCTCCCTGTTTAAAAGCAGATTATACCCCAGTCTGTATGTTCTCGTTATGGATTGGCAGTTGGTGCAGCAGTGGCTCCAATGGTCCGAGTACTTGTTTGGATTTGTTATCCTGTTGCATATCCAATAAGCAAGGTGATTATCATCTATTGGGAATACTATATTTTTATGGAATTTTTCATATCTTTGAAATAGCATTATGATACTTTCTTATGGGTTTTCAGCTTTTAGACTATCTGCTTGGGCCTGGGCATGCAGCTCTCTTTCGTAGAGCTGAACTGAAAACACTTGTTGATTTACATGGCAATGAGGTGAATTTTCTTATGAATTTATGATTTTTTAAACAATTTTAGGCATCTGTAAGAGAATTTTAAGTGTTGTTGTTTTTTCTAAAGAAAAGAAAAACTAACCGTAATTCTTACTTTAAATGGTTGGATAATTTTTGTTCTTACTACAAGTGAAACCAATCAAAGTGTTGTTAACAGGCAGGAAAAGGAGGAGAACTAACACATGATGAAACCACTATCATAGCTGGGGCTCTTCAACTAACAGAGAAAACAGCTAGGGATGCCATGACTCCTATATCTGAGACTTTTGCAATTGATATAAATGCTAAACTTAACAGGTACCTTACTTTTACAGAGCTTTTAAATATGACAGTATCTGCCTTGAAAATTATGATGGTGGTCTCATATTTAGTTGTTGTTGCACAGGGATTTGATGAAGTTAATTCTGGAAAAAGGACATAGCAGGGTGCCTGTTTATTATGAGCAACAGACAAATATAATTGGACTAATTCTGGTAATAAAGTGGAAGATCTGGATGCTAATTCTTCTTTGAGTTTGTCATTTTCTTCTTTGTTGAAATTGTTATATGTCCATCATCAGTTGCTGAGATAATTATGTTGAAACCCCAAAGTGTTATCGTCTGTCATGAGCTTATGCTTTTGTTTGCATGAAGTACAGGAAAGAGCTGGTATACTTATTTTCTTAGTTGTGTTGGTGTGTCCTTCAAGTATATCAGTCTCTGGTCGTATATTTAGTTCCTAGATTTGGAAAATAGTAGAATAATGATTGTATTATATTCTAGTGCTGTCGTTGCATCTCTGCTTCCAGAAACCAAGTGAAGCTTTTGTCTGTTTTAGTATCCATTTGCTCTCATTCCTTTTTTTATGTATTTATATATATGTTTCCACTTACTATAGGTGAAAAATTTACTGGACATACATCCAGCAGATGAGGTGCCTGTCAAGAATGTCACTATTCGCAAGATTCCAAGGTTTGTTGTATTGGTTAGAGGTCTTTAATGTTTTTTGCTTTCATCAATTAGATTGATGGACTTTGGATGATGGCTTGATTCCATTTTTATTTCCTTGTTTTGCTGCTGTGGTATCTGTTTTTGCATATCTACTATAATGTATAGGGCATTTAGCATTGTTTGGTTTGTCTATAGGCAAAGGCATTTTCATCTGGTTTACTCAAGGGATTCTGCACTTTTAAGCTATGTCTGAAATTCTTAATTTGTGAATAAAACATGTGATTGTGAAAATTGTGGATTAGCATCAGCATGGAACATATATGAAAATCCTACATGAAGTAAATCCCTATAGCATGCATGCTATTTGTACTCACATGTAGCCTAGTGTTGGTCGATTCCTCAAGAGTTTTCGAATGTATGACTTGGCTATTGTTGAAGTACTACATTGGTCTTCAAAGTAAACCAGGAAATTCAATTGTGAGATGTTTCCTTTCCAAAATATTTGTGACAATAATGTAAGTAGTAACTGAATGGAGCGGTCTAAATCCTACATTTCCTACCATGAGATTCACTTATAGCATATGCATGTTACAAGAAACTGGATCCTGATCCATGTTGGTCTCTGTGATGATGAAGTTCTACTGGTGTTATTAGGACTTACATTCAAGGTTGATTCATCAATTGACTCTCTTTCAAATGGGTAATGATAGCTTAACTGAGTCTTGATGATTTGTTATTGTCATTCTACGTCCAATTTCCTTTGTGGGTGTCCAATTCCTTCAGGTAAATAATCACATGCTTAGACAAAAATAGAAGGCGCGAGTGTCACTGTTTACCATGTGCATATTCATGCTGAGACAATGAAGAGTTGCTTTTGTTCGTTCTTGTATGAAAATATTCATGCGGTTTACCTTTCTGGTATGTAATGTCATGTTTTCTCTTTTGATATACTCTGCACTAGGGTTCCTGAAACAATGCCTTTGTACGACATCTTAAATGAGTTCCAGAAAGGGCATAGTCACATGGCTGTTGTCACAAGGCCTTTTCAGTCTGAAGTCGAACCTGCCATTATAAAAGCAGATGATGGTAATCTCAGTATTTAAAAAACCAAATGGAGGCTCCTATTTCTGCATATCAAGGATGCTAATAATTTCATACTCTTTTATCAGACTCTATGAAGGAAGTGAGGTTGGATATTGATGGTGAAACAATGCCTCCTGAAAAAATTGCCAAAACCAAAAGGGCTCTCCAAAAGTGGAAGAGCTTTCCTTCCAACGAGAAGAGCTTAAATAGAGGTAGAAGCAAAAAATGGTCAAGGGACAGCTCTCAGGATGTCGTTGAGATTGGTGACAAGCCACTTCCTGTACTCAATGAAGAAGAAGCTGTTGGAATAATAACAATGGAGGATGTCATTGAAGAACTTTTGCAGGTATCTAATATTACATTGAAAATATAAGTTTTCTTTTCTTTGCACTTGCATCAGGAACAACAAATATTTTCTTTGCATTTTTAGGAGGAGATATTTGACGAGACAGATTACCATGAGGATTTATAGTAGTATGTCAGAGACTTGCAGTGAGCAATATATATGAACTGCTCAAGGATGCACGTCACCATTCCAACACTGTATATGTGAACATTCAAGTGAACAAAGTCTGTTAGGAAGTGCAAATTTTTTTTGTCCTGGAACCCATGTACTCAGTTGTGAATGTGTATGAGTAGGAAGAAGAAAAGCTACAGATTTTGTTGTATTCGTATCACACTATGTATTCCCATTTTATACCGGGAAAGAAAGAAGAAGATTTTCTTTCGAACTGCTGTCTTGCACATGAAGTTGATTCTTTTAGTATAAATACGAAATCATTAGCACTGAGGCCTATGAATTTTCAGTTTGTTGAAGCTTGTACGCTGGAGGTGCCCTGAGATAGCATCTTTTATTAGGTTTCTCTTGCAGGTGCTGCAGCCATGGAGTTTACATGATTAATGAACTGATCGGTGTTGGGAACACTATTCCTGGTATGAATTTGTGCTAATTTAGGTCGAAAATTGAAATCTTATAAAGGTAACTTTCAAAAGAAAAAAAAAAAATTAAATGAACAAACAATGTTTTTTTTTTTTTTGGGTTCCGTGCACAATTTCATGTATGGACCAATGGAACACAAAAAAAAAAAAAAAAAAAAAAAAAAAGATAGTTACAGCGACGATATGGACGAACTCATTGGCTGGCAAACTACATAAGAGCTCCAAATAAAAATTCCTCCAAGATTGAAGATGCATCGTTAGCTCCGTTTTCTGGCTTCCTAATCTGCTGGGTACTAACACCGTTTGTTTTAGATTGAGATTCCGAAGGACATGAACTCCTTTGGTTCTTGACATCGTCTGACTTCAATTTCGCTCTTGGCTGAGATATGCATTGCGGTGTTTGAGATAAATTTACAGAGTTCTTTAAACCACCAGTAGATGAATTTGCTGATAAATGAGAAGGAAGTGGAGACGCCAAGGATCTAAATGGCTTTGTCGTGTTTACGCTCTTTGGGGTTGATGCATTTTGGGGCTCAGACTTACTGAGGTTCTCTGGGGGTTTTCCAAATGAAAGAAAAGTTATTCCTTCAGGTGGTGCACCAAAAGAGGGTCTTGGCCTTTTCTCTACTAGCTGCTCCTTAGGCTGCCTATCAAGTGAATTTCTCAAAGGAGAGGGTACGCTTGGACTGGTTCTTTTGAATAAGATCTTCGCAGCCATATCAGACTTGTTGCTGCTGTTGAGTTGCTTTTGTACATTTTCGCTATCATTTGGCTCCTTCGGTAAACCTTCAGAGACTGGAACCTGACATAAGAATCCAAGGTTGCTGATTAATACAATGGGCTTAAACGAGGTACCAGGGCTCTGCTAACAAGCACAATTGTTCATGTATCAATGAAGAGGCAGTCGCGAGAGGAGAGAAAGATTACCTTGTGCGAAAACAGGCATGAATCACCCCTGATGCAAGTCCCATTGAATGTAAAATTATGACAAGGATACTTGGAGAGCTCATGATCGAAAGGGCAATCCTCACCCTTCAAACACGATTTCATTGCAAAGAATGTGCATGGCTGCAATCAGTAAACCAACATGGACATCAACAAAAAGAAGCTTCAGACAACAGGTTTCAAGAGACAGAGAAACAGAAAGCAGTAAAATAAAGGCATCCCATAACTTGTAAGACATCTCTGATGCAGATGGATAAGACCAAGTCGAGACAAATAGGAAAGAAGAGTTTCTGAAGTGGCATAAAAATATAGCACACAGTGATAAAGTTTTAAAAAATAAAGCCGCAGATAGTACCTGAGACTTAGTCAAAGGAACAGTATCATGTGAAAAGTTGCACTTGTCACCCTGAAAGAAAAAAGTAAACCCTTTAAGAAAATGATGAATTACTATTCAAAGTTCCTAACTTCAATTAGCATTCTTAAATGTCAGTGCTAACAAAAGTTATTATCATTCACTAAACATAAAACTATTGGATCAATAAAAGACCATACAGGCATACAAAGATCGAAGATTGACATAAACTGCTCCCAGTAAAGTAGTCTCAAGTTATCTTGATTGGATAAACAACTTTACCATGTAAATAGTCCAGAATAGAATTACTTCAGACAAATAGAATAACATCACACAAGGAATTCATAATCCCCCACTTGCTGTCAAAACTCATCGTCATAATTTCTTTTTGTACAAAATTTCTAGAGTTTGTTTCATCTAATGTGTTGGAAGACAAAAAGTAATATTCTAGGAATAGAGAATATGTGACGGGCAATATCATCACAATAAGAATGGTGGCTAATCAGCACTTTCCTCAAAAAAAAATAAGAATGGTGGCTGTAGGCTGAAATTTAATAAGTATATCGTAACTAATTCTTGCTGATATATCCCTCAGATAGATATATCTAATAAAATGAAATAATATGAAAGTAAATCCCAACCTGCTTGCATCTTCCTTTCAGGTAGTACTTGCAAAGGCTCACAACTTTAGGTTTTGTGATAGGTTCCAGCTTCAACCTCTTGACCCCTGACTTCCTGTTTATTTCTGCTCGTTTTCTCTTCTTTGCCAACTGAAAAAAAAAAATGCAAAGCATGGTTTACAAGTCAAATGCAGCATAAAGAAGAACATAGCAAACAAAATGCATCAAGATCTATGACCCAAAGAGAAATGCAAGTACAACTAGTCACTTGGGTTTCAGTAGTGGCATCTCAGAGGAGTGCAGTGCACCATAAAAATAGCCTTCTTGACAGAGAAGGCATCAATACACAAGACAAGTAAAAAAGCTGAGCTAGCAAAAAAGCTCCTCAGAAACTTATTTGAGGAGACTGATGATATCTCAAAAGAGTGGAGGATAGCATGGATCAAGATGCCCAGGTCTGCAAACTCAGCAGCTGACAAGCTAGAAAATGAAGCAGATCCAAAGACTTCCTGCTCACAGGACCAGTCTTAATTTTAACCTAAATTAAAGCCAATGTACTCGATGTTGTACTTGGTTTGTTTTTGAAGCTTTGAATGAGAAAGTCATCAGCATTTAAAAAAAATAAAAAAAATAAAAAAGCAGAGAAAAGGAAAAAAGAAAAAGAAAAAAGAAACAATGATAAGCAAAAACACCAAATAGAACTACTTACCTTTTTTTTGGACTTTCTTCCTTCAGTCACGGTCCTTTTTTTCTTCTCACGAATTTTGACATTCTGATGACCAAGAAAGAACCAGAATTAATCTGATAAAACTAACAAAGCTAGATTACAAAGGACTATCAACAGAAGAACAGAAGATGTTATACTATTTGAAACGTAATAAGGAAAATTATTATCTATTCTCAGGAGTGACACAGACTGCCAGTAAATGCACTAAATTAAACAACAATTTTACAATGTAAAGCTTTACAGCTCTTGTTGAGTAAAGGCTACTCCAAATACTATAATCTGGTTTTGCCCTAGTTCCTCTGAATACAGGCAAACTTGAATCTTTCTTGGATGAACCAATCACTCATTACAGATCCAGCCTATTAGCTAGAGGTCTTTTCAAATAAAAATCACACAACTTTTCAAGTCTAACTTAAATCTTTGTTCCTTTTTTTCCTACCTGACACCAGGATTCAGCTTGTACCTGAGACACTGTTTGCAATCTCTGTTTGAAATGAGAGGAAAGAGAGGGAGGAAAGGAGGGAGGGAGGGAGGGAGGGAGATGGGGGTCTAATGAGAAAATTTTTGGCATGCTTGGCAAGGATGAATCAAAAGAGGTACCAAGTATTGAGTTCTTTTTGGTTAGATGAATCTGCAAGTTCTTTCTTTGTCAAAATGAGGGAACACAAACTATTATTGATTTTGAGCCATTTGGATAGAAATGATTCTGCAGAGAACTTGAAGAGAAATCCAACCACATAATGAGATTAACATGACTTATTCCATCCAGAAGATAGCCAACACATTGCATACACGACCTAGTCCAACTACCTAAGCTGCTATTCAAAAACTGCAA
Source organism: Aristolochia fimbriata (assembly GCA_019845555.1). NCBI lineage: Eukaryota > Viridiplantae > Streptophyta > Magnoliopsida > Piperales > Aristolochiaceae > Aristolochia > Aristolochia fimbriata. The sequence continues at coordinate 20,268,009 of CM034084.1, read as the reverse complement.
ACCAATCTGTCATATAGACTTCATACAAACAAGACAGGAATAGTTACAACGAAGACAGCGTGCGATAAAGGTAAACCATCACAATACCTTTTCTGCAGATTGCTCCCTTTGGTTTTGAGTTAGACCAACCTCTGAAATTGCTTTCTGTAACTCTACAGTGTTGTGACCCCTTGCATGTTCGTCGTGCATAATATCCTTATTCCAACTGCAGTGCGCATTCTCCTCCGCAGCATTTAGGGAATTATATGCCACTGTCATTCCCCTTATCTTGCTGGTTCCTGGAGGAAGCCCCCTCTCAGATTGGCCACCTATTCCTTCACCCCCAAAAACAGACTCTACATTATCGAACTCTGTTTGCGATTTGTGCCCAAGAGGGAAAATTCCGTTTCTGTTTAAGTCAGATGTTCGTGTGCTTTCTGGCCTCCATGCTTCAGAAGCAGAAGCATCTTCAAGCAGTGCGTCCAGCAGTGGCACTGGAATACCTGAATCATCAGAAATCTCTCCATCTTCAATTTCTCTATCACCAGTTAAATTTACAAAATCATGTTTACTGCTAGTACTGATTGCTACTGTCATACTAGAAGGATTGGTAATGGTATCAGAACTGTTCAAATTTTCAAGAGTTTCCCTTTCTTTTGGAGTTTTCTGGCATAGTTCACCAGTGCAATTCTGAGAAACATCCAGTTCAGGATTTTCACCAGCTGTTGAATCCTTTACTATTATGAAGTTGGCAATTTCAGGCTTTCCTTTATCCAATATTTCTTTGTATTGTGCTTCTTTACACACTAAATTCCTAGTTTTTCCAGGACTTGTTTCACCACAAAGTGCTTCAGCCCCACAATCTACTGCTAATGTGCATCTATTAGTTGTTTGCTCATTCTCTACAGACATAGTATGAATTTCCTTATTACTCAGACAGACACCTCTGTCAGTCGTTACTCCCTGCATTACATGCAAATTTTGGGCAAGAGAACCTTCAGCATTTAGAGTATCCGTATCAGCCAATAATTTCTCATATTCAGCTATATCAATATCTTCAATTCCAACGACAACACCTATGCCACATGAGATTTCATTTGTGTCAGTGATAGTATTCAATTCATCAGCCAACTTTGCATTGTCAATAGAAAAGTCATCCACTTGAAAACTTGCATAATCCACCAGTCCATGAGTCACTTGTCCCAAGTTACCAGCACAATCGCTTCCTCTTGAAAATGCTCCATTTTGGTAAGCAGAATGTTCTGGGTTTGAACTTGTGATTGGATTATCAAGACAAGAATTTACAGGTGTCTCACTGAGCAGTTCAGTGCACAATCTGTCGCTTTCAGAAGGTCTGGAAGAAACAGGAAGTGGTTTGGTGGCGATATCAGGCTCAGGAGCTTCATTAGATAACCGAGAATCATCAACGCAGTGGGAGAAGATATGGAGGAGAGTACAGACGGTGGTGCTTTTGAGACGAGGTCTGAGACCAAGAGAATCACGAAGTTGACGATGTCCAAACATCTTCTTCAATGAAGCCTCCCAGTGAATTCTCGACCAATAAGCTGTGTAACCTTGGTTTGCCTACTCTAAGACAAGTCGGAAAATAAAATCAGTCAACAGTGAGGAGGAATATAATCAACTAAACTAAAATTAAATTCTGTTGACAGAAGAACAATTTACTCCACTAACTTTAGTGGACCACTGAAGATTGAAGGAGACTCAGCATTGGTTATTGGGTGGAGCACAAAAGGCTCACCACCATGGAAGCTAAAGAACATCTTTGATGAGATATCCGAACTAACGGCTGGTTGGAAAATTCAATGGAGCAAAATTCCCAGATCAGCCAATTCGTTGGCTGACAAGCTAGCCAAGGAAGGAGTGACAAGACCAACACTTGTAATGGGAACATTATTCCCCACTGTTTAAAGCACTCCTCTGTAATACTACTGTTGTACTATAACCTCTATTGATTATCAATAAAATCACTTTTCTCAAAAAAAACATTGACAGAAGAACTACGTAAGCGGTTATCCAAAAGAGAATGTACCCACATCGCTAAATTAATACAAACAGCAAAACTTAATGTGACAAACCTAAATTTGATAAACATTTAGATTTCTTTTGTTCCTTAAACAAGAAAATTCGTAAGTATATTTTCAAACAAACGCAAAGTAAATTTCTCCTAACGACACAATTTATTGAAAACATCAGAATGTTTCATTGCAAGGAGAAGGCCGTCTTAGAAGAAGCATTAGATCAAACAGAACATAGATAATTAAGGATGGGGCTAGAAGTCAGTGGGCGTCGAGTACTTGATCATAGTCTTTGACAGACTGACAGTAGCCAGCCAATGCTCGTAACTATCAAAGATCTCCCAGACCGATCCAAATCGACAAAATATTACCCACTCACAGAATTACCTCCACCGGCTGGTCGCCCACACTTCCTCGCAAAGGATCCCAACAGTAGAGCCCCAAAAAGAAACGGAAACAAGAATAGAACTTTCGTGGTTAAGAAATACGAAAAACGAGACGACTCACCCCAGTATCAGAGGTACAATAGGGAAAGAGAAAACCAGAGAGACGAACCCCCTCAAAAAAGAATGCAACGAGGTAATAAACATAAGCTACAGATTACTACCAGGGTCGGTGACAGAAAAGATGGCCGACTCTCAAGACGCTGATACTGGTACTTGTTGGGCTGCGTTGATATAGTTCGTGTAGGAGTTGTGGAGTGGCGACCGTCGAGGGCAGCTTCATCGTCGTGTAGGCTGGCGAAGAGCGAGAGAGAGAGAGAGAAGCCGCCGGGCTTTAGCTGAAGTCCGAGCTCCGTCCGTCGGACCTCTTACACAGTTACACTCCGGTATTGAGCAATCATTGGCCGGCTACCTGATTAATGGATATTCCTGGGCTTTACTGATGGGCTCATATGGGCCTAAAAATGAGCAAATGATCATTAGTATAGCAGTTTTCTTCCTAGTAAGAAAGTTTTTTCCTCACAGAATGACAGAAATGCATTTGTTTCACAAATTAATGTAAGTAATATTAAATTAAAAGTTAAAACATAAAAGTTAAAACTGCTTAACGCCTTAACCAAATGCAAATTTTTCACTAAACTTTGCTTTTCTCCCGGGAAAAAGAGCAGAGATCCTTATTTTTCTTAGGAAAGTCCTCCGGAAAATATTTTCTTTTCTTTTCCGCGGTTTTTGTCCTAAAAATTTCTGGTGGAAAGGGGCTGGACTTTTGTATCGTGTGGTGCCGTGGCGGTAGAACTTGGGCTTCGATTTTCGTCGCGGGAGAAACGAAGCTAGAAGTATGCGTCTGCGCCACCGGACTTGCGGTTCCCGTCGGCAATTTCGCGCCATCAATGGCGACTAAGAAAGAAGAAAGCAGCGAGACTTCAAGGCGGCAGCAAACAGCTCAACGAGATGAAGAAGGATCGAAGCTCCGCGGGCTGCTTCTTTTCGGTTTGATTGGCGCCGCGGCCACCACTTGGGCGGTAGTTCTCCAACTTTTGTACTCCGCTTTTTTGAGCTAATATTTTTTCGAAGTCGAGGATCTATCTTTTTGGCTGATTATGCCCTTATGATTCCTCCATTCCCTTGCCTATCGGCTCTGTCATAAATTTATTAGATTGGCTAAGTTGAAGGCCGAAATTGGGATTTTTTTTTTTTTTTTTTTGTTCTATTTGGTTTTGGCCAATTTTCATAATACAGTGCCTTCACAAAAAATTGCAAGTTACATACCATCCATTCTCATGACTAATACAAGCCATTATGCCCACTCCTGTCCTGTGATTTTATCATCAATTTTCTTCATCTTCTTCAGTGAACCTTGTCCCCGCTATGCTCGGTTACCTACATTAAAGCCTTCAACCACGTATCTAACACTCGTTATTTGGCAGGCTGGCAAGTTGCGTCAAACAGTTGATCGGTTTTATGCTCAGGTACTAATACTTCATGATATTTTTATTCCATGTTTTCTTCTGCAAAAATTTTGTAGCTGATGTATTTCGTTTCTAAATTATTTTCTGATGTTTAGTGGGCATGGAAACTGATTCCATGTTATGCTAGATGTTAGCTCATTTATAAGATTTGAATTTATAAACCTGACCATGCTCTTTTCTATTTCATTATGGAAAGTTAAGTAGATCATTTTCATGGGGTGAAAATTATTCAAGTTTCAAGGAGCAATCTTGGAAGAGATACTACCGCCGAATGCAAGAAGAGCATGAAGATGAAATGGAAAGACTGGTGAGATTGGCCTTTTGTCAAATTTTATATTTTTCTGTCTGATTGACTCATCTTCTTTAACCCATTTTTTAATCCTTTGCAACAGTCAATCTTGAATTGGTTGTTATCATAAATAGTTGGTTAACTTCTACAGGCAGAAGTGATTAAATCTTTTTATATATGATGTGCACAAAAACTTTCAAACAGATGGCTGGACAGTTCTTTTTTTACTGAAAAGGGTATAATGATACCAGCTGTTGGAATCTAAAATAAAACATCATATATTTTCAATCAAAATGCAGGATGTTAACTTGCCTGAAAAATCTGTTGATGATGAATTTTGTGAAACGTCTTAAGATTCCCAAACCTTTTCTGCATGGTAATATAAATCCTTTTGATAAAGAATTCCTCATTCACCATGTTGGCCAGTTATACTTCTTTGTTCCCACACAGTTTTGGTGTAAGGGAAAAGAGTTTGCTTTTTCTCTCCATAAGAACTGAAGCATCTATGTTGTCTATAATTTATTTTGACTTCATTTCCTTTGGTCGCCAGAATGAATTTGATGTGCTGTTTTCTTATTTGGTATCATGTTGCTGGATAAGAATTATTTTCAATCTGGTGCTTCTCCTGTCTTTTTTGTTCACATCAGTTACCAATTTTGCAGGAGAGAATTAGACGGATGCAAAATGTATTCAATAGAGCAAAAAACAAGAGGAAGAGCTATGAGACTTGGACAGAATATGGTCCTGGGGCATATCACCAATACTCTCAGCGAGAAGATTGGTACTGGAAAGCTGATACATATCAGAGGAATCACAATACTAAATCTGGCTCTGGGCCAACTCCAAGGAGCACTGGGAACTATGTATTATCTCAGCATTACTCGGTTTTAGGACTTGACAGGTAAGTTATGATTTATAGTCAGCTATTTCAGGAAATGCCAGTGGATGAACTTCTTTACTTTTACATATTTTTCTTGGAGTTATCCATGACACTAAAAATGGCTTCTCTCATCTTGAAAATACTTTAGTTGATTGGGTGTCCTCTATGATGGAGATGTTGCTGACACATGTCACATTTGCATAATGTTGTCATTTTATATGCTCTGTGCAGATCCTTGTCATTGTTTAGTTTTCTGGGGCTGATTGGTTGGCAGCTATTAAAGCTCTATTTTTTGCTATGATTGCATGAGCAAGGCTAACATATAGGATGGATATGAACCATCTGTGATAGTTGGAAATAAATATTAACAGTGTCATGCATGAAACTTATATAAGATATATACATTTTATTTATTCCATCTATCTATGAGTATGGATTGTGTAGGTGCATCATGCCATCACCATTAACAATTTGTTTTTAACTAGATTGGTTTTTTTCTTAAGTCTTTCAAAAGATTGATCAGGATAAAGTGGCAATAAAGGTTTCTTGGTGACACCAAAAGGCCTTTTAGTGGATCCTGGTTGCTAGCTAATTATTTGATTCTTTTTGAAAATGTGTGCCAGCTAGCAACCTGAGCATCTTTTATGTAAAACTAAGGGTGAGAGCTCTAAGTATGTGCTTATGATCCTACATTTTGAGATACTTCCAGAGGCCATTCTTGCATGAGGTTGGCCAAGCTCCATGTTAGTTTCACAAGGCTTCCCTCAGTCACCCTAGAATTACTACATCAGATTGTTTTCAATCCATGATATCGGAATCCAGGCAGAAGTGGACTCATTGTTTCAATCTCATTGTCAATGATTGTTGTTAATATTCAATCCTTTGTCTCCTCCAATGCTTTTAAAAACTGGATTTGAACTTCATAGATATAAGATCAAATAGAAATTATTTTTGAGAGGAATCAAATCAAATAAAAGTTTAACAGCTTTCTTCAGTTTCTTTTTTTTCTATATCATTTAGATTATGAAATAGAATCTTTGAGAACAGAAGGTGGGATTGTGGAAGTTTTTGTATGGTGTTGTCCCACTCTGGCCTGCTTGAAAACTCAAATCTATAATGGCCTCTGACCCCTCTCGTGTAATCATGTACTCATGATATGTATTTGTTTTTCATTTACAAAATACCTTAATATTGTTAGTGATGAGATGCAATGATTTTTGGAAAACTGATGAGTTGTAATTGTGTTCTTCCTGTTTGACAGGTTCAGGAGAAAACCATATACAGATGTCGAGATCAAGGTACTAAATCACCATATGTTTCATATTATAATTCACTGAACTCTTTTGTGCATTTGTTTCTATAAGTGGAGGAATCCTTGGGTATGATATTAAGAGAAAGAGGCAGCCATCTGGGAGTTTTAGAAATCTGGGTAACCAGCCTCCAGAATATCCTCCAGAATATATGGCTTGTAGGGTTTCTTGTAAACTTTCAGCCCCTTGTAAAAATTGCAGAAGCCCATCGTCTGAAATTACTGACTGATTAAACATATTCAACATTAATAAACTTGCTTTTGGGAGAGCAGGCTTCTGATATTTCAACAATTCCTTTAACCTATTGAATCCCCTGTCACCACCTTCTATGTCCTGATCTTCCTCACGAATTTACACATTCCCTAATTCATCAAATACTGTGAGAAATGCACAGACTGATATTTAAGTTAAGTTTGCGCTAGTATTTGATTCTGAATAGGCATTTCCGTTTCCCACAGACTGCTTTTAGAACCAAGGCCATGGAGTTCCATCCAGATCAAAATCAGGGAAATGAAGGTGAGCATTCTCTTTCAAGTTAGTCCTTGAACTTGCTGCTGTCTTTCTCTACGTCATCCTCCTTCCACAGTCAGGTCTGATTCATTTGTCGAGAACTTTTTTATTGTTTATCATTGTTTATCATGCAGAGACGGCAGAGGCAAAGTTCAAAGAGGTTGTGGCATCTTATGAAGCCATTAAGCAAGAAAGGAAGATTGGAAAGTGATGAATTCAAGTAGTATGAGTTACCCCAGATTTTGAATCCTGGACTGGGTGTTGAGATAACATTTTGCTGCTAGCGATGTCGTTGTTCAGGTCACCCAGAGGAACTTTCTGCAGTTATCAGTTTTTCGCACTAACAGCATTACAGCATCCACATAATGCCCTTGCTAGTCCCTGTAATTGCTTCTTTGGGTTAAATTTTATGTGATTGTTACCATACCATTGTATAATATGTAGTACATGGTTACCGAAATGCATTTTGTTGAAGAACTGGAAAGCTGAACTCATCAGTTCCGATCCAATAAATCTAGTCTTGAATAAGTTCCGTGGTGAATTTCCACGTCCATTCCGCCTTCTGCTATGGTTTGATCCTGATGAAATACTTCAGTTGCTGGACGATCAAAATATGTTACAATATTAAATCTTAGTTTATACTTTAAACCGGTCAATTTAATTTGGTTTTGGTAACACTTTTTATAATTCAAAAATCAAAATAGTTAATTAATCAATCAAATTAGTTAAATAAATATCTCCATTAAACATTTAATAGTACATCTTAATGTATTTTAGACTGTTAAAATTTCAGAATTCCTGGGCTCGTGTATTGTGAAGAATTACCCGCTAAAACGGCGCGGCGCGCATCAGTGGCGGCTTTCCATTTCTATATGACGATTGGATATAGTTCCAACTCAAACTAAAACCGAGGTATCGGATCGAGCATGCGTCTTCTTGTTCCTGTAATTTCTGTTTGGAAGTGATAAATCGATGAGCGGTGGTAGAGAGGAAAAGGAAAAGAATCAATGGCCGCGTAGAACTACTCAAACAGATGATGACGGGGTGAAGCTCTGGGGCGTATTTCTGTTCGGTTTAATTGGCGCCAGTATCACGACCTTGGCGGTGGGTTATTCGCTTTTCCCATTTAATTTTTGAAATCTTACTTCTTTGCTCGAGTTTCCGCTGTCTAGGCTAAGATTTCTCTGTGTTCTCGATGTTCATAACGTAGAATGTCTCGTTGAGGTTGATACTGTAGCTGAGTCGAGTGGATTCAAGGTAGTATAATCAGTTAAATGGTATTGGTTACTGCTAAATATAATCTTCTGCTCGCCGTTTCCTATTATTTTCCTTAGCTAGTAGCCACTCTTTGCACGGCATAGTCTTTGATCACACATTTGAGTAGAAATTCAAAGACTATGTACTCAAATTTGACATATGTATGTACTCAAATTTATGATGGGTCTCTTCTTCGTTCTAAGTGACTCTGTATGTAGCTTGTTTATGAGAAAGAGATCAAGGATTCGTGTTATTCATTCAAGTGTTTGATTGTTGGAGAGGTTTGGCAGGTTGCGCAGTTTCATCAAACAGTTCGGTGGTTTTATACTCAGGTATGTTTATCTTTACTTACAGTTACTTCCTTGATGGCAAAGTTTTTCATAAGAGATTCGGACTCAGACGTCCAAAAGAGTGATCTTGATCAAGTTAGATAAAGAAAAATTAGTTATGTTTAAAAGAGTGAAGATCTAATTGTTTTATTTTTAGGAAGGGTAATTGACTTTTTTTTCACTTATATACAAAAGTTGAGTAGACAACAGTCAGTGAGAGGCACTTCAAGCAGTTCATATCGTTCAAGTTTCAAAGAGGAAGCATGGAAGAGATATTATCGTCGAATGCAAGAGGAGAAGGAAGAGGAAAGGGAGAGAGTGGTTAGTTGCTTGTGACTTTGAGTTCTTTTCCATTGTCCATTTAGTGTATCTGGCTATTTGTTCTTAAAACAGTATATCGGCATTTTCTGTTCATCTTCATTTTCTCCACTATATGATATCTTATTTAAGCGTGTAATTACCCTCATAAAGCAATCACTTGTGTGGAGGTCCTGTGTCGCAAAACTCTCCTTTTCTTTTAATGAAAGGGTGCTTTCTTTAAACCGAAAGGCAGGAAAAAGATTGAATCAAGGAACGATGGGCCTTACAGTGAGACTTTGAAGGGTCACCTCCTCTTAGCTAGTGAATCAGCCAAACCATTAGCTGTTGTAGGAATATGAGACCAAGAACAAACCAAAATCTTAGTGCCTGAATTATCATAAGAACATTTTCATGTACATTGTCAATAACTCCAAGGTGGATCGTTCTTTTCTGAACACCAGCTAGTGACATCTCTGGAATTGCCTTCAACATTTCACAGCCTCTCTTGGTTTTCTGTCTAATGAAATTTAGTTGAGAAAATCTGCCATATGTTAGCAAATGATGGATTTTTGATAGGCAGCTATTTTTGGCATCATTCTCATTTATATTATTTTTCTACAGTTCCGGTCATCTTTTACTACTACAACATAACAAACTCTATTATGCCAAATATCATGGAATCAGTAACTGATCCCTCTTAACTAGGGGATCTGTTTATAACTGTTGAGCCTGCTTCTCCAACTTGTGTCAATTCAGATTGTCGATATGTTCCTTTGATAAAAAATCATGGGATGGCTGCATACTTGATGAATGTCCAATTACATGTTTACGCATAAACAACTTACTATGTTTGTTTAAGTTTACATTAAGTACAGGGCATTCACTGTACGAGTCAAAGTAAGCTTCTAACCATTTCTAGAGCTAATCTCGTGAACTGCTGTAGTTGCTTAAGTGAGGTAGGGTAAACACCCTGATGACTTTTTTCTGAGGACACCTTCTGCAGGAGCGAATAAGACGCATGCAAAATATATTCAACAGAGAGAGAAACAAATACAAGAGAAGCTACGAGTCTTGGAGAGAGTATGGTCCCGGTGCTCATCATCAACACTTCCAGTGGGAGGAATGGTATTGGCAAAATGGCTCTTTTCACAATGATCAAGGACCAAATGCTTACTCCAGATCCACATCCAAAGAAACTGGGCATTATGCTATGTCTCATCATTACACAGTTTTGGGCCTAGACAGGTACTATAACACAGTAAGTTCTTTTAACTCCCTCATGTCCATGAGGTACCATGTTTAATCAACCAGGGAAATGGTTGAATGAGTGTGAACTACAAAGCATGGATAAACTTATCTTAATTAATGACACAGCACTTATTTGGTGACTATTTTGTGATTGTAGCATTAAGGACCATCCGCCCTAGTGTAGTTCAATTTGAGAGCAATCTTCTAATTGAGAAGCAGTTCCATTAGAATATTTATAGATGTTGTGTAACAGTTTTCCTTTTCCTTCTTTAGGTTTAGAGCAACACCTTATACTGATGATGAAATAAAGGTACGTTCTTATTCCTTGTGCATGATCTGTAATTAATTCTGCCTGAATTGCTTTTTTCTCTCACCTGGAGGACATGTAGCATCTTAAGGTCTCATTATGTCCTATCTTAACTTTCGCTTATCCAATTTGTGCTTTCTATTTGTCCTGAAAATCTCATGTTTTCCCCTGCAAGACATCAATTTCTTGACTCATGGATCACATCATATCATCAATTATTTCACATGATTATTAAGAAAGATGGCAGTTCCATCAACGATCGAGTGTTAGCACTCGAGAAGTCACTGTTTCGTCCGGTTAACATTTTCTGCACTCTCTGCAGACTGCCTTCAGAGTGAAAGCCAAGCAGCACCATCCTGATCAAAATCCAAAGAACAGAGGTAGGCAAATCTCCACAATCATTGAGTGATGTCCATTGCACGTTTGAATATTGAGGACCCCTTTATCCTTGAGAAGTATTTATGGTTAAGGCCCTATACAAAATTACACTTAGGTACTCTGATTTCGATTCTCTCTATCAAGCTATTCCAGGAAAAACCTTAGGATATGTTTCTAAGCATATACCTTCTCATATATGTATTCATGTGATCTCTGGAGAGATCGTACCTGGTTCTTTCTCCCCTGGGGCCTGCATTTCCGTCTCCTAAGCACTCTATTTGGTAGGTAAGTCGCTCGCAAAAAAGCTGTCTGCTGGCCTTAGTTCCAGGCCATTTACCACTTATTTTCTGTCATAGTTAGGGGTCATTGAGGGCATAATCTCGCTCATTCGGGAGATTCCTGCCCATTTTTTCATGCTGCTGCTCTTTTTATTGGAATTAACTGCTTGCATTTTTTTATGCAGAGGCTGCTGAGGCAAAGTTTAAAGAGATGATGGCATCATATGAAGCAATAAAATTAGAAAGGAAAAACCATGGTGCCTAATTGGCGTCCGAAGGTGCACTGACATTAGATGAACACCCGAATAATTTTTCAGCATATGACCTTCGGTAATACCTACAGAGGCGTTCTATCGTTTTTGTTTTCCTTTCCCAAATCAAATGTTGTTTCTTTTCCCCTTTTTTTGTCAGTAACTGTTTCCTAAGGTTAACTTTCTTGAATAATCTTACAATTTTGAGGATGAGGTGTTTCATTTATGCTTAGGTTTGCATGAATACAGGAGTGAGGCTACCTGCTGAGAATGTGGAGAGGGAAAAATAAATAAAATAGTGGGAGAAAATGGGTAAACCCCATGCCGAACCCTGCAGTTAAACCTGCAACAGGATCACTGCATTGCAACGCAACTGGGATTTTACGTGGTATCTTCCTGTGTTTAAGAGTAAATGATAAATTTGAGTAAGCATAAGATCTACTTTGATCCTTAAGAGCACAGATGGTCTGCTATTGACTATGGAACTCTTGGCTAGTATTAATCAGTAATATGTACAAATTGATTCAAATATAAGTTATAATGTCACATACATCCATCCACGAATGGAGAAACATAAATACTAGATTTTGACCAGTGCGCAATCGTCACCGGTAGAGTATACAAGCAAGCCAGAAGACAGATATCCAGACTTCAAAAAAAAAAAAAAAAAAAAAAGGGAATGAAACTCAAAGCCATGGAGAAGAATTAGCCCCCCCCTGAGCAGCCTTGGTTATTGAAACGGGAGATGACAATAGGGTCCATTCTTAAATGCCAGCTCTGCTTGCTTTACCCCACCGACGCCGGCGAGCCCTTCTAAACCTTTCACCTTGCCTCTTGGCCTTCACTTTCTCCTTCTCATCCCTGACCCCTCTACGTTTATAGCTCTTGAATGTTACATTCCTTTCAGCAGCCATCTTCCTGACCTTCTCTGTGATCTCTGCCGCAATTACCCTATTATACAGTTTCTTCAGACCCTTCATGAGCTTGGCGAAAGTGTCAGGCTGAGGCATAAGTCCACTGTCAAGCATATCCAAACAAAACGAGCAAGCGTCCTTCACATGCCCATTGGAATATAGAGCATGAATCCAAATGGTCCATGCATAGACATTCAGCTGACATCTTTTATTTATAATGCAAGCCCAAATTTCCTTTGCTATTTCAAGTTTGTCATCTCTCAGCAATGAATTCAACAGCTCCTTCAGAGTTCCATATTGTGGAGCAGACCAAAGACCCCTTTCTATCATCTCTTTGAAATAATGGCAAGCTTCAACCAAAGATCCTTGCTCAAGAAACCCATGAATCATGATCGTGAAAGTATCAACTCCCGGGTTCAATCCACTTGATTCAATTTCACTCCAGGTCCTGGTAGCTTCTTGTAGTTCACCCAACTTACAAGCTAGACGAATCATGGAGTTATATATGTTTAAATCAGGAAGACAGCCCGCTTTCTTCATCTTCTCAACGAGTTCCCAACATTCTTCTAGTTCTTCCTTCTTCTCATGTGCAGCTAGTATGTAATAGTAAGTCAACTGATTCGGCGCACAACCTTGCTTCTTCATACTCTCTAAGATCTCATAAGCTCTATCTATCTTCCCCTTCTTGCAGAATCCACTAATGAGAGTGGTATAAGTTACTATGTCCGCTCTGCAACCATTTCTGCCCATATCTACAAAAACCAGCATGGCCTCGTCCATGCTATCTTTAGCACAAAGGGCTTGGATCAAGATGGTGTACGAAGTAGCATTCGGTTCACATCCTTTTCTTTTCATCTCCTTCAAAAGTTCATACCCATCTTGCATTTTCCCTGCAGCTGAATAACCAGAGAGAAGATTGTTATAAACGACAATATCTGGTTGAAAACCCGCTTCTTTTATCTGCACAAGAACATGTTTGGCCTCGAGTAATTTCCCTTCCCTGCACCATCCATAGAGAAGTGAGGTGAAATGCTTTAAATTAGGCTGAAACTGCATTCTCATGTCGTCAAACAGCTTAGCTGCTTCTTTAACAGCTCCATTCTTGCAAAGGGCATCCAACAAACATCCAAAAACGTACTCATCGGCCTCACACCCATATTTGGGCATTTCTTCAAGCACCTGGATTGCTTTCTCCACTAGCTTCGCTGAGGCAAATCTCCTCATCAGAAGAATAAAAACCTCCGGGCTGAGTAACTCGGGATTCTCTCGGCTCATTTCCCCAATAAGGTCCCAGACGGCTTGGAACTGTCTCATCTTTCCAAGGATCTTAACCATGGACTTATACGCCGCCTGCGTATGCTTATACCCAGGCTGCTTTGCCGACCAGATAAAGAAGCGGTAACCGAGTGTTCCAGCATCTCCACAGCGATTCAAGACCCGTTCGACCAAAGGAGGTGAAACGAGTACGTCTGCTTCCTGCATCGCTAGTTCGAGCTTGGGGATCCTGGAATGGAATTTCCTCAGAATTCTGTAGATCTTTTCGACATCCGACGAGTACTCGTCATGGCTGTGCTTCTCGAAGCGTCGGTCGTTTTCTTCATGGACGATTAAACCGAACTTGGATTGTGGGTCATCTGTCCGGTTTGACACTGTTGAGATTTGCGAGGAAAGTAACGAATTTTGACGCAACGACGAGGACTTCGGTTTCGCAGACCAGAAATCTGGTAAAGAATATGAATTGGATGAGCGGAAGCTTGAAGTACTCTTACAGAGACGCAGAGCAGACAAAGAAGCTCTTTTCATTCTGTCCAGTTGAACAATAAACTACAAAAAGCACCAATGACTTGATAGATACTTGAGACAATCTACTTTGAATGCCTCTGAATGCAGCAATATTTCTGGACTGCTGGTCCGACCGTCATGGTCAATGACCTTCTGACATTCAAGCTTCACCCATGGCTCTGAATGCCGTTATAGATTTCCGTATACATCTCAGTAGCTTTCAATTCAAACCATTGAAATCTTATGCAAAGGTCGTGCATTGCCAGGAGAAAACTTATGGATCTCACATCCTCCGTACGGGTATCGCGTCAATCTACTCTTTTCTCCCTTCTTGACCATCCCATATCTCTGGTAGTGCCCACTACAGATCTCAACTGGGCTTTTCTCGAGCTTGGAGAAGTAGACTGTTCTGTGCTTAATGCAAAAAGAAGTAGATGGCATTGAGCAGTGGAGTTCACCTCCACAGCTTTTTTTGATTCTGTTAGTCCTAAGGCCACCATAAATGAGTGATATTTTGTCAAACCTGTAATGCTTCTAGTCACATTTAGAACACTAGAGTTCCTCAACAAAAGAAAAAGAGAATTGGAAGTGGAACACATTTACATATCTCTTGGGGATAACAAGGAAGAATTACACTTACAAGTTCATAAAGTACAATAAGAAAAGAAAACCAAGGAAGCCTTGGAACGTCTTCATAAGATGTGCAGATGACCAAACCAGACCGAACAAAGAGGATCCCCGGAGTCCCGGACCATCTTCCATTCCTGAAGTTGGGAAAACCACACTGAAGGTACAGCATTTGAAGATACCTTAGACTGACTAGCAACCTACCCACATGCAGCCCTGCGTCCTGATATGATATATATGTACGAAGTAACTCTACTTAACTTTGTATGAACTAAGAGTACAAACTTACACCCTTATTAATACTCCAACATTTTGACGACCTCAGATTTACAAGTCGTCTTGTAATGTCCTGTTTGATTGCACCGACTACAATGAACTGTGTGCTTCTCCCTGTTGAGATCCTCGATGCATAGCCTCTTCTTCTCAGGTCGACCTGGTGGCCTTCGAAATTTGGGTGGTCGTACAATCCGTTGTTCATCATCCCCAATACCCTCATTTGCCTTGCTCCATTCACTTTTATCTGGAACTGGATAAATTGGTTGAGAATAGGTCTCACGATATTTAGCTACAGTAAAACACTTCTCTGTATATTCATATTCATCCTTTCCACATGAGATGAGTGCTGCAACGGCATGTGAGCAAGGCAACCCATAGACCTGCCAGTCACGACATGAACAAGAGCGATTTCCAATATTCACTATGTTTGAGCGCTCAGGAGATATGACCTCAAATTCAAATTCATCTGAGCGGAGAACCTGATAGCCACTTGCACATGACATGGCTTCTGACATCCTTTTCTCTGCAGAGGGAGCTAGAACCGTATTCCACAACATGGATTTCTCGCGTCTCTCACTAAACTCAGCCATCAGCTTACTATGGATCCGTTCGATAACCTGGATTATTGGTAGCTCTCGCGCTTCCAGGATCCATCTGTTGAACTCCTCTATATTTGATGAGAGATGACCGTAACGACAGCCTTCAAAGTAGGCTACAGCCCAGCGAGCAGGAGAAATCTGCTGGATCCATCCAGCTGCATCTGCAGAAACCTCTTCAATCTCTGCCATTCGCTCTTTAAATCCAAACGTTGTGATTGAGTAGGCAGCTTTCCAAAGAAGCTGGACAAGCCTTGAGTTCTTGAACTCTTTGCCAATGCTTTCACTTAGATGTCTCATGCAAAAACCATGAGAAGCACTAGGAAATTTTCTCTTAACTGCGTCTACTATTCCTTTTTGTCCATCTGATAGAATTGTAAGATGGGGCATTGTTTCTGTGTTCAACTCTAGTAGCTTATGCAACTCGGACAAAAACCACATCCAGCTTTCATCAGTTTCCACATCCACGATGCCGAATGCTAATGGGAATAAAGCCCCATCTGCATCGAATGATGTGGCAGAAAGTAAGGTACCAAGATATTTGCTTTTAAGCTGTAAAGCTCCCAGACCAATGAGAGGGAGACAGCCATTAATGAAGCCATAGATTGATGCATGGAAAGCAACAAAAAGTCTTTGGAATCGGTGATCAGAACCCATTGTAAAAACTTGAGCAATACTTCCAGGGTTAGTTTTTTTTATTTGCTCACAGTATGCAGGAAGGAGGCAATATCCTTCCTCAGAGGACCCATAGATGGCAGCAAGACCACGCTCTTTTGCCCGCCAAGCTTGCTTGTAAGGTATTGTGATCCCATACTGTTTTTGGATGTCATTTAGTATGTCCTTTGGCTTGTAATGCACGTCATCACGCAATCTTTCTTCTATGAAACTGACAATCCAATCCACTGAAGCCTGATGATGTCCCTGCTGTGCAGTTTTTCCACAAGTGTGGGTTCCTTCAAGACTCCTTATTGTGAATGTTGGAGCATTAGGAAGCTTAACAGCACGAATGCGCCAAGGACAACCATCCTTAGCACACTTAGCAAAATAACGGATGAGATCACTCTTGATTATCCGAAGCTCAAAGTGTTGAGCAATAGCTGCTTCTTTAATTGTTCTCCGAAATGTCTTCACATCAGGAAACTCTTGACCCACTGAAAAATTGTAATCTTCCATCAAGCATAACCACTATAGCAAACACTTCCTCAATGATATTATGAGCCTTCTACTCTGCTGTTCCTCACTGGCTAATGAAAGCAGGGTAGGAACAAAATAAATTTGGCCAAATATTTTTAAACTGCATTTATCCTTCAATCCAAATGCCATAGAAACCAGTGCCTAAACATTCTTTGCACTGTGATGAAAGCAAAGATAGAACACTGTTGAGAAAAAAGAGAGCAGGTTTAGCATAAAGCAACATAACACTATATTTGTGTAAGAAGAAGCTACTAGACATAACAATGCATGTTATTTCTTTCACCAATACAGGGGATAACGACATTACAAAGAATCAATAAAAAAACAAAAAGAAACAATTCTTGGAAATGGATATCTGATTCAGTGGTTAATAGGAGAAGAGAGAAGCAATGTCGGTCTAACTCGTCATAGTTTGGCAAGTGGGTGAAAATGGTGAAGTACAAATATAACATACAGGGACACGGGATGACCTCAACTTTCCTACTTAAGTAAATAATGAAATAATGTTTAGAGATCATATTCCTTTAGCATTTCTTCTGCTGTTCTGGATAACTTATTGGCAACTATATTTTGGAATTATGCAAACTATTATTAAAAAAAAAAAATTATTAAGAGAGGGGAGGCAAACCCCACAACAGGATAGAGAAGAGGACAAAAACGCAGGATCACTCCAACAAGAGATTACAGGACAAACTCCAGATTTTTCAGAATTACCAGCAATATGATTGTGGATCAGGTAATATGCAGCCAAGCAATGGAAAGAGAAGACCAAAGTTCAGGAAGCTGCCAAAAGAAGTGCACCAAATGATTCAGATAAGAAAGCACTTCTTCGTCCAACTAATTCCAAGAGCAGAGTCCCCTCACTAATGGACCTTAAGCTGTTCTTATCACAAATCTGTGCACTAGACGTGATTGATCTACTGCCTCATGTAGCTACAAGATCAGGAGCTCTAACTGGTTGTACTAAAACAGTGAAGATGAATCATCTTAATAGGAAATATTTAAGTTCGTTAGAGATACCAAAGACAAAAACATCATCACCCATAAAAGAAATGTTTCGGAAGATCTTTAAAATGAAATTTTCAGAGATCAAAAGTTTGAGGTGGCTAAATTTCATACTAAAAATTTAGAAATAGAATATGGATAAAAATGTAAAGGAAAGTTCGGGAACACCACTTGCTAAAGTTGAATGCGTTTCTACAAAAATAACATAAGAATGCGTACTTTGCAATGTGAAGCCTGTTCAATCAGCAAGAACGTGCCTTGTGTAAAATTCAACAACAATGAAAAAGTAAAATAAGTTATGAGAGTAATTCCTTACCCAAACAAACACGTAACACCAGTAATAGCATACAAATTAGGAAAGACAGTTAACAAAGAAACGAATGAAATGAATCAAAAGAAGCTGATATTCTGCCTAATTTCACCGTGCCGGACTTGTACTGATTTCTTTTAGAAAAAGTAGTAACAGATATAACTAAAAAAAGCTGCAAAAGCTAGGCTTAAACGACAGACGGAAACAACCAAATAACATTGTACTTTACCAACACAAAGAGAAAGATAGAAAAAAATAAAATTTAAAACAGAACAGGATAAACAACACAAGCCCCTCAAAAATCCCATCAACAACACAGAATCTCAGAACACCGTCCAATCAGAAAGGCCAAAGCACACTCCTCTTTTAGGGTTTAAGCTTCCACTGGACACGGCAGAACACTATCACCGAGGGACAAGCTCCCAGATAAGAAATATACCGATAAAGAAAGAAAACACTTGCTGTTCGCAGTGGTATCAGCTCGTTTCAGTTGCACCTCCCGCTGAACTCCGGGTCCGCATCGAACAGATAGTCAGCTACTGAAATTCAAGCTCGATCAAGCAAGAGTATAGATAGTACGACAGCTTTTTCAGACATCACGGGACCAAACGAGCCCAAACCTCTCGGAGACGAAAGAGATTGACGCCATTAGGGGAGATGAGGGAGGAGAGAAAGGGAAAGGTGGAAAAGAAGACCCTTTTGGGATTCCGATGAAAGATTGGGGATGATTAGGTCATCCGCGAGGATATGATAGATATTTTACGACCACATAGGGGTACTTTGGGTATAAAAAGCAAAATATTTCTTCCTTGATTATTATTCCTTGTTGTGTCCCGTTGGACGGGACGACGCCGACAGGCGCTCTGAGGAAGTGGATCCCGTTGTGCTGGAAGGATAAGAGCCGTTGATTTTGGATAAGATTCAGTATCGCATAAACGAGGTTCGTTAAGTTTCGTTTACCGTTAAAGAATGAAAATTGGTTATGATTTATGAAAGCCAACGGAAACCCCGCCATGTCCTGATCATGAGGCTCAACTTCCTCTTCACAATATTTTCTCGTTCACATCGATACTCAGAAGCGGGCTAACTGTTTGATCAAATTTTGCTCCTCTCGTCCCCTTCGGCCTGACTACTGTACTCTGGGAAGCACTCTTACTGCCTGTCTCAGCCGCCGGGACTTCCAAACAGAAAAGCTGCTCCATGGGTATGTAATCCGTACAGGGTATGGAAATTAGACACACATAAGTAACACCCTTCTTTCCTTTTATGCGAAATCGGATGATTTAGAATCGATGGGTCGCTTGCTTGATGAAATTCCAACCTCGTCTGCATTTATCAGAGCTGACAGTATCGGTTTAGCTTGTGAAGTGTTTGACTGATTTCCCCAAAGGATGTTGGTGTGTGGAATTCTATGATCGCGGGCTGTGCAGCTGTGCTGAGCAAGGGTATCTGGCGAATGCTCTTGATATGCTAAACTGCATCAGTTGGGTATTCGACATGATTATTTCAGTTTTGCAACTCTTTTGCAGGTTCATCCACTGGTTATAACAATCGGGCTTTTAGCATCGAGAATTTTCTGTAGTTAATGCTTTGTTGACAATGTACTTCAGTCATGGGATGATCAGAGATGCTTATGATGTATCTGAGGAAGCCAAGATAGATAACCAGGTCACTTTCAATTCTATGATAGGAGTGATGAAATGGAGTAGAGATCTTGAGGCCCTAAATGCTCAGGGAAACGGTTGAATCTCAATTTAAGCCAACTGGAGTGACTTTTGTAAGTGTTTTAAGTGTATGTGCATCTTCAAAGTGGTGAAAGAATTCGGCATATTCCAACTACATTCTCAGGTGGTCAAAATTGGGTTTTGAAGAATGCATTTGGGTTAGCAATCATTAACCAGCACACACTCTAGCCACACAGATGAGGCAAGAGATATTGTTTCCTGGAAGACTACGATTGCAAGTAATGCTCAATGAAACTGCTATGAGTAAGCAATCATGACCTTGATTCAGATGCAATTTGATGGAACTAGACCAGATGAGTTCACAGTGGGAGGTCTATAAGCTTTTTCTGAACAGGCAGAGATAGCTAAAGTGGTTCAGTCCATTGTGATTATAACTGGTCTGCTCTGGAACACCCAAGTTAGCAATGCCTTCATAACTGGACTTTATGAAAGAAGCTTATCAGATATTTTGTCGCATGCCCGCTAGAAATCTTATATCTTGGAATTCAATAATATCTGGGTATCAATTAAATGGATCTCCAGAGATTGGCTTAGAGATGTTTTCCGAGCTTCAGTCAACAGACATCAAGCCAGACACCTTTCCTCTGACCCTCATACAGAGTGCATGTGGAAGCATTTCAAGTTTTAAGTCATGCAAAACAGATTCATGCACACATTCTCCACTCTTTGGATTCAAAAACATCACTTGAGAATGCTATTATAACATGGTATGCTAAGTGGGGAGTGTTGAACTGGTCCACTAAAGTTTCTAGGAGAATGAGTGACGGAGATGCAATCTCCTGGAACTCTGTTGCTGCGTACAGACAAGGGCATGAAGCCGTCCAGTGCTTTGAGGCCCTGGAGTCTAATGTGCAGCCACACCCTGTTACTTTCACAACAAGGTATCAGCTTGTAACCATGCAGGTCACTATGCCCATCAGATGTCTCGTCTATGTTCAAAGATTATGGTATAGAGCCAGGTATAGACCATTACTCTGGCGTTATTGACCTACTAGGCTGAGCTGGGGCCCTGATGAAGCAGAAATCTTAATAAAGAGAATGCCATTTAGGCCTTAATCTCGGGTATCGTGGGTTTTGGTCCTTGCCTGTAGAGACCATGGAAACTTGAGACTGGGAAGTCACTGCCTCATATCTTCCGGAGATCCCAGTTGTTTATGTTCTTTGATTGAATATTTTTGCTCCTGCTGGAGAATGGAATGAAGTAGCTGCACACACGAGACTTCATGAGCAGAAAAGGAGCATGAAAGAATCCTGGTGCAGCTGGATGGAATTACAACTGATTCATTACTGGAAGGCGTTGCCTGGAAGAAGTATTACCATCGGCAAACACCAACTTGAAGTAGTAGCAACTGACAAAATTATTATTTTGTTTGCAACCGGAGGTCACTTCCTCGAGAAAGGAGACCTTTGTCCACAAAGGTATTAAAGTGATAGCAACTGATGAATGGTAGTATTTGGAAGATTTTGAAGCTTTAACATGAATGGTTGTGCCTGACAATTCTTTTGCTACAATCAAGCTGGAATGTAAATTACAGAAACGGAGAAGACACTCCATTTGCTTACTCTATCGCAATACAACATTGGTTCAGATTTTCTGGACTCTTGAGATAGGAACCAGTCATCTTCCAACAAATACGATGTTATCAGCAGAGTTCATTCTAATTCAAATGAGTTGATGCACAAACTTTTAAGTTTGTTACAACATGTACAACACAGCAGAAGCCCCTAGGCAGATTTGACTGGACCTAACAGTAACACCTGAAACAAAACTAAGCTTGCTAAAATTCGTGTGCAGCTATTCATCTTTTTTCACCAGTGGGAGGAGTTCTATAATATGCCGGAACACTTGCAGGGAAAAACATCTGCCTAACACCTTCTGCCTTAATAATAGGGAGTATGATATTTGAAGCACCCTGAAACGAGAAGAGAAATTGTAAGAATGAGAACCCAACTTTTCCGTAGATTAAATCCTTAGGAAATAGTTTTAAACACATGCATATCAAAGCATATACTGACCGAGAGTAGCCTGGCTCCAATCCACAACCGCTTTGGTGAAGGAAATGGCAGTAGCAGCCTGCCAACACCATATATAGCCACCGCAAAGAAATGGCACACCAAACTCAGTGGTCGAGGGTTTAGACCGGATAGCAATGCAACAGGTCCAGATGAAAAAACACCTCCAAGACTTAGGTAATCAAAACAGGCTTGACGCATTTCCTTCATTGCCTCATCAGGTGAGGCACAAAAAACCTTATACAAGGCACCCGCCAATGTATTTATTGTAGATGCAGTAGGCTTCAGATGGAAAATAAGTCAACAAAAGATCATTTCAGCACAAACTGTTCCATTAAGAAAAGAAAAGAAAGAAAATGATCATCAGAAAAAGGAACCCACGAGTCATACCTTCCTCAAGGTGTAAAAGGACTCCAGATACCTGCAAAGTGCAGATGAATCACTCAAATCACGTAAAGGTGTCAGAAGATTGTGTAGGACGGCAATATCAGCTAAGGCCACAGTCATTCCTCCCCCAGTTAAAGGATGGCGCATATTAAAAGCATCACCCATCAGAAGAGCCCCAGGTGTGGGGTCAGGAGATGCAGGCATGCTCTTATTTGGCATAGTCCTAACAGTTCCTCTATCAATAGCAGATATGAAGGCATCATGGAGCTGTGCTGGAAGCTGAAAAATAAACACGATATACTTTAGCAGTTCCCAGCTCCACGTGTAGGATCTGAACATGCCAAAAATGTATAGTCAAACAAATTTAAAGTACCTGTGGAGCCACAACAGTCTTTAGATAGTTGGCCATTTCACCATTGGCTACAGAAGGTAACTTTTGGCCAGGTACATCAACCAAACACCTGACCTCAGTACTGCTAATGGGATAGAACAATATAGGAGAAGGGTCCGCCAAGATAACATGTCCATGGTTTGGGTAAGGAAGTTCACAGTTTTCCAATACCAAACCTACAAAATGTGATGGAACCTCTACCTGCAGACATGTTTAAACAAAACAGATATACAATGTTGACAAACCAAAACAAGACACCAAAAAACAAATATAACAAAAAACTCTTTCAGTTGATTTTTATTCTATGTTTAAGAATAACATTAAATTGAATGGATGCTGAACCAGTAGGTTGCTAATCCTGGATAGGAACAGAATATGACTTAATGGCCAATGGTAAGCTAAATATTCACCTTAGGAGTGCAAAGGGAGCGCCGTAAATTTGAAAAACAGCCGTCACAAACAACAGTGAGAGGTGCATGTGCCTTTAATTCTTCACCATTCTTCGTCTTGTAGTTTACTCCCTTGACAGTCCCATTATCTTCAATAAGGAAAGTAACAGTTCCTTGCTCTAGTTTAACACTGATGCAAACAACAAGGAAAAGGGAACAGTTATCAAACAATGTAATAGAACTACAACAAAAGGAATAGAAACTTCAAGGTATACATTCAGAACTGATGGTTATTTGTATCAATTTAGGCCCCATCTATCTGATAAAAGAAAGAAGACAGCAGTCCACAACCCACATTCAGAAGAATCCAAACATGCTCCAGCAAAATTGTAAACCATGGTTAGCATTTCAATCCATTGTCCCACTGTCTGGTGTAATCCTCCAGTTGGATGGTTGTTTAATCTTGATGGCAGCTGACAGCCACAAGCCGGTTAGTTATGGTAAAATTATCAGAAGGGATTCATCCAGCAACACCCTTCTTATTAATTTGTCCCTTTCAGTCAGTATAATGTCATAGGACTGAAGCTAAGGGTCATATTCTAGGGGCCCCAACTCTTCATGTGGAGATACTCTTTCCCCTTGATAGTTGAAGGCAGTTTAGCAGTTGTCATCAGATCAACTTATAGGAAAAGTTGCCCCAGAAGCACTCCTTTTTGTATTTTAAAGAGATTTGTGGAGATAAGTTGGCCCTCATCAGTGTACCGGACGGGGCAAAGGGTACATTGCTTAGAATAGGAGCTGATCAACAGCATATCAAGACCAACAGCATTTCATGATTGATCAGAACTCCAAAAGCACTTAGTGTGCTTCTCCAATATCTTTCATTATTCTATCCTTGTTAATTTCATGTGCTGCAATCTCATATTTACTCTCTTCTTCATGAGTTGTCATATAGATTTAAATTGTCAATATCGGGAAGAACAAACTGAGCAACAAATCCAGCCATTAAACCATACAAAATAGAGGTTATCGGTCACTTCAGTACACTTTACCAGAATGGTCTTAACACAAGAAAAAGAAACAAGCCAAAACAACAGGACAGCAAAAATGTAGGAGGTTAAGGAAGACAGTCTGTGGTGTTCCCTTACATGTTACCACAAGAAATGAGAAACCGGACATCAACATAGTAGTTGACAATGAAATCACTCGACTTACAGAAAAGCTGGTCTTCCAAATAAATCATTTGACCATTGATAATTTACAAAAGGCGCCTCAAAAAAAAAAAAAATTTACAAAAGGCAGGAAGAGAGAGAGAGAGAGAGAGAGAGAGAGAGAGAGAGAGAGAGAGAGAGAGAGAGAGAGAGAGAGAGAGAGTACTTAGGAAGAGAAGCTGCTTTTTCCCGCATCCTTTGTATGAAACGTCCATTGTGAAAGCTTCTCCCAGAAACATCATCATCAAATTTCTCCAAAGGGTATGAGACTTTTGTATCTTTTCCATCCTTGAATAGGGCGTATCCAAGCACTCGTTGAGCATCAATAGCCTCAACACAATCTGTAGGAATATAATATCATGAGATCTCTGACCACAACAACAACAATCCACCAATACTTTGTGGTTAAAAGCATCATCAATTTAAGTTGCAACTAGTAACATGTTACTCTCAAGCATCACCATCGGCAGCAAGAGATACTATGCGCATACCTTCGAGTCCCAACTCAATAAGCTTCAAATATCCACCAGGTTGTAACAATTCACCAACAATTCTGTCTGGCTCACTTAAATCTCTTTCTATGACAAGCACATTGCGTCCATCCTGTTTCAAAAAAAGTAATAAATAAAATAAAACGCATTTAGAAAAAAAACAGAAAAACCCTCTACCTAATCACCCACAACTCTCCAAAACATCTGTAACCCCAATTTCTCAATCACCCAAAACAAAACCAAAGAAAACAAACCTTTCCTAGGGTGTAAGCAAGGGCAGACCCAGCAACACCAGCTCCCACAACAATAACGTCCGTACTGCCATCCCGGGCACCTTTCCCCACAACATTCTCTCCATAGGTTTGGATCCCAGTGGAATTTCCCTCATCACCCTTGCTCTTCTTCTTTCTCCTGCGCAATCCAGGCAACAACGCAAAGCCGAGCAAAGCCGCTACAAATCCTCCCAAGAGATACTGAACCAGCAGCATCTTCAAAGGAGGAAACGACTGACCACTGAGCAAATGTTGACTAGGGTTCGGGTGCCAATTTCTGTCCCTGCAGGCACCGGAAGTTATGGCAGAAATACGGTATTCAAGGGGAGCCTCGCGTTTCCTCTACGGAGGTTATGTTTTAATTCCTGAATGAAAAAATAATAAAACAAACATCCAACCTTCTTGATATGAGGATAACTTTAGTAACTAAAATTTGAATACCTAAAAAATAAATATTAACTCAAAACAACCTAAACATATGAGTAATAACCCAAATCTACAAAAAAAGAGAAACACAACACACTTAATTATAACATATTACAACTCAAGCATAAATAATGCACACAGTGATCTAGAATATCACAAACAAACTTAAATAAATTAAGTTTCTGCCATTCTAAAATTTCCAGAACATTTTAATTGGGAACCTAAAATTCTCAAAAGTTTTGCTTCTACTTCATTTGGATAACTAGAAAGTGCAAAATCCTGTGTAGCAAATTATGCTTCTAGTTCATACATTTAGATACAAATATAATATGCATCTCCAGTAAGTAGGTTATATTGAAAAAATATCATCCACCTGAAATTTTATTGTAAGAACAATTTGTCACCCAAGAAAAAGTTTCTAAGAGTTATTTGCCCTCACAATAATCAAGGCGCCACAAATAAAAAACTCCATGGTTATATCACTAGTTTGCCCTCATAAGAATTATTGCCATCATGAGCTTCTCATTGACTTCAATCACTTTAATAAAAAACATTGCCCTTCACACTAATTGCACCAAACTAGCCACCTTGAATAACGGAAGCACCCACTTCGGGTAATTCAACATACACCTTATCACCTAAATGATCCTGAGCTTGAAGTATATCTACTTAGAACGAAACCAGTACAGAACTATTCAAGAACCTAAGCTTTCTCGAGTCCCAGGAGGTAACCTCCCACGGTCAGTATAGCAGATTTGACATTGACTTTTACCCACTCACGGGAGTCGGCATATTTTAAATCCTTTAGAACAGAAAATCCAAAAAATAGTCTTCTGATTCCTTATTACATATTTTTTGTACTTCATGTCTATTTTGAAACAAAATAGAGGAATGAATTGCCCGTACTCCAACCCAAAAATCAAAAGTAGATAGGCTGAATCTTCTTAGAGGCAAAATCAAGTAGCAGGCAAGTGGCAGAAGAATAAGATAAAATATTTCAGAAGTTCTAATCATCTGCGGAATGAGCTTCAATTGTGCACAATTCCGAACGAAAACCAATCAAAATAAAACCTTCTGAAACCTGGAGAGAGAGAGAGAGAGAGAGAGAGAGAGAGAGAGAGAGAGAACAAAAGAGAGAACGAAGGATTGGGATAGAGAATCAGAAGTAATCTGGATGCTTCAATGGAAGGAAAAAGGAGTTAAATTTCAATTTTTTTATTTTTTTATTTTTTTTTGCTATTACAGTACCGGAGAGATAAAGAGAAACAGGATAAAACAGAAGAAAAGAACCAGTTTATGTTTTTTGTAAGCAACGCTTTTTCCAGTAACTCGGGGGATCTTTTTGTGCCAAGCATCCATTACAATGTTTTATGCCTTTTCTGTTCTTAGAGTAGAAGAGAATGCAGGAAAAAGGAAAAAAAAAGAAGAAAAAAGATGACGAACTCGAAATGGATAAGAAAAACCGAATTTTGAGAAGAGATTCACAATAGAAGGAAACGCATACCTGAATCGGGAGATGATTATTGCTGGAAAGAGTCGGCTTCAACGATGATTTAAATTGCAGTATTTGCAACAGAAGAGGAGAGTTGTAGAAAATGGACGGCTCCAAATAAAGATGCATAGGAACGAAAGAGGAACGACAGAGGAAGGACAGGGAAACGACAGAGTTTCACAGCAGAGAAGTTTTTATAGTTTAGATCTATTAAAGTACCAGGTTTTACCGTGAGACTAATCCGAGAGACGGGAGAACATGAACTGCTCAGTTCACGAATCATGAGACGGCAATAAGAAGTGAAGCTCGTTCTACGATTTTAACAGTAAGACTCGATACAGTAAGAGACCGAAGAGATCCTTTTTTCAGTTGTGAGGCAACTTATTGTTCGTGCTACTAACAAGAGATACTTTCCAGTCAGACGCAAATGAGAAGCCACAAGTTTCAGGCTCAAGTCCTTTTTCAGCATTGCTCAATGCCAATCTGGCTGCAGGCTTCCTTTCTCCTTGAACCACAATTCGGTGGGATCCAAGGATAAACCATTAAATTGGAACAGTTGGTCACATTTTCAAGTCCTTTTTCTCATTAAAGAAAAACTGTCTAGCTGCTGGCTTCCAGTCTTCTCAACCACAGATTTGGGAGGACGCAAAGACAAGCTTTTGAGACACTTTCGTATAAGCTCTTGGAGATATTTAGTATCCTTTGCTTATACTTTGCAAGGAAGCAATTTAAAACTGTCTACCCACCATTGTTAACTGACTTGTGGAAGATATATAGCTTATAAAGAGGAAATAAGTGAAATCATTAAACCTGTCACTGAAAGCTCCGGGTAGGCCCGGTTCATCTCATCCACCGAGTCATTTATGTGGTGCAAAAGGGTATCTTTCCTTTTTCCAGTTTTAGCAATGAAGAACGTGACAAGGGAAAAGACCAAGTGTGCTGGTGAATTAGACCTAAATTTTTTGTGGTGTTAAATAATCTGTGGTCATCTTTGAAAAAAAGTGGTTCTGATTTGGGTTTCTTTCTGGCAGTTGAATGAGAAGTCTAGAAAGGTCTACCTCTTCGTCAAGCAGAAAGGAAATAGTGATAATTGTGCAGCTCCACTTCCTTTACACACTATGATATAGGACAACATTACCTAAAACTAAATCAAAAAGATGCTGAACTACATTATTTAGAGACAAAACAACAACTACACCAAGAAAACTAATTGAAACTCGATTAATTGTTTACATAATAGCCTGTCAATTTCCAAGTTCTTTGTTTTCTCTCTGATGTGGGTTCTAAAATAATTCACGATGCTCATAGGGAAGATGCATTTGCAACTGAGCACTGGATCACTCGGCACTAGTTGGTCTCTCCAGTCTCATATTCCTCATCGTCCTCCTCATCGTCCTCATCATCATTATCATCGGCATCAAAATCACGCCCACTAAACCGCCAATTACCTTTGGATAGCTCACTAAAATCCATTCCCCTTAGGCCAAAGTCAGACAAATATGGTGTGCCCCTGTACTTCACAAGAAGCCATCGCAAGAGACGGTCTTCCTTGTTTAGGTACTGAAGTTCCTTGTTGAAATTGGGTGTAACCATCATAGTCATCTGCAAAAGAGTACCCTGCAAAAATAACCACTAAAGGAGGTAAAAGAAAAGTAAATGAAAATTCAAAGAATCAAGTCTATGACAGTACAAAGTAAACTAGACATGCATATGATTGGCACCAGACTTTTCCACAGCTATCATGATTCTCTATTTGTAGATTCTTCATTGTCACAAGTTTCAACTATTTGTAGTTGCATTGCAGACAAGAAAGTAATACCCCAATCTATGGTCGGCAGACAAGTTGTATGAATACATACCTATTTGAAATGAGAGAGAAAAGAGACGTTGTTATGAGGCGCGAGAGATAAAGTGCACGCAGGGAAACAAAATCAAAGAGCAAAAATCAAGAGTCGGAGGAGAGAAAATCTACAACGTTTCGCCAGCTGTTTCCCTCTCCAACTAAAGCATCGACAATGCATTTGCAGCACAGAGTACGAAGCCAAAAAATGCTGGTACTAAGAGATATCCTCTAGCACATCAAAGTACAGTAAACATTTGTCAGGAGAACTCTAGCATCTATTAGCCCACCTAATGATGACCTAAGGATCCGCTTCAACAATAACAGTGGAAAATTTCTTATAATTGTTTTTTTTTAAAAAAGAAAAGAAATTGCTAACTGGTATAAAACTTCATGTCCAGGGAACCCTCACTTCCTCCACCATATGTCACACTGAACAGGAAGAATGCAAACTTATGAATGCCTGAAGACACCTCTTACGCCCTCCATACCATCAAGCAGACAAGATATATATTTCTGTCTGTTTTTCTATACCTTACCTAGATAGAATCTCCATCTGATGTGAGTTTGAAACAAAGATTACATATTACTAACCAAGTTTGCACTTAAGAACTACAGAAGTCAAGGAGAACGGAAAACAAGTTTGCACTTGAATTGAACTTGACCAAAAATTTGTTTCAAACTTTCAGTAATATGCTGTAAAATACAGATATCAAAGGTTCATACCATTTTCAACCACCAAATGTGCTCCAAGGTAAAAATTTTGTATAAACCAGAGAAAAGCAGTAATCTAACTAGAAACAACTACCACTCAAAATACAAAGAACCAAGCAGGAAAAAACAAAATCAACTTCTCTGCTAATGCATCACACAAGCACCAGCCTGTTTACAGAATCAAAGATTGTTAGAGAGAAACGACATGCTTCCAGTAGAGATCAAGGACATCCCTTTTCCTCTTTCGTGAAATTGGGAAATTTTATTGAATGAAAGGGAGCACAGACGTCTTGAAAATTCAGCCTTCACATATAATTGCTCAATATGAATTGTAGAGTAGATGACAGACAATGGAATAGAGTTACATAAATAGAGTTACATATATTTTACATATATGAGAATAAACATGAAGGGAAAACCACTAATTTCAGTTACCTGATAGTATCTACCATCAAGTTTCTTGATACCATAACCCAAATAAACATTTCCAAATGATCTCATATCCATAAGAACACCATTCCTTCTGAAAACATGTGTAGCAATCCGCTTAACCAAATCCTTTTGAGCTTCCTTTACCACTTTAGGCTTCAATAAAAGCATGCAATCGTAAAGTGGCATTTTCTTTAGGCACTTTCTTCCAAGCAACAGTAAACTGACAGTGTAAATCCTTCCTGCTTCTTCAAATTTGAACGAACTTAACTGGTAATGGACATCAAGTAAAAACTTAAATTAAATCAATGGAAGATGAAAATCTTAAAAAAACAAAAAGAAAAAGTAAAAGGCAAAGGAAAAAGAAAAGAAGTGTACTCAGGAAGCCCAACAAAGACATGAAATACCTATCTCTATATTCAGTTTGCATTGTCCACACAACCAAAAAACTGCAAGCATGTGAGTCTGTCAAGGGTTATGAATATCTAGTCACTTATTTTTTACTAAGACACCCCAACAAACACGTGAAAAACCATTTTCCCTTCATGTCATTTGCATGGAGATAAAATAAAAAAACCGAAAGCATGTGAATCAGTCAGTGGTAATGTTATATCACTTTAATGAAATTGAATAAGTTTTTCCTGGCTCTATTGATAAAAGGAACAGGTTTTTGACTTCTTTTATAATATCTATATAAATTGATCTCCAGTTCCATCAGTCGATGTTTTTCTTCCCTAATAGAAGCAAGCACAGATTATGCACTTCAATTTTTTCACAGGTGATGGTGAAAATAAAACACTGGAATGAAAATGAGAATGAGGTTCTGGAAGATCACAGAAAAGCAAGATACAAAGAGAAGCTAACAGCTGCCGGCAATTATCAGAATGATGATTTGTTTAGTGCATAATGTATGTTGAATGATGATTTTTTTAGTGCATAATGTATGTTTGGCACAGGAAAACGAATGCAAAAACAATATTTTAAGTAGAAAAGTTATCCCTTCCTAACACCTCCGCCCTCTCACGTAACAAGTTCTTTGAAACATGGATCTTCTCAGCATATAGACAAAAGGCGATGGCATCTCATTCACAAACCAATTCCCTGCGTGTTGAAGTAAATATGCCGTACAGAGTTTTCAATATTGTGAAAAATTTTGTTCAAACCTGAAGAGGGAACGAGCAACATGATAAAACGGATCGGTGACCCACAATTATAAAGAGGGGCACGTGGTTTATGCATATGTCGAGAAGGGAAAATGGACGATAGGATGAACCAATCCATTATCCGAGTCAAATAGGAGAGCAGAAAGTTGTTTAGCTGCTGGAATGACGGGCTGACGCAGAAGGACACAAACGACCTCTAGTAACTTTTTCCTCGAAAACTAATGGTCCTTCTCTCAGAAGCATCATTTATCCTCCGTAGCAACTGGTGAGTATAGAATCACCAGGCAATAGTCCTCGCGATTCCGCACAAAGGTCTGGGGAATTACAGAAAGAGAGAGGGTGGTCATTTCTGAAAGCATACTAATGTTACATTCAGAACACCCATCTGGAAATAAAAGATGGACAGCTTGGACGGGACCAAATCAAGCACAGAAAAGTGTTGTTGCGGGAGAATTCTATACAATATAAAAAGGATACTTCTTCATCTAGCAAGTTACGGGCATTTACTCTAAGAGATAAACATTTTGAATCCGATGAATAGATATGACATCTTGAACTTTGCATAGAATGCCTGATGATCGGTGGCAAACTTTCAACAGAATTGCATCGAACGACAATGGTCCGCTAAGCCATTACGGTGAAAGAAAGAGTGAAAGAGAGAGACACGACGACGATGAGGGAGACACGAGCAGAGAAAGAGAAAGAGAGAGCACCTGTAAGCAACGAAGATACCCGATACACGAGATCGTCTCGCGGGAAGAACCTTGGCAGGAAGGGTTCCGAGAGACGCACTTCGATATCAGTCTCAGACTCGCGCAGCGAAGCTCGGGACGTTAGGTTTGAGTCGGCCTTCTCTGCTTTTCTTTTATAAGTTAGACTAAGTTATAAGCTCATAACATGTTTGAAATTTATACATTATTTTTTAAATAATACAACTTTAGTATTATAAAATTTTAGTTTCTATTGTTGCAATTTACTACTTTAGTATTACTATTTAAAAATTAAAATTATTATCATTTCAAATATTTTTTCATAAAAAATAAAAAGCAAGCTATTCTGAAGTCACCACAAAAAATAAAAGCTAATGGCGCGAAAATGAAATCGCTCAGCGGCTGCCGTCGCGGCGGTCCGTTATTCTATTCAAAAGGGGCAAGCAAGACAAAGATAGACGATGGGGGAGCTGAGCGCGGGGAGGATGGATTTTCAGTGCTCCGATGTGCGAATCTGGAAAGACGCAATTTCTGCCTATCAGACGAGGCTGGAGTCTCGAGGAAAACCTGACCTGGTCCGCCTCGATGATTTCTACCGGAATCACCTTCCGATTCTCCTTCACGCGAGAGACCCTAAAGCATACATGACTAAGGCGGAGCTAAAGGAGCTAATGCAGTGGAAACTCTCCAGAGGAAAATGGAGGTAATCTCAATTTATTCTGTTCTTGAAATTTTTGTCCCGAAATTGGAACATTGTGTAAGCTTTTACATTGGAGATCTTGTTAGATAACATTTGTACTTTCTTCTTTCTGCCTATTTTGGCCGAAAGAGAAAAAAAAAAAAAAAAAAATTGTTTATTTGGGCGTGTTTCTATGCTGTACCTCTTGTTTTTGTCCACGAAGGTCATGCGGAAGGTTATTCTTGTAGGTGAATGTTTTGGTTTGATGCCGTAGCGTGTAGTTTACTACTGCTAAGAATTTCATTTTTTTATCTTTAAATCTTCCAGGCCTCGGCTCATGGATTTCGTGTCAAAATTGGATGAAGTCGAGGTGGAAACTGCTTCCCAGAAGGCTTTCGAATTCCTTCCTGACATTTCAAAAGCTATATCCGAGTTGACGATTCTGAAGGGGGTTGGCCCAGCCACTGCTTCTGCAGTCCTAGCTGCATATGCTCCTGATATTGCTCCCTTCATGTCTGATGAAGTAATTTTTTGGATTATTGAAGTCTCCCGTCCATGCGTGGTTAACTTAGTAAATTTTAATTTTAATTTTGTTCGTTTTTTCGTTCTTCCTTCAGAATTCTAACCTCCGGTGTTTGGCAGGCTATGGTGGCTGCCCTTGGTAATTCAAAGGACTATACGTTGAAACAGTATCTTATACTCGTGGAGAAGCTGCAAAACAAAGCAAAGGTCCTTTGTAGTTTTCCTTCCTTCTCTTCTTTTATCTCATAATATATCTAAAATATCTTCGTTAGAAGCCCGTTATGAAGGAAAATAATTGTTCTCCCGAAAGGCTATTTTGTGCATTTGAGATAATTTAAGATGATCAGAGATCTTCCATGTGTGCTTAAAACATGAAAGCAGCTTGTAGTTAATCACTTAAAAGTCGTTATACTAGTGTTATGTTGATGGTGGCTGTGTTATTCTGCAAAAGAAGAGAAGGAAAGAAACCAAGATTGTAGTTAAAAGTCGTTATACTAGTTTTTTAAACCAAGATTGTCTTCTTGATATTATCACGAGGAAAAAAACTATGATCCATCCTTCGAAAACTTTGCACTTCCTCATCATTTCATGTCACCGCTGAAGGTGTGGGCCAAGCTTCAGTAATCCAGGAAATAGGAAGGGGAGCCTTGAGTATAAAGGTGTCTAAAGCTTTCTCGGATCCTGGAAATAGGATTGTCTATAAGATGTCGTAACTCGTGGTCGGTCTTGGCTTATTAATGCAACAGTGAAAAGGGTCAATGTATTTGACACATAGAAAAGCACTAGAGGAAGTCCCAATTGATGCAGACAGGTATCAGCAAAGACTTATATAGAGCTTGCAAATGATAAAGAAGAATTAAACATTATGCTTTGCATAATTGCTTTCATGAATTCTATAATTTGATAATTTCTCATGTTTCTAGATATATGTTACCATACTGGATGGGAGTATGCTAGTGCCAATAGATATATTTATAGTTGCATAAAGTTCGTATATAAAGAACATAGATCAAGAAATTAAAAGAGGACAATGGGAGGGGAAGAGAGGGGAAGAGAGGAGAAGAGAGGAAGCAAAGAGTTGCTATCTGAAGTATACCCTTTCTTTTCTGGAGTAGAGAAAAGCTGAATTTCTGCAAGCAAGAAAACAATACACGTTCATCTGCTTCATTTTGTTCCTCTAGTTAACATTTAAGTTCCTCCTGGGATTCCCTTGGACTAAGCTTCAAATGGCAAAACCACTTCTCTAACATTGATGGTTTTACTTGTAGCAAATGAGGTTGGGGATCTATGGTTCAGAGCATTTCTCCAATGTTATTCCTGTAGATTTTAAGCTCTAGATGTTTTCTGATGTTGCAGGAACTTTCCATTGAAGGGGATGTTTTGACTCCAACAGATATTGAAAGAGCGTTATGGAGTTCCTCTGTTGGTTCCAAGTTGGTGGCATCCCAACCAGACCAGAATGCAAAAGCTAATTCCAAGAGAAAGAGAAAAGATAGGTAAATGTTGTCGTGCCAAAGTCCAAATTTTGTGTAGGCCAAGCCCCTAAGTGGTGGGTAACAGTAAAGGTTGAACCTTTTTAATAAGTCGAGATGCAGTTCTGTTGTAGATCCATTCAGCTTTAACCTAATCCTAGTCACAACTTACAAGCTTCAGAGCTGCTACCTCCTCTTACTGTTGTATGTGCATTTTTTGTACCTTGCTGGGACGGAAACAAACCAACGACCAAAATGTTCTGTTCTTAATATCCATAGAAGGATGAAATGTGTCCTCTTGATCATGGAATCTTCATTTCCTTGCTCTATACTTCCAATGCCTATGGGATTATCCACATTGCTGACAGAAGTCATGGTGACTTAGAACAACACATAATCGGAGAAGACAATTCATTTGTTGACACTCATGTGAGGGAAAGACATTCTCCCATCAACACCTTGTTGTTGGAGTCTATTCACCTCATTGTCTGATGTTTGGTTACAAACTGCCCTCCGTGCGCAGCGTTGCTATAGCATTCTCATCTTGTGAAGGGTAAAGACTGATTTCTTAATCTTGATACATTTGCTTCCTCCGTTTATACAACTGGTGGGTTAAGACTGTTGATGGAAATGCCTCATCTGGCGAATATCAGTTTATTAAGCATGCAAGTCTGGTTCATTTATCTGTCAGCACACAAATTCCAAAGCACTTAACCACAAAACATGGGGAGTTTCTGAAGGCTATCCACTACATTCGACCACCCATAAGACCATGACCTTTTACAACAGATCCGACACTGATAGGGATGATAATGAAACTTTTCTTTCCATAGTCACGGTTGCTTCAATTTTATGGTTTGAGCAGAGCTTTACAGCGAAAAGAGTACAATCGACTCAATGTTCTGCAACGAGGCGCATGCAACCGTTGTTACTCGGGTAAGCCTCGTCTGTTTACTTCCTAATCTTGTTTAACCATGTTTTTGTTTTTAATCCCTTTGACGACGGATTTGATGTGCCGTCCCGAAAACAAGGAGTCAGAAGGATCGCCTTGTTGCAGCTTCCATGTAACGTCCAACTAAGTGGGAAAGCACCTTCACATCCGAATTAGGCGTTTAAAAATACCAAACTGCCCTAATAAACATTATTTAAAATTAGTTGTGCTCTTCTTGTAGGAGCGTTATACTGGTCTTTTAGCTCGTTCGCCGGATGTTCTCTCCTGGTTGGTACTCAGCGGGGCTCACAATCGGAAGTCGCCTCTACTTCACGCGTTTTTTGAGAAGGTGGTGCGACTCGTGTCTCCGGTCTCCATATCCCCGAATTTCCCAAAACGGGAACGGAAACGTTAAACGTCGTCACCGGCGACGGTCGCAGCCTCCGAGGTCGAAGATGACGGCGCTGCCCTTCGCCCGTGAGAAGCGACCCCGGCGCCACGTCCGCGCCCCGCTCCTCCCCCACAAGCACGACGACTCTGATGCCCACGACTCCGTCTTCGGCGCCGTGTTCAATCTCTCGACGACGATAGTCGGCGCGGGAATCATGGCCCTACCGGCGACGATCAGGGTCCTGGGTCTCCTCCCGGGTCTCGTGATGATCCTCCTGGCGGCCTTCTTGACCGAGTACTCCATCGGGATTTTGCTGAGGTTCGGGAAGGCGGGGTTGTACGCGGCCTCCCCGAAGGCGGCGCCGGCGACTTCGTACTCCGGTGTCGTCGGCGACGTGTTTGGAGGGACCGGCCGGACGTTGTCTCTGGCTTTGATCGTCGTCAACAATCTCGGGATGCTCGTCGTGTACATGATCATTATAGGTAAGTAACTGCTGTGATTTATTATGAGTTTCCTTTTTTCCTTCTCTCTCCTTCTGCATAAGGAAACGAGGAAAACAGAGAAAAGAGAACTTCCCATTTGGGTTCTGTCTTCTTTGTGTTCGCAATCCAATAATAAATGCAAGATTCTTAAAATGGGGGGATGTTACTTTGGTAATCGATCAAAATATGCTTGTAATCTTGTCAAGAATGGTGGGTGACCGTGTTTTTTCTTCGAAACAGGGGACGTGTTGGCCGGGACTTCCTCTGATGGGACGCACCATCCAGGCGTTCTGGAAGGTTGGTTCGGGCAACAATGGTGGACAACGCGGTCGTTCGTCCTCCTTTCAACTACCTTACTCGTCTTCGCACCTCTGATTTCTTTGAAGCGCCTTGGTTAGTAACAGTTCCCTTTTCTTTTTTCTCCATAGAACTCGTAACAAGTATCAACAGAGGCGTTCTGTTTCTTCATTCTGCAGATTCTCTGAGCTACACATCGGCTCTATCGGTTGCTCTAGCCGTGGTGTTTGTTGTGATCACGGCGGCGGTCGCCGTAATCAAATTGATGAATGGGAGCGTAGGGATGCCGCGGCTGCTCCCTGAGATCAACGATCAGGCCTCCTTTTGGAAGCTTTTCTCCACCGTGCCAGTTATTGTCACCGCCTATATCTGCCATTACAGCAGTAAGCACTGAGAAAAACTTCTTTAAATCAATTCCTCTCTGTTGCAAATGGGTCCGTTCTTGCTTGGCTTCAATTCTTCTCTTCACGTTTAAATCGATTCCTCTCTATTGCAAATGGGTTGTTTTTGCTTATCTTCAATTTTTCTGGTCGCGTTTAAATCAACTCCTCTTTGTTGCAAATGGGGGTTCCATTCACTAAGCTTCAATATCTTCTGGTTACGGCTGTCTGTAGTTCATCCGATAGAAAACGAGCTGAAAGACCCAACGAAGATGAAGTCGATCGTGAGGACCTCACTGGTGCTGTGTTGT
This sequence comes from Aristolochia fimbriata, assembly GCA_019845555.1. Classification (NCBI taxonomy): domain Eukaryota; kingdom Viridiplantae; phylum Streptophyta; class Magnoliopsida; order Piperales; family Aristolochiaceae; genus Aristolochia; species Aristolochia fimbriata. Next base: position 20,230,903 of record CM034084.1, on the reverse strand, counting down.
ACCGTCTACATCACCACCAGTTTCTTCGGGTTTCTCCTCTTCGGGGACGACACACTAGACGATGTTTTGGCGAACTTCGACACGGACCTCGAGCTTCCCCACAGTGCTCTCATCAACGATGTCGTCAGAGTTAGCTATGCCGTTCATCTAATGCTGGTCTTCCCTATCGTCTTCTTTTCCCTCAGGCTCAACCTCGACGGCCTCTTGTTTCCCCACGCCGGCCCCATCTCCTTCGATGGCCGGAGATTCTTCTCCCTGACCGTAGCTCTGATGGGCATGACCTTTCTCGGAGCGAATTACATTCCTAGCATTTGGGACGCCTTCCAGTTCACCGGTGCCACTGCTACCGTCTCCATCGGATTCATCTTCCCAGCTGCGATTGCTCTCAGGTAACAACGCTAAACGACACAGTCAGTTTGAGCTAATTTAGAGCCTGCATGTAATTGAGTCACTATTCTCATTGACGCGGCTTCTGATTGCAGGGATATCTATGGGATCTCGACAAAGAAAGACAGAATTATGTCATGGATCATGATCTTGCTGGCTGTTTCATCCAGCACGGTCGCCCTTTCAAGCGACTTATACGGCATGTTCAAAGACGGCGAGGTTGAATGAAGGACGACCGTGCAGCGGTTTGATTCCCAGTGTTCGCCTTCTGAAGAGTGAAAAAGGGTTGAATTACGCGAAGCAGATTCTTTACGTTAAAGCAGGTTGTGCAGGTTGTAGATTTCTCAGTCCCTCAAAATCCTGCAGCAGTGCTGTCACCCATTCTTTTTCTCCAAGCTCATAAACCAGTCTCCAATTTTGTTGTAAATATGTAAAATTGAACATTTTTCTGGTCTCTGGAGACTCCTCTTTAGAGAATACAAATTGCTTTCGTTGCTAACAGTTTTTGGGAAGAAAATTTGTATGCATAAATTTTAAAGACAAGTAAATTGACAATAGAAGAAATTTCAAGCATTGTTATAAAAACAGGAAGCGTGGCCATTTGGGTTGGTTCAAGCTTGAGAATCAGGTTTTTTGGGCAAAACCCATACCTGCCCTTAACCCAAAATGGGTTTAATCAGTATTTTATAAACCAAACCGAACCAGCCCGTCCGACCGGGTTGAATTGAATTCAACCAAAACCCAACATATTGCCTGTTGGATGGCCAGTTTGGTTTTTAAAATATTGTGTTTAGTCCATACCCACCCCTCGGAGTCCCGAATCCACTGGCCAAATTGCAGCGTGGCCAAAGCGACTCATGGGGCACCACCTAAGCCCCGCACAGACGGATCCATGAGGTGGCGCCCCGTGATTCGCTTTGGCCACGCTACAATTTATCCAGTAGATCCGGGCTCCACCCCTCTAGGGTAAAACCAGTCCTATTTGTAGTTTTTTGGAATGACCGGTCTGGTCTAAATAATCAACTACATTAACATGCCTTATTCATATCTTAAGCATAATATAATTATCCTTTCTATATACGATAAGACTATTTGTTGTCCAACCCGATATAAGCCGGTTGGATGAAAACTGACCTCTCTACCGGTTTGATGACTGGCTCTGTTTTTAAACCATTTATTTCAAGTTATAATGTTAAATGATATATAACCCGACCCATATATATGGGCGTAGATCTACCGTATTAGACCAAACCGGTGTCAAGAACCGGGTTTTATGGCCGGTTCCCCGGCTATAACGGCCATCTCGACTTCAGTTAATTTTTAGTGTGAAAAATAAAGAAGTCAAGGAAGTAAAGAAGACGGAAAAGCCAGGATTCCGTTACTCGCTGTTGTCCGAATCGCCGCTCCAACGGCTACTTTCATTATATCATATTTAAAAAGTAAAACCCCCTCCTTCCTATCGACACTCTCTTGGCCTACTACAGTTCGAATTCTCCGCCACTCTCCTCTCCTCTTTGCTCTAGCTTTCATACATCTGTGAAATGGAGGAGCCTCGGACGGTTTCTAGGTCGGACAAAACGTTTGACGGCGATGACGAGTTTTACGAGAGGATCGAGGCGCCTAAATTCGTGGATTTTACGGTTCCTGATCAGTACATCCCTGATGATCGTGCCTGGTTCTGCTCGCGCCTCGGTGAGTTCCTTCACGATTTTTTTTATTGCATTTAGGACTGTTTCCTTTTGTTTTTTAATCTTTTCAACTTTGGCAGCTTAGTCCTGCTGGGTGCTTTGTATTTGGTTTATGGGAAATGCAAAAGGACTGCTTTCATTTCTCAGTAGATTGTTTTGCTGCCTCCTGGAGCTGCATCTAGTGTTACTCGAACCTATTCTCGGTCTGCTTGAATGATAATGTTGGTGATTTTATTCGGTTTCCTTTGACTGCTTGATCATGATTTCAGTCTTGGGATTCTTGGCAGCTACACATGTTTGTTACTTATTAGGTTATCATAGTCATTATCCTCAGACACCTCAGCGTTTTCCTAATTGCTGATAGTTCTCAATTCTTTCAAATTTCTGGCTTTCTTGATGCGATTCACTTCTTGAGGCTTTTATTTCTTTCTTCCCCTGTTTTCTGCTCCCCTTCTTCTGTGAGTGAATCGACCGTTATTGTCTCCTGATGAGACTTCCCTGCCTCGCCTACTTTACGGAAAACTCCATCTTGGATTGCAGTGAAGAGTTCCTATTCCAATGGCGTTACAGTGGGCAACTCTTCTCGTGCGTCCACAATCAGGCTGTCAGCACAATCTTCTAGTGTCTTGAATCATACCACTTTGTTGTCATGGACTGTACTTCTGTGGTCCTGACGTATTGATAAATTAACCCCCTTGGGGCTAACAGCCTGTATTTCTTATCTCGTGTTGGATTTATTGCTTTTTATATTTTACCTTCTCCTTTCCATTGACGCTGATCTGGATATTGTTTTCTTAACATCCCGAAACTGTTGGATACTTTATCATTTAATGTAGGATGCAATCAGGAGCACACAGAGGATATGGATCCAGATACTATTTACAAAAATTTTGTTCTACGGGTTTGTGGTTTCTCTTCCCTGCGTAGTTTTTACTTCTCATTTCATCTGCATATGTTGGTCATTGGCTTGTCATTGACAGGTTATGGCAGCACGGAGTCCCAACGTAAAACTAAGAAAAGCACTAAGTAAAAATAGAACAAGGTTTGCAACAATTATTGGTGTTTGTCCTCTTCTATTATTGTCATTCTATTAAGTATTAACACTGTTCTTTCAATCAGTCAACTGTCAAAGTGCCCACTTTCTGCACCTCCAAAATCATCTAGAATGCCAAGATTGGCTGTGATGGCATCCATTTCACAAAAGATTGGAGAAAACAAAGTGAAAGTCCCTTTAGTTTCAAGGTTTAAGCCCACTCCAAGTAATGCAAAAGTAAAGCAATCTATTCTAGTGACAAAAGCTTTGACCACTCCGAGAAACAAAAGGCCTCCAATGAATCCAGAACCTTTTAGAAGTACCCGTAAACCAGATTCGTCAACCATGAAGCTGAATAACTCCCAAGTGGTGAAGGCTCTAGTATTTGGTAGTCCTAAGAAGGCTGATAAAGAAACATTGGATGGCAATGACATTCCTATAAAAGCTGTGGGTACTGAGATGAAGAAGCTTAAGAGAGGAAGCCAGAGGAAATATGTACCTTCCAGATATGCCACTTCTTTAAATCTTTCAAAGCCTCAGTCTAAGCCTCATGGTGTCCGTAGTAACAAAACACAGGACTGCAAGCCTGACCGGAAAGGTAAAAAAAAGGAAGATGCTGGACTTCAAAAAAAATGTCAGACGGTTCAGAATGGAACTAAGAAAGGCTCAAGTGGAGAAAAAATGAATGACAGAACAGTGAAATGTTGCCGGATGGAAGAGAACAAAGAGCAGATGCCTGTTGAAAAGGCATGCACATCCAAAGCAGGAAGCCCCAAAAGAAATGTAGACGAGAATAACTCAGAAGAGAAACATCCTACTTTGGAAACAAATCACGGAACTGTCGCTAATACAGAAAGCAGGAAGAGTCATGGTGAAGGAAGTACAGCAGGAAATGCTTCCATAGGTGTTACATTTCCAGAAGAACAAGGTTTGCTCCCTTCCTCCAAAGAATTTGTCATTACTGAGCCTGTAGAAAATTCTAAGATCTTACAAAAGAAAAGAGAAAGTCCAAGAGTAGCTGCAGAACAGAAAGAGACTATGGAAGTTGCTGACAAGGAAAACACTTCAGCCTTTGACAACAACAGGTATGCATTTCAAAAACCCTAAAGAGTAAATTTTTATCCTACCTGCAAAAGTATTCTCTTCCTCACTTTCTTTTTTTTTTGTTACTCATTAATGTCGTGGAATTGGTTTCAGGGACTTAAATCTAAACATAATTACCGAAGTTAAAAAAACTACGCAGAAAGGGGTTCTTGGAACTCAAAAGAAGGTATTGAAGGAGGGAGCTTCTGCTTGCATGGCTAGTGATACTAATTATAAGAAGACAAAACCAACAAACCCAAAGCCTTTTAGGCTAAGAACTGATGTAAGTGAAGTTTATGTTGTAGTAGAATTTAAGTATTACTATGTCACTGTATTCTGGGAAGTTTTGATAGCACGGATGTCTTCATCAGGAAAGAGGAATTCTCAAGGAAGCAAACTCAGAGAAAAGAAAGCTACGTCTTGCTGCACGGGAGGGAGAACAAACATTAACTTCCAAGCTCTGTAAACACAGAGGAGGACAGTCCGAAGGTACCGGCAGTCAGAGTGTGAACTGTCAGGGCCAGCCAAGTGAAGGCAACCAAATTTCATCACATAGAATTACAAAAAAAATGGCGGTCCTCAAGTCACTAAGAGGTGATGATGGAAGAAAAGCTACAAGAGTTGATAAAAAAGTAAAGGTCAGAATGACTTCCGACACTTTTTTCTTCGACAATAAGAAGGTTTTTCACTTAAAGAAATATTTCCTCACTCAGAAAACATTGTCCACTCAATTAACTTGTGCAGTTGGAAGGCAAAGAGTTGGTCTCACAAAAACTTAAGCATACTCCTAGTTGCTCAAGAGGTCGACTTGGTTCTATCACAGAGAGTGCAACTATTTCAAAGCCACATAAAACCACCGAAGGCGCAGGAAAGAGTCGGTCAATTTCACGAGGAAAAAGGCCTTCAACAGTTCCAAAGGAGCCCAATTTTCACCAAATTCATGTACCAAAGAGCTGCACAAAGAAGTCAGTGCCAGCAACTTAAGTTCATTGGAATTTTGTAAATGACTAACATGTATCTTGCCTTGGAAGTTCAATTTTTTCATTGAATCAAGCTAGTTGACATCTTTGAAGTTGTGTGCTTGTCATGCCAAAGTTTGTTCACATGGGTGGAGGAGTGTTGAATGTAATAAAGTTGTTGTGATTCATAATGAGACAGTGATTGTTCTTAGACAGTTCATGGATGGGGTTTTCATTTTTGAGTTTGATACAGATTGAGCTTCTAAACGGAAAACAGAAATGGAGATTGGGACATACTTGACAGGACAGAATGAAACCATCTCTCTTTACTTGTTGATATCTATCTTTACTTGTTCCAGGGACAACTCATATGTGTTGTCTTCAAACTTCACATCAGAAAGAATTGAAAACCATGGGAGAGGCTACCAGAGAAGAAGCTCCAATCCTCATCTTCTGCTAAACAATGAGACATCGAACATAAGTTCACTTTCAAGATACACAGGAACATCTGTAACTCCCTCCAATTGCCATTTCCATGTTCACTGTACATTGTCATCTTCTTGTTTCAGAGAGCATGTAAAGATACAAAAGACCAGAAAATATCACCCGGAAGGACAAGGAGGATTATGAGAAACTATACACTTGTCAGACAGTCAACACCAATTTCCTTCCAAGAGACAGGCATATTACACCGTTTGCTATTTCCACTTTCCATGTTCACTGTCCATTATTATCTTATTATCACAGGATGCATTGAAATGAACAAAGATAACCCAGAAACAACAAAGCACTGCATTGAAAGGAACAAAGATCACCCAGAGACAACAAAGTACCAAACAGAAAGGACAAGGAGAGTGAGAAACTAAACAGAGAGGCTGACAGACTTCCCTGTAATGCTCAAGGTATGTTCAGCTCCCTTTCTCATACTTCTCGGCCCATTATAATCCCAGGCATAGAGTAAAAACTAGTTTGGTCCCTACATGAGAAGCTGGCTTCCATGATTATGAGACCCAACAAGGTGGGGTGTTAGGCAAACACCCCCATCCATCTTTTGTCTCGTTTCCATGGAGCAAATATCATCAGAGAATCCATCAAGAGCCGGCAGAACTGACTACCATCCGAGCTTAGGTTGGGTCTCTTCCCCTTACAATTTGGAGCTGAATTGAACCGACCAGAAGCATCCAAGTACACGTTCACTTGTCTTCTCCCCCTTGCTTGTCTCCATGATGAGGATTATCCTTTACCAAAGAATGTGGGGCTTCTTTACATATGGACAACGTTTTCAGTTAAAACTCCAACTCTGCTGCCAATCAAGTTAAGTGCTTTTCTCCTTTTAATTCTGTCTCATACCAAATAAATAAGGGGAGAAAAGTGTGAAACAATAGAAAGTTTTCTAAATTGTGGCGAGAAAGGAACAAAGTTCAATGTAAATTTTAAGCAACATATTATATCTATAGTTAGATTATTAAAATGATAGAGCAAAATATTTGAATAAAATTGCAGGCCCCAAGACCCTAGCTTAAGGGGTTATTGCATTTATGCTTCCCTCAACTCGAAACGTGCAGGCACATGCAGACTTAGCCATGGACATTGATTCATGACTGTCTAGTCGTTATATCACCTACCGGACAAGGCAATTAAACCCCTTAAAACGCCCCAAACAAGGTCCATGGATGTTGCCCTAGCCAAGCCCTCCTTCCCTGATCAGATTCTATTCCCTCCTGGTCCCATAAGTACCACATTCACTATGTCACAAGCGTGACATTGTTGGATGATGTTTGGGGGTGGGTGTCCTAGCATCCGGGACGTAGGGGCGGCGGGTGCCCTAAAACGGGCGTAAAAAAAAAAAAAAAATATTATTGTAAATACAATACTCTAAATGGTTTTTTTCATATATTTCTTCTCTCATCCTAAAGTGTATAATAATTCAGTTATAAGTTGGTAAACTTAATTTATTGGAAAATAGACAAAATAGAATTTATGTTAGATACCATTTATTTCCATAGTAGAGTTAAATTTAATGGGCAGGAAGTGTCATCTTGTTTAACTGATTAACAAGTGTAATCCGAGCATAATACACGAACAAATCAACTCATAATTAATTCAGATTAGTTTAATAGTATTTGTCTTTAATAGCTTTAATAGAGCTTAAGTAACACAAACACTAATCTCAATCTAATTTTCCATCAAAGTAGAAGTTGGTAAAATGTCGAAATTAATTAATGAGCACCTGTAATTAAACAAACACAAATTAATCGCAACCAATAATTTTGCCACACCTTTGGTCGAGAACAATTTTCCTAATTTAACTATTTAAAATACATAATCATGTGATTAGGGAAAAAAAATGGCGTTCACTACCAATTTAATATGGTCCAGGGTTAGTGACATAATAGATGTCAAACGTGTCACGAATGGTGCAATATAGGTAGCAACAACCCCGGGTGCCTATTTCCCAACTTAGCACCTAAATAACATTAGTAACTAATTACTCGACTAAAATTAAAACCGAAATGCTTCCCCACTCTCTTCTAGACCCTTCGAGGGTTAGTCGGGTCCCCTTGACTTAAATACAAAACAAAAAAAATAAAAATAAAAAAACAGCTTTGACTTTGACTTTTTATTTTTTTGTATTTTTCCTTTTGCGTTTCCGGAGGAAACTGCTTTCCGCTCCGCGGTTGCTTTCTCGGAAGAGAGAGAGAGAGAGATATATATACATATATATATATATATATATATGGAGCTGTCATGCATGAAACCTACAATCATACGTGCATCTCGTCGCGTCGCGTTTTTACACGTATAAACTCGTGCGCTCCACGTAATCATACCGGAGGGTCCCGCGCGGCGGACCTCACCGGGATCCACCGACGTTACTGTTTAGTGTTTACGAGTCTGTGGGCCGCGGCTAAGCGCGTTGGCGGCACTATAATCCTATACAGCATTACAGCTAGAGCCCCCTCTTTTCAGATAAATATATCATTTTTTAAGTAATTACATTATTACTCTTTTTTAAAAAAAATGGTTTTAGTATTAATTAGAATGAATAAAAAAAATTAACTACCGAAAATGTGGAGAAAATTAGGGGAGCACGACAGAAACAGCCGGCTGTCCGCGAGGACAGCCTGGCGAGGAGTCCTCGGACCGCGGAGTGCCACGTGGAAAAATCTCAGGTTCCGACGGCAGAAGCGAATGCGTCACATGCGCGACATCGCCGCCGGGGCGGACCCACCCCCTCGGATTCTGTTGCCTACCCTCGCTTTCTTTCTTTTTGAAGCGGGAAGAGATAATAAAATAACCAAAAATATTAAAATATGATCGACTAAATTAAGGGTAAAAAAAAAAAGAAAAAAGAAAAAAGAGAGTCAGGTTATCCGTTTCGTTATTACCCGTCTGACGCGGCCGCGCCGTTCCCGTGACGGTGACGCGTGCGAATTCCCTGCCCCGCGTAGAATGTCTCGCTTCGCTTCTCGTGGGCCCCCCTCCCCGCCTTTGAAATTTCAAAATTCAAAACATAGTAAAGAGTCTAAAGACTCGAGAAGAAAGGAAAGGAAAAAAAAAAAAAACAAGGCGGGGGCTGTTTTGCATTTACTCGTCGTCACGTGAAACGCACCTCCCACGTGGCGGTCTTTACCCTCCGCCACGCTCCCGGTCTTTTTCACCTGTTACACTTCTTTAATGACGAGTTTATCCCTCCCGTGACCCCGACTTATCGGGTTGACCCCAAACACCCTGTCTTATTCGACCAACCGACCGGTCCGATCCGAGGGGTAGAACAGTCCCGTTCCAAGCGAGAAACAAGACCGCACCCACCGACTTTCTGACCGTCAGATTTAGATTAGCGAAGTGGGACCCGGACCTGCCGGTGCTTTAACTGTATTTTTTAACTAATCAGACAGATTAGCTCGAAATCAGTCGATTACGTTGCGTATTTATCACTGTATTAACTTTCGCTTTCCGTGTCAGTCATCAACGTGGCCGGAGACACAGATTACCTCATTATTTTCCACCTGTTTCGCAATTTTTGTACGCTTTTATTAATTTTCACAGCTACTAGCCTACTCTTCTCTTTAATTTCTCTTTTTTTTTTTTTTTTAAAAATAATTTCTCCTATTTTATATGGTATATCAGAATAATCAGATTATAAGGTGGCTGGTAAAAATCAAATGTAAAAAATAAAAAATAAAAGAATAAAAGGGAAATGTAGGGAGGAAGTGTAAAGAAAAAAGAAGTAATGAGTTTACTGGAAGGTTTTACTAGGGCGAGTGGACTCGGTCTTCCCCAACCAGAAAGGGCCTACGGCCATGGATCCCTCTTCTTCACCAGAAAAAACTCCGCCCTAAATTAAAATGAAACACCTGCGAAATTAAAATAGAGAAAAAATTAAAGGAAAGGGAAATGTAGAGAGACGATCAGGTTAGAGAACCCTGAGAAACCTGAGAACGCTTTGTTTTGTTTTTCATTATTACGAGGAGTTTGAGAGGGGAATGTCTGCTTCCCTTGGACCATCTCCGTTAGCGGGCACGTCCAAGGTTTTCTTATTTTATTTACTTTTTGATTTTTCCGTTGAGAGAATCATGAAGAGTTATTGTATAATTTAGAGAAAGGTCAGAGATTTTCCTTTTCCTTCACTGTGTCTGATTCTCGATGTTTGATTTTGTGAATTTGACGCTAGGAGGTTTCACAGGGGAATCTCTTGTTTTTTTTTTTTTTTTTTTTTTTTTTTTTTCGTTGATAGGCTGTGAAATTTTTGTTCTGCTTTTAATGCTGGGTTCATGAAGCCTCCGCAATCTTCATCAATGTGGGGGGTTCTTTGAACGCTCTGGTTGCTGCTGTTGATTTATTGCTGTAAATTGGGGTTTTTGGGATTGCAGATTTACTTCAGCAAATTGAGGATTTCTATTTTTTATTTTTTATTTTTTCTGTTCCGCCATTAATCCTTGATTGTCGCTAATAACGCCAGAGGAGTCTACGTTTATAAGACCTTCGTCTTTGCTTTTTTCCCCCTTTTCCATTTTTAAAATGTTTCACTGTCGTGTATTTGGTAAGATGAAAGAGGGAGAGAGGGGGGGGGGAGACCTTCGTTCTTTTTTGACCTTGATTCTCAAATCAAAGACGTGTTGAGCTGTTCGTCTTCTCTTTCTCTCTCCTCCTGTGCGTTTTCTTTTTTATTTATACGTTTATGGGTTTTTCCTCTTCGCATATTGGAGAGAGTTGCAGTAGGTCTGTTGCAAGCTGGAAACGATAGAGAGCGGTTTTGGACGCTTGCAAGGCCGCAGTGTCTCTCATAAAAACCACAGCTCGCCATGAATCAGACGTGCATCTCCCCACTTCCTTCTGATCTCCTCTCCCCACGCGTTTCAATGCTGGCTTCACTCCTCCCCCTTTCCTCTATTTGTCGTCGTTTCAGCTGCCTGAACTGATTTCAGCAGCTAGCCTCCTCTGGTTCCCACGTCTCCAATTCCTTCACTAGTTTGAGTTGGTCTTTTTTTTATTTATTTATTTATTTATTTCTGGGAGACGGGAGAGAGGAGCAGGATCAATCTCGCCACTGTTCTTGGCCGCGAATCTCTCTACTCCGAAGTTGATCTTGATCTTTGTATTTTTCCCAATGTTCGTTTTGTGCTAGTCTGGAAGATATAGATTTGCTATTTTGGGGGGAGAAAAACCTTCGGAGCGTTTCTTTTTCCGGTAACATTATCCGGAGTCCGTGCTTGGTGCCGAGGGAGGAAGTAAGAAAGAAAGGAACGGAGGCGCTCAAATACAGGGAGAGAGAGTTATTTAGTCCGGGTTGTGGGATTCTGTCAGAGGAGGAGCAGAGGAAGAAAAAGGTTGCAGTAATGGCGCCCTCATTTGACTGGTGGGCGAAGGAGACTCACCGGGGCACCCCTGTTGTCGTTAAGATGGAGAATCCCAACTGGTCCATGGTGGAGTTGGAAGGTCCCGACGAGGAGGAATTAATGCCTCCCTCCGCGAGAGCCGCCCGAGAGAAGGGCCGCGGCAAGAATGCCAAGCAGCTCACCTGGGTTCTCCTCCTCAAAGCCCACCGCGCCGCCGGCTGCCTCACCTCTATTGCCTCCGCAATGTTCGGGCTCGCCGCCGCGATTCGCCGGCGAGTGGCCTCCGGGAAAACGGACTCCGACATCACGAATGACGAGCGGGAAAATCCCACCATCAGGACTAGATTCTACGGGTGCATTAAGCTCTTCCTCGTAATGTCGGTAATCCTGCTAGGGTTCGAGGTGGCGGCGTACTACAAGGGGTGGCATTTCGATGCCACGACACTGCAACTTCAGAGATTCTTTGCGGGGTCGTTCGGGATTCAGGGAGTTTTTGATTGGTTGTATTCGCGGTGGGTTTTGGTAAGGGTGGAGTATCTCGCTCCCCCGCTTCAGTTCCTGGCAAATGCTTGCACCGTGCTGTTCCTCATCCAGAGCCTCGATCGGTTGATCCTATGTTTAGGGTGCTTCTGGATTAAACTGAAGAAAATCAAACCGGTGCCGAAAGTGGCGATCGACGATGTCGAATCCGGAGATGGCGGGGGTTTCTTCCCCATGGTTCTTGTCCAGATCCCCATGTGCAATGAGAAAGAGGTTTGCGGATCGAACTTTTTCTTCCCTTCTTGTTTTTTCTTGTTTCTTTCGTTGGTTTGTTTCTTTCCGCCATTGGTGGCGAGGCGATTCTTGTTACTTTATTGACCGAATTTCCGTTATAGAATTGCCTTTTTCCCATTTGCTGGCTGGTTGAATTTCTCTTTACAGGGATGAGAACTTGTCGGTTTGTGGATTTTTGTTTGAGTTTCGCAGTAACTTTTCGATTATTTCGTTTTGAAAAAAAAAAAGAAAAAAAGTCCTTCGGAATTCTCTGGATTGAATCCGGTTAATTCGCTTGCAATTTCTCTTCTTCTCTGAATCTCTCTCATAGAATTGCCGTTCACAGGTGTATCAACAATCAATTGCTGCAGTATGCAATCTTGACTGGCCAAGATCCAACCTTCTGATACAAGTCCTAGACGACTCAGATGATCCAGTGACACAAATGCTGATCAAAGAAGAGGTGGATAAGTGGTCGCGAAACGGGGCCAATATTATTTACAGGCACCGTGTCATCAGAGATGGCTACAAGGCGGGTAACTTGAAATCCGCCATGAGCTGTAGCTACGTCAAGGATTATGAATTTGTTGCCATCTTCGACGCTGATTTCCAGCCCGCCCCAGATTTCTTAAAAAGAACAGTTCCCCATTTCAAGGTGAGCGCCGTGCAAAGGAAATATTCTGTTCCGCCTCCGTATTTGTTTTTCTTACTGTAGTAACTGAAGTTTATTATTAATGTTCGCTGTTGCAGGATAACGATGAAGTTGGACTTGTTCAAGCCAGATGGTCCTTTGTGAACAAGGACGAGAACTTGCTGACAAGATTGCAGAACATTAATCTTGCGTTCCATTTCGAAGTGGAGCAACAAGTTAACGGGATATTGATCAACTTCTTTGGATTCAACGGAACTGCTGGAGTGTGGAGGATTAAGGCTTTGGAGGATGCTGGGGGGTGGCTGGAGAGAACCACGGTTGAGGACATGGATATTGCTGTTAGAGCCCATTTACATGGATGGAAATTCGTCTTCCTTAATGACGTTGAGGTGCGTACAAGCTATCAATTTGCCTTCCAAGCTTTGACAATTCTGTTTATGATAGATTAGAACTGTAGTCTAGCTCCTCTTTTCTTGGTTTTTAGACCGGATGAGGCTTCCGGTGGGGAGAGTGAACAGCTTGCCTCCACCTTGATGTGGAAAGTAATGTTGCTCTCTTTCTTGTGGAAAATTAACAATTCCTAGCAGTCCATGATTGATTTGTAAAAATTTGAACTGGGCTTGCAAGTTGGAACATTTCCAAAACTGTCCCTTAAATGTCAACAATCCATTCCCGCTTCCATTAGAAATCGTCAGCACATGTATGGCTGAGAGGATCATGGGTGAGTCTGAAGTCTCCTCAGCAAAATCTTTAGGGTTAGGGTATTCTGGTAGAACAGAAGTAAGTTCCCTTGATTCGAGAATGTCTCATTGGATGCCTTCTTTTTTTAAAAATGAAAAAAATGATCAATTCTATTCAATGGAATTGGCCGACAGACGGTCCTTCAGAAAATCCAAACAATCTGCTGTAATCTGGAAGGTCGCTTGTAGTTGTCAAAAATTATAAGCAGAACACATGTCGATGGCTATGTGTGCCTTGGACAATTCTATAATATTATCGGTCTATTCGGCTTGAAAAGCAACAGTTCTATTATTAAATGAATGACGTGGGACCTGCTTGTATTTTTTTTCTTATGATATAGGATTTCATGCTTTGAATGTTAAAATGTATTGAAGGGACCCGTTCCAAAAGCTTGTTTTTCTTTGTTAGAAATGGTCTTTATGAACATGAGTGGAACAGGTTAAAAGGTTTCCAATGGGGCGAAGTATTTTATTTAAAATGCTGAATATACCTTTTTATTCATTAAAAAACTAAGATGACACCTTTTCCAATTATATGCTCCTAGAGTGGAGAAAATCTTATCATACTCTTCTTGACCTCACATGATTATGAGTTCGATTCTCTAGTTCTATTATCTTCTAGATGTGTGCGTGTCCATATACAGTAATTTAAACTCCACCGAACTCAAAATGGTCTACCAACCTGAACAAATAATCTGCAGTCCCTGAATTTCTTATGATTTGGCTTTTAATAGTTGTCCCTTTTCTTCTATTTGTTATATCAAAACCCACTGATAACATCTTTCGAAATACAGTGCCAGTGTGAACTGCCGGAGTCTTATGAAGCTTACAGAAAGCAGCAACATAGATGGCACTCTGGCCCCATGCAATTGTTCCGCCTGTGTTTGCCTGCAATCATCCGATCAAAGGTACTTAATCTCACATACTCTCACGTTTAACCTACAGTTGACAATGGTTAATTTTAGCCCCCTCTTATACACTTGTTCGTATTCTGGTGGATGCAGATAAGCATTTGGAAGAAAGGCAATCTCATTTTTCTGTTCTTCCTCCTCAGAAAACTAATTTTGCCCTTTTACTCATTTACCCTGTTCTGCATTATCCTGCCCATGACCATGTTTATTCCTGAAGCCGAGCTACCTGCTTGGGTCGTTTGTTACATCCCAGCCACCATGTCCTTCCTCAACATCCTCCCGGCTCCTAAATCTTTCCCCTTTATTGTTCCTTACCTTCTTTTTGAAAATACAATGTCTGTCACCAAATTCAATGCCATGATATCCGGCCTGTTTCAGCTTGGAAGCGCTTATGAGTGGGTTGTCACAAAGAAATCCGGTCGCTCTTCTGAAGGTGATCTGCTGTCTCTAGTTGAGAAAGAGCCTCGGCATCACAGAGGTGCATCAGAACCCAACATGGATGCGATCGAGAAAGAGGGACTTCTTCAGCAAAAGTCAAGACAAAAACAGAAGAAGCATAACAGAATTTATAGGAAAGAACTGGCTCTAGCCTTTCTCCTCCTGACTGCGTCAGCCAGGAGTTTGCTATCTGCTCAGGGGATTCACTTCTACTTCTTACTTTTTCAGGGAATTTCTTTCTTGTTAGTGGGTCTTGATTTGATCGGTGAACAGATAGAATGAGAAAAGGGTTGGTATAGCTGGTGGGTAAATCGTAAGGAAGAAATAGAGATGGGATATGGGCGCTTTAGTGAAAAGTGCCTTTGGGAAGAATAGATGTGTACAGGGAGGGGCTACTTTTCTTGTGCCTCCCATGGAAAAAGATAAAATGGTCAAATTAGCAAAACTCCTCTCTGTAGAGGTGTAGATAAATGTTTCTCGTCTGTAAGATGTTCTATATTCTTTTGGGTCAATTCTTTTGTAAGAAAATTTTGTTTGTTGGAAAAAGGATTATTTAGTTACATTACTTCAGTTTTGGACTGATTGAATGTGAAATACATTTTGAAATTTTTTTGGAACAGTGAACCAATGTTTTCCATCCTGTTTGACTCTTCTAAAGCTTCTTGAGCTTCTCGGTTGCCGCTACCAACTCTGCAGCAATTCCGGGTTCATTTGCAGAGTGACCTGCATCCGAGACAACCTGTTTCAGGCAGGCTTGTATGTGTCAGCAAGGCATTGGTTAAATAATAGGTTTGATCTAAACAAAGATCACTGAACGTGACTACTGACATCATGAGTAGAAGCGTCATGATCAAGCACTAAAATTATATTAGAAAAGGGTCTCTATGTTGGCAATCTACCCCATTTTTCAGTTTAATCTAATGAGGCTAATGTTGAAGTAAAGATCCTACAGGAATAATTGTCCTTAAAAAGACAATATATGGGAGAATCATGGCACCAAAAAGTCCACAAAATAATCAATCTGACCTTAAATTCAGCCTCTGGCCAAGCTTTATGAAGATCCCAAGCTGACATCATTGGGCAACACATGTCATATCTTCCCTGTAAAGCAGTACACAAGTCTTTAATCATGCAAATGCTTTAGTGTCATCGACTGTCCACAGAACAGAGTTAGGTATACGTTCCCATTACAGTAACAAAACTCCATTTCAGTTGGAGGATAGCTGGGACTGACTCGGTGTTGTCCTCCAACCAAAACTTTACAGTATGCAATTAGTGATGCCCCAGTCATTTTGGAGGGCAAGCAACTTACCTGCACAATTACAGTTTTGATGTGTCGTATCTTGTCGATATTATCCAACAGATAAGAATCTGAAGGAAAAAAGCCCTTGTTGATGAAGTAATGGTTCTCAATTCGTGCAAATGCCTGCACCAAAGAGAAAAACATGAAAATTGAACTCCATCGAGGGCTTCAAATAGACTCAATGTGGTCAATCAAAGCATGTTCAGACAGCAGTTTGCCTAAATCACATGAGAACTTTTCATCTCCAAATATGAAATTTCCATTTCTTAGAATAAACCAATTGGGATTGTACCAACGAAAAAGCATCATCCTCGCCTCTTTTGACGTTCTCTTCATTTTGAAGTAGATGTGCAGTCATCATTTCCCATCCAGTCCATATTTTAGCAGCCTTGTACTGAAAAAAATAAATAAAAGAATATATTAAAAGAAAATAACTAGTACCCAGTGCTATTGGAAACTTCAATCCATTTATAATACAATCTACAACATTTGACATTTGCAGAAGTGACTTTAAGTGATTTTTAGAAAATTAGATTGATGATTACACACAAAACACCTCTGGCCCTAGCATTGAATCGAAGATAAAGACTCGATACAAAATGTTATATATGCTACTTACAGCATCAGGATTGATGTTTTATGTATTATGTAGAATAACCATTATTGATGTTACAAGTGTTACATGCAGTGTTTCTGAAGAAATGCAAAAGTTAATTAAGGGCCAACCTTTTATCCATTTTCTGCAAGCACACAAAAATTTTAGCTTGAATTGCAGAACAGCAACGCAATGAGAAAATATTTCTCTCAATAAATAAAGGTGCACATTACAGGAATCTCAACTCCACAGCTGAACAAAAAACTTTCACCTGTGTCTCAAGATTGTCACTGTTGAGCCTCTTGCTATAGGCAGTAATAAAACTGGTCCTCTCATCTTCTGGTATGAAGTCTCTGAAGGGTTCCCACACTGAAAAATGGTGCACAAAACATGAAACAGATGCCAAGTGGTTGAACTTGGCAGACATTTGATGAGTACTATAGCAACCATCAACCATATGAAGGTCAAATTTAAGCCAGTTTCCGTCAACTCTAGCAAATAAACATTTGCCCTACAAGATTAGAACGCCAAAAACAATACGAACTACAACCGTTGGAGGGTCTCAAGTATCAACAATACCTACCATCTGGAAAAATAGCTGCTGCACCACCCTCATAAAACCAGTCTAGCTCTTTCTTTCTTAAGAGGAAGATGCCGCGAAGAATAAGCCCAGTAACCTTAAAAGAATACATGACAGAAATAATATCAACTGTTCAGTAAAACAATATAACTATGCAAATATATGGCCGTTGTTTCTCACTTTGTCTGGATGTGTTTGACTGTATGCAAGAGCAAGAGTGCTACCCCAAGACCCACCAAAAACCTGTATGATAGTTCCTAGGTGAGTGAGATAATATAATTTAAACTGATATAAATCCTCAGAAATGAGCTACGGGAAATTGACCTGCCACTCTGGAATATCCAAGTGCATTCTTAGTTTTTCAATGTCATTGACTAGGTCCCAAGTGGTGTTTTCTTCCAAGCACGCATGTGGAGTACTCCTACCAGCACCTCGCTGGACGTATAACAAGATCAGTGCAAAACTAAACTAACAGAGATTGTAGTAAGAAATTTAGAGTTTCCTGTCTGAGCACTAACCTGATCAAATAGAATAATTCTGTAGTATTGCGGGTCAAAGAATCTTCTATTCTTAGGTGATGTTCCACCTCCAGGTCCTCCGTGAAGAAAAACAACAGGCTGGTAGCAAATAGACTTACAAATTCAGGAAGACCTTTAACTTTAAAATTAGTCAAGAGCACCACTGCATGCATATATATAGGATATGACAGGGGGGAGAGAGAGAGAGAGAGAGAGAGAGAGAGAGAGAGAGAGAGAGTTTGGATAAGACATCATTTATAATAGAGTAAAAAATATAGAAACTAGAGAATTCAACTCATGAGGAGATAAAAAGACCTTTCTCTAGCCTTAACAACTTAAGAGAGATAGTTATATAGTACATCAAAATAAACCATGAATGAGAATTTCTAAGGCTCGGTTTTTAATGTCTTTAACGAAGCAAAGAGCCCACAAATCTTCAGCTTCTACTAAACCTTGCACAAAGCCAATTCACAAATTTTGCATCTCTCATCCACATCCTGCTTTTATACCAGGTGATACTCTGGAAGAGCCGAGTAAGAGAGAAAGGGGAAAGAAACAAATACGAGAGAGAGTGGCTGATCAAGCATGAGAGAGAAAGAAATCCACTATTCCTCATGTAACTCTTTATATAAAATAGAATAATTTATGAAAACTGAAGAATGAATCACAAAAATTACAAAACTAGAGTCCCGACTCCAAGGAGAAAAGTTTATGCTATGACTTCATGCTGAATATTAGCAACTATATAAATCTACTTTCCTTAAGGAGGAGTTATACTAGGACACTCACATGCCCATTCGGGTTGCCTGATTGCTCCCAGTAAATAGAGTGGAGATCTGAAACTTTCAAAAAGCCTGAACCGTATGGTTCTATATCTGGAAATAGATCCATGTTTGATGCAGGAATTTCCTTGGCTAAGTTAGTCATTGATGATGTAAGCTTTTGAGCAGTATTCTGGCTAATACAAAAGAGCCGTAGGCTTCCTGCTGACAGATCACAAGCAAACCATTACTTAGTTTTATATAACAATACTCTAATGCAAATAGACATATAAATGCTCTGCCACACTCTACAAGAATTAAGTTAGAGGTAGCTAAGGCTTTAAAAACTAAATAGAACATATGAGATTTTACACTCCATGAACAACATTTGGCAGCCACTACCAAGTGCAAGAATCAAAGAGAAGAATTGTATCCATGAAAGAATAAACAAGATAATAGTCCATGTAAAGACTTAGCCATAAATATTCATTGTTGGACACATGTGATTAGGACTTAGGAGCGCAAATGCCGAGGCAAATGTATTAGCTAAGTAGCAAGTGAGCGAGTAACACCTTTTTGAGACAACTCCCCCTTAAGATTTGTTTCTCCACAACGGTTCTGGCTGAAAAAGAGTTTGTTAGGTTGTAATTTACTGTAACTTCTACTACTCAGCCTGCAGGCTAATGAAACACAAATCTTAAAAAAAGAGAAACATTTAACTTGACGCCTGCCAATGAGCAGTATCATTAGCATGAATTCAGAAATCTGTAAGACAATTTTAAGCACACTTCAATTAACGAGTTAAACAGTGCTACTGTTTCACACACCGTAATTCACTAACCATTTGATTCTCTGATTGGACGATAAGTTTTAACTGTGTAAGTTTTTCTATTTGAATTTATTTCATTTTTTATTTAATCTTATATGCAATGAACTCAGAAACTAGTAACTAGTTATTTTTTTGACAAATAGCGATTTTATTTCTTTAAAAAACAAATAGTTTACAATGAGATACATAGATTACAAAGGCCACTGAGGCCCTGTTTGCAGCGTACTCCTATGGACACCTTCTTTTGCAAGGGAATCAGCCAGAGAGTTTCCTGATCTAGGGATATTGTTCCAAATAATATTCCATTCTGCCGTGACCAGTTTAAGCTCATAGTAAACTTTCTTTAACTTCATATGCAGTGAACTGTTTTACCCAAAAAAAAAAGGCATAAAAGCCGAACAAAAGAACTAGTGCTAGTTTCTACGTTTTAGTAAACTTTCATTAGACTTCACATGCAGTCCACCCAACTGAGTCCAAAGACCATTTTTTATTTCCTATTCTCCAGCAAACTCTGTCGAAAAAGAGATGATAGACCCATGATCGTAATCGCAATAGAATTGAAGAAGGCAAAATGTCAAGAGCAAAACCGAGCCCATTCCTCCCGACGATTTTCTTGCCACTATGAATTAAGCTTTGTTTCCGAGACTACGAGCAAACCCCTCAGCCCATAAATAGAGCAAACAATCAGCTTCAGATTTAGCACACCATGACCTACTCAATACCAGACATTACATGCATGCATGCGAATCAACCACACAAAAAGACTGGCCCTTCCTATCGATTCCTATCGAAAAGAATCATAAATGACTTCCAACCTTTCAAAAAGGCGAAGAAATCCACACTTTGAAGAGCAAAACTAAAAATCATTGAAAAAGAAAAGAAAAGTTTCATTTGTAAAAGGGTTATGATTAACGATAAGTTATAACTACATTTCCTGAAGAAAGAGAATTGGGTAGCTTTATCATACTGATAAGATAGCAATATTACATTCGCATGACTTTCCCACGAAGCAAGCAATCCTCACCCACAAACAAAATTTCAGATAAACTCTATAACCAAACGAAAGCCTCGCAGTTGCAGGTAAATTAAACAAAATAAACGAATAAATAAAAAAGCACCC
This sequence comes from Aristolochia fimbriata, assembly GCA_019845555.1. NCBI lineage: Eukaryota > Viridiplantae > Streptophyta > Magnoliopsida > Piperales > Aristolochiaceae > Aristolochia > Aristolochia fimbriata. The sequence continues at coordinate 20,210,713 of CM034084.1, read as the reverse complement.
AGTAAGAGAAGAAGGGAGTACTTCTCGAAGGAGTCCGCCTGGCAGTGAGAAGACGCGGATGGAGACGACGAGAACTTCTGAGAAGCGGAAGGGTGGAGAAAATAACCCGATTAACGTTTATTAAGCTCATTCTTAGTTCCAAATTGGATTCCCAAACTGAGCCAGTCTCGAGACTCGTGACCCAATCCAGCTAATCTGAGCGTGCCCGCCGCCCAGTACTCGAATGACTCTGCCTCGTTGACATCACTCCACTTTATCCTCTTACACTTGTATTCCTAATCTATTCACGGAAATTGAATACTATATGATTAAGCTACCATCCCCAAGTGTCATCATATTATGCACAAAATGAACTAGTCGATCCTCCATGAAGCCGTTTATAGATAACCCAGAAAAATTTCTGATTCTGACTTAACCAGATTGAATTGTCTGATCGTTTTAATAACAATGATGAAACTATATATGTTGCTGAATAATCAACTTAATCAAATGATAAAACTCATTTATGAGTTTTTTAGTGGTCTGGTCCAATTATCATCGAACAAAAATATATTTCTTGATTTGTTGTTGATTAATTATCTATTTACCAATCTAACTACTTAATTAACAGAAGACGTAAATAAAATAATCTCGAAAGAATAATGTATTGCGTCTTTATGGGTTGTCCTTCCTCATCCAAGGGTTCTCTTAAATAATTCCCTTGGCTGCTGGGCATTGAAGCAGCGACTTTAGAGAAAAACACTCCGGAGTTTTCAGTTTGGTTCCAGGATGCGCAATAAGAGACGCCCACAATGGTGCTCAACCCAGAAACAAAATGGAGTCATTTCTCAGGCCAATGCAGAAACTAAAAAAGTACGAACCAGGCAGAACTCAACAAAGCATAGTGGAAACTCCATGATTCGTCAAGGTTTAATCATGAATTCCCCCAAAAACGAAAATGGGTCTGAAACGCTGAGAACGCAAATGCACCCAGAAAGGCTCAAACAGAAGTAGGGAAAGAGAAGAGAAAAAAAAAAAAAACTGATGATGCAAATACAAATGCCATTATCTATCCATCTCCTTGCACAGCCATTTTCGTGTCCGTGTAAATACCTCCCAATTCAAACCTTAAAATAGGGGCAACCATTAGACATGACTCATAGTCTCAAAGTCCTCACTGTCTTATCTCCCCCGCCGACCACCGACTTTCGTTTGTTTTTTGTTCACTCTCAATCCTTCCTTTCCTTCGTGTGATCTGTCCCCCCCCCCCCCCCCTGTTTGTGATTCGGAAATCGGAAGGAACGGCTGGACATTGATACGGCTAATGCGATATTGTTTAGAACTGGGTACTATCTATCTACTCTTAATTCTGCCCCATCTCTGTTCTTAAAGTTTTTATCTCTTCTTCCTACTACGCGCATTTAATCGAACACCTCTGTTCATGTGATGTCGATATTCATTACTTCAGTCTCGGGACTCAAAATAGAGGGTATTGCACAGTAACGAGAAGCGTTTGTAGTCCAACGGTTAGGATAATTGCCTTCCAAGCAATAGACCCGGGTTCGACTCCCGGCAAACGCACGTCTCTTTTTCTCTTTTCTTTGAACCTTTCATCACTCACTTAATCACAGGTAATAAGTCATTGAAATTATTAATTAGGCAGATTTTAGTTTTTCTAATTCAATGTCCATAGAGAGTAGTCAAGTGCAAGAGTGGACTAATAAAAGTTGAAAAAAAAAACCCCTCCTCTACTTCTTTTGATTTTATTTCCCTCATCTGAAAATTTTCTAAGCTAGATAGATACAAAAGACACCCTATTTTCCTTTTTATAACCTTTTGTCACTCACACAATCACAAGTAATAAGACATAAAGGCAGATTATTTATTTATTTTATTTATTTATTTTTTTAATCCAGTGTCCTCTGAAATATCAAGGAGAGAGCTAAATGACAAAAGTCAAGTCCAAGAGTGGAATAAAAGTTGAAAAACCACTCCTCTACTTCTTTTGTTTGTATTTCCCTCATCTGAAATTTTTCAGGAGTAGAAACAAAAACACTCTCTGTTTCATGTGATGGGAGGGGGAGGAAGGCCTTCATAATGGTGTCCCACTCACTGGACTATGTTTTTGACTTCACATCCTGCTCCCTTATCTTCCCTTTTTCTCACAAAAAAAAAAAAAAGGTGAAAACTGCACTCAATGTGTTTTTTTTTTTTTTTTCAATTTTCATCCCTTGCTCCCTCTCCCCCACTTCATTCCACCCCTTTGCATGCTTCATGGCCCCTCTTATGACTTTGGCTCTGTCTCTTCTTCTTCTTCTTCTTCTTCTTCTTTTAGACTGAAAAGGTTCACCTAGTTAAGAATCTAAACATAATCATAACAATGAGTTAAAGTTGTTAAACACTATTTGTTTCCCATTTACTCTCTAATTCAAAGCTTTAATATTGAAAAAGGGGGCATCTCATGCACATGTTACAAAAATATGTCACATTATAAAGGTGTCAATATGAGATAAACCAGTTGTGAGAGATGATACAACCACTTATGGGGCATATTAATGTGCCATAAACAATAACTTAGATGTACTAGTGAACTACAAAATCATTGAGAGGTTATCCTAATCCACTATCAAATTGGAAGTATTGTCGGTTTCCGTTTAATCAGATTGACCCTAAATTAACATGCTTAATACATGGTGTTATTATGTCGTCTAATATAACATTTATGATCTAAATCTTCACTTGTAAACCCCAAAACAGTTTTGAAATGGGTTGGGTCAGGCTTCAATGACATAAGGCTGATACAAGGCTTAGAGGGATGTTTTAGACCCTAAAGATGCTACTTCCAAGTCTTATTATATCATTCAATCCCTCTAATAATTTATCGTCTTGTAATCTTGTTGGTTTGACCCATTAGACCTGAAAACATTTTTGAAATTTTTGGGTCATTTATATTTATGAGATTGAACCGGTGGGTTGGGTCAGGTCAGGCTTCTACAACATAGGCAGATGATACAACTACAAGGCTTAGTTGGGGGGGATTTTATTAAAAGCACAGAATTTCTGGTAATGAATGAATGAATGAAGGCTCGAAGGCACCACTACCAGTACCGCCTGTGTCTCCTCTCGTTATTAGCCCCATTATTGGTTTCCAAAACTAGCAAATCCGACACCAAAGTCCTTTGTCCGGTCGTCCCTATCAGCTCAGGCGAGGCCTGCATAACGCCGGGAGGTACTTTACATTGATTATCACCGGAATCTATCTCCATGTTACCACCATATTCACTTTACCTCTTGAAAAGGAGACACAGAACTTGCAGAAGAATTAAACCCAGAATTTAACGAACAGTTAATGCACCCGTAATGCTGATGAACAGATGGATGCTGTCCTGAGATAAGGCCTTACGTCAGAGGAGCAGCCGGTGACCCAGTAGCAGAGATTCATAATTCGGTAGATTCCCTCCCCACCTTCGTCTGCACATGCGTTTAATCTTAATCTCCTTGGTCCTCACTGGTTTAATCAATCATCCAACTCGGAGATCCGGATGCAATCCCTTGTTAATTATAAAATTTGTTTCTTTACCCACAAATGTCACAACAATGGCTGGCCTACTTTCAGTGCCCCGAACGGTCACGCTTCTGGGTTTTTCTGGTCGGCGAAGCAAACAAGCAACAACCCATTTTCTTTCTCACCCCCGGTCACGGTGCTTTTCTGGGTTATATCTGAGTAATCCTCAACTCGATCACGGTTCCGATGGCGACGGATTTGTTTGGTCGTGGAGACGACGACGGCTCGGATTTGCAGAGGCGGCAGCACAGTCGCGATAATGGGGATTGGGGGATAGCGAGAGGAGTGGGGGGATTTCATCAATTTTTCAAACGGGCGTGTGAGGTGTTTGAATCCCTTTTTCATGGTGGATTTGATTAAAGCTGTCGTCTCTTTTCTAAGGGTGGATCGAGTGTTCAAAGGGGTTCATGATTCCTCTGTGAAAAATATCTAAAAGGTGCTTCCGCATGGGTCTGTGTCTATTTATTATCAGACAAAATCAAGCCAGAGAGGTGGATGGATTATTGCTTAATCCCCTTCCCCCATCAATCTGTTTCTAACTTTTCATCACATCTGGCCAACCACTGCGTTGAGAGGAAGAAGACGCGCGCAGAAGAAAACGGACATGTCTATGTCCTTCGATTTCACGGAGCTGGTTGAAAAGCAGAATGTTTTGATAAGAACGGATTGAGTAGTATTTAATTCCATTAAAATCAAACTGAATTAGTTTATACATGTCAGAAAAACAAAAGGGGGGTAAAGGAGAGTATAATTATAAACATTACAGACTGGTCGAAGAAGACTCGAAAAGCTTCCTGGAATCGCAACAAATGGTTATAGAGCTTACTTATATATAAGAGAACTCCAACAACACAAAAAAAAAAAAAAAAAAAAAAAAAAAAAGGCTCGGCGGCTTCGAACTTGGAAGTATCAGTAACGAAGAAGAAGATCGCTCTCTGCAACCGAACTTTTTTCTTTCCGCCCCCCTTTCACAGGCAGGCAGAGCAGAGAGAGACGAAAAGAAATTTCATCTGATTCAGCTCGAATCGAAGAGCTCAACAAAAAAAATCAATCAATTCGAAGCAGCCGAAACAAGCCCCCAATAAATAAAAGACCCAAGCAGTCAATAGTCCGGCATCAGCTGGGCGATTTTACCTTCTTCCCCGGTCATCCCCTGTTCCGTGACCCTCAACCAGATACACACCGCCGTGAAGCTCAGGACGAGGCTCAAGAGCCCGCTCCCCAACCCAATCCCGACGATCGCCATCACCGACAACCCTTTGCTCTTCAGCGGCGGCAGGGGGTACCCGTACACGTCCCTGTTTCCCTCGAAGGAGCTGGCGTTGAACCTCGGCGCGTTTCCGCTCCGATTCGCTAACAGCACCGGGACGGGTCCGGAGAGGCGGTTGTTGGAGACGTCGAAGGAGGAGAGGCGGACGAGGAGACCCAGTTGCTGGGGAATGGGGCCCGTGAGCTCGTTGTTGTGGAGGTCGATGACGTTGAGGTAGGCGCAGTAGGCGAGCTGCGGGGGGATGGGTCCGGCGAGGCGGTTGGACGAGAGGTTGAGGACGGCGAGGTTGACGAGGGATTGGAGATCCGGGGGGATTGTGCCGGTGATTTGGTTGGAGGAGAGATCGAGCGTTTGGAGATTGGAGCAGTTGGCGAGAAAGGGGGAGATTGTGCCGGAGAGGGAGAGGTTGGGGAGGGAGAGCTTGTAGATGCGGCCATTGTTGCAGGTGGCGCCCTGGAGGTAAGAGGTGAAGCCATTGCAGGGGGAAGCGAAGGTCGTCTTGGTCCAGTTGCGGAGCGAGTTGGTCGGGTCTATCAGCGAGTTCTTCAGATTGGTCAGGCATGATTCGTCCTCGGGATCCTGTTTCGACAGAGGAAGAAGACCCCCCGCCGATAGAGCGACGAGAACGACGAGGAACCAGCCGCCGGCCATGGAAACAGAGTCACCGAGTCACAGACTGAGAACAGAAGCACAAAACCCACCGAAACCGAAAATGGGTCTTCTTCCGGTTTCTTCGCTCTCTCTCTCTCTCTCTCTCTCTCTCTCTCTCTCTCTCTCTCTCTCCCTGTCTCACTCCCACTGGTCTTGGAAATGGGAAGAGAGAGAGATTCAAGTCTGTGGAAGGAACTAGGAAGGAATGAAGAAAGAAACCGAAACCGAAACCGATTATTTTTCCTCCTCTGCTTTCTCTTTTTTTTTTTAATTTTTCCTCTCAAAGCTTCTTCCTTTCCTCGTTGGAGGCCGCGAGAGCCCTGTGAGAGAAGCCAGCCCAGAGCCAGGGAGCCAGGGACCTCTCTCCTCCCTGATTCCGACTTGAGGTGGGGGGGGGGGTTCGTACCTTTGAGAGGAAGAAGAACACACGAAGCTGCCATATTTATATATAACTATCTATATATATATATATATATATATATACAAAAAGGTGGTGGCTTTGGATTTTCGAAAAGCAAACGGAGGCCTTGGGAGGAGGAGGAGGGAGCATCCACCCCTCAAGTCCGCAACGTCGACTCCGGTTTTGATTCAGGGGGCATCCATGATCCAACCCGGTTAGATACAGACTCGGGAATCGCGAATTCCCGAGTCCGTTCGTGTGATGGAGTCGTCCGAGTTTCAACCGCTCGCGTCGCGCGGGTCACCTACTGCTCGGTCTCCCAGGTTTGTTCCCTAGCTAGAACGGTGTTCCTTTCCCGTGAGTCGTGGGACTACTGTTTACCGTGCCTCGCGTCTCCGAACTCCGAACCCCTGATAGATAGATCTCCGAGATCCGATTCCCGATTACGAATCGAGAAAGAAAGATACCTCGACGTACAACAACGACGGGATCCGACTCGGCCACTTCGGCGCCGCAATCGGATGAGGATAAAATGATTCGATTGAAAGTTAGGACTTGAAACCGGAAACGGAAAAATAAAATGAGAGACTCGGATCGGTGGATGTGGGATTCGTTCTAATATTTTTTTAAGTAGGAGTGGGTAGGGCGGGTTGGCTTCCGGTTCATGAATCCGATTAAGAATCCGATTATTGTCGTCGTGTCCGTCGGTCACGCACGCGGCGCTTTTTTAGAGGAAGTGCGTACGATAAGTAAAAGAGACCTGAGTTGCACAGTGCACTCGGCGCAGCCCTCATCATGGCCGCAAGTGGGTAAGGTAAATAGCCTTTGGTTTTCACATTTATATGCGATTTTTTTTTTTTTTTTTTTTTTTGGGCAGACCGGCGGAGGCAGCCTGTTTCGTAATATGCGAATGAAACTGTGAAAGACAGATCTAAAGATTCTTTAAAAAGAGAAGGAATCTCCACCGTTAGATCGGACTCGAAAGGACACGAGTAGCGGGTCCCATCGTTCGTACAAAAAAATGTTCAGCGCGTGTGCTCGTGCCTCAGTACTCGCACCAGTGTACGGCTCATTTCAATCGGGACCGTCCGTTGTTGGTATTGACAAGATGTTTCCATGGTATGTATGAACTTCAGTGCCCGGCGCCGTAGACGGCACCGGCAGCGAGTCCAAGGTGAATTATTGGATAAAACCTCGTCGGGCCCATCCGTCCTCACGGGCGCCCGGTCCATCGGTGGACCCGGTTCAATGATGACATCACGTGACGGAAACGGAGACTCTAGAGAAAGACAGGGAAAGGGAAAACGGAAGGAAAGGAAGGAAGTCTCTCCAACACGGCGGGTCCAGGATTTGTCTGGACCGGCCGGGTTGTCTCCCGAGGACCGGTGGTGGTGGTGGAGGTGGTGGTCCCGGGGACAAGGATCGCGAAAGTGGGACAGGGTCGATCTATGGAGGGAGTGGAGACACGCGTTAAGGGAGGAAAATGGATTTTTGGGGTGTGCCCCCCGGTGGGCCCGTTTGATCATATCTACGATGGGGATGTTGTCTCCCGGGTCGTCTCTCTACGAGGAGACGAACGGGGAGACGTCGCTCTCTGATCCGTTCCTCACACGTGCGAGTGCGAGTGACGAAGTCTGTCGCTTTCTCATACGGCCGTCGCCCGTGCGAGGATCTGCTACCAGTGCTACCCCCGTTCCGCAGGCACGTCGTCGGACTCTCCCCTTTAATAGCATATAAATAAAACAGGGCATCAGAATTTTGTTTTAGTAATATATTAATATTCGATATACCACAATATCTTTAAAGTAGTATATTTACTCGTATAAGATTGATGGGGGGGACCCATTACGTGATCTCCTCAACACAAGATCGTCTGGGTAAGGTGGGCCCAGTCATTCTTCATCCTCTGTTGGTAAACCGTGGGATGCGACTCCAGATATAATTCTTTTGGAGGTGGGGCCGAGTGTCCATCGAGAGAGCGACATGTCACTGACCGATCACGGTCGGGACCAACTGGAGGCTTGCATTTGATATGGGAGTACAAAAAGGATGGATCAGTTTGATGCCACATGGATTAAACTGGTCCTCATTTCTACAAGAGTGTTTTTTGTTGCTTGTGACAAGACACTTGGTGTGGGGTCAGCCAACAGACTCTCTTTAATGGGGTCTACGAGCTTAGGGCTTGTTGCCTATGTTGCCTTGGAACATGGGTCCCACTCTCTTGTTCCTCTCATTTTGGGTCCTCCCTTGTTTGTTCTTGACTAGCCAACCCACTTTAAACCCGAACCGGTTCGTTTCTATTTTAAAGTTACTTAGTTTTTAGAAAAATATAAATATCAACCCATCATTAATAATAAAATTGATTTAATTTATTTTAAAATAAACTATAAAAAATATTTAAATATAAAATAAAAATAAAATAAATAAGTAATTTTCATTCAATACATTCCAATTCTCTAGTTTTCCAATACTAAAACCGTGGTGGTTTTTTATTCTATTTAGACTGCAACTTACACTGGTCAGAGCTTAATGGGTTTTCAGGCTCGAGTTTGAATTCATATGTAGATATGAGGTCAAACTCGAGTTCGAGTGTTAGAACTCAAAGAAAATCCACTGAACAAAAACCCTAAACCCTAAAACTTAAAACCCTAAACTGAGAGACCATTTCAGTACCAACCAGATGCCGCGTGCCTGCTTCATGCAATGCTATTCCAATCGCACAGCCAGTTTTTGCAACCGATCCGGGTCACCATGATTCCATGAACCACCTTCCCTTCACTTCTCTTTATTACAAAGATAGAGATTAAAGAGCCTCCCCCATTTTCTCATTGTTGAGCACTGGGGCCACTGGTACTGGTAGCTAGGGTGGAACCCCTCCAGTACTGTTACGTAGATACAGGACCACCCACTCTATGAGACAGGGTGGAAGGTCAATGTGCCTCTTAGTTCTTAAAATTTTAGGAAGAGCAAATTTAGGGTTCAGAGATGTCTCTGTCTGTGCCAGCGAGCCTGTTTTAGATGGGCACTACACCATTTATCATTCCTGTACGTGCAGCCGCAGCATGGGGAGCTTTCAGATGGGGAGAAGTACATTTATGATGGTTTGGCCCGCTGCTCGTGAGCTCGGTGAAATCACTCTGACATGGGAGTTTGAAAGTCTTGACCCAGTTTTCTGCGTCCAGGTTCTTAAAGTTTGGCGAAGCGGGTCTCATTAAACACCCGTGAAGGAATGAATGAACACGTATTAAACTCCATGACCCATCACTGGTGAAGCTCCAGTCGCTCTCCAATCCATAGGAGCGTCGGCTCCCTTTATTAGAATTTATGCACGTCTGGTTCAACAGCAATCTGGCAACGACGCGTACAAAGGCAAGGCGATGATTCTGCGCGAGAAGATGTAAAAGATCGCATATGATTATTGCTAAAACTAGTTACCAGTAGAAGAAAATGCTGGAAAAAGGATTTTATTCTTATCCTCTGTTTCTCAAGAATACGAGGAAGAAAGGAGAAATCAGGTAGAGATAGAGAACTGTTGTAAGCAATTCACGATCAGTGGGCAACTGTTATAAGTAGAAGCATTAACAGAACCTTGAGCACTTCCCCGGCTCACTGTTATAGGTCATGACCCTCTGACCTGTTATATACGTTTCCTTGAAGTATGCGATATTGAGATCTGGAACATCGTCAGTCAGATAAGAAAGTTGGCTGGAGAGAGAATGCTCCCAATTATGCATTCTCAAAAGGACCTGAACAGGGTAAAAAAATAAAAAGCGAGACCAACGTAAAATGCAAAATTTTTTTGCTAGAGAGAAGCGTAAACAAAGAAGTGGACTTAATGCAGGAACATTCAAGCACTAAAACAGAGAGATACATACCACATACAGCACCAAACACAATGTAGCACCATCTGAAGAGGATATACACCCCATACAGCATCAAACTTACTTTAACCAGTAATCTGTCAGATTACTCATAAATGATTATCTCATAAAACACTAACTTTGCCAGTCAACAACAAAACAAAAAAGTAAGCGAGTTGAAATATAATTGAAGATAAATGAAGTCTACTGACTAAGTACTATCAAATTACCTCATCCACCTTGGGCAAGATCTTGAAGAATCCGCATTCTTTCATTAATATTTCCTCTTCTCCCCATCTTGAAGAACCCTCATTCTTTCTTTAATATTTCCTCTACTCACCATCTTGAAGAACCCTCATTCTTTCATTAATATTTCTTCTTCTCCCCATCTTGAAGAACCCTCATTCTTTCATTAATATTTCCTCTTCTCCCCAGTTACATAACTCCTCATGGGTTGCTTGGCATATGAATTTTAGGAACTGTTACAAGACATGTGAAGTTTTGCATACCTTATCATTCAGCTTCACCAGCTGCAAATGTAGCTTCTTTCACTTTTTCTATTGCCGCATCCTTCCATTCCTTTCATGAAAAGGAAAGATAACATATATTATTAAGGAGATTAATTGGCCTCATAAAAGTAATCAAACCTTGAGTTTGAGAGAGAATGGGAATATATTAAAAATCCCAAATAAGAAGTATCTTTATGGACTATCACATACATTGAGCAACCATTTGACCTCAGGAGCTGCGGCATCGAAAGAAACAAGAACTGGCAAGACTAAATGGGTTTATGTAGCCCATGGATGCGCTGCATCCAAGAAGCAAGATCTCTAGATAAGATTGGCTGACGTGCAAAAGTCTTTGTATGGCTTGAAGCCATCCTGCCATTTGGAATACTGCTTTTGTAGACACTTGAACATCTTAAGCTTCATCGGTGAAACACTACGGTTTGGAGAGTCAAAGCTCAACCCTATAGGACACAGATCATCAAACATTTCCAATCCAACACATTCTCTCTGACCATCTGAAGAAAAGTTCCTTTCCTGTTTTCGGGAAATGAGTGTCCCGAATTTCTTCTCCTTGAAGAGAGCTTCTTCAACTTGCAGGCCAATTTTTTCCTTCACTGCATCAGCATCTAAATTCATCAGGGGTTCACGAATAAAAAAGGCTTGTCCTTCTTGCATAACTTGTGAAGATGAATCTTCCTGGAAGAGAGAGCTTCTACCTCTCAGGTGATTAACCATATTGTCAACTGCATTAGCAACTTCCTCACAAACTTTGTCCACTTCTTCCTTGAGATCAGAACTGTAGTTGTCTTTACCAATATGCTGAAGGGCATATAGTGAAGGAAGAGGAAGCACCGGCCCCACAATATCATCACTACACAGTTTCTCACTTGACAATTCATCATTTTCCTTCTCAAAATATTTTCTTAAACACTTCCCGCTTCTACTAGAAGGCTTTTTCAAATATAAAAATTGCAATTGTATGTACTCACGACTAGGAACATTTAGGAGGAACTCTAAGCGGCTCACCTTCTTTTCCTCCCCGTAAAGATCTGAGCGCCTAACAAAAGCCAACTGCACAACATCTAAAGGCAAACCAGTCCATATTTTCTTACATGCAATCTCATATAAGCTAGTGGGATAAGTTATTTCATGCAGAACATCAGAAAAATCCAGTGAAGACCCAGATTGTGAAACTTGTGTAGTCTTAAGAGCATCCAATAAAGGCAATTCCCAGAAATTGGACATATTTTTAATTGAAGACCCCTCAGGGTGCATTTTTGAAATATACACATCGACAAGGTTGCCTTTTGAATAGCTGAGAAGATGATTCAACCGTACATATTTAAATTTGAAGGAGAATTCATGTAAATTATTGAGAGGTAACAAAGTTGAATCAGTGCAGCATGATAGGGAAGGTTCTCTGCATTTTGATTTCATAACAATGACGTCGCATGAAGCTTTGTACTTCTGGGACTCAAGTCTCCCAGATGAGGTAAGCCTAATCAATGTGAAACCACCAAGACCATTCAATTCATAAGTTTTATCCAAAAGGTAATCAGAAAGGATAACAAATCCCAAAACTTTCTCTTTCTTCTTCAAGGAATTGCCAACTGAATGTTTAGACTTTGAAAAATATTCTTTTACAAGGCAATCACCACATTCACATGGATAACCCAACAACGACAGTTTTGAAGGTAGACCCCAAGCATAAACGCCGTGCTCCAACTTGTTAAATTTTGAGGCTACTGAACCATCTGAAGACAAGAAAGGTCCATAGCAATACACATTGAATTCAGAATTCCAGAGAGATCCTAGCAATATAGCAAAGCCTGATTCAGAAGCCCAATTGAATTTGCAGTTGCTCGATGAAGGCCTCAATTCTGATAATTTAAACATTTGAGCAATAGTAGGATCATCAAGGCCATGGTCCCATCGCAATATAGGACTTAATGGCTGTCTGATATCAAAAAGTAACAAATGATACTTTGTAGCCACCGAAAAGAAAAACTTGTCAAATTTTGCTCCAGAAAATGAAACAAAACAATCTTCTTTCCCCAAACAGTGCCTAACTGAATCGCACAATTCAATTTTTGCTAGAATAGTCAAACTACTATCTTTGCACCTAAAATCAAGTAGAAACACAACATCTGAACGAGCAACAATCAAAACTCGTGGATGCCAACTGAACTCGCAACCCAACCAACTCATGTGCTCCTTCTCCAATCCAAAAATATTTTCATCATCTAGTGGAACCATTACTCTACTACCATGCAACTTCGCTGGGTGCCTTAAAAATCTAGAACAATGATTCAAATCAAACAGACGCAATTCACCAGTCTCCAACAAAACCATGCTCTCCTCTTGCAGGTGTGGGTTCCAACAAACATGTATAACACGGGTTTTTAACTCTGAAAAACCTAAATGAACTAAAGCTGGTGCCTCCAAATGATCACAAGACACCCTGCTTTCAATTCTATACCAGTGAACAGTGTATAACGTGCAAGCGACCAAGTACCCCTCAATTACACAATTACCTGATGCAGTTGTAGAGTTTTCTTCAGAGGAAACAACAATTTTGAAAATTTGGTAACCGAGCTTAGGGCACACCGTAAAGATCTTATCAGAGTTATACTCAGCTATGCAAAATATTTGGTTTTGGGTAGTCAGGACAACATAGCTGATACAATCTAGATTTTCACCTCTAGTGAGAAAAAGAATTAAATCACCATTAGAGCGATGCAAAACATGGAGAAAATTCTGTTGGAATGGTGTTGGCTGATCCAGTGAGGAAGCATCACTAGCCAAAGAGTAGAGAAGTGACAATGGGATGAAGTTGGCATGCAAAAAGGAAGCAGGGGTAGGTGGAAGTGGTGTAGAGAAGAGATTCTGTAAGTGTAAGAGGATTGTTGGTTCAAGATTTTGAACTGAAGGGTGAGGGTGAAAAACCAAAGGACCCAAAAATGACAAGTTAGGTAAGAGGAGGCTAGGTGCCCTAAACACAAACGATGATGACCACAAGGATTTCCAATCGTCAGAAAAATCCATGGAAAACCAGTTTCTGTTCTTCTGACTTTCCTTGTTCTTCCTTCCAGCCCAGGATGTTTAGATGTTTCTGGAGAGCCTACATGAAATATTCCCTTATTGTTACTTTGATATCAAATGGATAATCTAAAGATGATAGATGCTTAAAGAGAGAAACTATAACTAGCAAAAGCACTAATAAAATAATGGGGAAAAGTATATACATATATTACATATGTATATATACATATATACATATGTAAGGTAAGAATTGATTGAACATGCAAGACCAAGTATCCACCAGAAGAAATAGACAATTCAGTCAAAGTAACAGAGATTTAAGCACATCAATGTCTGCTGGAATTTGAGCCATTTCCCATTCAGTAAAAGTGACCGGAGATTAGATCAATTGCCTATATCAGGAGAAAGTTAAATTTATGCAAAAAGTACAGCAATCAAAATGCTGCTGTTTTTTCTATTTCAAGAGAGTAGCGACATCATGAATTAATAATGCAGGTTAGACACCAAGAGCAGTCAACAGTTTAATGTATTTGAATAGAAAAATGCATTATAAATATCCAATAAAGTAAAATATGCCTCTTATAAAAACATAGACAAAATTGAACCCCAACCTCCAATATCAAACAGCCAATTGATAAGATGGACTCTAGAAGCATTTACAACAAAAAAGATATATATGTAACGAGACAAGTATATCGAGCACAGCTAAATAAAAGGTCGTTAAATGTAGTTCAACAGTTTGCTTATGTGTAGTTGGATTGTGCTGCCCTAGTTGACTGTCTGATATTATGTTCCCCTGAATAAATAAAAGAGTCGAAGGAATGAGTTCAATCCAGCAACCATACAATTTAGATGGACAGGCAGTCAACTATTTTGTAAGACGGGAATGTCAGGATGAGCAGTAAGCAAACATGAAACGAAGATGCCGGGGGTGCACAATTTCATTGCTTTTAGGAAATCAAAGAACATCAAAGATTCTACTTAACATGTATAAGAAACTATGATGACTCTCATTCGTAAAAATAATTTCTCATTATAAGGAATAATGAAACAAAAAAGCTGAACTCGGACGGAGGGAGAAGGTGCAGAAAGCAAAAGAAGGGGTAGTAGTTACAGTGAGAGAGGGAGGGAAGAGATGAGAGAAAACCATTAGCGAGAGAGGGAGAAAGCGAAACATAATGCAAAATGCATTTCATCATAAAACCCGAAACAATTAAATTTAAATAATAACAGAAAAATCATTGGAAAAGGAAAGAGACAATATGCAGAGAAAGAAAAAAAAAAAAAAAAGAGGACACTCACTGGTGAGCTATGAAGTTAGTTCTAGACTTCTGATCCCCACAGCTACATGACACAGATGTAGGTAACCGTTTTGAACAATCACGGGATGATTTGCTAGAAACATATTCGGAAAGGAGGTCGCGCGACAGAGAAACTCTGAGCAGGGGGAAGGTCTTATCGAGACTGAAAGATTTCGACGAGTGACAAGCAGGGGTGGATTTGAGCCGAACCGAGCCAAAGTCAGGGAAGTTCGAGCTCGGCTCGGCGTAAAAAATATGAGCTCGAGCTCGGGCTCAAGCTCGGCCACGAGCTTTGCGCAGAGCTCGAACTCGAGCTCGCGTAATTCTAACGAACTCGAACCGAGCTCGATTTGTCGCAGGAAATTAGGGAAGAATAAAGAGGAAGAAAAATAAGAAGACGGGAGGAAGAACACAAGTAGGGGGAAAAAATAAAAGTAGAGGAAGAATAGGGGTAGGAGAGGAAGATGAGAACAGTGGAAGAATGGGAAGAAGAAGAAGAAGAAGGGAAGACGAAGAAGAAGAGAAGACGAAGAAAAAGGCTGCTGCTTTGATATAAAAGAAGAAGGGAAGAAAAAATTGAACGTGAGAAAAATAGTAGGAAGTTAAGAAAAGAAGTAGGTTAGAAGAAAAAGATTGGTTGAAGAAATTGAGAGCAAAACCGAAATTTGCCTTTTTTAAAAAAATAATTAAGTATAAAGTCTAAGGTTAATTTGGGTAAAAGAAAAAAAAATAAATGTTAGACTCTACTTTTTCGTAAATATTCCCAAGCGCTAACGAGTCGATAAGCAGACCCCTACTTGAACTCAAGTTCAACTCGTGAGTCCAAACGAACTAATCTCTAAGTCCGAATTCGGCTCAGTCTCGTTAATATAAAAATTGAGGTGAGCCCGAGTCATGCCTACCCCTAGTGACAAGTTCGACGGCTCGAACTAAATATTGATTTCGACGATCCAAGTTCAACGTTGATCGAGACAGAATTCTGTGTTTTCCGATTCGAGTTGACTAGAACGAGTTGCCAGAGTCACCCTCGACTTAAGTCATACCGACCCGGATTTAAAAGGGACAACTCGGCTACAAAAAATTATTAAAAAAATATTTTCGAAAAATTTATCTCTAATTTGGTGTATAATTGTTTCTTCTAAAATCCGTCAGCCTGCGAAGAGACGCCTACCGAATGAATTAATTCGATTTAAAACAGAGAAATTATGTTACAGTGTGTTGAAAATTAGAAAATGCGAGTATGATCTCTTATATGTCCTCTGATTTGATTTTCATAAATAATGCAGTTGTAGTGTGTCGTATAGAACTGTTGGTTTTCTGTGTATGTATCGCGCGTGTTTTGATATCACCGATGAGCGTATAGAGAGCTTGGACAAACTGCATGTGCTGCGATGAACTTAAGGTTGAGCTGCTAAAACTTTTCAATTGAGAGTGCTTCTATTTTGACAAGAGAGCAAACTTTCGATCTTCTTTTCGATGATGATTTTAACCCTTCTGATATTGCACTTCTAGTTATTTGTAGTCGGTTGAGTGCTATGTTGTTAGATTTCGATCCTAAAAAAGTGACTTTGTGCTTTTGGTGGACAAGCCCGTGATGACTAAGATGGGTTAGTGGACAACTGAGCTTGTCGTATTTGGGCCTGCCGCATTTTGGCCTCTACAATAATATCTTATATTTTATAAATAAAACTTACTTTCACAATCTCTAGAAAATATTGGACAGCTAAAGTCACACCTGAAGGTTTAAATCATAAAAAATAGAATAACATAGAAAAATTAGGGTTTTAAGTATATTTTTGTTCAAGTAATAACAATTGAAAGTCAATTTAATTGGCACAAATGCTGCTTTTTATCCCTGACTCACTGGATGAAACCAAGCCTTACCCTCCCCCATTCTCCTATAAAGACAAGAGTGTTACCATCCTCCCTGATGGGAAAAAGGGGGAGCCTCTACAAATGTGGAAAGCTGTGTCCCCTCCATTACCAGTTGCCTTCCCTAAATCTGATTCCTGAGTTTGGTCCAACCGGGTTCAACCCATAAGCAACCAATGCTGTCACAGTGACAATAGAAGTGGGCAAAAGAAAAGGAAAATAAGATTAGATTAGACATATGGGACTAATGATACTGCTTTTTACAATGAAAAAACATTACACCTTTATGTAAAGGAGGCAGGACATGAAATGCTAACAAATCTTCACAGTTATGAACTCTCTTCAAAAGTGATACAACTACAACATTTCTTCTTCTTTTTTTTTTCCACTTTTCTTCTGCAATTCAGAAAAACCACTCACACACTGAATGACAAACGTTCTTACAAACTTTCTGAGAAAATCATCTACATCTCCTTGACTACTATACATTGGTTTAAACCTATCTGGTAAATTCTTCTGCCAAAAAATCGAAGAACAAACGGTTAGGAGCTGCTGAACTATACAACTCACAAGAATCTGTTTTGGTATCTATGCCAAGGACCGAGCTATGTTTCAGTTCTGGCAACTGAATGACCGGATTTTGTTTTTATCAAATAAAGAACACAATTGGTGCACCCTTTCCATCTGTTGCTCGCGGGCTTAAGCTGAAAAGGGAAATTTTTCGTTTTCTTTAGGTGGAAGACATCACATTTCTGCTTTCATACTGCCTGCAGGAATTGATAGAGATTTGTTAAGTGAATAGTAACTTGAGCTTAATATCAATCTTAACATTATTCCTCACCTTGAAGCTCAATGTTGTCAGGAGGTCCATTAGTAATGAAACCCATCTGCTGAACAATGCTTTGAAGTTCATCATTCCACATACCCGGCATCTGCAAGCATTAAATCCATTAAAATAGATAACGACAATTTCTTGCAAAAGAAGAGGTTCAGCAAGGGAGTCACAGCAAGAGTAATTGAAGATTTGCTTGCTTGATAAGCCAAAGCCCAGATATTTCATTCCAAGCACATTCTACAACCTTCAGTATCCCATTTGCGGGGAGCCTGGAGTTACCAGGATGGTTACCTTACTACTAATTGAACTGATGCTTATGTTGCAAAGCAGTTTTCAGTGCAAAAATCGGGTAACTCCGAACCAAACAAAGGGAAGAAGCACGTGGTTTTACCAATTCAGACAAGGAAAAGCCTTTGAAATTACCTGGGGAATAGGCAGGAATGGAGGATTCATAGCTTTAAATGCTTCAGTAGAATTATCTATACTTCCAACTAACATTCTTTCTTGAATGGCACCCTGTGGAGGTCCGAGCATATGTGGGCTAGAGGAACTCATTCCAGGGGCAAATTTGATAAGGGCTGCATTTCCCATATGTGAGCTGAGAATCTACATTGGATGTTCAAGTAAAGCTTCGATTAGTAAAACTTAATGGAGAAATAGTATCACATAAAGCACTAACTCAAACTTACATCTTTTTTTTTTTTTTAATTTAAAAAAAAAACTTACATCTTTTGACAGAATCCGCTCTATATCAAAGTTTAGTTCAGGGTTGACAGTTGCAAGTTTCATTGAAAGAAACTGTTAAAGGCAAGACGAATAACCAAAAGGGAAGTCAGTAAACCATAAAAATTTATTATTGAGATTTATCCTCTCAAGACAATTACAGCACCAGACTACAAAATCTTAGACTGAAAGAATTGCACTTGACCAAACAGTGAATATTATTCATTAGTCTATGTCAAGACTATACCTCAACCTGCCGTTGGAGAGATTGCACATAGTTGATTATCTCATCAAGCATTACTGCTTTGCCAGTTATCTACAAAGTAAACAAGTAAACAAATGAAATGCAGGCTACAATTCAGGAGTCTAATAAAACCTCATAATGAAGTAAACAAATGAAAGCAAACTACAATTCAAGAGTTCAATAACATCTTTGTGGACACGTAATACCAAAATACCTTATTGCACCCTGGTACAAGATCTTGAAGAAACCTCATTCTTTCACTAATCTTTTCTCTTCTCACCTGCGTATGAAAGCAATTCACATTCAAATCTCCCAAGACATGAAGATACGCTATACAAAAGTTGCATGAAGATGAACTCACCCTTTCTGCGAGGCTATGGCTATTGGTAGCCTGTCCTCGCTTCGCTCTAACATGAATATAATCTTCTTTTGGTGCATCTGCATTTTGGGAAGACTCAGCTTGTTTTGCACCAGGCTTTGGGGAATTCACTACAGGGCTCTGCTCAGTTTTCTGTTTCTTATCATCTTTGCCCTTGTCAGCTTCATTTGAGGCACAGGTTACATCTTTGACATTCTCTCCTTCAGCAAGCTTAATACAAACCAAACCAAAACAAAATAAACAACTGAAGGCAAAACCACTACTTGGAAAGTGTATCTGCATGTAAAGAAGACGAACACTATCTTTAGCTCACCCGAACATCATTCAAGTTGTAGTCAGTGATCCTCTTTCTCTTCTTCCCATGATCGTTAATTGAGGCTGCTTGTTGATTTTTCCCCCCTTGATTGTTAGGCCCGTGATTCATCCCTCTGTATTCTCCACCAGGACCCATGTTCCCACTATTCAGATTCACTGAAGTCTTCTCAATGCCACACTCTTCGTTCTTAGGAAAATTTGGGGAAGAAACGGAGCCGGCAATCTGGCTACACTCAGAGAGACCAAATGAACCAATGATATCTGAAACTCTCCCCTTGCCTATGGAAGAAAGCCTGGGGCACTCGAGCAGGTGAGAAGTACCATCAGTAGCCTCGTTTTCCAACCCACAATCATTACTGTAAGAGAAAAGATCTCTCTGATGATGAGCAGTGACTGGAACAAGCGGGTCCCAATTGGTACCAAAGAAAGACTCTAGGCCAGTGGAAGAGGAGCAAGGATTACTCTGCATATCACAAACGGGGGTCGAGCTCATTGCCAAGAAAGACCCAGAAGGCTGACAATTCACAAAACTTCCATTTCTGTGTTCCACACCAAATTCGGTATTATTTCCTGAAGCCATTGCAGCAATCCACAAGTAGCTGAAGAAAATTTGAAGACGGACCCACTTGACAGAAAACTTGCAATTCTCCTCCACCAACTGATAGCAACCGCCTGTGAAGTATCCGAGGCCAAACGGAGATCTAAATCTAAAGAGAACCAGATTTTGTTTGACTGAAATTTCTTGCGGGACTTAACAAGGAACAAACTGGTTTGGCAGCTTTATACCGCCCAGAGAGTGGTGAAAGCAAAAGCGAGAAAGCAAAGGGAAGGAAACAATGCGTGGAGGCATATCATCTTACGATTCATCCACCGTCTAAGTTCACTTTAAATCCGCCCTAAGGTGAAGCCTACTGGGATGTTAAATGCCCCCACAGACAAGAAAGTGCACCTTTCAGAGCATAAAGGAGGCAAAGATGAAAAGAATGGTATTAGTTAACAGCTCACCGAACTAGCCAAAAGGAAAGCAGATTCCTTCTTTTCCTCTCAGAGCTTCTAGTAACAGGTGCTAACATCAAAACCCAGAAAAACAATCGATGCTAATTTTTCTGAATTCCTGCTATCCCGTCAAAATTTGCAAGCAAAATTCTAAATTCTTCTTCGCCGTAAGTAAACCGAAGTTGGAGAAGATCAGAACTTCAAAAACGACCGAAATGGGAAAACGCAGGCACCTAACGGTCTCTCTAGTCTCTAGTGGAAGAAAACTGGAAACCAACCAGACGAGATCTCTTTCTTTCAGAACGGCAGCAGAAGAGAGGCAACCAAGAGCATCAAAATCTCGAGGAGATCATAAAAAATACCAAATGGGTTTTTGCATAAACAGTAAAGGGTGTCTGCACAAACAGTCAAGGCATCGAATTCCAACGGAAAATGTGGAAATCCAGAAACGAATGGAGAGATTTTGGGGGTAGTTACCTGCAAAAGTGGGTGAATTATATGGCGTTCGGATGATTAACCACTGCCAACTGCTCCAGAGTAAATAATTGAAAAAATTAATCTTCCCCTCAATTTAGGCAACTGTATTTCCCCGAATTTTTTTCTCTGATGTTCTTCTCTTGAAGGCCAAGATTGATATCTTTTACTGACAGATTGCCAACTATCCAACAGACCCTTTGCTGTCCTACACTCATTTTTCTCACTGACAACCCACATAACCTTTTGCTCTTATATTATCTCCTCAGCCGTTTCCTTTTGCATCCCAGCATTTCTTATAGTTTTCCTGTCTATTCACACAACAGATGGAATCTTATCATCTTTTTACCTTCTTGTCCTAGTACGATTTCCAGCTGGTACAGTAGCAGTAGTTGTTCTTCTTCGTCCTCGCAGGAGTCAAAGGAGATAGATAGATAGAGAGAGAGCACCCCCTGGCAAACCGTAATGCATCCGGACCCTTTTCCAATCCCAATGACTTCGACTTGGTACTCTCTTCAATTCCCTTCAATCTCCCATAATCCCATTCATGAATCCAACGGCTTAAATTTACAAAACTCCACCACAATCTCAGTTGCAGAAGAAGGAATTGTATTTGGGAGCAGCTGGAGAGCATCTGAAGCCTGATGATGATGACCTGTTTCTTTGACCATGGACCCAGTGATTTGCCTTGCAAGTCACGGAGGCGACCCCATTATGGGAAGAGTGCCCGAACCCTTCCTCCCGAGTTTTACAGTAACGACTTGGGAATATCTGCTGAGTACCAAGGCATTAACACTCCCTCCACAAATTCACAAAAATGGCCGCACTGCAATTCCATTTTTTCGATCCTCTCACTGACCCACAAGATAAATAACAATTCTAAGCGAAGATCTCCGATGGGTCCGGAGAAATCGGACTGATTGGCGAGCACCGAATCACATTTTGCTTAAACAAAGCATAATCCTTCAATGGCTCCAAACAATTGTGATGCAAATCGTCACCAACCGGATCAGTGGACTGATACAGTTTTCTTTAGATAGATCTCAGAGAGAGAGGTTGTTGAGAACGAATTAAGACACGAGAGCAGAAGAAATGCCAGATTCAATGGCCAGAATTCCGGCTTGATTGTGGGACACCGTGGGGAAAGAAACATCTCAATCAATCAAATTAGACGAACTTCCAATCTCGCAACCCCCTGTCATATTGGAGCTGTGCGGCACTCATAAGTCATATTTAATCAAATTTCTCATAATTCTAGAAACGTCTGATCATTTCTCTTTTGACTTTGTACTCAGTACTCGAAGTTCAAAAAGCTTATTAAGAGAGAGAGATTGAGATGATATTCAAGTCTCCGTGTTACTACTTACCTACTTACTACTGTCCATGATACAATATGGTCAAGAACAAAACCCAATGGAGGTTGAAGACAGTTAAGGAAGACAGATTAAAAATTAAAACTTGGCACCCAACCAATGAGATGTATCTGGGAAAGTTTTCAGAAATTGCCTCTTAATTCATTATACATTTGATATTGTAGAAGACCCCAAGTCCCAACTGCAAAAAGCTAGAGCCATGGCGAGCGTGAATCACAGAGGAACCCATCTTCCATTTTTTCAGGGCAATCGTGGTCCCTGTTTCTATACGGAGCATAAACTATCCAGTCCTCCTTCCCGTTCCCCCAATCTTCCTGAAAAGGGAAGTATCTGAAATTGCTTCAGCGTCACAGCAGCCTTGCTTTACCTCATGATGCAATCTCGCTTTCACCGTTCTCTATGCCACCAGTAACGAGAAATCTTCGGGCCTTGATCATCACTCCTCCCCCTTCCACTCCCATCCCCCCTTCCTCCCAATAGCAACCCTCTTTTTCACTAAGTTCGTACGCCCTGATTGAGTGAGCTTCAGATAGATGCGTCTCCGAGGGATCGGGAAAAAAAAAAAAAAAGAAAAAAGAAAGAAAGAAGAAGTAGACCCAATAATTTAGAAGCTGCTGGAAAGGGGGAGGGAGCTTCGTGACAGATCATGTGTAGTATGGGTTGTTTATTGTCCATCGTTCGTCCTGGGAAGGTGATTCGACTGATTCGAGTAAGCGTGGACAAGGGATCATCATCAGCACATGTCCTGTTCATGTAAGGAGGGAAGAAATGGGAAAGAGAGAGAGCTTTGATGATAACTGTAGCAGCTGCTCCGCTCCGTTCGCTTTGCACCCACGGCGCTTCGACCTCACATGATGCAAAGATCAGAGTGTTATTTTATGGGGAATTGTTAGTGTCATCATGGGCGTTCGACACTAAAGCGATTTCTTGCCCCTGGGGTCCAGAGGTACGGATTCCTCGGAGGAGGAGGAAGAAGGAGAAGAACTCGAGTACCCAAACAGGGGTTCGATTTCCAGTAAGGATGCATCTTTCTTGATCGTTTAGTCGAAGCTTCGTAATCCCCGTATATGGAAGCAACTGACGTTCACGTTCACTCATGGGGATCATTTCATGTCTACAGCTCTGAACCAGTTTCGTTTATTTCAGTGCAGATCATTTCATGTGTAAACTGAAACGGACGATGAAATACAGGACTCGGGCTTGGAGGCCACTACGAGTTCCTGAAAGAAACTCCAAAATAATCTTTTCAGAAATCACTGAAATTTACGGACGAAGAGTGACATTCTTCACCATTATTCGTTCAATGGATTCCAGCTCTAAGAGAACTCGTCATGGAGTCTAATCACTGAATTACTTTGTCTTTCTTCACACTCTGTCAGACGCATCAATGCATCTTCTTCCTCCTACTCTTCTTACCCTACCCCTTTATAACCCCGTCTTTCATTCGATGATTCGCTTTCAGTCCCATCAACTGTTGAAGATTCCTGTTACATCCAGTAGCAGAAACTCTTTGTTTTAATGTCTTACTAGGATCAGAATCATCGACACCATGATATATTTAGCAGAAGTTCTGTAGTATTTGGAGGCATCTGATAATCATCATAATATCTGCAGCAGATCGATTGTCTTACTAAATAAAATACACAGCTCTTTTTTTTTGTAGATTTACAAATTCCCTTCAAATCCAACAGCAAACCAGCTAACAACCGATTCTCAAAAGGGTCGCGGCAAACTGCCTAGTTCCAAAACCCTGAAGAGTGATTAAGAGTTGAGAGAAGCTAGATCACAGGGTGCAGAACTACAATGTCTGCCATCCAAAACTCCAGGATTCTATCAATTTTCTAAATGAAGAAAGAGTACTTGAAGCACAGTCACAAAGAAGATAAAATAATGGAGAAAGAAAATATATGGAAATCAATTTTTCTGTAAAAGTGAGGCTTAATACAGAACGTGAAGAATGCCTAAGGCATCCAGAGCCTAGCAAAAGCAAAATGCGCAAAAGACAGACAAGACAACTACATCCCATTACTCGTGATCATATGAAATAGAGGCACTGAGAACAAGATGTTGAAGATGAGCCCATTTTGCGGATGAGAAGCCAGTCAGTTTTGGTATTTCCATTGAATGTGTTTTCTACAGGCACCCCCCCCTTGGGCCAACACTCCCACGAGTCACAATCTCATTATAGAATTGATGAAGGTGAGAAGAAGGAAAAGATTACCTAGAGATAGAGCTACCACTTTTGTGGAAGAGTGTAACTGTCGAACTCCAAAAACTTCCTATTGATACTATAGAATACTTATTATTGGAAAGGAAAATAGTGTTTGTTTGAATGATGACTTATTTTTTCATTAAGGAGGCAAGGAAAAAGGACTGAAATGCAAGTTGTAGCAATTGAAAACTTCAAGAACTGTGAGGAAAAGGTTAAAACGTCTTTTAAGAAAACAAAAAGTTGCTTTCTGATTCAAATATCCCATTTGGGAAGATAACTAATACCATGCTAATGACAGGTTAAGCAATATAAGAGGCAAAGCTCGATAAAGGAGCAGATGGCAAAGAATTACTTTCAATTAAGTCAATTGCAAAGGCCTTTTAGTATGTAACTAGTGAGATATTTTTTTTAAAAAAAAATGAACTAGTAAGAATTATAACCTTCCTTCTATTAACCAGAGGCGACACCATTTACCATATATGATTGAAAGAGGAGATCATGTTTTCCAAGAAGTAACAAGAAGCAGTCATTTACAACTCTTTTTACACTGGAATCACCAACAAGAGTATATAAGATAACAAGCCAATGAACATCATCAGCAAGACAAAAACATGGATGGATGAAATAATGTTTTGACAAGATTTAATATACAGCCGCTTCAAATTATAACAGTAGCTCTTAGTAAGACGACTGTAAATCACTTGACATTCTCAAGCCCAGAAACAAGGAAAGGTTGTATGTCTCCACAAAAATTATCTAAAGAAAAGGTAAACGGAAAGTAAATGGTCAGAAGGAAACAGCAGCACAAAGAGTACTGTATGCATTCATCAATCAGTGCTGACAATTTTCAAGTTTTTATACAGAAAGAACCATACGTTTCCTACATAGTTACGTGACATGATCAGAAAAGACAGGTACTACTCCATACATCTGTACATGAAAAGAGGTAACACAAACTAATTCATGGATCCAGAGATCAGAATAAACCAGAATCCTCCAAACTAAACACCAAACTGGCCAAGAGATGAGTGAGGTGAAAAACGCCTTGGAGGAAATCGAGGAGCTCCACCAATTCGAAAAGGAAGACCACCAAGTAAACCAGGGAGCCTATCATAATCTCCACCGATAATAAAGCTTGGAGATCCAAATGGAACAGGTCGCCTCATCGGGAAGTTCTGGTGAAACCCAAGAGGGGACTCCCTCCTTTGCTCCATTGCTTTCAGCATCTTCTCTCTTTCCCAAGCGTTGGCAAATTTCTCTTTCCAACGAGCTCCTTTTACTACCTCTTCAGCCGTTAGGGGAAACTCTTCCGAGTACTTCTGCTTCCACAAATCATCATTGGATGACACATACTTTAAATCCAGACAAACACATGCCATCTTTGCAATATCTGATCCAGGCAGGCACTCCAAAATATGAATTTTAAGATCAACAGGGAGGCGCATAAAGCATGGAGGTGGAGCCAGCCCAGTTTTCTCAGAAAGCTCTATAAGAAGAGGTAATGAGAGCTTGTCTTTCACAAGCTTCCAGAGCTCGAACACTGTCTTCTCATCGGCGGATCCAGAGGTTCCGTCCGAAGACCCATGTCCCTTGTGAATGCTATCTATCGCTGGGGCCATTTCCGAAACGTCCAAATTGATATGGAATACGTTAGAATTCCCAACAACTGACCCGTAAATAGACACAAACTTCCCCAAGCTAACAACTTTCAAAGCTACAGAATCGAGTACAGAAGAATTTGGAAGAATGAGAGCAGGGACCGAATAATCCATGCGCTGAACAGGTTTGGCCGTGCTCGCCCACCCTTGTGGAAGCCTAAATCCATCAATTATACATCCCTTGGTGGAATCAAAACCCACAAATCCAGACTCCAAAAAGGCGCCATGAACAGCAACTATCAGAAGCCTACTATGGTTTCCCTTCACATTATCAACCTCCTCCTTAAGAACCTTCTTTAGGAAACCAGGAACAGAATCAGACTTTCCAACAAGAGCAACTTGATCGATCTCCATGTCTACCAGCTTCTCTCCAGGGTCGTAGGCTCCTTGAAACGAGTCGAGAATCGAGATTTCCGGCGCACTTGATCCACTACCATCACCCTGAACGAGGTCCCGGTTCTTGTCGTGTCCGTCTTCAGAAACTCTTTTTTCTTCTCGTTCAGAACCCGAAACAAGAGAGACGGTCTCCCCAGAAGCCGAACTACGAACCGGAATTTCACTCCCAGGCGACGAACTCGCAACCCCAACAACCGTTCGTCCCAACAGAACAGATCCCTTATTTTCCCGTGCACTTTTACATTCAGAAACCGAAGTTCCAACTCCAAAGGAAGATTTATCGTGGGCTAGGGCTTGCCCCGAGGAAAACGCATCTGGGTTCAGGGTATAAAAGATGAGGTCGCCGGAGGTCAGACCGATGGATTGAAGCAACTCGTGAGGCGCGGCAGAGAACTCGTCCGTGCGATTGAGGGACAGACGAAGGGACTCGGAAACAGCAGAAATCTTGTGGGCAATGGCGGTTTTGAGGTCTTGAAGGGAACACGGAGAAGGGACTTCGACTTTTAGGGTTTCCTTCGACTCGAGGGAACGAACTCTGAACTTCATCGGAGCGTCGAGGAGGAGAAGACTGCGGCCTGAGTGGCAATGTTTGTCTCCCTTAACTCTCAAGGAACTATTTATACAAATGGCAGTTTTTTTTTTTTTTTTTTTTTTTTTTTTTTTTTTTTTTTTAAGCCAGTAGTTAATATAAAAGTAATTTTCTCTCTTTTTATTTTTAGTGCTTAACATATTAAGTACAACTTTGAAAATAATTTATACATATAAAACATTAATTAATAGTCCTAACACCACTCTATTCTTTTCCTAAATAACTCGCCAAAATTAGAAAATTTCCTAACCAATTAATAAACTCAGATTAACTCTGTTTATTTAAGTGGGATTAATCTCTCTAGTACTGTTGTAGCTTTAGATGAACTTTGATTGAAAATTGAGACTTACTTGAAATATACAACATTTCACTCTAATCGTAGATGAACAACACTTGCATTTACATACATAAGCAAATCACAGAGCCTTGGCAGTCGTCTGTTTTACAAATCCCCCCTGAAGAAGGGAGGATTGAAGAAAGAGCTTGTGAATGTGCCTCCACCGTTAGGCAACAGAGTGAGGAAACAAACCACGGCGAGAACAAACCCCCAAGCATAACGCTCGTCTCCAACTGGGGAGATCTCATCCTTTGCTGGCATTTCTTCACCGCCTCTGAAGAAAGTAGCAAACAAGCCCCACGCCAAGCAGAGAACACTCCCGCTCAGGCCACCGATTCCAAGCAACAGAGAAGTCCCAAAAGACAGCAGGGTTGCCACGTTTCTGCCAAATAAAGCTTGAGCTATTCTTCCTCCTTCAAGCCTACCACAGGGGAGTAAGTTCAAGGATGTCACCACTATACCTGCAAGTTTGGACAGATAAGGATTGTACTTACTCAGTCTCAGCAATTTTTTTTTTTTTGTGTGTGTGTGTGTGTGTGTGTGAGGAGATGAAGAAATAAGAGAAGGGACTTGCCTAATAGTCCAGCAAATGCAAGGGGGTCAACAGGAACACCAACCCCTTCTACTGCATTGGGTAGAACATTCCCTAGATCATCAGCATAGGGTCCAATGGCAAGCTGGATGAAGGATAGCAGAGGGTTGTTGTAGAAGAACTGAGGCCTAATATACCTGCAAACACACAATGAGTACTATCAGGAGGTCTTGTACTCAATGAGGGTACTATGTTTGTGTCATCAACATAAACTTACAGAGCATTGTCTCCTCCATTGAAGCTTCCATCAGCCACAAAAGCTGAGATTGCCAAAGCCATTGATGTCAAATAAGCACTAGCTGTGCGGGCAACTGGGATGTCAAACAGAGCTTTCTTATTTGGCAGCAGGGACTCGTAGTTATTCATGACCCCCAAACACCCCGTCCAGTTAGATGGAACAAGAAAAGATGGGCTCAATTTAACACCATACCGAGCTGCAGTTACCCTGGTCGTGATCTGCAATTGGAAAAGACATCATCAGTCTTTGCATTGTCACTTTCAAATCCGTTTCTGCCCAAGCAATTAGAATTCTACAAACAGCTTGTCTGCAAAGACTATGGAGAGCTTACTTCAGAGACTCCTAAGATGGTGAGAAAGCCACCGAAGAGGGGGATCACATTAGCCACATAGTCATCGAAGGTGGCATCTGGCTTGAGGAAGAAACCGCTGACAAGGGCTATTGTACCAAAAGTGGTCACACACAGGGCTATGGCACTGATATATCCCCACGGAGTGCTCAGCTTGGTGGACTCAAATTGCAAGTCGATTTCTGCTTTGGGTTGTACCACACAGACCTGAAGCACGAAGAAGCTACCCAGTTCATCTAAATATTCATCAAAAGGATCTTTATATGGACTAGAATTTGCAGAAACAGAAAACAGTAAGAAAATATTTGAGCTGAATCTACCGCTTTGGTTACCTGTTTTGTTATGTCGTCTTGTTGCTCCTGCATGAACCAGATGACGACTTCTCTACCAGCTGCCTCCGAAAGTTTTTTCTCCAATTTGGGCATGACTTCTTCAATGGGTTTCCTCAAATTCCCGATAAATATGCCTCCATCCCCAAATCTCCGGACATCAACGGCGAAGAAAGTATCAAAACCAAAACATCCCTTCAACTGCAGACAAAAAATCATATAATCTTCTCGATCGATTCTTCCCACATAAAATCCGAGACACGCTTGATGCTTCACATTAACGAATTAATTCCCCAGTAAAACAATAAACCTTACCTTGTTAAGGTCCAGCGCCTTGAACGCCTCTTCCGCTTTCTCCAGCCTCTCCCTCTCCTTCGCCAATCTATCCCGCGCAACCCTCTTGAAAAACCCAGAAATCGGATTACTATCCGTCTCGATATCAAGCTCCTTCAGCCTCCGGTCAGCCCTTTTCTTCTCGAGCTTAATCGCGGCCTCGATCGAGGGATTCCCCATAAATTTCTTGAACTCCTCGTCAGTCTTCCAGTCATTTTCTTGCTGCCGGGTCTTCTCCAACTCGTCCTCTCCCGATGATTTCTTCTCATCAGCCTCAACACGCGCCGCCGAGTTCTCACCGGCGGACTCTTCGTCCTCGGGTATAACCGTGGCCGCTGAGGAGGAAGTGGGTTCCTTCCGGTCCTCATTCACGGCGTAAACCCTGAGTCTCTTCTTGGAATGCCGCGAAGGACATGGAGAGAACAGGGGACCTGTTTTTATCGTCTGTTTCGAGTACAGGGAATTCGGGGATTTGAGAGGGTGAATTGCGGGGTTGAGGAGAAGCGAGGAAGCCATGGATGACACCGATTGAGCTGCGGAACGTGAGAAGCCATGGATTCGGTTATGAATCGGAGACGCAGAGGGGTCCAGAAACTTGGAGAAGCACCGGGACTGAAGGCGGGAGCCGGCCGACGACAAAGTGGCCGGAGGACCCCATTCGACGACGAGGATCAGTTTTGGTCATGGCGGAGCGACACGTGGTCAAGTTAATCTCTAGTGGGACCCGCGAACTCCAATTATGCGGAAGCCCCTTGTTTGAGTTCCACGTGTATGGTCTATCTAGCATGACATCGACAACCTCTTTAGATACGAGGTCTAATCGCACTAAGATAGAGAGCACGACGACGGGGCCCAGGCCCAACTCTCTCACACATTTAATTAATAAAAACAAGGATATCATTAATCAGATATTAATGTATGCACCAAAATGTGCATGGCCTAAATTCAACAGGTCTAGAGTCTATGAACCCAGCAAACAAAGTTCGTGGATAGGCCTCGACAATGCTCGAAGTAATCCGACATAGCCCATCGCCAGGATCCCGTCTCGTCGCATTATCAACACAGTGCAGTCATCTACCTCAAACGTGGAGATAAAAACCCAGAAAAAGGGTACGATCCTCATTCAAGGGATCTCAAGGGAGTTCCTGGTCTCCCTCCTTCCCTCTTCTCCCTCAACTTCACGAGCGGAAAGGGGATCGTGATCCCCTTTCCCAGGCAAAATCACTCAACAACCACACAGAATGGCTACAAAAGGCCAGAAATTCCCTGTTCGAGGGGTTGGAGAAATCACTTCATCGAGAAGAGTTCCTCACGCACAGAGATTCTTTCATCGCAAAGAAGTTCAACATCTACAGTTCATCGCTCTACAGCTCGACCAGAAGCAATTCTACACTGTCGCCGGCATCGTCACAAGTCGAAATACACGGAACACAAATACTTCCGACCGACAAAAGCCACACCAGATCGTGTACACCCGTTTCTGCAACTCGAAGTCTCGACGACGACCTCGCAGGAGCCAAAACTTCACCAAATTCACACGGAGATCGAATCAGAGGAAGCCTAGGAGAGTGAACTTGCATTCCTTTATATTTACAACACACCCTGTAACAAATTTATTCTAAAGTAATTGAAAACTTCTCTCGATCGCGCCTCTTCGCGGACCGGTGGATTTTCGGTGAAACAATTAATAACAGTATTTTTTTAATATTAAAATTGATTCAACCAAAAATATTTTATTCTGATTTAACTGATTTAATTACGTAATATTAATTACTCTATATTTAATCATAGTCGCATCCTCTAACCACATTTTGTGATTTGAACATGTTCATTTAAAAACAATAGTACGAATTAATGGACATTATTTCGGTTATCAGCTCTTGCAAACGGTGTCCAGCCCATTTATTTTAGACCCATTAGACGGCCCGGCCCAGATGATATAACATCAAAGTGATCCAATACAAAGGAGAGGACTCGACCCGAGGCGAAGGCGAGCGGCTAACGTGCGCTGGACGCGCAGGGGGGGGGGGCTCGTCGCGACCGACAGGGCTTTTGGAAAATCCGGCTTTAAGCCGGCACGCGCGGCCACAGGGGTGACTCTGCCACCAAAAAAAAAAAGTGGGTCCCACGACATTAGAAACTGACGGCACTGATTACGCAGATCTGGCGCTAAAGATTCCCGCGCTGCCCCCTCTGGATAGATATTAGATACTTACAGAGTTATAGACAGCAGATAGATATTAGATACTAGCACCCGCCACCACCCTGGATCTCCCGCCTCCGGCTCCCCCGGTCAAAACAACGGCGGCACACGGCGGACTACGCCACGTGTCCGAAAGATACTGCGACGAAGATTCGGCGTTAGATCTGCGACGTGGACGTATCGGTCCCCTTTACCGTACCACCTGCCCGGTTTGAGGGCGACATGACCCAACCCCGACCTCTGCCCCTTTCCCCTCCCCTCCCCTCCCCTCCTTCCGTCCACGCCTTTCCTAGTTCACGTCCCCCACCACCTCCCCATTTTCGCCTCATCCTTTTCTTCGTTTTCCATCCCCGTCCCTTTTTTCATTCTGAAGCCGTTCGGACGACAACGGACGGCGGCGATTTTGTGAACCATGCACGTTCGGTGCCCCCGTCGTGGATTTGGGTCCACCACGAACTTACTAATTTTCAAACGAAGTGGGGTCCATGTGGTTGGTTGTTGAAATCTGACGTGATTTGCCGGAGGCGGATGGGATCGCTTCCTTATTTTCCCCTTTATCTCTCTCTTTTTTTTTTTTTTTTTTTTTCACGGATGAGGAATAATCGACTCATCAGTCATCACATAATAAAATAATAATAACTCAAAAAAAAAAAAGAGGCGTGGGAAACTTAAAATATGAGGCAAGAGGGAGAGGTTGGAAAATTTATGAGGAGGTCCGACAAGCGGGACCCTCCCGATACTTCCAATCAATCAGCGCCATCTCAAGGCGTCGCCGCGTCGCCGGTGCAGCGCCTTGTCGGAGCCCCCGGTTCCGGACCTTTCCGGCTATACGCATCGGATTCATTCCCGATAAATAAAACCAGCCCATCCCCATGGCGTCGTCGTCACATCTCGTCTCTGACTCAGTCGTGACAGAAAGCTCGACCGAGTCGTGCGGCGATACCTCTACGTTACATGCCTTATCCTCTTTCCTCCGCCGCCACGGCGGCGGCGGAACAGAAATACGACCTACGGCAAAAAAAAAAAAAGGTGATATTGCATGGTTTTTTTTTTACTTCTCCTCGTAATCTATCTAATCACGTCCGTCGGAGGTCAAGATTAAATTAAGGCGAAAAGGGTTTCATGGGGTGATGAGCAAAGTGAAAGATTGTCTCAAGTAATGAGAGAGATTTCACTTTCCTTTTGATTACTTTATTATTATTGCGAAAAGATGGGAGCATTAATCCCGCTTTAATTTAATTTAGTTTTTGGCGAGCTCTCATGGTTGGCGGCCATAACCATCGCAGGGTCTCCTCTCTGTCTGCCCATATTGTGTAAGTGCATTTTCTTGACTTATGAATGAAGACACCATACGTCGAGACAGTGATAAAAGGAGCACTAATTATAATCTCTTGCTTATATAGTGGGTGGTGGACCTATATATTGCAATTTGAAAAGCTCATCCACACCCATTTAGTAGTTTATATCCTTCATTAATATCCATATTTAGTACTAAGGTTGCATGTATCAAAATCGATACATACGTATACGTAATATAGTGTTTTCCAAGGGTTACTTATTTATAATATCGATACATAGGTGTAACCTGTAACCCTAAAACCAATTATCGGCTAATACATATAGAGATATATATATATATATATATATATATATATTGGCCGATGGATACAAATAACCATGTTTAGCACTACTATGCGTTTGCGTAGATTCATTTGTTTAGCTAATTAATGTGTTTCTTTTAAGTACAAATATTGATGAAAAGTTTAAAAAAAGTTAGTTTATGACTCTCAAATCTAATCTTTGTCCCTGATAATATATGTGGAAGAAAAAGAAAGAAAAAAAAAAAAGTAAGTAAAAGTGGAGGATATATATCACAGAAGATCCTCCGACAGTTTGGACAAACATGATCCGACTTGAAAGGAAGACTCAAGGCAGGAGTGTAGCTCCAGTTGACATGTCATGGAGAAAAATGCATGCATTGCAGTTGGCCTCTGCAACATATGTCAAAGCTGCAGCTGGCCTGCAGCACCTTGTCACTTGTCTTTCGTCGGTGTGACTTGATAATATTGCAATACTTGCATGCCCTTCTGCGATCCAAAAGCACAAACAAATCTCTGATCCCCACTTACATATATATAAAAAGCTTTTTACTTAATCATATATCTGTGCTTCAAAGCTTTTGACCCGGATGCAGACACGGTAGTTCTTTAAAACCCAGGAAGGGCTTTTAACGAAGGGGAGGGGAAGAGAGATCGATCAGTCGAGGGAGACAGTACTGGGACAGAGAAAGTGGAAGTGTTTTAAGTAAAAAGAGAGAAGAATAAGTGGAGACAGATGTGGGCTGGATTAATGTAGCATACATATATATATATATATTCTGAGCACAAAGTGCTAAACTAACACAGGGCATGAGAGACCCATCATGGGAACTGATCAAGGGAGAGCAGCAGCAAACATGATTTGAGAATCTATCCAACTCTCTTTTTGGAAAGATGGGGAGGAATGTTTCGTTGCCTTTGATGAAAGATCGAAAGGGAAAAAAAAGGGGGGATTTTGCAATGATGGGTGTTGGGTGGGAGAGAGGAGAGAAAACTCACTAAATTAGAGGAGAGGGGACAGGCCAGTCAAAGCAAAGACCATGCATTATTGAGGGTTTTTTTTTTTTTTTTTTTTTTTTTTCTTAGCGGCAGCAGAAGAAGAAGATCAAATCATTAATTAATTATTCAAAGTTTCAAACTGAGATATCATTTACCCATTTTTAAATTTCACATGGCACCAAACATTAGTTGCAGAAAAATCTTTCCCCATGAAAGCATGAAGAAGCCAAAAGGAGCTAACCCACTAAACCTTTTCAAGAATTTCAATCCTCGTTTTACAGACACGGGAGAGAGAGAGAGAGAGAGAGACAATCACAGCTACGTACCCCCATAATTCCACATCTTCTTCTTCGATCTCCCACCTTCAAAAAACCTAAAAAAAAAAGAAAAAAAACAAAATCAGAACATCTTCTCTCCCTCTCTCCTCCCCCTTCCCCCTTCTTCCGTTCTCTTTCTTTCTTCATGCAAAACTTTACATGGGTTTTTTTTGAAAAAAAAACACAAAAAAGACTTCTTCTTCTTCTGATAGTTTTACTAAGCATCGGTCCAGGCAGCGAAGACCGGGACGTGAGCCATGGCCGGCCTAAGCTGTGTGGTTGGAATCCAGGAACTCAAAGGGGGTGGCTTCGACAGCATCATCGAGAGGACTCCACTCCTCTCGGGGCTACCCTCCCTCGAAGTACTGCTCAGGCTCGTCACCAACGACGAAGCGTTCGACACATGGGGCGGGGCCTCCATCCCGATCATATCGTGAAGCGAAGCCGAGAACGAAGCTGGGTTCCGATAATTCGAAATGGGTTGTTGTTTCTGCTCCAGAGACGACGACGACTCCATCGTAGTGCCCTGTTGATGCTGCTGCTGCCCCTGTTCATGGGAAGACGACAACGAAGTCGCGGACTGGTACAACACCATCTTCCAATCCGTGCTGTTCTCCTCCACGAGCTCCGCCGCTTCTCCGACGTTCGTAATTTGGGTCGTCGTCACCGCCGCCGCCGCCGTCGAGGGGGCTTCATTAATCTCCCTGTGGTTCCTCTTCGCGAGCTCCCCCGCGAGTAGAGTACTGCTCGCCGTGATCCGCTCCACGTCGTACCGAGTTATGTCGAAATTGGTCACCGCGTTCACTCCCCGGAACTTGATCGCCGCGATGTCGTACGCCTCCGCCGCTTCTTCCTGGGTGCCTGTAAATTAAACGACTTTAGTATTTTAGACTCTGCTTTTTCCTTCACCCCGTTCATTAATTAAAAACGCAGACTTCATTTAATCGCGGGGGGAGAAAAGGACGAGACCGGGAATTATGGGTCCTACGGTGTTTAGGTTTTTTACAGATTCATGTATGAGACCGGCATTAATGGCCGGCCATGGCTATTTGAGATGATTTTTTTGACTTCTGAATTAAACACGAGGGGGTATGGCCGGTACAGGTATTAATTAAATGAGAAACGAAGCAGGAAGAAGAAGAGATTATTGAACTGACTGAAAGTTCCCAGGTAAAGGTCTTTGTTTCCGGCCACACGACCGATCCGAGCTTGCCATCTCCCGTGTTGGTGATGCCTGTCTCATACGAAATTTACAGAGATTCAGAGAAAAGAAAATGAACCCAGAACGCCAAAGTCTGTAAAAAAGACAGGGAAAGAGAGAGAGAGAGAGACCTGGTGACTCCACGATACATCGAGGCCCCTCTGGAGAAGCCACTGCTTTTCCTGGAAAAAGATAAAGTAAAAACACAGATGAAACCGCCAGTGTACAGAGGAGAGATGCGATTTCCGGTAGGGATATGTTTGTTTTTACCTTCTCAGGTGGGCAACGTACTCTTGTCTGCTCATGTTCTTCATCTCCTCGAGCTCTTCCTGGTAATTTTCCAACTGAACCGATAACGCCATTATTAAGACGGGCAAAACAAAATAGAGAAAGAGAAGAAAAATGGCGCCTTTAAAAGGCTAAAGGACAAAGGGAATTGATGAACAGTTATCAGTGTTAGTACTACTACCGGGAAGTTGATATGGGTGGAAGGACCCCAATACTTGAGAGCGGCTAGATCGTAGGCTCTCGCAGCTTTCTCTTCCATGTCATAACCGCCTACACAAAACCGATGGTTATTCAATGCAAACACCCGGAAAAGAGGATGAATCGAATTGAATGAAGGCCACACACATACATACCTAGATAGACTGGGCAAAGCAGTTGAGGCAGTGCAGGAATCGAAGAAGACGACAAAGACAAAGAAGAAGAAGAGGAAGAAGAAGAATATTAGCTGCTTCTTTCGGGGGTTCAAAAAATTGATTTTTTTTTTTTTAGTGTTTTTTTCACGGAAAAGAAAAGAAAGAGCAATGAAAGCACCTACTACCTTGTCTACCCTTTCTGGTCTGTCCTTCCTTCTTGCAACTGTTGTCCCAGAGATGGGCTTCGTATCTACCCGTCCATCTATGCCTGGTAAAAAAAGTAAAATCAAAGATGATGAGAGAGAGAGAGTAGAAGAAAGAAGAAGAAGAAGAATGAAGCAGCGAAGGAGGAAGGATTAAAGAACAAAGAGAGAAAGAAGGAAAGAATGGATGATGAATCCGTCAAACATCGAAGGAAATACCCAGAGGAAGCACCCCCCGTCTTATGACATTGCAGAGGAGGAACACAGAGATATTAATTAAACAGGGGACCAAAGAAAAAGAGAAACCCAGAAAGGAATAAGGATCACCACCTGGTAACGCCTCTATACTGTGAAGTTCTCTGGCCGAATGTGTCGATAGACTTGCGGTGAACGGGCTGCTTCTGCCCCATCTTCCCGCCGGGTCGCTTCTTCGTATCGATGGCGGCCACACATTCCCCGGACAAGGGCTGTTGTGGGGCAGTCACACAACTGGACTGGGACCCGGGGCTCATGGACAAGCTCAGGGACTGCAAGTCTCCATAACCACCCATTGCACCGGTGACGGAATTAGCGGAGCTACCTCCTTCTTCCCCCAAACAAGCTCCCCCCATTTTATTATGCTCCATTAATCCCCAGTTCTTGTAACCCGGAATTTCTTCCTGGGACATGGGGGGGAGGTTGAGGCTGCAATCCCCCATCTGGGTCTCTTTCTGTTGCTGTTGTTGCTGATCGCTTACTAAAGGAGCATGGTACATTTCTTGGGTAGTTAGGCCTGTGAAATAAGGGTTCTGTTGGACTTGAATCTGCTGCTGCCTGAAGGGTTGAAGGAGGTTGAGAGAAGGGTGTCTGTGATCCGCCTGAGACTCTGTGTTTTGGTGGTGGTGGTGGTGGTGGTGGTGGTGGTTGTGGTAATATATGCTGTCCAAGCTCAAGGCCATGGCTTCCCTGTCGTTGTGATCTCCATACTGGTGGGTCCCCATTGTTGCACCACCTAAGAAATCTTCAAGTTTTGGAGATGAAGTTGGCACCATTACTTGAAGAGATTCAAAATTTCAGGACATTTTAAGTAAGCAAGAAGGAAAAAACAGGAAGAAGAATAAGAAGAAGAAGAACAAAAATAGGACAGAATAAAACAGAAACATACCCTCCTGTTGCGATCTTGTGAGGGCCTCCATGATGCAAAGAGACCCATCAGACTTGAGCGGCATTACAGACAACTGGGAGTACAACCCCGCATTCTCTGCTTCATAGCTGCAGATTGAGGAGCCGTTCATGTGAGGAGCCAGAAAGAAGCCTGTTGGAACAGGAGAGGAAGAAGTCTGCGGTTGATGATGATGATGATGGTGGTGATGATGATGTGGGTCTGCCGAAACCTCCATGCTCATTTGAGGGGAGAGAGAGAAACCCAACCAGTTATTATTACTATTGCTGCTGCTGCTATTGTTGTTGTTCATGGGCTTCATCTTCTTCTTCTGTCTCCCTTTCTTCCAGAGAGATTCAGTCGGATCTCCTGTGAGGTAACTCAATCATTGGAGAAACTATATAATCATTCCTCACTTCGCTTCCTCTCTCCCACCATCTTGAAACCGAGCTTGCTTTTGTTTTCTAGCTGCAGAGCTCATGAACACACGCATACACACAACACAACGAAAATAAAAAAGAAGAAAATCTCTCTAGTCTCTATCCCCCTCCTCTCTATATCTATCTATCTATCCCCTTCTCCGTCTCTCTCTTTATCTATGCAACAAAAACCAGACAGAAAAGCTTTAGAAAGAGAACAAAACAAGACCCTTTAAACTAAACAAAAAGAATGAGTTCTCCAGCAAGCAACACTGCCATAGGGATCTGTGATGTGGGAAAGACCATGTTTTTTCTTTTGCTTTTGTGTTAACAGACCAAGCCCCCTTAAACCCTTACTAAAAACCGCCCTAAAAACCGACCAGCAAAGAGAGGGGATAAGGTGGGGGAAGAAAAGAAAAGCTGCTGTGCTGCTGCTGAGCATCAAAGCATTCAAACACCCGAAAGGCTCAAGCGAGCTTCATCCTCTTTTAAGGGAGCTCCGGACATTGTAAGCAACACACGATTAAAGCTGCAAATTCTGGGTTTACGACAGAGATTTTGCTTCTTTCTCCCTGCCTGGAAATCTATCGCGGAGGTGGAGCGGTCATCAGACTCAGAGAACCAAAACGGGTTTGCTTTTTTACTCTCTCATGGCCACGGAACGATTGACAGGAGAGGACAACTGTCCCACCAGTCACTTCACTACAGTACAGCCTCTGTACCCCCTTCTGCTGCATAAGGATCTAATTATATTAAAAACTATTATTTCGGATTTATACCTATCTAGTCCAGTTCAAATCAAATCAAACAAAAGAAGGAGAGAGAGAGAAAGTGAGGTGAAGAAGAACCGAAGAAGGAAAGAAGGATGAAGAAGAAGGAGAAAAATGAAAAGAAAAGGAAAAGGTAAAGGGGAGCGGGGTTTGCCTTGCCAAAGCCAGCGAAACAGTTTTAAGTTCACATTTTGCAAAAGGGGAGTTGGGATTGATGGAATTTGGAAGAAATCTCTGTGCTTTTCTTAGGTTATGGTTTTGTAGTCAACACCTGCTTCCCAGACAAAAAGTGGGACGTGGGTCTGGCTGATAAACAAGAAATATTCCAGGAATGATGAGCAAAGGGCCCCAAAGACAACGAAAAGCTTGTATGAGGTACGATTATCATATTGGTTGCCATAATTACTGGATCCAGTTATTGCTAAGTGGCTGTCTCCAATGTTCTGAATAGAAATCCCAATTGGCAACTTCCTTCCTTCTTTCAACTAAGGGTCCCAGATCTCCTTTCTGAAAGATAAGATCTCTGTTCTCTTCAGGACCCAACTGAACTGCTGTACAGGCAATTAGTTTCAACAAGACGGAGAAAGAATCCCAAACCAAAGTGCTCCATGTTGTTTCCTTCCGTTTTAGTACTAGTTTTCAGTTTCTGATTATCATTTCATCAAACACCTCCTGCAACTTAATTCTGAACCCAACAGATTTCTTTCTTCCCCCCAATCGAGATCATACTACTAGTTTATAGTTTGATTCTCCCATGATAGAATCGACTCCCTCTGTTCTTCATCTTTTTCTCTCTCTCCTTCTCTCTGTTTCAGTCATATGTTTACAGAATCATTGGCTGTGCAGGAGACTGAGAGACTGAGAGACTGAGAGTGATTGCATGGGAATGTGCATGCCAAGCGGTGGCTGAGTCTGGGGAGAGACAGATTTTCTCGAGTGAATGATTTGGTTTGGAAAAAGAGAAGAGTTTGAGAGGGAAATGAGAGGGGGTCACACGTACACTAGCTAGACTTCTCTTTTGATTATTGCAATGATGAGTGAATCCACCCAAGGCCAACTTCCCCCTCTCTCTATCCTTCCTCCACTTTTACTCAGAAATCAGAATAATGCTTCACATCGCCCATTCTCACTCCCACTCCCCCTTGTCACACTTTGCTCCCTCTCCCGCTTTCACCCTGGGAAGTAAATGCCAACCCAAGGGTCCCCTCCCCCTACCTTTCCCAGTTGTCTCCATGTAACCCCCCCCCCCTTCACCTCATAACCTAATTGAGATTTGAGAAAAACACAGGAGGGTCTCATGTGAGGCCTCCATTAATTGTCTAATCTTTAATCAATTTCAGATATATTTGGGTTTCTGGGTCTGCTCCAAAGAGATGGTTTTTAACTTCCCTAATCAATTTCAGATATTTGGGTTTCTGGGTCTGCTCCAAAGAGATGTATTTTTAACTCCCCTAATCAATTTCAGATATTTGGGTTTCTGGGTCTGCTCCAAAGAGATGTTTTTTTAACTCTTTGATCAAGTTTCAGGAGGAGGATCTGCAGTGAGTGAGATGCAGGGATAAATAATTGCCTTTTGGCTTTGGGTGATTATGATGCATGCATGGATGTGCAGAAGAACAACCAGAAAAATATTCTTTATTTATTTCTCTGAGCATGATAAAAGAAATTGCTTTTGCTTTAAATGACAACTTTTAAGGCATAAGGAAGCCTTTCCATGGCAACTGTTCAACATTTGAATACATTCAAAAGAATCTCCATCTCCATGCTCTGAATTTTTACTTTTCAGCATTTCACCTTGGAGCTAGTAAACACAAACAAGCACTTTTCCTCAGCCAGAGAAGGAATTATTGGTAATAATAAGTGAGACTAATTACAAGTGGGGAAAGAAAGTACTCCAATAAACAACTGAAAGAAGCTAGCTAGTGTTGAAATTTGATAGCCCAGTCTGGATCATGTTTTACATAAATAATGTATTGATGGAGTGGCATCCAGAATACAAAGTCACAGAAACATAAAACTGTTTGGGGATGACAGGGAGATAATATATTCCAGAATTGAATTCATGACCGGTGGAAAAAAAAGACAGAGAGGAAAAGTTAAAAATCTCTCTGATCCTAAATCAGTTGCTTACAAGAACTACTGTTACCAGTACATTGATTGAAGAACTCGGCAAAAAGAAACAAGTGACTAGATGTGGAATCTCCATAAAGAAGTGGGTAAGTCTGAAATCACCCAAAAATGTGGAATTTTCTTCAATGTACCCTTGTGCTTTATCTCCTACCCATTTCTGGGTATGATGCTTTTCATCCCTTCTGCCTTGGGTCAATGGGAAAGCATTTGACAGGAAAAATTAGCAGGATGTGGCAAGCTGAAAGATAGACATTTCTTTTTCATCTTTTAACTGAAAATAAGTCCCTGACAGGGAATGGCATGGGTTTGAAACTGGATTGCTCAGGAAATTTAAGACTTTTTTTTTTATGATTGTTTCTTAATGTAGAAACTG
Source organism: Aristolochia fimbriata (assembly GCA_019845555.1). Taxonomy (NCBI): domain Eukaryota; kingdom Viridiplantae; phylum Streptophyta; class Magnoliopsida; order Piperales; family Aristolochiaceae; genus Aristolochia; species Aristolochia fimbriata. Next base: position 20,169,897 of record CM034084.1, on the reverse strand, counting down.
TGGGATTAGTTTCAGTATTTCTCCACAAGGAATGGAAGAGGGATATTTGAGATTAAGTCACACCTTCCCTTATAGGAAACTGCTGTTTTTAATTAATCAATACATTAATTAAAATACTTAGAAAAATATAATCACTTTTATATACTAAAAAGACAGTACTATTGATACATAATTAAAAAATATAAACTCATAAAATTATTGCAGATCCGATGAAGTGGATTTCACCTAGGTTGTGTCTGGGTGCACATATATATATATAGAGAGAGAGAGAGGAGAAGGAGAAATAGAGGGAGAGAGAAATAGAGAGGGAGAGAGAAATAGAGAGAGAGAGAGAGAGAGAGCAAGAAGAACCGGAGAGAGAACAAGAAGAACCGGTGAGAGAACAAGAAGAACCGGGGAGAGAACAAGAAGAACCAGGGAGAGAACAAGAAGAACCGGAGAGAGAACAAGAAGAACCAGAGAGAGAACAAGAAGAACCGGAGAGAGAACAAGAAGAACCAGAGAGAGAAGGGTGGGCAGAGCAGACAAAACTACGTACAAAGGCCTCTGCATGTACGTCAAGCAACAAGTATCACAATTAACCAACACAAGGCAACAACCTTCCTGTTCCAACCGTGCATGTCCCACACATTCAATTTTGGTAAACCACACCCACGTTCATCTACTTTCTCTATTTCCACAAAAACAAACCGAGAAGAAGTAAGAAGAAAGAACTACTCCTTAGCATTAGTTTTCTTTCACACCCTTCTCAAAATCTTGAACCTCTTTGAGAAGAAGAGGTCCCTCACCCACAGTGGAGACCATTCAAGCAGCTTAAATAGCCCTGTCATGTGGCCGTGGACTATCTGCTTGGGTGGTTTTGTAGTCAACACCTTTTTCACTACATGCCGTGCAAACATACCAGCATCCGTGGCCTTGCCTGACTGTGAAGCCTTGGCCCTCTCTGCTATGGATTCCCCAAAATCCTTGTACAATCTCCAGGTCTCCGACCCCAATCGGTCCACATTGGCTAAACCCAAGTTTGATCGGATCGCTCCGGGGACGACTAACACGACATCGACCCCGAACGGGCGTAATTCAACTCGTAACGTGTGTGACATGGCATGAACTGCTGCCTTACTAAAGCAATAGGGACCAGCCCAAGGGGTAGGAACCCGCCCCACCACACTCCCAATGTTCACTATGCACCCACTACGTCTAGCAGCCATGTGAGGCACTACTTGTTGCACCACCCTAAGTTGTCCTAGTGTGTTGATCTCCCAAGCCTTTCTAATGGCTTCTAGTCGGAGCTCAGCCAACGGCCCCGTGCATCCGACACCGGCATTGTTGACGACGATGTCGATCCGACCGCATTTAGCGATGATGGTAGAGATGCCACTGGTGACACTCTCATCGGAGGAGACATTGAGCTCAAGGGACTCGACCTTCTCCGGTGGGAGGCCAACAATTTCGTGGAGACGGGAGTGTAGATCAGAGGCAAATACATAACAATTTTGCTCGGCAAACGCCTTGCAGTATTCGTATCCGATGCCGCCTTTCGCACTACCGGTGACTAACACCACTTTCTTCTCTTCCTCCATGATCGATCAGATCAGCTTTTTTTTTTTATTTTTTTTGTTGGTTGAAGTTATCATCACAATCTCTTAATAATGAGCTCACCTATGTAGAAGGACTGGGTATATTTGTGTCAGATCCGCCGGTGACATCCTCTAGGAGAATATACCATGAAAATGTGCTTGGGGAAAGGTCATGGCCGGCCTAAGCAAGCTATATTATTATCCACATAAATACAACCATAAGTGCTTCTTGCTATTTGTTTTTCAGCTTTTTGAATCGTGTTTCTCTGAGCCGGAACAGACCCAGGTCCCCATCTGGGTGACGATGGTCCAGGGAACAGCCTTGTTACAAACAAGAGAATGTGGGATAGAAGAATTTAAAGTCCCAGGAAAAAGACATCTGCATTGCTCCCTTATCGAAATTGATAATATGCACCGCGACCTCTTCTCAGCGTATTTTTGTCAAACATGAGGAGGCCCGCAAGCTAAAGAGGTGAGGTCACAGACTCACAGCTCCCCAGACACTCACATGCGGCCACAGTATATATACACTATGCCTTCTTTTGGGGTGCAGAGCAAAACCCAGAAATCTTTAAGCTAGCTAGCTCTTCCTTCAAAATTTGAAAGTCTAATTCTTACCGAGGAAAATAGTAATGCCCTGGATAAATAAATGAGAGATGGAGGGGGGGGGAATGAAAGAAGCGTCCTAAAAATGAGAGTGGACCAGTTATTTGGATTTCTTCCTTGTCTTTTATCAGGCGTAGGACCTCAAAAACAGTCCGTGCTACTGAGAACTGCAATTGCTGATTGTTTTTTTATGGAGGGGGGGAGGGACCCATCATGGAAAAAAGTTCCAAACATAACTGCCCTAGAATAGCATTGTCTATTTCAATGCGTACACAAAAGAGAAGAGAGTAAAAACAAAGCAAAAACACCAAATCTTGCAAACTGTAAAAACCCTGCTGTCACTGCAATGAAATTCAATGGCCTTGTCTTTCCCTCTGGGAACACAAAATCCAAACAAAATCCAACCATGAGGACCAGCAAAGGGAGTATATGGATAGCAACTGGCTGCAAACAGGAGAGAGATAGAGAGAGGGAGAGAGAGAGAGAGAGAAAGAGAAGAAAACCCAAATTTTTGTAAAGAATGAAAAGCATGTGATACGGAGAGTTGCAGCCAACTTGCTGTGAGGGAGAGAGGAGGGAGCTTTAATTGCCACTTTAATGGTGAAGAAAGCTGTGAACTCCCCACTGTATGTTTCTTAACTTTTCCATCTCCCCCCCACCCTCCCCCCTCTTCTAATTTTCTCCACCAACCCCATGAATGAAACGTCACAATCCGGTGCTAATGTCTCATATGTCGTGGTCACTGATCACCCAACACTATTACAGACATACCCACACAGTCCCTTCTCTCTCCTCTCTCTCACACACACTTTCCCACCGCCACAGTGGGAGGAGAGAGATGGAGAGATGCCTCTGTCGTTTCCATATCTAAAACCCTCCTTCCGGGTGCTAAACTTGGGTCGGAATTTACATCTCTTTTGTCACTCTCATGCCTCAGAAGAGACACCAAGTCGACAGGGGAAAGAATAACAAGTCAGGCTTGAAGCAGCACCAGAGAGAAAACACGGAAGCAGCCATTTTTGTGTAAGTATGTGGGCTTTTCCCCCCCTCAGCGATCACATTTACTTACCTCCCCACCTCATAAATCTCTCCTTCCTCCCCCTTCCCTCCTTTCTTTTTCCATGTTTCAGAGCATTTCATCCGCTTTCCCTTTCCAGCAAATGTATTGGAGGGAAGAAGGGGGAAGAGGTATCCTCCCAAGTCCCCATTACCACCCCCAAAAAGTTGTCTTTCATGTCAGCTACATGGGATGAAGTAATAATGCCCTCTGTCTTTCCCTCTTTATCTTTTTCTCCTTCCATGAACAGACTTACACACAAGGCAAAGAAAAAAACCGAGCTGGGTTCTTTACCTGTTTGTTTGCAGGGCTCATACGATCAAAGTCTAAAGACTGGTTTTGACTTACCTAAAGAAAAGATGGCCTCCATTACGTCAAAAGAGAGAGGAGAGCTTATTTTTCATTCTTTCAGAGGCTTCTGCTCACAATTGCTTGAGAAGGACAAATGCAGTGAAGGATGGAAAATGGGTTTCTGAATTTATGGTAAAATAGAAAAAGAAAAAGACAGAATAGACAAGAGGTAGTGGATTGTTTATTAAGTAAGAAAGGAGCTGAGTGGACTTTGGGTCATATCAGATAGGTGGGACTCAGAAGGGAGGAGGTGGGGGGGGGGCTTTCCCCTGATTGACTGAGATGGAGAAGGACTAGGAGGCTTTTGGGGTGGGATAGAGAAGGAATAGGAGGCTTTTGGGGTGGGATAGAGAAGGAATAGGAGGCTTTTGGGGTGGGATAGAGAAGGAATAGGAGGCTTTTGGGGTGGGATAGAGAAGGAATAGGAGGCTTTTGGGGTGGGATAGAGAAGGAATAGGAGGCTTTTGGGGTGGGATAGAGAAGGAATAGGAGGCTTTTGGGGTGGGGGGCCGCTATTCTCTCTCCTCTAAGAGGGAATACTTAGAGCCACATGTCTAACCTTGATTCATGAGGTGTTAGGAATAATTGACCACAGAGACATAAAGGGACTGGGGAAAAGGGGGTTTTGAATCTACTCTTTTACTATTTACTGATGAAAATATCATGAAGGGCACAAGTAAATAACAAAATGAACATTGTAGTCATGTAGGGTAGGTAGTATGCCTTGTTTCACAAGGTCGGTAGGGTAGGTTACCCTTTATGATCCGGTATTTATTGGAATTTGGGCTTTTCTGGATACTCACCAGGGATTCGCATTGGAAAATATAAGGGAGAAATAAAATAGAGAAACTTAAGCAAAAATTAAGAAAAACATGAAAAGAAAAGAGAGGAAAAAATACAACATTAAATTAAATGTCAGAAGTGGGATTTGAACCCACGCCCTCTCACGAGGACCAGAACTTGAGTCTGGCGCCTTAGACCACTCGGCCATCCTGACTGCTTGCTTAAATAGCTCTCTTAAAAATAAATCATTTCTTTGTTTTTAATCTTTTGATTTTGACCCCACTTGTTTATCTTAGATACAAAATAATCTTGGTGCCATGAACAACAATCCCAAATCTAATAATAAATAGTATATGAAAATAAATAAACATATTAGATAAAAGAATTGTCAATCTTTATACATTGCACAGTTCTAATATTGTGACTATCAATTATTTTATAAAGTATTTTCGCTTAATGACTCCCTTTCAATCCATATTCATCAGAAAAGAACACTGGAAATATCCTTTTCCTGTTAGTCAGAGAAGATAATCCTTTTAACTCTATTGTCTTTAAGGTTGTCCATTCTCCCTTAAGAATTCAAAGAATAGCAAATTCATTTACTTATTATTCTATTTAAATAAAATTGAGGAAAATTTTTTAATCCCTAAGCATAAACTAAAAACACAAGAAATTGTGGAGCTATAATCCACAAGTAACCAAAATTGCATAAAGCAGCAAGCAAGTAAATTTACATAGTAATGGCCAGGGACATGAAAAACTATATCAACATCTGGATACATCAAATGCATATTAATATCACCACCTTCTCACTAATGATGTCAGCAACTGCAACAGAGAAAAACATGAAGCCTGTATTAGTAAGAAAATAAAGTGTAAGAGTAGAAGGCATTTATTAGTTAAATTGATGCAAATTCAGAATCAAACATGTAGGTCCCGTTTCTTGTCTGGTGTTATAATATATAGGTGTTACAACACCGAGGTGACTCCAACACTTGGAATTGAAAACAGCAAATAAACATAAATATAAGAAATGGACGTACATATGAATTTGACGAAATACAGAGAAACACACCTCTATATTACGAGGCGTACAATCCCTATCAAGGAATGTTATTTATGCTTGTAAGACTATTACAACAGTAGACTTTTCAACAAAAGCAAACTATAAACTTACAACGATAGATAATGCACTCAACACACACGTGAGTGGAAGAGAACGTCTCTGATCTCCTTGACCCTACCAAGGCTCCCCCTTGGTTGTTGCTCTCCTCCAGAGAGCTTCGCTACGTACTTCACTCGTGACTTTAGAGACGATCCTGCAGATCTCTCTTTTTTTCACTCTAGTCCTTTTCTTCTCTGTCTTTGCTTGTTCACTTTGTTGATCATAGCATTTTTCTTTTATAGTAGAGAAAAGACCAAGTTTAGGCTCTTCAATAAGCTCCACTATGACCCTTATCTCAAGTGCACTATCTACGTGTGTCCATCATGACACATTCCATGTCTAAATAAAGACATGGATTGTTTCTATTTTTCCTTTCCTATAGCCACCTCCTTATGCCAAAAAGATGACCACTTACTTTGGTCCTAACAAAACACAGGTTTGAATCACAGCTGCTAAAGAAACCGTAGACTAAAGAAAATGAAGACTTGTATCTCTCTCTCTCTCATTTGCTCTCTCTCTCTCATCTCATTTGCTCTCTCTCATTTGCTCATTTGCTCTCTCTCTCTCTCTCTCTCTCTCATTTGCTCTCTCTCATCTTATTTGCTCTCTCTCTCTCATCTCATTTGCTCTCTCTCATTTGCTCATTTGCCCTCTCTCTCTCTCTCTCTCTCTCTCATTTGCTCTCTCATTTGCTCTCTCTCTCTCTCTCTCATTTGCTCTCTCATTTTGCTCTCTCTCTCTCTCTCTCATTTGCTCTCTCATTTGCTCTCTCTCTCTCTCTCTCTCTCTCTCTCATTTGCTCTCTCTCATTTGCTCTCTCTCTCTCTCTCATTTTCTCTCTCTCATTTGCTCTCTCTCATTTGCTCTCTCTCATTTGCTCTCTCTCTCTCTCTCTCATTTTCTCTCTCTCTCTCTCTGTCTTATGTTGTCCTCTTCAAATATCAGATGACAGAAAGCTTCAAAAGGTTAAGACCTTAAAGAACAGAAGAACAAGAAATGAGGTGTTTGGAGGTCAATCTGTTCCCTTAACCTGTTACCTTTCAGTCGAAGTGAATACTAGAATCTAAAAGATTTCAATTCTGTTAAGCTTATTTGTTGGTTAGTTTCAATAGGCTCTGGGGGAGGCTTGGTTAAAAGATTTGAACAATACCCAGTGACTGGATACAACAGAGAATCACTGTTTCAGAAAATTTACCATCGTTTGCCATATCAAGCGATATGTGTAGGACAAGGACACCCTAGATCTTCCACATCTTGTGGTCCATTTTGGACTGTGAAGGCTGGAGGCCTGCGATATGTGTAGGACTAGGAAACCCTAGAACTTCCACATCTTGTGGTCCATTTTGGACTTTGAATTTTGGAGGCCCTTGGTGTGTTGATATTGCTATTTCATTGGCAGTAACGTTTGAACTCATCTTGAAGCCCAAAACAAAGAAAGATCTGGAGTGTACTCCAAACTGAACAGAAATCCTGGATTACTAAAGTTTTTACTGATTTAAGATTTCACCCATTTGGAAAACCACCATATAGAAATTGTGATACTTGAACTACAAAAACTTCTTCTGGTTTTGACAGTGGACTTGAGGAAACACGTGAACTTTTAGGTTAGAAATGCCCGGTAATTTGGAAAGCTGCACAAAACATAGCATTTGAAAAATGAAAAATGTATAGGGGGACAGTGATTAGCACATACTGACACCCCAAGCTTCCACCCATGTTCGAGAAAGAAGCAAAACATAGCATTTGAAAAATGAAATATGTATAAGGGGACAGTGATTAGCACATACTGACACCCCAAGCTTCCACCCATGTTCGAGAAAGAAGAACAGAGTTTAGACAAAAATTTCTATATGATCATTTATGAATGCTTCAGCAGACATTGGGATTAAAAAGATTTGCTTTAAGCCACATGAGGAAGTCGAAAGTTCTTCCTCATCCAGAAACAAAGAGATTATGTTTTGTCCTAAGAATACTTCAAGGTTAAAATACTACTCATATAAACAATAAATCAACATTGTTTTTTGAGAAAAAAAAAATTACAAGAGTTGTTCATTCTCAGTATTTTTCATTTCAGTTCTATTTACCTCATCGCTAACAGTTCCATGACAAAAAAGTTCTGGCAAAGACATAACTGAAGCTATTGGGAAATTTGAAAGTATTGTTTTAGCATTTACATAAACGACTAGAAACATCATCATAATAAAGCAAGAGAAGAGATTCTGCTTAAAGATTTAAAAACTCCCTAAGGCTAGTTAGCAGCATCGTGATCAAAGATCAACAAGGGCTTTTACCTCAAAAAGCTCAAATGGGTTTCCACGCCTGTACACGTCACTTTTCTTGCTTTCATCCTTGGATAAAAGAGCGCACAACAAACCTCTCCAGCCAATAAGCAGAACTGCAGTGCTTCCCATGGAAACTACAATAAATGGTAATGGTGGGATATGACCTGATGTAGCAGAACGGATCAACACACCCAGCTGTCACAAGAAATACAGAAATCATCATTTCACATTTCACTCTTTAGTTATTATTCATGGCAATGTGGTTTGCACATTCCATGTTTATTTGTTTCAAATACTGTTAGCAACTTATTGCACCAAAAAGCCAGCAAGGCGATTCAGGATTCCATAATAAAATTAAGCTCACCGGAATACCCACTGCCCATGACTTAGCAGCAGCAATGACACCTTGTGTCAAACCGTTCATCCCTCTTCCATCCTCTCCGTAACCCCCCAGGAAGTAGGCGCTCAAAAACCAGCCTGACAAGTCGGATACAATTCTCAATTCCACATTTGTACAGTAAATGTGGTGAACATCCTTACTATATGAACAAGGAAGGAATTTGGATACCCTTACCAGCAATGAATGGATCAGCAGTACGAAGCGTCTCAACACTGAAAACAGGGAATCCATGGCCTAACCTTCCGATAGCAGCAAAAAGAAGCAGAAACAGAACGTCCCCTCCCGCAAGCAGTGCAACATGACTGAATTATACAAATGAATAAGCCTTATAAATAAGAAATTCTCCACAGAAAATAAAATTTATGTTAGAATCGATTTTGAATCGTGTAGAAATGCCTCTAACTAAGAAAACGCTACGGAGTGGAAAGAAAACAAGTGAATCGACATAATTCAACACCAACAACTAGTTTACAGCTGGAGATTAATCAATTAAAGACGGTTTCTAACACCAAATTGATTTTAAAAAAAAAAAAAATCTAATGAAAGACATTACGTAGAGCTCCCAGAATTAAGCACGCACAAGTAACAAATTTTCCGAAAGACCAAGCAAAAATGCAGCCAGAGAAATCTCCGCAATTTTCAATTGTCAGTCAGTCACTAATCGAACTTCAGTTTCCTCAGTCTATGTAATCTTAACTGCACAGACCTGGGAGCCATGAAATTACCCGCCACGACACCCCAATATTAAACGCGCAAAATAAATCAGCCAAAATATATATATATATATATATATATATATATATATATGGAAAATGGAAATTCGACTTACGCCCACTTCTTAAGCTTAGAAGTGGAATCGGGTTTCTCGAACTGGATAACCCCTTCCAAAGGAACATCTTCTTGTCCTACAAACACGGGTTCGTCGCTTCGAACAGACGGCGAAGGTCCTCCCTCGGCTTTAGCCAAACGGAGACTTAGAGGTCTTCTGGAGTTTAATGAACCGAATTTCGGGTTCAAGCGGGAAAATGGTGGAGGTTTGAGCTGCGCGGCGAGCAGGGGTGATGAGGGAAGCAGACATTTTTGGGCGAAGGAAGCTCGGGTGGCAGGTGGAGTCGCTGGAATCATGGTGGAGAATGCTCACCCACCCAAAGCCCACACTCGGCCACTCCTTTTCATGGACGTTCTCTTATTTAGTAGTAGCTTTATTTTACCCAAGAAAAAATTCCGCTGAGTTGAAACTTCTACGTCTCGAGTTTCCGACCCGGTACAGCGTGGTCACTCACTCGGATGGATAAAATTAGAACTAATTTCCCATCCTAAATTTATCTATTAATCTTCATTTTTTTTATTGAAAATAAGTAATTTGCTTCATTATTTTTAATAACCATCCTATTATATCAGATTCAATCAGTAGTCGAACTAAAATATATCATTATCTATGATTCTATATTCTATATTTAATTAAATAATTAACCCCTTTTTTTTTTAATTACTATGGATTCTGAATATTGTTTTTTATTTAAATAAAGCATATAAGTAAGTGGTGTATTTCAATTACTTTGAAGAAAGAATATGGGTATGGGATTGTTGCAGCAAATGGTGCATTCATGGATCCAAAGCATGTACTGAAAGGGAAGAATCACAACGACAACGTAGAGATCTCGATAGAAAAGAATCAAAACTGAAACACAGCAGAGTGAATGTTTGTGACATATTGCGTTCGACTGGTCCATCCATTCAAAAGAAGAAGAGAGAGAAAGAAAAAGAAAAAATAATGAAAAACAAAATATTTTAAATATTGTTCAATAATCGGTGATGGTTGTTTAGGCTTTGCTTTCTGCCAACAAATGAACGTGGGCACAGGTAGCAAACGAGGTCGTCGTCAGGGAGAGGCTCACCGCCCCAAACCCATCTTTCTCATTCCCATGTTTGCAAGCTTCCATCAATGAGAAGGAGGATATGAAGCCTGGGCCTCTCTGTTCAGCAGCAGGAGGAGCCTCAAACAACAACCATCATAAAAAATTGCACAGGAAAAGAAGTGGGGGCAAGCAGGGCGCAATACTCTTCTTCAGTACGGGAGACCAATTCGTCGTTTCCGTGGAACGGTGGGAGATTTTTCCTCGGAGAAATATAGGATAGTGCTGGATACGAGAACCAAGACAACATGAATAAGACCTTTTCTCTGTCGCAAAATCAATCCATCCATCCATCCATCCATCCATCCCCAAGAGCTTCCCCTTTTTCTTTCGGTCACAGTGGAAAAGGTACACAAACCCCCTTATACAGTAGTAGGATGTGCACAATGATCTTCCGCGGTACCTTGTGAGAGTGCGCATTTCAGTCTACCCACATATCAAGAACTCACTGTTTTAGAAATCAAACTCTGTATAAGATTCTTATATATACTACATTCTCTCATTCATTCCACGAGAGGCTGGCATTAAATTTCGTCAAAAAAACAAAATGAAAGAAACATAGATCAAATATGAAGCTAGCTTTAAAGTAACCTATCAGAAACAGAATCTGGAAAGACCAGTTTGCCGGATAAGAACTTCTTTTACGAACAAAGTAACAAAAACAAAAGAACAAAAAGAAAGAAAACAAATCTATTCCTCTATCCACTGTTATGTTTCCAACAAAGCCATATGCACCTACTCAATATAATAGTATTATTATACACAAATACCAATAGTGATATCATAAGGGAAAGAGGATGTATGACATTAAAAGGACAAAATCTTATATTATATGGCCTTTCCACAAGAATTGCTTGTGAAACTGTCGGCCATACACCACAACGGTCTTACACCTTTCCATCCAACTAAATGGTACATGTAACATAAGTATTCTCCCTCTAAGTTGCCATATATACTTAAATCTTTGGAATGGAGATTAAAATGGGGCTGCGCCACCCAAGGTTAATAGTAAATTGCAGAAGAATGGCAACCTTAAATGATCATACTAATTTTAAAACTGCCTACTAACAGAAAAAGAATATTCAATTTGAAATCAAAACAGCTTCCAATAACAATTCACAGACAGAACAAAAGCAATAAACTGAAGCAGAACAAAACAATTCACCACAATAAATACCGTAATACATTAAAAACCATACCATAGCAATAAACCAAATCCATATTAATGATGACAAGGAGTTACATAGTAAACAAAGAGTAAACCATGACAAAAAAGCAAAAAGATAGGCACACATTAAAAACTAAAACACACATAAATGGTCAATGGTGAATAGAAGCAGAGACATGAAACCAGAAAAGGAGGAGCAGTATTCAAGCATCATAAGCAAACCAAAGAACTTCATTCCAATTTTATATATTAGGTTAATTCAAATGACTTTGCAAACTGATAAACTAAAAAAAATTACAAATCACGCAACACGATCAGGATAAGGTCTAAACCGCCCATCTGCAACTTTCTGACTTTGACTTTGCTTACCTGTAGCAGTTGCATTAGTTCCACTAAAGCTAGGAGAATCCTCAGTCCCTGTACTTTCACTATGAGTAGGCGTTCCACCAGGAGCATTGCCAGTAGCAACTTGAATGTCCCCATTACCATGACTCCATTTCCCATTTGTATTGACAGTCATGACTCCACGATAACCAGTACCCATTCCCATGTAGCCACCAACTCCCCCATTAACATATCCAGGATATGTTGATGCAGGACTACCGTGAGGTGCTGGGCTCCGTCTACCAACCACCCCAACACCATTCCAAGGGCTCCTCGGAGGAGTCATTTGAGCCCCATATCCAATACCACCATAAACTCCCATGGGATAACCTCCACCATATCCACCACCATAAGGATATCCAGCCATATTTGCATACCCTGAGACAGGAGGTGGACCGCCATAACTCTGATAAACCCCATATCTAGGGCTGTAAGGTGGGTAAAATCCTGCTCTATAATTACCGAAAACTGATCCTCTCCCGCTTCCTGCACTTCTCATTCCATATCCATTACTACCATTACCATTGCTTCCGTTAGCCCCATCTTTTGGAATGGCCTTTTTAACCTCCACAAGCTTATCATTCAATTCATGGAACTTCTTCTGCATTACTTGCTCCACAGCATCCTCTGAGTCAAAAGTAATGAAGCCAAATCCTCTCGGCCTACGTGTGACACTATCGTACATCACAACCACATCAGTTATTTTTCCAAACTTCTCAAAGTAGCTTCTGAACTCTTCTTCAGTAAGAGAAGGAGCCAAACCGCCAACAAAAATTTTCTTCGTCTTCATCTGACTATTGCCACTATTGGTACTGTTATTACCACTAGCATGATTCTTCCCCATCCCTTTACTATGCTGCTGCTGTTGACCGTGCTGATGTTGTTGTTCGCTTCTTGGTACAGCTTTTTTCACATCTACCTGTTAAAAATAAGCAAAAAAAAAAAAAAGTGAGACACACCAACTAAATAAATAGTGTATATAAACTTCTTAAAATTATCTAGCACAATCAGAAGCAGAAAAACGGTTTGTCTCACAGTGGGATTAAAACTTAATGTGTTTTCACATATGACAGAACGACTAGAGCAAATTTCTTGTCCATATCAGGAAAACATTGATAAGCTTTTACAAATAAGAAAAAAAAAATCATGGAAAATAAACTTACTGAGGGAGTTGTCAAAGTTGAAATAATTAAATAATTTTCTTTATTCACTTGAAATTATCATAAAATTAGGAAAAAATAATTGACAATAAACCTGCTAATAGTAATTCATCCTTGTTCTCGATCTACTCTCGAATAAGAACTACACCTAACAACATAAGTGAAAACAAGTGTTTTTTTTTACGCAAGGTTGTACTTGTGTCCTTCTACCTCAACGAGTGCAGCAGTAAAATTTTATACAACACATAAAAACAAATAAAAAAATACTTAAACATGACCAAAAAAACACATGAAAAAAAAGGACGAAGAAACAAAAAGATGCCGAATAAGAGGAGCGAAAAAACAACAAATACAAAAAGAGAAAAACTAACCGTTCTCCCCAAAATATCATGTTTTTCTTGGAGGGCTTTATCAGCAGCCGCTGGCTCCGAAAAGCTCACAAATCCAAACCCCCTCGTAGCATTAGTGTTCCTGTCCCTCATGATCACAGTACTAACCACATCCCCATACTTGCCAAAGTGGTCTCTCAACGTATCCTCGTCTGTCTCCCACGAAATGCCCCCCACAAACAACTTCGCCTGGTCGGAATCCATCGCCGGATAACCTCCACAACCACCCCCAACAATCACCTCTCAGCAACGCAAAACCCACAAAAGGACAAAAACCCCAGATTTCCGGTCAAAGACACAGCCCCAACACCTCCATGACCAGACCACAAAGAGAGCAAAAGTGATCCACACAGAGCGATAATTGACTCCGGGTTCTGATACAGGTAACGAACCAGAATACCAGTAGAGAGCAGAGAAGACCCTCCACTGCTTTCGGCTCTCTCTCTTATAGTCTACCCAGTTGTTTCCCTCCAGCCTCCACGGCTGATCCGCTGCTGAAGCTTAGGTTTTGGGTTTCGTCCCTTCACCGTGTGGGGACGGTTAAGATCGAGTGGTGGGGATTCTTAGGGTTTTGTGGGTATTTTTCCCAACCCCTTCTCTCTTGCTTCAGGTGTGTCGCACCCAATTTTATTAAAGACCAGGATTAGGGTTTTCGGGGCGGGCGCGCGTATGTGCGTTAGGGTTCCTTGATTTTTGGTTTTTATAGGGAGTTACCCCCCCCCCGGGGTGATGACTGATGAGGGTTTTAGCGTTTTTAGGGTTTTTAGGGTTTTTAGGGTTTGTTGGGCATCGGGGGAGTAGCCAAAAAACGCGAAATCGCGACAGTCCGTATATTTCACCGTATAAATACTTTTGCTTCATAAATGGCAACGACGTCTCACTCCGTCCTTTTAAAATATTAAAAGTGTCGGTGTCCCCTACGGAAAACGCAACCATTACCCCGAGACCCAATTCCCCTCAGAAGCTTCTTCAAACCCAAACCCCAAATAAAAGTGTATAAACACATATATAAATTAAAATTCCCGTTGATACCAAGAGAGCAAATAAATATATTCCTTTTTTAAAAAAAATTCCTTAAATAAAATAAGTTGACGCTTCTGATTCGCTTCTCACCGAGACGACCGTCGTGGTAGTGCTTGCGGGCTGCGTCAGGTGACCCGCGGGTGCGTGTCACAATTCTGACACCCGCGGATCAGAGTCACACGTGGGTGAATCGAGGGCGGTCGACGACTCGGGGATCGGGAAGGAGAACTGGAAAAGCACGTGGAAGAGGAGATTGGGGCGAGCCAGGGGAATTCGGTGGGCCTCGCGGACCAATCAAAAGAGTCGCCGTAATCTTCGTTAATTAACGTAAGTCAACCTCCGAGGATCGTCGTGCGTGGCCGTGACGTTCCAGTCTTCCCAAAAAGATATTTACCGCATCGGGACGCTCAAAATATTTATATTTACTTTGGAGTCCCCGTCCTACGACAGCGAAGACAGTGGGCCCATGATGTAGGCCCACGATAAGCAATTGACGAGTCCATTAAAAAATACAGGCCCAATATGGAAAGCGCAGTGAGTAGTTGGGTGTGATAGTGACCGTGAAGACCCGTTCCTCATTTTTATTTCAATATTTAATATTTATATTTTTTTTAAAATAATTATATTTTTACATTGTAGTGCCCCAAGTTGTACCTCAATTAAGGGTCACATCTAGTTTGTGTTTATTGTGCTAACAGGGACAAAGGAATATAAGACAAAAATAAATTAGGATAAATAATTTCTTAACTCTTAACATAATTAAATTTAAAAAAACTATAAAGAAAATTACTAATATGAATTTAGAGTCCATTTTATATTAGCGAGTTCATGACTCTCACGTGTTCGTTAACGTAAAGTTTTCACCAGTTCTTACTAACGTGACGTGCATCTATTGTGTACACAAATTCTTTTTTTTTAACGTTTTCGTATTAATATTTATGAAATAAATTAAAAATAATTTCACAATTTATCTATGAGTGAAATTAATTTTAAAATTTTCTCCTTTGTTTGACAAAAAAAAAAATCTCAATCATGGCCATGGAATGTGCCGAAAAAAAAAGGTAACAATGTGGTCATGCATGTGTCATATGATTCCGACACAAAACCCTTCATTAGGTTTTGCTCCCCCCCACCCCCCACTCCCCTTCTGTCCACTCTCTATGATTTAAAGGTGGGTTCTGTTGGTCATGTCCAAACATGGAAGTGGCCCCCAATAATTTTCCAAACAATATCTATTAAATGCCCCAACCTACTTCCCTCAACAAAATATGTGGCAACATGTGTCTTTACTCTTTGGTAGGGGACCAACTAAGTTCCTTACATTGTCTCCCATTAATAAGCATTTATTCAAATCTAGTGAACATAAGAAAAACATAGTAATTTTTTCATAAATTAATATCTAAATGTAGAGATCACTCTTATTAAATTTGATTATAACCAAGGAATATTATATCCTATAATTTGCATATATTTTATGTTTCTATAGGAATATAAGGCAAAAGAAGTGATTTAGTTGTGCCAGTTAGAGTGAACCGGACTGACCTACCGTTATGGTTCAACTGGGTCGAATCGGCCGGTCGGGTCTAGTTTTTAAAACACTGATTATAAAAATGATTTGTATTAATCATTCACCATCCCTTTTTATTTTTCATTTACTCTATTTTTTTTAAATATAAAAGTTATAAATAGGTAATAAATAAAAAATATAAGGATTTTTCAATATATACTTTAATTTTCTACATTAAATTTGGTGAAGCATAAAGAAGCATTTCGGTCTATTATTCACCCAACTACCCAAAATCAAATTTAATATGCATGGCATATAACTATTTTGGAACATTTTTGGTGGAACAAAGCAATAAAGTTGAAACATGTCAAGTAATTGGAGTGTCCAAAATTATATATGATATATTTCAATGGTACTTAATTAGTATAAAATTAATTAATACATATAACAACTCATTCTAGCAACTTCAACTAATCAAATCCAGACTAAAAAACAGACAAATTAAAACCCGAAAAATCTTCATTTTTATATTATTTGCGTCTTAAAAAACAAATTAAAACATGATTTCGAACATTCCATTATTCTTCTTCTTCTTCTCCTTCTTCTTCTTCTTCATAAATATACGCTAATTGCGATCCCCACAGGTATAAATGTAGTCAATATGAGCGTCCTGACTCTGTCCCTGTCCCTCGCATACTTCATCCACATCAACCTGCAATATATCACATAAACCACATAATATATATAATTTTTTATATATTAGTATATATAATTTAGCATAATATATACATATAAATCTTTTTTTTTTTTTTTTTTTTTTTTAAAATGGCAAATACAACTCCCAAATATAAAGTCCTCTAAAGCCTATGCTATTGTAAATATCCAAAACCATGATCTTCCACGACAACAACTCGCATGGATCACTAAGCTACAGCCAAAGTTCCCATAAAGATTAAGAAAGCAATTTAATTAACTAATTAACAATGTAATTAACAATGTAATTAACAATGGAAACAAAAGGAACAAAGATACGGATATATGTACATTATGTGTATATACCGCTTGGTCGGTTTCGATATTATCGGCACGATCGTTTGGGACGGCCAGCGGGTGACGGCGAGCGGCGGCAGCGACGGAGAAGAGGAGGAGAAGCGCAAGCAGCAGGAGCAGATGGGTTTTGTTTCTGGCCATGTCTGGATATGAAGCTTGATATCTCTGCGTATGAAGAAGAATAGTACTCTCGAGACGTTGTACGTATTTATAGAGTTTGGGATTGGAGGAGAACGATGAAGGAAAGCCCGTGCGGGTCAAAGGTCAAAGAAGAATTAAGTTTTCTCGTTGTTATTTTGGGAATGTTGGGCTGGTGCTTGCAAAGCGCAGCGGCCTGGATACTCATCTGCTCCATTGCTCCATTTTGCCATATTTGGAGACTCATATATGGAAAGTAATCCATGAAGTGTATAAATGCATGGAGAGAAAAAATACCAAAGTAATTTAATCTTAAATATTATATTTTGACTCCAACTTTAGTATTTTAATCCCAATGGTTCAACAAATGAATATTACATCTTATACTTTGTATATATCAGTGTTTTAAAAACCAAACCAGAATCGAATGCCAGTTCATTGTAATCAGTATTATTTTTACCTTTTTTCTTATAGAAATACTAAATATATGTAAAACATGGTGTATATTATTGAACGGTCCAACCTGGTTTAACCCGGTTCAACCAAAATCAGACATAATACCTGGCCGATTCAGTTTTTAAAACATTAGTATTGTTTCACCGAAAATCCGCCAGTCCGCGAAGAGGCGTGACCGAAAGTGTAATTCGATTAATTCAGAATAATTTGTGTTACGAGTTGGGTGTGAGTGTCAGAAAAAACAAAAGAAGTGATTTAGTTGTGCCTATTGTAATGAACTGGATTGCGTGAATGAATGATTTTTAAAATGCAGATCGCAATCTAATTGGCGACAGTAGAGCTCCGCGGAGTTGTGATCCCAACCTAGTAAAATGTAGGTATTTGGCAAATAATGTTATAATTGATAAATAAAAAAATCGAAAAAAAAGGTTAAATATGTGCTAGTAGTCTAGTATCCTTCTTTAATCTGTATTGACTTCCAATTTTATCATGATATCTTTAATTAGAAGCAACCTATAACGTTTTTATCGTCATCTGAAAGGGGCCCATATTTATTGATACGTGCATTTCATACTTGGATGAGGTTTGGTCATGGCCCATCAAATTTCATGTAACCCACTTTCAAAAATGTAGGCTTATACACGGTTTTGGATCATCGTTTAGTAACTTACCCAAAGCCCAAAGGCCCATACTTTTTTTTTTTTTTTTTTTTTTGACAAAAGAGGAATTAATTATCTTAAATAAATAAATAAATATCAATTTTTTAAATTTTTATATTCTGTATCCTTACAATCTTGAAATAAGGCTTATTTTTCACTTACTTTTTAATCTCATAGATTGAACATTTTATTTTATTTTATCATTTATTTTTATTATTGCTCAAACAACTAGTAAATCTCTGATCACTTTTGACTCTATTTTAAAAATCAAGTGATGCTCTTTGAGCTTAAATTAATAAATAAAATATACCGAATTCGAAAAAAAAATAATGCATATCTTCTCTCCACACTGTATCCCCTCCACTAGAAACTTTGATGCCATTCCAAAGTTCAACCTTGTTTGGTACATGGACTGGTCAAGATGTGCACAACAACTCCCATCGTGGCCTTGTGGCCATGATTCTACAACTAACATGAATATATTAATTTAATAGCAATAGGGATATTATTAGGATCTCCCTAGGCATATGATTTGGGGCATGGAAGGTTTCAATGTTAGAGTTGCTCCAAAATAATCATTTAACTAATCAATTTTTTTTTCTTCTCTTTCACCTCTCAAGTCAGTCTCAAGAGCATGTGACATAAAAGATTTGAATGATCCTTGTCCCACAAGTGCAACTTATTTTAATGGGGGAAGGGGGACCTTATAAGTAGAGGGTGAAACTAGTTGTCATTAGAATATGGAGGATTATCACATTTAATTATCTCTAAGCATGATGAGAAGCATCTTTTGGTCTTCTTGGAGTATGTAGTCCAACCAAGCATGACTTCTCGTTCCCCTTGGTTCTTCTCTCTCTAGTTCCTCTCTGTGTTTTTATCTCACTCTAGGTTTATCTTGCTTTCTCTCTAGGTTGTTCTCTCTGGGTCTTCTGTGTTTGAATTTTAATTTTTAAGTTCCTCTCTCTTGGTTCTCTCTCTAGATTCCTTTCTCTCACTACTTTTCCTCTTTCTCTCTTGGTTTCTCTCACTACATTTCCTCTTTCTCTCTCTAGACTCCATTCTCTTTCTTGTTCACTTTCTCTATGTAGTTTCTTCTATTAGACTACCAAGGACTCTTCACTCTATGAATGTTCATGCCCATAGTTTAAAAGTTTAAGGCGAATAGGTCTCATTCTAAGATTGTTGATGTCATGAGTGAAGCACAAACTTCAACTAATTAAACAATGGAAATGAAGCATGAGGTTATTGGAAATGGCACCCAACCCCAACACTCTCTAGGCTTCATCTTGTCTATAAAATACCCATGCAATGTGGCACAACATGAGGTCAAAAAGTGGTGAAGGCCTAGGTACTAGTGTCACATGGTCATGGCTAAGCCATGTGCTCAACACTTTTAACCCAATTACCACTACCAAAACATCAACATTATTGCCTCATTGGACTCAATACCAACCTTTTACTTTGCTCGATCATTTATTGATAATTATATTTCATCACTCTTTTGAAATGCATAGTATGGGTAAAAAATGAGTCAAACTAACTCGGCCGATTTTCCCCGTCGTTCAGACTCTCAAACAAACTTACTTTGGGTAAACTCGAGCTCGACTCACTTTAACTCGTGAACATGGATGAATTAAGATGGAGCGCGGTCGAGTTTTAGTGAATGCCACCCCTTAAGTATAGTAAGGAGTGCCTTGCCTTAATTTAATGAGAGTATTAGTAATTAAGTAACTATGTTTGTGGAGTGAAGCTTGAGCAAAAGAAAACGAGGGACAAGTGCATAATGTTTGGGGGTCATGGGAAGAAGAGAAAAAACCCAAGGCTCAAGAAGGCAAGAGATTGATGTATCCCCTTTGTTTGAGTTCCCCAATGGCTTTGTCTCAAGCAAGACCAAAGTGACAACAATAGTATGATAATAATAATAATAATAATAATAATAATAATAATAATAATAATAATAATAATAAGGAAGAAAAAACAATAGAAAGTGGCCAAACATGTCTCATGTACCTTGGAGATTGGGGAACCCACCCTATTGGAAAATGAGAAGCCAAGGGAGGAAGAAGTAGGGAACAACATGCCGCCACACATATATATAGGAAGGAACCATAAAACAAACCCGGGGTCAATAACATGTTCACATTCATGTGTCGCAGAGCCTGCCTCAGTTAGTACCAAAAATGGAATTCTAAGGAGAGATGAGAACAAGGTTAATTAGGACCAAAATGATCATATAACTTCTTTAAAAGTGTTAAAAAAAAAGATTAAAGAGAGGTGGAGTGAACTTTCTAAGTTCATGTGAGGGCACATCACGTGTCCCTTGACCAAGAAGAAGGGATAATAAAAGGACATGTAACCCTTGGAAAGGGGGGTGTTCCAAAGGGTCCACTTGCTTGTTTAGTGTGCCCCCTCCCATATAAAATAGCCCTCAAATATAAGAAAGTTGGGAGGGGGGAGGGACCCTAAAAAAATTGAGATGGACCCCCTTCTTCATTTTGCTCAATTTTGAATGATTGTAAACTCCAATCCAAAGGAAAGCCTTAGGTTATCCTATTCATAAATACCCTTTAACAGAAGAAGGAACGAACATATGAGCAAGGGAGTCTGTCTAATGAAGAACAGCCCTAAGAAACAGAGCCATTTCTTTATTTGGGTCTGAATCTTATGCGGTTCCCAAGGCAGTCTAGGAAGCATATGAAATAAAATAATAATTTGAATATAATATTAATTCGTTGGAAACTAAAACTACTTCAAACTTCGGGCGTACTTTTTTTTTTATTTATTGTTTAAAAATAAAATAAAAAAATAAAAGAGGGTCCATGCTATGATCCTAATAAAATTAATGGATCCATCCCACCTGCCTCTATCATTCCTTACCCGACCACGTGACCTTTTGAGTCAGCATGGCCTCATGTCACGTGACCCTATGTCTTCCACTCATTTCTCATCTTTTTTTCCTTTTTAATGTCTCGCTAAAATCTTTTTTTCCTTTTTTTTCCTTTTTTTCCTTTTTAATGTACGGGTATTGCGTGCATGGGTAGTACTGAATACGTACAAAAAAGGATTAGTTCTACCTATGATTGTAGCTGATACGTAGTCAGATTCAGATGTGGGGGTGGGGGCCTACTGAGGTGGCCGCGTTACAGGCGTAGGAGAAGACAGAGGACAAGAGGAGTCAGATGTGTACTCCGTATGTGTACATCGATAAAGGATGCATGAATGATAGGGGTTCGGCTACTTACCCCCTTTTCCACCATTCCCAAAAAAAAAAAAAAGTAATAATTACTAGATTTTTCCCTTCATGTATTGATATTTGAAAATTCTATGAAGAATAATTTGTCTTTAGTAGGGATGGATGGAAGGGATGACTGGTGGAGCATTATGGTCATGACACAATCCATGTCCTCCGTATTTATGAAGGGGTATGTACTATGTATAAGGATTGCTTCAAATATTATTTATAAGGACATATACCTTACAAAAAAAAATATCAAAATATAGAGACTAGAGAGTGGTATCTGTGCATCCGTGCCACAGGTACATTGAATGAAGATAATGTGTCTTATTCAATGTTCAAATCCTTTGAATCTTCATTGATTTTCCAAGTAAATAATATACGTTTGCATAGATAATTTATATTTTTTTCATAAATTTTTCTAATTTCTTATACTTTATTTATTTATTTATTTCCAAAAGAGTTTTTTTTTTTTTTTTTTTTTTTTAAAAAAAAAAAATTATTATAATTTATCTATTTTTAAATGCCCAAGGAAGTCTATCAATGAGAAGTTTACCATTAAAAACAAAATATGTACCCAAAAGTATGCATTAATTCTTTAATTGCATACCCCATTAAAGCAAAACATACATTAATATTTTTTTGTGCAAATAAATATTTAATTCCTCCATTAAAAACATAAAAAATCTCATTATGAATTTGAACTAAACATTAATGTTCCTCTTCTTGTGTCCCACATAAAAATTTATCACAAGAACAAATGTACTTCTACTTCTACTCTTTGGGGTGGGGAATGAAAAGTAAGAAAAGGGGTTTAAAATGACAATTTCTACTATAACATTTTACATTCACACACATACATGCACACACACACATTGTTGTAATGTAAACTTGTATGTACTATACCCAATATAATAATGTCAAAGAGTACACCGTAAGAATATAGGCTACATAATTTTGCCAATAATACAATGCAATGTGGTATTTGTACATTGGTACCGTGGTCCAGACCCTTATAAATTAGTGTAATAAATGTGAGACTCTTGGGAGAGACTTTGTCCCATCGCGGGATTAATAATTCCGAATGGTCGTGTATCATATTTATGTGTCTTGGTTTTGGTAAGCATTTTATTGCTACCGGTCCTGCCTCTTTATAAATATTAATATTATATAATATATCGACATTTATAAATTTTTATTTCTCGCCCCTTAAAAAAAAATCCAATCTTTTTATAAATAAGTGATGGGGTTATTTATTTATTTATTTATGCATGTTATAGTGGAAATGTCACAAGAGAGGGAGTACAAAGTAAAAACCTAGAAGAGGTGACGAGGTGACACGTGTCAGATCCGGAGGATTCGGGAGTGGTAAGTCAGCACGAAAGCGGTTAAAAGACAAAACGCCAGGGATATTTTTCAAAAAGAAAATGCAAAAAAAAGAAAAAGAAAAAAAAAAAAAGTCAGAGAGGGAAGGATGGGGCCCACCGTTATGTCGGCAAGGAGGAAGCGGGAGCCGCAAAAGGGCAGCAGGGTGGTGGTCCCCACCCCGAGAGACACCCAAGTATTAAAAAAGAGAAAAAAAAAAAAAGAAAAAGGAAAAAGAAGCTTTTCGGGGAGTCGGGCATACGTTTTTTTTTTTATTTTATCTTTCGTTTCTGCGTTCGCGGTTTTCCTCCGTTTCCCCATGCGAAAGAGACGAGAGGGAGGGCCGGCACGTGGAGGGACCGTAGGTGGGCCCCAGCGCTTTTCGTGACGCGTCGACGTCCGAGTTGGGATTCCGAGCCGATATGATGACGACCCGGAAACGCGACCCCCCCAACAGTCCCCACCCCTTCTTTCCTCGAAAAAAAAAAAAACATAAATTAAAATTCATTACTCTTCTCTTATATTTTATTTTCCCCCAATTTCCTAGAAGGAAGTAAAGGTCAGCACGCGCGGCACGGCGGGTGGGACCGCATAATCCGGTGGGCCCCATTCCGAGGGTCCGAATGTAGACGGATATGAACTGTGAAGCGTAGTGTATGGGATGGACGTGGAGTGAAGGACCATGCGTGGGGGGATCAAAGACTTAGAAGTGTCACTCGTAACTCGAAACAGGCAGCGGGCCCGGACAAGAGTGACACTTTTTTACATGGGGTGTCACTTCACTACGCTGGAGTCTCCCAAGTAGAGTTTGAAAGGATGGGATATTGGGATGGGTCGCTTCACGTATACATAGGAATGTGATACCTATCCCCCTAATTCCTAGGGCCGCCACTCCACCCCCAATAAGCCCCTCTCCATTATTGACCCCTCCCATCCCAACCAAGGGTGGGAGGGCCCCGTACCCCTTTTTTCTCTTCTTCTCTTTTTTCAACGTACCTATGTTACTATGTACCTTGAATTTCCTTTAACATTGATACATAGTCCACTAGTCCACTAGTCCTACATTTTATAGCAAAAAGGATTGGGATTAGACCCAAATCAGGACGAGTGGTCGGTGCAAAGAGGACAATACCAAAGCGAGTCCCCCACTTCGTGAAATATTCCTTCATAACAATACCAATTATTAATGTTTATTTTGTTTAAAATTCTTGGTAATTATTATTATTATTTTTTAACGGTGAAAGTTTGGTGCGTAGTGAATAATGTAAGAAATGAATGACATGGATTGTACCGATTGTACCTTCAAATTAAGTTGAAAAGTGTAATAGGTGAATATTAGTTACACATTAAATGTGCACAACATCGTTCCTACATTATCTAAAAACCATCAAGAGCTCCAATTCCCACTCCATTATTATTTTTTATATTTATTTTGAGGGACTTATTTTTATTTTTAAATAAAAAAAAAAAAAAAAAACTGGGATGCATATTAAAAATTGTCTTGGAGGAAATCAGAAATGTGTATTTTTGAGGGAGGTAAGGACCAAGGTAGCTGCCGGTGTGGGGCGCAATAAAGGAGAGATGGAGGGGATAGAGAGAGAAAAAAGGAAAGAAAGACGTCTCCCGGACAAAAAGACGGGAAAGGACAAAAAGCACACGTTCGTTGAAAACTAAGGGGAGAAAAAGGTTGGGTCCGAACTCGTTAACTCAAACCAAAAGAAAATATTTTATCTTTTTAAAAATTTTGTTATATTTTAAAACATCAATTATAAAAAAAATCTGAAGCTGGGTATTTATTTTTAATATAATTTCTGTACATATTATATTTTTTGGAATTAATGTGATGTATTATTATTATAAGAAGCTTACATAGATTAGTCATATAATTAACTTGGGTTATCAAAACAATATTAGGATTTTTTTTTTTCCATTTCAAAAAAGTATATAAGGTAAATGAAAAAAAAACAAGTGGAAAAAGGTCAGGACTCGGGAAGGAGAGAGAGAGAGAGAGAGAGAGATGGTCCGGTGGACCACCGGTCCACCTTTCCCTCCCTCCGCCGTGGGCTGAAAGCGAACCGTTACTCGAATGTAAGTGCTTTTCAGAATGACGGGAATGCCCCCTTTTTGATTCTTGCTTCTTCTTCATTCTTCCTAATTTGATGTAAGCTTTGAGGCTTCCCCTCTGTATTTTCTCTTGGCTCATGGTTAGTCTGTATTCTTTCTGACCCTCTTCTCTTTGTTTTCTTTTCGACGGATAATCACGGCACTGCATACCGCTTACGCACTAGTTTCCGAGCGTTTAACTCGGATGAATTAACAGCGACAAATGGTTTCGTTTCAGAGAAGAAAAAAAAGAGGCGATCGAATCGTAATCAGTAATGGCGGTACTTCACAGTAGTCATTCCAGAGAATCGAAGTCTCGTGAACGAAATTTTGGCAACAAAAGCCGTTTTGATCGTCACATAGCAACTGGGTATTAAAGAAAATTTTGGATGTTTTTGAGGATTTGAACCAGTTGTGGAGAAAACAGGAAGAGAGAGAAGAGAGAAACGAAGAAGGTGGGGACTGGGGAAGAAGGAGAGAGAAAAAGAGAGGAGGAAATGGAGTAGGTTACTGGGTCTAGATTTGGTGTGGCGTCACGTGGCAGTGCATCTTTGTCCATGCACACCCACTCCCCCTCTTTTATTTATTGAATCAGAAAGCGGAAGAGAGAGAAAGCCGTTTTTTTTTTTTTTTTTTTTTTTTCAATCTCAACTAGCGGACTTCGCGAGGAAGACGATGATGAAGAAGAACTGAAGAAGAAGAAGAAGAAGAAGCCGCTTGTTTGTAAGACGCAGCTCCCTCGCCGTAGACCGTCTCCAGCCGGTCATACTCCTCTTACTACTTCCTTACAAGAGGACAAATCCCCAATTTACAACTCTACCCTTTAGGTTTCCAAGTGACAGAAAACACCTCCCTCAGTTCTCCCCTCACTTTCCCTCAAGAGATATATAGTCTTTGATTCTCAAATATGAACCAAACCCAGAAACATAAAAACTCTAATCAGGAGTTTAAGACCTCTACTGTTTCATTAATAGCTACCGGGTAGTTCTTAGTTTTAGAAGATTTGAGTTTTGTACTGGGTAGTTCTTAGTTTTAGAAGATTGAGTCTTGTACTGGGTAGTTGTTAGTTTTCAGTATAAGCTCTTTACTGTTCCATTTCTCTAATCACTGTAAGGGATTAAAGATGAGAAATATGGGTGGACTGTAAAGGGCATAGAGAGGAAATACAAGAAAGATTTTCTCTCTCTCTCTCTCTCTCTCTCTCTCTCTCTCTCTCTCTCTCTCTCTCTCTTTCCTTTTCTTTGTTTAAGAGAAATATTTGTTCTTTGGTGTGTATGGTTGTATATATATTTTCACCCTCTTCACAGGACAGACCTCTTTATAGCGGTTTCCCATCACCAGCCTCTCTTCCCCCCCCAAAAGGAACCAGATTTTTTTGCTGGCATTGGACGAGATATAGAGAGGGTATTTAGTATTAACTTTGTCTGGTCCTTATTTTCGCCATTGCTGCCTCCTCCCCCCCCCCATCTCTCCCAATTATTCTCTACTCTTTTCCCTCTCAAACAGAAACGCCTCTGTTTTCTAGTCTGCCCTGTCCTTAAAATGCATCTGCTCCCCCTCTCCCCCCCTTTGCCTCAACAAGTCATGTACGCTTTTCTCTCTGGTGTGCCTTTTTAAGGTGCTAATCTCGTAGAACGGATGGATTTCGGGGTGGTTGGGTTTGATGGGTTGGTGGGTTCTGAGACTGGGTTTCCTTCCTTGGCTCCGGAGGGTGATGACCGACACAAGTGCCTTGGATCTGGGTATCTCAAGCAAGGGAGATCTGGGGTCGTCGAGGATGATTGGAGAAGCTTGAAAGTGGCTAAAACGGATGCAATGCTGATGCAGCCCAGGACCTCCTCTCTCGCGAGATCTAATTCAGTGCTCTCAGATCAGCAGACACAGCTCCTGAGCTTCTCCTCTCCCAAAAACGAAGCTTTGGTGGTCACCAGTGATGGGTTACCGGACAGGAGTTTGCAAAGCGGGAGCTTGAGTTTCTACTCTCCAGCCATGACTTACGGTAGAAACACAGGTAAAACCATATACGGTCAGTACCTCCGTGTCTGCATGAAGTGAATAACCAAGTTTTTCCTTGATTTTGACGAAATTTTGGCTGTTGGTCTTGTATCAAGTATCCCATTTTTCTGAGTTTGATTTTCTGCGTTCTCTGGAAAGATGAGCCCTTTTTAAGCAAAAGATGTTATGTACCGCTCGGGAGGAGGGTCTTTTCATGGAGGCGAAGATCTAGTTTTTAGTCTTGTCAATAAAGTTTTGCTTTTGATTTTCATGATTTTCTATTTCCCGTTGAAAGAAGAAGAGGGTTGTTTCAAGCTTAAAAAGATTAGTTTGAGTTATTGTCGTCTGTTTTTCGTCCATTTCTCGCACACACAATGACCACTCCAAGCCGAAAAGAAAAAAGAAGGAGTCAGGTTGTAATAGCCATGGAAGGTCTGGGTTTAATTGCTTTGTATTTGTTCTCAATCGTCTTCTTTCGCATTCTTTAAGAATGCTGTCAAGTTTTTATGGTGAGCTTCCTTTAATGTTGCGGACAGGTAGTAATCTCACTTTTCGCTGCATGCCTCTTTAACGCTTCCTTGTTTTATTTCATTATTTTTCCTCTTTTCCCCATGTAGTACTCGTTTTTCTTCTCTATCTGCTGTTGAAACTTCGGAATCGCGCATGAATTTGTTTTCTTCATTCTGTTCTTGTACCTTGTTTCTCTTTACCTCTCTCTTGACCTCTGATATTCCGCTGCAGCTGTGACTTCTGGAAGCTTGAATGGGGGCATGCCTGGGGCTCTGTCTGGAGTGAGAGGGCCATTCACTCCATCGCAATGGATCGAGTTAGAACATCAGGCCTTGATCTACAAATATCTAAATGCTAATGTACCTATACCTTCAAATTTGCTCATACCCATCAGGAGAAGCTTGAATCCGTCTGGGTTTGCTGCGTTTCCAGCTGGATCTCTCAGACCCAACACATGTAAGTCTTGACAATGGAAGATCTGCTTAATTGTTGGGACTTGTTGCTACTGTAGTTTATCTGTTTCTCTTGGCATGATTCTTCTCCTCATCTTTTCGTTTCTGAAAAAGAAAAAAAGAATTATTGATGGTATGGAGGTTCAGAAATTGAAATTATCTTTTCGATTTTTTTTTTTTTTTTCCTTTCTTTTTGTGTCTGTGTGGATAGTGGCAATTATCTTCTGGGTTGAAATAATACTCTGACAGGGATGGGTTTGCATACATTGTATTTGTTCAAACCGCCCCATACTTTTCATTCCCTCCCCCCTGATTTCCAACATTTGAGAGGGGTGTGAAGGCAAAACCTTTATAACCCTTTCCAGAAAAAAATTCTTTACAGTTTTACCAGAAAAAAGGAAAGAAGGAATTGCTCATCCAGCATAAGATTCCTTATCTTTACTCTTGTGTGTGAAGATTAATATTCTTCTGTATTGCTGCTGTGAGTACGGTTCTGATTTTGTTCAAATTCTCTCTGTGCTTTTCCTGAAGTGGGATGGGGTTCTTTCCATCTGGGATTTTCTGGCAACACTGACCCTGAGCCTGGGAGGTGCCGTCGGACGGATGGAAAGAAATGGCGGTGCTCACGAGATGCAGTTGCCGATCAGAAATACTGTGAACGGCACATGAACAGAGGCCGCCATCGTTCAAGAAAGCCTGTGGAAGGCCACACTGGCCATGCCGCTTCTGGCCCTGCTGCTACCGTCCCCAAGAGCTTGCCGATTTCATCATCGGTGCCGGTGGCAGGGTCTGCCAGTGGCACATCCAACAGCCTTGCCGTTGGTCACCACCAACAGATCAAGAGCATGCAGACTGGCCCTGATCCTCCATCTACCTCTCACATTGGCAGGTGAGCAAGTAGCAGGATTTGTCTGCTTTCAGCTGAAAGTCTACTGCTTAGATCCTTTTGCTTATTGTTGGCCTCAATATGCTCTTCCTCAGAGAAGTTAGTAATCTAATTCCAAGTCTTTCTGCAGGATTTTAATGAACAAATCCAATGTGGATGAAAGGTTGCAAGATTCACATGGTCTCTCCATCAAGGACTCATCCTTCACTGGACTTAAACAACATAACCCATTCGAAGAGCCATCGAGAACTGAATTTGGCTTGATTTCCTCTGATTCCCTCATGAACCCTGTGCGAAACACTTATGTTGAGAACCGAAGCTTCAACTCTTCTCCAGACCGAGAATCTCAGTCCCATCCCCTCCGTCATTTTATCGATGACTGGCCGAAAAGTCGATCTGACCGTTCTTCCCTAGCTTGGCCAGAGGTGGAAGAAATCCAGTCGGACAGGACCCAACTATCAATTTCTATCCCTGTGGCTTCCTCTGAATTCTCTTCATCCTCCTCCTCCCCAACCCATGAGAAACTCACACTCTCACCGCTGAAGTTATCGCGTGAATTAGACCCCATTCAGATGGGTCTGGGGGTAGGCGGTGTCCTTAGTGAAGGCAGCCAAAGGCAGACGAACTGGATACCAATCTCATGGGAGAGCTCCATGGGCGGGCCGCTTGGAGAAGTCCTGAACAGCAGCAGCAACAATCCTAAGGATCACAAGAACTCGGCTTCGGCCCTTAACCTTATGACTGATGGGTGGGATGCTAGTCCCAGATTGGGTTCATCCCCAACAGGTGTCCTACAGAAGACAACCTTTGGATCACTCTCTAACAGTAGTGCAGGGAGTAGCCCTAGAGCAGAGAACAAGAGCCAAGATGTTAACACCAGTATCTGTGACGATTTCCTTGGCTCAACTCTTGTAAATTCCTCCATCCCATCTTTGTAAGCCTTCAACTCAAGATGAATTTCAACCTGAAGTGTGTGACTGGACAGAAGAGAGGTAAAGGTAAGGAAGGAGAAGAAGTCGCAGGTGACAGAAGAAGTGAACAAGTAGAAGAAGAACTATATCTATTTGACATTGAAACAGTTAAAAAAGCAGTTAGTTGTTGTGGATGCTTTCTTTTTAATTACATTTATTTCTTTGTTTTTCTTTCCACCATGTTTTTAACTTTTTCCATTTCCTTTTGTATGGTTTGTGGGTGATCTCTGGAGAGGCTGACTCCGCCAAAAGAATAGGGATACAGCCATTTTGGTTTTATGAATCATCGAGTATCTATGATTATTATTAACCGTTTAGTTTTTATGAGTTTGTGTAATGTCTTTGTGTGGCTCTTGATAAGCCTTCCTTTTTCCTTCTTCTTCTTTATGTTCCTTTTCAAAAAATCTGCTTTTTGTTATCTGGTATGGAAAGCGATTCCTGGATGGTGGCTTATCTTGTATTCATTGTCTCCTTTTATGGGCAATTCTTGCTTTTCGGTAGCCATCCTTGGAGACGGAATCTCATTATTGCCGAGGAGGATCATCAAAGGCCCGGCCGCCCCATCCCCTCATATTCCCTCTCTTTCTTTTACTAGCAGCTACGAGTCAATGCCTACGCATGAGATTTTTTGAGCAACAGAGCAGAAGGAAACAGTGACACGTACCTGCTCGCCCTGTTCAATTCGTTTCGAGAAGAAGAAAAAAACATCCTCTTTCGTAACAATGTCGACGACGTCCCGTCTCTTTCTTCCCCCTGTTTGCCATGGTTTTCATTCTTTCGTAACGAGTGAACACTGAACAATACTGGGTTTTGAGTGCGCGCGGTGGGAACTGGGATTTCGGAAGGGATTAAATTGCAGTGTCTGTGTTGTGGGTTTTTGTTGAATCAAACTGGGGGTATCGTATCGATTCGAGGGAGCGAAGATTCCTTCCGTTGTGGGACGCGAAGCGGAGCCCTTCTTTTTCAGAAGGCAGAGGCTGGAGAAAGCTGTCTTCCTTCTTCTTCCCCGCCTGTGGAAGAAAGAGAAAGTATAACGGGCTCTACTGGTACTGGCAAAGAGAATGAATGCGAAATTAAATGCTTTCTCTGAACAGGGATCTTTTTTCTCTAAGAGACTCCCGTGTAAAAGAAAAGCCCGGGAAGAAAAAGGGTCTCGTCTCTCTCGTCTCTCTCTCTCTCTCTCTCTCTCTCTCCTGGTCCTGCCGCGCTGAAACGCCTGCTACCCGTGTGTGGGAGGAAACTCTTTGTTCAAATTTCTCCAGCCATGACTCATGTCTGTCTGCTCTAAAATTTTCCTTTCTGTAATTTGTACGTGTGCAAGGTGAAAAAGAGGGAGGGGGACTGTTTCTGTAAAGCTGAAATGATATTGGTAATGGAGAAGTTGTGGTTTCACTTTCGGAGGAGGAAGGGATGAACAGTGTGTTTCTGCCTCAAACAACAGTGATCTTCAAAATTGGGATGCCAAAAGCATATATTTATCTTATGATAAGCTATTTCAAATTTTCACAATTATATCTTGTTAATACTTTCAAAAATATGATTGGTGAACTAATCAAGTTATTTAGATTTTAGAGAACATAAAAATAAATCTATAAAAGTATAAAATCATTAATTAATTAAACCATGAGAGATATATATATATATATATATACATATATTATTTGAAGAAGTTGCATCATACTGCTGTTCTACTGCCTCTCAACTTTTATGCCAAGGAACATTCTTCCTATTAAGGTGTTATGAAAGCTACATTTTTTTGCCTCAATTCCATAAATCAATAGTATGTTTTATGGGTGTGATCTGCTGCAATGAACGAGTTAAACCGCAGAGTTCTGCATTGTTCATTTGATCTTCAAATGAAACACTCTGCTCTGTTCAGTTCCCGAAAAATTATCTCAGAAGTTAGAACTAAGAATTTGTCAATCTAAGAACTCAAAAATCAGAAAGATGGAATAAAACCCACAAAGAATAGAAGCAAAAAGAAGTGAATCAAAATGTAAGGAAATACGGTAAAAAATTGATCAGAATGGTGCTCATATTCTATGGGTGTAAAGGAGTCTGTCATGCCATGGCAATAGCAGTCAGAACGAGGAATTTTTTATAATCATAGCACCAAAAACAACCACAAAAAAAAAAAAAAAAAAAAACAACAGCAGGGAAAAAATAGAGAAAGAGTTAAAGAGTTTTTAGGGCTCAGACACGCACAAATGAAGTCATCACGAACAGACGATTGCTCATCCAAAGTCCAGAATTAGAATCAGAATCGAGAAACGAATTTCCGTCATCACGGCCAAAAAACGACGATGAATCCACAAAACAAAAGACAAGAGAAACAAAGCCATCGGATTTGAGGTAAAATTTAGAGACGAGCGTAACCCCAACCTCGTATAAATCTTTCGCCAGATCAGGGCTTTAAAGAAGCCTCCCATTCATGTCCGGAGCATTAGATACCGGCACAGACGAAAGAAATTCTTAGACGGCATGAAAGACTACTGCTCCGTCGATTCGAACACGGACAAAAAGTTAAAAATCAAAAGCTCGAAGATGAAACATCTGAGAGAGAAGACGGAAGAAGAAGGAAAAAGAAACGCTTGCTTTAACCTGGTTTTTTAGCCTCCAAGATGATGATGAGGGTGCCGTTCGAGCTTCATAGGTATATATAGTTTATTCGCCGTTGCGGAATCTGATCGAAACCCTAACCCTAGCTAAGACCACAATCTGAGGGAGAAGTATTTGAGAACTGGATTACGGCCAATGGGCCTCCAATAATGGGCCCATTAAGAGACGCATCCATCGTAACACAAGTTCAAGCCCAGTTAGCCTTCTATTCAGAATTTTCTTTTCATTATTTTATTATAGTTTTTTTCAAAAGCTTTCTTCGTATTTCCTAACTATATTAGCTTGGCTCATTTAACTAAACGAGCCTTACTCAAGGCTCGAGTTTAAAAATAATTCGAGCCAAATCGAGCTTTTACCGAGCCGAGCTTGAATTGTTCACGAGCTGGCTGGGTTCAGTGCCACCCCTAACTATAGTCTTCTTTCAAAAATTTTTTTTCATATTTCCTAACTATTGATAGTCTTTCTTCCAAATTTTTTTTTTTCATATTCCCTTATTGATAGTATTCTATAGAAAATAATTTTAAAATTCCCATATAATAGCTTTATTTTTGAATTTTTCCCTCAATATAGTCTTCTTTAGAAAGTTTTTTTCATATTCCCTTATTGTAACTTTTATTTTTTATTTTTTCCATATATTCCTTTGCTATAACTTTTTATTTTTTATTTTTTTATTTTTTTTTTTTTCTCAGTTTTCTCTCCATTTTTTTTATTCATATCCTATTACTATGACCTCAGTGAATTTTTTTTTTTTCATATTCATTACTATATTCTCCATCAAGAATTTTGTTAACATTCTCTAATCTAATTAATCATACTTATTCCAATTTAAGATTTTGCAAGAGGCTTTGTTGGTCACATGACCCATTAAATTGACTGGTTAGAAAACAAAAGGCAAAAGATTTCTGTTCTTGTTTCATCCCATGACAATATGACATGTTTATGTTTAAGGTATTGAAATAATGTTTAATTACTGTTGATAATTAAAATAAAGTAATGAGATAAATTTTATGTCATTAACATAGATAAGCAGTCTTCTTATACTACCAAATTAGGCCATTGTTTAGGAATGTTTGATATCTTTCCAGCTACTCAATCTCATTAATTAAAAACATTAGATGCGCTAAGAGTGAAGTGAATTCTGGCCACAGCATCCGCCATTAATGGAGGAAAAAAAAACTCTAAAAAAGAAAACCCAGAAAGTCTAATTGCGTGATTGATTAGAAAAAATTTCTGTTTCTCTACTCTGCCGTCTCCATACGCAATTTTTCTACATCTTTTTGGTCTTCTAAAACAGCCTCATCAAGTAGCCGTCTCTGTCTCTCTTCCACACATTACTCCATTACCAGTTTCTGCCGCCCTGATACATCCCTTTTTCCAACTTCTTTATATATGTGTAATATATATTTTTCCAGTCTTCAGTCTCAGAAGGTGACATGAAAATGACAAAAACGATGCTTAAATCTACTGAAAAGAGAGAGAGAGAGAGAGAGATTAGCAATGTCAAATTAAGCTCCTGTTAACAATTGGAAAATACCCAGCTTCAAAGGAGGCTTAAGAACTCATTAAGAAATGAGAGGTCGTTCAAATTGGTGAAAAAAAAACTAATTCATTATTGATGTCTTCTCCTTGTGATTAACATTGAACTCTGTATATGTCAACTAAATCAAGCAGGGTTGGTTTTCCAAAATCCAAATCCAGCCGGCTATAATAAAACTGGGGGTATTGGCCTGTTTTGGTTTAATCTGGTTGATTAGGGTTTACCAGTTGTTGAAACCTAAGATAAATTTTTGTGAATTAAACTGGTAATTCAAAAAAAATGAACTAAACCATATTTCAAATCGATTTTGTCAACACCACCAATATTAAGCAATCTTTTTGGGTTTTTTTTTAGGTAAAAAAAAAAAAAAAAAAAAAAAAAAAAAACATTTAGGAAACTGAACCTTGATTTGATTGTAGTTCATGATGAAACTTAATGTACCACTAGTTTTATAATGTGATAAACTTGTTCAAACATTTAAATGAATAGTTTAGAGAGGTGGGTTGGCTTCATCCTTCAGGTTAAAGAGATAAAAATTCAAGCAATACTTCCAACAGAAACATCAAATGTTTGATAGATGAAGTAACTCAGAGTCCCTTCTTTCTTTATCCACAAACAATGAATCATGCTTGCCCAGGTTAATAAACATGAAATAGAGGGAGAAGAATGAACCCTTTTGGCCTTCAAGTGGAGTAGTTGTTGATTTTAACCTCTAGTCATGCCCTCAGATTAGAACCAGTCAAATAAATTATATTTGAAGTGGATTACTGAATACTGAATACTGACTGATGGTATTTCAGAAAGCTGTTTTTTCTTTTTCTACCTTGTTATATTTGCTTGTTTGGTAGCACTAGCAGAAATCAGAAGAGTAGGAAGAGTTCAAAACCGAAAAGCAAAAGATGTATTTGGAAGTTTGTTATTCGTAGCAAAATTAAGAAATTGAGATTGGGATTTTGGATATTCAGAGACGACACCAGGACTGATCAATCAACGAAATGGTCAAATTCTTTTTTTTTTTTTTTTTTTTTTTTTTTCCCCCCTCCATTACTCCTCTTCCATACCTGCAATTTCTTAACAATTTGAAGATTTGGCAGGACTCGATTGGAAGGAAGCAAGCCATGACGCAGACGGGTTTTCCCCAACCATGGCTGCCATCCCCCTTCTCTGTCTTCTTCCTCCCAAAGCAAAACAAATCCCCCACGCTTCACGTTTTTGTTTATTTGCCCCGGGAATATCTGCCGTTACAGAGCAAGCCCTGCATGATCAAGAACAACTCTCCTTCTTCACCCCTCCTTTAAAACTCCCCAATAACCACTGCTTCTGCCAAAAAAAAAGGAAAACCCAGATGGCGCACAGGGTTCACTCTCTTGGGAAAGTTCCCTTTTCGTGGGAGAACGCTCCTGGGGTCTGTAAATCCAGTACTCGCGGAGAGGAAGAATACCCGGAATTCGTTTACGAGGAACAGAGTCTGAAGCTGCCTCCGCCTCCGTGCCCGTCCGAGAGCCCCAGGGTTTCCGTTCACCATGATTTACATATCCCGCTTCCTCCCTGCCCCTTTCAGCCATTAACGCAGAGGAGCTGTTCGAGGAAAGGGTTGAAGAGGGAGGACCCTTTTTTGGCTGCTTACATGGAGTGCACTAAGAAGGGGGAACAGGGGAAGTCGTCGTCCTGCCAGAAGAGTAATGGGGTCAGAGGGAAGATGAATTTGCTTTCTTGCAAGCTTTCTTGTGGAGTCAGGGACGATAGTTTGGTGAAAGTGGTACATCGTTCTTGTTCCAGAGTGGCGAGTCATGCCAAGAAATGAAATCGGCTTCTTTCTTCCTGTTTGATTTTTTTTTTTTTTTTTTTTTTTCAAGAGGATTGTTACAGGATTTAAAGAAGTAGGATGTATGCCGAGAAGCAGTTCTTCTTCTGCTTGATAGAATTTTTCTTCGTTGTAGTTGTTTTTTTTTTTTTTTTTTTTTTTTTTGCAGAATCTGATGATGAATCGAAATCCATTATCCCAGTTAGTTTCTGATGACGGATTGCTGAATATGTATCAAATCAACTTTTTCTTTCATGCATGAATGCAATGTGGGCTCCAAGATGAAGATGATAATCTAGTCTTGATTGATTTCCACCATTAATTTTAACAACATAAAGAAACAAACTGGGGGTGCCCTTCGACAAGATTGACAATCTGAAGCTCTACCTAGAAAAAAAACACATTTCTGGGTTTTTCTCCCCGCTTCCCAATTTCACGTCTGAAAGCCTGAAACTCCTCAACTCTTTCCCCCCGACATTCAGAAGCCTACTTTTGAAGTCTTGAAGATATCCCTGTTTTCTTAATGTTATTTTAAGCCCGAAAATGGAGAGTGGAGACCCCAAAACACTCCTCTTGAGTTCATCATCAGCAGAAAGGCTAATGCGCTTCCTCAGACGGCATTGAGACGCAGTAATGTATTCAGAAATCAGAAGGCTATATGGGCTTTGACGCTTGAGTGATTGACGAAGTTGGGATGAATAAGATAGATAGCAATTATCAAGGATTAATTATAAGATTCTTGCCCTTACTGAAGTGACGTTCAGAGATTTGTTCTGACAATCTGAACCATGATCGTGGTCATTGACGATATAAACTCGACCAAATTAAAACCCATCCACACACGCTCACATCAATCTCTTCACTCTGCGTATAAATTCCCATGACCAGAATTGCGGGACAAATCAACATAATTGATGGAGATGAGTTTGACCAGGGTCCATTCCTGCGAGGAGATGATTCTGAAGCTGCTGCCGGGACCGGCGGCGGCGGCGCAGGGGAAAACGGAGACGACCCAGAAAGGGTACGTGGAGGAGCTGAAAATCCCGCCGCCGCCGTGCCCATTTCCGGCGCCGGAGAGGAGTTTGTCGAGGAGGAGGAGGAGGAGGGAAGACCCGTTTCTGGCGGCTTATATGGAGTGCACCAGAGCAGAGGATAAATTAGGGAGGAACGGGAACAGATCGAAGAAGGGGTTGTTGTTGAGAGGAGTACTGATGGGTTTGTGTTCTTCAAAGAGGTCGTGCGAGGTCACGGAGGATAATCTGCGGCGAAGCGTTTCGAGGTCGTCTCTGCTGTCGACGGCGACGAAGGAAGATGATGAGTTTGCCATGAATTGAACAGGGGAGAATGTGAACTGGTGTAAAGAGATAAAAAGTTTTATCTGTAATCAGATAGATGCTCTGTTTAATTTTCTTAAACTCTTTTGTGATGTTTCTCTTTCTCTTTGGTTGATTTACGCATCGATGATGATAAAGGAAATGGTGATGGAAAGTTGAATGTGAACAGGATCAGATTAACGTAAGTTCAATTTGGTTGAGCGTGTGTACAAAATTCACTCAGCCACACAGTCAGTGAGAGTAACTAGCTTGAAAGCTTTCCCTACCTGTACTTCGCATGTGGTAGAGATTAGTTGTATATAGATAATGTTCATTGAGTCGCCTTAGATAAAAAATTCCTCGATTTTTAGACATCCTGATCCATGTAACAGGGTTTGGGCTTCAGCTTCACAAGAATCTGGAGTTATTAAACGGATTTGACATTTAGATTATGATCATCAAGTTTGAAAACTTTGTGAGGAATTGAGCCGAGCCGAGCGGAGCCGAACCTATGATGGCTCAAACTCAACTCAGCCCATTACACATGAGCTCGAGCTTGTTTCGAGTGGGCTCGATCCTCTAATCGAGCCCGAGCTCGAGCCCAGGTCAAGCTCCTGACCATGCCCAAGTCGAGCCTTGGTTGAGCTCCAGGGCATAAAAGTCCAGCGTGAACTCCAGCTCATGCTCAATAGT
Source organism: Aristolochia fimbriata (assembly GCA_019845555.1). Classification (NCBI taxonomy): domain Eukaryota; kingdom Viridiplantae; phylum Streptophyta; class Magnoliopsida; order Piperales; family Aristolochiaceae; genus Aristolochia; species Aristolochia fimbriata. Next base: position 20,132,343 of record CM034084.1, on the reverse strand, counting down.
CCTGCCAATTTGGGTTTTTAATTATTCAAGTTAAATTTATTTACAATAATAGATCTAAATTAGTGATTATAAATTAATTATTTACCTAATTATGCTAAAATAAAAATTCATAGAACTTAAAATTTTTTTAGTTAATTATTAATTTTGGCTAATAAAATCATTGACAAAAATTTTAAAAGACAATTATAAATACAATTGCTGAAAGAACCACTTCTTCAAAAAACTAAAATATTACATCCAATTTTAAGAATATATAACTTAAAATATAAATGAGTCGGCTCGTCGAGCTTCGAGTCAATCTACCTAAAGCTCAAGGTTGGCTCATTTAACTAAACGAGCCTTACTCAAGGCTCAAGTTTGATTCGAGCCCAATTGAGCTTTTTCTGAGCCGAGCTCGGTTCAGGAGCTGACTCAGTTCTGTGCCACCCCACTGAGGATACTAAATAATAAAAATATTAACGGTTTTTTTTTCCAAAAATTAAATTTAATTAATATAAAAAAAAAGTGAGAACTGAGGACCTCCCCGTCTCCTTAAATCTCTCTGCAGTTCGGCGTCGAAGTTTTTTTTTTTAAATAATTAAAAAAAATTAAAAATTTACACAATTGTCAGTGTTCCAAATTTAATTGCCAAAATGTCATATTCTACATTTGAGCAAGGCCACGTAGGCGATACGCTGGCTTGCAGGGCTCCAGCGTGTCGCCAAAATTTTTTTTTTAAAAAAAATGGAAGGCGACATCTAAAATCGGGCTCCCTATTTTTTGGGCGTATAATGGATAAGACCCCTTATCCATAATATTTTTTGGGAGACTGCTTTTAGACCCGCCTATTTTTTGTTGGCGGCATTTCTTCGATTTTAAAAAAAATAAATTTTGGCAACCCGTTGGCACCTGCGGAAATTTTTATTTTTTTTAATTATTTTTAAAAAAACTCTCTTTTTCCTTGTTAATTTACGAGAACGCTCAAATTAAAAAATGAAGTACATACTGGACAACCTAACTCCCGAAGATGCCCGATCGAGACTGAATAATAAAAACTCCGGCGCCTTCTTCCTCCATCGACCAAACATCGTTTCAAAAATCACTACTGCGGAAAAAAGAAACGTAGTCGTCCTTGCAATTTTGTCCTCTTAAAGCGGAACATATTTCCCACCGCGATGTAATGTCTCACCGGATTTCTAGATACATTTTCGTCCTCAAATGCTTTCTCCACTGGCGGCCGCAGGGTTCGAACTTTAAACTAGCTACCCTGTTCAGATTCTTCAGAAACTATTCCCATTTTGGTTTTTATTTCTTATGCTGTAAGACTTCACAAGTGATTTTATTGGTCCTACTCATTAAACTAGTCGATTCTGAAAACGTTTCAATTATGGTTCGATGTCAGGTCGAACCCACTTTAATTGATATTAACCCAAGAACTAACTAATTAAGTTACATAATGACCAATAAAAATTATTGGTAAAAGTGAACATATATATATAGAACAAATAAAATTATATAGAATTATATACTACGTCCAGTTGCCATCCTTCATTCATAATTTCATATGAATTTCAAATGCAGAATGGAGAGAGAGCGATGAGCCACTTGCTGCTTGATGACTATACGTACCAGTAAGAAACGTCGCCATTACTGATAAGCAAATCAAGGAAGGAGAGACATTCATGGCCTACATACTTACAGTCTCGATTCAAGTGCACGTGCTCTGACGGCATCGCAGATAAGGTCCTCGTTCATGATCAGCAGGTTTTTCAGGGCAATATAATTACTCTTTCGATCTTGATTTCGGTCCCCAGCTCTTTCGCTTTCTGATCTCTTAGTAAAATATTCATGGCGGCCGGCCTGGTAGTATATCCAACAAATTTACAGTTTATGATCGTGGGATGTGGTGATATTCTCTTCACTGACAGAACGGATCGCTTCGGACTCGGACAAGAAGACGCGAAGGTTAAACAAGGAGACAGATTTTACCCTTTGCAGCCTGGTGAAGACTGGAGAATGTTCTTCCTTTTTTCCTCCGCTCTGAATTAAACAACCGTGGGATCTTGTGCAGAGTCGCGGGAGTCGAGACAAGAGACCCAGAGTCGACGTACGTCTGGACAAAATTTAAGCGAGGGGTATCTCGGCATCTTGCACTCTCATGCAGAGAGATGAGAAGGGTTTGCGTACATGTACATGTCTGTGACAGCCTCATCTATTGTCTGCACAAAAATGGCGTCTGATATCGCAATCCCGATCTCTCTGATCTGCGGTTCCGATTGAAGCCACTCGGAGGTCGAATTAAAGGAGTATGCTCTTGCAAGATGCTTGCCGTTTGTTGCTGCGTAATCTGCCCACGAAAGTATCTGCTCACAGACGAAATTTTCGAGGTTCGGGATCGATGTATGTGCATGGGGAGTAGTACTCCACCTCGTCTTCTTCGTGTAATTTTGCTGCGCTTCCCTTATGCAGTCTAGCAAAAGTTTCTTTGTTTGCTTCAAGACCATTTTGGTTGTAATGGTCTGGGAAGAAGAAGAAGAAGAAGAAGAAGAAGGAAACCCAGGAAGGTCTTGATCTTCTGAATTAATTCGGAGACTCATTTTTTGAGCGATTTTCTCTACTAGATACTCCAGTTGAGAAGACGAGAGTGGGGAGGTCGGGTTAGAATCATCTGTTCAAGTTAAGAGAATGAATCACGGAGAAGGAACAAGAAATGAGAGTCTTATTTTGAATTATTGTTAGCTGAAAAAGCGTAAACAAGGATGAGAGGCGGAGAAAAGTTGAGATGGAACTAACTGTGAGAACTTGCAGGCGAACCATGATCAGATGTCGGTACTTCAAATACAGAGACTGGACTTCGCTGCTTACAGTCTTGGTTGCATCTCCATTGATTTCGGGTCTGTCATATTTCTCATGTACGTAATTAGCTTTTCCAGATACAGATGCGATTCAGAAGAATGACGAGCAACGATTAAATGGAGCAATATGAATTATTGGAAAAGAAAATTGGGAGCAATATGTACCTGTGCTTTGAAAGAATGCAGTTCCAGACGTCTAAGTCCAGCGGAGATCCGGGTGAAACTTGTTGGGCTAGTACCGCAATCTTCCATATCCTCGCCTTCAGATGCAGAACCAGATCCAGTTTTACAACTCGCAATGGAGACCCTGTTCTCTTCTCGCAAACGGGTCTCGCTGGGAACACCAGAACTACAAGAAGAATTACCGAACGTTCCATCGACAGAACAATTTCCCCTGCTTTCCGGTCGTTCCCCTCTTGCGCCATGTCCAAACCTGCCTAGAACCGACCTGAGAACAGCGGAACACTTGTGGAGAGCCTTCTCCTTCCTGTTTCTCGAACGGTAACCGGTCAGCCTCTCTGATTTCAAGCAGTCATTCCCGTTTGCTTCAGAATCCGAGCACTTTCTCGGGTAGTTCTTTTCGAGGAGGTAGACATCGAGAAGAAAGGGCTCCTGCTGCTCGCGCAGAAGCTCACGGAGCTGACGAGCAGGACGAACGCTGCTGCGGGACGCCATTAAGGACGAAGAACACGACGGAGGAAGGAAATGCCGGGGACGATAAAGCGAAAGGAATTTAAACGCAGGGGAGGGGGATGAGTTGGACGAATATTAATTGGAATAAACAAAGCTATCTGTCAGTCTGGGACTGGAAAAGAAGTGAAGATGATTCGAAGAGTGGGATTGGAGAAGAGAGGGAGAAAGTGAGGGAGAGACAGAGATTAATAAACTATTTTTCCAAGTGATCCAGAATTCCAGATACAGCCTCCAGGTATGCTTGTGATTGATTGCGGACAGCCGGTGGCTCTAAAAGACAGAATCCGGAGGTGGGTATGGAATTGGATTGCCTCAATTGGGTACGCGGGGACATGTTGCCTCTGATTGACAAGTGACAAGCACCCAAACTATTGCAATGAAAAGACTTGACTGTCAGACAGCCGTGAGAGCAGGGTCTTAACACCCCCAAGAACAAAAGTCAAATGGTCAATACAAGATTATTGTCAAAATTTCCCAAAAAAAAAAAAATTATCAAATCTTTTATCCAAATTATTGTCAATTAGAAAGAGGCCAAATTTGTCCAAGCATTCACTAGAATGAAGTTGGTCGAACCCCTTAAACCTTACATGATTACATCCATTTAGATGAGAGGACCGACTACCGACTACTAAAGCTATGAAGCAGATCTAATTCCAATCTCAAATAAGCAAGGAATTATTGCAAATGTTGTGTAAAAGGTACAATGAGTATTATAGTCGAAGCAGCCATCAAATTGAATGTATGGATCTTTTTGGTTTAAGCTGATTAAACCCAAACATTGGCATGTGATTTGTCGGTCCCTACACATTGGTCCTGTCAGTTTATAACAAACTGACAAAATGTCTCAATTCTAGTTAACCAGGTTGAAACAGAAGATTTGGTTTCTTTAACCAAGATAGAACTCATTAAACAAAAAATCAACTGGCACTAATATGCAGACTTGCAAAAGATTTTCTAATTGTAGCAAGTCAACCTTTTTATCATCTAATGGTAACTCTGGATTTAATTGGTCAATACCTTAGCAAATTGGTGTCAATATCTAGTTAGAAATTACCTCACCCAGATGGAAGGGGAAGTGACCACCGTGGAATAGACGTTTCCCAGAAAAGTAATTCTGTTGGCTCGAAGCTTCTAATCTGCATCTCACAGAAAAAGTATCTCACAAAATCATGAATGATGTTAGACAAATCAGGAGAGAGTAACTGCCTTGGCCCCCACCCTATTCGTCGTTTGGTAGTCTTACCCTTCCCGAATCCCGATCGAGGCCGGAAGCAAATTGAGCGTTTGTTTGGTTCCTGCATGAAAAGTTGTTGGGTAGCTGCAACTAGTCCACGGTTTTGTATTAAATAGAGGAATATGGTTCCGGTCCTCCACTCCTGGTTCTATATTCTTTTAATACATAAACTCCCATTTCAGCCGTATATATGTCTCTATGATTAGTGATGGTGATAACTTTGATTAGGCGCAGAAGCATGGAATCAGCAGAAACCCAGAATAAATTGATCACGGTTGCAGAACTTGAGAACAAATATTTGTCGTGTCGGATTGGATTAATCAAATAAAAGATGAAAATGAGCAGTGATTGAAGTGCCTACCAACAATTAGAAGCGGAATAATCAACAGACAGAATAATGCCGACAGGATACCGCCTCTGTGAAGGAACCTGTAGTTAAAAATGGAACGGTCACGCGCAAGAAGGAACATGGTGAACTGTCATACATCTGTCCAACTCTAAACTGCGCAGATAAAAGTGGCTTTCGTATTTGGAACTTGGAAGTATGAGACATGCTGAAAGTCTGAACCTCGTTTGATTGCTTTCCATTGCACAGCTGCTAGACACTTTCTTAAGTGAATTCATGCTGAGAGAAGTCATGCAACAATTGCAACTAAACGTAAAGGTGGTTGAACAATGAGAAGCTGTTTGAAAGCATAATTTGAAGTTGGGCAAGAATTCTGAAAAACATGCCTACTGAATGAAAGTGTTATCAGAAGGCCTCAGCCAATACGCTGCATTGTTGTTTTGAGCATATCCGAGTCCACCACGGATCAGTCAAGACACCACTCTCGGGCTTCATCTGTCAGTAAAGATCCCCATGGATACTGCATTACTGGTTGATATTTACTTGTATAATAGTATAAATAATCTCCATAGTAACATCACTGAGATGGTGTTGCAAACGAATATGAGTCAGTCTGTCCTACTTGAAGACAAAGAACAGATAAATAAACCTCATAGTACAGGATTTGTCAGTTGGTACACCTCTTAAATCCCGGTGTCTTTAAGTACCATGACTGAATTGAGCATTCTCAATTTCTCAATTTTGTTCCTATATTCATTATGAAATGTGACAAGACAACCCTGTCGATGAGCAAAAGCATGGCTTAGTCTTCTGATTTCTGCCTCCATATCTTTCCTCTTCTGCAGTACTTCGTTCAGATATCTCAAAAGCTCTTCCTTTTGGACAACTAACAGAGGAACATTTTCGGCAGACGTGGAAAGTTTGTGGAGGAGAGAAGTCTTTTCCTCTCTCAGAAGGTGACATTCCTGTTCCAATATGTGACACCTCTCCCTGGAAGCCTCTAGGAGTTGGTTACTACAAGTGCATTCTCTTTGCAAGCTTTGACATCTTTCTTTGATAGCCTCAAGAAGTTGAAAGTTTGAAATAGACTTTGCACTGCCTTTTATTGCTTCAGAAGCCAAATCCTTCATTACACGCATGAGCACCAACTTAATCCACTTCAGTTGTGTGAATATAGCAAAAAAAAAAATTTCAAACCATGGGCATCAATACTTTTGGAATAATATAAGAACTGTTATCAAATATAATTATTTAACATTTCAAGCATGAAACGGAGACCCACTCCAAATTTAAGATCAGAGGATGAAATCTTATGAAGCCATCCAGTCAAATTCAGCATCATATATGCAGGCTCGTTCGACTCAAGTCCTAAGACAGAGATGTATGGGAACTTACTGGCGACCTAATATAGGCATACAAGAATTAGGTAACAGGTTTCTAACATGACATAAATATAAATCCCTTGTGTCAAAGTCAGCATTGTCCTGAAGATCAACACGTAAAATATAATAAGGTATATCATTTGAATAAAATTAGTAATAATTTTAAAAAAAGGGGGCAGCTAAGGAATTCAGAAAAGGAGGCACCAGACAAGAAAAAGATCCCTTCTCAGTCAAACTCAAAAATCTTTGCTGCGGTCCTATATACCAGTAGAACCAATGATGATGTTTCAAATTTTCAAATATTGCAAGAGTAACTGAACTCATAGGAAACACAGTCTGCTTAAGTTGAGTCATTTTGTTAGGTACACACATCTTTAGGAGTGTTTGTAAGGCAATTCTTCAACATTACGAATAGCAACATAATTGTCTACAATAATTATGCGGGAAACACATCTAACCCAAGTAACAAAAGGCAAAATTCTTACTTTAGATTTCCTTCAACAAGACCTGTGGGCAATGACTAGATCGCACCTACGTGCAATTAGAACTTTCAAACCACTGTCACAACAGCTTACAAGTTCATTAGGAACATGTGCCATACACTAGTTTTTTCTCCCTTTTTCTTGATAAGGTCCGAATAGATTGTCATACTTGATCTAGAAATAATCAATTTGTAAAATCTAAGACTAGATTTTGATAACAAGATCAATAAAGACTTGCATACTTGATCCATGAGTAACTCATTCATATTATTTGAAACTAATGATATCATTAGTTACAATTATTAAACCAACACAACACACCACACCGTTTTTGTGGGCTGAAGAGGACACCTCAATCATAAAATAAAGCAGAGGAAAAAGGATAACAACAATATCAAAACGGAAAACAAAGTCACAGCTTGGAAACTACATCTTAATGAGTGCAAAGAAACAACTACCTCTCGTGGTTTTCTCATTTGCTTGTCTCCTAAAACTGGGTCATGTGAATATACCAAATTTGATATTGTAGAATTTACTTTGGCAGCAAGTGCTTTACATTCTTCCTGAATAACCAAATTGTCCTCTGAATTGATTTTACTGCCATTAGCTGGCTCTGAGAAATGAGTTTCTAAAGTTGAGAAAAGATGGCACCCTATGTCATAAACGCTAGAAAGCAAGCTTCTCTCTACAGCCTCAGGAGGTCCAAAACTCTGAGAAACAGAGAACAGATGCGTCATATCACTTTTAAAAATTAATAGTCACAGTTGTTCATATTTGATGGAAATAAATACAAAGAGGACTTGGCACAGAAGATTTTACCTGCATGATCTTGCAAATGTCCATGTAAGTTTCCTTGCAAGTGGCCACAGCTTCAGACATCTTTTGAGGGATTTGTCTAACTAATAACAACTCTTCTTGGAGTTCAGATACTTCAGCCATTAACTGATTGTTTATAAGTAGTTGTCTTGCATTACTTTTCTGCAAATTATAGAAAATCTCAAAAACATTTAATTTGGAACAGCCACTGGTAATTGAGAAACAGGATGCAGCCAATCAACAGGTTTTTCCTGTTTTAACAGGGAGGAACAAAGAACTTTATATAAATTACAGAAGAGCAAAGAGAACAAGAAGAAACAAACAGCATCACAAGGAAAAATAGGCGAAAAGGGAAGGTCAAAAGGGAAAGGATGTTTCAACAATAACTAGCTGCGAGGAGATCCCATCCTTACTAATGTGTCTGCAACACCGTAAGCTTTTGAGGATGTATTGCCAAGATAAATTTGAGGTTTTCATGCAAACCTTCAATCTCATGAAAATACATAAAAAGACGACCAGAGAAGGTATCTTTCCCATACCCAACTAGTAATAACAGCTGATCCTCTTTCTGTGTCTAAGAGGTCAGAAAAATCTTCCAGTATAGAGTAAAAAGCCTTGGCATTGGGCTCCCAACTCTGCCACGGTTGACCCCATGATCAAAGGAGCCGAGTAAACAAGAAGTTTGCTAAAGAATCTGACCAACGAACAATATCGAAGAATATGTAATAAGGGTATATTGGTTATTTCTATACTTGAAATAGTCAGTATCATTTGACTAGAAAAGCGGGAGAAAAGTTCTATTTGAAATATGGTAATTTCTGATATATACGAGTGATGCACAAGGGTCATTCTGTCTTTTTACTGTAATTTCATGTAAAGGTTACATAAACAGGTGCAGGATCGATTGGTCTGTTACTAACTACAACAAATTGCCATCTCTTGAAGCGGAAGACTCCCTTTCTCACTCTCCACTCTTTCTACCTTGATTTCTTGCTGTAAATCTTTCTTCTGTCAATTTCACAAATACATATCAACTAAATATGTTAAATGAAAAACTTTGGACACATTATAGCCCAAAAATATACTAAATACACATCCATTCAGCAGCAAAATAAATGTAATGTCAACATTAACTAATAAAGAGTGGCATAAAAGAAAATGAAGACCACAAAAAATCAAAATCATAAATGGAACGTTGCCAAATTACACACCTCAAGTTCATTCTTTTCTTGCATTGCTTCCTGCAGTTGCCTCTGGAGGGCCTCAACCTCACCCTTGTTGCAATCAACCTGCATCAGTTAATTAATTGAAAATTTATTGATATTGAAATGCAAAGTCAGAACCTATTTATTAAGAAGGTAGATGTTGCAACGGCAAAGGTTTAGATCAAAGAATAATTAGTTGAATGCTTTCTCTAACATATAGGGCCTTCTATACCAAAAAAGTAAACAAAAAAACGAGAATCCTATTCTACTCCTAGGATATTGACTCTAATCACAACTTTCCCGAACTAACTTTAATATCTGAAACAAAGCTTCCTAATAGAAAACAACTCCTATATTACCCTAGCTTAGCAAATAAAGACTCATGCTTCAAATTAGAAACAAAGACTCATACTTCAAATAGGAAATTAAATATTACAAGTAAACCAGAAAAAAAACTCGTTCTTTAAATAGGAAACTAAAAGTAAACTAGGAAATTAAGTCTTAGAGAACACTTTGTAAAATAAAACACTCCAGATATTGGCAACCTGGAACTAGGAAAGTACTATCTCAGGAAAGTGTCCTTTTTGGGGAAACTTGACAGATACAGGAAATTTAGAAAACGAAACCCTTTTTCTTCCTTTTTCTTCCATAAATAGGAATAATTTTGGAGTAATTTTTTTTCCAAAGATGTTCTTTAAGTATGTCTTTCACATTAGGCTGTAAAGCATCAGTAGGTGCTCCAATGAAAACAATAATATTTTGAATGACATCAACTGCTGGATAGTATTTAAAACAGATCTAAAACTTGCACAAGTAATACTTTGAAGAAAATTCAGTATTTTTGTACCGCAACAAAGAAGAAACCAGTTTGTTAGAAAACATTATGTTCCAGTCAAATTTGTTGTTTAACTACAGGTTTTGTCTTAGCTTGATTTTTCCTTTTAGGAGTTTTATTGTTTCTAGGAGTTATGTCAAGAGACCAGCTAATGGTCTGGCTGACTCATTAGCAGAAGATGATGTCTCCCATCAACATTTTGTAAGAGAGACTACATGATTCTTGTATATTTTTGGTTACTTGCCCTCTATTGATGCATCATTCTTTTTTTAAAAAAAATACAGAAACATTTGAATAAATGAGGTTAATCATATTAGTAACACCTAAACTAAAGCAATTACATCAGAAAGAATCGAAAAAAAGAAACACTCACTGGTCGTGTGTTTATGGGCAGAGAAGGGTGGCTCTTTTGGACTGGGGTGAACTGAACTGAATCAAGATCTGTGTTATGCCCATTGTTCAATCTCAGCCACATATCCTCATCAGCAACATCAAAAAAATTATCTGGAACAGGGCTAGATTCCAGCATCCTTGTATAATTTGATCTCCTCACAACAAATGAATTAGGCATTGCTTTAAAATTAGGAGTTTCAAAATCATCTTCCTCAATTGTTCCCCTTTCTCCATTGCACTCTTCAATACAACTTTGCCCCGAAGGTACCTTGCCCTGCACATTATTCTCCAAGTCTAACTTCTAAAACATTGACAAAAAGATGAAATGGTAAATGAAGCAGAGACTCATAGATTTTGGAAGAAGATGGAAACAGGTAAGTTGTTTATTGTTTCCCATTCTCTATATTATCTATATTTCAAATGGAAATGTGTTTTGAAACTTTTCAAGAAGTATAATGATCATTTCAAGAAATACAATAGAATGCCAGAAATATAACCAGAAACTTTTATAAGAGTAAATGGTGTGCAGTTTTATATTGATATTTTGGGCGTGAGAGTAGTTCAGTAAAAATTCAAGTGGTGATTGTTGCAATCCTTTCATGAAATCAAATAGAATGCCGAAGATAAGAAGTCTTAGGTACGAGCTAATGATGCAGGCCTACAAGAGAAGAGCAGGCTCATCCTAAAATAACCACGAAAAACCTTACTTTCAACAGTGTCATGGTTTGCAAAAAATTAAAAGCAGGCTCATCCAAACATAACAACCACAAGTTATGATGTTTTCTCCAGATATAATTACAGAAATCGTTACTTAACCAATGGGGGAATCTTTCCACCAATGTGATTAAAGAATCATATCTCTGAATCTAAACTAAATTACAAAGCAAATGATAAACCAAATGGATCATCATACTGTTGAGAAAAAGAGTGTATATTAGCACAAGTTGAGTATAGTGGCATGAGTTGTTTAGAATTCTTTCTTGTTTACAAGTATACCACCGCTAATATACACTATTTCTCAAAACATACAATTCCTGGTTCTTGCTAAGTGTACCTAATAAAAAATGCTAAAAAAAAAAAAAAAAAAAAAAAGAGTCAACAGATTCAATGGTTATGAAAATAGTAGGACAGTACCTGAGACGAGCTTCGATCAAACTCAGCTGAAGTAACAAGGCTGCTAAGATTATCTATTTTCATTTGTTGTTCCCTTATGCATTCCTCCCTCTCTTTGTGAATTTTCCTTTCTTCTTCAAGTTCCATCGCTAGCCTTTCACGTTCTAATTCATACTAAAGGTCATAAATGCATAAGAAAAATAGTAAATGCGGACTGCTGCATCTGAAGGCATTATTGAAGAGTTTGAATGATAAATGGAACTAAAGAAAATGGACAACAAAAACAAGTTTAAGTGAAGGACTTCCAAATATTAAGGACCAAAAGTAAGGTGCTCGTTGGACACTTTGAAGAAATACATAGACCAGGAAATCAACTGAACAGACAATATAGTTTGACAATTTCAATAGTAGCAACCTAATTTGTGCACTCATAAGAAAGTTTTGCTGATATGAGATAGATGAGATACACCATTTTGACGAAAGAATGTAATTTATTGCTTAAGAATGAGTTACATCAGATTTCAAGAAGAACAGTACATGAACCAAACATTAGTAGAGGGTCAAATATAGCATAATGGGATGAGGTGAGGGTGAACAAGATAAAAAAAAGACGGTTCATATAGTCAACCTCAAGAACTTTGGGATGATGAATATGGCACATTTGAAGGAATGAAACTAACCTTGAGCATTTCATTTCGGAGGTTTAGAATCTCTTGCTCTAGAACCTCGGAGTGAGATCCCTGTTCAAGAACAAAACTTTGTTTACAAATATTCACTAAATCATACATGAAAGAAGAACCTGAGTGAACTTCATTTTTATTTTTTTTTCTTATATTTTGATTGTGCTTTTTTCTTTTCTTTGTTGTTCTTGCATTATTCAACAAAAATGTTTGAGGAAAAGATGTTAACTAAGATAGGTTGTGACAAGACGAGAAATAACCTGCAGTTTTCTACGAAGTTCTTCAATCTCCAGCTTCTGCCTCTTCAAAAGGGCCGCATCAGTTAAAACCTGTTATAAATAATCAACAATTAGAATAAACCGAGGATAATGAAGTTGAAGAAACTTCACAGATCACATTCAAAGATAGATTAGATAATTTTTGCCTTCACACCATTACCATAAGAAGGCTAAAAGAAAAAAAAAATTCACATCATTAACATAAGAAGGTTATGAGGAAAAAGAAAAGTCCAACATATATCTAATACACATGAGAGATAGGAGGCTGGATTCATGTCTAGCCAACTTGGCTGCACCGAACATCCTTAGAAAGCTACTCTTTTGACAAGAACGTCATGTATTTAATCATATTTACAGTAAGGCATTTTTGTGACTTCATATATATCTTTTTTAATGAAGCATCAGTAAATATTGATAAAATAAAAGAAAAGTATCAAATGGACATCAACATGAACACATGGGATAAGAAATAAAGATAGAATGAGAAAATTAGTTGAATAAGAGAAATCAAATATTGAGTCACTCAGTCAAAATTAAATGATATCAATTACTCAGTCATTTGATCCAAATTAAATGAAAAAAATCAATTACTACGGCATTCAATTCAAATGTGATGATTAAATTGAAAAATGGAATGAGAACTAAGCTTATACTGACTTTTTTCTCCCACGTATGGATTCCAACTGAAAATTGTAATCAAAGGCACTATAAAACCAACCTCATTCACTTGCACACAGTTAGTAATTCGTTTAGCCCTGCTTGCAAAGTGGAGGGTCCCCCTTGTTTCCTCAACGTGAACCTAAACATGAAATTAAAAATAGGACCAGAATCCCAGGAAAAAGTACAGACAATGAGTCAAGAACTAAAAAGTCTAATAGATGGGTACCTCCTCCGGTGCAACAGTGCAGATGATTGAAGTTTTGGCGTTGCCACCTAGTGCAGGTTGGAGTATTCGAGTCAACTTACTGTCACGATAGGGAATGTGAGCTCTGCAAACAAAATTTTGATCAGTTAAGACAAGCTTTAGTCAAAAAATGAACAAAACAAAATTCATTTTCAAAAAAAAAAAAAGAACAAAATTGCTGCACAGATGTCACACCCACCTTTGTTTGTTACCTTCACTAAGTTTATTGATTACATTTCCAAGAATCATTAAGCTCTTATTGATATACTTTCCTTCCTTCAAACGGACACCACCAGCTCCTGTCTTAGCAATCCTCTCTGACCCAGCTAAATCTACCAAATTCTGGCAGCAGAATAAAAATCCAAATCATATCACAATATATAAGAGAAGCCCTGCTTTATCTCATCATTCAATTTGATTATGATCGTCGGATCTCATTTATCTATTGACTTATTGGATTTCTACGCATAATTGAATAAAAACATAAGTGTGGCATATAAAATAATAGAAAAGTTGGGGCCTTGGGCATTAGCCCAGTGGTCCCATGGGTGTTATTGCTGCGGGAGGTCTTGGGTTCGGGTCTCCACAGCAGCATTGGGAGTAAAAACTTGTAATTGGAAGTAAAATATATTCACTTTCCTCAAAAAAAAAAAAAAAAAAAAAAAAAGAAAAGTTTGTTTTAGCCAGAAGAGCAAGAATTCAGGTTGAGTTTTTACTTACCAATACAGAGACTCGAACTGTATCTGCACCATAGGCATCACAAGTTGTCACATTTTTGCTCTTGCTTTCAATAACCTAATTCAGATTTCATGAGATCAGTGCCCACAACATAGAGATCAAAATAGAGATTGAAGAAAAATATGAATCATATTGCAAAATATACCATTCTAAATATAGTGTGAGATCTACTACTTCTGATGTTCATGTTCGTCTGGCCGAAGTGCCGATTAACTACAAAATTCCATTCATCAAAGTAAATAACATTGTACATCCAACCAAAGCAAAAAAACAAATTAAGGCCTTCAATTCATAGGGGTGCACAAGATGGGGTTATTAAGGAAGTACCCAATTAGTTAACGCATCAAAAAAGTGCTTTCAAGTATCAAGGTAATCAGATAACAGATCAAAAGAGGGAATCAATCCAATCCATCCAGAAATACCAAATCATAAACAAAATTTATGGAGAAAGAATCACGCAGATGAGATAAAATTATCCTCCCAATGCACAAATGACAAGGAAATCAATAAAATATCTTGCTACGAAATAATAGACAGAAAAAATAACTCTTTTTACTCAGATATTTGGCCCTCAGATAAGTTTTTGAGACCAGCAAATGGAGTCTTGGGGGATTCCAACTTATCTCAGAGTGTATCACAAAAAAGCAGTTTGTCACAACCCACTCTTCTACCCATTTTCTACCCATATGAAGAGATCAAATTTAGAGAAAAATTGGCCTCACCTTCTCCTAATTCAATGAGCTTCATAACTTGCTCGGCATTATTCACAATTTCCTCTCTAAGACCTGCAACAAATACACCACGCTGAAGAATAATGAAAAATAGTCAGTATATAATATAGTGTTTCGATGTACAACTGCCAAACAACCAATAACTCACCTCCAGACTTTCATGAATTTGAAGTTTATGGTTCTCTGGAGCAAAAAGATCATTAATCTCTTCATTATAAATTTCCATGTATGAAACTCGAACGAGAAATTCACGGTCATCTATCTGTAGTATAAAAAAGGAAGTAAAGAAATACAATAAATGATTGAATAAAACCATGAGGATACAATCATAACTAATCATTTCTAGTAACAGACTAGAGGACAATACCATCTTAATATTTTCGAAGATATCTTTAACAGCCAAGTGGATAATCCCAGGATCAGTATCAGAACCATTCATGGTATATGTCTTACCACTGCTTGTCTGACCATAAGCAAATGCTGTTCCTGAATAATATAAAAAAAAAAATTGCAGAACAATTTAATCAGAAAGAGTATCAGAAATGGAGAGTTCATCGAGCAAGGAAATAAGAAAAATTGCATCCAAACGTATAAGCACATTAGTTTATGGCAATCATGTAAAGCCTAGCACATAAGTTTAAGATTTTCTACATCTTAAGTGCAAAATCAGAAGCACCACAAGTCTTAAACGTGGCAATGGTCAGGGAACCAATCGAGTATACCAGAAAGCTGTATGAGTTTTGGATGACAGAAAGAAAGGGGAAAACAATTTCTTGTTAGACTTTTACACCACTGAATGATACATTTATCACAAGGGCGGAAGAAGAAGAGGAGTTGGATATTATCACACAATAGACTTCTTTTTACTCAGCTTAAAAGTTCTACGAACAAGTCTTTGTAGGATCGACAGTATGAACATGAATCAGGGGAAGATTAGTACGATCAGTAGATATACAGTAATTTACTACCAAATGACCCAACCAGTTAGGCGCTTAGAGTAGAATAAGACAGGAAACAAAACTGAAAATGAAAGTTGAGAAAGTAGAACCAGTTCATTTCTTTTATCAAACTCTGCATTATGAGTTTGAATTATTTTCTCTAAGCTGGTAATTGTGTTCGTGTATCTCGACTACCTAGTAGCAAAAAGCGTAGAAATTAACAACCAGCAGAGTTGAATCCGCAGAAAAGAGATACATAATGATGTATACATAATGATGTATTAGAAATACCTGATGGAGAAAGGCGTAGTCTACTTTAAGAGTCCTATAAAGGTAATCATCAAAGTAGACGACAAAGAAAACTACAAACGCATCCAACGCTGCAAAGTACTCGTACTAACTCACTCAAGAAAACACGGACCAAAAGTAACAACGACGGGACTAGACAATGCCTGATGGATCCATACCATTGAATCCATCGACTGCTGCACGAATGATGTCTTTAGTGAGAAGCTCGTAAATCCTTGCATTTGTACTACCTTGATCGAAAACGTGATCTGCAACATAAGAATCAACATATCAGAACAGAATCTGTAATAACCAAAAAAAGGATGTAAACGCATGTCAAAGCGTACTTTCGGATCCTTCGAATAACTATTTTGCAGCAATTAGGTACAACCGAGCATGTACTCACCGAAGGCATAAGAGATACCGGGAATCGGAGTTCCCAAAGGCTTATGCAAGGAGATGCGGTTCTCCTCGACCTTCCAGTGCGATGCATTCTCCAAGGACTCTCCAGGCACCGGAGGACGAACTCGAACAGCAACGCAGATCTTCTCCATAGAAACTAGCAGAGAGAATGAGCGAGAGCACGAGAGATTGAGAGAGAGAAATTTTGATTCTGGAAGAACAACGCGTTCAAACTTCAAATGGACAGAAAGGCGGGACTACAGCATTCGGCGCAAAAACTTATAAACCATTTCTTACATGTTAACCCCGGGTATTTTACGAAATTACGCCGAGTGGCTGCCGTATCATCTAACCCAAGGTCCAAAATGTAATAATGTATTATTACTTTATATTTAACTAATACCAAATAATAATAATTCAGCATATATAATATGGCTCTAATATTTTTAGAATTATCTCAGCTGAGTGACACTGAGTCACTTAAACAAAATTACCGCTCTAAAATACATTATTATTCATTTAATTATTCACGATGAAAAAAAAAAAATACTCGTACTTCAGTGTAGTTCCCCTTCATGGATTCCATTTCTCTCAGCAATCTAAAAATGGGGTAATAATATGTTTAATGATGTATTTGGCGGAAGCTTATTATTATATACGGCCACGTTAATCTCTGACAACGATCATTAAGTATAAGCTCTAAGATAATTATATTTGAAAATGCGAGCAACTGGGTCACGATGGCTTATTGCACTTTGCAGTGTTCACGATACTTCATCATTTTAGTTTTATTTTATGTCAAATAAATCAAATTGAGCCATGGCCTCGATATAGAGCAAACGCACGGCTTCTCAGAACATCCAAATGGTTTTGATTCTCACAGTTTGTTTGAACTCTTGATTCGAGTATAAAACCTTTGAAAGCATCTTTCATTTTTCGGTGCACAGTCGAATCGGAGCTTTGGTAGCAGGTACGGGTACTGGGTTTTTCCAACAATGCAACCGTCGGGGCTTAATGTTTTTTCTGTTATTCCTCACTGGGTTGACGACGAATTTGATATGTGTGAGCATATCTTTCCGTCTAATCCCGAAATCTTGTTTTCGTCTCGACGTTTGTTAGTGATTTGCTTTATGTTCTATACCCAGTTACATTTTCGTTTTTTCTGAAACTCTTTTCTCCCTGTCTCATATTGTTAACAGGAGGCAGAGGGAGTGCAAAGTTGAACTTTTGAGCGCATTGCTTCGTTCAATAACAGAGTTGAAGGATGGCTAAAAAGTCAACTAAGAAGACCCTCTCTGTGTACCTATATATCCCTAATATAATCGGTAGGTTTAGTTCTTGTTTCTAGCTGTTGTTGCTTTCATAGCACTACTAGCTGCTATTGTTTACTTGCACAACCAACTTAGTTATTCGAAGCCGTGTTGTAATTCACACATTTTTGCTATTTCCTCGAACGAGTTCTGGTTTCTAGTTATATACAACTGACAATGGCATGGGGCAGTGATTATACTGGTCAGCTACTTCGGGAGCCTTCAATTTTTGGGACTGGCTCAACGGTTCCTGTCACATCAACTTGAAAACTTAAAACTCGTAAAAAAGAATTGAGTGGCAATGTTGTTTTGGGTTCAAAGATAAAAGGTCATTTGTTTCGGTTTAGTTGCTTATCTCATTTATTTTTGTGGTTGACATCTGAAGTTGTCTAAGTCTTAGAAATGTTTGTTGTCTTGTCGAGTGCTTGTTGACTAATATCCTTGGTCGTACTTCATACAGCTGCATGGGTTGATCTTCCACTTTGTTTATGAAAATGTCTTGTGGTTGGGCTCAAAATGCATTGCTGTTCTTGAATTGGATATGCTTCTGAACCAATATTTCGATGAAAATGCATTGAGCAAGAATATCTTTGAACTCGTTCCATGGATTGAGCTCTTGTTTATGTTGGTAGTCTGCAATGTTATGTAGTTTATCTCTTTCAAATGGTGTTACACATTCCAATGCATTTTTTGGAACATTTTCATTAATTTTTTCCTGGATAGTTTCCATCAATCTGTAAATGTCCTTGTTTTCTTCTCTTTACTGCTGTTTGGCAAGCAAAGTATTTGCAGAATGAGTTGAACTGTCTGTCCGTTCAAGGGGAAGTTTATCCATTTTATATGCTAAGTGCAGGATACTTGAGAGTTATCTTGAACTGTGTTGCATTTGCTCTGTGCTTTGAGAATAAAAAGCTGTTTGCAGTCCTTTATTTTATCAGGTATGGATCAAGATTTCTTCTAGTTTTTTGCCTACTTTTATTGTACATCTGAATAGCTGGTAAAGATTTATAAATTTGTGTTTCAGTTTTGTTGGAGATGGGCTAGATGGTTGGTTTGCACGCAAATTCAATCAAGGTGGGTTTAGTATCTCTTCAAAAACTTGATTGTCCGATCACATATAAAACTGAGCTCTTAAGCTCATCAAACGAGCATTATTCCAAAGAAAGAATGCAAATTTAGTAGTAGAGAGATATAAAATTCGTAAATAATGAAATATTTGCCATTCACACCATCCAATCACCAGGCATCAATTCCAGAGAATAAATTTTCTTCTTGTTATTCCTATCTACGGATATTTTATCCTTGCATTGGCATTGTCAAACAAGTGCTTTGACTGTTTCCAAAACTATAATGACATTATAAATTTAATCTTGTTCTATACGTTCTATTAAATTTGGTACACGTTAAAATTTTCTGCATAGCATTGTATCTTAGTTCATGTCTTACATCGGCAAGCTTGCATATTGTTCAATTCCTTTAGGTTTTGGTTTTTCTCAAAAATGTTGAACTTGGGTCCACATCTATTAAACAATAGGCCAAGGGACACCTCTTTTCCATTAATGAGTACTGGATCTTTTTAATTGTGAATCTGTGTGGCTGTATTATAAATGCTCTTTTATGAATCCCAACTGTGGGTAAGTTAAGGTGGGGATCTATTTACCTTTAGCTGTTTTGGCGTTATGTTAAAATGTGGTATAGGTTTATCTCAAACAGAGTAGCAAAGTTAGGAATGTTTGATTTTCTAATTTTTTGGTGTTATTCTTAAAGAAATTAGAAATCATGTTTTGTTTAGCAAAATTTATGTCGATAAAATTGTATTAATGTTGTCATTTCCTCAAGAAAAAAGAAATTATTCTTCATGCAATGTCTGGATATTTTTGTATGTTGCATCCTTTAACTGATGTATCTGATGATTCAGTATCAACTTTTGGAGCTGTTTTGGACATGGTCACAGACAGGTAAGCTTTGTCCCGGATATTTTGAAGGAAACCAGTTTCTAGTCAGTGGAATAAACTAAGGATCAGGATCAGTTATTCTGAAATTTAACTATTTTTCAGTTGGAAAATTGGTCTCCAATATTTCTTGATTCAATCTTATATGGGTGAATAAAGTTTATACCCATCCTCATTCTGTTTTACAGATTATTTTTTCCCATTTCTTTATAGAATGGTGAGAAGTTTGACTTGGTTCTTTGCTTCTTCCATTCCTTTTTTGATCCTTTATAAATTAGCTTATCTCGCTCCTTTCTTTCGTTTCTTGATTCTTTAAATTAAACTGATTCAATTATGCTTCACATTCTTTGTGATTCGTAGAGCAGCTTTATCTTTCTCAAAATAAAAAGAGTAGCTGTATGATATATGGGCAAATAAATTCTGTTTCCTTCGCTTCATTTTTTTTATCAGGGTCAGCACTGCATGTCTATTAGTGGTCCTCTCGCAAATATACAGGTATAAGATTCTAAGGACTCTTAATCTATATGTATGCAGTATCTTTCTACTTATTTGTTTATGACTGTAGCATTGAAATCTATATTATGGGCCATTTTGTAGGCCAGGGTTGGTTTTCTTGTCATTACTTGCCCTGGATATTGCAAGCCATTGGTTCCAGATGTACAGGTATTCATTTATGTTCTCTTACATCTCATCTTTCTTGTGTATGAGGCTATGTAGTCATGACGTATTTAATTATTCTTCATGGAGTGAACTTACTTTGCTTGAAACTTATGGTTCTAGTTAGTTTTCTGAGTTTCCAACTGACTTACCAAACCATGTCAAGTGAACCAGTTGAAAAAATTTCTTGATGCCTGGTGCCACTTAGTGCGTACTAGCTGTATCTTGTTATGACTTACAAAACTTAATGGTCTCATTGACTTGTTGCTTAATTTCTTTACCATGATCAGATGTGGTTCAATCTTTTTGCTTGGATGACCTGGCTTCTAAATCACTTTGTGTTGAGAATTTTGTTGACAGACATAGTGGCCTGTTCTTATAGTTTAGTTTGACTTGGTGATTGCAGCACATTTCTTTCAGGAAAGGCCAGTCATAAAGATGTAAAAGACAGCACGAGTTGGCTCTTTCGGATATACTATGGAAATCGGTTATTCTTGGCTTTTTGCTGTGTGGGATCAGAGGCAATAATTTTCTTCTCTGCTCATATTCTCTCTTTCTTAAGATAAAAAAAAAAAAAAATTCTCTCTTTCTTCTATATCCAAAAGGAAATCCTTAATCTCTGTTAACCCTAATGCAATGTGCTGGCTGCAGGTTCTTTATATTATCTTATTCCTTCTTGCAGAGAACCAATCTGAAGATTTGATAGTTGTATGTGTTCTTTTGCTTGTTTTGTTTTACCTATGTGGATATATGGAAGTTTCCAGACATACTGATTTTTGTTTTGTCCCACATGATAGGTTCTTTTGAGTGCTGTAAAACAGGTTTCACTTGTTTCATTCCTGACTGTTTTAGCTTTTCTTGGGTGGGGAATCAAGCAATTGGTAAATTTCATACAGGTATAATGTTCGTTAACTTTTTCATTTAGAAGTAAATTGTGTCTCAATTTTGCCGCATCTAATAAATGAGAAGTGTTCCTTAACCCTTAACGAGGTCATCACTTGAAAAAGCTATAAATGTGGCCCCTTATATTCAGCAGAGAGTGATTCCTGTTCTTTTGTTTCTCAAGTTTCTTAATTCAGTGCATACTTATCACAGCCAAAGTTCAACTATAATCATGGGAACTTGTATTACCTAGACAGTGTGACATGTCGTATGACTCTAAGAAAATCTGCATGATATGAGTTCTTCCATGACCTTGGAACCACGATACATGTCTTGATGTGGCAACAATTGGAAATGATCAATAGGTTTCACTGTTTAACTTTTTCATGGTCTGGTGACAAGCCATGCTTTATTTTCCAGACGTTTCTCAGTACGTCTTCGTCATAACTGATTGAAAGTCACCTGCATGTGCTCTATTCACTTGTTATGAATGTCATTCCCTATTTAAATTCCGAACCCTTTAGTTGGTTTTTTTTTTTTTTTTTTTTTTTTTTTTTTTCATTCAGTTTGCTTATTGTCTTCTGTAATAGAATCCATATTTGATGTGCTTAACACTTGCTAACTGGAGCTTATTGTTTTTGGTTGCCCTCAGTTGAAAACAGCTGCGGATGTCTGCGTGCTTTATGATTTGAAAAGGGAGAAACCCTAGTACTCAACTTTAAGCGTTGTCAAACATTTTTACAATGTATTTCACTAATTTATCTGACAAGGAACCTTTTTTTTGGCTTCCAATGCTTATCTTGTCTGATTATTTACTCTGGAAATTGTTTATTCTTCTGTAGAAGCACCTAGAGCCAAATGGTTTATTCCATGACAGATCATATGTACCTGTCAAGGGCATCATTCAAGCTTTCCCGTTTCATGAAATGTCCAATGTGAGTCATTTCAGTATTGCAGGGGATTGGAAAATGATAGTTTGATAAATACATTGGAACCCAAGTGAAAAATCAGATTGCAGTTCATGAACGAGAGCTTGGGCCATGCCAGTTAGGTCCATTAGCCTTTTGCATTTGTCTTTGTACATGTTTTTAGTGAGGAATTGTTCAGAGAATGAAAGGTAATACCACTAAACTGACTTCTCATTTTACTTCCCAAATCGTTTCCAGGAAAGAACAAGCAGCAGGGCTTAAAGATAGTGGAGGTCATAGTCCAACTGCCCAATAAAAAGAATAACCTTATGTCCTCTATTGAGGACAAGACACCGCCATTGTTTGTCATTGAGATTTGTAGGAGGAGAGCATCAGGTCACCCATGAAAAGTAAGGGGCGGTAGTGGCTACCAGAAACCAAGTTGCAAAACCTCCCAATCAATAACTGAATATAGTCTTGACATGTAACTGGGTTTGCCAGAGACGTGTTTCATCAGGAAACAACAATGATGACAAGTCATTCATGTGGGTCCTATTTGATAGAACTGATTTTTCTTGTAAGGACCTGCATGAATAAATGGTTTCTTCACAAATAGGACCCAGATATATATGAATGGTGCTGACAGAGACCTGTCTGAGGAAGGAAATGTCAGAGACAGTAAATACAGAGACTGAGCTTGTCTGAAACTTGAAAAGCTTATATCTTTGTTCCTTTCCTGAGGCTGCAGAGAAACCATTGCTGAACCCTGATGCTCTTTTCTTCATAACCAGATCAACCTTCACCTGTGTTGTACTGCACCATC
Organism: Aristolochia fimbriata; assembly: GCA_019845555.1. Lineage (NCBI taxonomy): Eukaryota > Viridiplantae > Streptophyta > Magnoliopsida > Piperales > Aristolochiaceae > Aristolochia > Aristolochia fimbriata. Next base: position 20,109,519 of record CM034084.1, on the reverse strand, counting down.
ATGGGAAAAAAATGAGGCGGACGGACATGACATTCAGAATTCAATGTTCCAGGCTGATATTGACTCACTCATATCAAACCTGATGCAATTTGGCAGCCAAACTGCTTGATTGAGCACAGCTTGGCTTCAAGTGGGAAATAAGACAAAAATGAACCAAGTCCTCCTGTTCAAGAGAATTTAAGGCATGTTTTCTTTTCCTTTTATAACATAAAAAAGATGGAGAAATAGCAGTCTAAAGATGGATGATATGTGGAGAGGTGAACAATAACGACGGAAAAAATGGGATGAAAATTATACTTAATCAAATGTTTCTCTTTTAGGAATATGCTGCCCCTATAATTGAGTCCTCTGGTTGCTTGTTCATGATAGTGATCTAATGCATATCTTGAAAATCAGGTTGGGTTAGACGGATTTGGTGTGATTATCTTGAATATTGATGAAGTCAAATCTGGTCCAACCAAGTTATGATCATGGGTCACACTCGAGACTGGTGCATTTGCACAGCTAGTAGCAACACTAATAAGCATTGCTTACCTACCAATTGGGTTTGTACTAGGTTTTTGTTTTTTTAACTTATCGCGTGCCTACTTCGTGTGTAGGAGTCTCCCTTTTCGTTAGGGGTGTAAACGGGTAATAATCGAAACGGGTAAGGGTTATTCCGTTACCCATTTTTTATTACCCAACCTGTGTTTTGTCACCCGTTTCACCCAACTAAAAATTAGACACTCCGTCACCTGAATTTCTTACCTGATTACCCGTGGGTAATTGGGTAATTGGGTAAATAAATGGATAATAATATTTTAATAAATTTAATTATCTAACCCTTATAAATAAATAAAAAAAATACAAAAAGAATTAAAATCATATGAAAATTACATCCAAATTCTTAAATTTATCTAAAAACAACTCAAACAAATGTACAACACACACATACCATTACGCAGCCTTTGTTGGGGCCATGCCTCACACTCCAATCGACCTCTCTGAGTTCCTCGCTTCTTTGAGACCGAGTTAATTCCCGAGTCAACTCCGGACCAAACTTCTTGTGGAAAGACATCTAAACAAAAATTTGTAAGAAAAATACATAGAGAATATTCTACAACTCCACTTTACTAAGTGAAAACGATGCAAACTCATAAACAATCCAAAAGCAACACACAAACCGACAACCTTCTGAAAAACCCAAAGTCCAAGTTTTCGAGCAAAGACTGCAAAGCAACCAAGTAAGAATGTTGGAAAGAACTTTTCTTCATAAATATCATACTTGGACTTTAATTGGATGAGTTTAGAAATTAAAGCAGGTGATATCTTAGTGTTGTCAGCCATGCTTTTTCATAATCCCGGTCTCATTTATAATCCGTCAACCTCTTGAGAGTTGCTTTAAGTGAATGATAGCTCATTAATGATGATTATGCTTTTACTAATCTCCATCCAATGAAGTAGTAACTCTGCAGTGAGTGAAGAAGACTTTGGTGATAATTGACACAAGGATACAAACATTTTGAATGGTTAGTCGTCTTGGATGATGTCGGACTCGATCTTTAACATGATATTAGAAATAATTTGTGGGGTCTATGCAGTGACACCAAATTTGTTTGTGGGTGCTTTGATGTGAGACCCCATTATTGAAATGCTGTTTGGAGTTTAGTCTCTTCTCCGGCTAGCTATATTATATGTAAGCATGAGCCCGAGGGGGAGTACTGAGTACAGAGGAGTCCTACATTAACGTATGCTTATAATATTAACCTAAATCAGCTAATATAGTGTGTCAGATAGAGTGAAGCTAGCTCTTATATGTATTAGTTGATGTTTGACATGTATAAACAACTATGGTATTTCTTTTTAGGGGTACATTGACTAAATCTTATAAATGGCCTTATAGTTATATGTATGGAACAAGTATATATCATGATACAGACAACCATGAAAGAAAATGATGTATAAAGATTTTATTATAAACTCTACTACATATATTTTATGCTTAAAAAATATCAATATTCCTCATCACTCAAAAAGAGTTATTTGGAGGGGTCAACTTCTAATTGGCATGGTTTGAGCCACTACCCAGGAAGATGATGCAAATGAGTGATGTGGACGCAAATTTTAGCTTTCACATGAGAGTTCGGAACCGCTGGCCAAAATGTAGCGTGACCAAAGCGAATCACGGGTCGCCCCCCAAGCCCCGCACGGGCAGTTCCGTGTCTGGGCGCCCCGTGATTCGCTTTGGCCACGCTGCATTTTGGCCAGCGGATCCGGGCTCTTCACATGAGCCCTAATGTGGAAGCATCGTACTATATATATAGTCTTCTAGTCTACTTCAGTATTGCCAGGAGTACTCGTAAAAAATAATATTCAGATTTTTTTTTTTTTTTAATTAAAGACGAACCGGGTCATCAATTCAATGAAATTTTAAGATGAATGGCTTCACTAACCTCTATAATTAAAACACCTACAAAAGAAACACCTCTTGTCTTTCTTCTCAAAATTTTCTTCCCAACTAGGTTAATTTAATGAAAATTTTCTAGTAAAGGACAAAAGTCCACAAATTATCTTGTAACACTAAGAGTGATAGGGAGGACCAAGTGGATCGCTTGTGGAGCACTTAAAAGGTGCCAATGTCAGCAATTCCTCTCCAAAAATATATAAGATGAAATATTTATATTGATAAAAGCTTAACTTATGCAAACCAATGCTTGTCCACTTGTCATTGTGGATTAGGGGGAGTAAAAGAGAGAAAGAGAGAAAGAGAGAAGGAGAGAAGGAGAGAAGGGAGAGAAGGAGAGAGAGAGAGAGAGAGAGAGAGAGAGAGAGAGAGAGAGAGCAAATGAATGAGAGAGAGAGAGAGAGAGAGCAAATGAATGAGAGAGAGGTAAAGAGATGGAAAGCTAGAGGGAGAGAGAGAGGTAAAGAGATGGAAAGCTAGAGGGAGAGAGGTAAAGAGATGGAAAGCTAGAGGGAGAGAGGTAAAGAGATAGAAAGCTAGAGGGAGAGAGGGAGAGAGGTAAAGAGATAGAAAGCTAGAGGGAGAGAGGTAAAGAGATGGAAAGCTAGAGAGAGAGACACAGAGAGGTAGAGAGAGACACAGAGAGGGAGAGAGAGAGGGGTAAAGAGAGTGAAAGCTAGAGAGAGGTCACAATGCTAAACATGTCGTCTTCGATTTTGGACAAAAAGACAGAGATCACAATTTTGATTCTTGTCTAGCCTTTTCCACCACAAATGCACTCAAGCCAACACGAATGCAAAATTGTGTGATTTGTCACACCCAAGCAGCTTTTACTGATTAGGGTTTAAACCAAAGCCACCATTTTATCTCAAAAAATAGGGGGAGGAGAGAGAGAGAGAGAGATCTAGAGAGAGAGAGAGAGAAAGAGTCAAAGCCTCCACTCACCATGGTGTGCTAAATAACTCTCCTTGAACACCCCCACTCATTGTTAAAATGCTACAGAAAGGAGTAACAGTGGATCTCAACTTGTTCAAAGCAACAATCGTACTAACGGTACCAAACTTATGACTTTAATTTTGTCCCATGCTAAGATGTGGCTTAATAAGTACTAAGAGAGTCAAATTTAAGTTGCCCACTTTGAGTTGCCTTCATTTGTTTCACTCATGTACCACCTCAATGTCACCAAGTTACATAAATATACTATTATATATTTTTATTACACCTAATTTTTGCAAAAAAAAGGGTCGATAATAATATCTTCAATATAATTCTCTACCAAAAAACTCATGTTAATGAATTAAGGTTATCTTTAGTCAATATGTAATTAATTTATCATAAACATTTGGGGTCTAAGGAATTGAACCCATTCAATGGACTTGGGTTGGTCAATAATTTCGGTAAAAACCATCCATACTAACTAAGCTAGCTGATTTTCATGAACTTAAAACAATCTGATTAATTATCATGTTTCAAATATATAGAACACTTTTTAATATTTTGGGAAGAAATAAAATCTCCGTTAGCCACATGTCAATTTCTGGTTGGCTCAATAGGGTGTTTACCAGCAACATGAGGCTCAGGGTCCCTGCCACTTTTGTACCGACACTTGGCACGTCTTGGTAACATTGGACACCGTGGGACACTCAATCTCAGCAATCGACGGCTTATGTTGAAAATCTGATATTCTCCAGCGAGAGACAACATGGAATTCTGTGAGGAATATCCGCATTCGATCAACACGGAACTCCAAGCAAAAGCTGCGCACGGTGCGCGATTCACTACCCGTTTATTTAAGTCCAAAAGCGAGTAATTTTATAACTTAGGCTGGAAGCTGGAGGGAGGAAAAAAAAAAAAAATGGTGGGTTTCTTCTTGTCTTGAGCCCATTCGTCACTGTTCGTGAAGTCGCCTCTTTCGTTTGCATTCCCTCTCCGAATTGAAAACGAGTCGCTGTCTCCACCCAACTTTATCCGTTTCCCCGCTTTTAAACTCCCTCGAATCTTCGTTCCCAAAATATTATGCCGTGATCGGATGCTTCTGTTTTGTGGGTTCTGCCTTTTTCTGCGATTTTGCGATGGTAATGCATTTGGGAAGCGCTTGTCGATATACTGGGTATTTGATGCATATTGCGGACGCTTTGAAATTGGAAAGTATTTTGGCGTTTCGGAACAGAATGATCGACAGTAAAAGAGACAGAAGAAGACGACACGAGAAAGGAAGAACAAGGGAAAACAGAGAAGAAAGAAAACCCTGAATTTTTTTTTGTTTTTACATAGTGCGGTTCGTTTTGGGCAAAACCGCGAGAAGATTTTCCAAACCTCGAACTCAATTTTTTTTTTTTTTTTTTTTTTTTTTTTTTGGAAAAGCCACGAAGAACAGCTCGAGGTTGTGATACGATAAAACCGAACCCTCTGTTTTCTTGTCCCCTTCTGTACCCCAAATTTTAAGCGTAATACTATACAAAAAGAAAGAGAAGAAAGAGAAGAGAAAGCAATGGCGTTTCCGTTCTCTAATTTTCCCTTTTTTTGTTTCTTTTCCCGCTCCGGTGGGACGGACGATTTAATGATCATGGTCCCCGTTATTTATCTGATATAGTTATGCGATTTAATGAGGGTTTTGTTGGTTCAGGGACGCCCAGTGCTGGAGCCGCCGGAAGAGAAGAAACCGGCGAATATCCTGGAGCCTCCGCCGGAGTTCCTGGGACTCGGTCCGCAGCCGGCCGTTCTCCCGCCGCAGGAGGTCGTTGTGTTGCAACACCACGTCCAGCCGGCCCGCCATCTCCCGGTTCTCGAACCGGAGCCGGTTCGACAGGCCCCGCAGGTCCTCCATATGCTTCTGTTTCCGCTTCCGAGACCGCCGCGCCGACTCCCGGTTCGATATCATCCGTCTCCGCTTCCGCTCGTCCATCGCGGACCGGGTCGTCATCCCCTCCGAACCCGAGTTGGAACCGGCCGGCCCGTCCTCCGTCAGTATGGAGACGTCCATGGACAGCAGCGCTTCCGCGCTTTCCCAGAAACCGCCGTCGAATACCGGCAGCGGTATTCCGACGAGACCTTCCGTCGACATCATGACCGGAAAACCACCTATGTGAGAAATCTAGGGCGAGGAGGGAGGGAGGAGAGGGAAAGGGAAGAGTAGCGTGGTGGGAGCTCGGTATTTATGCGCGGAGCAAAGCCTAACCGCGGGACCCACCCCCCAAAAAAAACATCCTGACGTGGCCCCGGACCGTATCCCTACGGTACCCACGCCGTATCCCTACTCCCTATACTTTTGAGTCAGGTGGCACTAACATGGGCCCAGGGCCTCCTCCCGCTTTTGCGGTGGGGCCCTGACTCCCCTCCGATTAGCTTAATTACGAAGGAATAAAGTGTGGACCAAGCAAACTCCCCCTCCACGTGTCACCATCCCGAGCGCGAACCCAAATCACGTGAGATCGATCCGTCCGGCACGTTCAAACGGTGCCGCGACCCGACCCGGCCTTGTGCGGTTAACACTAATCCAGCTCCTAATTGACCGAAGAGTGAAGCGTACGTGCGTCACTCTACTTTTTAACGATATTAAACTAACCGCAATTAGGCGCATAAAATATAGCACCCCATGACGTTACCGCGATGGTGAAAGATGGGGATGTCCCATCCGCCATCCACCATCTCCGCCGTCCACTTGTCGCGCAACGGTGGTCCAGTCCTTTGGGACCCACTTGGCTACGTCACATCGCGATCCTCGGAGATCCGTGGATCTTTCGTCGGCCACGTGTAGGGTTCGGATAGCGCGGGAGTTATTGACGGGATGGCGACAAAGGAAGGGTGGGGTCCGCGGGGTAGGGGTCGGATTTATTATTTGAGAGCACGTAACATGGTGGGAGTTCAAACTCTGGTGAGATTTTTTATTAAGGGAGTTTAATAATGAGGAATGATTGTTAATGGTCTGAACGTGTTCGGGGCATTGAAGTAATTAGCACGGAAAAGGGGCCCATGGCTAACGTGCGCCTCGTGAGCTCGGTACGTTCTGGATTCCGATTCGCGGAGGAGCGCGGAGAATAGGGAAGATGGGACTGAGAGGGATCAGATCTGCGATTCCGAGATTCCAAACTGGTCGAGACACAAATGTGAGTCAGCCGAGTCCAGGTCGAGTGAAGCAGCTGAGTCTGGCTCACACGTGGGTCTGTCTGTCGATGAAAGAAAAAGCCTAGTAAGGGGCCAGAAAGCCTGACCACTGTCTTATTGAAATGCGTCACGTGTCTAACGTGTCGGACTCAGAAATGGGACCCACTGACCAGTTTGTGTCGACCCGGTTCGGGGTCGCAGCTGACCCAGTGTGTTTTTGGGTCTGATTCGTACTGTACCAGGCGAGTGGAAATAGGCCAGATTCACACTACAAGGCCATCTTGGACCAGCGAGCCCGGTCCATGAAGCTGGATAACTCAACTCTCCAGGGTTCTGGTGGGGTCCAAGGCGAACCCAGAAGGGCCCACGGCGAACTCAGAAGGGCCCACGGCGAACCAAGAACTCGTAACTCGTAACTCGTAACTCGGGAAGAAAGAAAAAACGCTCGAAAAGCCGTCGTCTTCAACCTTTGCCGCTCTGGTTTTCTTTAAAATATCTCTGGTCTGAAGTAGCAGGGACGTCTCTCACGTAACTCACTTTCTGGGGAGAGAGAGAGAAAGAACAGGGACTTGGCATCGAAGCGACTGCCTAATCTGCTTTTTCCAGCTCTTTATCCGAAGTTGCTCCTCTTTCTTTAACTCCTCATGTCTCGTCCCAACTTTTTCTTCCGCCTTCTTTTGAACGTGGGTGGCTGCCCATGAAACACAGCGGCTCTTTCTTTCTCTTTCCCTGTCGCCATGAATACAATATTGCCTTTTTCCTTCCCAGGAATCTCGCTCGCTCGCTCGCTCTGTACTCCCTACCCCAGCCCTCCCCTGTTTCGCTACCGTGGGCGGCTTCGTCTCTTGATTCGAGTAGTAGCCCCTTCCAGAAACGGAAATTCCTTACTACTGCTATGTTTTGGATCTATCCAGAACCTCGCCGACTCCACTGTTGCAACAAAAGCAATCACCCCAGTTTCTTAGATAAATTTATCCGTTGGAACATGGGAACGATTAAAGCCCCATCTTTTCTCTTTGTTTAATCGCTTAAAGGCGGCTAATTCGCCAAAGGTAGATGCATCAGCCTCTCGCTTTCTTTTACCCTGTAAGGAGAGTGCAGATAGCAGCCTCTTTTCGGATTTCACCCATCAAAAACTACCCACTTCCGTCACCGTCACCCTCTCTTCCTCCTTTTTGACGATCCCATCTTTTTCTTTTCCCCACACTAGTGCAGCATTTCATCGAACCGGCTCCATTCCTTTAAAGAACGTCGTTTATGGTACCGCTCCAGAAGCAGAGGTAAAGAACCGGTCGAGTTCCATAAAAAAACCCAAATACCCAGAATCATCTATAATGTTTCTATCGTCTCTGCTTTTTCCAAGCAGAATCTCCAGTAGGGCCTCCCCGGCTGCAACCCAAATCTAGTGAAGGAACAAGTGGCAGGGGACGGCAGTAAAGACATGGTTAAATGCGGAAAGATAAAATAACCAGAGAGATCTTGAAGTGGGTCCTGCGCATCACATGCAAAGCTGGGAACTGGGTGTGGCTGAAGGGAGTGAGAGGTTACTTCATGCACTGCACATGGACTCTTGCTGTTAACTGGGTAATACAGAATCAAGCTCTGTTTTGCTCCCAAATTCTGCTACTTTCAGGGATGGGATCATGGGGGTGTTGGAACTTGGAATGGCTGAATGGTCTGCCCAGTTCTGGGACTTTCGGCAGGGTTAAATGACTTTTTGGAGGCTTGGAGAGGTAAATGACAGCAAAATGGGTTGGTGAGCCCTGTCTTTTGTTTTTCTTCTTCCTTTTGCTGCTTCCTGCTTTTTGAGAATTAAGAAGTTAGATTTAGTGACAGCATCTACGGACTGTTGTTGAAACAGTTGATTCCCAACTCCCAACCATACAATATTTTTATATGCTGCAAAGTTGGATTACTCGGCTGAGGAATTGAGCAGAAGAAGAGAATCTGGATGGTATGGTGGACGACAGGAGGGGATGGCTTGCATGGACTGATGAGTTGATACCATATTCATTATGGGGCAGGGGTAGGGTTTTTTGTAACACCCACTTTACTTGGATACTGTCTGTGCTTTTTTTTTTTTAATTAGTCTAGGGATTGGAATAAGATAGCCCCCCCATCTACATATGAATAAAGGGTGTCTCTGCCTTTAATTAAAAGAAAGTAAAGGGGAAGGGATAGATCCTCTTAAGTTGAAAGGGAAATTCCAGGTGTAAATTATACACCCATACACATTTGGAGTGGACTAAGATTTGACTAAGATTTCAACTTGGTAACTATTAATGGTGAAGAGTTGAAAACATTTAGAAACAGATTTGCTTCTGAAATCTGAGTGAAGAATAAGAAGCTCCCAGTTCATGACTTCCACTCAATTGTCATGAACATTCAAAGATTATCTCTGTCTATACATTCATGGCTTCCACTCACACATTGTCATGAACGTTCAAAGATTATCTCTGTCTATACATTCATGGCTTCCACTCACTCATTGTCATGAACATTCAAAGATTATCTCTGTATATACAATGGAAGAGACCTCCACCCCCTCTTTTCTGCCTGTGTTCCATTCTGATCCATCAAAAATGGCTAACCAGTTATTTTACAAAAGTCTGCTTTTAACTTGAATAGAAGATCAGGTCTGGTTGAACCCACATTAAAGTTTAAACAACTTGATCTTACACAGGGTTTACAGCTACTTTAGAATATAAATTCAAGGAGAAAACAAACAGCTAGTCAACAAGAGCACAAGAAAGTTTTAGGGTCTAGATACCATTAAAAACCATTAACAAACCTCTAGGATGTTTCAAATTTCATTGTGAAGAAAGGCAAGATTCTTCACCAAACATATGAAAGATACAACTAGAAACGGATGTAATTAATTAAACAAAAAGATAACATGGCAAATGGGGATTCAAGATTGGAAAAAAAAAAAAATGTGAATTTCTTCATTCATATGGATTGCAATATGTGACAGTTACAATAACTCAAGTCTATAAACTCCAAATAATGTTTAATTTCTTGCCTTTCCGCCAAAACTGTGAAATAAACACAAAAAAAAATAAAAAAAAATAAAAATAATAAAAATAAAAAATAAAAACCCCTTTGGAACATGGTGCAATGCTCAGCTATTAAGATGCTTTATCTATCGAGTTCTCTGAAGAGGAGGAACCTTGACTTGAGGTGCTTTTTGCCAATGACTCCTCTGCTTCCACCAACTTGCGAAGCCTCTGTTGCATCACTCGGACTCTGTCCTCTGTTTTCCGCAACTTCCGCCATCGGTACGTCGTGTACAAAAATGTACGAAGCCCATACGTAGGGGTACGTCTCTGCGTGCTCCTTAGTTTTTCGCCATTGATCCTCGATCTTCTCCGTCCAGCTCATTGGCTGTTTGGGCTCCTCGCCATTCAGCTCCATTTTCAGTTTCCTTTTCTAATGTTGTTCCAGCCACTGGAGAAGATTGTGGAAATGGATGCTAGTGCACTAAGGGGCACTCTCGCCCACAAGTAATAAATCGAACGCAAAGAGCCATTTTTGCTCCTTCAGAGCTTCCTTCTGAATTGTTAGACACTTTCAGAACTCGCGATCGACGGCAAGAGAGTAGGGACACTAGGGTTTTGCATCCACCAGTCATTACTCGTTCATGAATCATGATTCTTAGTGCAGAATGTCAAGTTCTTTTTAGTCGGACAAGTGCGTTCGATTATGCAATTCATATTATAATATAATTACAGACTGAAGTGGGATTAAGCATACCGCGAACATACACATTTATAGTAGTTCACAACCCAAATTTGGGTCACTTATCTTCTCTCTAGTCATTTGTGGTTTGGTGGTAATTCATTATGATCAATTGTCATAACAAATCTGCATCAAATAACCAAAAATATTTTTTGATCGGGACCCAGAAGGGTTATGTTAGGTGGGTTTAAGGATATGTAGGTGTTTGATTTAGCCCTGTTAAGAGTTTGATTTAGCCCTGTTAAGAGTTTGATTTAACATATGTTAATGATTTCAAATGCTATTCTGGACGCCACGGTGGGAGGTCAGGAAGAGAAGTCTGAGACTGAGATGGATGCTGAGCCTCTTGGCCACAATTAGAACTCAAAACATGGTGTAAATGTGTCATGGATGTAACGTTTGCTTTTATTAAACCTGATGGGTTTTATCTGGAAGAAGCCCTAGCAGAGCAACGCAGCAAAAAAAAAAAAAAAAAAAAAAAAACTCCTGTTGGACCTTCCTTCTGTTGTTGACGTCGGTCTAGTGTAACTGTGTAATGGCAGTACAGACATGCTTAAATGCCCAAAGAGAATTTCGGCAATAATCTAAATGTCCCAATTGATAGATGGTTGGGGTCAACTCATAATTGGGAGCAGAACAAAAACTTGATTAAATGAATAAACTTTTTAGCCATTTCAAGAAAAAATTACAAAAAAATAAAAAGAACTAAAAACAAACTTCTCCTTGTGTAATACATGTACAAACTGTTGCCAATACATTACCAATATTCAGAGCTCTCTGTAGATTCAAACCTATTTCTGACGCTAGCGAGGTATGATGTTCACAAACTTATCGGTGGAGTTTTCTGTACAAATAAGCAAACAACGCTCGTTAGCATCCTCGGAGCGAAAATCACAGAAGCATTTCACGTGTATAAGGAAAGCTCCGAACTTGAATTAATCAAAAGAAGATTCTTATAGTTTCATATGAGCATACTACATGTGCTAGATAAAGCTAATTGCGTAGTCAATAAATGAATCACTGGAAAAATAATACGAAAATCAATAATTTGATGGAAATGAATCATGAAATGCTTGCAGTGCAACCAAAAAAAGAATGGAATGTTAAGGGAAATGGATGACTGGAGAAGAAAAGATCGTTCACAATCACAGATTATCAGTAACAGACTGATAGCCATTAACTTTTTTAAAGAACTTACCTTGAACAACAAATCATGCGCAATTTGTTCCCACGGCAATGATATGGACATTAAGCAGCATTTTAAAGGCAAAAGTTCATCATCTGATCTTCTGGTGGCAGCATAAGCATGTCTAGCGGCCACAGACGCAGCAGAAGCTGCTTTACGGACAAACGTACCAAGACCAATTCCAAATCCTTTTGGCGATGATTGAGTAGGGGAAGATGGGCCTGAACCGAGGCTTTGATCTGCATCAAACATTCGGTCCAATGAGGCAATAAATAAAGCTTTGAGAAGCGAGTTAACCAAATCCCACAAGAAGTTGACAGACCTACAACACCAGAAACAGCAACCTCAACTTCACCACGTCCACCAGGACCTCTCATGATAAGCCTGTCAGTCTTAGAAGGATAATAACTGGCAGACAGAAGGCTCCCTAATCTTGACCTACCAGCTACAAGTAAAAAGACAGAAAAAAAACGTAACTTGGACAATGTACATGGACTTCATAAATCTCACTCTTGAGAGTGAATACCAGTGAAAATATTTCTCTGATAGAATAAGATACCAACAGAAACAATCTAATTAAAATATACCATCATATGCCTCTCGGACCATTTTATAGCTAACAAATCCTGAGAAAAGTGTCAGCTGCAACAGCAAGCGGAAGAGTGTCATAAATCCATATCTTACCCCAGGTAGAAAAAATAAACTGTTTAACAGAATTAGCGGATGGGGATAGAGCCATCGTACTCCTACGATGCCAAAAAATCCCAATCAAGGGACCATGTGAGAGTACAGCCTCAGCCAGTGGCACTCCGAAGTCAAGGAAATTGCTTTTTTGCAAATGTTATCTAGAGAAAGTCTGACAGAATACAACGAGAAATAAAAACCTCATTAAATTGCAGTCCCTCTGAGTCCGATGTACTCAGCTCATGGTCAGAAGGAAATGCTGCTCCACCATGAGCATTGAGAAGTACACAGTAGCAATGATCTTGATCAGTCAGAACCTGTAAGTATGGAAAAGTTGTTGAAGCATAAATCAAGGCAGTGACGTACAAAAAATAAGTCCAAGTGTAATTCAGAAAGCAAGACTCTTATTATTACAATTATCCAAATACAGACTGATCTACTAGGATAAAAAAGGTTTGTCTGTAATTAATGCTACAATACGTATATAAACCATGACTGTGCAACTCAGACTTGGGAACCAACTTGCATCCCTGAGAACCTGAGTTGCATTGGCGGCGTCAAGTCATGTCGAATACAGACTGACGAGGTGAGTCTAAGCGTAACTAGACCTGTAAAATGAAAATCGGAGTCGTACAAGTATAAGAGGAACCTGAGAGAGAGTAGCCCAGCTGGCCCAATTAATTAGTTCGAGGCACAAAAACTAAAAAAAAAAGTAGTTGGACCTGTTTCTCTACCCTATTTGAGTGTGTACGAGAGATCAACTGAGAGACACCAAATGAAAAGACCAGTCTTTCTACCTGGAAGTGGAGTTTCCTCTCTGTCCGAAACAATAGGACAATAGGAAGGAAGAGGCATAGACACCACCAGCCGCCTGACACACCTGCCCACCCCCTCCTCTAACGTGTTTGCTATCTCTGATCTTTACTTGACATATATTATTTTTTCTTTACACAATAGATGATGGTATACTCTTCTTCATATTCCTAAGTTGTTGATATATATGATGACAAAGCCCAAAAAGAATTTTCAAGCATCATAATTGATTATTTATCTTATCTAATCAATGTTTGGTGCATCAATCAAGAAAACAAATCACAGAAACAAAAAAGGAAACCTCTCAATAGATCTTTTTCAAGGGCCCGTTAATTTGCAGTAAAACAAATCACATACAGAAAAACCCAAATAATTTGACTGAATAGGAGGGGAGGAATTGTTTGCAAGAATGCTTCAGAGGGTCTATCGCCAAATCATCCCAATTAGTGGAGCCCTTTTTCTAAAGCTTTCAAACATATTTATGCAGATCAGGTCTCCTCAGAGGAGGAATTGTTCGCATGAATGCTTGAGAGGGTCTATCGCCAAATCATCCCAATTAGTGGAGGCTTCTAAAGCTTTCAAATATATTTATGCAGACAGGTCTCCACAGTCAGTGTTAATAATAAAATTGAATTTCTTAATCTTTTCTAACAATCTCATCAAAATAAATATCTGAGACAATTAACACAATATGTCAGAAGTTTAACGAAAAGTGAGCAGAAAAAATTGCTGGTAACAAGTCCATGTCAGTCTAAGTCCGGCTAATAATATCAAAAGAAATAAGGACTAACTCAAGGGTAAGTGTTGTAGACTCAACTGCTTTTAAGGATAAGCAAGACATGTCACAAACAATTCGTACACGGAAGGAATTGATAAATTATAATATGAAAAGAGTATTTCCAGTAGTTAAAGCCCTTACCACTGCATCAAAGGTGGAATCAAAATCATCAATTGCAAAACATATATCTGGGTAGGCAGGGTGTGTTTCAATTTCCTGAAAAGCAAATTATGTCAATCTTTAGAAATTATATATATATAAATAAAAAAACAAAATTAGATGAACTGCATTTGAAAGAACATAGAAGTATATAAAAAGGAACTGACCTTCTTAGAGTCCAACTGGAAATCCACACGACTCGGAGAAGCATAAACAGTCTTTACAACCTGTAGTGATAAAAATCTACAGCTTGTTTAAAAGATTATACCAATCACCTAAAACAGCTTAGCTTATGAAAGACGAAATGCCAACTAAACACTCCACAAGATACCCTAAACTTCCATCATACTAGAATAAAAGTAGCTTGCTAAACTACCTTATAAATGCTGGATAATGGTGTCTCTGATCCATTCTGACGTCTCTGAAGAGCCTGCCGACTAAAAACATCCATAGAAATTGCGAAGTGAATTATCAGATATACAGTTGATTGTGCAGACTGCAGCACTTTCAGTGACCAAAAACTGCTTGTAGTATTTGCATAGTATAATAACAAAGAAAGCAATTTAATAAGTTTTAGGAAAATTTCATGGTTCCAAAAACACCAGATTCTATAAGGAGCAAGATTGTAGATTGATCTTCGTCACAGTGCCTCATAGGGAGAGGAGACTGAGTGCGCCAAGGAAAAGGGAGTAAAACCCATTCACAAGCAGGCAAGTTTGCTGGACCGGTTTTCCATGAAGCAAACTTTGAAGCTTGTCCGTCACCGATGAAGTCTACCCCACACTCAAGCTTCCCTACAGCTCCTCTGGATAACGAGGAATATAACTAGAAATTGTGTTTTTTCTTTGCCTTACGTAACTTCTTTACTGTATTATTGATTTCTAGGATATTAAGCTGGTCATGAATATTTCTGTTGAATGCACACCTGTGTGCATATCCTCCTTTTAGTAATACAGAGTAATGGCCTAGAAGAAACAAATGAAATGACTCCACTTTCATTTACTGAATACCCTTTGGGTTATTCCAGTCAAACTTCACAGCACCAATAAGATATACTTCTTTTGAAAATGCAATTTAGTATCTTGCAAAAAATTCTAATTTACAATTGAGATCAAACTGTTAAAGGACTAACTATGAAAACTGAACAAAATGAAACAGATGAGCCATGTTATGAAAAAAGAAAAATGCTGGACAGAAATGGCACCTGCAAATTGCAACTGTCACAGTAAATGAAGTATGTGCAATCAGATTGAGGTAAAATGATCGTCCCCAATCTACATCAATAGGTTCTTCACCAAGGACTGTATCCAGCTGGTACACATGAAAAGAGTTGCCATGTTAAGCTGATAATCATTTTGATCATTGAGTAACATCCAAAAAGATTAAATTCTCTCAACCTATCTGGGTTGAGTCCCGATTCCAATTGATAAACCTTTTCTTTCATTTAAGAACTTGAGAGTCTTTACCATGACTGAATATCTATTGAAACTAGAGAAGTGTATAATTAATTCAAAAAAGAGCAGCATATTAAAAATCCACCAGTCATTAATTAACTTGAATATGCTTCATATTCAAATAGGATTGTAACTGTTACATTTCCTTTATAAAATTTTTAAAAGAAAAGCTTTTTTGTTGGATCTTTTATTCATCCACTAAAATTGGCAGACAATGACAAAACACACAAGTGATAATAAATTTCTTCAGCAGTATTGAGTCAATTTTTTTTTTTTTTTTTTTTTTTTTTTGAACTAGTGAACTTCATTCCCCACCTAATGTCCCCTAGGAGACTCAAACTCGAGACCACATATCTACCCACATGAGACCACCTGAGATATTGCTCAGGGCTCAAAAGGGATGATGAAAAAGAAGATCAACATGTAGTATAGACATAAAAATGAAATTATTAAATTTTAGGGGTGAAAGGGTTTTTAGAACAAAAGGAACTTTCAGGATGTGATCTACCCATACTTAATGCAGAAGGAGCCACTGACATCTCATGTTGCTAAACCAAAACTGTTGAAGGTTTTTATCAAAGACTGGAAGAAAAAACATTTATCCTGGTACAAATAAGAAAAAGAACAATTCATGTTTCCTCTTTACCTTAGGTGCCCACCTGCGAACAAAATAAGGAGGAGATCTACCCATACTGTCGTTGAAACCAATTCCATGCAACTTCTGGAACATTGTAATTAAATGCCAATAAGAACTCTGAAGGTTCCTCTATTTAGCAGAAGATGACAAGATAATTTAACGATGGGTGAACTTATAGAAGCAAGATGAGCAAACAGTCAGTATCAATTATAAAGAAAAAATAACAACCAGAATGAAGATATGATCATCCACCAGGTTAGAACAGGAATGAAAGAGTCTCTTTTCTATAAGCAATAGAGACTGAATGCCAAATAATTTTGGTTAGTAGGAGGAAAGGTACTAAACACAGCAAGTCCTAGTTAAGTAACAATTTGACAGTGAAGGTGTTCAACAAGAAAGGAAGGATCTTCGCTTGGAAAGGGAGCATCTAAATACCGAATTTTACATCATAAAGATGCAGATGAACTAAATGCTATACCATGCTTTTGACAAAAAAAATGAGATCATCATCTTGGCGTCCCCTTGACGGCTTTCCACGAATGAAGTACAAATCCAACATGTCATGCCAAAATTGTGAATCCATTTCAACATCTGAGACATCTTCCTCATCAAATGTTACTGAACTCAACATGGTGGAATGCTTCCGCACCATGCTCAATAGTTCATGCCTGTTCAAAAGAAGCGATGCCACATAAAGGCACCAAGTTAAATGATTTCATTTCAATAAAATGGCTATCTGATGTATATTAATCATGCATAAAACAGTCATTACGGAGCTCGTATCTTGTATTTTTTGCAAACGATTCCTCAATCCTGTACGAGAGTAGGAGGATGATGAAGCGAGCTGGTGTTCAATTACGAAAGAGAACTAATTTGAGGGGAACTGAGGTAATTGCGCACTTCTATGTCAAGAGAGGATTACCAATTCATCAACTTGAACAGACGTTAGCATTATTGCATAAAAGGAAGAAATTTTCTGCAACTTCCTTGAAATTTTTTTGTTCCATCACAGAAACAACAAAGCTAGTTCTCAGTTCTATCAGTATAAAGTGTTAAGTATATAGCTAGTTTCAAAAAATTGAGACTACCTAGTCAGGATCATAATACAATAGCATACTGCACAATGATTCAAAAAACTTCAGCCACCGAGAAATTCCAATTTTAAGCCATTTCACTACAATTATATCGACACGGAAGATTCTAATTTTCGACCACGACAATCAATGCGTTAACGACAAAGGAAAAAAAAAAAAAAAAAGAGGAAGAAAGAATCAACAGACAAACACAGAGTCATTTACATAGAAGGCGTGTCCTCAGCCAATCCGGATGAATCCGTTCCTCCTCCATTTCCGACCATTATTCCCCTCACTCCCCTTCGATTTCCGTCTTATCCCCGGATCTTATCCTGATCGCAAAGAAAATTTTGATTTCCGATCGAGGAATCGCCGGTGACTGAATCTGCAATCACAAGCCTTGAATGTAACGACGCTCTAGTTTTCACGTAATCTGGATGCCAATCAATGCTACTGCCGTGCACCACCTCTGAGTTCGTGCAGAGTCTGAAGACAACTCTCCCCTTAGCCGGCTCGCCGTTTTCTACCCTCTCGCGGTTATGTTATGCCGCGTGTCTCACACGATTTACTTCTACGCGCCTACGCGGCTTTTCCCGGGGTTTTAACTGTTTACTTCAAATATCAATAACAGAGACGACGAAATTGGGCTTAATTGGGCTTACCCATATAAATAGAAGGTTTACGTGTGATTCAATTGAACATGTCCAATGCACATGGATATGGCAATATGGGCCATGCATGAACATGGCCGTCTGTCATGCGTGCACATCCAACCACATGGTCGGCCCACATGACAAAGGATGCACACAAGGCATGGGCCATATACACAATTAGGGGTGGGCACGGGTCGGGTTTGAGTCAGATTTCTGAAAACCCGAACCCAAACCCGACCTGAACTACGATTTTACAAACCCAAACCTGACTTGACCCGCGGTTGGGTTTTGGCAAAACCTAAACACTACCCGAAAAACCTGAATTTTTTATACATATTTTTTATATAAATCAAGAAAAAATATACAAAAAAATTTAAAATAAAAACCCACAGGTCAGGTTTGGGTAAACCCGAACTCGACCCGACCCAAGGTCGGGTTTGAATTCTCAAACCTGAACCCAACCCGTAGATTAGATTTGGGAATCCAAACCCAAGTTTTTTGGGTCGGGCCGGGTTAGGTTACCAAAAAAACCCGACCCGATGCCCACCCCTATACACAATCACAGACAAAGTACATTGCAAGAGCTACACGCAAGGTACGGGTTGCGCATGAAGTCGAGACTTGGAGAATGTGTATAAACTTTTGAGTAATGAGGGAGCTACGTGCATATGCATGACAAATCCAGGACGACCCGAGTGTGCAACACATCCGCATAGCATGTAGATAGAGCTCATGAGCCAGCCCGTATGCTGTTGGTGTTAGATTTTATATGGTTTCAAATAAAAAGTTTATGAAATAAAACACCGTGACTTTATGGGTGTGAGGTCCACTTCTATATACATGTTAATGAATGTTTGGTATAAGGAATAATGGTCAGCACATCCCTTATAGAGGTAAGGTTAAATGGTTTATTGACTTAGAGAAGCACCCCTTGGAATAAGAGGATGTATCCTTTTAATTACAGGATATCTAATTAATTAGGGGATGTATCTCTCTCTTAAGGGATGTATCTCTATCTTAGGGGATGTATTTGATAGTCATTATTGAGATACCCTTTGAGAACCTATAAATACCTTCATGGTCTTACAAGTGAGGCATGCTAAGCACACCCAGTTTGGCTGAAAGGGAGCAAGCTTATCACTTGTAGAAAATTGTTCCGAAGAGATCTTGTGCTAAAGGTGTTCGTATGTTCGTAGAATTTCAGTAGGTGATCCCCGTATCGTATTCTTCCATTCTCAAATACTTCAAGATGAAAGGTACACATATTATGTTCCTTATTTTAATTCAATTCAATGATATATGCAATGGTTTCCCGGTGTAATTGAGATATATAGTTATTTTTATAATATGTATTTTGATTTATTAGACATAAAGTCTAACAATTGGCCCATAAACATGCATGCATGAGGGAGGACCACTTTGTATAGGTTAACGGTGGACATTGGGTTGAGTGTTTTTGCATAACCTGACCTGACCTAATCTAAAAATATCAGGTTTGAAGTCCCAAATCCAACATGCCCAGATGGCAATTTTATAACTAATAGCAAATAAAAATATACATTATATATAATTACGTTTCTCCTAAGTGTGTGTGTGTGTGTGAGAGAGAGATTAAATTTTCAGCTTAAAGATGTTGAGGCAATGTTTAGTGATGATAGGGGTAAGTTTAGATATTACTTCTCAAATTCTTTAGGTAGATTTAAAGGTCTATAATCTTCCTTATCTCACCTGCACTTGAAGTGTTATAGAGGCAATAAAACTGTGCTTTTACAAATAGACTTGGGAGCTACCTCAGTTGGTACACCAAATTAGGTATTGTTATGAGACAGATAAAATGGTAAATAAAATTACATAGTAAAATGTCCTTTCATGCCCAGAAGTAAATACCATAATCATAAAAAAATTAGTGAATGTGATAAATGAAAACAAAATAAAGATAGTCCTCCATTAAGGATCCCACAAACATAAGAACCTTTTTTAATTCTATAATTAAGGATATTAAACAAGTTGAGTGAGCCATTGTTTGATTTTTTATTATTTTTTTTCTTTTTCCCAAAACATATAAAAGTAAAGACAGGCATGTACATCTCATAATTGACCCCTATCTTAGTCCTTGCATGCCTCCCCAATGAAACCAAATTGGAGGGGTCAAATGTCAAAAGGAGGTCTCCCACAAGAGACAGTAAAGAATATCTACCCACTAAAGAGAGACAGTAAAGAATAAAAATCCAAAGAAGATCCATGCCTTTGTAGTCAATCCTGTCTCCTACTTTAGGGCAGTGGGGCTCTATCACAAGCCCCTTATTATCATACCCCTAAAGATTCTTGCTTTTTTTTTTTTTTTTTTTTTTTTTTTTTTTTTGCTGCATTCAAGGGGATGCTACCCCATGCGTGTGCCTCTAGAATTCTCCTTCTTCTTCTTCTTCTTCTTCTTCATCCATCCTTAGTGCACATTCTTACAATCGAAGTCAACCGGTAGTATGTTCAGTTTTGGCCGAACCTGATTAGACCGAATTAGACCAATGGTTACCATGGTCAGACCTGCAACCCAGTTGGGTTGGGGTCGAACCCAATTAGTAGCCAAATCTATGGAAAAATAAGTGTCTTGTGATGCTTTGAAAGGGGTCACGGACTCACGGGGTGGGGAGCTCTCTTGACATGATGAGATGGGGGTGGCTTAGTGGGTGTCCCTATGATGGTGAACACTTTCAGCTGTTTCGGCTGTGGGTCTCATCATTCTTCTATATTATTGTGATTAGTGTCTCACAATCATGTCTATCATTTTAAATTGGGTCATTAGAATTCTAAACCTCCCTTACATATAATTACTACTTAAAAAAAATGCAAATGGGTTTGATTAGGGATTTTCATATCAGTAGCAGGTATCCTATTGGGACCCTTAAAATTCTAATACCACTAGTAGATAAGGCTTTCACATTGACCTAATATCAAGTTTGTATGTCTCAAACAAGTAATAGTATCAACATTCAACATTAAAATTTAATATATTGTCTTATAGAGAAAAATCAAGCTCACATGAAGGAGGATTTTTTTTTTGAAAAAAATTGAAAAAAAAAAGAATTTAGGTCTGATATGAGACAATTCATGGGCGAAAGACTTTTAGGGGAGAAAAGGGTTTTAGTTCTATATATAGAGAGAGAAAGAGAGGCAATCTTTAATGTCTAGGGTTAGTAAACATTCTATTAATAAATAAGTCACTTTTTTCCCTATAAATAGTACTGCATTATATACAATCAAGTGTCATTGCTTTAAGATATTAAAAGAAAAAAAGTGTCAATGCATGAAAATGAAAATTATTCATTATTTTCTTATAAACCTAATTAATAATGTTACTCTATGTTTTAAAAACCGGACCGGTTATACCCTATTTTGGCCAATTATACAGAGTTGGACCAATGGTTTAACCATTGCATATTATACCCTATACTTTATATATAAAAAAAAAAATTATATATGTACACACCAAAATGTGGTTGGCCCAAATACGGCGAGCCCAAACGTCCACCAGTCCATCGGTCGATCGTCATGGATCTGCTCCACTAATTTTCAAAATCACCTCTCACAGCACATCGTCAGACCCATCCGTTTTGCCGCGTCATTAGTACAGTTGTTCTTCCAGTCAGCAACAAGCTGCCGCGTCAGCACCACCTAGCTGCCAGTCACCTTGCATGCCACTTCAGCATCTAAACGACCAAGCCTAGTTGCCAACTGAAGAAACCTAAAAACCAGCGACGATCCTCGATAGGACTAACAGAGGAAAAAGAGGAGCGCCTAAGTCTTCCTCCCATCTCAACAGAAGCAACAGAAAAGGGGATCACTATCCCCATTCCCAGGATCGACCCCTAACAAATGGACGAAAACGACAACAAATAGCGATAAACATTATGTTGAAGGGGTTCAAAAATCTTTTGTCGAGAAGTAATCTCACACCCAGAAGCTCTCTCGAGCCGAAGGAGTTCAAGCAACTCGCAGTTCGTCGAAGTTCACTAGTTCAACCAGAGCAACTCTACACGTTCACTGGCAACGTCAACAAGTCGATACACGCGAAATACAAATAATTCTGTCCGACCGACGAAACCATCATTGTTCGTGCACACTTGCTCTGAAACTCGAATTTTAATAAGAGGAAGAATAGGAAATTGTACTCACATTCTCTGACTTTCAAACACACCTCTGCAACACAAATTTCTTGATCGCGCCTCTTCGTTGACCAACGAAGAATTTTTGGTGAAACAATATAATAAGCCAAAACAAGTGATTTAGTTCTGGTTCTGGTTCTGGTTTAGCAACAACATAACTGGCCTCTGGTTCTGGTTTAAAACACTGGTTTTACTATCTCATTGTGTTGAATTGAGACATAATCACATAAATCCGCATTATGTCATTTAATAAAAAAATAAAGCCAAATTGGAGCTATTTTTCAATTCCCTGCAACAAAAAGAAGCATCCATGAACGTACACGGTATACCTCCGAAAGAGATATATAAAAGGCCCATTTCCAGACCCTCTGCAAACTCTCTTCTTCGTGGCCTCCTCCTTCCTTCCTTCCTTCCTTTGGGTCTGGCAGAGTTATGGCGACCACCACTTCCGTGAACTGCTCCCCCTTCTTCAACCTCGGCTGCACCACCAGCGACTCCGCCGCGTCCCACCGCCGGCCGCCGACCCACCACGGGTCCTCCCCCGGGTGCGGGAAGCTGGACAGGGTCGCGACGTGGGTCGGGAACGGCGTCGCCACCGCCTTCTTCGCCTCGCTCGAGAGGTGTTCCTGCATCAACATCGCCACCGACGACGACGCCGACGACGGCAACGATCTCCCTCTCATTTGCAAGGACTCGAGCTTACCTCACTCTCGGAAGAAGGCGGGAAAGGGGAAAAACAGGGGCGGCCTCGTCGAGGATTGATTCAATATCGAAGGGGTGAAGACAAGAGGGGAATCTATATCAATCCATCAATCTATGAATGTATTATCTAGTGCTTTAATGGAGCAGGTTGGTTTTGTTGGGTCTCTGTAAAACCCGTGAAAGGGTGAAGACACATCGGTATCGGATAATCGGAGAAGATAACAAAGATTAAAAACGGCGTCGTTTTTATGTTGAAGAGCTCTGTGTTTTCCTTCGAATTTCTGCTGCAAACTTTCGCAGATTCTATTTGTAAACTTGGGGTTAGATTATAATTGAATAATTGCCGATAATTACTCTGTTTTTATTAGAAATCCTCCATCGATGAACTCTCCTCGTCGTCTCCGGCGACGGCGCGGCGCAAAAATGGGTTTCGGTCCAGTTCACATAGGCTGTGATGGATCGGACGACTGCATTAAAATCTGGGCTGTCGAGTGGTTGAGGTTCTTCAGTTTGGTTGAGTTGGGTTGGATATCTGTCGCACTCGCTTGCTCATTCCAAAAGCTGTTATCATATGTAACAGATCCCAAATTTGGTAGTGAAACAAACAACCCTGAGATTAATTTAACTCGGTTGCCTTTTGGAGAATATAATTAGTTTAAGCTTTAAATAAATAAATAATATAATAAAGTTTAAGTATATAGTCTTTCTTTTATGATACATGTTATTTTATAATCACATAAAATTAGGGATTTCCGATTGTAAGCCTTGTGTATTTTTAACTTTTTAATAACAAATTAATTGTTAGGGAATAATATAGTAGTTGGTACAGTATATTGGGTTTGGGTAAGATATAAGTGGGTTTTTTTTTTTTGGCATCAATCGATCCATGAGAGGACACGGCCCAAATTATATAGGGGGTTGGCCCAAATTGTTAAGGGTAATGGCCCAACTTGTTAAGGGTCTTGGACCAGGTTGTTAAAGTGTCTTGGCCCAACTTACAGAGGGACACGGCCCAAGTTATTAAGGGACCCGACCCATCCTTTGCCCACAGACCCAACCTATCCTCTTGAATTAAACAAACTTGGCCATTTTGAACAAAATGTTGTTGTCTTATGCTATTTCTCATATTTTTAATGGTTGATAAATATTTTGCTTTAGTAATTTTCTATTATCATTTAATTTATTTACATCACTTAAAGAAGTAATTTTTTTATTACATTTTAATATAGATGAATAGTTGTCTGCATGGAATTGTTATTAAATATAAAAATAGTATAAATTATAAAGACTAAAATATTGTAAATTATTAATTACATCAATTTTTAAAGTTTTATTTCGAAAACTAGATATAACATAGTATAATTCGTACCTGTCCCCTTTGATTCAAATAATATATACAATGCAATGATAATATGATATATTATCTGGAGTAAAGGCTTTTGTTTTGTTTCATACTCATTAACATAAGAAGGTATAATAAAACCCCCTGCAGCTTCGTATTGCTTCTGCAAATCCAGTTGGGGCCAACGGTTGAGACTTTACTCTTTATATAGTCTGCACAGCGCCGAAATAAGAGACCAAAGCAGAAAGAATTGAAGCTCCATTCTTCCTCCATTAATGTCCCCAAAACCAAACAAGGCGGCCGACCTTCACTTCTCATCAATGAATAAATACCCTTCAATCCTTCGATCCTCCATTTACTGTACTTTCAAACCTAACCTTATTAAGACCAGATATTATGAATTTCTGTATGCTCAACCAGATCGGTTGATTCAAAGCCATACAGGTGTCACATTGGCAATCTTTCATCGTCATGCTTGAAATATGCTGCAAGAGCAGAAGGATCTAAAACTCTGTCCTGAGGACGGAGTTGAAAGAAAGGAGGTGAGAAACTGACAATGCGTCCTCGGCCGGTACTAGCATGGTCCCATCCACCGGAGAAACCCGCGATGAGTCGCCGTCTTCTTTCCACCGTCTCGCCGATGATCACGTGTAGACCACGTGTGCATGAAGCTGTAGAGATGTCCATGAATGCTACTGGACTAGGAACCAGAAAGAGAGAGACGTGAGAGGAGAGAGCAAATGAGAGCAAATGAGAGCAAATGAGAGAGAGAGAGAGAGAGAGAGAGGAACAAGTGACTGATAAATTGAATAAGACATGGGTGTGAACTTATGAATGGATCATATCTCTCCATATATACTCTTATGGAATCCCCTGACATGCATGCCTACACAGTCTGAGAGGTGATTCAAAGTTTTTTGTTTCCTGCATATGGTCTCTGTTACAAGATTTAAACACCTTGATTGAGAAGTCTCTGCAGGGATTTGTTCACGAATTTATAAAGGGTATATGCTGTCTAGATGTTGAGATCAGGTTGCCTCGGCAGTCTGGTGGCCTGCAGTTCACTATGTTTCTATCACCATTGGCATTGGCCACGTCCGAGAGGTTATCCACTGAGTGGTGGTGGTGGTGGTGGTGGTAGAAGAACTGATCTAATTTCCCAAAGTCAAACATTTTAATGTGGTCAGAATTAAATGGGGTTCTATCAAACATTTTAATGTGGTCAGAATTAAACGAGGTTCTATCTGTTTTTGCTCTTTTCTCTCCCATTATCTAATGTATTATGTTTTTGTTATGAAGTTATGAACCGGTTTCCCAAATAGTCCCTGGAAGAATGAAAACTTGTTCCTTCACCTAATTATGATTTAAACAAAGATGAATCACAGTGAAACTTATATGACTAGGGCCTAGTTCTGCAGCATAGATATACCAACGTTCATGCACAGACAGATACCTCAAAACTCTTAGGTTCTAGTCAAGGAGGCTGAGTCACGGATAGAAGAATGATAAAATTGAGTTTACCAGAATAATGCATGGATTTCTGCAATTGCTTTTTCCAAGAGGATTCACATACAGGGATTCAATGGAATCAATCATAGAACAAGTTTTATTTAACACGGAACTATCAGACATCATATTCAGGATTAGAAGCAAAAATAAGGCAGTTGATTGTTTCCAGTGTTAGAAATGTTCATGCATCTTTAAATTTTTCAAAAAAAAAAAAAAAAAAAGTTCATGCATGTCCCTTTCTGTACGTAAACCAACAAACATAACCAGTGGATTCTGATCATTTGATTGTTTTTTCGGCAGGAATTCTGGCCGACTTAAGCACTCTTTACTCTGATTCCATATGTTGCTAAACACAAGAAACAAAAAGTAGCAGGTATTTTAAGTATTTGATTAGATTCCTTGATGTCAGCGGGCCCTTGTTGCTGTAGTCAGGCTAATCTAGCTTAGTGTGGACAAAAGCTCAAGTGCGAGCATGCTAAAACGTGAGGAAGTCCTTTGGTATTCTGTTTCCACAATTTCTGCATTGATAGGCTTGTCACTTTGTTGATATTCATCTCACTGGATTACCACCAGAAGCTTCTGATTTGGACATAGTAAATAAAGTCTCTCTAGAGTAATCAACATTGCCAACAAGTTACGGGAAAGGAATGATTAATTAACATATTGTATCAATTTCAGCCATGGTCAAATGAATGAACAATCTTTGTTAGAAGCTAATCCTGAATCGTGATTACAAAAACCCATGAATCTAATAATAGCTTCTGGTATAGGGGTGGACAAAACATTCAGTGGACATTATTATAATATGACCGAAGCCATGAAATTAAATAAGGCTAGACTATGTGTTCATATTGCATCAGTTTGACTACCAGGTGTTACATCATGGGTATAATCAAAGGTGGTATCCCTTTCACACTGATATCAAATTGAAATGGGAAAGCAAGACACAAAAGGAGAAAAGTTGTTTCACCTGATTATTTTCTATTTTGTTATTCAGACTGTTCATCACTATTGATTTACACTAATACTGCTGTGGTCTCTGACCTTTGCACTAAGTTATGCATGGTGGAATCTTATCCAGTGGAGATGATCATTCAAATAGGAGTTAAGACATCGAGTTGTTGTCTGAAATCCTTTTCATTCTTTCCAGAGCCACTCAGAATTCATGTGATGGGGACTCTTTTTTGTTGGAAAAAAATTGTCTGTGGAGAAGGATGGAAAGGAACTGTGGTGTTGTGGAAGGACACGTACAGACGTACTCATGTCAACATGAAGAGCTCTGACCAGTTACAAGGTTTACCGGTCATCGATCCCTTCGGAATGCATTTCAGTTTCGTGTTTGAACATTGTAACATTTACCCAAACTTGAATACAGAGCCATGCGAGGAAAAGTAGCCTGATGGTTTCGGCCGCAATACCACTTTCCACAGTAACTGATAACTACCCACTCAAGGATTTGCTGAAGATTGAAATCTGAAGCAACTTGCATGTCAAATAGTAAAGACTTACTGTGCATTAATGGAAGGTTGAGCAGTGGCAGCTGAAGCTTCCTGGTTCATCTTTCTCGGCGACAAGCTGAATCCTCGCTAGCAAACTGTAAGCCTGAAGTGTTGCTTTCTGGCTGCCCGGGTTGGAATTCTTGGCAACAGGACACCTGATAAAAATGAATCGCACTCACAAGACGGGTCATTTACTCAGAAAACAGAGAACAATTTATCGAACATTACGTGTGCCATGCAGAGCGATTCACCTTATTTTAAACACAGCTGAGAATTTGTTCACCAATCTGGCGACTGTCTGATACTTAATACAGACAAAAATCTACAGTCGAGCTGACTCCATATTAACCGGGACTCCTTAATGACTCTTCCATTTTTTTCTGTCCTGAATCGTAAGCAGGAGCGCAAGGTAATAAATGAAGGAATACTTTAATCCAGTTCAAAACTCCGTATCTGGTTAATCTATTTTTCTTCATCTATTCACAGTCAAATACACACGATAGGATGACTCGGCAGTGCCATCATCAGAAGCTTCCAGGCCTTTCTGCAAAAATTCTTCGGTTTGATAAGTGGTGGCGTATGAACACATCCACCCACTGTTTGATTATTTGCCGCAAAAAAATGTAAATGCACGAGTTTAGATAACATGCAATGCAAGAAAGAAAAGGCCAAGGTTCTTTGCGGAAAGTGAACCAACGGCGGAGAAAGAATGTCAAAAGACAGCAGAGAATCCAAGAAGCCTTTCTCTGAGCATGTTTACAGTACTTGAAAGACTACTGCAGTACTGCTATCATCAAACCCCCATTCACATTTTCCATTGTGGACGAAGTACTTCGTATCCACGAAAACAAGCTTAACCATTACTGCGACAATTTTTGCTCAATCCAAGGAGTGACTGCCTCAGAGAAACACTGCTTCTGTCTTTCTGAATTGCATTTACGGACATTAAATCATACAAAAGTACATCTTCTCCAAACCCATTTGACCATCTTTAAGAACTCTTATTTATTATGGGTGGCCACCAGATGCATAACAAAACCGACTTTTGCCAGATTTTCACATTTAATAGAATGTAACATCTCAAAAGCAGCCATTTTTGCCAAACTCTTCTCTCCTCTGATGTTACCATGAAACAAACCTTTTTGAGCACATTAAAGCTTCTTGGTGGTTCTTCCTCTCCATGTGTAAGTTGCATATCAAAAACGTCCCCAGCAATAAAGCTGGGATGGGACTCATAACCTCCATTTTTTTGCTTGAAAGTGCTATGCACTCCATTCGAATCACTCGATCATAACAGTTGGCCTGTTGCCTGTAATAACAGGCAGTAGTGCTCGATGCCCTAGTAATACAACCGGGTACACTGCAACAGATCTCAAACAGAGGTATCAAACAGGGCATTTTGTTGTGACATTTTGTCAAACAGAAACATGGGTCGGATTAGAAAAACAAGTACAGGGATAGATAGAGCTCCATGATTAAACTATCGAAATCCTTCATTAGTCGGCCATAATCATGTAACGGATATAACCACCGTTTACCTTATCCACCATTTTTCTAGAGCCATTATCACCCCTTCCAGCCGTTTTATTCCGAATCACCCCCAGCTTTTTTAAACGAAGTCAGCGTATCTCACATGTTGTCATTGTTTTTTTCTCACCCTCGATACGCTCCCGTCACCGCCATCTTCACCACTTCACTTGCTTTCATTGCTTTTCTTTTTCTGGGTCTACGTTTCAAACTCTCAATAACCATTGTTAAATACAAGGTCTTTGGTATTAATTTATATGGAATGGAACTTATACGAATGAATAGCTCTTTTTAATCCCTGCAGAATCATAAATAGCTGTAGTCCACTGCTTCTGTTTCTTTCTATTCTAGAAGCATCATACTGTTGAATCATTCAAATAGATGGAGATTCTAGTCTCCATTTTGGTGAGAATAAGTATGGAGTGTTTGACTTAAATCAGATGGTTACTAAATCTAAACTCATCTGATTAATTAAATATCATCAATAGGAGTTATTAAGAGGCTTCTAACATAATGTCTAGCATGACATAGCTAGCCACTTGTTATGAATTTTTATTTTTATAAACTTTGTTATCTTTGCTTAATTGTTGATAAGATATTTAAAAAATAAAGGGCTTGCAAAACAATTTATGTATAAATAAAAGCAAACATCGTTTTGCTTACTAGTTACTAGTCTTTCTATTTGTTGAGTATTCCTTATGGGAGTGAGTGAAGACATAGTCGACATGTCAACCTTGAGAAGGTGAGGTGGGTAGGGTGAAGATGTCATGGTAGCGGGGAGAGGTTAAGTTTCTAGAGTTTTGACTGTTAAAAAGTCTTATGTACACTTACATTGGTACTTACTTTGTAAGCGGGGAGTAATTAACATATTGTTACAATTTGTATCCATGTTTATTAAACTATAGCGGGCACAGAACCGGTAGCATGTCTAGTTTTGATCGAATCAGGAATCAGGTTTTGGCGAACCAAACCAAGTCAATAAGAACGGGACTGGCCTCCGGTTATGGTTCAATCAAGTCGGACCGGTCACTGTGGTCCCATTTCTAAAACGCTTATTTGTATGCTAATACTATTTATAAATGAACCAAATATTGTTTAAGTTATCTGATTAATACAAAATTAAGAAAGCATATTGGTAAGTTTTCCAATATATGATCATTGAAGAGATGCAAGGTTGTCTTTGGGGTAATAGGGTCATGGACTGCACCTAAGTAAGACTTGAACCACCGAATGCCTTGCATGAGTGCATGAGAAATCGGACATATCATGCATCCCAAGTAACTGAAGTCCAGAGAGCAGAGAAAAGAAAGATTCCTATAATTATCAATCTTTTTGTGTTATAACTTGTGATAATACGAGGCGAGGTAGAGTGCCACTTTTATATGTGGTCCAAATCTCAAACGAGAGACACGTTGCTCGTACGCGCTTCTAATGTGGCCTGAAATGGAGAAGGAGAAAAAAGACGAGCACTCGTGTCTCACTTGCATGATGTGTACCATAAATACAGACATATCACATTAGGAGTATGTAATGTTTCTTTCAAGAGACACCATTCACATAATGTATAATGGGTTAAAATTTTAAAAATGTATCCCATAAATAATTAGTGAATTAAAATAAAAAAAAATAAATAAATAAAGTTATCGATCATTCAGGCTCACTTCCACTCGTGCCCTGCGACGGCCGTCACGTGATACTCCCGGCGTTACATTCCCGGTGAGTGAAAATCGTTTAATTCTTAATTTCTTGTCGTCTCTCTCCGGTGAAAACGAGGCTCCGCGGTCGCCGTTCGAGCTTCTGTTTTTACCGGGGATTTATCGTCCCATTTTCGTATTTAAATCTCCCAACGAGATTTCAGCTGCTATTAAAAGCGCCCCCTTTCGGTTTTTTTTAACCTTTCCGCACGCGCTTTCGTTGTCGTTCTCGAATCGCAAACTCTATAAATTCAGCCTCTCTCTCCCGTCCTCGGTGTTCCAGACTTGTACTTGTAGCGTAAACTATAAACTGCGAAGAGAGCTAGCCCAGGTCGGTCGACTCCTCGAGCTTCATTTCATCCAGACATGGCCAGAAATAATACCCAGCTGCTCGCGCTCGCGCTTCTCCTCCTCTTCTCCCTCGCTTCTGCTGCTCGACGCCACCCGCTCGCGGTTTCAGATCATTCTGCTGTCGAAACCGATCAAGTGGTACTAATTTCGTGAATTAATTGATTTTATCTTTACTGGGCGGTTTGCGATTTTGATTCAAAAGTGCTTTCGCTCATCTGGGTCCTCTCTGTTTTTTTTTTTTTGTTTTCTGAAGGCTGTTGCGGTGGAAACGGAACCCGCGGAGGGGACGGAAGGTTGCGATGGGGTTGGCGAGGAAGAGTGTTTGATGAGGAGAACTCTTGCCGCACATATCGACTACATCTACACCAACGGAGCGAAGCAACGCCCTTGAAAAACACGAAGAAGAAGAAGAAGAAGAAGAAGCAGAGGTAGGAGAAGAAGATGAAGAAGATGAAGAAGAAGAAGAAGCAGAGCTGTTTGATTAAAATCTCTTCTTTTCCGATGTCTTCTCCCAAATCGTTTCGCGATTTGCAAATACGATAAATAATACGATTTTTAATTAATCGCAGTCTCTCATCCCTTAGTTCTTCTTCCCGTCTTCGATCGACTTTTTTTTTTTTTTTTTTTTTTTTTTAAAAAAAAAATTTAAATTTGCTTTTCCGGCGGAGGATTCGAAAGGAATATTACAGTGAACCGGAACCGCCGTTGAAAAGTTCCCCCAAATGGAGAATTTCAACGAAAGCAGACGACTCTTCAGTAGCGAAAAAACTGGAAAAAATAACGCATGCAGCCACCATCCATGTCTGAGCACTTGTGCTGCGAGGAATCTTTCGAAAAAGGAATGGAATGACCTTTTTACGTTTCTCTTCGGCCGGCTCCCTGCATCGCCTGCTATAAAACGAGGATTATCTTCGATTAATTTAATCAACCGGCATTAAAATAATTATTTATTCTCCCTTAATCAACCGTACATGTATTTGATTGACCGAGTAACCTCAGCTATTTAATCAGTATCAATATCATAGTTAGAAGCACTTAATTCTTATCGTCTATTAAATTTGGTTAATATAAATGCCCTAGTGCCAATTTTAATTAATCTAAAGTGATTCTAAAGTAAAAAATCAGAATTCTAACAAGCTGTAGGAGGGGAGGCCTACAACATTACACATGAAATAAAATAGAGTGGAACCTACAACAAGAAGGCCTAAAATCGGATTATAATATGCTTTATTAAGATACCTAAAATCAGATATAAAATGCCCTACATGCTTATAAAATGTCGGGACCTTGTATCCGGTCTGGATCTTTTGTGGGTCGTATCAGTGTCCTTAAAATCCAATATTTCACACTGTGTAACAAATCTTCAGCTTGGGGATTGAGAATTATTATGATTATTAAATTTATGGAAATTTTAATAAGAACAATCGAGATTCGGGGGTTTAATTAATACCAGCCAAAATAAAACAAAACATTAAAAATATAAAAACGTATTTTGGGCTTGTTGACAATTTGATATATTCCAGAAATAAACAATATATGAAGTCAGATGTCACGTGGGGTCCACTCTCCCCCACGTACATAAGTTGCTTTGACCCCCCATTGAACCTGATAAGCATGGGGCCTAGCCTAGGAGCTTCCGTATTGGACGCAACCCATGACCTCAATGTGCCGTCACACTTTCTTTTTTTTTTTTTTTTTTTTTTTTTTTTTTTTTTGAACAAAAAAAATTCTTTTGCGTTCGAGGTCTGAGACCCGCTTGGTCCACCGACCATGTTTCACATGTGGAAGATTAATGTCACTTAGTTATAGGTTAAGAAGTTAATAAAGAACTTAATTTGGGTTAGTATCGAGGGCTGAAGGGATTATTAATTTGAAAAAGGTTAGATTGTTGAACTAATGTTGATAGGAGGAGGAGGGGGTTTTGTTGTTCTAGACTCCTGGCCCTTGGGTGTGCTTGAATGGGTCAATAGTGGGGGAAAAGGGTTGGGTGCAACTTACTATTCAAATTGGTAGATGGGAATTATGAGGTATGGACCGGTTTTGTATTGACTATATATGATAATGAGACTTTCAGTGGTCAATGGTCCTATGTTTGTGTCATCTTTCCACCAAAACTATACTAAGATTATTATATATTTCATGGTTGGATATATTACGTATCACGGAAAATAAAGATTCATTTATTCATAGTTACCAAAATACCGAACCACAAATTCTATGACAAAAATACCCATCGTGAATCTTGACCACGTTATAAGTTACAAACTAACATGTTAGTCTTTAATGAAAAACTATATTACTAGTAACGGGCATGTTATTGATCACCAACTAGTATATTATTCACTATCAAGTAATATGTCATTGATGAGGTTTTCTGGTTCATAAAAGTTAAAAATGAAGAGTATTTTCGTCATAAAATATGTTATAATGTTAGAACTTAGGAGTTAATCAGGAACCAGATTAAACTAACCCGACCCGGATCGGTCTGAATATTACACAACCGGTTTAAACAATTCCACCGATCGAAGAGAAGCATGATTGCATGCAGCATCATCTCTCCACAGTCTAATCGCCTTTTGACTTTGCGATCCCAATCATCCCATGCATGGGCCCACTCCCCGCCCAAAAAGCGATAATATAGAATGCGATTCTACCGGGCCCGCACAGACACCGCTGCCACAAGTGGGCCCGGCGAGCACGAGCGCTGTCCACTGATGCTTCTGGAACTCGGGCGGACCCACAAATCTGTAGCGACTCTCCACTTAGTGCGTGCGAGGTACGTCTGTAATTGGATTATACCAAAAAGCTGCGTCGGTGTCACGTGCTGCGCTTCGTACCCCGTGACACGCGCATCGGACTCCCTGCAGCGCACGGAGGCTCTTGTCCTCACACGTGCTGTCCAAAATGAAAAGACACGTGGACGTACGAAATCAACCGAGATAAATGGCCGTTGCAATTTAAAGCCCGGCCCAATAAAAATAACAAAAGGCCCAGATGGTATCGGAATTGCCATTGTTGGCGGCAAAGCGCGGTCGGGTTTATGCCATTTCCCGCCAAAACAGTGACAAAAAAATGCCAAAAACGCAAAAGAAGCGGCAGCGGCGGGAGCTCCGGCGAGAAGAGATAAGAACGAGTTCCGGCGATCGGCGATTCTGGCTGCTGAAGACGGAGCCGGGAGAATGGTCGTGGGCCGACCAGGCGTCCAACGGCGGGGTCTCGAAGTGGGACGGGGTGAAGAACAAGCAAGCGCTGAAGTACATGAAGGCGATGAAGGCCGGGGATCTCTGCTTCTTCTACCACTCCGGCGCGAAGGATCGACGCGTCGTCGGGGTCGTCGCCGTCGCTAAGGAGTTGTACTGCTGCGGCGGCGGCGGCGTCGACGACGACGAGGGGGCCGTGGACGTCAGAGGCGTCGGGGAGATGGGTCGGCCGGTGGAGTTGAAGGAGATTAAGGAGGAGGAGGGAATGGGAGATTTCGCGCTGGTGAAGCAACCGAGGCTGTCGGTGGTGCCGGTGCCGGAGAAGATCTGGGACCGGATTTGCGAGATGGGAGGTGGGTATGGCGGGAAGAGTGGGGAAGATGGCGCGAAGGATTGATTAATTAGATAAATCTCTCTGTTGGAAAATACTTTTTTGTGCTGGTTATTATGTTTTAGAGGAATGTAATTTGTAGTTTGTGTTTGATTGTATAAATGAAATCAGATATTTAGTACAAAAGGGAAGCTTTCTTTTTATTCAGGGAAACATAAGTTTTGGGGTAAATTCCTTCAAGTTTGTGTACTATTTAATTCTCTTACACAATGAGCGATTTACCATTGTAGATATATATTCTATAGAATGATAAATGAATCTTAAATTGACAAAAATAAAGTAAAAGATAAGCTAGAAAGTTGAAATAAACTTCATTTTATTGAAAATATTCGATCCGAATTAATGTCACTAAAAAAATTTTAAGATCAAAATTGTGAAACTATGATATCTATTTCTTAGTGTTTAATTAAGTTATGATGAAACAAAAATATTATTTGGTTTTTTTAAAAAAAATTAATATCATTTGAATTAGAACGATATTAATGTAGATAAAATCTGGAAATTGAAAGCCAAAGAGTCAAGAAGATTAGATCCAAATCCACTATCTGCAAGCCCAAGCCCATCTTTTCATAGGCTACGACTACGGTCGAGCTTCGCGTAGTGGCGCGAGAGAAGCGAAATCTGAATCTGATGATATTTTCTGACAAGTGAAAGGGCCGGGAAGATTGAGGTTTGCGACGGTGCGACCTATGGGAGAGGATCGGACTACCCCCTTGCTCTAGATCTTCTGCACTGTTTTGGCCAACAAAGCTGCCGAAGATGTTCGGAAGGAGGAAATTTCTTTCGTTACCTATGGTGATTGTGGCATCAGTGTTAGTTCTCTTTTCCTTGTCGAATTTCCTTTCTGGGTTTTGGGTGGAAGTTTGTTTTTGATTGACTACTGAAACGATTGTACTTGAAAACACAAGACATGTTCGGGAGAAATCTTTATTTTTTCTAGTGAATTTTTTTTTGAGACCTTTGTGTTATACACGCTTTTGTTAGTATCGAGTCTCTATGTTTTTTAATGTAAATCTATTTATGTGCTGCTGTCTTTTATGGGTGGTTAGTTTACGGAAGTTGTCAATATGGCTGAGAGAATTGGAGACGTAGGGACTTCCGAATGCTCTATTTCTTTAGAAATTAAGTTAATTTTGTTCATTTGATCTTTCATCTTTCAGTTATCTGCTATACAACAGCAATGCTGCTTGAACATTTCATTTATCTAACTTTTATTCAAGTTTATTTGATAAAGACTCTGAATAGAGGACGTAGCGTGGTTCGTCTTGCTTTTTAGCAGTTTTAGAAGAGGCAAGAAATGCTGGAACAACTTTGTTTTCGGGGCGCATTAATATTTCAATTTGGGAAGTAAAATCACGTTAAGTTTTGACACTTCATGTATTTCTTTGGTACTGCGCCATCTAAAATATTTGGTCTGGAGCCATTCTGTGTCTTCCACAGGCAGAAGACTAGAGTCATATGAGAACTTGAGGCAGGGAAAAAAAGTGTCTGGAATTTTTTTTCCCTGAATGGTTTTTAAGTTTAACCGACCCAGATCCATATCTGTGAGGTTTGAACCTTTAGTACAATGGCATAGGATGGTGAGGCATGACCTATACTCTTGAGAATTATAATCTTTCCAGAAGTTACTTTCCTTGAATACTTATGCTATGTGCTAGATGTCATTTTCTTGTAAGGAATTTAAGTTCCCTTAGTGTTTAGCTTTTAAGAACTTTGCCCTTTCCCTCCTTTTGTTTCTCTGTTGGTGTGGTTCGTAAGGGTTGAAAACCTTTAATTCTTTTATAAAAGAAATTTTTAAGGGTATATTAACACTAGGGACAGGCCTGAAAGGGTCTCCTTTACTTAGACCACCTAAGTTAACTAGACACTCCAAGATTGACTTTCACCAAACTTTGGCGGCAGGACCTAACCTTCCTTATGTAAAACTTGTAGTACTAATTTCTTAACACTTTCTATGCATGCTATGATCTGCATTCTAATGATTGAAGCACACCCATTTGTTGAAGTGACTCTTCCTGGGAGGATACGCATTTAGACTTGCATCCTGCTAATCTACTTCTAATTTTGTTTTGTAATTCAACAAATTGAATCCTAGCTTCATATTGCCCTTCTAAAGGGACGCCAAAATATTTCTTGAGCTCTCTGTGGCTCCTTTTGGTAATGTGATTGAATCAGTTAGCTCAAGCCCTTCTGGAGCTCAATGTTTACTTTAAGAGGACTTAGCCAAAGAGAAATTGAATGTTTAGTAAATTGCTTTAAACGATAAGGAAAAGTTATGTTTATATTACAATTTTAATGCTGCTTATTTCCACAATATTAGTAGAAGGGTTTTCCATAACTTTTTCTGGGATGGACAGTTTGAAGCAGATGTGAAGCAACACATGGAGCTTCGGTTACAACTGTTAAGATACCTGGTTTTGACCACAGACATTTTATCAATAGAATGTGCATCAAGTGTTTTTGTTCAGTCAACATATGATAAATGTTTTACATCAGGAATCATAAATCAAAACACATACGTATTTGTTCCTGGGAGGTTGGAAAGCAAATAATCCAGTGGCAAATTCACTCACTTGTACTTTCAACACTTTCTAATTGTGAAATACTACAAACATCCATGAGTACTTTTTATGCCTATGGCCGAGTTATCCACATAATATGATTTCTATACAGGATAGGTGTGATATCAGGGAAGGCGATATTTGGTCCTCCTCTCGAAGAATACTGGTCAAAGAAGCTTCAAGAAGAGCAGGCGATGAAGGAGAAAGATGGAAGTTCCTGATAACAGAGTGCGAACAACCGACTTCATTCTCCCTAACTGCAGAACAGGTCAATGCCAAGATAAATTTATTGTTTGCCACATCATACTGGCAAACAATGCAAAACCTAATTTTCAAGTCACTAACATCTTATCATCACTGGAATGATCACACTCTTTTTTCGTGGTCCATACTTTTGTTCATCATTCCGCAAAGTTCCATTCAACTCTCCTAATGTTCCAGGTTTGATAGTGACGAGTTAAGAGTTATTTTACTGCTGTAAATGGAGAGAATTAGTCTGACAAAGAGGAACAGTCATAAAGAAACTCAACTTCCCAATGCTGTTTTGCATGAGCTTTGTAAAATGTTTAAGCTTTATTACTGATTAGGAGGAAATGTATTGGTTGGTTGTATCAAATTAATGTTTTGTTGATCAGTTTTTGCTTTACTTAATATGATTGGTTTAGTTAACATGTGAAGCAACTCAGAGGAACTTATATTGGCTGCAAGAAGCCTGTAGCTACCAGCTTAAAAGAGGGCGTGGAGAACAAACTACGATCTTGCACTCAAATGTGGAGTGCGGACGACACTCTTAATACGCTCAAACCTACTTTTCATGGAAAAATATTGTTTCATGAACAATTCTGTTTTTGGGAGAAATCAGATTTTTATGAGGAATCACTTTTGTCATAAATGTAGTATTTTCCACCCTCAAATACGGACTCCCGGTGCATTAAGACCCAGATCTCAACGGGGAGGTTAGCGAAACGAACAATCAATTTTTAGAGTGATTTTAAAGTAATTAAAATAAGTCTCTGGGGAAGTGTAATCCTTGACATAATTTCATGGGTTTAAGAATGGTACTTTAATGTCTTTCTTAAATTTAAAGAGAATCAGATCTCATAACCAATTTTGATTACACTAGCAAGTAATGAGAAAATCCACTTAACATAGCTGTCAATATTCAAAGCCTTCATAGCTGAAATCAAGAACAAATGTGGGTAGAACATAAATGACTCGTACATGTTCGTGCCAAGATTTAAATAGGCACCAAACATAAAATCATGTTATGTTGAGTCCGGAACAGGAACCATGGACAGAGCGATATGAATATCTCTACGTTCAATCAACTACCAGTAGAGTGTATCAGTAGATACATTTACTATTACAACGCTTCCTTGTTATGCAGCAGCTTAACTAGTACAAAAAAAAGTTATATTAGAAAAAATAATGGAGCACTTAAAGTTGGGTGTTCATATTCCGCCAAATTTTGTTTGAGTAGTTCTTGGCACAAAATGTTCTAATCCTCAACCAACCATATTGCTGTACTATGGTATAGCTATAATTGAATATTCAACAACCCAAGCATCAAACAACCTCCTGCAACCATAGTAGTTACGAACAATTACACACAACAGAGAAGATATTGATAAGATTCAAACTAACACCATCCACATTAACATTCTCCAAGGAAAATGCTGCAAAAGCATATTGCAATCTTGAAAGAAAAAATATGATGTTTAAGATAATATATATCCATCTTGAAAGTAGTAATCAAATAGATATCAAGTCTATGACAAATTCTACACTGAGGATTTCAGGAAAAATGTCATTAAAAAAAATAATAATAATAAATAAATAAAACTGGTTGTGTTAATCTGGAAAAACAGTACAAAGAGACGTCGAAATCAATAAAGACCATTTGTGTAACTTCAATTTCAAGGTGTTAGAAAGAATATTTAAAGGATATAAGTACATATTGTAATTTAAATAGAATAAATTACACAAATCTGTTCAAAACAAATATAAAACAACGTCCACTTTAAGAAGTGGAGAACAAAGTAATGGCAATACCAGCTTGAAGCTCACACTCTTAGGATAGGGATGGAATCCAGATTGGACGATCAAAGAAACAATTTAACTTCATAGAACCACAACAGAAACTGTTGCAGAGTTTTTCTTGAGAATGGTGATAAGCTTTTATTGAGTACAAGATAGAGTTTCATCTTTCTTAAAACAGAAAAAGGCTCACATTTGGCAAACCAAGAGTCAAACAGAAAACAAAATGAATCACAGCAAAATTCAGCGTAAAAAAAAGACAATATTCCACATAAAAAAAACTGATCTCATGGTATTATACTTTTGCCACTTTTCATCAGGATCTCTTTCTGTAAATTCAAAAAGACCAACCTGATCTCCTTTCAAGCATGCTGATTCCTATAACAACTAAAATTACAGCCACTAATAGGAAAGTATGAAGGTCTCAATGATGCATAATATTTACCTGTAACAATGTTCAAGCTTTCATAGA
Organism: Aristolochia fimbriata; assembly: GCA_019845555.1. Taxonomy (NCBI): domain Eukaryota; kingdom Viridiplantae; phylum Streptophyta; class Magnoliopsida; order Piperales; family Aristolochiaceae; genus Aristolochia; species Aristolochia fimbriata. Next base: position 20,070,352 of record CM034084.1, on the reverse strand, counting down.
GGGAAACACCATTGATGTGATATCAAATTAAAAACAAAATGAAAAAGAATTAAAGCTACAACAATGATTGGATCCAACTGGTCAGGAGAGAAATGTACAAAGAGGATGGTATGGCTTGTATTCAAATAAAAAGGAAGACATTGGCTCAGAAACCTCTCCTGTCAAACAACCTATAGGCTGAAAAGAGCTTAAGTTTTGAGAGAGATGGATATCTTTTACCAGCAGATAAAGGGGGATTAATATTCAGAAAATAGTTTCTTATTAGTTATTAAAGGACATTTTGTCTTTAGTAAAAAAAGGCTGAAAACAGGGCCTAAATGATCACTTGAGAAAGAGAATGAAGGAAATCCAGCAAATGGTTAAATGTATACAGATGAAAGCAACAAGATGAGAGCATAGTAGGTCATCACAGAAAGGAAAAAGAGGGAGGACTTTGTAACATTCAGCAATTAGAGGGATATGGCTCCACCAACAATGGATCCCTACAATAGTCCTAGGAATTGGTATTCGACCTACTCTGGCTGAAAACAGGCACTTCTCAGGCAATGGTTTCAATGTAGATATCCCTCCCTTGAAAGGAACCATTAGTGCCATTGCTGGAGAGTTTTACAGCCCATACTCCAGGAAAGCATGAATCGTCTTGGAATTTCACCAAACATATAGATAAGAAACCCATGCTTGAGAGTTGAGAGCATTCCGTCTCTGGGTAAATGTGCTTTTCCTGGATACACTAGAGCACCAAATGATAATTACACGTATATCAAAGAAACAATGTACATATTCAAATGCATGCAATCTGTACAGTAGATAAAGAAATGGTGAATCTGATTAGTATTTATCTATGGATTAATAAGGATAGAATGAGCATGAGATACACATCTGAGAACATCATACCATTCAGCAATTAACTGATCATGATACAATTATAAGAGATTTAATAAACTTTCACAGGGCTCATTTGATTTTGAGCCAGACATAAATCTGTATTAACAAAAACTCATTTTCCTCTCCAGCAGCTTGTTATACACTCCCTGCTTCGCTAGATGATCAATTAGACAATGACTGGAGCGCATGACACAAAGGAATATATTAAGGACTTCAGTAACAAACACCATCACATGCTGAATCTCCTGATTAGTCCCTCCTCTTCACGGTCAAGTCAACAGTTGTCAATCTGCCAGATCAAACTTCAAATATGAAAAGTCAATTACTTAAGATTACTTTGTGCATTTCTCGAAATCTACTATGAATTTTTTCAAACAGCACTACCCATAATAGTTTGGTGCATTACCATGTGAAAGGAAGTCCATAATAAAACTTTATGTTAGAAATAAAGATATTTTAGAAGAAAAGGTCTACAAGGAAACAAACATATCAAACTCCAGAAAATTTGAATATAAAATGAGAAACCCAAGTTTCATGTTTGGGAGCAACTTTGAAGTCTAGTTTGGCATTAGCAGGACCTTATCCTATTCTGTATTCTATATAATCTTAAGTTTCCAACGCTTCATAAAAAAAAATTATTCACCAATTTCAAAAAAATGTTTTGGAGGAGGCCAAAGAATAAAAAACAGTCAAATAAATATCTAAGAAATATGAAAGTAGATATGGTAATATCAACCCAAGATAAAATTATCTGTCAATTAAGGGTAAAAATTCAGGTTGTCTAACAATAGCTTTTGGTATATTTTTCAGAAATCAATCACACAAAGTACCCTACACCTTTCTCTTTCAGTGATACTTGAACCCAAGATCTCACACAAGAAACCCGCCCATGTGGCCTTCTTGTCAAAGAATAAGTCCAGAGTGTTTGACATAATAGCATTCGCTGGCAGAGGAGCTTGTAATAAATCAGACATGAAACATTTGAGTTTTAACAGGAACATACATTCACACTCTAGTCCAAAAGAGCAAGGAACATTTTCGAATCAGGAAAACATTGAGGGGCACTTTGTTTATCACAAATCTCAAAAGAAGTATTGTCAATCTAATAATTCATGAAACAAGACATGAAGCAGAAACATAAGCAGGTTTCCATCATTAAATCAGCAGTTATTTCTTGTAAAGCAAGACACCAAATTTCTTCTGCTACCAAATCAGTTTCTAATATAGGATTTTAAAACTCTACAAGAAAACCTTATTTTCAGCATTCATTTGAAGTGTTCATGATATATTAAACTGTTACTAATTGTTTGATTCCTGAAAACTATATGTATTTATTTAAATTTAAGATGAAATCCACACATGTCCTTTCTCTATCTTGAGCTGAATCAATTCAACAATATTGATAAGAAAGCAATTTCAGTGTTATCCAACCAAACCATACACCTGCTTAAGTGTACAGTTCATAGAGGATATGGAATTCCTGATAGAGATTCGTAAAGTAACAAAAAACGCAGTAAGAAACTTCTCAGGATCTTAGAGGGTATGGGTTCCACTTTGCTGCCTCTTCAAGATGAGGTCAATTAAGCAGTTACTGATCTTCTTCCGGAGAACTTTTCTTGATAAAATGTTTCCCGCATTTTTCAAAGAAAAAGGGGGAAAAATCATATCAGTAGCTTCATCATTTAATGAATATATTTATAAGAAATTCCCTTTAAACAAAACTTCACAGAAATTATGCTCATATACTTTTAGGTTTGAATGAATCCTGTGTCTTTAAAACAATACAACCTCAACTTCAACTAGCTTAACCAGAAGATTACAACGGTGGACAAACACCAAAAAACTTTATGTAATAAGAGAAGTTAGGAACTGGAACCAGTTCTTATCTCAAAGTGATTTTTTCCTTCTGATCAACTCTATTCACATATTATAAATCAGAAAGAATATGCATAGTTAGTAAACGAAAGGGATAAGATAAAATTGCTTACAGATTTAAAAAACAAGGCCTCCCACGGCTTAAACTGGTACAAGGACCCGTGCACCAGACAAAACATGCAAACACATTGCGAAGCAAATCGTTGCTATCACCATAGACTTTTCACTAATATATCTCAGTAGCTCCAGCGTTTTCTCTATTGTCTCCCGGTGGACAAAATCCAAACTTCTCCACAGCCCACCCGAAACTTTCCACAACAGAAACTCAAGAAAGGATCGCACTGTTTCAAATGTGACCCTCCCCGTTAAATCAAGTACAAGTTTCCTATTGCTAGGAACTGCCAGAGTAGAAGACACTTTGTCAACCCACCCAGTCTCGCTGATTTCATCCGAAGATCTCCTCTGATGGGCTATAGAGAGACTGCTGTCTGCTCGCTCCAATGCTTCAATCCTGCTTGGGCTTGTGTCGCATGGTTTGGAACTAGATGAAGCAGGGGTTGAAGCCGTCAATACTTGGTGAGAAGTCTTTACTAGCGTTTCCACAGCACCATTACAGACAGAAACTAGGACATCTTTGACTTTCTTTTCATGGTTTGGATTAGTCAAGCCGGAAAACAGCTCGTCATATGTGTTGATTTCCATAGTTTTGTCGAGGTAAACGGCAACGGCTGTACTGACGAACAGCTGAATGCAGTCCGCAATGAGCCCTCGGCACTTGCTGTCACAAAGAACGTTCACCCAAGCGGAACCATCCGGCGACACAGCCCGATTGCTCGAATTTGAGTTTCCGGTCGAATTGTCCGCATAGAAACCCAAAACTAAATTTCTAGCAAAGCTACCAACCACTACGGAGGCAAATCCCGAACCAGCCGGGGACAAAAGCTTCTCCAGGACCCGATCGGTAAAGCTCGGGCCGCCGCCTGATTCCTGTACCCCGCTCGTCTCAGAAGCACGATAACCCCTCAATAACCCAACAGTGACAGCTTCCGTCACCCTCACCACCGACTGCGAAAACTCGTCCGATCTCGCAATCTTAGAAATCTGCCTCAAACTATGGGGGATTTCGTCCGAATCCGATTGCAGAAACTGCTTCAAATCCCTGGAGACGACACCGGCCGTCTCCGCGGAATCGGCAACAAGCTCGGCGACAGATACCAAAGCTCCGATCAGCCTAAACAACCGCTGCCGCTTCCTGGCGACGGACGGGAGGTGATACACCTTGTAAGCACCGTACCCCGAGAGACCGGCGGCCGCTAGCCAAAAGAGCAACTTCTTCCGCCTCCTCGAGAAATTCGACAAAGGCTGGAAGAGTTGCAGGTCCATCGGACGAGAAAGCACCCCCGGGCGACCGCGAATCGGAAAAGTAGGGCTCCTGCAATTCCGCTCCGAGGCCCAACTTCCCACGCACCGAGACAAACTGAAGAAACGTTCGAAAGGTAAGCCTTCTTATCCAATTTCTGAACAAACCCAGCTTCCCGCCTCTCGAGGTCTCGCAGAGAGATTCATTACGAAGGGGGAAGAAACCGGGAAAAGCCGCAGAAGGCCAGAACGAGTCGTATATTTAAGGAATGACGTTAAAGCGGTTGCAGGAAAAAATAAAATAAAAAATGGAAAAAATCTCAGAAATTGTGCACCAGTTTTAAACCTGCGCATTGCGCGTGTTACGCGCCAATCAATCAGAACAAGGAGGGAAAATCAATGGACAATAGACAATGAAGGACCCAAAGAAAGAAAAAAAAAAAAGCGCACCACTGTTAACTTTAGCGAGCGACGACGTCAATTGCCTCTATCTATTCCTCCTTAACCGGTGCGGCCCATCCGAACCTCGAAAAAGGAAAAAAAAAAAAAAAAAAAACGAATTCGTCGTCCACGAACCATAATCCACATAACGTCACAGGATGCAAAAAAGGGGCCCCATTATTATCATTGCCTAATTATTCTGCTGGGGATCCGAATCGGACTTCCAAGAAATCGTAAGATTCGCCAATCACAGTGCACTTGGGTAACTCCTAATTTGACTCAGCAACGTGGGAAACACGCGATTTTATTATTAACTCACGCCGGTCAGAAGTTCGGGTCACGTACTTTGCTTGAAAGCATACGACACAACGTGATTACGGCTGCCGGCCAGGCCCACAGAAATTGGAACGAAAGTTTTTTTAAACACTTATTTATTAAATGTGTGGACTATTTTCATAAAAGAATAAAGCTTCAAATTAATTTTACATAAATAAGTATGAAAAAAAAAATTATAGAGAAAATATCTCTTACCCTTATGTGTAGTAAACAATGTTTGGGGTATTTTTATAAAAGTAAATAAAATTATAAATTACTTTTATAAAAAATGCTTCTCATTCCTTCTTTAAGAAGTAACTTTAAGTACTTGTTAATTATGTTTACTTATTAATCTATATTTATTTATTTTTCCTTTCCCTTTTATATACTGATCATTAAGTTAAAAGATATATATATACTACTATTTAAGTATGAGGACCAAACAAAAGACAACTAGATCTAGATTTTCAAATTAAACTACTACTGTTATTTAAATCAAACAAAATTGGCTGGTTTAATCTGGGTCGTGCTTGAATGCGAAACCCGGTCATCGGTTCAATCTATTCGTTTGGGGCGAGTTGGCTCTGGGTCGTGACTGAATGCGAAACCCGGGGACCTGAAAAAAGGGCGCGACAGTGTTTGATGTTTATCTCCTCCAAGTTCCAAACTTTCAAGCACGACACTCTCCAATCTCCGCCATCCTCTCTACTCTCCAGGTGGAGGCAAGACCGCCAAATGCGAAACCCGACCGTCCGGCCTTGTTTCTCGAAATCTATTTTTCTTCCATGGCACAGAAGCGCGAATGGTCGGGTCCTCTCTACGGCGTCGGACGCGTCAGCGGCACCAAATCAGTCGCGCGGTGGTCTTCCTCGTTTCTATTCACCCGTTCTGCCTCCATCAAAAGTGAGTCTTGTCAATTTCTATTTCTCCGAAACTTGTACGCTCAAAGTGATATTTTTGGATGATATATGCTCTGGGGTGACCATTTTATGGCATTGGGGGTTATGTTACATATGCTCTTTTTGCGTTTAACACTCTGTTTATATCATGCTGTTCCTTTTAATAGGACAACATTGTCCGCTTACAAGGCGACGAGTTTTGGCACATGACCAAGGTCTTGCGCTTGAAGGAGAGTGAGAGGTATTTCTATATCTTTTTCCTTCGAGGACCTGAAAATGTTAGTTCTGTGTATCTCATTTATGAGATTTTTTCCGCCTGTAAAATTTACTAAGCAGTCTAACAGTGAAGATTCGATACTTTGTTTGAACGAGCATTGATGCTGAAAAGGCAATCCTTTAAAGGAGTGCATGCGAAATTAATTTTGATTTAAAAATTTGTACATGTCAACAGTTTTGAGGAAGGGTGACCCCCTTTAGATTCCACCACTAGTTTATTGGGATACCGTACTGTAATTATCGGTTATGCTGTGGAGTCTTAGAGTGACACAGCATGGAATTTTATCTGCACGTTTGGTATTTTTCACGCTTATACCTTATTGAGGCGTCTTTTTAGCAATGTTAAGAGTGTGGCGTCAATGGCAGAATGGGAAATGGAAACAGGAAGCAGGGTGCCAATGAGGAAAAGGAAAAAAAAAAAAAAAAAATCAACATTGACACGAGTACTATGAGCAAAGTAGTAATGGAAGCTTCAAGAAACTCTCATGTCTTGTTGAGGGGAAGAATTAGGAAACCATTGTTTAGATCATCAAATGGGAAACATACGATAAACTAAAGAGAAAGGATAAGAAAACATTGACGATCTTCTAACTAATCACTAGGAAACTATGTAAAAGCTTTCAAGTAGAAGATCCAAATCTGATAGCAATTTTTGGTGATTGCATTTTCAGTCAAGCTGTCAAAATTTCTCAGTTGTCGAGTATCAGTTTGGGTAATGTCTATGCCTAAACTTTAGGCCACAAATAGCTTAAATTTGGTGAAAATGGCTTAAATTAGGTGCACAATAAATTTGAACAGGTCTAGGTTAAAGTGGTGATGAATCTTCTGAAAATTAATGAATCTGGAATTTGGATATAGTACTAGATATAATATGGTCATGGGCTGTGTTCATCAGCCTCGACTTTTCTTTAAGTGCCTTAGCATCTCCAATATACTTGCAGAAAATCAATTTTCTTTCAAGATTTGAGTGCATATTTCATTTTCAAAAAATAATTTGAGTGCATATTTAATGATTTTTACATTATCTTTGTAAGGATAGAGCTATTCAATGGGAGAGGAGGTGTAATACAAGGTTGCATACAAAAAATAAATCAAACAGGGGTAGATTTCATTGCTCTGGAAGATCCAAGAACATTTGTCACAAAAAATACACAATGGCACGTGTTCGCTGCATTTGGTTGGGTTCTCTCTCTCACGCACTCTCTCTCTCTCTCTCTCACTCACTCACTCACTCACTCACTCACTCACTCACTCACTCTCTCACCCTCTCACCCTCTCACTCTCTCACCCTCTCACTCTCTCTCATTTGCTCTCTCTCTCTCTCACTCTCTCACATTTGCTCTCTCTCTCTCTCACTCTCTCACCCTCTCACTCTCTCTCTCATGATTATCTAAAATCATTTCATTTTATTTTTATATGACTTGTTAGTATATTTATGCATTAATAAAAGCAATTTCACACAATGTTTTATTCAGGCACGCTAAAGGGGGGAAGGGCAGATTGGCTTATTGAAAAATGCACGGTACATTTTCTTGCATTTATATCTCTATTACTGAATGCAAGCATTTCAGAGAATGCTTAGGTAGAATAATAAAGTTGTTTTTCTTCAACTTCTAATGATGTAGGAGTTGGGAGCTAGCAGTGTGACACCTCTCCTTACTGACCGGTCTCCTACTATCTCCTACAACCGTGTAGAAAGATTACAAAGGGTTATTCTTGCAGCGGTAAAACAATGTATGACACCTGCAAATAACTGGTCCATGCAAGCTTTACTATGCAAACGTAATACCTTAAGCCATTTTCTTGCTTACTAATTAAATTATTTCCATATATTATTCTGTTCTTCTTCTGCAGGTCAACGGTTGGATGAAATGAAATTGAATCCACCAATAAAGATTGCCAAGCTTCTCCCTGTTGTAAGTCGGCTTCATAACCTAGATATTCTAAGGATGAAAGGATATTACTTGTTTTGAAAAAAACACGATAATTTAGCTCCAGTAACTTTCTCTAAGAAAATTATATATTTAGATCCGTGAAAGATTAAGATTTCAGATATCTTGGGGCTTTTGTTGCTATGAATTTAGCATCACTTTTAATAACACTTGGGGAGGTGTTCTTGTATTTAGCTTACTAGAATGCCTTAAATTAGTTTTAGGTGACTAACATGTCCAAGCATGCACATCTGTTGTCAAACTGCAGAAAACTCAATGAGCGTATTAAAAAATAAAACAAGAGAAGAAAAAAAATAGGCAAGTAAAGCAAATAATGCTCAAATGAGATAATGAATATCATGTTTGAATGACGTGTTGTGATGTTTTTGCACAGGTGTGCGACACAAAGTTATCATTTCTTGCAGCAGCAGAAGCGACTTCTCTTATCAGTACTTTGTCCTCCCTGGAGAAAAAGGATAGTGGACTCTTAATAATTGGTCCAGAAGGGGGTGAGAGTTCTTTTACTGTCCTTAGTTCTGCTGTTGCATCAATTCCGTTTAGTGTTATCTAATTTCTTTCCTTTTAAAATAAGATTTTATTGTTGATGTTGGCTTATCATTGTCTTATCATTGCTAGTGCGTTCATTTATAATATTAATTGTGGTTCAATCTTCACTTTTCAGACTTCACAGAGAAGGAGCTGACACTTATGACAACAGCAGGCGCCACACCTGTGGGTCTTGGGCCCTGCCGACTGAGGGTTGAGACAGCAACAATAGCTCTTCTAGCAACTCTTATGCTGTGGTCTGATTCTTGATTTCCTGATACTCTTAAATGCTGAGCTTGTCACTGTTAACAATCATTCCGAACACAGCAAAAGTAAAGAAGAAAATGTCACAAGTCTTTGACTCAATGGCCAGATGGGGTTTTTTAGGGTGTCCTGGGTTCCATTCTCGCTGTGGGGCATTGGTTGCAGGCTTGCAGCATGATTCTGTATTGAACAATATGAGAACAGAAAAGAAAAAAAGGATTGGTATCTTTCATTTTCTTTTGTAAATCTCACTTAATTACTGCATATAAAGATCAATAGCATTGTTCTTTGAATTCTGCTCTTCCTTTGATCCTTTTTTTTTTTTTTTTTTGTATATTTTTAGTTATTTCTTTTAAATATTCTGTAAAAAGAATTAGCTGACATATATGGGGAAGATACAAAATATTGGGTGAAAGGAATTGACTGATCAGTGTAGTCTCTCACAAGCTTGAAAAGATCAGGGAAGCAATATTCGGAGTTACTGTGAAATTAAAGCATGTAATGTACCGTCAGAAATCAAAATGACATTACTAGTTAACCAGACGCTTGCATCCAATATATCTTTGATTAATAGCTGGAACCCAGGTGGTTGATGGTCATACCTTGGTCCATGAATTTGGGTGTAAAGACTGGAGATGACAGTCTTGACACTCAAAAGGACCTCCATGGCCAACAGGATCACTGCTAAAATGGAATTTGAAATTCATCTGTTTTGGGTGTTGACGGTAAACAGTCTTATTCTATCAGTCATGAATATCTATGAATCGATACTGAACCCAATCCGTATCCGGCCCACTAGCTCGCGCAGAGGCTTCAATAGGCCCAATTCTCCTCCCACGAGAAACGAGTTGGCATACACCACACGAGCAGCACGCTCCGATCCGCAACACGAGTATCACGACGTCGCCTTTCGGATTAAGTGCGTCAGGTTACTGGAGAGAAAACAGGGTATTCTATCCTCGGTAATATACAAGTAGCTTATTAATTGTGGCTCGAGCTTCGTACGAAACATGGCCACAAAATTGAAAGGAAACATGGCCACAAAATTGAAAGGAAACATGGCCACAAAATTGAAAGGAAACATGGCCACAAAATTGAAAGGAAACATGGCCACAAAATTGAAAGCGTGACTTTTTTTTTTATTATTAAAAAAACCCATATATTATATATCACAAAAGTTACGTGGAGAGTCGATAGTTATGTTACAGTCATTAAAAAACCGAAAAGAAGGGGTAAGACGTGCCCCTAAGACGTGCCCTCATGGATGACCAAAGAGTTATACAAAGAAGCTAGTTCTGTAGCCTTTTTAGCAAGAACATCTGCTACTACTGATAAAAATATCATATTTATATATATTCATATGATTACGTATGGCAGAACAGAACGAAACCTAGGACACCTAATATCTCTCTCTCTCTCTATATATATAAAACCAAGTGAATCCCTATATATATATATATATATATAACAAAGTGCGACCCCCCAAGTGCCACCGCTAGAACCTGGGAAGTCAGAAGTTCAAGTCTCCAGAAGAAGAGAAGAAGCATGGGCGCCATAGCGAACGGAACTCCGGCACCGGAGACGACGGACCTCCACGTCGCCATGTTCCCCTGGCTCGCCTTCGGCCACATCAACCCCTTCGTGCAGCTGGCCAACAAGATCGCCGCCCACGGCGTCAGGGTCACCGTCTTCACCGCGCCTGGTAACATCCCCCGCACCACCTCCGCCCTCAAGACCGGGCCGGGGTACCGGACCGCCGTCGTCCCGGTCCACATCCCTCAGGTCGAGGGCCTCCCTCCCGGCGCAGACAGCACCGCCGAGATGACCCCGGCCATGGCCGAGCTCCTCAAACTCGCCGTCGACAAGATGGGTCCCCAGATGGAAGACCTCTTCGTCGACCTTCGCCCGGACGTCATCGTCTTCGATTTCGCCATGCAGTGGCTCCCCCCCATCGCCCTCAAACACGGCATCAAATCCGTCTTCTTCTCCATTTTCAACGCCATCACCATCGCTTACCTGGCGGTCCCCAGCCGGCTGACCGAGGGCAAGCCCCCCACCGTCGAGGACCTCCGACGACCCCCGCCGGGCCTGGAAGTCGAGGACCTCCCGAGCTTCAAGCACTACGAGTGCCGGGAGTTTCACTACGTGTACGAGAGCTTCGGCGGGCCGTCCGTGGTGGACAGGTGGCTAGCCGCCGTGCAGGGATGCGACGCCTTCCTGTTGAAGACGTGTATGGAGATGGAGGGACCTTACGTCAAATACATCGAGACCCAGTACAAGAAACCGGTCCTTTTGGCCGGACCGGTGGTCCCCGACCCGCCGGCCGGCGAATTGGAGGAGCCGTGGGCCGGATTTCTCTCCCGCTTCCCGGAAAAATCCGTCGTACTCTGTTCTTTCGGCAGCGAAGTGTTCCTCAAAGACGACCAGATCAAGGAGCTCGCTTGGGGGCTCGAGATGACGGCCGCGCCCTTCATCCTCGTGCTCAAGTTCCCGGACGACGAACAGTCCTCGAGGCTCGAAGAGGCTCTCCCGGAAGGGTTCGTGGAGAGGGTGAAAAACAGGGGAATGGTGCACACGGGGTGGATACCGCAGCAGCTCATCCTAGCGCACCGGAACGTCGGATACTTCATCACCCACGCGGGTTCGAGCTCCATCATCGAAGGCCCGGCGAACGACCTCCAAATGATTTTCCTCCCGCAGAGGCTCGACCAGTGCCTGAACACTAAGCTCGTCGTTTACAATCTCAAGGCCGGAGTGGAAGTGAACAGGGACGATGAGGAAGGGTTTTTCACCAAGGAGGATCTCTGCGAGGCCGTGAAGGCGTCCGCGGCCGTCGAGCGAGGCCGCGAATGGAGGGATTTTCTCCGAAACAAAGAGAAGCAAGAGGGGTTTCCCAGGGATTTGGTGGAAAAGCTGAAAGAGATGATGAAGATCCAACCCCTGGAAGTCGAGTACTCTGTTTCTGCTCCGGTCCGAGTGTCGTCGGAACCCGTTTCCCCGGTCAACTCCTGCGAAAAAATAAACAATATCGGAAACGGTCTCTCTGGAACGATTGAGACTCAAATATAATGTAGTAGGGAATCTCCTTCTCAATCATGGCGACATTAGTGAATGTTTAATAATATATCAGCGTTCTTGGATTTCATTTTCAACAACGACGTACTGTTGTTCTTCTGTACCGGAACGACTCCGCCATTAAGTTACTCGTTCCACACTTTCTCGCAGTCGTCAGATTTGAGGTCACCTGAGCTACCGCTGCCGTTCATGCTCCGGTGATCCCCAGCAAAAGTTTGACTTAGTGGAGGGCAACGTACGTTGGGGGATTGGATGTGGGAACGTCGGAACGAGTTTCTAGGTTTCTTTTTGCCAGAAATCACATGGAAACGTTTGGAATTAATCCAAAACAGACGGAACTTCGAAGAAAGAGACATTTGGATTTTAGTACTGACTACTGAGGGGAATCGTCCGGAAGGGGTTTCTCCGTTTTCCATTATTCCATTCGGATTCCTTTTAATATATTTTCCTGCGGAAGAGCTTCTTCTTCCTTTAGCCAAGTGTTTGGAGCTTGCACGGAGCGGATATTAGTGATTAGGATAAAAGACAAACAAAAGTATCGTTATGCTCGGATGATCCCCGACAAAGAAAGTAATTAGTGATTAGGAAAAAGACGTGGGGATTCGGGATGATAAGATCATAAGAAGTGAAGGAGGGATATTTGAGGAAGGACAGATTTAGATTTTAGTAAGCAGAATCGTTGGTTTCTCAGCAAATCGGTAATATAAACGAGCCGAACCCAAGATTTTTAAGGTTCGGCTAATAAGTTCGCAAACCGGTTCCTTTAAATAAATAATTAACCTAGAATTATTATAAAGCAAAGTGCAGGTGAGAGTTAGTACTCCAATGAGCTTACAATGGTTAGGAAGTGTGAGTCCGGATTTGGTGGACATCACAAAACCTAGGGTCAATTCATTTCCCCCCTTTGAAGTGTGGGCCCCACGTGCAACTACGTGTCGCGCGGAGAGAGCCCGGGCGTTGCCCTGGGCGTAACAAATTTGAGGGTGCTTTCGTCAAATATTCGCTACTCGTCAATGAATTATTTGTAGATAAAAATAAGTATATGAGATTTCACATCAAATGCCCAAACGATGGGACATGATGAATAAGATTGAGACTCAACGACGGACAATTGGAGATGCGAACAAAATGAAAACGAGCTTCTAGAATCTAGACTTGGAACATTGGTGTATTGGACCTCTGTTTGGCTCGATTCCAACCCTAGTCATCGCTATAGTGTACTACATTTGTTCTCAATGTATTCCGGCGTATTAAGATCGGATATCCACGATCATTACAATTTTGGAAGGATCCCTCAAAAACAGCAAAAGAAACCTTAAAAAAATTTAAATGTATTATTACATATATATATTTAAACTTTTATTATTTTCAAACACAGTAAATAAAATTAAATAATTCAGACAGCGCAACTGAGCATGATGAACAAGAAGAAATTGAAGCTGCCAGACCAGCCGAGAAAAGACCAATATACTGCACATATGCCAGAAGGAGGGCGGCTAGACTTATTCACGCCTCTAGAAGCAATGTCCAAAGCAGGCTAACCAAGGTACGTAGCTCCAGCCTCCCAGCTCGGGGAAAACAGGCTCAAGAAACTCAAATGCATGCCTTGCCAGTAGAGGAAGACGAAGAAAGGAGGGAGTTCGACCGATGGCTAGACGATTACATGCTACGCACAATGTCGAACTATGGATGAGAATTAAACATGGGCCAGGATAAGATTGTGGAATTTCATAATAGGAAGAAAGCTAGCCAACAAGGCAACCACAACAGTGTAAGTGCTCCATGAGAATATTATCGTGGAATGTTAGAGGCCTTGGGTTTGAGGCTAAAAGCCTAAAAGAGCAACAATGAAAGAAATGTTAAGAAAGAACAAAGTTACAATTGTTTTTTTCCAAGAAACAAAATTACGAGCCTTTTCACAAGGTTCGGCTGGGGGGAATGCTATCTTCTGGGACTCTAGTGAGGTTGAAGTAATAGAAACAGAGGAGGGACAATACTCTCTGGCAGTCCATTTCAGGTCTTTGAAAGATAATAAACACTGGGTTGCGCTCTCGGTATATGGTCCTACTACTTATAGCCAACGACAGGATTTCAGGTATGAGTTGTCAGCTATAATACAATTGTGGTCCCTGCCATGGATCGTCGGGGGGGACTTCAATGTTATAAGGTACTGCTCTGAAAAATCTGGTGGAAGAAACTGTCTTACTCCCTCAATGCTGCAATTTAATGAGCTAGTAGATGAACTCTCCTTAATTGAGCCTGCACTAACTGGTGCTCAATTCACTTGGTCTAATGGAAGAAGTAGGCCTATATTAGCAAAGCTTGATAGATTTTTTGTGTCACATGAGTGGCTGGACATGCACAAGGATATAATTGGGAAAGTTCTGACCAGATCAACTTCAGACCATAGGCCTATCTTAATTGAAACGGATCCAGAGTCATGGGGCCCTCCTCCCTTCAGGTTTGAGGAGGGATGGTTACTAGAAGAGAACTTCAAAGACAAAATGAAAGTGTGGTGGCAGGAATGTGAAATACGAGGTACAACTTGCTATGTATTTAGCCAAAAATTAAAGCAGATAAAGCACAAGATGAAAGCTTGGGCGGCTGAGAGAAAAATTAACCTAGAAGGAGAAAAGGAAGCTCTAATAAGAAGAATCCATGATTACGATATCACTGAGGAGGAATTTGGTAATTTAACAACACTAGAAGGAATTGAAAGAGATGTCCTCAAAAAGCTTATGAAGATAGAGTGGCTAGAGAGAGAATTTATTGGAAACAAAGAGCACAGTACAAGTGGGTCAAGGAAGGTGATGGAAATACGAAATTTTTCCATGCAGTAGCCTCAGCCCATAGAAGAAAAAGTAGGATTACTTCTTTAACAAATCAATGGGATGGAGGTCACAAACAAAGATGCAATTATAAGTGGCTTCACTACTTTCTTCACGGGTTTATATATAGAGGAGGACTTTGAAAGGCCTGTTCCCGTTGGCCTACCTATAAAAAAGTTATCTGATGCAGCAAGGCTAGCTCTGGTGAGACCTTTCACCATGGAGGAAATAGAGGAAGGCGTTAAAGGCATGCCATCAGACAAAGCACCGGGGCCATGATGGTTTTATTGCTGAGTTCTACAAGCAAGGGTGAGAATTTTTAAAAGAAGACATACTCAATATGTTCACTGAGTTCCATGAACAAGGACTGACATCGGAAAGTATGGGTGCATCTTTCATAGCATTGATCCCAAAGAAAGAAGGAGCCTGCTGTCCAAAAGATTTCAGGCCCATTAGCTTGTTGAGTAGTCACTACAAGTTAATAACTCGGGTGCTGGCTTCTAGACTAAGAACGGTCCTACATGAGGTGATAAGTAGCAATCAGACCGTTTTCTTGAAAGGTAGACAGATTATCGATTCTCCTTTGATGATACATGAGCTACTCCACCACTACAAAAAGCGGGGTTTGAAAGGTATGATCTTGAAGCTTGATTTTGAAAAAGCCTTCGACAAAGTTAGTTGGGCTTTTTTAAATTGGATGATGTTGCAAATGAATTTCCCTTAGAGGTTGTGTGAATGGATAGCTAGTTGTATATCCTCCGCAAGGTACTCCATCATCATCAGCGGGTCAGTTCATGACTACTTTAAAGGCTCTCGTGGATTGAGGCATGGAGACCCTATCTCCCCTTTGCTCTTTGATATTGTAGGAGAAGCTATGTGCCTTTGTTCGAAAAGGTCAAGAGAAAGGATGGATTACGGGCATGGGAATAAGGGATATCCGCATCCCAATCCTCCAATTCGCAGATGAGACATTACTATTGTGTGACGGCATTGATGAAGGTTTGTTGCACTCAAAAGCTCTCCTATCTTTGTATGAGATGATGTCCGGGCAAAACATTAATTGGGAGAAATCAGGTTTGTTTGGTGTTAATGCTCATGCGGTAGCACAAAACTTGGCAGCCTCCATATTACATTGCAACCGCATTCAGCTACCCTCATCTTACCTAGGACTTCCACTTTTTCAGACCAAAAACAACAAAGCACTGTGGAATCCGATAGTAGAAAAATATCAAAGAAGGCTTGAAGGATGGAAAAGGCAACTCCTGTCTCAAGCAGGTCGAGCTACACTAATTAGAGCTACCCTTGCTGGGATTCCCAATTATTGGCTCTCTCTTATCCCGTGTCCAGCAAACGTGGAGCACAAATTTCTATGGTGTGGTACGGAACAAAAAGTCAAATACCCATTAGTGAGATGGAAAAGGGTATGCAGGCCTAAAGAGCTCGGAGGCATGGGATTAAAAAGGATCAAACATATGAATGAAGTCATGTTATCTAAGTGGTGTTGGAGGTTTGCAACTGAGAAGGAAGCCTTGTGGAGGCATGTAATCGAAAAAAAATACGGCAAGAACAGTCCTGATTGGTTGCCAAGAGATAGAGTAGTGACCTCACCAATTTGGAAAGTTGTGCTAAAATGCATGAAAAAGTGTTACCCTATTTTAGATATCATGTAAGAGAAGGATGCAGTGTTAAATTTTGGCAAGACGTGTGGATTGGAAAGGATCCTCTGGCTTCCTCATTTCCACACATATACCGACGGGTGGATAAGAAAGACATCACAGTTGCTGAGTGTAAAACTGAAGCAAACGGATCATGGAACTTACGCATAAGGAAATCCCTCAATGAGCATGAAATTCCTGAAATGTCTAGGCTCCTAAGCATGCTTGACTCAGTCTTCATAAGTGGAGTAGGGACTGATGAGATTGTCTGGAGTCCGAGTGACTCTGGGGAGTTTACAGTTGCTTCATGCTACAACTTACTATCACAGAGAGAAGAAACCACCAACTGCTGCCTAGGGAGTTATGCGTGGAAATTCCCAGTGCCCCCCAAGATTAAGCATTTCATTTGGACTGCTTCCCCCTCCAAAATATTAACATGTGATGAACTAGGAAGGAGAGGGCAGTTGGTAACAAACCCACTATGTAGGTTGTGCAACTTAGTTGATGAAAGTTGCAATCACCTCTTGATGTATTGCAAGTTCAGCCAAAAGGTCTGGAACAATATAAGAGGCAAATTCGGGATCCCAATGTGCATGCCAAACACTTTTGGCCAACTCGTTCAGCAGTGGTATCCGTGCCCCTTGCCAAAGTGTGGTCAAGTTTTGTGGAAAATAGTCATTGCTGCAATTATATGGCAGTTATGGTTAGAAAGGAACTCAAGGGTCTTCAACAATCAGTGTAGCTCACGAGGGGGGTCATTGAGAAGGTAATCCACAATACACTCTTGTAGGCAGGTGCCTCTCAAAAGTTACCTCCCCTCCCCAGCTCAGTGATCCGTAAGCATTGGAAAAAGATTATATACTTCAGCACTCACAAGAAACCTCAACTAGAAGAATGGAAACCTCCCCAGCAGGACATGTAAAATTAAATTTTGATGGTTCTTCATTTGGGAATCCAGGGCAAGCAGGCATAGAAGGTGCTGTTAGAGATAGTGGGGGACATTGTATCTTTGTATACTCAGGACCAGCTGGTTGCTGCTCCTCTAATGAAGCGGAGGCCCAAGCTATGCTAACTGGAGTGAAGCTCTTAAGAGAGCATGTAACTGAGCCGGTGATTGTGGAAGGAGACTCCAAATTGGTAATCAGATGGGCAAAAGCAGGAAAGCCACCTTGGAAACTAAAGCCTATTTTTTATGAGCTTAAACTAGTCACGGCAGAATGGAATATTATTTGGAACAATATCCCTAGATCAGGAAACTCTCTGGCTGATTCTCTTGCAAAAGAAGGTGTCCATAGGAATACGCTGAAAACAGGGCCTTAGTGGCCTTTGTAATCTATGTATCTCATTGTAAACTATTTATTTTTTAAAGAAATAAAATCGCTATTTGTCAAAAATTAAATAATTCATAAAAAAATTAAAAATTAATTATCTGAACTGCTAATAATATATCATTCACTTCACTGATTTCTCCCTGCCGTTTGACGTCCTTAAACACGAGAGACTTGAGCTGAATCCCTTCCGGTGAAACATAAGTAAGTCACCTTCTCAGCAGTACTTAATCTCCTTCAGGTTTTCCACTAAATCCCTGGAAAACCCCTCCTGCTTCTCTCTGTCCCGGAGAAAATCTCTCAATTCATGACCACCACGTTCCGCAGCCATCGACGCCTTCACGGCCCTGCATACGTCGTCTTTCGTGAAACCCCCGTCGTCGTCCCTGTCCACTTCCACCCCGGTCTTGAGACTGTGAACGACGAGCTTGGAGGTCAGGAACTGGTCGAGTCTCAGTGGTAGAAAAATTATTCCCAGGTCGTGGAAGGGGCCTTCGATGATAGAGCTCGACCCGGCGTGGTTGACGAAGTATCCGACGTTCCGGTGGGCTAAGATGAGCTGCTGCGGTATCCACCCCGTGGCCACCATTCCCCTGTTTTTCACCCTCTCCTCGAACCCTTCCGGGAGAGCCTCTTTGAGTCTCGTGTACTCTTCGTTTTTGGGGAACTTGAGTGCCAGAATGAAGGGCGCGGCGGTCATCTCGAGCCCCCAAGCAAGCTCCTTGATTTGATCGTCTTTGAGAAACGCTTCGGCTCCGAAAGAACAGAGGATGACTGATTTTTCCGGGAAGCGGGAGAGCCACCCGGCCCACGGCTCCACCAATTCGCCGGCCGGCGGGTCGGGGACCACCGGACCGGCTAACAGGACCGGTTTATTGTACTGGGTCTCGACGTATTTGATGTAAGCCCCCTCCATCTCCATACACGACTTCATGAGGAAGGCGTCGCAGCCCTGAACGGAGGCCAGCCACCTCTCCACCGCGGACGGCCCGCCGAAGCGCTCGTAGCCGTAGTGAAACTCCCGGCACTCGTAGCGTTTGAAGCTCGGCAGGTCCTCGACTTCCAGACCCGGGGGGGGTCGCCGGAGGTCCTCGACGGTCGGACATTTCCCGTCGATGAACCGGCTCGGGACCGCCAGGTACGCGATCATGCAAGCTGTAAAAATGGAGAAGAATATGGATTTGACGCCGTGTTTGAGGGCGATGGGGGGAAGCCACGGCATGACGAAATCGAAGACGACGATGTCCGGGCGAAGCTCACCGAAGAGTTCTTCTATCTGGGGTCCCATCTTGTCGAGGGCGAGCTTGAGGAGCTCGGCCATGGCGGGGGTCGCCTCGGTTGTGCTGTCGAAGCCGGGAGGGAGGCCTTCCACGGGCGGGATGGGGACCGGGACGACGGCGGTCCGGTACCCCGGTCCGGTCTTGAGCGCGGAGGTGATGCGGGGGATGTTACCGGGCGCGGAGAAGATGGAGACCCTGACGCCATGGGAGGCGATCTTGTTCGCCAGCTGCACGAAGGGATATATGTGGCCGAAGGCGAACCACGGGAACATGGCGACGTGGAGGTCCGTCTCCGGCATCGACGTTCGCGCCATTCTTCTTCCTCCTCCCTTTTCCCGATTATACATTACATGCATATATGAACATTTATCACTTGGGTTGAACTGCTGAAAAGGCTCCGGGTCCAAGCGAACCCTGTCCAACCCACCAGATGGGATTTTGTAAAAGATGTGTAATTACGAACAATTTTCCTACTTTTTTAGTTGAACCTACGTAATTAGAACTAATTAAACATTTAATATGAATCAAGGTACTCATTATTAATGTGGTTTATTAAATAGACTTATAAGTTACACCCGATGAGTGAAATGAGAGGTAAAATTTTGGATTCTGGGTACGACCTTATCTATTATAACACTCAAGCGTCACCATCCAACCCGCTCCCTGGTCCCTCTCATTGTGATCAGAATTGCTGGAACTTTTATGGCGTTTGGTTGGATGTCGTGAATCTCAGTACCAGTAGATATCGTGAGATTTGATGGGATCAAATGGAGCCAGTACCATGAGATTTGATGGGATCAAATTGTAATATTTTGACCCAAGACGTAAATTTCACCCACGGTATTGCAGGAAGATTCCAGCCGTTGGTGGAAAAGAGTACAAGATATTTTCATGCAACGGTAAATTTGCTGAAACTATAACGCATCACCATCTCCACCCCACCCATATGTCAAAGCTCAGATTCTGGACTGAAATGAAAAATACACCCCCAATTCAGATGCAGAAAAAAAATAAAAAATAAAAAATAAAAAATCAAAGCATAAATGATTTACATTCTACAGAATTCATTTTTCAAAACATCCTATCCGCTAGGACCAATACTACAAACAAAGGCATCGTTATGTGACAAAAAATATAGGATGGTTTGGATTCATGTCATTATTCTTTTCCCCAAAAATCCCAACAGAAATTATCAGTAAGGCTGCTCAAGGGCACAGGTAAAAAGGACACCCCACGTAACCGGTAACATGATCTTACTCTATGCACTCCCCTGAGAATATATAATAAGTACCCCCTGCAAGCAAGCTAATTAAGCTCTGTTTCATCTGTTGCATAATTTGGACAAAGCAACTGCCAGTACTTCAAAGAAAAATTGTCGCCAGCTGCTCCTAGGCTAAAAGAAAGAACAGCATCCGCCTATGAATGTTAATCTGCAGGCATGAAAGGATCTGTTTCCCCAATATCAGCAACAAGAGGTTCCAACAGCGACGGATCTTCGTAGGGAGAAGAAAAATGGGTGGGAAACGGAAGCAAAGAAAGGTCAAATTTCTTGTAAACCATGAGCTTTTTCTCGAGCGATATGTCTTCATATTTTTTATTTTTGTACTTATCCCGAGAAGGAACCATGTAAGCGGCATCTTTAACAAACACAAAATTCCCTTCTGCACCTGGAACCTGAGCGCATCAAATTAGCAGGTTAGTCATCGGGTGTGTAGAGCCAAACTGGACCTTCAACAAATAACAATGTCAAATTATTATTATTATTTTTTTAAATGGTTAAACTATCAATGTCAAATTAATTTTAACAAAGAAAAAAAGAAGATCTGCAGTTCCCATGTAGGAGACACTTACTTGGCCCTTAACATACATCAAATTCCTCTGTGGATCTACCTTATAGACCCAGACATTCTTAACAGTGGACTGCTTGCCACCCATTCGACCAGGCATCTTCTTGCCTTTGAACACCTATAGAACAATGATGCATAACATTAAGTAATTTCCTTTCCAATTTGCGGCCAGACGATAGGGCTTCTTGAACCCTCTAAAAAACACTTTCAAACCACTAAAAAAATACGAATATCTGATTGAGACAAAACATTGTAAATTAGGAATAAATGCAACAGTCAGCTATCCATCAGATGTCATACCTTGCCAGGAGCATCTCTCTGACCAGTAGAACCAATATGACGATGTGTTATTGATACACCATGAGATGCAGGCATTCCCTTGAAACCCCATCTTTTCATGCCACCCTACCAATGATGAATATAAATTTAAGCAAAATATACTCAAAATAGATATCCAACAACAACAATAACAGGATTTCCTCTCTTCATTTCTTTGATTGAAAAGAGGTTCCCGATGCAAACAAACCAGCATAGACAAATGAACAATTAACATCAATAAAAGTTTTTGAAAGAATAGCATTTCCACTGGCTTCAATTCTTTTCATGGGTCAGCTTTCTCAATGATCCAAGGGACCTTTTTTATGGAAACTGAGAGCATCTGGAAATTGCCTCCAATACATCAAGTAACAAGCATCCAAATTTTTGACAGGCCAAAGTCAACCTAGTGTTAGTAGCATTTAGTGGAATTCTGAAAGACCATGAAGGATCCAGTTCTCACTCATTTGTTTGGCCCCTTAGAAGTGTTGACTCAATCGCAATGTATGGAATATTATTAAAGGGAAAAATTAAAAAACTGAATAAATGTTACTAACACTAGTTTCAAGTGTTGACTTCAAAGTTGCTCCCAAACATGGGTCTTGGGCATTAGCTCAGTGGTCCCATGGGAGTTATTGCTATGGGGTGGCCTTGGGTTCGGGTCTCCACAGTAGCATTGGGAGTAAAACTTGTAACGGGGAGTAAAATGTATTCACCTTCCTCAAAAAAAAAAAAAAAAATGTTCAAACATTTGCACAGTCACCAGCTACAATCCTCAAAATATATTATCGAATTAAAACCTACTTCACTAGTAGCAACCGTAAAATTCACAACAACAGATAAAGCAACTGGGAGAAGTGCATCAAAGTTAAATACCTGGAAACCCTTTCCACGTGTAATCCCAGTTACATCAACATATTGACCAGGAACAAAATGGCGAACAGTGATTGAAGTACCAACTGGGAGAAGTGCATCCTCGGTAACAGGAAACTCCCTCAATTTCCTCTTCAAAGGAACGCCCTGCGCCCTAAAATGGCCCATCTCTGGCTTCGTTAAGTGTTTCTCCTTTTTCTGCCCTGCTCCAATCTAACTAACACCATATACCAAATAATCACAGTCAAAGATCTCTTCCGCATCCCGTAAGAAAAGGATCATTCTAATCAGAGAAAGGCCAGCAACTGCAAGCAATTAGGCCAACAAACACTCCATGCAACTGAAGTAAATATAATAACTGAGCTCAATAAATACCATTACAGGCCAAAGAAAAATCGAAATCTTGAAAATATTTAAAGAGATGGGAATAAAATCCATTAAAGTAATTAACGACTTAGAAATCGCAATCTATCACAGTGTTCAATCAGTCTCTGATCCAATCCGATAAACCAACCAACCAACAAAGAAAAAAAATAAAATAAAAATTCAGCACGAACGAGATCGAACCTGCAAGGCGGTGATCCCCTCCTTTTCCATTGTCTTCACCTGAGAGACAATGTTATCGTCCACCCAAAGGACCGAAATGGGAATCCTAGCTCCCCATTTATCCCAGAGAGCAGTCATACCACATTTAACTGCGATCACTCCAGTACGCCTGGAGAATGGCTTCATCACCCTGGAACCCTCCTCGACAGCTGCTCCGTCTGATTCATCATCCAGGGCAGCTACCTCCGCACTGAAGCTCCTAAAGCTGTACGTTCTAGGGCCTATAGATAGCAGCCGGAAACGAGATATGAGACCTCTCGACGCCGCCGACATGTCTGCGGCACGAAGACGCTAAAGCCAAAAGATCCGAGAGAAGGGCATGCTGCGAGATTAACTGCAAAACGCGATAGAGCAACCCCTGATCGAAAAACGGAGGAATCGCTCCGTGAAAGACTGCGGTAACGGAGAAGGGACAAGGGTTTTGGAGGAGCTTCCTGTAATTTTCGCTGTGTAGGGTTTTAGACGGCCTCGCAGGTTTGATACAGAAATGATTTCTTTTGTGCTTTCTCCAAATGGGCAGTTTAGTGTGCTTAAATTTCCAAACTACCACCCTCACTGAGTCATGGGCTTTGTCCATGGGTTCGATTCATCTATCATGTACAGAACTATAAAGTATCATAATTATTTTTTTTTTAGTATTTATTATTATTATAAAATATAAAAAAATAAAATATAAGAAACATAGATAAAAAAAAAACAACTTCGGGTCAAGGAAGTCTTATGTTCGAATCTCCGGCAATTGGAGTTACAAATAGAAAGCCAACGTTCCTAAAAAAAAAAAAAAGTCAACGTAAAATGAATATCACATGGTCGAGAGTCGGTATTATACGATAACCAAAGGGAGTAAGCGCGATGATAATCACACAATTGGAAGTTCGCTCCAAGACCTATGAAACCATACATTGTAAAATGTAAGCAGCTTTTTTTAAAAAAAAAGATAAAAAATAAAATCCAAAAATGAAATATTCTACCCTAATTCTAAGTTCGTCGACCCTAAAATACTGAAGTGGCGTGCGACATCAAAGCACTGGGCCCCGCTGTTTATATGTGCTATGCTAATATAGAGTTTCACCCTCTCAAGGGCACCCAAGTAAAAACAGGAAAATGTAATATTGGTTGCAGAGAACCTTTTCAAACTTAAAACCACGGTATTGCCATTGCTGACGAGGTAAATTGTATATAAACATAACTTAATAAGGTTATTCTTTATATTGTTTTATTGTTATTAGGTAGAAGGGTATAGGGTTTTATATAATGTTTATCTATTTATTATCGAACGGTATAAGGATAATTGGGTAATAAATGGAATAACAATAAAAAAAACTTACAAACCTATCAGCTTTGTATCAAAACCAAAGAATAATGATGTTTTAAATTAGAAAAAACATTATATGATATATGTGTCACCGAAAATCCGCACAAAAAATTTGTGTTACAATTTGTATTTGAAAATCAAGAATGCGACTACAAATTCCTAGTCTTCCTCTTATTGGATCTCTCAGTAAAGTGATGAAGTTTCGGCTTCTAGCGAGTCGACGTCGAAATCCAAGTTTTGGAACGAGTGTGCACGAACGATGATTGTTTCGTCGGTTGGACGGAAGTGTTTGTGTTCATCGTGTATTGACTTGTCGATGTTGTCAGCGAACGTATAGAGCTGCTCTGGTCAAACTGGTGAATCTCGACGAACTGTGAGTTTCTTAACTTCTTCGGCTTGAAAGAGTGTCTGTACGTGAGAGCGTTTCTCGACGAAGGATTTTCGAACCCTTTTGACAGAGCATTTCTGGCTATTTGTAGCCAGTTCTGTCCAATTGTTGGGGGTCGATCCTTGGAATGGAGATCATGATCCCTTTTCTACTGCTTCTGTTGAGATAGGAGGACTTAAGCGCTCCTCCTTTTCCTCTGTTGATCCCATCGAATGAGGATTGTTGACGGTTTTCCGCTTTCTTCAGTTGGCGACAAGCTTGGTCGTTTAGATGCTGAAGTGGTATGCAAGGTGACTGGTAGCTAGGTGGTGTTGACGCGACAACTTGTTGCTGACTAGAAGGATGACTGTACTGATGACGCGGCGAAACGGATGGGTCCAGCTATGAGCTACGAGAGGTGACTTTGAAAATCGGTGGAATAGATCCATAACGATCGACCAATGGACTGGTGGGCCTTTGGGTCACCGTATTTGCGCCAACCACATTTTTGGTGTGTACAATTGTTTCACCGAAAATCCGCAGGTCCGAGAAGAGGCGCGACCGAGAGAATATGTCGATTACTTTAGAATAAATGTGTTACAGGGTGTGGTGTAAATATCAGAAATTGCGAGTACAATCTCCTAATAACCCTCTGATTCGATCTCCGTTTGATTTTGATGAAATTTTGGCTCCTGCGAGGTCGTCGTCGAGACTTCTAGTTACAGAAACGAACGTACACGATCTGGTGTGGCTTTTGTCGTTCGGACGAAAGTATTTGTGTTCCGTGTGTTTTGACTTGTGACGATGTCGGCGACGGTGTAGAATTGCTTCTGGTCGAGCTGTAGAGCGACGAACTGCGGGTGGCTGAACTCCTTTGCGATTTGAAAGAACCTCTGTGCGTGAGAGCTTCTCCTCCGAGAAGGAATTTGTGTCCTTCGGTTTGGGAGAAGGAAAAAGTTCTTCACTTGTCGAGAGGTCTTTTGAGATTAATTTCTCCAACCCCTGGAACAGGGAACTCCTGGCCTTTTGTAGCCATTCTGTGTGGTTGTTGAGGGATTTTGCCTAGGAAAGGGGATCACGATCCCCTTCCTGCTCGTGAGGTTGAGGAAGAAGAGGGGAGGAGGGAGACCAGAAACTCCCTGTTGAGATCCCTTGAATGAGGATCGTGACCTATTTCCAAAGATTTTATCTTCTCGGTTGAAGTGGATGATTGTATGTTGACTCACGCTGATGTGGCGATGACTCACCGAGTCGTTGCTGACTAGACAGTGACTCACTGAGTTGATGTTGGCTGTAAGATGACTCCATGTGTTGATAATGCGACGAGACGGGATCCTGGCGATGGGCTGCGTCGATAAATTTGAGAATCGGCGAGGCTTGTCCACGAACCTTGTTTGCTGGATCGTTGGACTCCTGGACCTGTTGAATTTGGGCCGTGCACATTTTGGTGCATACAGATTGCCCCCTTCGAGACTTGTTCGTTCGGGAGGAACGAACAAGTTTCGAATGTGAAGATGAATCAGCACACACACACCTCTTTTTTTTTTTTTTTTTTTTTTTTTTTTAATCCTCTTACTTTTTTTTAGGACCGTTTATCTTTTGTGTAATGCGTATTCCTATCCGTCCTCTTGCTTTTTTAGGACACCATATATTTTTTGTACACTTTGATTTTTTTTTTTTTTTTTTTTTTTATATATGTATAATTATATCTGGATATACGTACCGGTATATGGGAAGTGAAAGGCACCTGAATCGAGTCTGCTGCGATGCCATGATCAGAAATTGTATTGGAGTCTGAACTCGATGTTTATACGATCTCTGCGAGAATGGCTTCGTCAGAGGAATTTTGCTTCGGTGGACTTGCTTCAGCACAGGAGAAGAGAGAGGCTGCGCAGTGTGCTCCACACTGCGTGGCGCTGACTCAGCTGACGAACTTCGGCTTCAGCAAAGTTAATTCTGGGCTGAGGAAGATGGGAGGCAGCGCCGTGGGCCCACCTGGTGGCGTTGGACTCAAAGAACAGCCCCAACTTCGCAAGAAGACCGATTTTTTATGCCAGGGGGGAGGGTGTAGCGAGGGAGGAGAAGGGAGACACAATGCTGGGCCCCACCTGTGGGCGCTGACTCAGCAAAGGAGCTCCAGCCCTCAAGAAAATTGATTTTTGGCGCCAGGAGGGAAGGGAGGCAAATGAGGGAGAGAAGGGAGGCAGCCAGGGCCCCCCCTGTGGCCGTGACTTCACGGGTGAGCTCCAAATTGCAAAAAATTGAGTTTTGCGCACGAGGGAAGGAGGCAGCGCAGGGAGAGAAGGGAGGCAACGCCAGGGCCCCGGCCCCAGGCCCGGGACTCAAAGAAGAGCTCCAAACCAAGAAAATTGATTTTTACATAGGAGAGGAAGGGAGGCTATGCCGTGGGTCCCGCCCTGCGTGGTGTTGACTCACTGGCGACTTCTGGCTTTGCAAAATTGATTTTTGCGCAGGAGGAAAGAAAGGAGACAGTGTTGTGGGCCCCGCCCTATGTGGCGCTGACTCAGCAGCGAACTCCAGCTTTGGCAAATTGCTCCAGCGCAAGAGGAAGGGGGGAGGCATTGTCGTGGGCCCCGCCTTAACAGGGTTGGCGCTGACCTAGGGTTTTTTTCCAGGTCGTGCCTTCTCAATTAAGGGATGTGGACCCCGCCCTAATTCTCTTCTCTGTTAACTTTTGTCAATTAATTCCCAGAACCGAGGAACTCATTGACTTCCCTTAATTTTTTCTGTGAACCTGCTCCAAAAAATCCTCCTTTTCTTCTTGACTGCCTGCGATCCAGCATCTTCAGTCAATCCACGGTTTGAGACACTGTCTGTGGTTTGACGTTTTCTGTCAGTCTATACTCTGTCTGCGACTTTGCTCACGGGAGACAATCTTGGCCGATTTGTTCTTGGCTGCGATTTTGGGAGGCTGCACATTGATCATCTGCTATCTTCTCACGAGCCCTCCGGCTTGTGTCGAGTTCTCTGCGAATCAATACAATGAATGCTTGTAAAAAAAAAGTTTTTTTTTTTTTCTCGGCGAGCTCCGGATTGAATTCGAGTCGGTAGGGTTTCCCACTTTTTTTTTTATCTTCTCTCTTCCTTTTCCTTCCTCTTTTTCTCTCCTCTCATTTTCAACTCCTCCCTCGGTCTCTCATTCTCTCTCTCCCTTTT
Organism: Aristolochia fimbriata; assembly: GCA_019845555.1. Taxonomy (NCBI): domain Eukaryota; kingdom Viridiplantae; phylum Streptophyta; class Magnoliopsida; order Piperales; family Aristolochiaceae; genus Aristolochia; species Aristolochia fimbriata. The sequence goes on along the minus strand of CM034084.1, from coordinate 20,042,895 downwards.
TTTTTCCACGAGTTGTTCTCTCTCTTCTTTTTTTTTTTTTTGAATCTTTCTTTTCTCTCTTTCTCGCTCTAAGTGTTTGTCAATTTATGCATTTGTGACAAATTGGCGGTTTTTGTTAAAACGTTGTAAGTTTGTGTGGTGCATGGCTCAGTTGTCAGGTGCTGCAATTCATTCGGGTCGCGACGGGTTCTGTCGCCAGGTGTTGAGATTTCTGTGGATTGATCCGGCTTGGTCGCCAGGAGACAGTCTGTCTGTGCTAGCACACCTGTTTTGGATGCCGAGTGCAATTAGCAGTCTAGTCGTAGTAGGCCAGAGTTGATTGCTAATGCAAGGTTGCAACCGGCAAGGGTCGCCGGGTGCGAGTTGTTGTTGAGGTCGCAGCCGACAAAGGTCGTCGGGTGTGAATTGTGTTGAGGTCGCAGCCAGCCCGGCAAAGGGTCGTCGGTCGCGAGTTGTGTTGACCTTTTTTTTTTTTTTTTTTCTTCGACCGCTTTTTGTCGTAGCTCCTTTTCTCTTTTTTTTTTAGCGGCGGCTTCTTTTTGTCGCAGACTTTTTGTTTAGCGGCCCCTTCTTTTTTTGTCATTTGCTTTTTCTTTTGTCCGAAGCGAGTTCACGTTACCTGGTATGTTTTGGCTGTGTCCGGCTCGGTCGCCCGGTGTTGCGGTTTTCGTTTTAAACTTAATTGGCTCGGTCACGGAGGTTAGGCGTCTGTTTTGATCACCGAGTGTCGAGGCTTTGTCTCGGTGAGCTTCGCCTGGGGCCAAGCCGAGGCCGGACGGGGGGCTGACTTGTTTTGGCCACCGAGTGCGAGGCTTTGGTTGGTGAGCTTCGGTTGGATCGCTAGGAGGCTGAATTCCTGCGTTGGCGCCTGCTCGGTCGCCGGGTCGCGAAGCCGCTTGCCGCTTGAGTGGTCAGCTCGATTTGATCGTCAACCACTTCTTTTCTTTTCGCGACCGCTTCTTTTGTCGCTGCATTTTTTTTTGTGCTTTGGCGGCGACTTCTTTTGTCGCGCCTTTTACTTTTTTTTTTTTTTTGAGAAGATGGATTGTGTACCTTGTTACGTTGGCTGCGTCCGGCTTTCGGTCGTCGGGTCGCGGGAGTATATAATCTGACAGCACCGACTTCGACCGTCGGGTAGTGTCTCTGCACTCTTCTTCACGTTCGTTTTGGTGTTAGGCGCCTGTTTTGATCTGTGTTCGGCTCGGTCGCCGAGCACTTGTTTCGATCGCGGCCGGCTATGTTGCAGGTTGCGAAGCTTTGAATTGTGCTCAGCTCGATCGCCGAGCACTTGTTTTGGTCGCGGCTGGCTTTGCTGTTGGTCGTGAAGCTTTGAATTGTGCTCGGTTCGCTTGCCGGATACTTGTTTTGGTCGCGAAGCTTTGAATTTTGCTCGGCTCGGTTGCCGGGCACCTATTTTGGTCGCGGCCAATAGTTTGGCTGGTCGCGAAGCTTCGAAGCGTGATCCGGTTAGGGGCTTCTTTTCCGATGGCTCCTTCAACAGTTCCCGCAGCTGATTTCTCAGTTGCAGTGGCGGCTGCTTGCACGTTCGCAAGAAGTTGGGCCTCGAAGCTCCTGATTATGGGCTAGAAATTTGGGCAGTGGCTTTCCTTCATTCACAGTGCCTCTGGTGGTTACAATTTGCTATGTCACCCAAAGCTCGCCGGTTTCTTCCGACGTTTTGGCTTCCCAACAGCTTCTCCACTCTCTGTTGTTGTTGTTGAGGCAAAGTAGCCCTCGTTGCCATTTTTCTTCACTCTATCTGTTTGATTCTTTCCGATGAGTAGAGAAACCGTGAGAACAAAGATCCAAGAAGCACAGAGAAACGCTCTCCCCTTCTTCTTATCTCTTCTCTGTTTTTTTTTTTTTTTTGAACGCGATGGTGGGCGCAACAGAAGGCGAGAAGTCGCGATTTTTGTTATCGCGGCTTCCGTTCGTCTTCTCCGGCGACGACGCGACGGAGCCTGCGCGGGTCCGCTTTTTCTATTCCGAGCTCAATTTCTTTCTCTGTTTTTTTTTTTGTTTTTTTTTCTTCTCTTCGTTTTGTTTTCTGTTCTTCATCTCAGGTGTATGCGACGAGAAGCTGGCTGTCCTGCGTCGTCTTTGGCTGCAGGTGCGACGATTGTTGCGACTTCAGTCGCGATTTTCGTCACTTTTTCACTGGCAACACTCCCTTGCCTCTTTGAGCTCCGGTGATTCCTCTAAACGCGACGGTGCAACCGAGGGGCTTTTGTCCGCGGTGAGCTCGTCACGGCAATTGGCGCAGGTAAGCTCTTCCTTTTTTTCTCGGTGTAACTCTTTCGACCATTGACTGCCTGCAATTTTGGGTCAACCTGCGAGTTGGTTTAGTTTTTCTTGTCTTAAACTTTTGCAGGAGCGAGGCCTCTTAAACGGAGGGATTTCGGCCGCGTCTCTGCAGGCAGAGAATGATAGTCATCCAGTTGAGGCTTTTCGCCATTGTCCGCAAATTTGAGTAGAGCATCGCAAGCAGCTCTCCTAGTCCTAAGGTTCCACGGAATCTTCTCAAGCAATTCCTCTTCTTCTCGTTTTTCTCCATCGTCAGCATTGGTCAAAGCTCGCAGATGGACAAGAAGCTTCTCCCTGACCTTCTCGATTCCATCATCCGGTTTGATCGACAGTGGCGGAAGCTTGCGCAATTTTTCGATTGGAAACGGCGGCGGGAGAGACCGCGAGGAAGGTTTATGCGAAATTTTTTTTTTTGTGGTGATTGGGAGGCGTGAGTCGAGGAACAAGGCTCAGTCTGCGAGTGCGAATCATCAAAATCCGACGAGAAAATCGAAGGATTCACACTGATGGATCGCAGCAGCCTCTGATTACCCCACTTGAGGGAGGGAGGGATGAAAGTTGAGAGATTTCGTAGCGTCTATCCGCCCGGCGTTAGTTGAAGCTTTAGAAGGCGCGAAGGTGAGGCAGACTCAGAGAAGGTGTCTCTCTTTCTCTCTCTTTCTGTAATATCTGGATCAAATTCATGCGATGGTAGACGAACCTTCCCAAAGCAGCACCCAGGAGCGACAAGGTCGCGCGGGAAGCAGAGGAGGCAGTAGCATTCGCCGAGGTGGGGGAAACGGAGCCCGCGGCTTCGGTACTGGCCTCCTCTGTTACGGAAGCGAGGGCAGCATAGGGTCCGAATTTTCTCTTCTGGCGACGGTGCTTCGCGGGCAGTGTTGGGGAGATGGCGACGCGACGGAGAACCCTTCGCCTCTGCGCAACTTACAGCAGCGTCGGCTGCGTTGATCGCGGCGTTTCTCCCTCTTGGCCGCTGCCGAAAAATGGGTACGGCTGCGGAAAAAGCCATCAAGGCTGATCTCGAAGACTGGGGAAAAATGCCACTCCCAGACGAAGTGGAAGACATCTCCAGCACCGATCCAAAGGAACCTCGCGAACGCTATTTCCAAAAGTTCCCCTCGACCACGGTGAAAGGCTGGCAGCGGTACTCTCGCTAAGCAAAGATCATACAACGGTTCTTTGCAACTACATTTCCGGCTCATCAACACTTTGTCGGCCCCTCTTCTACGTGATGATGAGTCGAAAAGGAAGTATTCGACTTCGGCGAGGCCCGAAGCCGAACCGAAAAACCACGAAGATGAGCAGGAGGCCTGGACCGCCACCTCGAGACATTTTCGAGCAAAAAAATACCAAGACAAAAGGTATTTGTATATACTCGAACAAGCCAAGAGAGAAATCGGCAGATTTCCCTCAATGGGCACACATCACGAGCATTATACTGGGAGGGCGAGGATCCAGTATCCTTTGGAGGTGATTAATCACTGGGATTATCCACCACACTACATGAAGGGCGTTGTCTCTTCGTCAAAACGAATCTTGGCCCGAGCCAAAGAATGGCGAGCCCACTTCTTGCTTGCCCATGATGGAATCATCCACCCAATGGAAGAATGACGCCATCGCGATTGAATTGATAAGACAAAAGACACTTTGTTCTTATCCTCAACAATGAACTACTATTCACCGGGAAGACTTTTGAGGCATGATGACCTCATTTGCGACCTCACTCTGATAGGAAGGAATCACTTTCCACCTATTTGCCCATTGTTTCTGAAAACCACTGGAGGTATTGCCCATGGTTTTCACCTCGGTCACATCCGATTGTATAAAATTTGGGATCCGGTCTAGCCTTCTTCAATATAAAAGGAGACCCTCCCCTCACTTGTAAACACACGCTCTAACTCCTCTTCTTTGTATTTTCTTCTCTTCCGCTCTTGAAGCTTTCTTTTGTAAGTTTCTTTTACTCTTTTTAATACAACTTCGAAGTTTCTTCACTTTGTGTTGATTTGTGGACTTTCCGTCGAGCTTTGTTTTGATCCGTTTACATTTGGTATCAGAGCCATGAGAGGCTAAACGCCTCTAGAGAGAGTTCGTAAGTAAGCTCTAGTATGTTGAATTAATACTGTGTTCTATACCTGTCATTCTCTTCGCCTCTTTGTTCTCCATGCTATGTTATATAGATGTTATTCTGTTCGTAAATATGTGATGATGTACCCTTAAAGGTATGGCTAGTTTATGCATCAAGATGATCGTGGACTTATTTAGTAAGTACCACGGCAGCCTTGTTGCTCGTAAATACTAATAAGTCCCGAGGTGAGGCAAGGCCGAGGTTTTGGGCTGCTATTGAAGCTACTGCGATGGTAGTGAGTTGGCTTGCCAACGGGGTTTTCTTGATTTATAAACCGATTGTATCCGAGGATATTTTGTTGCCTATTTACTTCTAGAATTCTATCTACATCTTATAGCATAAGATCAAAGCTGCTTTCGAAATTCCATGTATAATATATAGTAGCGGTATCAACTACTAAAAGCTTCTCTACGAACTACTCTCGCCCGGCTCTTGGTGCTCTCGATGCCACGGTCCCCTGTTTTCCCTCTGGCTGGAACTACCAAAGAAGAATCGTCGCCGACGAATACACCGCGACGACGCGGACCTTACCCGATGGTCTCTTCCAAAGGTACCATCGAAACACATCTACGACTTAGGGTCCTTTACTTTGGCCCGGTCACACCCGGTCAAGACCCTAGAAACGGAACCATTACGGTCCGAAGATACGAACAGTGCTCTAGAGTTGTTCTCGAGAGTCGATATCCTACCTTTCGTGAGAGAAGTACAAATTCCTACACATAGGATGTGTGCAGTTAGCTCAAGCCCCTTACTCTCAAAGGCTTGAACACCTCTCTCGATGTTTGTCTCTAAGAGACGCGAGATGCCTTAAACGGGCGGACTTCGGCCGATGGGTGTTATGGAAACCAGTCTTACTAATGGCCCGGTTTACTTTAACATCTATCCGAGACTTGGCGTTGTCTATGACGGACCCCCACCTACTCAAAGCGGCGAGTTTAAACTGGTCACCCACAACTATGCGTTTCGACCCGGTAGCAGAGACTATTGCCATAGTCTATCGGATCTATTACGGGTATTAAACACCCTAGCTTCACATGTGAAGATAGCATCCGAGAAGGGTAAAACCACCCTGGTAGAGTCAAACATCCTCTCTACCAAAACGGCCATCCCTAGGACACTCCGATGGGATGAGATCGAAGTTCGGTCTACTTGGCGGATGGCGGAAGCAAGCGTTCCACAACCCTAGACAACGGGGAGGTAGAACAGATCGTCCGGGGATGCAGACGGTAATATAGAGATTACCTTTGCACCTAATTTACGGACGAAAAATACCTTTGATTCGCGCCACGGGGAGAAGATCCACGGCTCTATCCCTAGCGAGACGATCTCGCAACCCCCGAATGGAAGGGTTAACCACCGATTCCTTCGAAACTTCCGACCTATCTACAATAGGCGTGCAACTCACCAATCTTTTAATGATTAAGGCTGAAGAATTGGTGAAGTACCCCTCTTCGGACTCTTCCGGGCTGATGAGTTGGGAAGACCACCAACAAATGGTTTCGAGACCGGTATTTTGCTACTTTCGAGAGTGCTGATCTCTTATACATCAAGGATTGGTACTACGCCGATTTGGTAGGAAGAGAATATGCTCTATTCTTTATTCCTTGGTTTTTGAGAAAATGATCGACCAATTTGTTCTCGGTATGTTTCTACTTTAGAACAAAGATTGGCAGCTTTAACACGAGAGCCGCCATCAAGTCGGGCCTTTCCTCCAAAAGAGGCTCTCACCATACAAGGTGTTAAAGGAGCTTCGATGGCTATCGCTCACCCAGTGGAAACGACAAGTACTCCATCCACCACGGAGTTACTACAAGCCATCAACCAATTTGGTTAAGCAAGGCAACCGCCAACCTTACCTTAGAAGCGGTTGGAAAACAACTCCAACAAATGGAAGGTAAGATTAACCAGTTGCTAGCCCGTATACGGTAAAGCCACCAAACTCGAGGCTTCTACTTCAAACAGTAATCAAGTCTCCCTTGATACACCCACCAATGAAGCTTGAAATGCTTCCCGAGGGACGTAAACTGCCGAGCTTCTCGAGAAGTTTCTAGAGAAGATAGGTTCCAGACAGATAAACACTCGCTGCGAGAAGCAAACCTATCGCCAGACTCTTCCCTCTTCTAGTCAAGCTGTTCATGTGAAACAAGAACACGGTCGGGTTTTCGCCAAGTCGACCTCAACCTTTTCGACTTGAATACGAGGAAAACCCTCTTGTTTACGCCAACAACTACGACGCTAAGGTTATCTATGAATGGAACATAGATAATCCGACCCAAGAAGGTTCGTGACACTATACACCAATGCTAATTTATTCAATGTGTGCAGGTCCGGAGGAATGACCGAACCCATAGTGGTCAATCGATCGTCGCAGGACTCTCGGGTGACTTATATGGATGGTGGTACAATTACCTCGATGAATCTTACCGTAACCATATCCTCTATGCCGCCAAAACCGACGCCGTCGGGAGCACCTCTCCATGACTCAGGGATCAACCCATCTCCGATCTTTGTGATGTCACTACCGGGTCAGCATAGTATCGAATTTCTCATGGGATCCCTCTCAAAACGAGACTACGGCACCTGTTACACAACATCGGTGTAGGACTCGACCGATCTGAATTGGTATATCACCACTTTCGAAGTAGGGTTATGACCTTACCGATCGCGGCCAACCCATACCGAAACAAAGGTTTATTGAAGGGTTACCAACCCGGTTTGCCACAAAAAGGTCAAAGAAGGCCTTCGGCAAAACCCAAATGAAGAGGTTAACCGGAATGCTCTTCATTACGGACACCTCCAGCAAAGATGCACTCAGCAAGGTTTAGCTTTGTGTAATGATCTTCGACTTAAGAAACAACTTAAGCAAGATCACATCTCGCCAAAAACTACGGGCTAATTCTGCAAACAATTTGCATTCGACCCCGGTTCCCGGCCCACCCTTGCGGGACATGCACCGCGAAACGCCCGCTAAGCCCTTTTCGCGGGGGAGAAAGCGCGTCTTCCCTTTTCCAAAAGCCGCCGGCCAAAAGAGAAGCTGGCGAAAACTCCGAGAAAAGGGCTTTTACGGCAAAGCCCGTGGCTTCTAGCTCGAAGCCCGCTTGCTACAAGTGTGGCGGCATAAGGCCACTTTGCCGCAGACCGCTTTTGCAAGACAAAAGCAAAAGGTCAAAGAATTGGCAATCGACGACCGGTCGAAAGCTCTAGTACTACAAATGCTAGAGGAAGAAGAACACTATTCTTCCGAAAGTCGAACAGAACTTCGACCTCATTGAGTCCTCGACTCATTCGCTCGATGTCTTCGCACAACGAAGACAAGGACCAACTAGAGCAATTAGAAGCAATGTTTAGGATGACTACTTCTTTAAACATGCTTTCTACCGATGATCCGTCTGAGCTATTTTCCGGTTAACAGATCGGAAGGACAAGCAATTATCGCTGAGACAAGACTCAGAGAGCCTAAGACGTAAAGCTCCAAGCACCGCGGACAATCATTACACCATGCCAGCTCAGACAAACGACTACGTAAGCACGACATCCTCTACTCCTCCTGATTTACAAAAAGGAAATCAAAGAGTGTAAACAGGAGATACAGAGAGTTAAAAGCAGCCTACTTCCAAATGTCTTCTCGCATCGAAGCATTGGAACAACCAGCCTCTCCTCCGGCTTCGTCCTCTCCAAAAGAGAAAGTTCTCACCAAGAACTTCACCCGAGATAATTCCAGTTCAGAAGGCAACCGAACAATATCTCCATCGATGCTACAAAGCATCATTCAGCAAAAAATGGTATGTACTCATTTTTTCATACAAGGGAAACCAGTTCTCGAGAACGTAGTTGCCCTAGTAGACAATGGTGCAGACCTAAATTGCATTCGCTAAGGTGTTTTACCTTTACACTTTTCTGCGACCCTCCACGAGACTCAACTCAGCCTGTGGAAATGCCTTAACAATTAAAGGCAAGGTAGACGAACTCTTCGTCTGCAATAAGATGAACGGACAAATGTTCGTTCACACTCCCATGGTGGTAGTCAAGAATTTATCAAACAAAGTTATTCTTGGCACTCCTTTTTTTACTGAACATCTTACCCTTTTCGTGACAAAGGAAGCTATTATCACCACCAACCTTGGAGAGCCTTATCATTTTGCTTTCCTCTCCGCCCCTACTTCAAGGGACTTGAGCAGTATTACCTCTGAACTGCTCCAGGAAAAGGAACAATACCTTTGTTCCTTAAGGGTAGATCTACATTCTAAACAAATAGAAGTAGCTCTGAGGAACCCTACCTTTCTAGAAAGGAAACAAGCCTTTCAGAATTCTAATTGCTCTAGTTGGTCACTGTCTTCGTTGTCTGAAGACATCAGAGCAGATGAGTCAGAGGACTCAATGAGGTCGAGTTCCTGTTCTGACTCAGAAGAATAGTGTTCTTCTTCCTCTAGCATTTGTAGTACTAGAGCTTTCGACTGGTCGTCGATTGCCAATTCTTTGACCTTTTGCTTTTGTCTTGCAAAACAGTCTCTGGCAAAGTGGCCTTGTCTGCCACACTTGTAGCAACTGGGCTTCGAGCTAGAAGCCCTGGGCTTTGCCGTAAAAGCCCTTTCTCTCGGAGTTTCGCCAGCTTCTCTTTTGGCGGCGGCTTTTGGAAAAGGGAAGACGCCGCTTTCCCCCCGCGAAAAAGGGCTTAGCGGGCGTTTTCAGCAGCATGCATGTCCCGCAAGGGTGGATCGGAACCGGGTCGAATGCAAATTGTTTGCAGAATTAAGCCCATAGTTTTGGCAGAGATGTGATCTTGCTTAAGTTGTTTCTTAAGTCGAAGATCATTACACAAAGCTAAACCTTGCTGAGTGCATGCTGCCGGAGGTGTCCGTAATGAAGAGCATTCCGCTTAACCTCTTCATTTGGGTTTTGCCAAGGCCTTTTTGACCTTTTGTGGCAAACCGGGTTGGTAACCCTTCAATAAACCTTTGTTTCCGGTATGGGTTGGCCGACCGGTAAGGTCATAACCCTACTTCGAAAGTGGTGATATACCAATTCAGATCGGTCGAGTCCTACACCGATGTTGTGTAACAGTAATTCAGTAGTCTCGCTTTGCCGAGAGGGATCCCATGAGAAATTCGATACTATGCTGACCAAGAGTGACATCATCAAAGATCGGAGATGGGTTGATCCTGAGTCATGGAGAGGTGCTCCCCGACGCCGTCGGTTTTGACGGCATAGAGGATATGGTTACGGTAAGATTCATCGAGGTAATTGTACCACCATCCATATAAGTCACCGTGAGAGTCCCAAGCGATCGATTGACCACTATGGGTTCGGTCATTCCTCCGGACCTGCACACATTCAATAAATTAGCATTCGGTGTATAGTGTCCCTCAACCTTCTTCGGGGTCGGATTATCTATGTTCCATTCATAGATAACCTTAGCGTCAGAAGTTGTTATGGCGTAAACAAGAGGGTTTTCCTCCTCAGTATTCAAGTCGAAAGGTTGAGGTCGACTTGGCGAAACCCGACCGTGTTCTTGTTTCACATGAACAACTTGACTAGAAGAGGGAAGAGTCTGCCGATAGGTTTGCTTCTCGGCAGAGTGTTTATCTGTCTCGAAACCTATCTTCTCTAGAAACTTCTCGAGAAGGTCAGCAGCTCGTCCTCGTGAAGCATTTCAAGCTTCATTGGTGGGTGTATCAAGGGAGACTTGATTACCTGTTTGAAGTAGAAGCCTCGAGTTTGGTGGCTTTGCCGCCTTTTGGGCTAGCAACCGTTAATCTTACCTTCCATTTGTTGGAGTTGTTTTCCAACCGCTTCTAAGGTAAGGTTGGCGGTTGCCTTGCTTAACCAGCCGGTTGATGGCTTGTAGTAACTCCGCGGTGGATGGAGTACTTGTCGCTTTCCACTGGGTGAACGATAGCCATCGAAGCTCCTTTAACACCTTGTATGGTGAGAGCCTCTTTTGGAGGAAAGACCGACTTGATGACGGCTCCCGTGTTAAGCTGCCAATGTTGTTCTAAAGTAGAAACATACCGAGAACAAAGTGGTCGGTCCATTTTCTCAAAAACCAAGGAATAAAGAATAGAGCATATTCTCTTCCTACCAAATCAGCGTAGTACCAATCCTTGATGTATAAGAGATCAGCACTCTCGAAAGTAGCAAAATACCGCCTCTAAAACCATTTGTTGATCGGTCTTCCCAACTCATCAGCCGAAAGAGTCCGAAGAGGGGCGACTTCACCAATTCTTCAGCCTTAATCATTAAAAGATTGGTGAGTTGCCCGCCTATTGTAGATAGGCTGGAAGTTTCCGGCGGAATCGGTGGTTAACCCTTCCATTTCGGGTTCTTGAGATAGATCGCCTCGCTAGGGATAGAGCCGGATCTTCTCCCGTGGCGATAATCAAAGGTATTTTTCGTCAGAAATTAGGTGCAAAGGTAATCTCTATATTACCGCCTCATCCCGGACGATCTGTTCTACCTCCCCGTTGTCTAGGGGTTGTGGAAACGCTTGCTTCCGCCATCCGCCAAGTAGACGGAACTTCGATCTCATCCCATCTGAGTGTCCTAGGGATGGCCGCTTTGGTAGAGAGGATGTTTGACTCTACCAGGGTGGTTTTACCCTTCTGGATGCTATCTTCACATGTGAAGCTAGGGTGTTTAATACCCTGTAATAGATCCGATAGACTATGGCAATAGTCTCTCGCTACCGGGTCGAAAACGCATAGTTGTGGGTGACCAGGTTTAAACTCAGCTTTGAGTAGGTGGGGTCTCTGTCATAGACAACGCCAAGTCTGGATAGATGTTAAAGTAAACCGGCCATTAGTAAGACCGGTTTCCATAACACCCATCGGCGAAGTCCGCCCGGTTAAGGCATCTCGCCTCTTAGAGACAAAGATCGAGAGGTGTTCAAGCCTTTGAGAGTAAGGGGCTTGAGCTAACTGCATACATCCTATGTGTAGGAATTTGTACTTCTCTCTCGAAGGTAGGATATCGCACTCGAGAACAACTCTAGAGCCCGTTCGTATCTTCGACCGTAATGGTTCCGTTTCTAGGGTCTTGACCAGGTGTGACCAGGCCAAAGTAAAGGACCCTAAGTCGTAGATGTGTTTCGATGGTACCTTTGGAAGAGACCATCGGGTAAGGTCAATGCGACGCCGACGGTGTATTCGCCGAAGCGACGACGATTCTTCTTTGGTAGTTCCAAAGCAGGGAAAACAGGGACGTGGCATCGGAGCACCAAGAGTCGGCGAGTAGTTCGTAGAAGCTTTTAGTAGTTGATACCGCTACTATATATTATACATGGAATTCTGAAAGCGCTTTGATCTTATGCTATAAGATGTAGATAGAATTCTAGAAGTAAATAGGCAACAAAATATCCTCGATACAATCGGTTTATAAATCAAGAAAACCCCGCTGGCAAGCCAACTCACTACCATCCCAAGTAGCTTCAATAGCAGCCCAAAACCCTCACCTTGCCTCACCTCGACTTACGGGCTTCGACGAGCAACAAGGCTGCCGTGGTACTTACTAAATAAGTCCACGATCATCTTGATGCATAAACTAGCCATACCTTTAAGGGTACATCATCACATATTTACTTAACGTAATAACATCTATATAACATAGCATGGAGAACAAAGAGGCGAAGAGAATGACAGTATAGAACACAATATTAATTCAACATACTAGAGCTTACTTACTTAACTCTCTCTAGAGGCGTTTAGCCTCTCATGGCTCGATACCAAATGTAAACGGATCAAAACAAAGCTCACGGAAAGTCCACAAATCAACACAAAGTGAAGAAACTTCAAGTTGTATTAAAAGAGTAAAAGAAACTTACAAAAGAAAGCTTCAAGAGCTTTAAGAGAAGAAAATACAAAGAAGAGGAGTTAGAGCGCAGTGTTTACAAGTGAGGGGAGGGTCTCCTTTTATAGTGAAGAAGGCTAGACCGATCCCAAATTTTATACAATCGGATGTGACCGAGGTGAAAACCATGGGCAATACCTCCAAAGTGGTTTTCGAAACAATGGGCAAATAGGTGGAAAGTGATTCCTTCCTATCCAGAAGTGAGGTCAGCAGTGAGGTCATCATGCCTCAAAAGTCTTCCAAGTGAATAGTAGTTCATCGTTGAGGATAAGAACAAAGTGTCTTTTGTCTTATCAATTCAATCGCGGCGCCATTCTTCCATTGGGTGGATGATTCCATCATGGGCAAGCAAGAAGTGGGCTCGCCATTCTTTGGCTCGGGCCAAGATTCGCTTGACGAAAGAGACAACGCCCTTCATGTAGTGTGGTGGATAATCCCAAAGATTAATCACCTCCAAAGGATACGGATCCTCGCCCTCCCAGATAATCGCTCGTGATGTGTGCCCATTGAGGGAAATCCTGCCTGATTTCTCTCTTGGCTTGTCTGAGTATATACAAATACCTTTTGTCTTGGTATTTTTGCTCGAAAATGTCTCGAGGTGGCGGTCTAGGCCTCCCCGCTCATCTTCGTGGTTTTCTCGGTTCGGCTTCGGGCTCGCCGAAGTCGAATACTTCCTTCCGACTCATCATCACCGTAGAAGAGGCCGACAAAGACAAAGTTGATGAGCTGGAAATGTAGTTGCAAAGAACTGTTGTATGATCTTTCGCGCAGCGAGCAGCCCGCTTCAGCCTTCAGTGGCTGAGGGGAACTTTCGGAAATAGCGTTCGCGAAGTTCCTTTGGATCGGTGCTGGAGATGTCTTCCACTTCGTCTGGGAGTGGCATTTTTCCCCAGTCTTCGAGATCAGCCTTGATGGCTTTTACTGCTGTGTGGCAGATTTCTGTGGCATAGTAATTGAGCCATCTCTGGACTTCGTATGTTCGTGTTTGGCGGACTAGAGCTGCAAGGCCGATGCATCATCTGTGTTTGTTTTTTTTTTGGTGAAGAGGAAGCCGCCACCCGTGCTCGTTGGTTTCAGTTTGTTTCCCCCATCCTAGACGGCGGGACGAGGGAACTGTCCGAGACTCGTCTTTGAGGTGATTCGACCGAGGGACGGATAGCCGACCTTGAATTTCCACAACTCTGATGTAGCTTTCTTTGTGTATTTTTTTTTTTTGACTTGTACCTCTCCCTTTTTTTTTGCAAGTCTCGCATTATTCCCATTTTTGTAATGAGAAACATTGGCTTCTTGTATTTGACTCTTCTTTTTTCTTTCTTTTTTTTTTCGCTGCCCCCTCATGCATAAAAGCGTTTGAGGGATTTACCATTCGTTGTCAGCAGCTTCGAGCCGTTTGATGTTACGAGTTTATGCCACCATTGGTATAGGCTTCCCCACTACTACGCATCGGCCCTTCCCATTTCGGCGCCGACCTTGCCCTCGATTTTGCTCATAAAGAGCATTGGTCGTCCCGATCATAGCACCAAGTCGTCTTTCTCGTGTAGCCGAGGCCTCTTCGAGATCGAACAACGACCGATTATGGTTTCTTGCCCCCAGTTGTGCATCCTTCTCTCGAACACAATCTTGCTGATGGGCGTGAGACGACGAAATGATCTTCGACTTTACCGCTGCCGGGGAGGATTGTGCATCTTCTTCCTCCTTTCAGTAGGGTGGAGTTAACCCGACCTTCGGCAAGTCATGCTTTCTCATGAGCAGCCTCTAGACTTTAGCTTGGAGTTCCTCTAGTTTGTTGAGGACTTGAATTAAGGCTTGTCTTGACTGAATGGCCAAGTCGAAATCGTCTTCTATCTTGTTGAGTGATGAGATTTGCTTCAATGACGTCTCGAGGTCGTCGCATTCGACGACCGGTCGTTTGCCATTGTCTTTGGCTCCCGCTGGTTCGGGAGGAGCTATCGAACAAGTTGCCACCATTGCTGGAGGCACGAAAAACTCCTTGGGGAAGAACTCCGCCAAAGTGACGAGTCTCCTCTTCTTCTTGTTTGCCCCCTGGACGTTGGTCCTAGGAGTTTTCTTTTGCTTCGCGACTTTTTTGTTTGGCCGCTTCGCCTTGGTTCTGGTATTTGCCGGTGCCTACTCGATTTCTCGAATAGGCTTCCTTCTCCGGTGACCAGGATCCACCCTCTCTGCATCGGCTGCAGCTTCTTCGCGGGGTGCCGGTTTTGGTGCGACCTTAGCCAGTGGTCGTCTGTTATTGTGTGGTCGGTTGGAGGGACCGGATTTTGGACGGTACTCCTTCTTTGCGACATGTTGTTTGTTTGGCCGAGCTCGCTGGTTTGACTCGGCTTGAATGGAGATGACATATGAGGAGGCCGTGTTTTTGGCTCCTTCAATTTCAATGTGGCCTTGAGCCGCGAGCTCCATGATCCGATCCTTCAAATCAAAGCACTTCTCGGTCGGATGCCCGACCAAGCAATGGTACTTGCAGAAGTTTGGATCTTTGCTCCTAGACAAGTCGCCGGGTCTTTTGACTTCTGGCAATTTGAGTAGATAGTTGTCGAGGAGTTGGTCGAGCATGATAGGAACGCGTCTGGCGTCGGCAAAGGGATATGTCTTTGCTTGTCGTTCCTCCGAGTTAACTTTGGTGGGTTCCGGCCGGTTGTCGTGGGAGGTAGGTTGCCTTGACCTTACTTCCGACCTTAATAGGCTCGAAAGTATTTGTCGTGAAGGAGGATTTTGTTTTCTCCCTTTTCTTTTTGGCGCTGGTCCACGACCGCCTCTCCTTTCTCAAGGAGGATTGGCAAACGACGTAACTTCTTCCCCTCGCTCCTCCATGAGGTTCTCCATGTTGTGAGCCTCACACGAGTCAAGTTGAAAGTCGGGCTGGCCTCCGACTTCGAATGTAGCGCAGAACTCCCATTGCATCCTTCAAGAGCACATTTCGATTTCGGCTTCGAGAGACAAGTTTGAGCTTTCTTTGCGGTTGAGGCTCGTGTTCCTCCACCGGTTGATGTAGTCGACGACCTTTTCGCCTTTCTTTTGCTTCCAGATTGGCGATCTCGACTAGAGTGACGGTCGGCGCCGAAAATGCTATAGAATCGGCCGAGGAATTCTCGCTCGGTTGTTCCCAAATTGTCAATTGACTCCAGGGGCAGCTCGATGTACCGGTCGAAGGCATTTCCCTTCAACGACCGGCTGAACTGCTTGACCAGCAAGTCGCCGTCTGTGCCGGGCGTTGTTGCATGTTTCAATGAAATGGGTGACATGTTGTTTGGGGTGCCCGTCGCCATTGAACTGCTGGAATTTCGGAGGATGGTAGCCGAGCGGCATTGGGATGTTTTGTATCCTCTGCGTGTACGGCTTTCGATAGGCCACCGACTTGCTTTCGCCGGAGTTGTTTCGCATGGGGCGGTTGATGAGTTCAGTCACCACATCTAAAGTGAGGGTAGCTGGCTCTGCTTTAACTCAACCTCCGTGGATGGTCGTCGGTACGATGGGCTGCATCTCGTTGTCAGAGGTAGGATCCTCTCGCGATGGTTCGGCTGAGCCGCTAGTAGTCGCCCGATTTCGGTCGACCTCTTGCGAAACGCTGGTGTCGTTCGCGATCGCGCCCATTTCGAGCCGCTCCATCATCCTTGCGATCTGGAGATCGCAGGCTGAGAGTTGCGCGTCTTTGATGCGCAGTTGTTCGCTCTGTTCATTAAGTGCAGCTTGCATTTCAGCAAGCTGCTCCTCGATTGTTTTGACCGACGTCGTCATTGCGGCCATTTTGACGGTCGGCGTCGACGGAGCTGTTCCCGACGCAGATCAAAGTGGGGAATATTTTGCCGGCGACCGCATTGGGGAGACGGTCGTCGGTGTTCTCGGGTGTGGAGAAGTTGTTGTGGGCGACTGGCTTGCGGAGGCAGCCCCCGATGAGATGCGGCTAGGCGGAATGGGTGATAGCGTAGCCGGGGAGGTCGCCGGTGTCTGTCGGTGAGGCGGGCAAATGGGTGGCGAGCCGGCTACTGCAGTGAACGCGGCTAGGAGATCGTGAGAGATGGTCACGATTGGTGATTTGTCTTTGGTCGTTACTCTCTGTACGGAGGAGGCCGATGGCGAATTCATTCTGGCCACAGAGGAGGAGTTTGTGCCCCCTGTTGTTCGCACCCGCGCACCAAAAAGCGAGACGGCAATGAGCTCCTTTGGCGATGGTGGCGGCCGGGTTGGGCCGACCAATCCGGACCGCGCCCGGTGGTGTGGTGTCGACGGGCGTGTAGGTCGGCCTAGTTGCTGCCGGGATCATTCTCGACCGGTCGGCGACGACCATTTTGGTAGAGGCCGCAGTGTAGCTTGTGGTTGGTAGACCGCACTCCTGACGGGCGCACATCTAGCATTAAAGGAGCCTCTCCGGTGGACAAACTCCCCGCCAAGGCCCTTGTAATTGGGCTTAATGGCCGGTGGTGGAGAGGTAGGAGCCGAGGTCGGCAGATGGTCTGCGAGCTCCCCGCCGGTTGAGCTTAAGGTCACCGCAGGGAGCGGGTGAGCGAGCTCGAGGAGATAGTTTGCTTACCCCTGTTGTCATTGTTGTTGTTGTTGCCGTTGTTGGTGTTGCTGGCCATGGCTGAGGTTGGGGATTTTTTTTTTTGGTTGGACGGAGAAGGAGATGAGAGGTAGGAAATGTCCCACCGGGTATGCCAAATCTGTTTGGCCGAAAATCCGCCGGTCCGCGAAGAGGCGTGACCGAGAGAATATGTCGATTACTTTAGAATAAATGTGTTACAGGGTGTGGTGTAAATATCAGAAATTGCGAGTACAATCTCCTAATAACCCTATGATTCAATCTCCGTTTGATTTTGATGAAGTTTTGGCTCCTGCGAGGTCGTTGTCGAGACTTCGAGTTACAGAAACGAACGTACACGATCTGGTGTGGCTTTTGTCGGTCGGACGGAAGTATTTGTGTTCCGTGTGTTTTGACTTGTGACGATGTCGGCGACGGTGTAGAATTGCTTCTGGTCGAGCTGTAGAGCGACGAACTGCGGGTGGCTGAACTCCTTTGCGATTTGAAAGAACCTCTGTGCGTGAGAGCTTCTCCTCCGAGAAGGAATTTGTGTCCTTCGGTTTGGGAGAAGGAAAAAGTTCTTCACTTGTCGAGAGGTCTTTTGAGATTAATTTCTCCAACCCCTGGAACAGGGAACTCCTGGCCTTTTGTAGCCATTCTGTGTGGTTGTTGAGGGATTTTGCCTGGGAAAGGGGATCACGATCCCCTTTCTGCTCGTGAGGTTGAGGAAGAAGAGGGGAGGAGGGAGACCAGGAACTCCCTGTTGAGGTCCCTTGAATGAGGATCGTGACCTCTTTCCAAAGATTTTATCTTCTCGGTTGAAGTGGATGACTGTATGCTGACTCGCGCTGATGTGGCGATTACTCACCGAGTCATTGCTGACTAGACGGTGACTCACTGAGTTGATGTTGGCTGTAAGATGACTCATTGTGTTGATAATGCGACGAGACGGGATCCTGGCGATGGGCTGCGTCGGGTAAATTTGAGAATCGTTGAGGCCTGTCTACGAACCTTATTTGCTGGATTGTTGGACTCCTGGACCTGTTGAATTTGGGTCGTGCACATTTTTGTGCATACAACAATATATTTAAAAAAAATAACTTGGATCATAATTTTATCAAGGTAGATCTTATAGTAGAAATAACGTTGAGGCCTCCCCCCTTCAAGGGGTTCCCCTGTCCCGGGCATCCCCCCCCTTTCCGGGCCTCCCCCCTCCAGGACGTCCCCCCTCCCGGGCCTCTAGGGCCGGCCCCCTTCAAGGGGTTCCCCCGTCCCGGGACTCCCCTCCCAGACCAGCCGCGTCCCGAGCATCCGACGTCCCAGGCCAGCCCCATCCCGGGCCAACGCGTCCCGGGCCACGCAGCAACAGGGCCCCCAAGCCGGGCCTCCCACCAACTGGGCCTTCCAGGTCACGGGCCTCCCCAAACTGGGCCACCCAGATCTCTGGCCTCCCACGTCCCGGGCCTCCACCCACCTGGGCCTCCACGAACAGGGCCTCTCATCAACTGGGTTCCACGATCCTGGGCCTCCTACCATCTGGGCCACCGTCGCGTGCCACGCTCCACTAGGCCTCACCGGTGCCGGGCCTCCCACCAACTAGGCCTCTCCAACTGGGCCTCCCACGTCCCGGGCCTCCCTCCAACTGGGCCTCGATCGTCCCGATACTCCTCCCACTTGGGCCACCACCCACCTAGGCCACCATGTCCCGCCCCACCCGCCTCGGCCTCTCTCGCAACCGGGCCACCCCGTCCCCGCCTCCCTCCAACTAGGCCTCCCTCGTGGGGGGCCACCCCCACACAGGCCAACGTCCGGACACCCTCCAACAGGCCAACCGTCCCCAGGACCTCCCACCTACCTCCTCCCACGACCTCCCGCCTCCCACGCACCACCCCCTTCGGCCTCCACGCTTGGGGCCTCCATTCACGGGGTTTCTGTCCCGGCCCACCCCCTTCAAGGGCCTCCCCCTTCAAGGGCCTCCCCCTTCAAGGGCCTCCCCCTTCAAGGGCCTCCCCGTCCCGGCCTCCCACAGCCTGGGCCTCTCTTCTCCTGGGCTACACTTCTCCTGTCCGGGGACACCCTACTCCTGGGCCTCCAACGTCCCGGGCCTCTCTTCTCCTGGGCCACCAACGTCCCGGGCCTCCCTTCTCCTGGGCCTCCCACGTCCCAGGCCACCCACGTCCCGGGCCTCCCACGTCCCGGGACTCCCACGGCCCGGCCTCCCACGTCCCGGCCTCCCTCTTCCTAGGCCACCCTCAACACGGGCCACTCTTCTCCTGGGCCACCCACGTCCCTGGCCTCCCAACTCCTGGGCCACCCACGTCCCAGGCCACCACGTCCCGGGCCTCGCTCCTCCTGGGCCACCCTCCTCCGGGGCCTCCCACCTCCGGGGCCTCCCTCCCTCCGCCTGGCCTCCCTCCTGGACCTCCCTCCTCCTGGGCCTCCGTCCTCCTGGACCTCCCTTCTCCTCCCTGGGCCCTCCCACCTCCCCTCTCCTCCTCCCTCCCGGGCCTCCCACCTCCAGGCCTCCCTCCTCCCCTCCCTCCCTCCTCCCGGGCCTCCCTCCTCCCTCGCCTCCCACCTCCCGGGCCTCCCTCCTCCCAGTCCTCCCCCCTTCCCGGGCCTCCCCCCCCCCGGCCTCCCGGGTTCCTTCCACCTCCCCGTTCCCCTATCCCAGTCGTCCCCCCACCCGTCCCCCAGCCCATCCCCATCCCTTCCCGGAGCCCTGCCCCATCCCGGGCCTCCACGGCCTCCCTCTTTCTGGGCCGGCCCCCTTCAAGGGGTTCCCCCGTCCAGGGCCTCTCACCAACAAGGCCACCACGTTATTTGGGCCTCCCGGTTCCGGGCCTCTCACCAACAAGGTCTACCCTGTCCCGGGCCACCCCCAAACTGGGCCTCCCCCAAACTGGGCCTCCCCCAAACTGGGCCTCCGCAGTCCCTTGCCACCCACGTGCCGGGCCTCCACACACTTTGGCCTCCACGCCCCGGGCCTCACTTCAACTGGGTTCCCTGGTCCCGGGCCTCCGTCGCGGCCATGCTCCAACTGGGCCTCACCGGTGCCTGGCCTCCCGCCAACTCGGCCTCCCGCCAACTCGGCCTCCCGCCAACTCGGCCTCCCCAACTCGGCCTCCCACGTCAGGACTCCCTCCAACGGTGCCCAGCTGGGCCTCCACC
Organism: Aristolochia fimbriata; assembly: GCA_019845555.1. NCBI lineage: Eukaryota > Viridiplantae > Streptophyta > Magnoliopsida > Piperales > Aristolochiaceae > Aristolochia > Aristolochia fimbriata. The sequence continues at coordinate 20,022,919 of CM034084.1, read as the reverse complement.
CACCTGGGCCTCCCACGTCAGGACTCCCTCCAACGGTGCCCAGCTGGGCCTCCACCCACCTGGGCCTCCCACGTCAGGACTCCCTCCAACGGTGCCCAGCTGGGCCTCCACCCACCTGGGCCACCACGTCCGGGCCACCCGTCCCGGGCCTCACTTCAGCTGGGCCAGCCCGGTCCCGGGCCTCCCTCCAACTAGGCCTCCGTCGTCCCGGGCCTCCCCCACCTGGGCCTCAACGTCCGGGCCACCCTTCAACTGGGCCGACCAGAGCCTGGCCTCCCTCCAAAAGGGCCTCCCTCGTCCCGGGCCTCCACCAATCTGGACCTCCACGTCCCGGCCCTCCCTTCAAGGGGTTCCCCCGTCCCGGGCCTCCCCCTTCTAGGGCCTCCCCGTCCCGGGCCTCCCGCAGCCTTGGCCTCCCTTCTCCCTGGGCCACCCTTCTCCTGGGCCACGCAAGTCCCAGGACTCCCTTCTCCTGGGCCACCCACGTCCCGGCCACCCACGTCCCTGTCCCCCCACGTCCACCCACGTCCTGGGCCACCCACGTCCCGGGCCACCCACGTCCCGGGCCACCCACGTCCCGGGCCACCCACGTCCCGGCCCTCCCACGTCCTGGCCTCCCACGTCCCGGCCTCCCTCCTCCCACGTCCCGGGCCCTCCCCCTCCCCTGGCCCTCCCCCGGGCGACCCGGGGCCCCCGCTCCTGGACCTGCCACGTCCCGGACCTCCCTACCTCCTCCTCCCCCTCCTCCCAGGCCTCCCCGCCCCTCCCTCCCCTCCCTCCTCCCTCCCCTGGACCTCCCCGTCCCGGACCTCCCACCTCCTGGACCTCCCACCTCCTGGCCTCCCCCTCCTGGACCTCCTTCCCTTCTGGGCCTCCCCTGCTCCTGGACCTCCCCTCCCCGGGCCCCCCTCCTGGACCTCCCCTCCCACCCTCCTCCTGGGCCTCCCCCCACCACCTGCCCTCCTGGGCCTCCACATCCTCCCCTCCACATCCCGCCCCCCACCTGGACCCCACCTCCTGGACTCCCCGTCCCAGGCCTGCCCCTCCAACTGGGCCTCCTCCGTCCCGGGCCTCCACCCACCTGGGCCTCCCTCGTCCCAGGCCTCCACCCACCTGGGCCACCCCCCGTCCCCACCCCTCCCACACCACCCCTTCAAGGGCCCCCCTTCAGGGACCACCCTTCAGGGACCACCCTTCAAGGACCTCCCCTTCAGGGCCTCCCCAGCCAGGGGCCTCCCCCCACAGGGACCTCCCCTTCCCAGGACCTCCCTCCACCCACCTCCCCCTTCCCCTCCCCTTCAAGGACCTCCTTCAAGGGACCTCCCCCATTCATCCCAGTCCCCTGGGCAGGACTCCCCTGGCCTCCCTCCTCCCGGGCCTCCCTCCTCCCGGGCCTCCCTCCTCCCGGGGCTCCCACCTCCTGGGAATCCTCCCACCTCCTGGGCCCCCATCCTGGGCCCCACCTCCTGGGCCTCATCGTCCACGGCCTGCCCCCTCCTGGGCCTTGCCCGTGTAGGGCCACGCTGCGGATGGGCCTCCCACCTCCTGGGCCTAGCCCGTCCCGGGCAGCCCCCTCCTGGGCCTCCCTCATCTAGGCCGAGACTCCCGGTCCTCCCCCTCCTGGGCCTCACACGTCCCGGGCCTCCGCCATGCCGGGCCTCCCTCTCCTGGGCCTCCCACGTCTCGGGCCTCCCCACTCGCAGGCCTGCCCCCTCTCGCGCTTCCCGGGCCTCCTCCCTCCCTGGTCCCGGGCCTCCCCCTCCTGGGCCTTGCAAGTCCCGGGCTTCCCTACTCGCTGGCCTGCCCCCTCCTGGGCCTCACTCGACCCGGGCTTCCTCCTTTGTGGGCCTCTAATGTCCCGCGCCTGCCCCCTCCCGCTTCCCCGGGCCTCCTCATCATTGGAGGTCCCGGGCCTGCCCCCTCCTGCGCTTCCCGGGCCTCCTTCCTCCCGGGGCTCCACCTGCCCACTCCCGGCATCCCGGGCCTCCTCCCTCCTGGGCCTCCCACGTCCCGGGTCTGCCCCATCCCGGGCCTCCCACTTCCGGGTCTTTGTCCGGGCCTCCAGGACCTCCCCACCTTCAGGGGTTCCCCGTCCCGGGCCTCCCCCCGTCCGGACCTGCCCCCTCCCCCTTTTTTTCCCCTCCCGGACCTCCCCTCCTGACCTCCCCTCCCGGGCCTCCCCGTCCGGGTCTCCCCTCCCCGGCCTCCCTGTCGGGTCTCCCCAGGTCCCAGCCGCCCCCCAGTTGGTTGGATCCCCTCCCCGTCCGGGATCATCTCCCCGCCGGACGTTATCAGCCTCGCTCAAACAGCCTCACCTCCTCTCGTCCGGTCCTCCCTCGTCTCTTCCCGGTTCGGTCCCGCCCCCTTCCCCTCCCCCCTCCCTTGCCCTCCCCTTTCCCATTTCCCTGCCTTTCCCTCCCCCTCCCCCCTCCCTTTCCCTCCCCTTCCGCCCCTGCTTCCCTTCCCCTCCGCCCCTGCTTCCCCTCCCCTTTCCGCCCCTGCTTCCCTTCCCCTTTCCCCCCCTGCCCCCTTACCTCCCGGCGCTGCCTCCCCTCCCCTCTCTTCCCGCCCCTGAACGGTTCGACTTAGTGCTCGGGGGCGGGAGGGGAAGGGGAAGAAGGGCTTCGGAGGCGGCAGGAAGCCGGGGACTGGAGGGGGGGATGCCGATGTTGCCGGATGGGAAAGGCAGTTGCCGGGGCAGGGAGAGATTACTGGGCGAGGGGGTTGATGGGGGGCCGGGGGCCGGGGGCCGGGGGCGCAGTGATTTTTCTTGTCCGCATCAGTAAAAATTTCTGGTTCAGCAAAAATAATCTGGTTCAGTTAAAAAACTCTAGTTATAATTCTCCTGCCCAAACGACGTGGTTAGGTCTAACGCGTGGCTGAGAGTGCCGAAGCGCTTCCACGCAAACCACCACCAACAATCAAACCCATCGAAATAAAGAAACTATGTTTTTTAATGACCACAACGAACGGCAGCAAGCTTTTCTAGAGTGTCGGGAACAGCGACATGGTTTCGCTGAAAAGTGACAGGGTATTATAAGAACAAGAGTGTCTTCGCCCGCGGCAACGGCAGAACTCAGGGGAGTGAGAGAAACTGTTAAACTAATTACCGAGGGAGATACAAATGGCGGCGGTCGCCGTGAATGGCTCGGAAGCGTCGTCGGAGGCGCCGCTCCACGTCGTGATGTTCCCGTGGTTCGCCTTCGGCCACATCAGCCCCTTCGTCCAGTTAGCGAACAAGATTGGCGCCAACGGCGCCCGGATTACCTTCCTCTCCGCCCCCGGCAACATACCCCGCGTCACCGCCGCTCTCAAGACCGGCCCCGGTAGCCGGATCGAGATTGTCCCGGTCCTGATTCCGCCCGTCGACGGCCTCCCGCCCGGGGCGGAGAGCACGGCCGAGATGACCCCCCACATGGCCGAGCTCCTCAAGCTCGCCACCGACAAAATGGGCCCGCAGATCGAGACTCTCCTCGCCGACCTCCGCCCCGACGCCGTCTTCTTCGACTTCTGCATGCACTGGCTCCCCCCCATCGCCCGCAAACTCCGGGTCAAATCCCTCTTCTTCTCCGTCTTCAGCATCATCTCCACGGCGTACCTGACGGTACCGAGCCGCCTCGTCGACGTCGGTCGCCGGCCTCCCACCGTCGAGGAATTCAAGCGGCCGCCGCCGGGGCTGGAGAAGTACGACGCCGCCGACTTCCCGTCCCTGACAAGCCACGAGTGCCGCGACCTACTCTACGTGTTCAAGAGCTTCGGCGGGCCCAGCGTTTTCGACCGGGTCACGGCCTGCATGGAAACCTGCGATGCCATCGTGGCGAAGACGTGTGCGGAGATGGAGGGCCCCTACATCGAATATGTCCGGGACCAGTACCAGAAACCGGTCCACCTTGCCGGTCCGGTCGTCCCGGAGTCGCCGTCCGGCGAGCTGGACCGCGAATGGACCGAGTGGCTGACCCGGTTCCCGGAGAAATCCGTCATCTTCTGCTCTTTCGGGAGCGAGACCTTCCTCGAGTACGATCAGGTCAAGGAGCTGGCTTCGGGACTCGAAATGACGGGTTCGCCCTTCATTCTGGTCCTGAACTTCCCGGACAAGGCCGAGACCCGGCTGAGGGAGGCCCTCCCGGGAGGGTTCGAGGAGAGGGTGAAGGAGAGGGGGATGGTGAAGACCGGGTGGGTGCAGCAGCAGCTGATCATGGCGCACCCCAGCGTGGGTTACTTCGTGTGCCACGGCGGGTGGAGCTCCATCACCGAGGCTCTCGTCAGCGACCTCCGCCTCGTTCTCCTCCCGCAGAGGGGCGACCAGTTCCTGAACTCGAAGCTCGTCGTTCATAATCTAAAGGCCGGGGTGGAGGTGAAGAGGAAGGACGAGGACGGGTTCTTCACCAGAGACGACCTGTGCGACGCCGTGAAGACGGCCATGGCGGCACCGAAGGGGAGCCAGTACTGGAGGGGTTTTCTCACGAACAAGGAAAGACAGGACGAGTTTGTGAAGGATTTGGTGAAGGAGATTAAGGAGACAGTTATTAAGTTATAGGATAATTTTGTCGGCCAAGATTCCAAACGGGGAACGGACCCTCAAATATCTATATTATGAGGGTTAATAATTAAGGTAGACGTATTCTACTCTTTCTTTTTATATAAAAGAAAAGGTTTTTTCAATGTCCCGAATTTTTATATATCCGTGTCAAAATCGTAAGTTGCTCTTTTTTTTATTATTCCGATATATTTTTTGTGTTTAGATTTTACATTAATTTTGATATAAAAATATAAACTAAAATTAATTAATTACAGAAAATTATCAAAACCGGCAGTGACGCGACTGAGGTTAGTTAAGACCAAACCGGATCAACCACGGTCAACCATTCTGAGTGGAGTTAGCACCAAAGGTTCGGATTTCATTCCGACTTCGGATCCCTTGGTGCTAACCAATCAGGATCCGTACTCGCAAAATGAAGCCTATATATTAAGTGAGTATGAGATGGAATGGATGATTTGAAGTTCATCATCAGATCAGATGACTGTTGACACCGAAATAAAAAGAGCAGAAACCTTCACCAAATAATTAGGATTCTAGAAACATTCTGGTAGCATGGTTCCCCAATTTAAATTTCTAATCTCCTCTAAGTAAGAAGAAGTTAATTTTCTACGGAAGCTGTCGCTGAGAAGAGATTTAAGGTCGGAACCACAAGATTTGGATGGGGATATAAGTTAAAAGACTTCACGAACCGGAATCTGGATTATGTAAGTACCCGTGCCTTTTGGATTTAATTAAGGCTCTTTTCCGAATGGACGGCGATGCTGAGTAAACCAAATGGGAATTTTATACAGCCGAGGGGGGGTCGAGTGTGAAGTCTTTGAGAAGAAGGCAGGGGTTTTATGAATACTTCGGAGTAACAACCAGGGAAGGCTAGCTGCCGACGGCCTCCTGGCTGCGTTAGTCAGATCTCTGGACCGTTTATTGAAAATTACGTTTGCTTCCCTTCTACGGGGTGGACCAAACTGCTTAAATAGACATCTCGTGCCTTTGACAATGCACAAAAAGTATATTATACACGGGGTAATTGTATATATATATTTTATTTTTATATTGCATATTATATTAAATTAAAGACAATATTTTAAAATCTTTTCCGAATGAAAATAAAAGTAACTTAAACATATCTTTTCCTTGTTTCCGTTCCAGAGCTTTCACTTAAAAAAAAAAAAAATCCTTTTATTAGATGTCAAAAGGATTAATGGCAGCGATGTGAACTGAAAGAGCAGCAGCAGCCACGAGTCCGTTTTCAACATCCGCTTGCCAGTCCTCGGGGGCAATCTCTCTCATGCGTGACCAATATAAATTTGACTAGTTTTTTGTCCGCAGGGATGTGTTTAGTCAGTCTGACATTTGGTCCTTGCTCAAACGGCAACCCTTTTTCCCTAATTGCGGATTTCGGATTCAGTAACGGAACTGATCCGTTCTAATCACATGGTGAAAAGTGTAATCAAACTTACTTCTAATTATAATTGAGACATCTTAATAATACATAAATATCTACAATTAAAGGCAAGACTCTGCCCCTAATCTTTATGAGTTCCAATCCAAATGTTGGTGGGGTGGAGGGTGGACTTTGAGCCGAATCCTTAATGAGGCTAAAGACAAGACCTCATGCAGTCCCCAGAGAAACTTTTTTGTAACAATATAAACATAGTTATTATATATATATATATATATATATATATATGATGTATCATCTATCGAAAAAAAAAAAAAAAAAAAAAAAAAGTATATGATAGTCGCATCAGTTTCCCGAACCGATTTTTTTATGGTTAGCCGGAGTATCCGGACTTTTTAGGCAAGCCCGACAACGGAAAACGTCATAATAAATATCCGGTTATATTTGAGCCGACCGAGCTTCCATAGACGGGTACAAATCGGAGTTACCCCTTCTAATTCTAAGTAATTCAATCAATGGGGATTGTATTAATTACAACCATTTTTATGTCCCCCCTGCTTATTTCCTTATTATCAAATAAAAATAAAATAAAAAATATGATTTTTTTTTTTAAATGGAATTACCAAATCCAATTTATTCATTTAGGAATCAACTGGTTTTAAAAGTTGGGGCCAGCGAAAGCTTAAATCATAGAAAACATTAATTAGTATAGTAAAGCGAAAGATAATAACAATAATTAGTCAAATACCTTTAATTTGGTGGTCGTTTTAAAATATTGGAATTTAATAAAAAAAGTATATATTTTATCATTTTATTCAAATTTCAAAATATATATATATTTTTTTTGGTAAAAAAATATTTGTGCTCGGTGAAGGATAAGACCGTAATAAAGAGAGGTTACGTGGAGGAGACAATCGGGTAAGCGGCCATTCCGGCACGTGGACCTAGATTTCCGAGGTCCGAAAACTGACAGGAGGTGAAACCGTAAATAATGGAAAGTAGGGGGGGGGAAATAGATAAACTACCGCATTAAAATGGCAGGCGTGCAGGTGGAAAATGAAAATGCGTTTGGAGGAAGGCAAGCGAACAAATGTGATCGTCGGGCTCTGTGTTTTTCTTTCTTTAAGTGGAAACGAGGGAAACGCCGTCGCAGAAAAGCTTAAAAAGGTTCGAAAGTTCCGAGTCTCTTCGCGAGAGAGGCAGTGGAGGAAGGAGAGGGGGGAGAGGAGTAATGGCGAATCAGCTGGAGAGTCTGGTGCAGTCGATCAAGTCGAAGGTGAGATCGTTGAAGAAATCGAAGAAGCCGTACGTGAAGATGGACAAGAGCTCGAGCGTCAAGGTCGAGATTCGGAGCCGGCAGGCGCGGAAGCTCATCGACAAGACGCTCAAAGGCGCCGATCGGCCGGGGAAGAGAAGCGTCTCTTGAATCGCGATTTCACGGAGGTCGTCTTCTCTTGTTGTGGTTTTCTTCAGTCTGTAAATGTCGATACAAGTGTTCTGTTTTTCCTTTTGTTCTCTGCTTTTGACGGTACTAGGATTAGTGTTGGCTTTAATTTTTACTTCCATCCGGCCGGATCTGTCTCCTCCGGTGACGGTATGGTTTGAAATAGACGGTAGCGAGATGCTAAACAAATATTGGATCACAGAATCACATGTCGCCTTTTTATTTTATTTAGTCGAAGCTTACGGAGATTCGACTCAGGCACTGATTGTGTTCTCTAGTACTTTTCGCCTTTTCCGCTCCGACCTTCCGGCGGACTCCGCTTCGGACAAACTTAAACAGAACTCAGCGTCAAGGCTCCGAAAATTTGTTACACTAGCAAAACAGTTTCTCCCTTTTTTCCGCTGATTCTTAACATTTGCTTCTTCCGTTTTCTTCTCATTTTCTTCTTCAGTTTTCATTTTTGATTCTTCAACTCCTCGCAATATTTTTAATAAAGTCCGTATTCCGTGAAATTGAATGTGAAGTGATCCTCTCTGACTCCATTCCGAATTCGTTCAGTGCTTTTCATCCGATCAAGTGAATACATCTCACCTTCCAAGAACAAGTCAGAGGTCGGATGCGAGGAGCCGAACATTTAGTGTACAGCCGTGCAGGTATCGGTTATCTTTCCTCCGTATTAATGTGCTGGACCGAATTAATTTTGCAGGCGCGGTTGTTTTTCCTTGCCTAATGTCTTGGTAAATGTTCGTTCATCGATCGACATGTCAAATTCATATTAGAGTATTCTTGGAAAGAATTTGTGTACGACGTATTGGATAGAGACATGGGATGGTCGATTGAGTCGGCGGTCCCATGGGTTCCATTTTGTCAATGGGCATCGTCTCTGATGGATGGCTGGTTACTGTATAGGAAGTGAGTGGATCAATTGTTTTATCGGTCAGTTTTGTCGAATTTAATAGCATTTAATGGGATCTAATGGAATCAAATACGTATTTCCATTGCCAATCCCATCCAATATGCCATGTATTCGGTAAAATACACCATCTGAGAGCTAAACAGAAAAGAAGGGTCTGGTTTTGGCAAAAGATGAATGGTAATTAAGGGCATGCTTGAGAACGGAATAAGCTGGAACCTGTATTCGGCTTGATCTAATCCCAAAACCCAGACAAGAACTAGGATAGGAAAAAGGCTACAGGGATTTGGGGAAAAAATTGCTTAATCAAACACTACCCGACTTCAACCTGAACCTCAAATCTGGTGCGTACCACAAACTCGATTAAAATCTGAACTTAAACTAAGTCGTTGACATATATATCAAACATGGATGGTTCGCACCAACTGTAGGGAATAGTGATGCGGAGATGAGGAACACAATCTGATGGGTGTTGAAGTTCGGAGTTTTATTTAAGTTTTGTGGGGTCAGTAAGTTTCAGGAGTCCAGGTTTTCAAATATATAATCTCATCCCCGCTCGTGCACACTCTTGAGTCTAGACAATAGTGGGGCCTGAACCGACCGACCTGAACTCTTGAAGTTAGGATGAGTCTCTGATTTAATTTAAGGGCATTTTTTATAAGGATAATTCAGTGTACTATTTTTTAGGCATGTTCAGATTTTCCTAAATCTGATCTTGATTTCACTCCTGTTGTTTCCATTCTTTTACCAGGTTTTCCGTTTCCATCTTTCCATTTCGTAATCTCAACTAAGTTGCAGCCATTTGGTAGAAGCTGGGCTGGTGTTTCGAAGGATGGAGAGAATTAACACTGATAACACCACGAGTAAGACTTGAGCCGAGTCCTGAAATTCTTAAACTCCTGACCTTATTTGGGGTTAATTAGTCGAAGAGAAATGAAGAGTACATGCTGCTATTGATTTTTGCACTTTCCAGTGACGGTTGGGTCTGTTTTCATTAAGAGTTTAGAACTGCCAACGCCAGTGGTGTCTGGATCTGGAATAGCCACCTCCCACTCGACAGGTACGCTTGAGTAATGGGCCGGTGCTGCGTAGCAAGACAATAAAGTTATTAGAAAGAAATGGTCAACGGTTAGAGCCTTAGAGGAGAAACTAAGACCCGTGATGGTAGAAACAAAGATAGTGTATTAGGCCCCATGGATATGTAATATTGAGGCTTTTTGAGGGACCCTTAGATCTCATGGGCTAAGGTTAGATGGGCTTTTTCGTATCAACAATCGTTAAATTATAGGCTGATGGCATGTGTCATCCTTGATTTGTTTAACCGCAAAGGACCCATTACTGTTTTGTGAATACGCAACTCTTAATATCTCCTCGTCTCTCTTTTTCTGAACTTTGTTTGGAGATTGCACTATTTGCGGCGTCATCTGACACTGAAATATTGCGAGAAGAAATCATCACTATGTCAAACTTCTTCGATCCGCTCAAGGTGCGGAGGTTTAAGGTTTAATGTTGTGATGGAAGTGTAGAATTCAATCATTGCAGGTGTGCTGATTCTTTCTCTGATTGAATTTTCGGCCTTCTTGCTTGAGGAAAAATTAATTAGGAGTGATTATGGTAAGACTGTTCCTTAATTGTAAGGTGACGGCCTGATAGGGTATTAGGAATCAATTTATTAATCTGACCACTTAGGAAGGAATTTCCGGTTCAGTATTGAATATTAGGCTTGGGGTCGACTCAGGGTCACGGCGACCATCCATGTGGGCCAACACTGCGAGAATCCGGTGGGGGCCAACGATCTGGCCGCACTACTTGCTTAAAATTGTTTTCGAGAGATCTGAATCTGATCGAGCAATCCTGAGAGTTCTATTTTAATATTCTGAAACCGACTTGTATTCTATCCAACGTTAAGTTATAGGCAAGCAACAAGTTGACGTACGTGGTTTGGCATGTCTATGGTTTGCAGAAACCCTGTTTCACGGAAACGGCGACTATTGTTCAATAATAACGATGATCCACTCTCAGATCAATTCGGTATCATAGGCTTCCGTCAACCATATATCTCCGTGGGTCTCGTCTTCATGCATCTTTAACAGATATTTGTTGGTGGTCCCAAGCCCGGGGTCAGAGCAGGTTTTGCGAACCCAAGAAGGGGAGTTCACTCGGTTTGTCCGTATCAGCTCGACTCACTCAAGAGTCAGACTCAAGACTGGCCTGGTGAAAATCCGAGTTAACCTGGTTGGAATTTTACACGTGGGACGCACATGAGTGTGACGTGGTGTTACGTAGAGCGCCCGGTAAAATAATCCGCGAACATCCCAGAGGACCCAGACCGCTCGCCGCGCGGATCCCACCTCGGTGGAACCACGTGTGCTGCGGGAAGACGCGAGCGAGCCGCCGCGTCCGGACAAGGCCCCGAACAAAGAAAAAAGGCCACGTCGATTCTGAATATCTTACGTGGCGCCCGTTTGGAGATTCCCGGTGCCGGACCGATTCTACTGCAATCTCCGACTTGGACTCTTCGATTCAATACATAAAGGAGGAGGTGAGAGATTCGGCGCCGCTTCTTCTTCTTCTTCTTCTTCTTTCTTCTTTATCAGAGAGAAGTTCTCAGAGAAAAAGAAGCCGAAGAGAGGGAAGCTGGGGAAATCGCGCGTCAGCGGTCGTTCGGGAAAAGGTTAATTTTCTCTATTTTGGGAAAGAATTCTGTTATTTGACCGAGCCGACATTTTCGAGCCTTCCGCACTAGGTTTTAATTTGCGCGAAATATTCATCACTGGAACGCTTCTTAGCTCTCTGCCTATTAGTTAGGGTTTCCGCCTTTTCATCTCTGTTTTGTTTTACAAGTCTCCTCGTCTTTTCGGAGTTTTCGTAGAGAAAGGAGAGGTCTTATGGAGGTTGTGTGATTTTGGTGGTTCGTCTGTGCGCCTTCTAGAAAGGTGAATTTCTGCGTCTTTTCGTTTTGCATATTTTAGATGATGAATATTTTTGTGTGGATCGTAAGTTAGGACCGACGGCGGAGTGATTTATTTACAAGTTAATATCTTTTCTTTGTGGGGGAAACGCCGCCGCCGTTTCGCCGGCATCTATGGAGAGGCTAAGCATTATGTCTTTTCTTGAAGAACGACGAGGCAGCTGATCTCTGATTTTTCTATTACAAATAGTCTTTTGAAGAACAATAAGAAGTGACGCGTTTTCCGTGTGTTTCTGATGCTGTTTCTTTGCATCTATATCCCTGTGCGTTTGCCTGAGCTTCTCTTTTCTGTTCTATTGACAATCGCCAACCTCTGAATCTGACAATCGAAGAAACACGTTTTTCCACATCTCTGTATCGTGATGAACGATGACATTTTCAAAATTGAGTTGTTGATCTCGTTCTTCCTCCCAAATCATTACCAAACTGTTCTTTAGTTAAATATAAAAAACTTGTGAAAATATAATTGCAGGGATTCGGCCGCGTCGAAAGCCGAAAAGTTAGCGTTTTCTGCTTCCTGCTTCCATCTTATTAGAGAAAAGACAAGTTGTTTGGTGTATGGCTGCTCTTTTTAAGTAGTAACGATATCTTGCAAGGGAAATAAGCTACAATAGACTTTCAACTTTATCTTTTCATATTCTGAGATTAGTGTTTTGGTATATATAAGAAGCTTTCTCTTTCTTCTTTTTGCTTGAAATTTTTTTTTTTTGTCTTTTGCAGGATGCAGAGCTTCTATAGGCCTTATTTCGACCCTGAGTTCGAAACATTGATTGAAAGGATACATCCTCCATGGTGAATATTTCTTGCCCCCTGTAATTCTAATTACTTCTTTCTCGATACGTCCCCCTGCGTATTGTTTTCCTTCGAAGTCATTGGGATCTTGTTTTATGTATTACGGTTTGCTTTTTTCAGGATTTGCATTGACAATGATTCGTGTGGAGACTGTACGCTTGTGAAGGTATGGTTCTTTCCTGTATGCGCTTAAGCCAAGATCTGGGTTATTTTTTTTGGGCAAGACACAGACAAAAGTCTCTTAACGCTAGTTCTGCTTTTTCATTGCCATTTTGACTGCATCTTTGGTTTCGACTCTCGACTCTTCTGAAACATGATTTTGTGGGCAACTTGTCATGTCTGAGTCGGACTTGGGGTTGGTGGTTTCATCGTGATAAATTAAAAATCTTGGAGCAGCAAAGAAGCCATTAAAAACAGAATCTAGGGGTTAAATGCGCCGTGGCCAGTCCTGGTTACTGTTTTGCGAGTTGTCTGCTGATGTTTTAGACTGAGTCGTTTCTTCAAGGAGTCAAATCGTCAAGGGACTTTTCTGTCTCTCTCTCTCTCTCTCTTTATTATTGCGCTAGGGCACTTGGTGTTTGTGATTTTTGTCTGCCTCCATGATTGCAATATTTAACGTCTGCACCTCACGAGGAGTTAAGGAGAAGGGGCACGGATTTATTTGACAGGTGAATGACTTTGACAGGTTGACAGCGCCAACAAGCCAGGCATTCTGCTTGATATGGTTCAGGTCCTCACGGATCTTGACCTTGTCATCTCAAAATCTTACATCTCTTCAGATGGTGGATGGTTCATGGATGGTAACCTCCGATGCTTTTCTTACTTACTGCTTTGAACTATAACAAGTCACAAGTTCTTGTGGACCATTTTTGTGCCAAATATCTTAATCATTAGACTAAGACTATTCTCACGGGGCATTTGCGTTTGCAGTCTTTCACGTGACGGACCGTCGCGGGAACAAAATAACCGAACAGAGTGTCATTCACTACATACAGCAGGTTCGTCCCCACTCTCAAATTATCCAATGTCCACTACCGAGAGACTATGTCATTCTACTATTAGGGAAAAAACATGCTTTGTTTCTTTGTTTGCCTAACGGGAAGTTTGATTCCTCTGTTTATTCCGTCCGCAGGCACTTTGTGCAGGAAGGAAAAGTGGAAGTGGGGTTAGTGGTCCACAAGAAGAGAAAACACACCAGGGCACCTTGGTCGGGCCCAGCCAAGTGTCGGCCGAGAATACGGCCTTGGAAATGACTGCCGTAGATCGACCGGGACTGTTATCGGAACTTTCGGCTGTTCTGGCGGAGCTGGAATGCGATATCGTGGTCGCGGAGGCGTGGACGCATAATAAGAGAGCAGCCTGTATTATGTACCTGAGGGATCAGGCGACCGGGCGCCCCATCTCTGACCGTGGCCGCCTCGACCGCATTGAGAAGCAGCTCGTAAACGTATTGGGAGCGCATTGCCAGTGCGGCGGCGATGAGACGTCGAGGATGAGAGTGAGGCTGTCGGGGCCTACGCCCGGGCGTCCGCACACGGAGCGGCGCCTCCACCAGTTGATGATGGCGGACAGAGACTACGAAGGGAACGAGGAGGGGGGAGTGAAAAGGAAACGAAGCGGGGCCCGTGTGTCGATCGAGAACTGTAAGGAGAAAGGGTACTCGATCGTGAATGTGAAAAGCAAAGATCGACCCAAGCTGTTGTTCGACACAGTGTGCACTCTTACGGACATGAATTATGTGGTCTTCCACGCGGCAATCAGCTCCGATGGTCCCTACGCAGCCCAGGTAAATTGGTCGTCTAACCCTTTATTTCTTCCCTTCTCCGAAAAAGGGTGGAAAGAAATATTACCCTTTTCTTTAACTGATAAGTCGTCGATTGCAGGAGTATTACATAAGACAGACAGATGGGTGCACCTTGGATAGCGAGAGTGAACGTCAAAGGATCGCGCAGTGCCTCATCGCGGCGGTGGAGAGAAGGGTCTCACACGTCAGTAACCCCCGCCCTGCACGAATTTTATTGTTTTTCTGATTTATTATTACGTCTTTCTCTAACATTCTGCTACTTAACACCAATGCATGCAGGATCTGAGGCTGGACGTGTGCACGCGCAACAGGGTGGGCCTGCTGTCGGACGTCACAAGGGTGTTCCGTGAGAACGGGCTAACCATTTCTCGAGCCGAACTCTCGGTCCGAGGGGAGAGGGCCACTGGGGCGTTCCACGTCGTGGGTGCGTCGGGCAACGATGTGGACCCAAACACGGTGGAAATGGTTCGGAAGGAGATAGGGGCGACAAGCCTGGAGGTGAACAATGCCCCTGTTTGGGGGGTCCCGGTGAGGGGCAACACCGCCCACATGGAGTCGTCGCCGGAAGATAAGCCTAGGTTATCTTTCGGAAGCCTCTTGCGAGCGCAACTGGAGAGAATCTCTAGTAATTTTACTTCCATAAGATAAAGAGCAAGCACGCCTTAACGCGAAGCATTTCAACTTTGAAATTTGCCCGGGAACCTCCCACCGGATAGCTGCAAAATCAAACAAATAACCTTAGCTACACGTGTTGGAAGCAATGCCAACCGAAATTTTGGCTTCGGAAAGTCAATTGTTGTTCTTCATCCCTTAGATTCATATTCTTCATCTCACATCCCATGGATAAGTTCATTGTGAATACCGCTGTAAATAGAAACTACATTTTTATTGATACACAATTAGGTCATTTTTCTATTGTATAAGCTCATAACCTGGTTGTCTCAATGGTCGATTTCACACGGTGCGCCAAAGCACCAAGAACTGTCATGATGATTCGAAGATTTAGGGCAGGGAATGTACAAGAACATCACTAGAAATTTATTGACATTGGAAGATGCATTAGAGAAATTAAAGAGTCATATTTACAGTAAAGCATCGTCACTTAAAGAAACTTAACGTAATATAAATATAACAAACGGAAAGAGCGACGGGAAGTACCACAAATTACAAGAGATTCGGAAAGCTTTACACTTTTTGTCATACCACCTCGAGATCATCAACATTTAGCCAGTCGTTGGACTCCTTGGTGCCGCTAGGGCTGCTGCTCGAATGACCTTCCTTCGCTGCTTCACCGGAGTTCTTGCTTAACTGAACCCAATCTCTGGAACATTTCGAAGAATCAGAGGCATCCGTAACGGTCCTGGCACTGGTAGGGGCACTTTCATCATCATCCTCCAGATCACTGAATGACACGTCTTCCTCGTTCCCAAGCGGAACCTGATGTCCACCCATCTCCCCATTGTCCTCCTGTAACCAGTCATCCCCATCGTCGTCATCTTTCTCATTCAACATGCTTGAGGTGGCATATACATCCTTGTGTCCGGTCTGGCTGCTTGGGCCTTCTTCCACTACTGACTTGTCAATCATTCTTATTTCCGTAGACTCAACAGGATGCTTTTCGGTTTCAAAGTCAATGGAGGATGAAGTAGACTCTAATGCATTAGTCCGGATTAGCGCGATTTCAGTTATGGGCCGTGGCTCTTCAGGCACGTCTTTAACATAAGGCCTTAACGTTCCACTTTCAGCATCTGTGGCTTTAGGCTTAGTTCGATTCTGTAGCTCCTGCAACAACATCCCCCTGGCTTCCACAATCTGCAAATAACAAATGATGAAATACATAGATGTCAATCTGTGTCACCAGCGAAGATACCCAATATCAGCCAACCCCATCAATTTACAAATTGAAATTTCTATAAGTAAATTCAATAACTTGGCGGTAAATAATCAAATAAGTTTCCATGAACACTTCGGAAACCCAATGGGCCTCAAAATGAATTCTCATCCAGCCATCAGTGGGTAACTTGAGATATAGAAGTCTACCTGAAAAATTGGAAGAAACAGGCTAGTAAAAGTTCCCCTTTGTTAAAAAAAAGTTCCCGTTGTTAAAAATCAAGGATTTTATTTCTTCATAACGAAGTACATAGTGAAGAGTCGAGTATAGAATAAGAAGTGGTTTACTTAAAATAAGCTCGGAGTTATAATACTCAAGTCGATGAACAATATGACCACTAGATCACTAGATCTTGCTTTTATAAGACCAACATGAGAACAAATACTTCAAGTTCTACATCTGTTTTACTAGAAGAAGAGTCAAACCAAGTTTAAGCAGGACTCCTTTTTCATATTATTTGTGTGCTTGTCTCTCCTGCTGACACTTTTCATATAATTCACTTCACAGTTAGTGTCTTTTTAGAGATAAATTTTCAATAAAGCTTTTTACTAATTGCACTTTCAAATAAATTTATATTTTCTCCCCTGGAGGAAAAGAAAAGGAACTAAAACAAAGATAAAGAGAATGAGGAAATTTGAACAGAAAAGGAGATCCAGTAAAAACGAAACAGATTAATACAGGAAGTAATTTACAAATGCCAATGGTAATAATTTTTTTCCTTGTCTTATTGAAGTAGAAACACTGAGAATGTAATAGTGTAAAAAAGCTTGAGAATGTATAAAGTGATGAATACTGGTGGTCATAATATCAAAACACATTAAAACACCTCTTCAAGGTTTTCCACCAACCCTTTTCAGGTGAAGACAAATAATCATTCATAATTTTGAAACAAGGAGCAGCAATTTAAGCTATAGTTTTATGAATGGAAGTCATAATAGGAACTCTTTAAGTTTCGTGAACTAAAAGTTGTGGAAAATATCTGTTAAATCAGAAGCTTCAATTAGAATCTCCTTTACTAGCAGTAAAATTTGCGTTAGCAAGTCTACTAGTAGAAGTTATTTCCTGTTTTGTAGTTCTTTTACAATTTCTTTATCCATAGGTAGAGGTGTACAAAGGGTACTGAATATGGTCTGCCCTCTACAATTGAGCAACATTAATGTTTCCAAAACAATGTCTATGTTTTTAAAAGGCCCTCAATATGTATCAATGCAGCTGTATTCTGCCTATTGAATGAAACTCTGGTTTTTATTTACCGTTAGATAAACTTATCCGTTTGTTTTATCTGTGTTATTTTTCTAATAGCTGCACAACTCCACTTTCTGCCATTTACTTTTGCCCTGTCATTAACAGTCAAGAATTTCTTTTCTTCCTAGAAAAGAATTTCTTGACAGAGTCTTCACTGTTTGGAGAAGACGCACACACCTTGACAAAAAGTTAGAGAGGTGCATCCCTTCGTCTCTTGCTAGGTGTGATCTTTCAACAAGTTTTTTATAAGGGCAGTGACTTCCAAATAGGCCCAACATGTCTCTTTGTAATTTTTCTACCTTATCTGATATATGTATCTGACTTGCATTTGATAACCATGTGTGCTATAATTTTTCTCAATGAGATCTGTTCTCTCATAATACTCCAAATTCTTTCACTAGTCTGCTCTTAGACAGTCAAATAGAGGGATATTCTAAATGAATTTTTTGAAAAGCAGAAGTAAAACAGCTAACCTGCTGCCTAAAATTTTTAGCTTCAATTTTAAGACTATCATTTGGGTCCAAGGCTTGGATTGTCCTCTCCCTATCTTTAGAGCTAAGGCTTCTCTCCTTCTGCAGTTTGATTTTAAAATAATAAAGCGGTCATTTCCATCACTAAACAAAATGTTAGAAAACAAACGGAGAGGCATGCCTGAACCCTCAAGGCAAAGGAAGATCCCACAACAATGTCATTACCAGGTATTCACTCATTTGCATACTTTTTTATATATTCTTTATCCACTCAAGACCAGCAGGGTGCTGCACATCCAATGACACAAAGTGGCGAGCATTGTTCACAGGAGTTCAGTCATTTGCCAGCAATTCACTTGTCCTTTAAAGATTCAAGAAGACTCAGGCCTTGCCAGTTCTTGGGGCGGGGTAGTCGAGCTCCCCTCCCCCACCACCACCATGGAAGCCGAAACAATTCACTCGTCTACCCCTAGCTTGATGCACAAACAGCATGTAGCAATATCTTCAAAAGCACTCTCAGCATGTAACAATATCTATCAAACAATTTTCTTTAATTTTATTTTTTCAAAAAAGAGCTGCATCTAACAACTCACACCTTATAACTGCAAATAACAGAAAGAGATCACAAGCTCATGTAGTTTTCCATCATAAATTACTAGTAAACATTTTAAACTTATTATGCAGCTGGAAAGAGTAATTTAAGTGAACTCCAGCTTTCATATAATCATAAAGATGAGGCAATAAACCAAAGAAACTTACTTGAGGAGTCGATAACAGTTCAGCATCATGCTTATTGAGCCTAGGGTGCAGGAGAACAAAATAGATTTTCCAAAAGCAACCTTCACTCATGTGTCTAGGACAAAGCTCTATCCTTAGAGCAGCTAACCTGGGTGCGAGACGTTCAACAGCCAATGCATGCTCTTGCTGTGCATCAGACATATCAAAATCTGGAGATAAAGTAAAGCATGTAAACAAAGCTGCGTAGACAGAGTGTAAGTTCCCAATTTTTATTCAGTAGCAGCTACAATTTATCATAACAATAATAATAATAATTACTAATATTATTAAGTGATTGCTAATCTTTCAAAACATTCAAGCCTTAATGACAAATTAAAATCTAAATAAACTACTAACGAGTCTTGTCAACATGTGAAGTCAATAACATTAGATCTGCTGGGTCTTGGGCATTAGCTCAGTGGTCCCATGGGAGTTATTGCTGCGGGAGGTCTTGGGTTCGGGTCTCCACAGCAGCATTGGGAGTAAAACTTGTAATTGGGAGTAAAATGTATTCACTTTCCTCAAAAAAAAAATAACATTAGATCTGCTGGAAAAACAATGTCAGCAGCTTCGACTAGAGTTATTGACTCAATAAATGTTTGTGTGAAAAAAAAAAAAGAGAAAAATGAAAGTATAGAATTCAATAAAAACCGTGGAGATGCAAAATTACGAGGGAAAAGGGCAAGGCCCTTACAAACAGCAAGGAGACAAAGAAAAGAAGAGGATGATAAGGGATGTCATAATCAGGCATACAACTTTCATGTATTCATAATGCAAGAAATGCTTATAAACTACAAAGAGTTAATTCACAACAAACCACAGCATACCAATAGACAGTTTATATTAAAATTTATAAGTTCTTTCAACTGAAAACACACATTGCAAAGGCAAGAAAGTAGATGATATCTTGGACAGTTACGAAGCATCCCCAAATAAAAAAGAAAAATAAAAAATTTCATGCCTCAGTAATATAATGTCATGTGGTATTGGCATCGCACATCAACAGATAGCTGCTGAGCCAATTTTTTTTTATTAAAAAAAGACACTTTACCTGTGACTAACAAGGATTCTCTTTTCGCAAAATGCAGTTAATTAAACTTTTTTTTTTTTTTAAATGGTGAACTTTATTGAACACTTTTCATATTGAATTACAAAAATTCTTGAAAGTTACATAGGTTGCAAGCTTTTCCCAGTCTTGGCATTAGCCATCCTACAGACTTTACAATGTAATCTCTCTTAACACCTTCCTTTGCTAGCCTATCAGCTAATTAGTTAAACTTTTGAAGTGATTATACCAGACACCGTCTACTATGAAGAATTTTCTTTACTTTTGAAGAGTATAAACATTGTATGTTTAACTAGCACAAATTTACACATGCAGTTAAGTGACAAGTAATATGCTTTACTGAAATTGATTTCTCCCTGCCAATGCAGTAAGTTAGCAAATGAGTCTAATGATAGTAATTTGAAAGCAGATCTTGCCAAACTCCATAGAGTAACAATTGCTAAGAAGAGAGTGCATCTATGCAACATATACTAGAGCAATTTTGAAGACTAGCATTTTTACACTATTTATGGTACTGTAGACAATTGTGAATGATCTCGTCGAAATCAGTTCCGCAAAGCATATACTTAGTTATAAAATAACAAAAGCAATCTTTGTGGTTTCGCAGGCAAAAGATTCTTGTAGAAGACTTAATTTCCATTGTACTGTATTGGCTCTTTGGATTCATATATATTTTATCTGTAATTATGATTATTCCTGTTTCTCTTCTTTTCATAATTAATGTACTTTTCTTCTTGTAGGTTCTCATATTTTTTCCTGTAGGTCTGTTGTCCCTTCTTTTCATAATTAATACCTTTGTCCGTTGTCCCTTCTCCTCAAAAAGAAAAAAATAAAATTCGGTCTGTCAATGAAAAAAGAAATTACAATAAAATTAAAACAGAGCGATCTGGAGTTACGACTCCCAACATAGCAAAACTCGCATGTTTCCAACTAATGAGGTGACAAAGTTTTAGGGAAGCATAAATGTCCTGGCAAAGAAGATTTCTTATTCAATTTTAACATTCCACAAAAAGAAGTATATGGTCTTTTTACAGATGTAACTTTTAATTGTCTTTAATTCTTTACCTCTTAACTAACTGAGCAGTCACAATAATTTAGTAATTTGTAAAATGCGTCAAGTGGAGGACTTCCACCTTATATTTTCAACAGACTGGATATGTTGACCATGAGGTTGCTCATAGAATAGCCACCACAATGTAATGCTCTGTCCTCACTTTTACAATTAATTAACAACGTTTGCTCAAACTTACACCTTATATTTTCAACAGACTGGATATGTTGACCATGAGGTTGCTCATAGAATAGCCACCACAATGTAATGCTCTGTCCTCACTTTTACAATTAATTAACAACGTTTGCTCAAACTTACACAACAGACATCAACTCCAAATCTTCAAGAAGCACGCAGAGGGGATACAGTTGCAAAGGCTATTCAAATTTCTTAAAACTCTACCAAATGTCATACAGCACCTGAGACTTACAAATAACGGTGGATGAAACTGTCCGTGCACAATTACGAAGGTAAAGCAAGGGAAATGGTCCCAAGTAAATCGAGGCAGCAAAAGGATAGCAGATACAGAGCAGTTTGGCTCACAATAAATCAAGACATTGCAGCTTCTCAGGACTGTATGAATAGAAAGCATCATGAAAAGGCAGGAAAATATTCTCCATAAATTTACAAGTTGCCTATGTCTCTTCATTACCACAGTAAAACACATATCACTGGATAAAGCAATAAACACATTGGATTCGTTGCGCTTACAGTAGCAGATAAACTTACCATCCGAATCTTCATCATCAACAAACAGCGGGAAGTCCAGCCAAGTCTCCGGATGCATAGAGATATTCCTCGCAAACGCCAGCACCTCATCCGTCACCCCCACAGCACCTCCGCCTAGATCCGCGTCATCCAATTCCTCAGATCCAAATGGCAGAAAACTCGAAGCAATCTTTGATATTTCATTGACAGCCTTATTGGTGGACAACTTCGAAATTCCGGTCCTAAACCTCCCTCCGATCTCAGCGAAATCACTCCGAATTCCAGAAACCTTCGGCGAGGAACCAGCCGATTCCGGATCATCGGATTGCTTCGACACAGACGGATCAATCCTCTCGACCGTCGACGCATTGACGGATCGCGGCGAAGGCGAGGAAGAAGACAGGGAAGGGGAATGCGAGGACGCGGAGGCAGGCGGCGGCGGGGCCAGGAAAGAGGCGACGCCCCAGAATTGACGAGTTAGGGTTTTGGTGAGCTCTGAGAGGTCCTCCTTGACGCCTCGCGGCGAGTCCGCGGAGATCTGACGGTAGTCATCTCCCTCCTCGCTCGCGCTCCTTCCACTGTCCCTCTCGCCGGCGGCGGCAACGTCGTCATCGTCGTCGTCGTCTAGCTTAAGAGAGTTAGCGATAGATTTGGCCAGCCATGACATTGCACTTCCGAGGAGACGAGAGACACGATCGGTGTAATCCGCGCATCAGCTTGGGAAGGACGGGCGTCTTATTTATACAGTTCCATGCCAAAGACGATAATGCCACCGTCATTTTCATTTATGCCGCTCCTCTTTTTGCCCTGAGGAGTTGAGTTGCCGAGTTCGCGTCACGAGACGTCGCGCTCAGTGGCCGTCTCAGCCGTTATTCTCGCTGACACATCCGAGCCAGTCTCAACTCTCGTCTCAAGTCTAAGCTCGAGTAAACTCTAAAGTCGTGAATATTTGAGAAACTCGGATATTCGACTCCGTATGGATAAGGTATCATACATACGAGATCAGATCGGAACGTCGAGACTCCGGAGTCCGGACTCGGTCGGTTTGCTATCTCTCCAAAGACACCAACGCCTAAAAACAGAAAAAGATAAATACAAAATAATTGGTCATTGAGGTAGCTAGCTCTTGTATTAGATGTACTCTTCTATTAGCCGATATTACCTTAAATTGGTCCAATATAAAAGGATATATTGCCAGATATACGCGGTCGACAATGTTTAATGTACTCTTCTATTAGCTGTCTAATGTTGCAGTCTTTCCAGCGTTCAGTGTAATCTATACCTTATATACTGGTCGACAAAGTTTAAGAATTCACTGCCCAGCTTCTCCTTTCCGATATCGTAGCCTCTCTGTCTTTCTCAACTGGACCTCTCCTGTCACCCAAATGTTACTCCGGACTCGCTACTTCCCCCTCCATTCTGCCTGTATATTCCCGTCGTCTTTTGCTCTTTCCTCTCCTAAATCATTTGCCCCCATTCAGAGGCTTAACCAATTCGGCCCGCCCGGAGAACTGAAAGGACGCTTCTCCGCTTCCTTCTCCACTGCTTCCGCTCCAAAGCCGCCTGCTCCGGAAACCGCAAAGTTTGCGAAAGCGTTTCTTTTTGTTCCTCCAGGCGTCGAGAGAAATGAAATTACGGATGATATGATCCTTCCTGGGTCGAACATAGTTATAGGACCCTATGCTGGTCACTCCCAGATAAAGCAGGTTGAATTCGTGAAGAGTAGCGCAAAGCCAAAAGATTGCCCCAAGGACGACCGTCCTGAATTTGCGATCGTGGGGCGGTCGAATGTGGGGAAATCGTCGCTTATTAATGCACTCGTCAGAAGGAAAGAGGTGGCTCTCACTTCAAAAAAGACAGGTTTTTTCGAGTGGTCATTCACTCTCTCCTTGTTATTAATAAGTTCTTATGAACTGAGCTATACTTTCTCTTTTGCATGGTGAATGATTGTGATACACCCTCTTTCAGGAAAGACGCAACTTATAAATCACTTTTTGGTGAACAAGAGTTGGTACATTGTTGATTTGCCTGGCTATGGGTATGTTTTTTTTTTCTGTTTTTTCTGCCACAGTTATCTTGTCATACTTTCACTGTTGTGTTTTTCCTCAATATGGTTTTCATTATTTGGTAATTTATTGTAGTATGATTATATATTTCTGTGTTTTGTTCATACTTTGTCTTTTGTACCTTTCAAAACTTGAGGTCTGACTTTGGAGTACTTATACAGAAACCTCACTTTGTGAAATCCTACTCCAGCTAGTAATATTGGGTGCCACATATTTCAGACCTTCCATATGCTTGGTCTTGAACATATAATGACAAGTGATTCTGAAGCACATGAAGATTCTATAAATAAAATTGATATTAGTTTCTCTGTTTTCTTGTGATTTTCTAGAAGCTTGTTCCTCTCCTGTATTTGGACACAAGTTTCTTCAGTGGTACCAGAATTTTGCCTTTGTATTGAGAGTTTGAGAAAGATTGTAAACTAGGACTATTTTGTAGATTTCATTTTGTTGAGGCCTATCTCGAAGGGTTTTGCTTCATACTAGTTGCTTTGGTTGGTTTTCATATAATGAAAACCATAATTGTCATCCCTATGTTATCTTGTAAAAGAAGAAAGTGTAAAAAAAATATTTTAATTTTTGGTTCTTTATACCGAGAGTGAACCAATTGCAAGATGAAGGAATTGTTTATAATTTTTTTTTTTAAATTCTTTTAACGGAAGGTGAATTTTAGATTCAGGAGTACGGACAGTAAACTTTCAATTATTTATTTAGTTTATGTTAATTTATTTTTAAAGGATAGTGTTAAATTTTTCAGATTGTCCAAAACATAAGCCTCTGTCAGCTGCCCAAGTTGTGAAAATTATCTTCCACTTTCTTGATTTAAGACAAACAAGAGCCCTGCTTTTCCTTTCTCCTTTTGCTAGACTCAATGATGCTCACTATGTGCCAAACCTGCTTCATTATTGAGATGCTGTTTTCTTCTGTTGTTTTAGAAGTTCTGTTCGCAGAATCATCTTTCTGTAATCTTCAGGTTCCTTCTGTTGCTAATCTGATTTTTCTTTGAGCTATCAGTTGGTGATTATGGCTGGGCCTGTAAATGTGATTCCATGAGCAAAACATGCAGAAATAGCCAATGCTTTTTGCCTTTTTCTATTTTGCTCTGGAAGAAAACTTGGTTCTTGGCAGCAGCCTGGGCATGATCTCGTTGCTTGCTCTGAAGAATGCAAGCAAAGCAAGGTTTGCTAGCTAGAAACAGATTTTATTTCTCTTAGATAAGTATCTAAAATATCTTCAATCCTTAGGCTCTAGGTGACCAAACCTGTGGAGTCGTCACTGCACTCCCTCATATTCAGTCATTCCAGTCTGAAGGGATTCGAAAAATGATTTGTTGCTTGCACTTAAAGAAGCTTTTACTTCCTGGTCAAGTGGGCTCCCCTGGGCTAACCATATATTTCATTAATTCTGAGAAAAAGTACCTAAAATATCTTCAAGTTGTCACTCTCCCTCTTCTTTTGCTAGACTTAGTTTTCCAAGTTTGTGGATTTTGTCCTTTGTAGTGTTAGTGAGCCCTACTTAAACTGGATTATCTTACTGCTATTAAGTATAATTTGGCTGTTTGTTTATTTTGTACCTGTTGAAGGTTGATCTGTGATCTTGTTAAATCATTACTTAGTATGGCAAATAGTTGGGCCTTTTCAAGTTACACAGCTAAATTGTTGAGCCGTTTTGCTTTGTACCTTTTGGCATGGTTCATCAATGGGCATTGTTTTTTGTCTTTACCATTGTTGAGATGTTTTGGGGATTTTATGGTTCATCATTACCAGCTCTGGTTGTGGTTTTACTGATTAGCTGTTGTGCTTTGTATCAATTTGGTCATCTGGTCTTCAATGGATCACCAGTTATCCTCTGTTTGATATCCCTGGTTGATAATGCAAACTTCTTCTTATTAAATATAATGTTCATGCTTACGATGGTTAATGAAGCATTCATAATGATTGAATGCTACTCTTTGCTAAAGGATCGACTAGTGAATCTCCTCTCTTGTCATTCTATAAAAATGCTTTCATTGTGGTTTGTTCAATCACCACAAGCTTAGAATTATAGAGTGATTGACTTGCTGTTACAGTACTAAGATCTCATCGAGACTGTTGTAACTCTTTGATGGAACTGTCTCCGATCAACATTTGCACCCCCAAATCATGAGATTCATGTTTATTTGACATTGCTCTTCTATAGATTGATGCTCTCTTTTGACATAGCCTTGTATGAGTATCATTACTTTCTCTTCTTAATATTATTCTCATCTTTTGTGACAAGAAGAATCTTTGCTGTAAACTTAAATTCTACATAGGCACCTCAGAACCGGGCCCATTTTTATATTAGTTTTATTTGCATGCAGGTTTGCCAATGCTCCTGAATCGGCGCGTTCTGATTGGTCATCATTCACCAAAGGCTTCTTTCTCAATAGAGAAACTCTGGTTGCCGTGCTGCTTCTGATCGATGCCAGTATTCCTCCCCAGCAGATTGATCTGGACTGTGCAAACTGGCTTGGCCGCAACAATGTACAATTCCAGTGCTCTCTCTCCCTTCTCCCTCTTCCTTTGCACTCTTGTCTTCCTTTTCTTTCCCCATGTCTTTCCTTGCAAACAGTTATCCTCCATAGAATGTTAACTTATGGCTTTCTGTATTGAGTCCTTATACAGGAATAAGCAAATATTTCTGAAATAAAATTTAAACATACTAATCTCTCTCAGGATAGTCCTATCTAACTTTCTTCCTCTCTTGGATGTTTCAGATATCCATGACTTTTGTTTTCACCAAGTGCGATAAAACGAAGGCAGGTAGCAAAGGAAAAAGGCCTGATGAGAACATCCGAGATTTCCAAGCGCTAATCAGAAAACACTACCGTCAGCCTCCACCATGGATCATGACGAGCAGTGTCACAGGCTTAGGCAGGGACGAACTTCTTCTCCACATGTCACAGCTTAGGAACTACTGGGACAATTAAGATAGAATACCCACTTTCAGATAAATGCCGATATGCGTTGAGCTGTACAGTTACCCGAATTGAATGGTCTCTGCAACTTCGGCCCTGAGCCATTACAATGTACTCATGTAATTTATACCATTGATTATGCTCTTTTAACGAGTCATGCAATTTGCAGAACAGCGTCTTCCTTAATTTCTCTGTCTCATCTTCAGAAGGACAGAGCCAGAATTCGGGACTTTATGAAAAAGCACGGACACTGACCAATAATCATCCGAAGGTTTATAGAGAATTAGAGGTCCGAGTTTGACTTGACTCGGTCGCGATAATTACTTGGGTGACAAAGGCGTACGACTTTCTTTCTTCTCCTTAATTAACCCAACTATAACATAAAGATATGCTGATGCATCAATGATCGATGCAGTTCTCGAACAGGTGTCCATTAATTGCTAAGCCAGAGAAATTGCTCGGTAAGTGGCGAAGCTCCGTAAAATTACAGATTGAAATCGAAAGACAGAGACATTACGAAATAATGGAACGGACCCACGAAATAAATTAAAAGGAATAATTTTATTCTTCGTTGATACTTCAGTCGGAAACTCGAGGAACTGGGTATGCCGTGTATGCCGATTCCTGAACGACCCAAAGTTAAAACTACTAAAGATTGATAAAAAAGGACGAGACTCAGAGAGCTAGCTAGTATTAGCAGGCCGTGGTCGACATGAACGCGCGACTCGGAAAGGACTGCACTAGAGAGCAGCGCCGTACTCCAAAGTGGCCATTGTTCCCGGACTGAGCAGCATCCACGGCGAGTGTGAAGAAGGCGACAAGAATCCCGAGAACGCGTTCTCGACGGGATTATCTTCCGGTACCCTCTTCCGTTCCGTCACAGAATGTTGTTGTTGTAACCAGCTGGGCGAAGACATCTCCTGTAGTACTTGCAGCGCGTTCGCCACCGGCCACGCCTGCGGATGTGGATGCGGATGCTGCCATCTATCTACCGGAAGCGACGGCGGCGCCACCGCCCTCAGCCGCTGCCTCCTCGGCGCGGGCGGCGCCCCGGTGAGCCTCTGGACCAGGCGGCGGAACTCCCGGGGGTGCACCGTGTACACCTTCGGCGGCACCTCGTAGTTCCGGCGCCTCGACGGCGCCGGCGACGAGTTCTCTGGACCTCGAAGCCATTGCTCGTGCGCGGGTACGTTAACGGAGGAAGGGTTCTCGCTCGTCTGCTTCACCATCCTGTTCAACTGCGTTGTTGCATGGCCAGCCAAAGCTCTCGGTTTTGGCGATTTTGGTGTCCCCTATTTGTAGGCGATTTTGGCCTCCCGCGGCGGCGGCGGGCAACGGGCTGACGTGGTCGAGGCGGTCCATAGGAGAAACATCTGACCGCAGTTATTTGGTCGTTAGTAGTGGGTGGTGTGTGGGTCCCTTCTTTAGTGGGCCCACGACGAGATGGGCATTTTGTTGACCGTAGAGGGGGAGGTTGCATCCGGGCAGGCCGCAGGGCCGCGACGGCTGCGTTGAAGGGTTTAGAAATTAAGTCGGACATTTTGACTCATTAAGTTATAACCCAAAGTTTGTATTCGTATAAAACTTTGGTTATGCATTCACAACAAGGTAGACGCGTGACAAGTTATGCTTATAATTCATATAGGGTTATTTTGATAAAAGAGGGATCAAACTGTGATCATTAATTAGTTTTACATTAATTACCCTTGTGGTTAGTTCATATATATATATATATTCATTAAGACACCATTTGGCAATATTAATTTGATAAAATAGTCCTTTTGAGAAAGACTTCATTCAAATTTGGAACTCTTCCAAGAACTAAATTCTCCTGTTTCAATTAAAGATAGATTAATCTAAACATAACAAGGTTCATAGTGAAAACCTGTTTAAGTTACGTAAATTTTTTTATGAGAAAATAGGTCAAAAGAAGGTAGAATTTCAATCACATTATTTGATCTGAGTGTGACCACTCTCATATAAGGGATCCCCAGAGAACAACTTCTCATGTCATTGCACTTCTTCGTAATTAATTATAAGTCGCTTGAGGCGGCTTAAATCAAGTTCCGATCAGTACTTGGTGCGAATCAGAATACTGTGACACATCGATCACAGAGTTAAAATATCACATTTGAGGTTAAAATACCAAAGCCTAAACTAACTCGGGTGCTCGCACTAGCACTTAGGTGATTTGATCCAATGTTTTAAAAATCGAACCGGTCATCAAACTGGTCGAACCTGGTTAGACCGGGCTGGACCAATGGTTCAACCATTTAATATTATCCTCTATACTTTATCAATATGTTATATTTCTATAAGTAAAAAAAAAAAATTAATGCTGATTATAGTGAATTGGGCCGAGTCAATAAGAACCAGATTAGCCTCCGATTCTGGTTCAACTAGGTTGGACCGGCCGGTTCGGTTCGGTTTTTAAAATATTGATCTGATCCCTTAAATTTATCTATTCTTCTATTTTTTGGTATAAACTAAAAAAAAAAAAAAAAATCTACTTAATTATTAGTTTGCATTAGGGTTTAATTTAGAGGTTAATGGAGCTGACATCAGCATCTCGTAACAGTGACTCATGCACGAGTGCAGCTGTTGAATATGGGCTCAAATTTGCAGCACCCGACAAACAATCTACAGCCACACCCACATTATTGGATTATGTCAAAGATTATGGGGACCGAAGAATTCTTTCAAGAGAGAGAGGCCCCAACGGGCGGTGCTGCGCCCAAGTTTTAAGAAAGCTTGGACCATGAATTAAAGCAGCTTTGGCTAGACCGGTAGAGGTGAAAAGGGCCCCTCAATCTTTAACCTTATTTGAATTTTAAACTTTTATTATGTTATATTTTCTGTATCTGGTCATTACTTTATAAGGTTAAACATGTTGAGTGGCCTGAACCTGGCCATCTGACCAAGGGTCTTTGTCATTTGGATTTGATGAGAGTGGATTCCATTTTTGGTATAATGTTGCTTTCGTTTTAATGGATTTTTGGGACTCAACCAGTGATTGATGCTACTAGAAGGGTAAGAAGACTAGAGATTGATTATTTATTTGATTATTTATTTATTTATTTTATTTGTTTGTTTGTTTGAAAGCCGTATGGTTTTAGCAATTAGGATTTGTGACAAAGTTACAACAAATTAAAAATTTCAAACTGTACAACCTTGGTGGTCGCTCAATCACCCCCACTTTTGCTAATACGTCCTCCTTAGAGTTTGCACTTTGAATAACATGTGACCGGCATCTTCGAACATTCCAGCGGAGTCCTGAATTTCATTAATTACTGCCCAATGACTCCAGGATGCATGGTTTAAGCATCGATCCTTTCACACCACTGAATGACTACCTTGGAGTCTTTTTCGCCAAAGAGCAGACCGTTTAATTGAAAGAATTAATGAAAGCGCTTGAGTCCTTGCACTAGGCTCTTAAGTTCAGCTGTAGTAGAATCGGTGTCCTCTACCTCCGCTAGGGCTGACAATGAGCCGAGATGAATTGAACCTATGATTGTTCGAGCTCGACTCAGCCCATAATATATGAGCTCGATTCGAGTGGGCTCAATGCCCTAATTGAGCCCGAGCTCGATTTGAGTGGCTCAATCCCTTAATTGAGCCCGAGCTCGATTTGAGTCGGCTCAATCCCCTAATTGAGCCCGAGATCGAGCCCAGCTTGAACTCCAAGCCATAAAAGCCCAATGCAAGCTCTAACGCATGCTCAATGGGTTTGCTAATTCGGACTTTTTATTTATTCTAGTGAATTTTATCTATACGTACCCAATTATGTTAAAATAATATTTTTTAGTTAATTATTAATTTTAATTAATAGAATTATTGATAGAAATTTAAAAGACAATTCAAAATAGAATTGTTGAAAGAACTTGAGGCTCTAATTTCTTCAAAAAGCTAAAATATTACACTTAATTTTAAAAATATATAAATCAAAATACACACCATCAAGTCGAACTACCTAAAGCTCAAACTTGCGTCATTTACTTAAACGAGCTTAATTTACTCAAGGCTCAAGTTTGATTCGAGCTCAAAATAATTCGAGCTAAATTTAACTTTTACCAAGTCGAGATCAAACTGTTCACAAACTGTCTCGCGCGGTTCGGTGCCACCCCTATTCCTGGCCAGTCACAAAAATGGGAGGACCGGGAGCTGCACTTCTACATCACCTCCTTCCTCACTGTTCTCATCCTTAGCTAGGTGCATGCATGTCGACCTCAATGCTAATTAAGCCCTATTTCACTATTGAGACTTTGTCACTTGGCACGTAAACAAGCCCTTGAACGTCTTGGGAACGAAAAGCTTGCGGCCCTCAGTGAGGAGTCACAATGATGCTTGGCTCGTACGATCATCCTTCTGTCAAGGTTGCTATCATTTCTTATATATTCACTATACGATTGGACATGCCAAAACCCGATAAATATCTCTTTTACGGAGGCTTAATCGTTAGAGAAAATAGAGTTAGAGAATATAAATTCTTGAAAAACAGAACTTTCTCAACTTTCAATTCTCTTAAAAAAAATAGGAGAGAAATCAGAGTATCCATGGATTAGGGGTGGTGAATGGTGATGGATATCTAAATCAAATACAAAAAATTTAAATTAAATCGTTAACAAATAAATATTCGATAAGTAATGGTAATGGATATCCATCGGACCCGAAGCCTTAGCCGACTCTATCCCTCTCGACTCTCCCGACTCTCCCCACTCTCCCGACTCTCCCGACTCTCCCGACTCTCCCCACTCTCCTGACCGTTCTCATTTCTTTTTCAGGAGCCGTTTCTGTAAGCGAACCGTCGCTCCAACCCGAATTCAAGTACTAAATTCCGTACAGTAATAAAAATTTAAAAACAATTTTATTTTTTAAATATTAATTTTAAAATAAAAATCCATTTTAACCCGAATTTGGTATTTTAAGTAGAACTAATATTTTGGCATAAATTCTTCTTTATCCTTGCATAAATTCTATGGAGTCTAAAAACTCTACTTAAATTATTTTCTTTCTCTCTCTAAGTTTTTTCTCTCTTTCTCTCTCTAAGTTTTTCTCTCTTTCTCTCTCTAAGTTTTTCTCTCTTTCTCTCTCTAGGTTTTTCTCTCTTTCTCTCTCTAGGTTTTCTCTCTTTCTCTCTCTAGGTTTTCTCTCTTTCTCTCTCTAGGTTTTCTCTCTTTCTCTCTCTAGGTTTTTCTCTCTTTCTCTCTCAAGGTTTTTCTCTCTTTCTCTCTCAAGGTTTTTCTCTCTTTCTCTCTCTAGGTTTTCTCTCTTTCTCTCTCTAGGTTTTCTCTCTTTCTCTCTCTAAGTTTTCTCTCTTTCTCTCTCTAGGTTTTCTCTCTTTCTCTCTCTTAGTTTTTCTCTCTTTCTCTCTCTAGGTTTTCCTCATTTTCTCTCTCTAGGTTCTCTTTTTCTCTTTCTCTCTCTAAATTTTCTCTTAGGTTTTTTTGTTAATTGTTTAATTTAATAATGATTTTTTAATAATTTTTATTAACAAAATTTTAATTTAATTTTAAATTTAATTATGATTTTTTAATATTTTTTATTTAAATTTAATTTAAATTTAATTTAAATTTTAACCGGTTCTTTTCTTAACGGATCCGTATTGGATATCCAATACATCCAATAAGCTTATTGGATTCTTATTGGATATTATTATAAGAGTCCAATAAGCTTATTTGATTGGTAATGGATGTCCAATAACAAAATTATTGATTTGATTCAATATCCAAATCATTGCCACCCCTATAAATTTATAAGCGTTGAGAATTCGATTTTTTACCTCAAGACATGGAATTTCTCTAATTGTATATGGGACAACCTTCTAAAATCAGGGAGCAGACCCAAAAACCAAAAAGATCTTCTTGCAAATTTGACATAAATTTTGTCTTTTTATTTTTATAAAAATAATTTACCTACTTATTCTCAAACTTGTCAAAAACTTATTTATTATATTTTTATTTATTAAAATAAAAAATTAAAATAGTTTTAAATGTTTATATGATTACCTCTTTTTATGTTTTGAATTCAATTTCAATAAAATCACAATTAAAAAATTATTTTATTTTGAAATAAATAAAACTTATATAATCATGAGGAAAAATAATATAAAAATTATAGATCCTTTCTTTAGGACCTAATTTTTCTATTACCATTTAAAATATAAAATACTTATTATAAGAAATTATAATAAACTTAATTTAAATTTTATAATATTTTAATTAAAGTGATATATACTAAATTAAACCATTCAAAATAAAAAAAAAAAAATATATTTACAGATGATAAATGGCTAAATATTTAATAAATTTGATTAATGAGTAAATTAATCAAATAGTAGGATCATTGTACAAAAACATATAATTATATTTACTAAATAGATATTTATCATCTAATGCATTGTATAAAAATTATTCATATAGAGAAAAGATAAATTCTTTGTATTTATATAAAAATAATAATTTTTAAATTTTTGTTTCGTTGGAACAATTCAACAATGACTTGAAATAAGATAATTATTTATCTATTAGTTGAATTTAGTAATTACTTTGTCCATATAACAAAGTCTTTCAAATTCTCAATATTTTAAACTAACGGTAGACTTGAAACTCTAGGTGTCAACCACTAATAAGAGAAAGTTTTCCCTAGAAGTTCAGTTTGGAAATCATTGTCTATGACTTCAAATTCTCTATAAACATTAAATTCTCTATGCACTAAACACCCGTTAATTAATTACTCTGTTCAAAATTTAAAAATTAAAAAGCTAAAAATAGTATAACCAAATCTACTTATGGCAATTTATCATAAAATTTCATAGACCCATAGACTCATATTGATCAAAATCAAAGGTTATAAAAAATAAAAAATATTTTATAAATTAGTTTACATAATTTACTCTGAATTCATACTGTTTTTTGTTAAAATAACCAAGAAATAAATTTCTAAATTATTTTTCTGAATTAGACGAAAGGTCACTCATATGTGGTTCTACCTTCTCCTAAGAATTAATGATAAAATTATGCACACGCGTTAATAATATCCATTTATGAACATCTTTTTACAAAATAAAATCATATTTAAGAGAGAAATAAAATTTATTGTAACAAAATAAATTCTAATATAATTAAAAAACATTATATCATACGAAAGAAAATATTATATTTTATTGTTATTAATTCATTATAAAAGTTAAAGATTAAAACTAACCCAAACTCTTTATTTAAAAAATAAAACTACAATGGAAAACGAGTGTGCACGACTTTCAAAAATTCAGATGCTATGATATATATATGTGGCCTTAAGAGTTAAGACTGAATATTAGTCTCCCTGAAAAACTAAAAATAGAAATTTATTTGCTCATTTCTTAATTAGATGACAGAAAATTAAGGGGTAGGAACCTTTGGATTTCTTGTTTTACATCTACTCAGTAATAGAGAAATGTAGCAATTTGTAGAACATTGTCTTCCTAAATTTCTGTGTCTCATCTTCAGAAGGACAGAGCCAGAATTCGGGACTTTATGAAATAGCACGGACACTGACCAATAATTAATCATCCGAAGGTTTAGAGGTCGAGTACTTTGACTACATACCCTTGATCGAGTTAATAACTTGGGTGACTTTCTTTCATCTCCTTAATTAACCCAACTATTACATAAAGATCTGCTGATGATGCATGCAGTTCTGGAACAGGGTGTCCGTTGCCAAGCAAGTTTTCATTCCAGAGAAGTTCCGAGGAAAGTGGCGGATTACAGGTTGAATCGAAAGAGAGAGACATAGCAATATATAATGAAACGGAGGACCCACGAAATGAATTAAAAGGCATAATTTTATTCTTCGTTTGATTACGTACCCACGTACGGGAACGGGAACTAGCATTTCATAGTACGTACTTCAGTCGGATAAGCAGCGGATATATATATTATTGCCGAAACTCCAGGAACATACCCACCGGTATATACACACCGGGGTACGCCGATTCCTGAACGACCCAAAGTTAAAACTAGGAGAGATTGATCATATATATAAAGGGTAGCAGGCCGTGGTCGACTTGAACGCGCGACTCGATCGAAAAAGTACTCAACTAGAGAGCTGCGGCGTACTCCAAGGCGGCCATTGTACCCGGACTGAGCAGCATCAACGGCGAGTGTGAAGAAAGCGACAAGAATTCTGTCGAGAACGCGTTCTCGACGGGAGAATGTTGTTGTAACCAGGGGGAAGAGTACGCGTTCTCGTGCTGCAGTAGTTGCAGCGCGTTCGCCACCGGCCAGTACGCCTGCGGCGGATGGGGATGGCCGCCCGGATGGGGATGCGGAAGCTGCCGCCTATCGACCAGAAGCTGCGGCGGGGCCACCGTCCTCAGCCGCTTCCTTCTGGGCGCCGGCGGCGCCCCCGTGAGCCTCTGGACCACGCGGCGGAAATCCCTGCGGTGCACCGTGTACACCTTAAGCGGCACCTCGCAGCTCCGGCGCCTCGACGGCGCCGGCGACGAATATTTCTGTGGACTGTCGACCCATTCCTCGTGCCCGGGTACGTTAACGGAGGAAGAGTACTCCTCGCCCCTCTGCTTCACCATCGCGTTTAATTTAACTGCCTGACTTGTTTGTTGCATGGCCAGCTAACGCTCCCGGGTGTGGGACTCCCGTATTTGTAGCCGATTTTGGCGTCACGCGGCGGCCGGCTGACGTGGTCGAGGCGGTCATTCAATAGGAGCAACATCTGTCCGCAGTGGGTACCGGCGTGGGTCCCCCTTTTTCCCTTGGCCCACGACGAGATGGACATCTTGTGGACCGTAGAGCGGGAGATTGCATCCGGGCAAGCCGCGTGGCCGCGACGGCTGCAGTAACTTGCTTAGAAATAAGTTATTACCCAAAGTTTGCATTCGTATAAAACTTCGATTATATATGCATTTATTTCACTATATATTGATCGTTAAGGAGGTAAGAACAAATACTGTTTTTTTTATCATAAGATATATATACCAGTTGTGTCTCCCATGGAAAAACGTAGTCTGAATTTTGAATTAAGGAAAAGATAATTTTTTTTTTTTTAAAAAAAAAACCAACAAAACAAAACCGTTTTTAATTCCGCAGAAAAATCACTATTTTTAAAACCTTCCATGCATCACTTCTTTCTTCGTCTCCGTGACTTCACTAGGAGACGAATACGTGTTCATTTTAATATTGGAAATTAGGTCTTATAATTAAGTTGAGTATAGGAAGTGAGAAAGAGATGGGTGTCGTGGGGAGGGGGAACAGAGTCAAATTTTATATTAAGGAGCGGAAATATTTTAATAAAGTGAGTTTCTATGATCCCAGGTTTAAGAGAGGGTATAAAATTTTACTCTATTTTAAAACAGATATTAAAATAATTGAAAGGGGACTTAATTTATGAGAAATATGAGCTTTTTTATAGCTTAAATTAAATAGGATTGAATTAATTTTAATGAGAAATTGGTCAAACGAAATTTGATTCTTAATCACATTATTTTATTGAGTGTGGCGGCCAAGGGGGTCCCTAAATTGAGAACAACAACTCACGTTAGTTCTTTGAACTTGGAAGTGGTAGTCGCTTGAGGCGGCCTAAGTCATAGAGTTAAAATATCACATTCGAGGATAAGAAAGATACTAAATTTCTAGATTAAAATATATTAAAATAATCACTCAATGAAAAAGAAGTTTTAACCTGATTCGATTCTAATAAGCAACTCCAAGAAAGTGGGAAAATCATTCACTAAGGTTAGAAAAGGTTTTACAGTGGTGAGAACCTCAGCCTTTTATAAGTGAGTAATTTCTCAATATAGAGCTATTGATTTTGATCTTACCCTAAACCCTAAACCTTATATAAATATATAGTCACACTCAAAAAATTAAATTTGGGTATAAAATACCATATTTGAGTGCATGTGATTTGTCCAATTCCCTTAAACCCTATATATTTTCTTAGTTTTTGGTATGAATAAAAATAAAATAAAAATAAAAATTATATAACTACAAAAAAGAGGAGAAATGAGAGTCCAATGACATAGAGGACATCCATAGCAATGATAAACATAAACCAAAGATTTGTCATATAAATACACTCATAACCCAAGTGATACAAAAAGTAACACAAAACTCTCCCTCCTTTTCGGCAAAGACAAGGCAAAGATCTCAAGGGTCTAAGTTCACTATTTTCATTAGTATGTACCTTGGGCTCATCTGCAAGAAGAGTTTGAAGTTGTCGTTTCTCATGATTGTGAATAGCCATTAACTTCTAAAACATTGAGATCTCAGATTCTAAACTTTTTAGACGTTTTTTATAATACTCTTGTTACCTCTTAGAGTAAGCTTCAGAATAGAGTGATGGAGGATTATCTTGTTCTTCTTATTTAGCATCAAGATAGCCGGTCTAAATAGAAACTTTTCTACTGTTGATCTTCAATATTGCTGACCGAAAACTCAGAGGGCTGGGTGGCCTCTCAAACTTCTTCCGAAGAGGTTTAAGCTTTCTTATCTATTTTTGGTGGCAATACTTTAAACTGCAACATTAAGTGAAACACTACAGGAAGCCATTTTATAAGAGCAAATAAGTTAAGAACTGTTACTGTTGCTTGATGTAGTACTGTTCCATGTGGACAAAAATTATCTTAGTACATCATGTAGAAACATGTATGTGATGCCTATGTTACTTTATCCCAGACAAGCGTAAGACACAACCGCTTGTCTTTAATTCCCTTTTTGAAGTAAAGTATGTTCGGACAACATACATACTCAAAGTTCTTTCTAAGAACTCAAAACATCGACCATCTTTTTTTGGATCAATGTTCGGAACGCCGTCTGGAACACCAATTGGAACAATATTGGCGTCTACATAACAATACTTTTTCGTTCTGCATAACAATACTTTTCCGTTCTGCATAACAATACTTTTTCGTTCTGCATAACAATACTTTTTCGTTCTGCATAACATACTATTATTTCATTGTTTTATGTATAAATCGGTTCAAGGGTTAAGTGAGAGACATATTCATCCTCTTATTTATAACTCAATATTTTGCTAACATACATCTATGGTTCGATATTTAGCCAACAACCGATTCATGAGTTATAATTCTCTCTTTCTTCTATAACACCGTTTCTTGAACTCAGGTGAGTTGTTAAGTTGCTTTTCTCGCTGTTTCTTGACCCAACACGTTTTTTTCTTGATTTGGCAGGTTTGTTTCTTGACTCAGCAGGTTTGTTTCTTGACTCAGCAGGTTTGTTTCTTGACTCAGCAGGTTTGTTTCTTGACTCAGCAGGTTTGTTTCTTGACTCAACAGGTTTGTTTCTTGACTCAACAGGTTTGTTTCTTGACTCAGCAGGTTTATCTCTTGATCCAGCTGGTTTGTTTCTCGACTCAGAATGTTTGTTTCTTGACTAGGGTCAGTCTACCTGCTTAACCCGAACCGTTGCCTACTTTGGGCCTATTTGTTTGGTCGGATCCAGTGCATCCGCCTCCGAATTCCGATGTCCGATATGATTTACCCGATATTCAAACGCAACAGCTGACCAGCGCTTCCGTTCGCTTCTTCCCTCTCCCGTTCTGAATTCTGAAGACGCTATGGGCAGCTCATCGACGAACATCGCGGGTCATTGCCAATTTCGCCAGGTACTATGATCCATCGCCTTGGGCATCATTCCTAATTCATGATTTTTTACTTCACCAGCATCATTTTAAATCCTCAGATATGTCTTTCAAGCTCCTTCTCGTCTCGACTCTGTCCATTTTCTTCACTTGCAGCATTATTAATTTCCTTTTAGAGAATTATTAAGTGTTCCTTAATTACTTTAGGCCTCTTTAATTGGCATAGAACGTGGACAGAAGAAAAAGCATGGGGAGGGATGACTGTTTTCCCTTTCTTTCTGTTTAAAGAGGAAGGTAGAGAGGAATGGAAAACAGAGGGAAATCTTGTGTTTGATGGTTATTAATCCTGTTAAATTATTACCTTGATGATCTAAGTGGTTAAATTATTCGAGTCAGAAAAAAATTGTCGCATAACTGAAACTGTTGATACCTTTGGGATTTATTTTTGTAAATTGGAGATCATGATTTGGTTTTCTATTGTAGGGTGTTAATCGTGTAGTGGGTAAAAAAATGCTTGAACCTTGAACTGTGGTAATCTAGAAAAAAATCACTGGGTTGGCTACTTAGTCCTGGTGGATTAAGATTTCTGTAGGCCTTATTTGTCACATCGTTAGTGGAAGTAGTTATTTCATATTTGAGCAATTTAACAAGGAGGATACTTTTTTTTTTTTTTTTTTTTTTTTTTTTGGGTACAATATCTTTTACTGGCTTTTAATGCTACTTGAATCAATATTTCGAATAAATTTGTAACGGCCGAATGTGTATAACATGGCAACAACTAATGTTTCACGAGAAACATTTTTTTGTTTAATTTTTGGCTACCCTGCTTAACCTGCATCTTGCTATTGAATGCATTTTGCTTTCATATATTATGAGGTTTATGTAAATGTATGTATAGGTACTCTGACAAGAAAGTTATATTTATCTAACTCAACATGAGGGGACCTTGAAAATGAAAGTTTCATTGAAGTTCTAGGCTGCCAGCACCATCCACATTAGATGGTATCAGTAAAACACAGTTCTTCCAATGCTAGCTTCTTCTATCTCTCTTATCTGATATTAGTGCTTAATAATGAAGTTTTCTTGCTGATATTGTTTATCATGGTTATTTTAGAAAACTACTTAAGATGGACTCACTTTCTATGCTTCCGATGTGCCAATGCTTGGGAATGTTGAAGAGGATTCTGCAATTCTTTCAAATGATAGAACTGAGAAAGTGTGTTATCTTCTTAGTTCCTGCATGCCTAGTGAAGAATGTTATGCATTTCTTTCACACCAATTGTGCCATGGCACCTCAGCTAAGGTAGCTTGCAGTACAATTTTGCCACAGGTTGACAGTGGCTGTAGTGCCACAGATCGAAGAGCTGGGAATAACTGGGCATACATACTGGAATGCTAAACATTACTTCTTTTTTCTTTTCGTTTGAAAGCTGTATGTTTTTAGCAATTAGGATTTGTAACAAAGTTACAACAAATTAAAAATTTCAAACTGCACAACCCAGGTGGTTTTGTACCCAATACACTTCTAAGGGGAGACCTCACAACAAGCTGTTGCTCAATCACCCCCACTTTTGTTAATACATCCGCCTTTGAGTTTGCACTTTGAATTACATGTGACCAGCATCGAACATCCCAGCTGAGTCCTGAATTTCATTAATTACCGCCCAATGTCTCCAGGATGGTTTAAGCATCCTTTCACACCAAAGAGTAGACCATTTAATTGAGAAGAATGAATGCGCTTCAGTCCTTGCACTAATCTCTTGAGTTCAGCTGTTGTAGAAACAGCAATACCAATGGGACCAGCATAGAATCAGTCAAACTTTTGAATTGCTCTTCAAAAAACTCTTATATTTTTTTGAATTCCGTTTCTTTAGTTTTCTCTTTTTATTTGTCTGTTCGCGCTGTTTTCTCCAACTAAACTCCTCTGAGGTATGTCTGAAATACTAATCTTCTGCTGTTTTTTCTGTAACTTCCAGACTAAGTTACTGCTAGGCTGATTGTCCAGCTATCAGCCTTGTCATTAGCATTTTCTATCCGCTGTGACCATGTCTGCAAAGCCAATTACTTCTGCCAGTGGCATACTTCGGAGCTGGCTTCAAGGGGCTCTGCATACTCGAGGAGGTGGTGGTGAAGGTGCTAGCCGGTGGAGGAGTAATGGGCATGAGGAAAAGCCAAAGGGTTACCTCTTCAATAGGACTCCTCTACCTCTTGGCCAGTTGCAAAAATGGGAAGACTGGGAGCTTCCATGCTACATCAGCCCGATTTCACTATTGAGACTTGGGCACATAAAAAAGTGCTTGAACGCCTTGAGAATGAGAAGCTTGCAGCCCTTGGTGCAGAGTCACAGTGATGCTTGGCTTGTACAATCATCAACCTGTCAGGGTTGCTGTCATTTCTTATTTTTGTTTTCCTTGGTGGGTTTTGGGTGCTTGAAAGTGATTTTAGTCAGATACTCAAGCAGTTCTGTTGACAAGGGTGAGAGTTTGTGTCATTCAATAAAATCTTACTGTCTAAATGGGAGTAATATTGTTTCTCGAGAAAAAGTTGTGGTTACTGTTAATGAAAATTACTCTTTGTGAGCTTTGACAAGTGACTACAAGCATATTTAAGGAAACAGTATGTTTCCTTTCCTATGTTTTTTTTCTTTTGCTTTGTGTAATTAAATTTGAATTTATGTTATTATCTGCAAGCTATTTTATAAAACACATACTCCAATTTTATTAAATGAGACTACTAAAAATTGACATCTTGCATCTGTTGTGATTTTTTTTAAAATAATTTGTTTTGTAGAATATTGAGTGAAATGTATGGATTTCTGTTTTGCATCTACTGACTAATAGCGCAGGCCTTGGAGAGATTTTATATCTTGCCTATTGCTAGGTTGGTTTGGCATCTCTTGTCATAAGTATCATTAATGGTGACATTGTTTGCTTTTCCACATGGTGTTTCTTCCTCAGTTGTATATGAAAAGGCCGTTGTTAACAGAAATAAGAGCATTGCAGTCAGTAAATGGAGAAAGGTTAGCTTAAGTTGCAAGGGCCTTTTCCTATCTAATCAATGTAAGATCTTTCCAAAGTAGGATTGCTCTCCTAACTACTCTCATCTCTAGGACAACAACTGTGATACATGGAGTGGTTAGGACAGAGTGGTGTGATTTGTACTGGTTGAATCTACATCTTGCACTAAGCTTAAACAAATGACTTGGCTTATCAATTGGAGAACAAATAGCCCTGTGCACCATACAAAAAATGAAAAAAAGACAAGCTTGGATTTGTTCTGATGCAGTGTTTAAGCTGTGCACATTCCTTGGAACATGCTCAATAATTAGGTGTCACCTAAGTATTATTGTGATGCAAGATATTTTCTCACAAAAGTTAATGTGTTATAAATCTCACAACACCCTTTTAAAATGTTCGTCCCCAACTCATCCTGGAGTTCCATCGCCCTCTCTTCTTTATTACCCTGATTCCTCTTCATCTGTCACTTTGTTTGCAATAGGTGTTTTCACTTTCTAGAAGAAAGGGCAGTATGCTGGCTACAGAACAAAATTGAAGCGATGCTATTGTTTAATGATTGTCAATTACTCAACTTACCTGATTTTTTAAAAAAATTAATACCACCTTATCTTCCTTGTTTTTAATACCACCTTAATCTGGACATCTTTTTTAATTTGAAAAATCCTCTGGAATCAAGTATTTATCTTGTTAAATGGAAAGACACTGAACCTGTCTTTGCTATGGTGGATTTGGTTTTCCTGATTGTTCTGTGATGCAACTCTATAAAAAGTAACCTGTTTGTTCTTTCTCTGCCTTTATTTAGTGTTTTTGGTATTCTTTTTATTGCTTAGATCTAAAAGTGTTGAAATTCTGACTATCCTAAATACATACTGTTTGAGTCCATTGGTTAACCTTTGAAAAAAAAAAAAGTTTCCTCAAGTTAATGGATTCATAGGGTGTTCTTTCATGACAAAACCAAGTTTTTTGAGGAAATTGATGAATTTAATTGCTTCAATGAAATACAAGTATTGCATCGTTGTTGATACTTCATAGATGTTACATCAATGATTCCTCACAATAAGACTCAATAAAGACACTCCCTCTTTCGCCAGTAGGTCAGCTTTGTGGTTTACGAGTATTTAATTAGCTTTATGTTTAGTTAGGAGGGGCTTGTGGATGATAGTCATTCAGTGGAAAGCATGTGATAAGTGAAGCCAACAATTTTGCTAAGTCTTTTCTGGTAGGGTTCCCCTTCCTCTCCACCAACTTTGCTGTCTTTTTATACGTTTCCTTTATAGCGTCTGGTACCACTTTTTATGTTCATCAATGACATTTTGTCCTTTCCCAAAAGATGTTGAATACGTTTTGTTGTGGGCCACTTTCAGCTTTCTCTTGTAGGTAACTGAAGGGTATTTCTACAAATCTATGGCATCCATAGGAAGCCAAATACAAAAGAAGCGAGATCATTTAAGGTTTTCTGTGATAATGTTGTTTACTTGTTTTTACCCCCAATGACTAAGCAGCAATCCCTTCTATTGCTTTTCAATTCCCAAACACATCAGTGTGGACATTTACCCTCATTAGCAGGAGTTTTTGGTTTTCTACACATAACCAGCAGTGATGAAACTCAGCAATAACCTCTTTGAACTATTGCAACCTGTTTCCACAACTGCCCAGTTCCGGCTTTCATCATATGTATGAATAGTTGTAGTTATACTGCCTAGGAATGCAGTAAGTAGGACATAAAACCATGGTAATTTGGCCTAGATTCCAGACCCCGATTTAGCCTGGGCAATTCCGAGTAAACCCAAGTTTGGTTTGGTACAGCTGCTGTTTCAGTCCTTCAAAGCGATTTAAATGGTCAAACAAATGGGTGACCATTTTTAGGTGTTGAATTCAACGAGTTCTTGTTTAGGAATGTGGTTGCAATGCTTTCCAATAGGCCTACCTTATTTCCACTAGCTTGTTAAAGATTTCAGTTACATGTCATGATCCGTTGCCTTCATAGATTGCTTCCTTCTCTGTTTGGTTACTGACTTGTTGTTCAACGAACAAAACAAAAGGGTGGTAACACATCCGTTGAACAGTCTCTCTTCATTCATGCAGAGAGGATCGTCTGTATCTTGACTTCTTCGCTTACAGCAACAAAGAAAAGGTAATATCTACTAATTTAAGTTCCAGAGCTCAAAAAAAACATTTGTCTGGCAGTGGCAGCTCTGGCTCTTTTAATCCCCCTTTTTCCCATTTTAC
Organism: Aristolochia fimbriata; assembly: GCA_019845555.1. Lineage (NCBI taxonomy): Eukaryota > Viridiplantae > Streptophyta > Magnoliopsida > Piperales > Aristolochiaceae > Aristolochia > Aristolochia fimbriata. The sequence continues at coordinate 19,980,003 of CM034084.1, read as the reverse complement.
TATTCCATCTCCCTTAATGAAGAAGGGGAGTATGTTTCTGGCAAGCCCTACAGGTAGAAGAAAGGCTTCATTTTTAAAACCCCGATTCTAGAAACTCTGTTAAAGCGGCACTTCGTGTTATGGTCCTGAATTCTGAATCCGGTCAAGATCTGGTAGGAGAAAAAGGAGAGTGCCTAAATAATTAGTATTGGCCGTGACCGTCTGTTCATGGCATGTGAGATCCTTCCCGGCAGCCTATGTTTTTACACCCTGTTAGGCTCCATTAACGAAAACCTGAGGCTTTGGAGATCCCCGATTCTGAATTTTTTATTGGTAATCAGTTGTTCACACTTCAGGGTTTAGGTAGGAGAGTTTTGAGAAATTGACGATTTATATAGTGGTCAATAACATACTAGTAACAGTAGATAATAAGACTTGTGATGGTAATACATTGTAGTTCATTGGGTTACACCAAAATTTCCAATAGCAACTGCTTGAAACGCTAAATTTCAAGCTATTACGTCAACTACTACCAGAACTAAATTTTGTAGCTACATGGAATCAAGTTCATATTCTTTTTAGTTCTTCCAGGTTTTGGATATCGTAACTTGGGAACATTGGTAGGGGATTTCAAAACCTCGGGCAGCTAACCTAGGCATTATTAAATCACACTAGGCCACTAAGTGTGCAATTACAAGTCCCGAGCGCCAATTAACTTAAACCTTAAAACCCCAAATCCGATTCCTAAATCTACCCATTTCACGTGCCCTCCACGTGCCACCCACCCAAAATGAAAAAAACTGAAGCTTTAACCAGTTTATTCAACACTCAAGATTCAAACAGCAGAAGCCAGTCAGCTCTCACCCATGGGGAAAAAGCAGTAAAAAAGGCCCCTATCAAAGCGCAGTCACGGCTCAGCGAGGACAAGCATCTTTCACAATCAGTGAAGCATTTCGTCGAATGGGGTTCAGGGCAGTTGCAGGGGCAGCAGCTCGGACTTCTACCAGCTTTCCATGGGCACCAGGAGAAGTTTTCTCACGAATGGCCAGAAAGATGCTCCATGTTGGGAATCCGTGTTTTTTACCTTACGGGGGCAATGAAGGATTGCCCCAGAAGCTTGTTTCAGACAAAAAATTGTCACCGATTTGAAGAAAGTCAAGAAGCTGAAGCAGTGTGAGTACATGAATAATCAATGGAATGATCAGACCTCTTCGTGGGCAGCAAGCAGGTGCCTCTAACATAGGCTTCCAAAACTCGCAACTCTTTGAGCTCTAAATGGGTGTGTAGCAGTTTGCGCATTAGGCGCCTTTTTGAAATGAACTACTCAAAGCCATTCATCATTAATGCAGGCTGCAGAGCAGATTTTGGTGGTCTGGGTTTTACTGTTTGCCTCTGCAAGTAAAATTGTAGGGAACAGAGAAATCGAGAAAGGGATAGGTATATTGACAAAACAAGCTCTGGAGGTAAATGGATTAATGGCAAGAAAACAGATTATTACTGTTCATAACTTAAAACTGCATATCAGATAGTAAATACAGACATTTTTGGTAGAGAGGCATCAGAAAGAAAACTAATTGGAAATCATTATTATGATTTTTAAGTGCTACAGTGAAAAGGAAAGGATTTGTTGCACATCCTTCAAAAGTAGGTGAATAGTTAGAGATGATTCAGAAGACAATCTGGGAAAAATTGGGATTTATGATTGAGATATGAAATGTGTCAAGAAACAGGGCAAAATCTTACAATTGCAAAAACCCATGGGTCCAACTTAATCAGATAGCACTTCCTGATTCTATCCTAGAGCCGCACATACATTACACCCTCCAACTCCATTGCATATAGTGATTTACAGACTATAATATCAGCTGGGTATATGTGAATACAATCCATCAGCAAGGCTTCTTTTCTTCTTTTTTGTTCTTTTCTGTTCTAATGAACAAAATAGCCCAATGCGAGCTTTGCTGGCTTATTGGGGAAAACTTTGGCACAAGACCCACCAGCAACTGGGCAAGGCAGGTGGATTTTCAAATCCACTTTCAAACTTTTGCTTTGTCGTGAGAGGAGCCTACCAATCTACATTGTTGATCGTCTTCATGTATTGATATCAGTCGGGCAGAGACTTACAGGTTCTAGTGTACAAACGAGAGAGAAGGGCGAAATACCTCATAAATGAAGGCAGACATTTACAGAGTCCCCCTTGAAATATCTTTCCCGAAGGTAGTGTTTCTCTACAGGGTAGAGATCCCATTTGCTCCTTTCACTTCTCGGATGACCGTGGGAATCAAACCAGAAATCCAATATCTTTTCACTGGATTGTTCTTGTGAGCTTGCATTTTGAAATGAAAATGGTGGCCGTATAGTTGAGGCTACATAGCTTCAACAGTTCTGCTGACCTCTGTTTCAGGACCGGATTGCAGCCACTCTGTATTACAAGCAGAAGCTTTGCTGCCAATCCTGCCTCCACAGCCACTGAAGCACATTCTTCTGGAGCCATCTTACATACAGCCCACAATATTGACAAAGCATACTGTGTACAACTCTCTGAAACTCTCATCAACAGCTTCACCACATTTGGGATTGTATGCGGGCAGTCTTTCAAAGCTTGTCTTCCTTCAGGTAAAGTGGAGAGGGCATCCAATATAAACAAAGCCCACTCCAAACATTCGGGATTCAAGCTGGGTAAGAGCTCCACAAGCTGAGGAACAGCGCCTATATTAACAACCAAGTTTCTCACCTGCTTATGAGAACAAATTGTCTTCAGTAGACAAAGGCCGGCTGAGGTACCATTTGGGTACCTTTTATCTTTGATCAATCTCAACAAACCAACCAACAAACTTAAACTAGAAACGATTTCCGAATTGAAATCCTTCACATCCATCAATAATTCGATCAGCTTTGTGCAGTTTATCTTGGTCTCGATCGTTCCTTCGTTCAACATATCCACCACCAGTGAAATCTTGGCCGGTTGCATCAAATTCGTCTTGGCATCCGATTCGAGGGGCAAATTCACCAAAATAGAAATAACTTCAGATCCCACGGCGTGGGAAGTGAATGGACCTAGCAGGGAAGAAATCAAGGAAATGCCACCTTCATCGACAACAGTCTTCTTTGCTGATGCATGGGCAACCACGACCTTGTGGAGTTCCTTGAGGGCCTGAACTCTTGCCTGTCCTTTCACCTTCTTAAGACTCTCCAGAAGCTCCGAAACCCTACCTTGGACATCCTCCGACCTTTTCTTCATTTGCAAATATTTCTGGGAGAACCAGCTGTAGATAAGATGGTATAGGGTTTTATTGGGGGTGATAGAATCATCCCATAGCTCTTGCATCGTGGTGGGGCATGTCAAATGCCCCATGGAAAACCACTTGAGAATGTTCGATCTCTCGTAGGTCTGGCCTGTACAGAGAGTAACAGGGTCTTGCATGGGTTCAAGCGAGATTGGGCAGATGAACACAGACGGCACATCGCACAAATCAAGCTCTTCTATCATCTTCTTCAGTTCTAATTTTTCACCCCCACTACCCAAAACCCCATTTTTGGCAACAGCCTCCAGATCTACAACAAGCCCGCCGCCCTCAAACCTAAGCTCCCCATCTTTCCTCCAGGAAGGAAGCTGAAACAAAGGCATTTCTAAGAACCCCAGAAACCCAAATTGGCAAAGAAAAGGTTAACAAAACCCAAAGAAGCGTTTAAGGGGAATGACATTCGGAGACGAGCAGACGGGAAAACGCATTGGAAGGAGAAGAACGCTTTAATGGAGACCTATCTTTTCTCGCTCGGTCTTTTTGCTTTATCTCTTCTCTTTCTCCAGTCAAAGGAATCACCGCCACCATCATCATCACCAACATCATAAACGTATAATCCCTTGCCCTAAAACCAAAGAACTCGACCACTCAAAGCTTAAAAAAGGTGAAATCATCAAACCCAGACGAGTGAGAGAGCAAAAAGAGGCATAAATCGACAACAGTACCCACGACTCAAAAGAGCCACACCAGAATCAAGCAACCCCCAAAAGCCCCGAACGAGCGCCACACCAGAAAGACGAGGCCCAGAAGCCTCGCAAACAGAAGAGATCAATCTTACCACCGCGGAGCCCCCAATAAAGAGCAGTGAGATCTCTGCAACTGCCTTTCTCTCCCTCTCTCTCTTCCTCTCTTCTCCACTGGCTCTCCTTTTGTTTTCTGTACCAGAGTTGAAAGTTGAAACTCCACAGCAACAAAAGCTTAAAAAAAAAAAAAAAAAAAAGAAAAAGCCTTTTGATTAAGAAAACACCACGTCACCGGTTATCACCGGCTCCACCCGGTCAAACCCGCCCTCGGCCTCCGCACCACACGTGCAGTCATATCATCTGTCGCCGTAATCCCCCGGTTTCCTATTTTCCACTCTCCCCCCCACGTAAAACCTCTCTCCTATAAACCCCCCGACCTTTTTAAACAACGACATCAAACTCCCCTCCCTCCACAAGCCATTCTCCAGAAACAACGAGGACAGAACCGGACATCCATACCAACAAGTGGGGCCGCTTCAACGTTCGGGTCCCACTGAGAATGACCAAACGTAAATTTCCCTAACACAAAATCCTAATCGGGCGAGAACGCGAAGTGGGGCCGCGTGGCGTCCCGGGACGCCTTTCACAGGTCAGCATTTGACCGGCCACGTCCCCTTCCTTTGACCACTCGCCTCGGGCTTATCCGGTCTTCACTCCTTCCCTTGACTGCTTTTGGCCGGATCGCACCCTCGCTCGACGTATTGGTGACTCACACGTGGCGGTGGGGAACCCCGCCGCGATTCATTTCAATTTTAAAAATTTTTCAAAAAATATATTTTAAAATTTTTTAAATCGAAAGTAGAGGAGTGGTCAGAGTGGATTTAAGATATAATATTCCTCCGTCGCGGTGTTACAGCGGCGAAAGGACTGTAAACTAATATTAAATTATTAATAAATAAGCCCGATTAAAAATTAGCGAATTATCTTTTTTTTTTAATGCCGAAAATAAATACAGCCACTTCACCAGTCCGGTCAATTACTTATCTGCCCCGGGGTGTGGAGGGACTGGACAGGGGACCAGACATTCACGTAGTCCCCCGTCCGCGACTTCGGGCCTCCTCCCCCACCGAGTACGCCGATATTTTCCATATCAGGAAACGGGGCCCGCGCGGTGACAGAGACGCTGGTCCGCGGGCCACGACGCGAATCCGTATTTCGGGACATCGGAAAAGGGCGCGTAAAGCGCATCATGTGAGGACGGCTCGGACGGGGCGAGCGCGTGACGCACTCCGTGCGATGTGACGCTACGGGGTTTTCAACAACACAATATATTTAGATATTACAAATACAGTTATATATTATATTATAAGCAGGGAAGGAGACCCAAGAGGAAGGCGGCCTATTACGTCTTTTAAGTTTTAACCCCGTGAAGAGGGCATGGTAAGTATCGCACGTGTGGGACCACGAAAAGGTGGCCCGTAAGGGGGTGGCATTGCACGTGCGGACGTTTACGGCGGGGCCGTTGGGGTTGATAAAAGAGGAGAGGTAAAAGCTGTGATCTCGGATATTATGGGTAGTAGAAGAACAGAAGAGAGAGAAATATATAAAAATACAATAAATAAGATAAATACATTCATGTGAGATAAATTATTGTGCACGAGGGGACTCGTGACCTCACACGGATGGCAAGACATGTGGTGAAGTGAAAGTTCGGGGTCTTCCAGACAAGGCATTTCCTTGACGTCGCCGCACTCGTTATGGGAGCTTTGACTGTCCTTTTCATCGAAAAAAAAAAAAAAAAGGACCTGGCCCACCTGGGGTCCCGGTCCTCCAGGACCTCAATATTTAAAAAAATCTGCCTTATTTTCAACTATTAAAACAAAGAGGTCGTTAGTTCGAAATAGGTCCCATGAATTCGGAGATTCCCGCTCCGTCTCGTTAGTCAAAATCATAGTCGTTCATCTAAATTGGGTCCCACTAGAATTCCTTAATCTCGCATGGGTCCCACTGGACTCCAAACAAAAATCGCAAAAGGTTTATTGCGAGTATGATGAGGTGGGACCCTTATTGAGCGAGAATGACTTGGAAGCCTTTGGATTTTACGGGATTGGGATTTGAAAGAGTGTGATCTGTATTTGATCCGGCGATTCTTTCCTTTCAACCGCAGCAGCGAGCTCAAATTTGCTACGCCCGCCTCTCACAGACGGTCCGGGTGGGACCCACCCGTGCCCATGTGGGGCCCTCCGTCTGTGAGAGGCGGGCGGAGCCAAGCTCTCCGCCCGTGGGCGTAGCAAATTTGAGCTCACCAGCAGCAGCAACAACACCAGCAGCAGCAGCAGCAACAGCAGCAGAGCTGTTGAAGATTGAAAAAGAAAATAATGGGGGTTTTGTAGTTTGTAACTTTGTACATGAGTGAGCTACAATTCGGTATGATCTGTCCTGAATAAAATTATGGCCATGACGAAACGAGAGAGACAAAAGAGGATTAGTTATGCATTATAGAGGGACAGTGTGGCTTCTTGCTTAAATAATTTTCGTTTTTAATTTTGGGTTTGATTTGATGGTGGAGGAAGGAAGGTGGGAGATGCAAAGGAAATCTTTGAAAGCTGACTGAATCTGTTTCTGGGTTTCCTCCTGAACAACTCGGGGTGCCTGTTCTTGACTGGTTTTGGTCATCTACAGCTAAGCTTTCTCTTATTAAAACACAACTTCCAGTTCATAAAAGGGTTCTGAGTCTTGACTCTGAGTGTGGGTGTCGCCACTAATAAGCCTTTTGATTCCTTCCCAGCTTTGCCGACCGTGGCGTTTTCTGGAGGATGAAGGAACAAGTAGGATTTACAGTTTCGAACACTAATCAGGAAAAGAAAAAGCTGTGTTTCAATCTCCGATTCTGCCTCTCCGTCTCTTTCTCTGTGGGATAATAAAATTTCAGCTTGCGTCCCGGGGCATTGACAAAGAGGGTCACATGATGGGAAAGGTGGTTGCCCGGTGGTGTGGGCTTGCTTGCCTGACCAGAAATGGCGTCAAGGCTGTTCGGGGGGGTCATGAGGGTGACCATCGTCTTCTTGACTGCCGCACACCATTATTAAAGTGCAAGCCAAAAGGGACCATCATGGACTCAATCGCCCACAAAAAAGAGAGAAAGTTGGGGGACTCGCAGTCTCACAGTACCGAATACTGAATGCGCCTTTGCGTGGAAACCACTACAGTCTGCAAATTCCTCCACAGCCCCCACCTTCTGCAATCTGGGAGATATCACGGGACCCAATTCCACCTCCCTGGAACCGCCACCATTCATGGGTTTCCCCTCCCCCATCGTGCCTCCCCAAGTTCCAAAACCCAGAAAAGCGAACCTCCAGAGGCATCACAATTGCCCAGAGGAAAATAAAAAAAGATGAAAAAGGTGTAAGAGTTTCAGACTTTTGCGCGAGCGGCATAAACGCAAACGCGCTGCGTGCTCCATTTAGTGTTGCTATTGATTTCCGTAGAGGACAACAGAATTGATGCTTAGAATCACTGCAACTATCTCCCTCAAAGCCGTTTCGTCTTTGAGAATCGCCGTATGAGAAACACGAGGCAGTTTGATCACCTTTAATGGCTGTTCTGTTACATTAGAGTTAGACCACTCTGTTTCAAGAGCGACCAAGCTCGCCATGTTCACAGTCCCATCTCCGTCTCCGTAAACCACATCAGGCTGCTTATCAAACCCTTCCCTCCCGTAAAACAAAGTCTCCGGGGTCTTCACCCCGCTCCCAATTAAGCAAGTCACGGGCACCCTCGGCGCGATCGCCCGCTCCGTCAACGGCAAAATCCGGGACTCGTAAGGATAAACGCCCTCTTCGAACCCAATGTCCTCGAGAAACCGCTCCATATCCAGAGCCGAATAAGTCCTCTTCGGCGTAATCACCAGGGGCTTTCTCCCAAACAGGGAAGGGGAAGGCAATAACCAGAGATTACTCTCGGAACTCCTCTGCTCCTTCCTCACTTGTAATGGGTTCACCAGCGGCACCCCTAAAGAGTACCCCGAAGCGAAGGTGAGCATCTCCTGGACCGTCCCGCCCCACGGCGCCGACAATGCCACGAAGTGTTTGACGAATTTCCTCCGCCACGGGAGCGGGTTGCGGTTGAGGAGATGGAGAACGAAGAGGCCGCCCAGGCTGTGGGAGACGAGGATGACGGGCTTGCCTCCGTTGGACTCGCTGGCCCTCTCCACTAATTCCTTGAGATCGTGCAAGAACTGGGAACCCACTCGCGAAGGGTGGCCCTCGGCGGCGAGGCCGTAGCGGAAGTCGTACGGTGCACCGAAGAGGTTGTCGCCGTCTCTGTAGCCGATTCCTTGGAGAGTCTCAACGAGGGTCGCCATGTAGTCCGTGATGTGCCTGCAGATTGGAGAAATTAGGCGGTTGTTACACAGTGGTGGTTTATGATCACGAAGAACAACAAAACTAGAAGACCATTTGTTTCTGAGCACATTTAATCTCACCTGAGGATTAGCTAGATTAACCCCTTATATACCCTGAACTGAGTTCTAAGCTAACACTGAATTGAAGAAGAATCAAACTGCATGTAATCAAGAGTAGAGAATGAAATGAAATCCACAGAGAGGAAGAAGACACAGAGGGTAGGGAGCTGCTCACTTGAGATTAGGATCAAGGTAGAGAAGGCTCCGGGTGGACCCAAAATCCGCGACCCGGGTCTCGACCCCCGGCGCATTCCGGTAATCGTCGGCCGCCGAGTCGAAATAAAGCATCATCCGGTCGGAGAAGCACCTGAGAAGCGGCGGCACCAGCACGGCGGGGTCGAACCAGAGCCTGAACCACCCGTCGTCCCGCTTCCCCCGATCCAATCTGCACAAGAGACTCGAGGCCCTGTACTCCTTCGTCAGCCGGGCTTCGAGCTGGTTCCCGCCGCTTCCGGGGACGAGGATCAGAGGGTGGAGGTCGCCGCCGCCGCCCCCCATGCACGCCGGCGCCTGCAACAGCGTGAGCGCCATGATCATGACTATGACCGAGATGAGAGCAGTGATATTGCTGCAGGGGCGCTTCTCCTTCATCTCTTTAATTCGATCCCTTCTCTGCTATGAATTAAGTTTAGTTGCGGAGGGAGGGCAGGACTCAGGAGAGAGATGAGTCTGGATACCCGCCTCTCTTTGGGGTGCCCTTGTAACCCAGGGGTACGCACGTACGTGGACATGTTGATAGCCAGATATGTAACGAGTGGTGGTTATGTTATTTCTTGTGGTATGTGAAAGATGTATGTAAGCGGGTAGCGGATTTACATGGTTTCATCATCTTGTGTGGACTGGGCTTAAGGCTTAAGCTTTATATGGGTTCAGAAAGGTTATGCGAGCGTGGTAGTAGCCCATACATATACCAGAAACACCACAAAATGAAGTACGTGCGTTAAATTTCAACATATTCTGTGGTGTTGTATGGGTGGGCGCAGCATTAATTATCACATAGCCATTATCGAAAATTGATCACTTTTGATCTTTTTCTTACTCTTTAACGTTCAAAGTTTCCGCATCGGCCATATATAATAAGAAAAGGCATAGATCACAAACGAGATTAATTCGTTCTTGGCCATGTTTGCCGACGCCTTCTGTCCTTCTATATTAAGTGCACTAGTACGTAGCCCTGGTTAATTAGTCTGGGAATAATAAACAGGGACGTTGTTACTCCACAGCTATGACGAAGAAAGCTCCCTCATCACTCACCCTCTTCCTCCTCCTCCTTCTTCTCTCCTTTGTTTCCTCACCCTGCGAGGCTTCTGATCATCAGAACAACTCGGCCGTCTCTTACAGTGCAGTCACCTTACTCCCAGGACTACAAGAGGCCCCCCCTCCTCCCTTGTACCTTGAAACCGGGTAAGTAACAGCGCGCTATTTTATATATTATTATTCCTTTATCACTTTCAATGCAATTCATTTCAGATCCAGCTAGGGTCTTGAAATAGCTTGCATGGTTTCTTGATGTGGGTTTTTTCAGGTATGCGGGTGTTGGAGAGTCGAGCAGGGATCGATATTGAGATGTTTTACTACTACATGCATATTCTTGTTCATAGCCATAGGCGAGGAAGAGAGAGTCCACATGTTACGGAGTTGTATCTCGACTGCATTAATTAATTATTTCAGGTTTCGAACATCATCTTCGCGGATCAGCCCGTTGGAATTGAACTGGATTTTCCTACTCCATCGGCACCACTGACTACAACAACAGTGACACCAAATCAGTGAAACAGCTTCACGAATTTCTTCACAAGGTCAATTAAACTTAATTAAACCATTTTATTATTTTAATTTTTAAAGTTAATTAACATTATTATAAGTTACATTTGTACTTTTTCCACGAGAATTAAATTAATTAGAAAAAAAGACAACATATAAACATAGAAATAATTAAAAGGAAAAATAAGCCCCCAGTATAATTAATTAATATGAGAAAACCAGCTCATTATCGAAAATTAACCAATCAAATTTTTTAAAATTTAATTATCATTATCCCCTTCTTTTGTTATCATCACTAATTGGTCAACATTATTATCCTCATCTTGATGACCACATAATTGAGACCACATAATTGAGGCCTAATTAAGATCAAACTCGTATTTTAATTATAAAATAAGTAGTATAGCTGATAATAAAGTAGAAGCAATTGATATATTTATTTAAAGACTTCCTTCTGCTTATTATATTGATCCATTATTTCCACAAATTGTCCTCATCCTATTTTTCTTCATCCGACTGCGTCATCCCCTGGTCCATATATATATATATATATATATGTCCTTATATATATATATGCTTGCCGACATTTTCTCCCCTTCGTTCTTTACTATATATAAAGAGCAGTAGTAATAAACAGGACTTTACTATATATAAAGTGCTTGCCGACACTTGCTCGTCAGCCAGCCATGTGGACGAAGAAAGCTCCCTCATCCCTCACCCTCTTCTTCCTTCTTCTTCTTCTTCTTCTTCTTCTTCTTCTCTCCTTTAATATTGTTTCCTCATCCTGCGAGGCTTCTGATCATCAGAACAACTCGGCCGTCTCTTACAGTGCAGTCACTTCTCTCCCAGGACTGCAAGGCCCTCTTCCCTTCTACCTTGAAACTGGGTAAGTAACAAATATATTCATTCCAGAGGCTATATATGTTATTCCTTCATATATATATTATTTTCAATGCAGTTCATTCTTGAAGATGAAAGACTACTGAACGTAGTACGCTTGGTCCTGGTTAATAATTAATTTCTTGATGTGGGTTTTTTAATTATCAGGTACGTGGGGGTGGGTGAATCGAGCAGGGATCAGGTTTTCTACTACTTTGTGGAGTCTGAGAGAAACCCGGATGAGGATCCTCTTGTTCTCTGGCTTGATGGCGGACCAGGCTGCTCTGCCTTGTGCGGACTCGTCTATGAAATAGGTCATTTTTATTATATATCAATTAGTTTAACTAAATTGATCTTTGGCTCTTGAGCTTTTAATTTATTTTCTGAATGTTTTACCATTAATGTTCTAAATTAGAAAGCCTGATTAACATATATATTTAGTACATATATGCAGGACCCTTCCAATTCAAGGACGCCAAATATGAAGGCTCCCTGCAGCCTGCCTTGCACTTGAATCCTTACTCCTGGACAAAGGTACGTAAGAAGGTTAATTAAACCAATTAAACCTGGTTATTCTCTATCTACGTACCATGTCATGAAAATTTCAACAAGCGTCGATCATCCACTTATTAGTGTTGTTTGATTCAATTTATGATATTTACTCAATAGAGGAGATCAATTAATTAAACTATCTTTTAGAGTCTCCCTAATAGATGTTGCAAAGCTTAATTAATTAACAAGGGACCACATATTATTTCAGGTTTCGAACATCATCTTCACGGATCAGCCCGTTGGAACTGGATTTTCGTACTCCATCGGCACCGCTGACTACAACAATAGTGACACCAAATCAGTGAAACAGCTTCACGAATTTCTTCGCAAGGTTAATTAAACCATTTTAATTTTAAGTTTTCAAGTTAATCAACATTAACAAAACAAACACACTAATTTATTTATGTTGTTGTTGTTGTTGTTGTTGTTGTTGGGAACAGTGGTTGTTGGCACATCCTCGGTTCATGTCAAATCCTCTCTACGTTGGTGGTGTCTCTTACGCGGGAAAGATCGTGCCAATCCTCGCCCTGGAAATAATTAATGGTATATTTATAAATTCACAATTCTAGAAAAAATAATGCATAAAATATATTCCAATTTTTTAGTTATATATGCTTATATCTTTTTTAAAAAAATTAGTTAGTTGGTTAATTAATATATAATAGAATCTCCATATCCATGTTTTAATGGATATATCTTGAAGGAAATGATGATGCTGGACATAAATCCTTCCTCAATTTTAAGGTATATATATATATATATATTTTAATTAAATTAATTATTTTACATCTTCTGCATTTGAATTATATAATTGCATAGATGGAAGATTCATTAAACTAAAACTCTTAAAGGAAAAATTGTAGGGTTACTTTGTTGGAAATCCAGTCACCGGTTCTCAAGTAGATATCAAGTCCAGGGTGCCATTTGCACACGGAATGGGGCTAATATCAGATGAACTCTACGAGGTAACCTTGTGTCTCTGAAGATGGTAGATGAGATTAATGACTTCCTAATTTGATGAAAAGAAGCTCAAAATGCACTAAAAATGAGTCTCTCCTTGGGTGCTTTTGGCTGTTTAGTCTGCGAAGATGAACTGTGAGGGAGTCCATGTAGAACCCAAAACTGAAAAATGTGCAGAGGATCTTCAACAAGTAGAAACGGTGATGTATAATTTATCAAGCATTTATTTATTTATTTATTTTAATACTTTTACTAGTATTTCTTTACAAAATCTCAACATTTTATAATTTTTTTTTTTTTTTTCTTCTAATTCTTATGCTTATTGGAGATTTGGTTCTCTTTTGCTAGAGCAGTTAGTAGGAGATTTGGAAGAAGAACACATTCTATATTCTCGCTGCCCTTATGACATAAATGCAATTTCAGGAGGAAGAAGAATTCTTTCAGGGGTGCAAACTCTTCTGGGGATGCCCATTTCTGAATGTTTGGTAATACCTCTATCTTTTTATTTCATTTTAACTATTTCTGTCTTGATGAATGATCTTGTAATATATGAGCACATGTTTAGATCGATCCTTAATGAAATTGGATCCAGTACTGTCCATCTAGGAAAATGTTTTGTTTTATTAATATTATGACAGTCAATCTCACTGATGAATAAACAAAATATTATAAACACAACTTTAGAAATTTATACTTTTGACTTGACACTCTATTCATTCACAGAATTATGTTCATTTACTCAGCAAATATTGGGCAAACAATGAGGTGGTGAAAGATGCACTTCATGTAAGAAAGGTATAAAATCTCTTCCATAGCATGGTGAAATCCTCTTTCAGTACTACAAAACAGATTTGAGACTCTCATGAACCAAAATAAAATAGCAGGGGACTACAACAGAATGGAAAAGATGCAAGAGAGAGATGCCTTACATTCATGATATTCCTCAAAGCCTAGAATATCATGCCAAAGTAACTTCCAGTGGCTACAGAGCTCTTATATTTAGGTAAACATATATACATTCTAAACTATTCATCTATCTATCTATTAATTGTCTATGTATCTTTCTAATCACCCTTTTCAATGGTAGTGGTGATCATGATTTGCTAGTGTCTCATGTTGGGACACAAGCATGGATTAGATCTCTCAATTACTCCATAAGTGTTGATTGGCACCCATGGTATGCTGATGGGCAAGTAGGAGGGTCAGTTTTTTGTTTCCCTTTTAATTGCAACAAAATTCAAATAATTTCAATCATATTTTTCTTCTAAAGTTTTTTTATAATTACTTTTTATTTGATAAATTTCCTAAGTTGTGCTTTGATAGATACACAAGGACATACTCCAACAACTTGACCTTCGCAACAGTCAAGGTAAATTTCTAAACACAGATTTTTATAATTAGGAAAGCGTATTTCAGTCTAAGATGACTGTGGTTGCCCCAAAACTTTTCTTTCTTAAAAAGGGCATGTTTGAATACTATATTAATTACATCAACAAGGATTATTTTTATTATTTTTATTTTATTTTTATAAATAAGCTCTACTCTGAATGTGGTGCAGGGGGCTGGCCACGTTGCTCCTCAGCATAAGCCAAAGGAGTGCCTCCCCATGTTTAGGAAATGGATCTCTGGTTCTCCACTCTGAGCAGATCTACAAGTTAAATTTTTTATTTTTACTCTTTTACTTGTACTTTTTTATCAAAAAGAGAGAACTACAAGCTACAAGTTGAGATGGGCTTCATTTACTCTATGCAATAAAAAGCTCAAGTTTCAGTGGGCAAATGGTTCTAGAAATGAAAAAGAGAATTTGTGCAAATAGTTGACATTTCTGTGACATAATCACCAAAAAAGCAATTAACAATTGTTTCAAATAATTGCCAAAATATTTAAGCTAGTGACAGACAAAACATTGTCAGTAGCAGATTGAATATGCACTTCGATTCCTGAAGATTAGCTCCTAGTAAATGGAATTCAATAACTCAAAAGGTGGAATTCAAAGGCACCCTGACATGAGATGGAGAAAATATGAAACAGACATCCCATTTCAAATCTGGGTACTCAGTAACGAGTCATAGAATTGCAGGACCTTTGGATGAGCCTTGATCTTCTGGGGATCAAAACCAGACAAGTGCAGGCCATCCAAGCTTCTCAATCGAGAAAGTGCAACATAAACCATTGCATATCCAAATGCTCTCGAGAGGTCCGTGTGTAAACGGGAAAGAGTCATACCTTGGCATTTATGAATGCTAAGAGCCCATGCTAATATGAGAGGGACCTGTCTCCGAGTTGCACGCACAGTTTCTCCTTCCATCACGTCCCATGACTCGGGTTCCAACACTTTCTCCACTCCAGACTCAAAATAGACTTTAGGTGACAGGCCTGTTGAACACAAGTCCAGAGTTCCACTCCCATCAACGAATCCTGTGACCATTCCAACGGTTCCATTCACAAGTCCTTGGTCTGGATCCAGATTTTTTATCAACATTACTTTCGCACCAAGACAAAGCTCCAACTCGTCGGGAGCAATTCCCTGTATAAGCTGGCTTTTCCAAGGTTCTGTCCCACTATCCACGGCCCGGTAAGTACTAATTTCACCACCTAAGCTTCTAAGCCTCTGGTTGTTTACTCTCCTGACATCTTCATTCCTAGGATAGAGGCGAGTGATTGACTCAGCTTCTTCCTCTGATAAATTTGACACAGTACTGCAACTACTCAACAATTGCAGATGTTTAGGATCCTTTTCGCCTCGTCTAACACCTTGAAGTAACTCAATCAGTTGGGAATCTGACTGCCGAAATATGCGGGTAAGTTCAACTTGCAAGTCAAAACTTGCATACCAGCAATCGGCCTCAAAAGCAAATTCCTTTAGAAGATTGGGGGCTTTAACGGGAGGAAGCTGGAAGAAGTCCCCACTGACAACAAGTTGAATTCCTCCCCACGCTTTACCTTTAGGCATCATATAACTCCTCATCTTTTGTGCAATATAATCAAGGCTGTCAAATAGCTCGCCATCTATCATGCTCACTTCATCAATGACTAATGCTTTCACATGCTTCCATCTACGGCGAGTTAGCTTGTTCTTTGAAGCTTTAAGGTACAAAAACTCTTTTGCAGCACTGCCCAGTCCCACACCAGCAAAGGAATGTAGTGTCTGTCCATTAAGAGCACATGCGGCCACCCCAGTTGAGGCTGTGACATAGACATGATCAGGACTGTGCATCTCCTGTAGAACTCTTATTACATGCTTTAGCAAAAAGGTTTTACCAGTACCAGCTGAACCTGTAATGAAAACTGAACGACCTTGGACCACGGCCTGAAGAACATTCAACTGCTCCTTGGACAGACTTATTACACCCCTAGATGAAGAGGATGATGGGCATGGCGATTTCTTCCCACACTGTACACAGTCACTATTAAATGTGTGATGGTCAATATTCAAGAAAGATGCTTTCTCTTGTGGTGGGAGGCACTGGTCCCCCAAAGATCTCTGCTTATGAAATCGTTCTTGCTTAGCCAGAGCTAGGCACCTATTGCGTTCCATCCGCTCTCTCTGTTTGGGTGTTAGAGGAGTCCGTGGCTTCTTATGATCCTCAAGATGGGCAGCCATGCATTCTGGATTCGTGTGTACCTGAGCTTGATTAAAATTTTGACCACTCAACATATTGAAGCTATATTGGGTTACTCTAAACTGATTATGGAAGTGACCTAAAAAGGAGATGCACCTCATGACTAACAGCAAAAACTCCACTATTGCTAGATTCATAAGTCTTAAATCTACATGCTCTTTACCGTCCCAAATAACAATCAGCACAACAAATTGAAAGACTCAAGTATCAACCGACTCCAAATTTCTTCTTAGGAATCAGAAATAAAGTGTTTATGTTTTCTCTGCTTCTTTTTTCACCTTAAAGGTACAAAGCACAGGAAGCGTTTCACAATCAAATGATTCGAACATTCCTCCAAAACATCAGCATTCAACACATCAATACATAACCGATGCGTCTGAAATCCAGCCCGAACTTTGCGATCTTAGACCTTCCCACAATAGCAAACAGAAAATTTAAAAGAAAAAAACAAAAATTAGCAGCGACCAACCAACAATCATCACAATTCACAAAGGAAATGAATAACATTCGAAGAAAACAACTCGCAACAAACCAGGTTAAGGAGAACCCAAATGTATTTTTCTCTATGTATAATAAATATCTGACATCTCATACATTATTTGACATGGTTGTACCCGGCAATATGAACTATTCCGAGTTACAATGGGCACACGCGCATCACCAAACATTGCCGGCCTCTACTCCACATTTAGTACGAGGAACCTAAAACAAACTTAAGCCCCAGAGAAAGGCGACCGCATACCTCAAGTTCAGGAAAAAAAAATGAGCAGAAGGCCTCATATCAGCGCGCATTAGAGTTAAAAAAATAACGGGGATTCCTCATATCCACCATATTTGATGCGAAACGGCCACTCCGCATTATGTCTTGCATCGGCCGAGGATAGGGTTCATCCTCTTGATAGAAACAAAAACGCTATGCAGTCAGGCGGTCCTTCCTGGTTGCGGAACTGCTTGAGTCCCCCTCCCGCGGAGGCGCCGGCCAGTATTTAAGAACGACCCCAGGCTATTTCTTCGTCCAGAAGCAAAAGTTTTGCACAGTTCTGGACTTCCAGTCCTTCAGAGACTGATGAGGTCCGTGTACTCGCGTATTTCATGAATAAAAAATATTTTTTTTATAAAAAATATATATATTTTTTAAAAAATCTAAGTGTATTAATGAATTTTGCTCGAGACCGAAAATTGAGTTCCAACCCATGGCCAGGTGAAAGTCAAATATTGACCCAGTCAATCAACGAAATCAAGTCGTTAATCATGAACCAATATTAGATCAAAATCACCCCGTCAATAGCTACAGGAGTGATAAGTCAGATAATTAAAACCACATAGTCAGTCTACAAGGATTTTACGTGGATCAATTTTAAAAACATCTTGCCTTGGTTTAAGGCATTTCCACAATTTAGGGAAAACGCTACAAGTAAGCGGTCAAAGTGGGTTACAACCACTCCTACATATCTGGTCTACATAGTTAGAGTTCAACAAATAGGCTTGAAAGGAGAGAAGGAGATATACACACATAAACATACACACAAACATAGACATACAAGAGAACGTACGTAAGAAATTCAAGAAATTCTAAATCGTCTCCCCAAATCAGTGAGATAGCAATAAGCAATTCTGCCGTTATTTCACAATCAGCCTTAAGCCAATCAGAATATCAAATTTTCCATCAAACTTACCCCGAAATTCAAATTCACTTCGTTCGTTAGTGAAGAAGAAGTACTTCGACCGTTTCGTGTCTATTTGGAGATCGAATCAAAGGAGTTATAAAAGTCAAACCCACACATTCATTACAAAATTATCAAATTACCCTTCTTTTATTTTGTATACAATACATTGAACGTGTATTTTATGGTCCACCTATTTATACCCGTTTACACTGAGGTAAAAATATGACGAATGAAAATTTAAAATGATGATTTTGCGCAGTGGGTTTTTCACCTTTTTAGTGTTTCGATTTTAGAATGCAAAGAAATGACATTATAAATTCAAAAGCTTGGTGAAGAGAGAACCCCAAACCATGTAGTATGGGAAAATAGGGATGGCAACGGGTACGAGTTAGCGGGGAACCCGCCCCGACCCGACCCGCTTAAAGCGGGTTCGGGTTTATATTTTTACCCCACGGGTCGGGTTCGGGTTTTGGGAGCAGAACCCGTCCGCGGGTTCGAGCGGGGGGCGGGTTTAAGCCCCAAAAACCGAATAGCGACCAGCAATTCTTATATAAAAAAAATAAGTTTTAGAGGGTATTTAAATAATACAAAGTAAAATACTACTTTATTACGTTTTCTCCTTATGTTTGACAATATTTTTAAGTATTTATAAGTTTATATTATTTATTTTAGAATTTTTTATATTTTTAAAATTTTTAATATTAAACATAGCGGTCGGTCGGGGTACCCTTGGTGGGCGGGTTTTCGCGGGTTTGGGGCGGGTTTTTAGCCCCCTGGGCGAGGACGGGTTTAGAAATCAAACCAGCGGGCGGGTTTTCGGCGGGGGACGGGTTTCCCCGTTTTTTTTTGCAGGGCGGGGATGGGTTTCCAAAACCCGCCCCGCCCCCCCCTTCCCCCGCCCTTTGCCATCCCTATGGGGAAAACCTCAAACAAAAGTATAACTAATAAGTTTATAATAAATCATAAAATGGGACCCTAATAAATATAAAGAAAATCCTACATTAAAGTGTAAGATATAAATGGAACCGGTTAAACAAAAAAAAAAAAAGATATTAATGGTAGAAATATGTATTTTTCTACCCACATAAGAGGCAATAGCAACGCTAATAAGAGGGCAATAGCAACGCTAATAAGCGGCCAATAGCAACGTTAATAAGTGGGCAATAGCAATGCTAATAAGTGTCACTAAATTCCATAGCATTAGTCACTAACCAGTTTTGAGCTAGGTTTTTGTTTTTATTTTTTTGTAACAGCAGATCCGGGGGCCAGACGATCTACACATTCAAGTATTCAACACCGTTAGCAGCGGTCTCAAATGGAACAGATGTAGAAGATGGGTTTCAGTTGTCTCTAAGTCTTGACAAAAGAAAAAAACTACTGTCATTTTCATGGAGTACTAGAAACTAGTGTTCTTGCTGATACATGCCATGAAATCAGCAGGTTATACAGGAGATGATGGGGGGGGTCTCTCTTTTGTTTTCTTTGTTAAAATTATTCAATGTACCCATCAAATTAACATTACTTTGAAAGACAGGGCCATTGTCAATATTTTTATGAATCTGCAAATCATTCACTAACGTTAGGATTGTTACAAAAAATTAGGATAATTTCGCATTTGTCTTCACGTACCATTCTCTCTTCTTTTTAGTTTTTTTCCCCCTTTGACGGCCAGCAAGAATTGTTTCATATTGAAAGTGTACTAGCTCTTCGTCGCTCTCTGGCCACTGTTAATGTCGCCAAGGTGGTTCCTTCCACGAATAAAGAAATATAAACTTGTGGACGGTTCAGTATATATCAAATTGGTGGAGACTGTGATGAAAAGGAAAACAAGGGTACAAGATCAAATGGTTTGAATACGAAAACAAAATTGTGGAGGAGAACGTCTCTGGGGTAATACAATGCCATATTTTCCGGTTGAACTTTGAAGACGACTGAACTGTACCATGGACTGGGTAGACCGTATTGGCTCGTATAGCCAACACAACGGATTTTTGGTTGCTGCTACAGTCCATGGCTTTCACTTTCTCTGTCAACCAGAACAAAAGAAAAAAACCATCTCAAGTTCTTGATTGGAAACAGACACTGATATAATATATATATTTCTTGTTTACGTGCAAGTATCTTCCACAGGATTCCAGTAGCTCTCCATTGACGATAATGTTCGAGATAGTACCTTCAGTTTCTTGCACAGTAGAGACAATCTCTTTGCTTTATTATGACAAGATGTACGTGGACTGCACGAAAGCTCTTGGTAGAGAGCGAAGTTTAAACTGCTGTTTTCTTTCTCATACAAAAATCAGTGGCTTTCTATGAATTGCGTTCCATGGAAAACTCTGATTCTTACTCTAATCGGGAATTTTTTATCAATTTGAACTAGTACTTTGAAAAGTGAAAGCCAATCCTTTTCACTCGCCTAAAAATACATGTTGCAGCAGATTCAATTAACACAAATCCAAGAAGAAATCAACAAACAGAAACTCGTGAATACAGAATCTGCCTACAGGCAACAATGTATGTGGTTTCAAGCTTGAGACTATTCGGATGGGTACAAAAAGGGTGCTCGTCCTTATCCATGGATACGCCAGAAACCTGATAAAATTACCCTGTTTTTGGTGATCTCCTGTTCTTCCTTCCAAAAACCCAACTGGAACACGGAAGAGAGAATCTTCTCCTGTTGAAATAAGCGACTAAGACCATCCGGTGATAATTTCTTAAAGAAGAGAAATTTAATGACAAAATGACAAGGGCCACGGCCAAGAAATGCAAGACAGAAACCAGAAATTTTTCAGTATATAGTCTTGTCTTTCAGTTCCCGAGTTCATATGAGCTGCGGAAAAATGGGAGTGTCTGAACGGCCTTTCTTCAAGTTTCCTTCTCTGGCTCTGTTTCTTGTTGCATCTCTGCTCTCATGGGGTGTTAATGACGCGAAAGAGTTCTCTCCCCATATCGTCAAACATCTTCCGGGCTTTGAAGGGACGATTCCCTTCAATCTAGAAACTGGGTAATTAAGCTTCCTTCTTCCTCCTCCTCTGAAATCTTATCTTCTTGCAAGAAGACTCCAAACTGTGTCTAACGGCGAGTTGTATTGAATTCAGATACGTGAGTGTGGGAGATTCAGAGGAGTTCGAGCTCTTTTACTACTTTGCGGAATCGGAGAGCAGTAATCCGAAGGAGGATCCTCTCCTTGTATGGCTGACTGGCGGCCCCGGCTGCTCTGCTTTGTCTGGATTACTCTTCGAAATCGGTAAGCCTCCATGAAATTACAAAACCATTTCGTGTTTAGGTACTCTTTTCTTTTCACCATTTCTCAATATCCCACAAAAATCGCCAGTGACCATGATTTGTGTTTCAGTAATATTTCTAGGTGCATCTTTTGAGAGTTACGATCGACTGACTTCAAATTTAACTCTCTTTTGAAGTGTTCTAAAAGAATTACAAAAGTCCATCTAAACACGCAAATAAATACTGAACTACCTGGTAGTAAAATCAGAAACTGTGTATCTGGGTATCGATCTTCTTCATCCCCAGTATCATTAACATCGATCTTCTTCATACCCAGTTCCATTAACATCGATCTTCTTCATCCCCAGTTCTATTAACATCGATCTTCTTCACCCCCAGTTCCATTAATGAAGACAAGTCGCTTTATAGTCAATCTGTATAAAGCTTCAATAATCTTGGCAACGCAGGAAGATTGTAAAGATTAAATTTCTTATGGCATAGAAAAAGCATAATTGGTCCCGACTTGTCTAGTTGTCTTCCCCCTTCTCTCTCTCTTCCTTTCTCTATCTCTTTTGTTTGTTTCCCTCTATTCCTTCGAAAGTCGCATATCTTCAGGGATGTGCTTGGTCGGGGCGCACCAGCCAAGGATGAGTGCCGAAAACCAATAAAAGAAAACAAACAAGAGAGAGGGTGACAGGGGAAGCGTCGTGATAGGGTGATCTATAGCAGTTTATGGACGCCGGGTGCCCATCAGCAGTCTACACGTCAACCACAAATAATACCACAAAATAATATTTCACGTTATTTTGTGATATTTTACCATAGAAAAACTCAGTGATATACTAATTGGTGGTCAATAACATACTTAGTTTGTAATTAGTAACATATTAGTGGGTGGTTCATAAGGGGGTAACATGTTACTAATTAGATGCTCGTGGTACAGTTTTCTATTAAATACTAACATGTTATTTTGTGACCTTATAACTTGATAGAAATTCGTGAGTAGGAAGGGCAATTTCGTCATAGAATCTATGATTTAATATTTTTGCAACATCTGTCAATGGTTAAATATTTTGACATTAATCGTATATTCCTAAATATATATCTTAAATAATTAATGGTGGGATTGAAAATTTTAACTTGTGCTTACCTTCAGGACCTATACCTGTAGTTGCACGAAGCTTTTTGAATTTTTCCTTTTTTTTTTTTTTTTTTTTTTTTTTTGGGTCTTGTGGGGCCAAACTCGTCATTTCCATAAGTCCGATTCGTGCTGAGTCTGGATTGATCCGACCCAGTTGGGGTAAGTTTGATCGAATCGGGGTTGACTCGTCGATGGGGTCAAACTTTCCATACTGCAAATATGAAACCTTTCCCGCTTCAAACGGTTGAGTCCGATTACCCGTTTAATCCGTCTTTCCTACAACCGTTACCCTTTTCAAAATGTAGAGAAAACGAACCCTCTATTGCTCTTTCTGACTTCTCTGCGATTCGCCGCGTGTCTGAGAACGAGAAATTCAAAAGTTTGAGCTTCAAACAAACATGTTAATGTGAGCTTAAATAGATGACATTTGAAAGAGTTACGTGATTGATGATATTACTCGAATAAGACGGTTACTATTTATCCTAAAGTCAGTCGCATGGTAATGTTGATCATTAACATATGAACTAAATCTGATTTTTCTGTATCACTGATTATCTGGTCAATGAAGGTCCTCTGAAAGTCAAGAAACTGCCGTACGATGGGAGCGTGCCATCTCTAACCTTGAACCCACATTCATGGAGCAAGGTATGAAAATTAAACCAACTACCCTTGAAAATCAAATAATCAAGTCTTATTATTATTAACTTGGGTGCCCCTTTCAGGTTGTCAACATCATTTTTCTAGATCAACCCGTTGGGACAGGGTTTTCGTATGCAAGCGTAGACAATTACAGTATGACTGATACAAAGGCTGCCAAACTTGTACACCAGTTTATAACAAAGGTGGGGAAATAAAATTTGAAGAATCATATGGATCCAGAAGAAAGTGAGAACATTATTTTCATGAGGATTCTTGTGATGCAGTGGCTGAATGACCATCCTATGTTTCTCTCAAGCCCACTGTATGTTGCGGGTGATTCGTACTCTGGTTATGTTGTTCCAATCATTGTTCAAGAAGTATCGGATGGTAATGCCCGGTAACTGTCTGAGTTTTGATTCCTGTGAGAAGCTAGTTTCATGTTTGGTTGTTGTTTTGTGAAAGGTATAGCAGCAGGGCAACAGCCTCGCCTAAACCTCAAGGTACGTGTCATTCAGGCTCCAACTTAGCAGTACTTTCATGTGGATAATGTTTCAGCTTTATAGCTTTGGAACTACATAGAAAACGTTGTTATGATTATGCGATTCTTCGAAAATCTTCTTTTTATACTTCGTGTATTTCCTGTTTGAGAGAATGGTTGATCTCTATGCTTTCATTGGAAATTACTGCAGGGTTATATCCTTGGAAATCCTACTACAGATTCAAAGTATGATTCTGGCTCCCTAGTGCCATTTGTGCATGGTGTGGGGCTCATCTCAGACGAACTCTATGAGGTATGATTTACCAAAATTACAATTTTAAAATTTTCTACTCTCCCTATCCTGTCCTTACAGTGGATAACATGGATACCTGGATGGGTATTGAACACACGCACACCCTCCTAGTTTTTCAGAATCTAGTGAGGCTCTTATCAAATGGTCAGATGGTGTTAATGAATGTGTGCTGCAGGCAGCTCAGAGAAGTTGTGGAGGAGACTATACAAATATAAAAAATCTGAAATGTGCTGAGGCTGTCCAAGCGGTGAATATGGTGAAGCTCTGTTTATTTATCTTGTATTGTTCAGTGGCTACCCTGGAATCTGTTTATAATCAAAGTCTTTTTTGCATTTCAGAACTTAATAGGAATAAATACAGTTCATATTTTGGAACCATTCTGTGCCTTTGCATCAAGAAAACCTGGAGAAATGCTACAAAACAGACGCGTCCTGTATGAGAATCTTATAGAACAGCCCATTCCTGACTTTACTTGTAGGGTAATCACTGTTAACTCTCTGTCTGCAACTTAGTGCAATCAAAGGTCTATTTTAAATCTAACGACCAATGTGAATTTCTTTACAGTCTTATGACTATATGCTTGCCCACCGTTGGGCCAACAATGACACTGTTCAACAAGCTCTTGGCATCCACAAGGTATTGGGATTTTTCCTAATGAATTACCCTCCTGCATTATGTCCTATAGATATTTTTCAGTTGACAAAGCCTAGTCATACAAGTTATAACATACACTTTTACTTGGAGTTTTATCTATGATTGATCTTAGGACTTTTTTTACAATTTTTAACTCACTTTTTGACTTGGAGGTTTATCTTCCTGGGTTTTCTGGAACTGCTTTCCTCATTTTACTTCTTTTCTAAGTCAATCCCCAAATTTCAAACTCACATTCTTCCCATGAAAAAACTGATATATTGATCAGGGAACTATAAGGGAATGGCAAAGGTGTAACTATTTCATTCCTTACAAAAACGATGTAGCAAGTGCACTAGATTACCACCGGAACTTGAGTACCAAAGGTTATCGAGCTCTAGTGTACAGGTAGCTCTTGTTATGCAGTATATAATTCAATGTTCTTTCAACATTTAAAGGCTCTCTCTATTGATTAATTTTGATTTCTTTCAGTGGAGATCATGACCTGACATGCCCACACTTGGGCACACAAGCATGGATAAGATCTCTAAATTTTTCCATAGTGAGTGACTGGCGATCATGGTGGGCAGGTGGCCAAGTTGCAGGGTGAGAATCTAGCCTTTCATGAACCAAATTAATTTCTGGACTGTATTTTTCTTACATCGGTTTCAATTTAAACCGCTGTGCATGCTTCTTTTTATTTCAGATATACAAGGACATACGCCAACAACATGACATTTGCAACAGTTAAGGTACTACTAATTGAGTGATTGTCTGTTTCAGTTTTTCGCCAGCCGTTTCATTCTCAGAAATAATATCCTTTACATTATCCAAGGAAAATTTTCCACTTTTGGGATCATCGCTGTAGAGAGAAAAAAGCAAATGAGTTCATTTTAAAAGTCAATAAGAAAGTTTCATGAAATCTTAATATATGGAAATTAAAAACTTATATTGATGAAACTTGAAAGTTTATTTTGGTCAACTGTTTTATTGTAACATGAATGTACAATATATTTCAATAGGGAAATTCTTTTCCTAATGCTCTCTTTTATTCAACTCCTCATACCATCCTTGTAGAGAGTGAAAACACAAACGAAACCATTTCAATCCTTTTCATCTTCAAACTTTCACGCAACTAAATTTGAGCAAAAGATAGAAAAACGTCTTGTTGAATTATTCTGATATTGTTTTTCAGGGAGGAGGACATACAGCTCCAGAATACCGGCCTAAGGAATGCTTTGAGATGATCCAGAGATGGGCATTTGGTCTTCCTCTGTAGCAATCGGCCATTACACATGAAAAAGTAGCAATAGGCTATACACGAAAAAGTAGCAATAATGCTCTCCAATCCTTTTGTTATCAAAATGTACCACCATCAGTCTCTTATATATGGATTGTTTATGGGACATTCTTGGGTACTAATGAAACCCTTCTCACAATTTACCATGATGGCAATGGAGCTTGCATATCGCTAAAATATTGAGCCATGAATTCTATGATAAAAAAGCCCTCTAATTTCACGAAGGATGTTTAGCACTATGGTGCTGGCCTAACATGTTAGTTTGTATTCCGTAACATACTATTATGTTTGCGCTTAACATATCAATGCGTCCATATATTAGCATTAATTCTCCCTTTTGTTTTTTTAAGTCATTGTGCCCTTGTTAACTGCCTTTGTTAGCAACAGATCCAGGACCTTGGAAATATATAACTTTATCTCTTGGAAAGATTCGGAAAGAGTAGGCTCCTGACTTCATTTTCTGAGTAGAGCTATTGAACTGATTCAATTTGTTTATCAATATCAGCACAAGTAACCTACCAATTATATCTAGTGGAAGAGATTAATTGAGACGTGACAGCGTCTCTTCCTATAAGTCTCAGGCCTCAACGTTCGCTTGTTTGTCTGGAGAAAGTGACAACGGTCACGAGTACTAGTGAAACTGAGGTTGCAGGAGGCTTATATATATAATATGCACGTCTCTCAGTAGTATCAGAGCACTCGAGCTCCGGTAATGGCATTAATGTATGAGCAGTGTTCTGTAAAATTTCCTTCCATTGCTCTGTGTCTCTTTGCTTCAGTACTGCTCTTACTGATCTCATGGGAAGTAAACGAGGCGAATGAGTTCTCTCCCAATATCATCAAACACCTTCCAGGCTTTGAAGGGACTCTTCCCTTCAGTCTAGAAACTGGGTGATGTTCTTTTTTTTTTTTCATCTTTTGAAACTCTATATACATAGCTTGCTTGCAAGTAATATGTCTAACAACAATATTGTACATTATGTGGGTTCAGGTACGTGGGTGTAGGAGAGTCGGAGGAGTTTCAGCTATTTTACTACTTCGTGGAATCGGAGGAGTTTCAGCCATTTTACTACTTCGTGGAATCGGAGAGTACTAATCCGAAGGAGGCTCCTCTCTTCATATGGATGACTGGCGGCCCATGCTGCTCCTCCATGGTAGGATTAGCCACCGAAATGGGTAAGCCCCTCCATGAACATGCACCCATTATTTTTGTTCATGGTTGTTTTAGTTTTCTTGTACCCATTTTCCGTCGGGACGACGCTCCAGTGATGAATCGGTATCGTTCTCTGAGCTTCATGTCTTCCTTCACGATCTTGTTTTGAGCTCTCAGAAGTTCAGAGTTTCAGTATGGAATATTGAGCTTTGGGGTTCAACGTAAGCAAAACTATATATCATGTACAAGCGTGAGTATATTATATGCATGTGCAACGACCCAACAAGTATGTACTTCCCTGTAGGTTCTTAATTGCAGCATAGTGAAAGAAAAAACAGAGTCTGTCAATTCATATGGGACCAAAAACAAGGAAGGATATTATCCAAATCTCTGCTTGCAGACAAAATGATGAGCCCATTTAGAATAACCAGTTTTTTCAGTAACCGGCAAGATTAGGAAGCTTACTTATAAGTTGAAAGAAACAAAGATGGTATTTTCTCTAGGTTTGTTTAGAAAATTGACTTCTTCGTTGTAGAAAACAAAGATGTGATCCTCTATGAAAGATACATATTCTACTTTGGACAATCAAAAGCCATACTTACAAGATTGGTTTGCATGACTCTGGAAGCAAAACCTTTTTGGGTCTTTGTATGTAGGTCCTTTTACTTTCAAGAGACCGCTGTATGATGGGAGCTTGCCATCTATAACCTTGAACCCACATTCATGGACCAAGGTATGATATAAATCAACCATGCACCCCTTCAGAATCAGATATTAAAGTCCTGTTGTGTAACCTTCAATGAGCCTTTCAGATTGTCAGCATCATTTTTCTAGATCAACCCGTTGGGACGGGTTTTTCGTATGCAAGCGTCACTGATTACAATATGGGTGATTCTATGGCAGCTAAACTGGTGCACCAGTTCATAAGAAAGGTGGGAAAATAAGTAGTTTAATTAGAGTACTCATCAGTCGACAGAATAAGCAGAAAGTTATCCCATCACTTCTCACTAGGCTTTTTGTGATCATGAATACAGTGGTTGAATGACCATCCATTGTTTGTCTCAAGTCCACTGTATGTTGCTGGTGACTCATACTCTGGTCAAGTTGTTCCAGTCATTGTTAAAGAAATATGGGATGGTATAATATTACATTTACCTGGTAACTGTACATTTTTTTTTTTTATGTTTCACTTTGAAACTATTTTAACATTTGGTTGTTATGTATTAGAAGGTATAGAAGCAGGGGAGCAGCCACCTTTAAATCTCAAGGTACGTTTGTGCCATTCAGGTTCCAAAGTGCAGCTAGCAGTTTCATGATCATATATAGTAGCTTGTAGCTTAATCATTCGGAAGTAATTAAATAGAGATTCCGGAAATGACTGTTTGATTCTGTGGAGGGGAGCCTGAAGATTTTTCTGTGTTCAATCATCTGCATATTTCCTTCATGTGAAAATGGTTTAGCTAAAAATACATATATATATATATATAGTTTAATGGAAATAACTGCAGGGTTATATCCTCGGAAATCCTAGAACAGATAGAAGGTATGATATTGGCTCACGAGTGTCACATATCCATGGCATGGCACTCATCTCAGATGAACTTTATGAGGTATCTAGACGATCTCTCCCTATATTATTTTACAGTGACATGGAGGGCTATTGCATGCATACTCCTTTCGAAATCTATAGTTCTTCAATAACATCGGTGAGTTTCTGAGGCTCTTATCAAGTTAATTAATAGTAATATTCATGAACGTGTTCTGCAGGCAGCCAAAATAAGTTGTGGGGGAGACTATACAAACACAGGAAGTCTTAAATGCAAGGAGGCTGTTGAAGCGGTCTATAAGGTGGAGCTCTGTGTACAGTTCTCATATTGTTCCCAATTGGCCCTGGAATCAATAGATTAATGATAGAACTTAGATTTTTCTTCCTTTTCTGTTTCAGTGTATTGCAGGAATAAATTCAGTCCATATTTTGGAAACAGACTGCTTCTCCAAGAAAACCACTTCAGATGTTGGAAGACAGGCGATCCTTGTATGAGAACTTTAAAGAATAACCCTCTCCTGACATTATTCCTTGGGTAATCCCTGTTAGCTATCAGCACAATAGCATAAAAGAACTGTTAATTGATCTAATGGCTAATGCAAATTTTTTGACAGTGTGATGAATATATTCTCAGCGAGCAGTGGGCCAACAATGACTCTGTTCAACAGGCTCTGAATGTCCACAAGGTAGTGGAGATTGGATCTATTTGTCCCCTTCTGCATTATGACTTACCACTTTGGAAGTTTTCTCTATACTTACAGACAGTAACCCAGTTTTAGAAGTTGTAAATTTTGACTAGGGTGGTATTATCTTAATGGGTGCGCATGAGACTCATTTTTCTCTATCTTCTTCTATTCTAAGTTTATCAACAGACATATATCAGACCTAGATATATTTCATAGGACACCAATTTATGGATCAGGGATCAATAAGAAAATGGAAAATCTGCGACACTTCCATTCCATACACGAAGGATATAACCAGTGCAATAGAATACCATCGCAAGCTGAGTAGCAAAGGTTATCGAACTCTAGTGTACAGGTACCTGTACTTGTACACACAATTTGTATTGAAACCTTTCTTTTTAACTGAAGTACTCTCTGAGTCATTAACTATAATTGTTTGCAGTGGAGATCACGACTTGTTATGCCCATATTTGGGTACTGAAGCATGAATAAGAGATCTCAATTATCCCATAGCGAGTGACTGGCGATCATGGTGGGTTAGTGGCCATATTGCAGGGTGGGACTCTATTCACCTTTACATAAACCAAAATTAATTTCTCATAATATCTTTTGCATTTTGATTCAACTTACATAATAATGCATGATCTTTTTTCAGATTCACAAGGACGTACTCCAACAACATGACATTTGCAACCATTAAGGTAGTATATAACTTGTTCACTAAATGTTTGTTTTAGGTTATTTTTGTTAGTTATCCTACTTCAGCTGAAGTATTTTGTTAGAGTGGAAATTTTCGTTGAAACCTTTTGCTTGTCAAGGTTGTTAATTACTTAAGTTTGAATTGCTCTGGTACTGCTTTTATGAAGGGAGGAGGACATACAGCTCCAACATACAAGCCTGAAGAATGCTTTAAGATGATCCAGAGGTGGGTATTTGGCAATCCCCTGTAGCAATCCGTCAAAATAAATGAAAATAGCAAATAGCAATAGACCTCTGTAATCCGTCTGTTTGTCAAAAACTGCCACCATCGGTTTCTTATGGATTGGCTTAAAGGTACAATATATCTTTTAAGTTGGTGAATCTTGTCCATGGTACCACTTGTAAGGGATTTATGAAAGTAAAACTAGCTTGATCAGGTGCCCCCTGTAATGTAATAAGAAGAGTGCTCGGTGTGCTTATTGCAAAATGTCTGAAGTGCCTTCACGTATGTTTGTCTAATTTGTATGAAAACATTTATTATGCAGAGTGAATTCTTCTTCTTGGCTGTAATCACAAGGAAAGAAAAACAGGCTAGTAGTGTATATGGTCTTTAAATTCTCTACTCAGTAAATCGAGCAACCCAACAAAGTGGTATATAATCAGGTTTTCAAGATCATTGTATGTTTTATACTTAAGGATTTGATCATGATGAAGTTTTAAGCTGCAGCACAAATGCTCCAAAACTACTCGCTAAAATTTTATATCATTCATGTAAGCAAATATACATAACATTTGAGCATGACAGTTTCTATCAGCTATACTGATAAGAACCCATTCAAAAGACTCCTCGGCATCAACTTTCAGTTTAACAATTTACCAGCCATGTGTTGGCTTCCGCTCTTCTATTTTTACATTATATGACGAAAGACACCCAAAGAGAAAAAACTTTCTTCAACTTGTTTCTTATACAGAATAGCACGTCAATGAGAATCCACAACCATGTTATCATTTGCAGCATCAGCACTAACCTCACTTGTTCCCATGTCTATTCTTTCATGTCCCTCCTCTTTCTTATCTGAGGCAGTGTTATCAATCTTCAATCTCTGCACAAGAATTCACCATGATTTCAGAGTGCCAACTTCTGTATAAGTACAAAATTTAAAGCATATTCACAAACCATTTAACTTGGTCGAGAACTCAATGCGCATTATTGATTATCAAAAGGCATCACCTTGGATTCCATTTCTGGCTCTTTCCTCATCCGTGAAAACATATTAGAGTATAGCTTTGCGTCTCTCTTATTGCTTTCTGCTTGGTGTTGTTTTAGCGTTTTCAGTAATAATATCACTTCCCTGTAAATGAATCAGATATTGCGCACAACATCAGTCAGACTTCCAGCTTAGAAAGTGGAGTCAGATAATAATACAAACTGACCTATTATTTGGATCGATATCAAGGGCTTTCTTGACATCAAAATCAGCCAAGTCCAAGTCATATAATTCCACATAGGCCTGGGCTCTCCTAAATAATGCTTTGATGTTGTGAGACTCAATATCTAACACCTGAAACGAACCCTGTTAATCAAGCAAACAATGAAATAGGGGGCACAACATCATTGACACCTTTTACATATTATGCACCTTTGAACACAATTTGACAACTTCCCGAAAATCACTTAGTTTTAGACTGCAAGCAGCATGGTTAAGCCAGCAAGAAACTCTTAAAGACTTTGCTTGATTCTGAACCTCGTCGCTGAAATCTTTATCTTCATTAACATAATCTGCAGCCTGCAATGTAAACAGAAATTAACATTAAATCTTCACTAATACACGAAATAGAAATGGACTTTAAACTACCTTGTCATATCTATTGGCAGCTTGCCAATACTTTTCACTCTTGAAGAGTTTGTTTCCTTCCTCTTTCTTCTTTTCAGCAGCTGCAATTTTCTCGTGGCTATCCATCTCAAATGGCTCTTTCTCCTGTGGAATTAGAAGAAATATATCAAAAATATAATTATGCATAGAAGCCAATGAAAAGCGAATCAGTACTCTTGCTGTACCACTTCATCAGATCTGAACAATCACCTTGGTAAAATCAACCATTTCAACTTCGTAAATCACAGTTGAGGATGCAGGGATAACAGCTAGCTCCTGCTTAGCTTCATTATTACCAAACCCAAACTCAGGTCTAATAGTCACAACTGATTTCTCCCCCTTCTTCATGGTCGCAGCTGCTTTGTCTAACCCAGCAACAACTTGCTCTAGAGATTAAAAAATTCATATAGTTTACATAAATCATTAAATTATTTCACAAGTAATTTCCTAACACATGCAAATAAAGAAGCACACAGGAGTGGTGAAGCACAAACAGCACATGCTGATGGCCGTGCAAGGGTACATGCTTTGGGATAATGAAATTACCACATGAATTATCTGAATGGCATTAAAACAACAATAACATACATGACACATCATGGTACGATAAACTCAAGTAGATGACCTTGGCCATTGTCTATGGGTAAAGACTTGAGTAAACAACATAACATGGTTCCATCGTGGGAGAGAAACCCATCAAGAATATAATTCCCTAGACAGTAGAAGATATCTTAAATCAAGAATATAAACTTAATGGTTATGATAGAAAAGGTACCATCTTATCATTTAAAAGAGAAAGGTAGAAAGACCATTTCTTCACACCAAATGAACAAAAGACAGCTGATCAGCATATTTTGTGATATGATACTGTTCATCAAATCCCAGCTAACTCCACTTGGGGTCAGCTCAGAAAGCAGATGTATCATTAAGGTACTCACACAGAAAATAAGACAAGAAAAGCAACTCAAGGGAAAAACTAAGTAACAAGACAAATTTATCAAGACAACCTTTTTTTTTAATTGACCAAAATATTAAGAAAAAGACAAAAAAATTTAATTCATTGTTTTAAAGATTCAATATTGTACTAGTTGAATTATTTAAATGAAAGTTTTCACCATTCTCAAAAAAAAAAAAAAAAAAAAAAAAAAAAAAGGTCTTCAAGATTGTAAATTTGAGTGTTTAACTACAATCAACTGAAATCAACAAAATGGGTAGCCAAAATAATGATTATGTTCCTGACCTTCATCTATGACAAATTCATACGGAGCTCCATCTTTGAAACCTTTCTTCTCAAAAATTGTGCCATCTTCTAGCATGCCAGTATACCTAACTATAGAAGGATTAAGATTACTTCAGATTACATTTTATTAAAATCATAATTTCAAAAGGAAATCCACTATACAGACCAGAGACAGTTGATCCTTCACTTGGGCGTCTTATGCCTTCTCCCTCATTTAAAATCTTTTTCAAGACTTTTGAATCACCTGTAACATCAATAACAGGCTTGAAAGATACCAACTCAAGATCAATGTATAATGTCGCACTTGAGTCTACTGCAGAGTAATCATTGGTGGTGCCCATCCCCTGCTCTCCAAAAGCATCTGCAATGCATGGTGGCATTAGTCATGCGCATAAACAAACCCATTGTTCAAAATTAAAGACATGAAGTGTTTCGGATGGTAGAGCTAGGAGATATGAGCCTTCAAAAGGGAATATTCAGTGAAATGCACATATACCAGGTATCACACAACTCGGACGAGCAACTCAATGAATGGGTTTCACCAAAATTTATTTGTAAGTAGAAATAATCCATCATAAGTTAATGTCTGGAAAGATCCTGCAGTTATTAGTTAGCAAAGGTATCCTGACTTTGGCTAGTCATTTTAGGATAGACATAGACCTAATATTATGTTATCAAAGCAAGGGATGAGGTGGGGACTTTGTGAACAGGTTGGAGTTCCAGCTCCATCACAGGATTTCATTGGGAAATGTTTTGAATTTGGAACTGTAAAACTGGGTCAGGTTCAAAAATTTCTTTGGAAGCTCAACCCTTATGCACCCTTTGGTTTAGACCTCAAAATGAGGTATATTAATGGGAATAATTCTACATAGATTAATGCTAGAAAAATTATGTGGTTTTCTTCAAAGCAAAATTCTTCTAACTTCATCTAGTCATATGGGGATGCAGCTTGACCCAACATTAGTATTATTGATGCTAATAAATTCCATGACCAGCAATATAAAAGATGAAAGGACGACAACGATGATACATACACTTAGGTTGAACAATTACTGCCGCCTTCTCTCCCCTAGTCATGGTCTTCAAAACTTTTGGTAATGCTGAGCATAAGTGACCTGGATTTAATCAATCAATCCTCAGAAATTTTATGAGAAATTTAAATATTGAGAGAGAAGTGAGTGAGTGCGTGTGTGAGAGAGAAAGAGAGAGAAAGACTGAAATCCCATGCTACATGAATCGTTGAGATTACCATCTTTGATATAAAATTCAAATCCTTCCGCTGGAGATCTAGCAACAACACATCCATCAGCTAGTTTAGCTTCATATTTAACTGAGTTAAGAATAAACCAACCAGCCATTAGATTGAAACCGAATCTTTCATCTTCTCAACATGTCTAGAATGAATTTTATGAAAGTTTATGATAAACCAGAAACTTCCTTAATTTTACCTATAACTTCGTCAGGATCACTTGGTTGTTCATCACTGTACCCTTTTGACAATACTCTTTTTATGATTCCACCATCCTTACAGATATCTGTAACAGGAATCCAGGAAACGAGCTCCACCTCAAATTGCCTAGCCGAGGACGGATTGCTTTCTTCCCCAGCCGTTCCACCATCCCGATCAAAAGGCAATGTGAATGATGCTATTTCTCCTTTCTTCATGGTGATTATACCATCATCCAAGCCCTTTGCAATTTCATCTAATAATGACCAATAATTAACATATAGTAGTGAAGAGAATCATAACCACAGGGAAGAAGATACAAAGAGGAAACAGGAAAAGAAAAACTTAAGGAAAATAAAACAAAGCGAAACCTTACCATGCCCAAGCTTAATAGTAAGGGGCTCTCCTCTATCCTTAGTAGAAAAGAACGTGCTTCCATCAAGCAAAGCACCCACATAGTGAACTGCAGTCGGAAACAAAGCTTTATCGAGGAAAAGCAGGAAACCAAATCTACTTCTAGTTTGGATAGCATGAAGAAGTGAATTGTAAAGGTTCTATGTTCACATTTTCCTCTGAATATTTTTTTTTAAACAACAATTAACACTACATACAAAAACTGATCTGTCTGAACCAACATACATAACCTGATCTGTTTCTAACCTCTTGCAGTGACTACCTAATATTCTCAATACTAGGCTACTAGCTGTTCTAAAACTAATATGTACGAACGCCAAACCCACTTCAGGTCATCATCCACATAATTCCCTTGCCAGGCTTCTTACTTCTTAGCACACCTATAATGCATCCACATGGGATTCCTGAGAGAGAGAGAGAGAGAGAGAGAAAGAGAGAGAGAGAGAGAGAGAGAGAGAGAGAGAGAGAGAGAGAGAGAGAGAGAGAGAGAGAGAGAGAGCTGTATACAGATGAAAACAACTACTAAAAAAAAGATTTCCCAATATTCACGAATCAGAGTTTATAATTTACATCACACCTATAATGAATTAAGTTCATCAATCACTTCAAAGGAAAGAACATGACCTATTTCTATCTATCCGAAGCTCCAAGAGTAAATAATTTGTTGAATTTTCTTTTTCTTACACCTCGTCTGTTGAAACAAATGCACCGTAAAGAGTTTTAAACCTTTCAACACGAATAGAACTTAGTAATTCTCTAAGTAACAACAAAAGCTAACTGTTCATATCTAAACTTTCAAGTGCCAAAAACACCATTTTTATGAACAAAGGGTTCAATTTTCTATTTTACTCATACGAGCCCAGCTTGTTTCAGAACACCTACTCCATCCCCAAGTTCTGAATTTTCCATCCCAACGCTCCGGCGAATCAAGTTCCCTATGCGACGTATATTCATCTTCAGCATAGCTCGAAAAGAACTCACCGAGAGCAACGAAAATAACAGTAATGCGGAACGAGGACGACTGTCTCAGAGTTCAATCGCAGCTGAAACACTCATCATACACCCATAAAAAGCTAGATGAAAAATGCCCACTTCCCAGTCTGCCTAATCGACTAGAAAAAACGGAATCAAATGTACAAATTTAGCCAATCTTTTCTACATTACCAGTAGCCTCGTCGCCGAATGCTGGACTTTCCCATCCACAGCCTTGCTTCACAAGCTTTTTCTTGAGACGCGAGTTGCTAATCACCCGCTCTTCCCCGACCTTCAAGGGAGGCGCAGACTCAATCACTTCTCCCGGCTCTTCTTCCGAGTCCGATGTGTCAAAGCCTGAAACATTGGTAGCTCTAGCCGCAGCCGATGAGAAAACCACCATGGGTTAACTTTCCCACGATTGAAAGTTTCCGAAAGAGAAATGGGCAATCGCCGATTTCAAGTCTAGCTTTGGGATTATGTGTGGTTCTTCTCGAGCACCGAAGCGGAGAATGGAAACCGAAGGAAGACGAGTAGGGACTGGATGCTGGAGTGGCCAACGCTTGTCAGTCAGACTTGTACAGTATCATAAATACGTACAAAAACGTAATACGTTTTTAATATGATAAAGATTGCCTTTCAATACTCTGAGCTGTGTATGACTCGCAGGCCAATACTGCAATACTGCAATACTGCAATACTGCAATACTGCAATAGGCCCAAACCCACCAAGATTGAAGTTCTAGAATTTGTCAGAAATCTGAATTATCAAAACTCGTCCAATTAAAAAATTAATTTTAAAATAATGAACTTAAAATTTTTTTATCAAATTTAGCCCTATTTCAAGATTTTTTTTTTTTGGGTACATCCATTTTTTAGATTATAGTATAATAACTTCATTAATATTCATTGAAAATTTGTTTTTTATTTGTCAACTTAGCCTGCTAATTTACCATTTTTTATCAAGAATAAGGAGGAAAAAGGGAGTTAATACGATGAAATACGATGAAATCCTACTAAGAATGAGATACAATCCAACTTTAATATCTTCATGGCTGTAATAAAAAATGTTTTTGTTATTTTTACATTCAATATGGAGTAGTCTTTTGTAAAAAGATTGGTGCTTTATATTTAATTGGAAGTTAAATTTGTGTTTAAATGAGTTTTCTATGATTATTAATTCTATGATTTTGCTCTTGCAAGAAGTCAGGACTTAGCTTGAATGAATGATGAGATGTACATTTCTTTTATGAGTTCATGCACTAGGTTCATGCAGAAAGCCCTAGAAAGGGTTATATGTTATGTGGGGAATTTCTTTGATTTTCTAAGTGGATCTATGACATAGACCAGAGGTCAGTTAAAAGCTAGGTTGTTGGGCTTCATATTTATGCTATTGAATAAAAATTATCATGCTAGCTGATTGACTTTAGGAAATAGAAGGAGATGTCGGTTGAAATCTTACGCGTAGATTTGACATAGCTCGTCAAATTTATCTTCCTCACCTGATTTCTAAAACCAATCTTTTGAAGTAACTAAGGAGGGATTGGATTCCCAATGCTTTTCATTACTGATATTTGTTCAAAGCTACCTCTTGATCTCTTAGTTGTTAATTAGAAATTTAGATTTTTGTTCTCATAAAGTTTTTTAAAACCAAATATTTCTCAAAATTTAGTTTTAAGCTAGAAAGACAATTAACTATTGGCTTGGTTCTTATGGGACGATATTTGGACTCCAATTTTGAAGTCTATATTACATTGATTAGTCCTCTTGCTAGTGATTAGCTGAGATCACATCAAGTTTTTGGCGCCGTTGTCGAGGACTAATGTTTTAATAGTAATTGCTTGTGTTTAAAACTAGAACTTTAAGTGTAAATTATGTTTTCTTATTTTTTTTATTATTTTAAATTTACTATGGATTTAACTGTAGTGTGCATGGATTTTCATATACATGAGTCACAAGTGGAAGGAGATAAACTTAGAGAGCATAATAGTTTTTCTTACCCAAATCAACCATGAAATTCTTTTCAGCCATCTAACAACTTTTATGTGTCATATGATTCTTTTGGACAGCCATGTCATTCTTTCCATGACCCATATCATTCGCCCACCTGTCATGATATGATCATATGCCTAGCATTCAAGTACAAATTAATTCACTCCAAAAGAAGCTTGCTAGCTTGCAACCACAAAACACACCTTTTGTAGATTGATTTTATTAAAATCTATTCCTTCCATAGTAAAAACATAGATTTGAGCAAATTAAATATTTTTTCTCTCTAAAAGTGTTGAGGAAGCACAATATTTTTCATTTTCTTTAACAGTTGGTGCTTCTGAGGGTGAAAGTCACTGTTTTCCACTCAAACATGTGTTATCTATGAAGAAATTATTTCTTTTCTAAAAACACTGATTTTTTTATATGAAATATCATTTTAATGTCTCATGAAAAATAGTGGCTTTAATTTCTTGTTATTGAAAGAACTTCTTCCTTTCTAATGGAATCAACAATAACTGATGAAAAATTTATTATGCAGATTAAAAGTGCAGAAATAAAAAAAAAAAAAAAAAAAGAACTAGTTACATGATGGGGTCTTAATTGAATGTAAACTTTAAAATAAAATTTATGTCTCAGACTCTCAAGGATGATATTAATTAGAAATAGGGATGGAACAAAGGGATGGGTATTGAGTTCCATCCCTATTTATCAAACAAGTGTAAGGGTGCAGGCCTCAAGTGCAACCTACCCATGTTATGCTTTAAAAAGTCATACTATGTATAAGAACCAATAATGTATTTATTTTTACAAAAAAAAAAAAAAAAAATCTTACTTGAACCTTATCATTAAATGATATAAATATGAAATAAACTAAAATTTATGAACCTGTGGTATAAGAAATAACTGTAGAATAAGAAGATATTAATTAACTTTATACTAATTTGACTTTAATTTTTTTGGAAAGTAAAAAAAAAAATGGTGAGTTTAACCTAGATATATGCATACATTCACATTCAATTGTCCTCACCAATTATCATAACTAGTTAGAAACTTAAGACTAAATCTTTTAGTATGGAAGGAATTAAAGCTGGTTTTTTAGACACTTTATTAATCATTAAACTTGAAGTATAATCTTTCATCTTTAAGTAGATTAATTGATTGATCTAAAGCCAACTATCTAGAGCAAGAGCTTGACTTAATTAGATAAATTAACGAACTTAATGTTAGGTTTCGAACACGAAATAATTCGAGCCAAATCGAGTTTATGCCATGTCTAGCCTGATATTTGGAGAGCTAGCTTTGGCTTGGTTTCATGATTAATTCATCACTACCTTGAAAAAAAAGAAACTCTTTAATTTTCAAAAAAATGTTAACAACAATTAACTCCAATTTACCAAGGTGCAATCACACCCAACTACTTCATCAAAACAATAACACATTATTTGATTTTTATAATATAAATCAAGTCTACCTTAAAATTTAAACTTATCCATTAAAAATCCCCATACCATACCTTGCCCATTTTAATCAACATTCAATTTTTGCTATTTTTTTATATGTATTATTATCTCTTCTTATATTTATCAATATCAAGTTTGATGACAAGGTTGAAAACAACCCCCAAGTTGGTGTACACATGCATATAAAAATGAAGCAGGCGAAGGAGAGACTCAATACTCAATAGCACGTGGGCACGTCACGGACTGATACCAAAAGTCCAGTCAACAAAAAAAAAAAAAAAAAAACGTCCTCTTCCTCCTCTTCCTCCTCTTCCTCCTTTCTTCCCAAAGCATCCATCCTCATCATCTCTATCTACTTCCTCAGCATCAAATTCTCAAGAGCTAAAGCGTCGAACTTAAACAAACCCAGAAAGCGATTTGATGCCCATCTGTCTCTCACCAATCGCTTTCCTCTTTTCCGCTTTGCTATTTGGGAATTTGGAACAAGCAGGAGTCAGTACTGACTATGGGTGTGTATTAGTTGCGGTTCCTGTATAATGATAATCTCGGAGAGACGTCTTACTTTCCGGGCTCGCTTGATTGCTTTAATAATGTCGCCAGAATCAAATATCGTAATCAGGACCCGGACGAGAAGGGGCCGAAGTGAGCACCGAGGGCTGGGGTTGCTTTCCTCGTCTTATCAGAAGAGGAGGTGGTTGCTGGCAGAGGCCTATAAATGCTCTCTTGTCTTGATCGATTGCATTTGTAACAAAAAGGAGAGAGAATGGGAGCAACTTTGCCGCCCTCTTGGACCTTCTTTCAGACATGAATGGGGCATCTATAGTATATATTGTTATTAAAAATGCTTACACAGACGTAGCCAAAATATCAAATCATGTATCTAATTCTCTTTCCTTTATATAGTACTGAGTTCTTAGTGCATCAGTCACCCACCCAAATTACAGTGAGATTAGGCTGTAACTTCCGGATTGATTAGTGACCCAGAACAGCAAATGGTACCAGGTGAATGGGTTATCTTTGTTTTAAAATTTAAGGTGTAAATCTAGTAAAGATACTTTTAAGGGGGAAAAATAATTTTAGATGGGGATGGCCATGGACAGAAACAGGGGGACAGGAGAGCCAGAGACGTACAGAAAATTCTCTGGATTCAGGGGAATGGGATTGGAGCTTCTGAAGATGATAAGGCTTTCTTTCTTTCTGGGGTGGAGGATAAACCCAAGGAGGAGAGAAAAAAAAAAAAAAAAAAAAGTACTGGAGATAGCAGAATCTAATAATGACAAAAGGAATAAGCCAAATTTGGGAGAGTTACTGGTGTTTTCTTCCTAATTTTTCACTCAACATTTCAGGAAGAACAAACGAAAGACTAGTCACATCTGCTATCTGGAACCCATTTCTAACAATAGAGGAGTTGTTTTGTTCTTTCATGGCGGCGATTCTACGAAGCAATTAAACAACTGTTGCTGACGAGCTAGGTTCCAGGAAGAGGACTGAATAGATTGTTTATTCCCACATTGACGTAAGCATTGGCCACTGATCCTTCCATCTACTACTCTTAAATCCCTCACTCGAAGCAATTGAAGTAAATTTATTCAGTAATGGCGTCAATTATCGATCTGGGGTTATTACATGATCAAGCTGAACGGATGTATACGTTCGAACAACTTTATTTGTTTAATATATTACTGTGAAAGTGTTCGTGAGATGATTATGCCTCCAGTCCAGGTGTTCAGATGGATTGACCTTTATTCCAATCATCAAAGCAAAGGGAACCCAGAATCCACTAAGGCTTAAAGAAAGATAAAAATGGCGGTGTTCTTGGGAAGGATGCGAATCAAGAGGGTAAGAGATAAGGGTCGCGAGAGCTGCCGCAGTGTTCAGATTCCTGAAACCAGTACTACTGTTGAGTTGATTTAGACAAGCCTTGCTTCTCTTTTCAGAATAATGATCGTTTCAAACAAAAATTGGAAGAAGAAGAAGGAGAAGTTGCAGGAAAAAGTAATACAACACATGGGTGTGAAACATCTGTAATTAATTCACAGCAATCCGAAAACATTCAAAGATTTTTTTACAAATAACACTTGAAGAAGACAAGCAGAAGAATGGGTTCTGGTTCTGGGGAGAGACACAGAGAGAGAGAGAGAGATGAAGAAAGGGGACGAGATTGGAGAAGAGATTCCCTTACTAGGCAATCAACATCCCTGTTCTTCTCTTGGTCACGGCGTAGCTTCTGCTGCGAGGGTACAAAACATCCGTGTTCACCTTGATATCTTCCTGGAAGTAGCAGGGCTTGTCTTCGTCGATTCTCCCGATTCCGACGCTGAAGCTCTTGGGCAGTCCCTGAGTGACTGCAGGGGATTGCGAGGACAGAGTCCCGGATTTCTCTCTCTGGCTCCTCTGAGACACCATCCTCATCACTTCCCTGATATCTTCTTCGTCGCTGGCTCTGGACGAAGCCACGCTGAAGCTCTTGGGGAGGGTCGTGGGGTACATAC
Source organism: Aristolochia fimbriata (assembly GCA_019845555.1). Taxonomy (NCBI): domain Eukaryota; kingdom Viridiplantae; phylum Streptophyta; class Magnoliopsida; order Piperales; family Aristolochiaceae; genus Aristolochia; species Aristolochia fimbriata. The sequence goes on along the minus strand of CM034084.1, from coordinate 19,938,431 downwards.
TGTAATTCATATTCCCGGCGCAGTTCGTCATGCTTCTCACGTACAAATCCCTGGCCTTGCAGAGGACTCTAATCGGCGCCTTAATGCACCGAGCGAACTTGCTCTCGGTACCGGAAGATTTCCCGTCCTTGGCACCCATTTCCCGATCAACAAATTCGCCGAAATCGATCCAGAAGACTGGATCCCAGAATCCGGAACGCTACGAATTTCGAGGAGATCGTTTGCGGGAGATGCAGGAGATGCCTTCTCTCAAAAGGGGTCCGAAGGCGTTTCTGGGTTCCAACACTGAAATTCAGAGAGACCGGAAGAGAACAAAGAAGAAGAAGAAGAAGAAGGAGTATTTGCTTTGGGGGGATGGTTGGTTTGGTTTATGTAGTGATCATCGAAAGGCAACGAGCGCTTAGATTTATACGTGTGGACCTTTTCTAATGGCGGATTTATGGGAAAAAAAAAAAAAAAAGGATAAGGCCAGGCGCCTGGTACCGCATACGGAATAAACAAAACCACGGCGATTCCCCCTGTAAATCCTCCTCCCCCTGATCAATCCACGTACAGAAAAAGATAAAAACCGCAGCTTTCCTTCCTGGGTCCTACGGAAGGTCATCACATTTTCCATAACAGACAATCCTTCCGAAACCAGAGATAAAAATTTAGCATTCCTGAACCCTCTTCCCCCTTTCGCCGAATCCACTGCAGCCCGTAAAAAGTATCAGAATTCACAACACCCTTTTCCGTTTTCACCTTCGTTAACTTCCTCTTTGCGGAAGCAGTCCAGAAACTCGAAGTCCAATTGAATCGTTTTGGTCCCTTTTGGCAGCAGTTTCGTCGTCGTTCAAAGGGAACCAAGCCAAATTGTTTTAAGAAAGAATAAACAAATCACAAAGTCCACTGTGAATTGGTTTGGTCTTCTTCTTCAAGCGAACGAAAAACACAGCTCAGTCTGCGGTCCTGTTACGGAAGGAGGAAGCCACATATGTCAAATATATCATAATAATCAGGACTCAGAATTTGGGGAAGATGGACAAATTACACATCAGAGATGACAGTGCAGAAGGATGAAGTGATTAAGATAAAAAACTTAGCAATAGTGAAACACAGATTACAGACTTCAAATTTTTTACTTTCTTCTTCTTGTGGGTCTCTGTCAAATCAATCAGGTAAACTGCCAAAACTGGATTATGGTCAAAGCTACAAGGAATTAAGCTTTCTTTGTGTAAATTAAGATATGGTTAAATGACCATTTCCTTTTGCTTTTATTATTCTAAATGAAAATTAATTTAGGTTTTTGACTGTTTTTTCTTTGGTTGGTGGGATAAAATAGTGCTCAACTGTTGTGCTAATCCTACCAGTGCAAAACACTTTAAAATGGTGATTGGTATGTGTCCCCTTTGATGGATTGAGCCCCTTCTTTTTTTTTTTTTTTTTTTTTTTTTTTTTTTTTTTTTTAAATAGTTTTATGTCATTGTGGATGTAAAATGTTGTCACCATGGTGGTGAGCAAACACATGATTAATGACTTTTTATTCTAGGGACACTACCCACTAAGTGGGAGCCTCTAAGGCCAAAAAACAGCTTCAACAATATAACCACTAATTATTGTTTAACATTACTAAAATATTTTTAATTTTAAATAAATCCACTCTAAAAGCTCTTGGTACAACACACAATTCCGTCGGCGTTTTTCTTTAATCCGATGGGATTAAACCTAATCGAATAATTATATATTTCCAAACCAAACCAAGTCAAAAAAAATGGAGTTAAGTGTGTTGAGTGAGTCCACACTTGAGTAGTTGATCCCAATTTGGTCCTTTTCTTAATTACTTCATTTGAGGTGTAATTATGATTAACCTCACTCCATGTAAACTAATTTTGATTAGTTAATTTTGAAGGGACAAGAGTAGCTTCAGACGTGGTTCTTGATAGTCAAAGGGGAGGACCATATTTTTGTTGCATGAGGGTCCCTCCCCCACCTTCCACGAAATAGGTGCAATCTTTAAAAAAATGGGGGCCTATGAAACATGTTTGAATAGTTTAGTGAGCATGGGGGTGTTTTGAACTTCATTAATTACACCATTGAAATTTTGAAACATGTTCAAGATGTTGAGTTTTGGGTCGGTCCTCACATGAAATGGTCTTTGTATCAACTCCGAATTGTAAAGTATTAGTTTAACAATTCGTAACTGGTGTGCGTTCCAATAATTGAGCTCTTTATTTATTTATTTATTTATTTATTTTCCTTCTTGTCTTTTTCTTTGGTACGCACAGCCAGCCAATAGGGGCATGTCTACACATGAGGCAGGCGTGCGAAAGTGCGACGACTTAAAAAAAAAATCAGACACATGTGGAGTTTAGTTAGTAAGCATTGCTTTTTAGCAATGTAATGGAATTTAGTTACACTTATTAGTGTTGCTTCCTGGCCTCATATATACAAGTAGAATGGGGAGATTTAAGTAATGCAGCCACCATCCGGTGGATGGGGGGATTATTAAAAAATGTTATTTTAGGTTGATATATTTTTTTTCAAAAAAATAAAATAATGAGGCTTGAATAATATTGAGAGCTTACAAGACTAATTCAACATATTCATACAAATTAAACGTGCAGCGGATACACGTAATCTCTTTTTTTTTTTTTTTTTTTTTTAATTTGTTAATAAAAAAAAAAGAATCATGTTGGGATGGACCAAAGTAGACTCAACTTTAACAATTAAAGTTTTAACTTTTCACACCAAATTGATATTAATTAATTAATTAATTAATTAATTAATTAATTAAGGTCATGTGGTTACTTTAATGGGACATGGTACATTCTTAATTGTGAGGGTGTTGCGAGTACTGGTGCATGTGAAGTGTTTAGTGCGCTTCTTGGGCCACTGAAAGTGCCGTTCCCGTCGCTAATCAGGTGGTCGCTGCGGGCGTTCCTTCTCCCTCAGCTCGCCATTTTTGGGAACAGAGATGCGGCAGCTACTCGCCCTTGACTTCTGATGTTCAGATAGAAAGGAAAAGGCGAAACGGGTTTCACGTCGAAACGGGGAATCGTACAGGCCGGATGAGAGTGAAAATGCAGAAGACAGGGAAGCAGAGAGGAGGTGAAAATGGAGAAGACTGGGAAGCAGAGAGGAGGTGAAAATGGAAGAGAGAGAGAGAGAGAGAGAGAGAGAGAGAGAGAGAGAGAGGTCGATTTATTTTATTTAATTTGATCGATGAATGACGATCCAAGAGAGTTTCGTGAACCTTCTGGAGAATCAAAATTGGATACAAAATGGGATTGAAGCTTCTGAGCTTCTGATTGTCAGGTTCTGTGATTGGAAATCAAATGGGAATTTGCTAGCCGCCTGTAACTGTTTCTGGGTTTGGTATCGAAGTAGCTACACGGCCATGGAGTTTCACTAGAAGAAGGGTCCGGTCCACTCCACGGGGCTAATTAATCCTGTGCGGACGTCATTGAAAGAAGAAATCAGTCGGATACGATGATGAGTCAGAAAAAAAAAAAAAAAAAAAAAAATTAAGAAAAAAATCAGAATCCTCCGTTGAAGAAGAGTCCAAGCTGCTGGAGAACCAATATTTTCTACCAGAAACAGAAGCATCGATAGACTACTTTAGTTCAGTATAAGTTTTAGTTTTCAGTTTTTCAGAGCAAAGAGTCCTATTCAGACCCATATCACAATCATCCGATCCAATTTCTAATTCTTTATGAATTTAAATCACTGAAACGTCTGGTTCATATTCTCGAACGCCCAATTCGAGATTCCTCTTCATTAGTTTCCACTTTAACAGAAATCCGTGATCGTACCGATCAACCCCGACCCCAAGTCTCAACTACCTTGGACGCACTGGAACTCGAATTCGAAACTGTTACCCCTCAAAAATTAAACCTCGAGCGAGAGACATCGATGACAGAATCGACAATATGTATGCAACATATTCTTGCAGCCTTGTTTTTGGTTTCTTCGTATATATGTAACCGCGCGCGTGGCCTTTTGCTTCTGCCGTCTCCGGCCGGCCGCGGACTGATTTGTTTGTCGAGGTCTGGGCGGCAGTAACAGCAAACGCGTCGGTCAATACGAGGCGGCTGTAAAAGCGAAGGAAGAAGCTTTCAATATATAGTACCTTCAATGGCCGAAGTCAGATTTTCTACTGTGGTGGTGCGACGAGTTTCGTGAAAATGCATGCATGGCTTCCTGGAACGAGTCGAGGTCGAGGTTGGCCAGTGAGTCAAACGTTGTGCACGTCAATAATGAATGAAGGTGAGTCCAAGATATACATGGAAAGTCAAACACGACGATGATCCGAGTCATCCGACACGGACGATGCGTAAGTCAAAAGGCGGCTAAATTATGAAGATCAAAGTTCAATGTTTAACTGCTAATTAAGTCGTATTACTAATACACGGCACGTTGGTTTTGGATTGTTGTGACTTTCAGAGCTATCCAAACTCTTTATTTAATGGAAAAAGAAAGAGAGTGGAAAGAACTCTAGTAAGAGCTTATGACATTCATAAGGGGGTCAGATCACATGGTGCCACTAGACCACATAAGTTCAAGCCAACCAGATTGGATTATATCAAAGAGTTAAAATGCTATTCAGGGTTAAATATTATATTATACACTAAAATATTGGCAACGCTCTAAATATCAAATTCGGGTATAAAATATCACATTTAAATAAACACGCGATCTCTACATGCTCGCTTATGATATCGTGCTAAAATCTGGTTGGTAACACTAAATAAAAACTCGTGTTAACACCCATTGGGCAAGGGGGACATTGTTAGTGTATCCAACTTAATTAGTAAGAGTTACCACTTATTTATTTTAATCGGTCAATTAATCATATTACTTCACGTGAAATTACCCAAAAAAAATTAAACACCTTCTTGAAGCTGAGTGGGCGGGTCAGAGTAGTGAGTTGACTCGGCGAATCGGATAACCCTGGTGATGAGTCCGATGTACGCGCGATATGACATATTTTTTGGATTTTTGGCAGGGGTCGAGAAGTGCGAAGAAGAGGCTGCAGGGGGAAGGGACGGGAGAGTCGGAGACCGTGGTGAGAGTCATTTATCGACGATGGAGAAGACTGAGAAGCGGCAGAAATTCTACGAGGCTGTCATGAAAATTTATTTTCCGCCGGAATCCGACCAAAACGACCTTGTATGTTTCTCTGCTTCTCCGTCTCTCTCTCTCTCTCTCTCTCTCTCTCTCTCTCTCTAGGTGTTTTCGAGAAAAAGTCTTGTGATTCTTTGATGAGATTGATCCTAATCTTATTTCCTATGATCGTTCCTTCTGGATTCGGAACTATTCGTTTCCTCTGCTCCTTAAAACTTGAACACCTTCGTTCTGGAATTGCGGTGTTTACTGTTAATGCCTTTTGCCTTTTAGGTTAAGTTTCATCAGCCTATGAATAATGATTTTGAGACAAAAGTAAAATTGAGGTGTGTACTGTGTATTAATTTTCTCACGAAGATGGGGGGGGAAGAAAAATTTCTACCTAATTAGATGGTTTCATGTCTAAAAGTGATTCATTTATAGGAGAGGATAACAGAGGCTTCAATGCTGGAATTCGTGAATGCTCCTTAAGTGTTGAGAAATCCAGCTGCTGTAAAGAATAACTATTTCATTTATGATGCTAGATATTAGCATGATTATCGACATGTTTCATTGTTTGTCGATAATCAAGTACATTCAATCCTTCTTTGTTTGTGATTAAGTTCCACAAACCACTGTACCGATCACTATTTCAGCTAGTATATCTGTAATCTTGTTTTGAGTTCAGAAGCTGCTGAATGTGGAATAGTAACAGGTTAATTAATCCACATGAAAAAACACCAGTTGATAGAACTCTTTTATCTCAGACCAAACACAAGCCTGATGTATTGATTCAGGAGGATGAAGTAGCAGCACAAAGGCAGGAGTATATGGACATGCACTCCATCCCAGGCAGGTAGAACCGTAGAAGTTATAAGATGCATCAAGTTTTGCTTGTTAATACTTCATCCCATCTTTTACATGCATTGGTCAATTAGCAGATGTTGATGATTTGGAAAAGGAGAGTTCATCGGATGACATGGCGGAACCTGTGCCTCAAAAGCTCACCAGAGCCCAGAGAAAGAGAATCAGAAGAAGAAAAATGAAGGAAAGTTCTTCCTCTCGAAGGAAAATCATTGGGCCTCTTTTACCCCCACAGCATGGCAATAGCCTGACTGGAACCTCTGGCGTCCAAAAGGAGCATGAGGATGAAGATGCTTCTAGTGCTGTTAAGACCGTGACCGAATGTCTTGAGAGAACAGGTAAGAGTAATTGTAGTTGGTATATATTAATCCGCTCATACAAATGTATCTGATCTTTTCATTTGTGTTATGATGCAGTGTATTTCATGTTTATTTTGTTCTACAGATGGAAGAACTGGTTCAAATTGAGTCGTGAAGCCCGGATGAAGATAGGCTCTGCAACACATAAATGGAAGGAAGTTAACATAGAGAAAATGGTGGTGAAAATGCACCTGCCATTACTGTAATATGTTGCTTGGAATCAATTGAGCTGGTTGCCAGGAAAAGATAATGGGGTAACGTTTCATGATTCTGCAATATATTACTTAAAATGCATCATCATGTTCGGCTTTTCTGCATAACAGTGGTGGGAACTGGGGTTGTCTGGAGAATTTACTCAAGATAGACGGAGAGAAGTTCATCTGAACTTTTGAGAGCTGATGTCAATGTAGACTATTTTCTTATCTCAAATATATCTGCGGGTTTTCTTCTTATGTTCAGGACTAGGAACTTGGAATTCAGGCAAAACCAAAGCAAGTCAAGAAACTCACATTCATTAGTAAATCTACAAACACTTCATTGTTACCTTTTACCTTGCTACCATCCACACTAGCTACAAACCACCGATCATCTAACAAAAGCACCAGACATTCTTACTGTTCCTGCCATCCAGGAGCCAGCTAAACTCAAACTAGTAAAACAAGACCATAGCAACTAATTGACTCTCCTGCAGTCCCGTCGGATCTCCCCTCCACTCCCGGCAGCTGGGCTCAGGCTCCCCATTCTCACCATCGCTGCCACAAAGTCCTCAAAGAAAGCCTCCGGGTACTCGGAGTACGACTCGACGAGCTCCCGTGCCTCCCCGGCTTCAGAAACCAGAGCCTGATCGGACGCAAGGAGACCCTCACCGGAGAGCAAATTCATGTAGTACTGGTTATCAAATGTCGCCGGAGACACCAAATCCAGCTGCGCTAGCGTCACGTTACTGGCCCCAGGGTTTGAGCAGAGCTGCTGCAACGATGTCAGGAAGTCCTTGTCGCCGACGAGGTTGCCGGCGTTGCTTCCGACGTTCAGGCGAGAGGTGAATGATGCGCACCGGGCATGTCCGATAGTGTGTGCTCCTGAGAGTTGGGCCTGTGTTATAGGTCTATCCATTGCGTAACTGAATAATGGGCTTTTACTGAGCTTTGTGGGGGTCCTTACCTGAGAGGGCAACCATGTCTTTCACGGAGAGGCCCAAGTTTTGGAACTTGCTGATGAGGCCTGCCACGTTGGAGTTGGGCCCAGGGATGTTGGAGTTGGCCAGTTGCTTGTTCGCGCTCAACCCGTCCTTCCTGCCCATCTGTACTTCCCAGGTGGGACCACCCGACTGTAAAAATGAAAATAAAATAAAATTAGAAAGTCCTTACACGTGTGGTTTTGGATACGTACGTGCGTCTAAGTAACGTACGAGGGCGACGGCGTCCCGAGCAGCGACGGCCAAGATGTCAGCGCAGGAGACGGTGTCGGGGCACGCTAGCTCGACGTCTGCTTTGATGGCGTCGATCACTTCGAATCCTCTGAGAGAGTTGAGATTGGGCCCCGCGGTCTTCTCCCCGACGAAATCGACGGTATCGTCTAAAAGTACGGATGCATCGCAGCCCTACAAAAATGGGGACCCACAGTTAGTTTTTAATCCGAACTTTTGAGTCGCAATATGTAGAACAGAGTTACTGACGTTGACAAAGCAATCGTGGAAATGGAGGCGGAGAAGGGAGGCGGCCATGCGTGGATCCTCCGCTACCGCCGCCTCCACGCCGGAGAAGACGATGCCTTCGGCTGCTGCGCAGTGCCCCGCGTTTCCGACCGGGCTGGACCCGCCGCCGAGGCAGGCTTCGACGAAGTTGCAGCACTGCATTAATGCAACAAAGACAATGAAGAGAACAAATCGGAAAACGGGGGAAGAAGCCATACTATCGGAGCTCCGTTCCGAGGTCTGGTTGTGGGAATCGAAGCGAAAGTGCATGTATAAATAGGCGAAGAGGGACGGATATCGTCAATGTCATGGAAGAAGGATGGCACCGCGGGACTGCGTCACCACCACTGACATTGGAGTTGGTTTGCGAGGTGGGAAGAATCGTGGAAGTGGTCTTCGGCTTACAGAGCAATAATGGCGTAAGGCATTCGGAATGGCTCACAGAACTGAGAATTCCGCTTTCGTAAGTGAAACTGCAGTGATGATCATGAAGACGCTTCATTGGTTCTTATTACTCTTTGTTGGATGGTTTCTTAATGGTGCAGAACTTATACTCGGCATAAAGATTTTTTAAAATTACTATTTTGAGGTTATCTGGAGCACATTGAGATACTTTAGTTAGACTGTATTCTTCTTCTGTGTCTTTTAACCTTTTATTGACACTTGAGGTGCTCAATTGAAGTCAGGAAGAAGAAAAAGTAGGGAACCCAAGGAGGAAAATGTTACATGGGGACCCGCTGTTAGGGAGGGGGAGCTTATTTTTCATTTGCAATCTTTCTAGATAAAAATGCAGAGCCTGATTGATATTTATTCCTCTTAACTAATGCAGAGTCTGATTGATATTTATTCCTCTTAACTAATACATAGTTATGAGAAGTTGCTTTGAGCATTCTCTGCATCTTCCGTAGCTAATCTACAATAATTACTCCTAGGAACTGAAAATTACAGCTCTGCATATAAAGCTAAGGGCAACTGGAGGAAACAAGACCAAGACCCCTGGTCCAGGTGCCCAGTCTGCTGTTAGGGCCTTGGCTCGCTCAGGGATGAGAATTGGACGCATTGGTAGGTTGCGTTTCAATTACATTGTTGGCTTGAAGCTTTCATCATCAATTTGGAAATGTCCAACTTTTGAGCACTGTCTGTTTTTCTATTGTCTTTTTGCTTCAGAGGATGTGACACCAATTCCTATTGACAGCACCCGTTGAAAGGGTGGAAGAAGAGGAAGGAGGCTGTAAGCTCTGAGGAAACTTGGATCCAATTGGTTATTGTGTTTTTACTCTGCCGGGATTACTAAGTGCTTCCTTATGCCGGTTGAAACATTTTTGTTCAAGTTCCAAATTTCAATCATCATGAACTTTTGTTTAGTGGTTTGAACAAGTTCACTACAATATTTGCAATTTAGAAAAATTTTTGTTCTTCTTTGAAAATTACAGTTTCTTGAAGTGGAAACTTTGGTTTTTCACCCTCATAGCATAGTTTCAAAAAATAATAGCAAGATGAATGCTTCTATTAACTCTCTGCGAAGCTAAGAATTGCCCTTTTCTTTCCATTTCCTTTTTCATAGAACGTTAGAAGAGATACTCAGGTACTCTACTCCTTTTCTTCGTACATTAAGAGCTGTGGGTGTTCTGCCAGCCCCTTTTTTTCCATTTATTTTTTCATAGAACTTTGGAAGAGACTCAGGAACTCTACTCCTTTTCTTCGTACATTATGTAGTTACTGTTGGTTCAGAGGTAATATGTGCTGGTTTTTGAGGGAGCATCTTAACCATGTAAATAAGGGTGTAAACGGGTAATAAACGAAACGGGTAAAGGTTATTCCGTTACCCATTTTGTTTACCCTACCCGGTATTCCGTTACCCGTTTCGCCCGAATAAAAACTAGCTATTCCGTCAATTCGGGTAAATAAATGGATAATAATATTTTATTAATATATTACCTTTATAAATTTATAAAAAATATTAAAATTAAAATCATATAAAAATTACATCCAAATTCTTACATTTATCTAAAAATAACTCAAATAAATGTACACCACACATATTATATAAAAATAACATCAATTACATTAAGTTTACCTAAATATAATCTCTCACATAAACATATCACACACAATTAGGATAATGTATCAAAGAAATAAAGGTATAAAATTTTAAATATTTACCAAATTACCATCTGGGTAATCGGGTAAAGAATACCTATTATCCATATCAATTTCGATTAAGAGCCGAGTAATCGGGTAATTTTTTAATCGAGTAATCGGGTAATCGAAATACAATAAGTTTATTCCTTATCTATCCGATTATCGGTAAAACTGCCACCTTTACATGTAAAGACACTTTTTCATGAAGAAACAATAAATAGATGTACCATTTCAAAAAAGAAAAAACACATCCACATCTAATTTTATAAAATAAAATGAAACTAATTAGTAATTTTTGGCGGGTAACAATTCAACATTATAAACAAAATGATATCATCATTCGTACGCAATGGCTGTAGAAATCCAGAACAAAGGATCCTAACAACCTGTTATATGACTAATAGGAAAATAACGCACCCAAATTCCAATTGACCAGATGCTTCAGATATGGCAATCCTGATTCCTGACTGCTGTAATCACAAGCCATTTCGAAAAACTCCCCAGCTACCAAAACCATAAAAAGAACGAGGTGAAACATCTATACGGGGTTTATTAGTTGAGTCGACCAACACAATAAAGACCCTTGAATAATTTGAACTATGATTAGTGGTGGAAATGGACTATTGGCTACGCTCCATTCAACTAACAGAACAAGGGATACACGGGGACTTTCTTCCGAAAAAGTATCTTGTTACTCGGGGCTGGTTTTTGTGTACTCGTACAACAAACAAAATGACAAACCTTTATCAACCATCGTGCTTACCATACCAATAAGCAGCTCCAGTTGAAGATCCTTTGTGGCATCTGCAGCTCTGCAAGTAGGGAGGTCTGGTCCTCACCAAAAACCCATATTCCAATCATTTTTAAACTCAGGGAAATCAACTGTCCGCAACACTTGGATATACAATAAACATGGCTCTTCAATTGACTTTCAAGGAGAATCATCTTTTACTTATCACGAGGTTCCCTTTTCGGAAGCAAGTCAACTCTCCATAATCTTAAATTGAATCTTCTACCTGTTGAAAACCTCCAGTAATTAAGACTTCTACAGACAATAATGAAGTTCAATTTGAGAAAACCAATATTCTGCTAACATAGTTCCATGCTGGATACTATCTTCACAACAGAATTTCAAAATTCTAGAAAGAACTTAGTTCCAAGTTGACAATAAACTAAAAGGAAAGCCCTGAGAGAAATCAAGTCATGTAAAATATATGGAACTTAAAAAACTACCTCAGCAAGGGAGTTTTGATTGATCCACATTGTTCTGATCAGTTGAACCAGGCTAAACTGGAGCTCGAGCCTATCTAGTACTTAAACCCGGGAAAGTGGCTACCAATACCTTTCTCTTTATATAGAGATATAATAAAGATGATGACTGGTTGAACTGAAAACTTAGTTATACACCTTCAATTGGAACCAGTCACAATCAGGTTAGAGACTGCGTCCGGTTTTGTAATGGTGTTCCATGCTTTTTTTGGGGTGAGATGCAAGATTACTCTTATCTGGTCATTTGGGCCATGTCAGGGGAAAAAATAATTTTATCCTTCGCAAACATAGAGCCTGTCCTAACTGACATTGCACATCCTGAACTGAATTTTATTTTAATTTTGATTTTTACTCTTTTTCTTGTGCAAGGATTAGAAAAAGTAAACCTCTCTTGTCATGGTAGCATCAATTTTCCACCCAAAAATGTGGTATGAGGCAAAAAAGTATAGGTTATAATTTCAAAAAATAAATTACCTCTCGAATTTCTTGAGAAGAACTTCAATACTTCATCAATAATTATAACCTAACAAAAACATTCATGAATCAATTTTAGGCACAATCTGAAATGACACTATCCAAGACAATCTTCAATGCCAAATACAAGAATAGAAGAGTATAAGAAGAAATCTATAATTCGGGTATAAGTAAGAATTAGCACAAAACTTCATTGAAGGCATCCATGAAAATCTTATGACAATCACAATAGACTAAAATATGAAAGGAGGATGTATCCTGATTAACGAGGATATCTTTGATCAAATGTTGAAAAATATTAAAATGAAGATCATTTTGCATAGCACTTTTCCCCTCATTCTTGAAAGCCCTGAGATGCCAATGAAGGAACAAGCCAAACAGGGGAAGAAGTGTAATTTTGAGACATCGGCACTTGATTAAGTTATTGTGGCATCTTTCATACAGAAATAGACAATTTATTTATGATGGTTAGCATTGTATATCATTTTGTGGTCTCCTTTAATTCAGTGAGATCTGCCTATCCAAAGACTCAAGTTATGCAGGAAAAATTACCGGAAAAGAAAGATACAGGATTACAGCCCAGTCCTGCTTCGATAAAGGAGTCACCTACAATAAATACAACAATTTCAAACATGATTTGTTGGCCAAAAGCGCCAAGAAGAAAAAAAAGAATAAAAACATTTAAATTGTTGAAAGACTTTATAAACCATACGAGAATACCAAGACAAAACTTACAGAGAAAAGAACAGATAAGGGTTTCACATATAAGATAAGCATGTGAAAAGCCATTGTAAGGACAATGGCGGCAAGGAGCCATAAATTACTCCACGGTCGTATCTTACTGAAAAAAAGACATGCCAAACATTTAGTTACTATGCAGAAACCAATTAAGTTTAAATGCTTTCAAGATAATGGACATCCACGAATAATGATGTGGGAATTGCTAGATTGACCCCCTCATATTATTATAATACGAAATGGTTTGAATTGCTTTTCTCTTAATAATTTGACAAGAAAAAGTTTTTACTATTTCGTAGAGTGGCGGTTTAATGGTTGCTTTGTTCGTGTTTAGTATCTGTGTATTACAGAGCAATAATTTAATAAATTAGAAAAAGAGAAGATATATGAGATGAAACACCACTTACAGAAGAGATTGATTTTCACTGAGGTTATTTAGGGCATTGAACATTTCAACAACCACAAGAACAGTCATTGCAACAGTTGATGGGTGTCGATCATCAAAAATGCTGCAGGGGTATGAAGTTTGTCTAGTTGAACAAGTATCAAAATGAACCTGAAATTGGAAAAGAAATAAAAGCAATCATTGTTACTAACAAAGTCTAATGATGGAAATCCAGAAGCCTCTGCAAACATATCCTTAAAATGACCAGAATAAATCTTGGAAACAAAAATAAAAAATAGTCAAGGGAGATGATTAATACTATTCCCAACTCCAGTTCTAGGTAGAGTGAATCTGATAATAAAGATAACTTTACCAGTTCAAAATAAGGCAGCCTTGGACCACTATCAGAATACACGAACCACCACATGAACCCGGCAATAGTAGCGAGGCCAACATATGCTGTAAAAGATTAAATGAGTTTGAAATTTCAAAATGGAATATCGTTTTGAACGTGCATGAAACCAAAGTGGTAAATATTGAAGAAGAATATATGGTTTCATTGCTATCCATTAACTCACCTCCAATAACCAGGTACCTGAAAAAAAGCCATCCACTCACTACAGCTTCAGTGGTCTGTACAGTTCAAAATAATGTCAGTAACTCACTACAGCTTCAGTGGTCTGTACAGTTCAAAATAATGTCAGTAACTCTCTACAGCTTCAGTGGTCTGTACAGTTCACTACTGCCATACTGTTTTGCTTGCAGAAAAAAAGCTTGCTCTGGTTAAAAGGTAACTTATGTTTTCGACAAATAATGCCGATCATTCTAAACAAAAACTTTACAGTTTCAGATCAACCATGTATCAGCAATACATTCATATATCATAGCCAGCAGTTGAGATAATTCCACAAAGGTTAATGGTCACATAGCCATTTAGTGGGAAAGGGGCCACTAACAACCTGTAGTCATTTTGGGATGGACATGGATCTAACATTAACAATAACCTAGGATCTGTAGTGAACACAAAAATTAAGGATCTTTCCTATCATCTAAATTAAATGTCCTTGCATATGTGAACACTATTGTTTTGTTTTAAGATCTTTACCTGACATTCATAATCTATGGCTGCAAAAATAGGGTTACCTAATCTGATTTAGTAGAGGACTGCAGTTGGGAAGAGATGCTGAAGAATGTGAGAACAAAAAAAATCATCCAGAACAATTGAAGATCTACGAAAGAAGGAACAGATCATCAAAGAAGAAAGCTGCAATACAACAGCCGACTGTAAGTATTCTTCTGTTTATGAAAATTGTTGACTTTAGATTTATCTATTTTCTTTCAGTTAGCAATCATGTTTCTTGGTTAATGATAAATGAGTTTTCAGTTGATGTCTTCTTTATTGTTACTAGTTGATTATTGTTGGCACCTTTAATGGGGGAAGTCTACAAATTGTTCTGAAGCTAGAATTCTTCTTCATAGCTAGTTGTTTCAATTTCAGAGAGTTAAATTGCACTGTACTAATTAAGTTTAGCTCCAGACAATTCAAAAGATTGTGCTTATTTTAAAAGTTCATGGATGAATAATTCATAAAAAATTCAGTTTGTAGTGGTTTGACATAATAGGGAACATTTGTAACTTAAATCAAATTGTCATTTAGTTGTAGTAGCTGCTATCGAGCTCGTTTCTTCTTTAAAGAGTAGTATATTTGTGTTACTCATCAATTTTGTTAACTATTCCTAGTGCAAAACACTGTTTGTAAAGTTTATGAAGCTTTTTGAACATGGAACTAGAAATTTTAATTTTGAAACAGTGAAGGCTGGACAACCCATATTCTAAATTTTATTTTTTTCTTTTTGGTTTTTTTTTATTTTTTATTTTGTTGTAAGGATCAAAATCATGGCAAAGGCTGAGGTGGAACATGCACGTGGCACAAGCACAAGCAGATAGCTATGTCCGATGAAAGCAATAAAATCCAGGAAGGTAGTCAATGTTAACTTGGCAAAAAAAAATTTAAATATATTTGATTTGATAAACTCATTGATGGCAATCAATAGACTATTAAAGCCTCTAATTAGCATTAACCCCAACCACAACAATTTTCATTACATTTTCTCTTTCATTACTGCACCTAACCTGAAGTTGTAGATTGATAGATACCATTCTCAAAAATGAATATTAATTGATCACCCAAAAATGCAAAGATGGCCTGTTAATTCAAGTATTTCATCAAAACAATCTATAGAAATCCTATAGGAATAAACGGGTCAAGGAAATGTAGTATCAGCATATCCAAAGATAATACCTTCCGTGGCTTAGTCATCATAACATCTGAGTCTGGCTTATTGAAACCGATAGCAGTAGCAGGCAATCCATCAGTAACCAAGTTCACCCAGAGCAATTGAACCTGAAAATTGACAAAAGAAGATGCTAACAGGATTGATCATATTAAAAGACATGCCCTGAAGATTGAAGGGTGATTATTAGAAGCTAATTTCCAAGGCAATTTACAAGGACAAAATTTAAAATTAACTGCAGGATGTCAAACTTAATAACTTATACAGCTGCTTCCATAAATTAAAATTATGATCTTCACTAAAAACGACAAGGCAGCAGAACAGAAGAATTATGCTTGACAAAAAAAAGTTATAGGTTTGTTAGCTTAATAAGAGGGGAAAGAAAAGATCTTTACTTTATTTTTTTTATTTTTATTTTTTTGGAAAATGAGGAAAAGAAAATTGGAAATGTCAGGGACCTTTTTCATAAGAAAGAAACAGGGGTAGAAAAGAAAATAGGAGAGTAATAATTTTTCTGTTTTGAGATCATCTCTCTACAAACTGAGGAATTTAGATAGAAAGACAGTAGAAAGGCAGTGAAATAAAAGATCCAAACATTTGCTAATATTCTCTTTTACACTCAATTTATCCAAATATGCTCGTAACTCTACAAGATATTCAAAATGGCGCTAAGCACCTTATTATCACATGCTTAAAAATGCATTGCAGCATCCAGAATTAGAAGATTACTGATTGGTTACTCTGACGCAACAAAGCCAACCAGCTCAATGCAGCTTTGGTCCAAAAACCACCAAATAACCTTTAAGAGAAGTACAAGAATAAGAATACCCTCTTTTACTTTATAAAGAAGTCCTAGCTAAAGATGTCTATCCAATCAACATATTGCTGTAGGAGGCCTTGATTGGTCTAAAATGTGATATTTTGTTCTTTTCATTTTCTTAAATATCTTAGGTACCTCTGCGATCTTGTTAAATAACGTCAGTTTGATTCATAAATGGAAAAAAATCCCTCTTCATTCATTTTAAAAAAGATATATTCAAGATAAAGAACGTACTGGTATCAGGGTCTCAGGCATTCCCAGAACTGCCGCCACAAATATACAAACCACCTCTCCAATATTTGACGAGATCATGTATCTAATGAACTGCTTTGTGTTATTATAAATAGCCCTTCCTTCTTCAACAGCCTGCCAGAGAGTATCATAGATCAAGACAATTACTCTTGCAATAATCTATCAGGAAATAGGAAACATTTTTTTCCAAATGAAAATAAAAAGTTAAGCAAGATTAACATCCTGATAAGCTGAGATTTTTTTTTAAACTTTGAGATTGAGAATTATAAAATAGTAAAGCAAAACAAAGTAACTTACTGCAACAATAGAAGCAAAGTTGTCATCAGCCAATACCATGTCTGATGCACTCTGCATATTGCACAAGATGGTCAATGTGTTATTGAATCAAACAACCAAAGAAAGAGCATCAAGGAAAAAATAGAATTACCCAATATTCCGAACTGAATGATAAATAAGTAAATATGCACAATTGCCCATTCAGCACTCATTCCAAAAAGAGAAAAGCTGAAGTACCTTTGCCACTGCTGTTCCTGAACCCATAGCAATTCCTATGTCTGCTTTCTTCAGAGCAGGAGCATCATTGACCCCATCACCAGTCATTGCAACCTGAAACATTTAACATGCGTTCCTCATTCAACATATGAAAAATTAAAATAATTTTTTCTCAAAAAAATGGATATCAATTTTACTAGAATAATATCACAATGGAATTCACAACAGGAACATGTATTAAAAGAGATGCAATAAACACTACCATACAGTAACCAGTTCAAGTATGAGAAAGATACCACATCATTCTGATTTTGCAAAGCTTCCACCAACATCCTTTTATGTGATGGTTCAACTCTATCCAAACCAAAAGATATAAAATCAATAAATTAAACTAAACATCCTGGAGATATATTGGCCACTACAAAAAATGATTGCAGATACATAAGGGTGTATGCAACATTTGTGTTCCTAAATATATGTTGAAGCAACCACTTTAAAGCTACCCAAATATTAATAAATGTATTTTAAAAACCTTTGTGCTCAAAACCTTAGTAACTTTTAAATCTACAACTGGAATCTCCATCCAAATAATTATTGAACCTACTTTCAAGTAAATAGTATTGAAACTACATAACCTTTCTTTTCATAATGATCCCCATACCTAGGAAACATGAACCCAAGGCCTAAAATAAAGGGCATTGCAAAGTCACATGAAGTCATAATGACCTAGTGAAGAGCACTATAGAAGGCATAATATAGTGTAAATCACCTAGTGAATAGCACCATGCGCTGCAAGGCTAATGCTCGCTGCATAGGTGGAAGTTCTTCAAATTCAGAGGCAGTGTAAGACCGCCCAGTGAAGTCTTCAAAATGATCAAAAGCCCCAATTTTCCGGCACAAGGATTCAGCTGTTGACTTGAGAAAAAAAAAAAGGTAACATAACCACAAAAGATGACACAACTTTAATAAGAATGAAACATCATGAAAGGCCTACAAGATTCATAAACTAAATAAAGTTATTATTGCCTTACTTTGTTATCCCCAGTGACAACTATAACACGAATTCCAGCAGTCATACATGAAAGGATAGCATTTCTAACTTCTTTCCTTGGTGGGTCCAGCATTCCAATCTAAATATGACACAGAAATGAAAGTTTAAAGTTTGAGCAACCAAAAAACAGAGAAGAATACTAACAATAAGAAATCATCAGCTCCTCTGTGGCTTCTATGCCAAATTTTTAGTAAATGAACTCAATATGCTGCAGCTCTTGCCCAAGTGCAATCAAATTGCTTTATTACCAAAGTAACCAACATATACTGAGATTTTTAAGAATCACCTAAACTAGAACATCAAATTTGACCTCCTCTAATTGGAAGGTCAAACTGAAGCAAAATTTTAACTGACATGAAAAGTTGAACTTTTAGGTTGACCTCAGGGTTTATAAGAATTAATAGATTTCTTTTTTAAATGGATAAGAATTAATAGAATTAATTACCTCTCTTTCAGCATTACTGAAAAAACAAAATTACAAGTGACCTAAGAAGTGGTTCTATATCATGAGTGAGAGCCAAATAAGCCACCAAATGAACCAATGTCACTTGGTACAACTAAAAGGTAGTAGAAAACTGTATCCGGACTCGGTCTGATATTGAAAAATATTCCTCATCAAGAGCAAACTCAATTACATTCTAGAGTCTAGACACCTCCTCTGCTGTTGAGCATGATAACCTCATTTATACAAATGAAAATAAGAAATACCAGCCCAATGAACGTGAGGCCTGTTTCATCCTCAACTGAGAGATTTTGTTGACCCATTGGCATAGGTTTCAATGCAAGTGCCAAACATCTTAACGCTTCTTTGCCTGCAAAACTGATCACTTAATAACATCTAAGTCAAACATGACAGATATATGACAAGAAAGCATTTTAAATGAAATCAGAGAAGTGAACTTATATGCAATTTTAAATTTCATAAATGAAACTGGATGATAGATAAATAAGTAATGTTTCTGTAAAACAGAAGCCATTTGTTTATATGGAGATCCCCTTTCGGAAAACGTGAACAACATTGCAAAGTGAGCATAAGTTCTAATAATATTCTGGCTTGAAGAAAACTTATCATAGCATTTCTTGCTGCAATTACCACCTTGATTACCTTAATCATCTCATTTTCTTGCTCATGTTTCTTCCCATGCCTTTAACAAAGAATCATCACCATTTAAATTGTTCTTAGAGAATGCCATCTTTTGTTATTTAAACCCACTACCCCCAATGCCCCCAAGGAGACTTGAACTCAAGACCTCCCATTTATAACTCCCATATGTGCCCACTTAGCTGTTAGTCAAGTTCACGAAGAGAACACCAATTTAGTTGTTTCAAAAATTTCATAAGTTATTAATTACACCAGTTTCCAACAGGATACATTCAAGCTTTGCATTTTAAGAATAGGCCGCTGAGTACTGAAAATATACAATGGATGTTTAAAGAAACTGATTTGATGCTTCTTCAACAATAGAGCTTCCATGTTACTCTGTCCCCTACAATCATTATATCGTTGTCTCTCTTCACCTTTCTGTTCCCTACAATCATTATCTCGTTGTCTTTCTTCTCCTATTGAAAAGCATGGAAGCTTCTTCATATGGTCCAAACTTCAGCATGGTTTTCTGCTTCTCCTTCTATGCTTATGTTGTCCCTGCAAAGTCCTTTTATCACCTAGTCTTCTTATATTTCTTGGTTTTGTTACCTTCCTTTTTTATTTCTTCTTCCATTTTTCTTACTTGAACTAAAAATAAGTATCGTACAAAGTATACACACCCAAAAGGACATCTACAAAATAGTGTTTGAAAAAAAATGCTGAAAAGAAGTTAAATTTCTCACAAACTATAAGATCAGGAAAAGTTATCTTTAGATTTTTCATGTGAAAGAGATTAGTAGTCAATTACGCAGTTCAGAGGTCCCATTAGACCAATTATTAATCCGAAGGAAAAGCAGTGCACAAACTACATCATATAGTACTAAGCAAATGTAAGTTTCTCCAGAAAGATAATACCTTTGGAACCTAGCTTCCAATTCATCTCGAATGTCTTTAGTCAATGGAGCTACTGATCCATCACCATTACATAGTACATTTGAACATCTAGAGATGATACTCTCAGGAGCACCTTTAGAGAACATAATCTCCTGTTGCTTTCGGCTGCACAGTACACTCATCATCTTGCGATCACGAGAGAACTCAAGAACAGAAACCTGACAAGTTACAGATGTTAATACCTCTCAGGTATGAAAAGGATACTGCTAGGATAGCAAACATTACAAATAGAGGCGTATGCCCTGGACCACCCCAAGTGAAAAGGGGTGGGGTTAAAATGGTAAAAATAATTTACCATTTTACCACCCACCCCTCTTCACTTGGGATGGTTCAGGGCCTGGTCGGTCTACCAGGCCAATTTTTCTCTCACAAGTAAAGATGATCTCAGGGTTTACAAAAAAGCAACAAATGAAAAGAGCTGATAATAAATGAACCTTTTTAAACTGGTGCTCCCAATAACGATTACAATAAGATGCACGCTCATGCTTGCTCAGCATGTTGAGTGCTGAGGGCATGGAATCAAAACCCGGAAGACCAACCTAATAAACAGAAAAAGGAACAAATTGATATCTCCATGGTGATGGACAAATTCATAAGCAACACAAGATGTCAGAACAGTGGAGGCATATATCTCATTTGAAGTTACCTTTTCTGCTAATACACGCAGTGCAACTTCAGTTGATTCACCAATTTTCTCATAGTTTCCCCTGTCTGGGTTGTATTGTAAAGTAGATTCATTGCAAAGCGCTGAACACATTGCTAGGTGAAGAAGACAAGGAAGTTGTGCAGGGAACTCAAGCTACAGTAAGAAAATTCAAACTAATTAGCAACTAACAAAAAAATATTTACTTATTATCGAGAATTGCAATTATTCTGTGATGAAAGTAAACTTTTTGGTTCACAAGATAATTCATGCCTGCATCCCTTCACTATCAAAAATGATTCCTTCTGGTGCATATGTTGTCCCACTAACTGTGTATTCATTGGGGATAGGGCAAGGACGTGCAGAACCAACAACACATATCTGAAAATTACCAAGTAAAGAACCAGAAAAAAGTTAGAAACAAACAAGTGATGATCATCTATGGAAGTTGCAGTAAAGATGAACCAATATCCTATTTTAAAACTTTGTTTACAAAAGCATCATATTATAAATAGAAAAGGGATGTTAACGTGCAGAAGGTGCAGTAGTAGGTAACAAGATTCCCATATGGCAAATTCAACCTTCATTTTGCTAGAACAGGAATGAAATAGAATATAATCAAGTCCTGTCACACAAATAAAAGTTATGCAATATTTGAAGTAAAAAATCACCTTTGAAACAGACATCATGTTTGTCGTCAGTGTACCAGTTTTGTCACTGCAAATTACTGTTGTGCAACCTAAGGTCTCCACAGAAGGCAATGATCTAACAATGGCATTCAGGCGAGCCATCCTTTTGGTCCCAAGTGCCAAACACCTGATTATGAACGGAAAATCAAATGAACCACCATGGTACAAAATGAATGTTGCATTATAGACTGATGCACTAGTTCTTGTTGACCCAGTAGACCAGAATATCAGACATTTGCCTAAACACTGATGTCCAAGAACAACTGTTAAGTACAAGATATTTCTCACATCAAAGCAGTTCCTCAATAACCTACAGCAGCAAATATGCTTGGGTGCTATGAGTATGATTGCCATATCATTAAACATGCTCAACTGCCCCAATCACATCGACCCATGCCATGCACAGGGCAATTTACAATTCACTGGAAAGAAATAAAACATATTTTTCAGAAAAGAGCTTAGGACTCAGGCCACCAAAACAGCCCAAGAGGTTATGTTTTTATCATTAATTAATAGATATAGTTGTCAGTTACTTGATGAACCAAAACTTAGGACTTACCTGGACTGTCACAAGAACAATTTAAGAGAAAGGGACATAAAGGGTGACATGCATGTTCCGTAAATGACAGTGTCGCGATATCTTACTATGAAAAAATCATACAAGGACATTAAGCACTAATTTGAGACCAACTGTAAAAATAAATATTAGCATCACAAGAAATCAGGATTAGGAACTTCAGGAGTTCATAGACCTCACATTTGTACATAACTACTGCTGGACACAATGTTTAAATAAAATGTGAATTGGTTCATCTATAGCAAAACTCTACTGAAAGTAATTTGCTCATACTAACTAGTCCTGAATGGTGCAATTACGCAAGCTCAGATATTAAACCCACGTTGTAACAACAGCAGGAAGCCCTTCAGGAATTGCTGCCACTGCCAAAGCCACTGCAATCTGCTCATTCACAAAAATAAAAACCAGTATTATATCATGCGCCACTAGCAATCACATCGAGAACATACATTCATCTTTTCCTTAAAGAAGGATAACATAATTACATAGGCAGTTCCAAATAAGATGAGATATCAGGCTTTCAATAAAACATAGCTGAAATTTTGGATCATTAAGAGTGGTCCAGGAGGAATCACTGAAGTTTGATTAATTCATGAGAAATGAAGGCTTTTAATAATTAGATAATAAATAGTCACTATGCACTGAAGCTTTGGACCAGCAAGGATGATCTCAGAGCGGACAGAACAGTACTTTTGATCAGGTAGTAGTAAACTGCAAAAATTGGTTTAATATTATAAGATCCGACCCAGGCACTGGTCTTGAAATGTGCAGGAGTCGGTTTAACTGGATTTAACAACTGGTTGAACTGTGCTGATATCATGACATCAAAAATTGAAAAATTGAAAGTCTCCTTGATTCGCTGTACCTGACAAAGGAGAGGAGGGGGCCTATGGCTGAACGGAGAAGGTACAGGGGTCAAGATCTGTATGTGCAGGAAGAGGCGGGGAGCTGTCATATTTTGGAAAAGGGTAAAGGGTGAGCAGGGCGGGAAGCCTTTCCAATTTGAAAATTATTGGCTTTAGGAGTTTGTGGGTCAACACAAGGTTTGGTTGAGTTTTCTAGTTCATGGCTTGCGGGGCAATGGTGGCCTCTAAGCTTAAGTTGGCCACCTTCTCCTACTCCTAGGCAAAAATCTAAGTAGCTGTTACTGAAATGCCTCTAGACAAGATTCCTGGCCCAGATGGCTATAATTGGGAGTTTCTCCGAGTTTGTTGACAGTTCATGGAAGCAAGCATTTAAGTAATGGTGGCAGACTTATGGAACTTCAGCACCTTCATCGCCTTAGCGCATGAAGCATTAGAAGGATTTCCGGTCTGTCAGCCTCATCCACCTTAATGACAAAGATGGCCCTCCCGCAGGCGATTAGCAAGGAATAGAATTCCATGAAGAACAAGGCAAATCCTGGACGCAGCTATGATGGTTAATGGCGGACATCAATACTAAAACCGGAAAGGTCCTTTATCGTTTTCACAGCTATTTGTAAATCCAAAACTTCTGATCATAGAGCTCAACTATTCTATTTCCAAATTCCCAACCATAAAAGCACCTATAAACCAAGTATGTCTCACATACTTGCATTACCTACTACAGAAAGCAAGACACAGGAGAAAACAACATTCGCTGGTATCACATGGTGACACCACAATTATGGCCGTTCAAACCAAGAAGTCACACAGCAAAATAGAGAAATAGGCAGTGTCATGTTCCGCTGCATGTATGTGATCTTGTTACAGAAGTTGATTTCCGGAACCAACTTTAAAGTGTCATTTGGGAACAAGCTAAAAGAGATACTACAAATTGGCACTCCTCCCACCCTAACAACTGCAGAATCAAGCAAAATTATTCAAAGAAAAAAAGAAAAAAGAGAATAGCTAATGAAAAATGCAATGAACTTTTGCTGGCAATGACTTCAATGTTATGATAGAGATTAAGAAACCAATTCTTTTCATAAGTTCTCTCTATTGTCTCCTCTCTCACTTCTCTCACTCGTTCTTAGATTTACATAATGCGAACAGCTAATGGCTTAGTTAATTTTTAGCAGAGGACGGTATCCGCCTCCAACACCTTGTTGTTAGGTGGCCTTTTCCTTAGAATCTTGCATTGTTTTAGGCTTTTGCCTTTGGATTAATAAATCACATTTTTTCTTAAAAAGGAATAAATCACACTTTATCACAAAAAAATTAATAAGTTAATCAACTAAACAAAATATAGGACATCTACTACAGTCACATTATCCTTACCTTGAAATAATGTATTGCACCTCTCAACCAACCACCATGAGAAGGATCACGGAAATGTCCAATATTCACGACCCAAACAAGGACACAGATTCCAGCAATGACCTATGCATGGACTGCAAATGTTAGCGTTGCTCTTATAGATTAGGCTTATATTATTAAGGAATATCTACAAGTTCGTGATTAAGAAAGAACTAAGATGTATAATCTTTCAGCAACTTCTCTATGTTATAGAATCTGAAAATAATCTTTTAAAAAAGCATATTAGGATTAAATGGACTATGAAGTCCAAGAATTTAATTAGTTGAATAAAACTATAAAAAAGAAAAACATTATAAATGAAAAAAGTTTTACCTTTGCTAAGAATGTACCAAATTCATCAAGTTTTTTCTTCAATGGTGTTGCTTCCTGCAGATCCAAGAGTAGGTTTTAAAGGTTACTACTACAAGTTATGATAGCAATAAAAAGGCAATAAACTAAGTAGACACTTCGTCCATCAAATTTTAGATTAAACAAAGATCAAGATCCCATGAAAACATGAGAGAAGCCACAAATGAAAGGATTTTAGCAAAAAGTGATAGAATTGACAAAATAAAGTGGGCCTAGGACAAAAGAATCTCTCTTCCACATTGGCAGATCCCAGGCACCATGTCCACATAATGTACATAAATCTTGTAGCATCAAACAAATAATATTTACATGTTCGAAAAATAATACTTAAATTGCCATGTTACCTTCTTTCTCGATAATTCCATACTATTCTACAAAAACATATAGATAAACCATTTTCTCACGTCTACAACAATAGTGCAAAAATAAAACATCAAAATATGCAAAATAAATGGTATACTAACATCTTCAGTTCTTAACATTGCATCACGTATGCTACCCATGGCTGTGTTAGAGCCAACTCCTACAACAACAGCTCTGGCTCTGCCAGACACGACAACTGTTCCCTGATCATCATTCAAAATAAGAGTTGTGAGCGGTGATAAACACACTGAAAAGAGGGGGAACCATTCAAGCTTCACACACACACAACAAACCTTCAAATATGCATTGAAAGAATATTGATTTTAATAAATACCTCCGACACAAACATATACATTCCTTTATATACTAATGTACACACATCTTCCAAACAGAATGGGAAAAGCTCCAGCATCTTTTCCACATATTTCTTAAAAAAGAAAAAACCATTTCCATGGATCCATGCCTATACTAGCAACACTAACTTCAAAATTTTTCCCCCTGAGTCCTTCAATGAGTTGTACTGAACCATGTCAATATTGTTTACTTTGAGCAATTATGTGCTATAGCCATTTCTATCTTGGTCTATGAAAAACAGGAAAATACTAATCTAGTGACAGGTGTAAGATGTTTGAATCTTACAGAAAAGAGAATGTTTGTCTTGTCTTGGTACACAGCCTTTGTTGCCAAAGTGGTCCCAAGCTCTTTCGTCACAGAGAAACTCTCACCTAAAAGCCAAGCATGCAAAATGATGTAAGATAAGCACACATCCTACTTTTTCGACAGGAAACTGAACATTTTATATGAAAGAATACAAAAATAAGAAAGTGCAGAATGGAATAAGCCTTTAAAAGAACGTCAGAGATGTTGATTGATAACAAATGGCAAGGTTGACAGATACTCCACTGGGTGTTACAATGTAGATATTTTTCTTGGTTGGGTTCATGTCTATCTAAATAAACACAAAGATTTAAGTGAATCTTATTAGGGTAAATTAATTCCAGACTAATATATACAATTAAACATACATAAACATATAGAAACTGCAAAAACACGAGCATAATAGTGAATATCAGATAAACAAAAATATTTCATAAACATTTGCAAACCATAAAATGCAACGAAGTTCGGGTTTTCAAAACTTGTGATGTACTTATATTGGATCTTAAAGTTTGACTAGATTAAATCTGTTGAGAACTCCATTACCATTAGTTAGGAAACTATTACTGAAAACCCACATGGTTATCGCTCAATGGGGCATATGGCTTGAGTGGAATTAGCATTGTTTTACAAAAAAATGCACTATAGTTAGATGTTGTGAGCTCTAAAATTCACAAGCAGATACATTCCTGGTTTCATTTACAGCTCAACACCCAACCATGTTATACTCTTAATTTCTTTTCCATGGTTCATACTTCATTCTTTTCGATGGTTCATACTCCATTCTTTTCCATTTTTTGAAGTTGAAGAGATGTATTCTAATGGTTACTGAAAATTCCATGAGAAAAAGAAGGATAAAGCATGTACGAGACCAACCAAAAGGGTGGATGTGATTCCACCTCAGATAAACCACCTAAGTGGCAATAGACATGTACCTGATGAGACCTCAAAGAACATGAATCAAACTAAAGATGAAAATGTCTCTTTAACATTTGCACTAAAATAAATTTTGTTACTGTTCAAACACTTGGAACCAATAAAAGGACAGGATACCTGTCAGTATTGCCTGATCAACACGCAGCTGATCACTTAGCATTTCAACCATTCTCATGTCCGCAGGAATTTTGCAGCCCACTGTTACACACAAACAAAGAAAGAAAACAAAAAAGCTTGATTACATTGGAATAAGCCCACCTGAATAAAAGAAACAATTCTAAAATGTTAAACCTCATTTCTATTGTATGCAGCATAAGTACCTCCAACCTCAACAATATCCCCAGGTACCAGTTCAGTGGCTGGTAATATTGAAAAGCATCCTGCAAAAAATCCATGTACTTAATAAAACATTGTCACACAAAGGTTTTATTCATTTTATTTTGCCTTTACTTTTAAGATGTCCAAAGCCTAAAATGGTTTGTCATTATCATTGTTGAACACGAGAAGGAAATACCATTTCGCAAGACTGTAGCAACATCAGCTTGGTATGCACGCAATTCCTACAAGGACAATACAATACAATGAGTAACCGTGATATATGGATTACAAACATGTATCGGAAGAACACCAACACATTTTCTGCACAAACTAGAAAAAATGTTGGTACTGTACTACTACAAAACATACAATAAGAGATTAGTTAAAGCAATTTGATTGAATTGTTTTTAAGATCGTGAATTTTTTTTAATGCAAGTACCAAAAATTTTGAAGAATTTAAAGGCAGTAATCCAACCAGGTCTAATGGCATTATGCAGGTGTCTGATTCAAATAAATGTTGGGGAAAATCAACAAAAACAACATACAAGCACACGGAAGAATTGAAACCATATTTTGATATCGGATTTTTCATGTCACCGCTAAGATAGATGGCCTGGAAGACAGTAAATCAGATATCCTATTAAGTCTAAGAGCAACTTGCCTCAAGAGCCTTTTCAGCATTTGTTTCTGTAATAACTCCAACAGCAGCATTGGCTGCCAAGATCATCAAAATTACCTAAAGAGATAAAATAAGTCTGAGAATATTATCGTGAAGGACCAAATAGTTGAATGGAGGATAGCATGACCCGAGATCCCAAGATCAACAAATAAAGCTGACAATCTTGCAAAAGAAGGGTTATCTGGAGATTACTTGGCCTTCAGGCCTTCCCTGGAGCTGTTTTAACCGATGTTGTGCTCCACTGGAGCTGTTGTAACTAATTTTGCACTCTATGTGATAGCACCAGTGCCCAGTTTGATTATGTGTCTTTTGGCATTTTCAAGAAAAAAAAAAAAAAAAAAAAGGGTTCATTTGATAGAGATAGATAGGCTTCTGCATCAACTTCCTTGAGAACTCACAAGGCATGAGAACCATTGAGAGCTATGGAACACGTAAAGTCACATTTAGAAGTTTCCTCCAACAGACTTCACTAAACGCAAGATCAATTTTAAAAATAACAAAAGTAATATTTAGAAGTAGCATTTATACTCACAGATGGTTCCAAAAATGCTGATAGGCCAGTTTCTCCATCAACTAAAGCCAAAAGGAATGAAATAATGGCTGCTGCAATTAATATTCTGACAAGCAGATCGTCAAACTGCTTCAAAATTAATTTCCAAAACGGAGTACCTGCAGAAAACAAATGAAGCAGTAAGACCAGGATTGATGAGCTACATACCTTTTTTTGAATACTAAGTCCTCTTCCAAATCTTAAAGTTTGTACACTTCCATTCATGTGGCTGAGATTAAAATTCAAGATGCACAAAGAGAGGTAAGGAGATGGATATACAAGGGTAAAGAACCCATCATGCAAAGTTAACAGAAAGATTCCCATGAAGAAAAGGTAAATGCCAGATGATGGTTCAGATTCAAAGAAATAACAATTCGTGTGTTCTCTCTATAATGTCGGAAACCTATATCTGAGCAACAGCCAAGAAAATCATAACCTGAACTAAAGTTTAATGGGTAAAACTTAAGAAAGAAGCAAAATTTGGGCACTCTTTACATGAGATTCTAGAGGAATTTTCCATTTCATATCATATGGGCTCCTTCCAAGAACTCTTTTGTTGGGATCTCTCAAGCTAGGCATTGCTTTCAACTCCTGGCACCTCTCCACTCCAACCAAAGTCCTGTTCACTGCTTATGAGTGTTGTCAGGTAATCACATCTTCACACTTTTTTTGAACCCTTCACCATGCCAGCAAGCTGTGTACCCTTCACCATGCAAGCAAGTTGTGCACCCTTCACCAAGCAAGCAAGTTGTGCACCCGTCACCATGCCAGCAAGCTGTGCACCCCTCACCATGCCAGCAAGCTGTGCACCCCTAACCATGCCAGCTAGCTGTGCATCCCTAACCATGCCAGCAAGCTGTGCATCCCTAACCATGCCAGCAAGCTGTGCACCCCTAACCATACCAGCAAGCTATGCACCCCTCACCATGCCAGCAAGCTGTTCACCCCTCACCATGCCAGCAAGCTGTGCACCCCTCACCATGCCAGCAAGCTGTGAACCCTTCACCATGCCAGCATGCTGTGCACCCTTCACCATGCCAGCAAGTTGTGCACCCTTCACCATGCCAGCAAGTTGTGCATCCTTCACCATGCCAGCAAGCGGTGCACCCTTCACCAGACCGAAGAAACAAATGAACACACTCCCAAGCACTATCCTTTCACCAAGAGGACTCATTTTTTTTTTTTCAACAAATAGGAATCATTCTTTATCCCCCTAAGAGTCCAGCAGCAGTTCGATCTCACCAATGGAACCAATCTACTGAATTGAGCAAAATTTTGACCTTGGATGGCTTTGCACATTCCTTGGAAAGTCTGAGCGCTATAATGTCATGGGTAAGTGCCAGGAAGAAATTCCAGTCTGTCAAATGGAAGCCCTCATGAAACTCAATTTTTATTTTTGCTTGTTCGGCAATCCTGGATTTCCTGCATAGAGGATGTTTTCTAAACCCATGATAGCATGATTGTTGCGTCTAACTTACCGTTGCATCTACAGATTCCACAACTGAAGATTCTAAGTTTGTGAAAGCGACTATTTATATACGGGTGTTGTTGTTGGCTGGTGCTCTAAAACCAGTAAACCAGCATGTATCATTAAAACCTACTACGAGAAAATGGACAGTGTCTCAAGTTGGACTTCTGTTTGGTCCTACATTCAGAACGGGAGCGTCAGTCACTGACTCCATGACTAAACAGGGGTAACCTCCCAATTCCTCATTCTAAAGGGGCCCCCTCCCAAAGTTTATGTTTATTTTGCATTCAGCCTGCTGAAATAAAGCTTTCTCTTTCTCAAATAAAAAAGTGATAGGGTTAGTGCAACAGTGAAAATTTCAGAATTACCTTGACTAAGCTACACATAGTCCCATTTATAATGCAATTAGAGGCCTTTGATCATTTTTCTATAACAAATTTTGTGGTACTATAAGACATTCACGGGTACAAAAGAAGCATTTACTAAAGGAAGTTGTCTAACTAAGCAAATATGAAAATAGTAGCAGAAACATATCCCAGGACTTACTTTCTTCTTGTGGCAGCTCTGCGGAAGACAATAACATGCAAAGAAAAGTAAAGATAATTAGTTTCAGTTTAACATAACAAACTAATACTAAACATCAGTCCCAAAAAAAAAGACATTAATGGGCCAAGCATAAAAGAAGATAATCTAGCCTTGAGTGGACATAGACAATCTACTTACAATATTACAGTCATCACATCCCTTGCATTTGTTTTCTTTGTTGATGAAAGTAGTTTCTGAGCAAGGACGAAACACTCGCACAGATAATCTACTTAAAATTTTACAGTCATCAAGCAATAACATATCCCTTGCATCGTTTTTCTTTGTTGATGAAAGTAGTGGCCGAGCAAGGACGAAAGATTATGAGTGACAGTAATTGTTTTTCGTTTTTCTGAATGCTGATTAGTCAAGCTCATGTTATATCTTAATACCTCATACTAGTCATTCCCCTGCGTAGCCATTGAGCATTACTTCACAATTTTACATTTTCTTGAAACGGTGACTAATATAAAAGAGAAACAAGCAAATGACAACGAACTATGTGGATTGCAAAAGACTTGCAGAACAAATATTTGGTAAACTGATATTGAAGCAATTTAAACCTTCACATTTTTTGAGCTTAAGAAAGACATGCATACCATTTCTTCCATAAATTCTAGCATTCTCAGCAACCTGCCGAACATGACATAAAACAAAAGAAGGTAAATAACAGAATTGCCGCCCTTGTGACCAGAACTTCCACCGATTTCAATTATTCCAAAAGGAAGCTAGACATCACCAACCTGACTATCAGTAAGCCCCTTAGTCGCATCCACCCCAAACGTTTCCAGTACCTGCCCAACAACACACAAACGAACATCTTCAGTCGTGACCAGGATGCAAAACGATAATTCGCAATATGGGTTAAACAGAGAATGATTCCCTCCGTTTACCTCCGCGACAGATCTCGCGTAAGCGTCTTCCATCCCTGCCTATCGAAGATCAGGGCGACGAGCGTTAGAAGACATAGAGAGGGGGCACGATTGGTTCCAAAACAAGAAAGAAACTACTAGTGCGACCCTGTCCTAGGAGCAGAGTCCACTAAGCCGATCCGGAGTTCCGGAGATCGATCAGGTGAGAACTCAGTTGCAGAGCCTTCGGGCGCGCGTCACTCACGCGTGACACTTAACAGGAATTTAGAAAGCAACGCATATGGCTACCTTTTTCAGCTGGAAGAAAATTAAATGCAGCTGAACGTGGCAACGTGGAGAGGGAGCGCGATCTCTCTCTCGCCCGAGGTACCTTGAGCGTCTTCAACGTTACCAGTTACCACTGTACCTAAGTGTTACTCAGATGAGATGGGGAATGAAGACTAAAAGAAATTACATTCGACATGCCGCAAAAGATTTTACCAGATTATATTCCATGGTGCCTCTGCAACAAGAATTAAATTATACACAAAACGAAGAGGTACTCGAGATGGCCTTTAAGCCCGTGGTCCGTGGGCGGATTCAGGGGATAATATGAAATGAGTAATGAAGAGTAAGATAAAAGTAACTTGTCTTTCGTTCCTAATCAACTTTACGTAAACCTAACAAATTAAATAAAGCCGAGTTCTTTTAGGAACTAATAATGATATAGTATAATGTAAGCTGCATTAGAGTTTGTTGGAGATTAGTCCACTTAGTTATATTGGGTGAACCTTGGATCCAACTTTAGATTTTCTCTATATTGGGGAATTGACTAGTAGATTATCAGCAGTAAATGTAATTTTTAACTTTTATAATACCAAACAGCAGGCTGGGCAGCGCAGATACACCACTCTGTGACGTACATGAGAAGCAACTCATATGTAGAAGTTACACAAGAAAACAAAGGGGACTGAGTCTACCGACTCCACGAACCAACCTTTCTGTATTCTATTTGGGAAAAGTTTCCATATGATATCTGCATTTGTTCTCATTGGCAATTGCAAATAATTTCTTCTTAACTGTGATGAATGATCCTCTCACGTTCACGGCCTTGCTACTCACATAATGTTTCAACAACCCCGCAGTCATCATAGCCTTTCACTCCAAGACAGCACCCATTTGCTATTGAAAACTCAGATTGTCAGAATTGTTTTCCTTCGAAAGTTTGACCAAACTGCCAGTGAGGAGGGGCAACACTGTAAGAGGTTAGTGTTTTAGAACTGCTGACTGTGACCTCGAAAGACAGCAGCTGACCACTGAGAAAGGAGTTGCACTGCCAATTCTGGCCCCAGTTTCGTCCCATTGGTATCCATCCAGTTTGTGATCCCTTCACCTTGATTGAGATAATCTCCCCGTCCAAACCAACGTTGCTGATTAAAACTTGAAAGAAATGAGAGCTGCCGCTAACCGTGAATCTTATGCCTCCAGTCCTCGCACATTTCGCCCTGCATCATGCTATTGTCATCGTTCTGGATATTCATGACGAAGAGTACAAGAAGCTAAGCCTAAATGGGGGTGGGGAGGGGGGATAAGTATTCAAGAGAAAGAAAAATCTAGTTTGTGGATGGCGAGAGAAGCACAAAGAGAACTGTGTAACTACTTTGAGACTTTTAATTTGAACAGTGAATCAGTGGAGATGACATCCTAAGCTGGAAAGTTACATCTTTCATTATACCAACATGGTGCTCTATTAATAAGGACTAATAACTAGATTCAAGAAAGAAAAAATTCTCATCCCCACTGACCTTCTGTACTGAACTGGAACAATATCAGCTCGTTTCTCTGCAATTTCGGCAAAGGCGGCTCCCGACATCTCAAAATGCTCTCTTGGGTAATTACACCAACCTCCATATTCGTTCGGCAGCCCATAGTTTGGGGGACAGAAATCTGTGGCAGTGACTATAATCGAAGGGCTCCCCTGCCGGCACCAAAGGATGTGATCCACACACCTGACCTCGAAGCAGGCTCCGCAGGTGCTCCCTCTGTTGAACAGCCCCGTGCTGAGCGCGGTGCTGTATCTTCCGTAGGCGGCCCTGTGGAGATCTCCATACCCGCAGGCACCCTCTGCGATAACGACCATATCAAAGAGCACTCATCAGTTTGTTAAGTCGCTTAGCTGAAGAGCAAAGACAGATTCTCGGAGGGGCTTTAGCCTTCAGCAAGAAAGAAACGGGAAACACTCTGTTTCAGTGTTTTGGGTTTATTTTTTTCCCAACGTCCTTGTTCTCTCATGTAAGGGAAAGGTGAAGAGGAGCATACCAGTGGTGATGGACCCGTTTGCTTCTCTGGTGTAGGTGGCTGTCGCTGACTTCCACTCATCATCCATGGCAGCTGTTCTCCCTACATTAGCTAGAACGAAACAGAAGAGAAAAGTTCGAAATAGGTCCATGTCTGAGACTGGGGAGAGAGTGAAGGAGAACCGTCAAGTACAGGGCATGAGGCAGGGAAAGCATCCGAGCAGAGAAGAGGGAGGAAGAGGAGGAAGGCCTTTTGGTTCTTTATTGGGATTGTCGCAAGACACAAAGAACCTTTTCTTTTCCAAAGAATTACCGGAATCCCCTCTGTCCCGGCCCTTTCTGGCGGGAATATCGGCCTGAGAGGTCGACATGGGACCGATTCTCAGTCTTTGAAGTTTGAAATAAGAAACGAATTCCCACTTCCAAGAGTAATGAGTAATTTTGGGTGAGTAAATTGCAGAATACAGAGTTTCAGAAAAGAGCCCGCACCATAAATTAGGGGGAGAAGAAGAGAATAAAAACAAGAAGTCATGTAAAAGGGATTTCCAAGCTTGTCAAAAAGTGTGTGCTTTTGTTTGCATTTGGCTCCAGGAAAGAGGAAGCTTAAATTGATTTCAATCTCTTAAGACTGGAAGAGTATTTGGAGAAGAAGATGAATCCTGATAAGAGTAAACCAAGTCCATGTACTCGTCTGTGCGGGATTTGTAATGATGGGAACTGCGTTATAAATGAAATTGAGAGACAAAACAATGAGATATATTTGGAATAGAAGAAAAAAATATCAAAAGAAGCAAAATCCTGCGAATTGTTTAAGATGGGACTGGGTATCTTCTTTTGTA
This sequence comes from Aristolochia fimbriata, assembly GCA_019845555.1. Classification (NCBI taxonomy): domain Eukaryota; kingdom Viridiplantae; phylum Streptophyta; class Magnoliopsida; order Piperales; family Aristolochiaceae; genus Aristolochia; species Aristolochia fimbriata. The sequence goes on along the minus strand of CM034084.1, from coordinate 19,904,402 downwards.
GCAGTTTAGCTTTGTCTAGTTGGCTCTTCTTTTTAGATGGTGAGGAAACCAAAAGTCCAATAAAGAAACAGGTGTGACTAGAAGGAAAGCTGTTCAATGACTTCCGGATCTTATTAAGAAAGAAGAAAAATGAAAAGCTTCGTCGAGCCATGGAATCCAGGGTTCGAGGGCCCCAACTCCCAAGTGAAGAACCGTAACAGGTAACCAGATTCAGGTCTTTAAAGCGCGGTCTCTTCGTCTCCTACCGAGAGTCGAGGACTCAATTGCCTCTGAACAAATTGCTTGCTATCTTTATCTTCAGTTCGACGGACTGAAGGAAAACTTCCGGAAATATTAAGCGAGGGGCGAATTGCAGAGTTCATACAAGTATGTAACTGAGAAACTAAATTGGATTTGGTCCTGGAGAAAATGTAACGGGTGCCATCAAGCTGCTGGGATTAATCATCGACAGTTCGAGAATTGCAGAACATATATCGATCTATAGCTAATGAGGACCGATAACAAATAGTAAAACGAAGAAATAAATCAACAAGCTGCTTTACCTTCAGGGATGAGCTAGATAGAGATCTTAGAAGGAGCATGACGATTGGAAGAAACTTAAGGAGCAAGCGCACGAAACAGGAAAGATTGTTTTAAGGAACATGAGAGAGTTTAGCTAGGAAAAACATGATCGATTATACCTGAGGAACTGACCGGATCTTCCCCTGCTTTTTTTTTTTTTTATTTTGCTAATTATAGAAAAAAACCATCAATGAGGCAAATAAATAAAAAAAGAAATGAAAAATACGTAATAATGCTAATGAGAGTTGGTATAACAAAATAATTATATAATGTTAAGGGACTGTATATACAGTTTTTCATTTGTTTATCACACGACACAACAAATAATCGTAGAACTAAATTATCAAATTTAGTTTATAAAAAATTTATAAACTGATGAAATTAAAATAACTATGTTTGTTCATATAGAAGGATTCTAGAGAAAGATATTCTAACCAAAAACAAAAATTTAAAATAATTTTTCCTTTAAAAAAAAGCTCAAATATTCGTATGTCTATCTCAAATACTATTCAAATATTTCAGAAAGTCAATGTATTTATTTCAATCATATAAGATAAAAAAAAGAACAATATGATTATAATATTTGAAATATCAAATAAATATGCATCTATTTATTTCTGTACCATTTAAACAAAGAAGAGTCAAATAAACCACAATTTTACAAGGAAAGAATTTTTATATAATATAATTCCGATTAAGCAAAACAATGTTGGCGGCTTTAAGTTCAATCTCTACACAGTGAGACTAATCTCTCTGTACATTATATACGGGGAATACATGGAACAAAATTGAATCCCCCGAAGCTTTTGACCTCTGATCGATTCGAACCATCAAAAGTAAACGAAAAAGTTACTAAAATTCGAAGCGAAAAAAGCAACTCCGAATGCGCCTTCAAAGCTCCGAGCAGGAAAAAATGTACGTCGTAACGAGAGATTTTTGGGAGCATCATGTAACAATGATATCCTTGAGAAAGACGATACAGATTGGGGTGGCGGCACTGTTACTCTTGCTGCTGTTGCTGCTATTATCACTACTCTTGCCGGTGGAAGCCGTCAGGGTGGCCTTATCCAGAGTCCCATCCCTGTAAACATAGACCCCTTCTCCGTCGTTCATCGGACGGAATTGTTTTTCGAATTCCCGGTCGTGTGCCCGTTGCAGTGGCATACCCCTGAATCCACATGCACCAAATCATCATAAACCACCCAAAATTGGCCCATAATCCCACAAGATTATCGGCCAAACTCGACGATTTTTGCACTTACAGGTTTTAAAGAATCCTAATCCCCAACAATAAACCCATTAAACCGAGCTGTTTACTTCTTCCGGTGCGTCAATTCAGAGAATCAGTGGGAAACTTGAAGAAGCAAAGACACCACATACCACCCCCAACTTCCGAAATTTTCTATATTCATTGATTGTTTCATTTGGTTGAGATTTGAAAATGAGTGGAAGGAGGAAGCATGGAGACGTGGAAGAATGGAGCAGGAAGAAGACGGCGTCGGAGAACGGCGCCAGCAATACACTTCGATTCGGAAAGCCAAATATCGAAAAAGGCGACTGAAACGAAATTCAGGGAAAAGACAGGAAAGCGTTTCCAGAGAGCCATGGGCCCCCATGGGCCCTCCCGCCCCCCCCAAAAAAAACAGCGGGCTAGTAGTTTCCCTGATTCCCGTCAGATTTTCCCCGGATATTCCGTGGCTTCGTTTTCCCCAAAACTCCCAAGACAGAGACGAAAGCCAAAGAAGACAACTCAGTGGCATACCTGACGATTACTTCAAAACCTGGGGCATTCTCGAAAGCAAAGAAGAAAACAGAAACCCAATTACCTGACGTGAAAGTAATCGGCGATGTCGCGGTTGCGGAGAAAATGAGTGAGGGCGTCGAAGAAAGCGCGGTAAGTGTAAAGATGCAAGGCGTCGATTCTGGGGTAAGGGAGGCGAGCACGGGGAGGCGGGTCGACGGCGCCTGGTTTCAAACATCCGGCTGAAGGGAAGGCGTACTCCTTCCACTGAATCCCACTCACCGTGGTCTCCGGCAGCGCCACGAACCCCAGGGTGGACATAATCGGTTCCAGCTCCTCGTGGGTCATAATGGGCCTGAAGGTCTTCGTGTGCCAGATAGCCAGTTTCCGTAGATAATTCTCCATCGAATCTAGTATGCGAGCCGTCTGAAGTTGCTCTTCTACTCGGGAAAGAAGAGGAGGCGGAGAGAATAGGAAGAAACTCAGAGCGACCTCCTATTATTAGAATCCGGGACTTGGGGGAATAATACTACCGATTCTGAACATCTGGATGACTTAATATCCATAAATACGTCTCCTCAACTTCTGCTTTTTAAGGACGACGACGAGATGCGCTCGAGAACGAAATGAATGGAGACAGGGGGAGCTTTGGTGGGCAAGTCTGTGAGCGATCCATTGACAATTAAGAATTGAAACGGCGGGGGAATGGGATTTGGAACGGGTTAACTGTTTAAGGAAAGATAAGAACCGAAGGAAGGAGGAAAGAGAAGAGGTGTCGTCGTGTCGAGTCTTGACTGAAACAAAGGAGTCGGGGCGTGAGTAGCAGCCAGCATGCGGCAAGATGAGAGAAGTTATTATTGTATTAATGAGTTTACAGAGTGCGATATGATTTGGAATTAAAGGGGTCGTCTACTCGTCTTCTTCTCGTGTAAAGAGCTCTTAAATTTTTGCTTGCAAGTTGAAACTTACAGCTGATTGGATTTCATTTCAAAGGGCGATCCCCTACTGTATGTTATAAAAATTTCAGCTGAAAAATGCTAAGGAAAGATGGAACAATTTACAAATTAATAAAAAAATAATGAAACATGAATTACTGATTAATCATCGAACGATTACTAATTTAAACATATAATCTGAAACTTAAACAACTAATATATTCAACGCGAAAATTTAAAACCAAACAACAATATTACTGAATAAAAAGAATGCAAATGATTGATTCAGAAAAGAAAACACTCAAATAGGAAATCAAGTAGGAAGTTGAATAAAATGATGCAGGTAATTGACATTCTATGAATCTAAAGTACAAAATTAAATAAAAATGTAGAGCAATAATAATTAAATAAAACTTCAATAAGGAATTCAAACAGTAAAACAAGTTTAAATTCAAAAGTAATTAAGATAAAAATGTAAGATCTATATTTGGACAGGTACCAGATCAAGTTAGTACCTGCTAGTTCCCCCCCGTTGTTGTCCCGGACTCCTTCACTCTATTGAATTCACTTGCAGAGAGACGGATCAGTACGAAGGCTGCATCGGCATGGATAAAGACCACATCACAACAGTAAGGGCGAAGGATAACTGGGAGAGGAAACAGAGAAACTGGTCAGAAGATCATACCTGTCTCAAGAAGAAAGAAAATAATAATAACAATAATAGTTAAAAAAGAGAAAGAAGAAATGAAAGGACAGAAGTGTAGTGATTAATCAAAAAATTTTTGAAGGCATAAGCATGATCCTTCCAACTATTTCAGTAGGCTAATCCTTCATGAGAGCTGCAGATTGGTATTTATAAACAAGCAAATATTTCGCTTGGCTCCAAAATGATTTTACAAGTCCTTTCTGTGCCGCAGTTAAACTTCTAGCACAGAGAATATTTCAGAATGATCAACAAATAACACTCATGAGACAACCGCACCATGAGTCCATGACAGGCTGCAGAGAGTTTAGAGCACAGAGATATTGTTCCAGTATTCTGCTCACTGCAACAACAATGCTTGATTAACAAGAGTAAACGGAGGATCAACACCGGTTTTCCCTCTACGACTCCGCACAAGAGCGACGGAAGAAATGCTCCAAACGTCAGTAGCCTACTGATTTAAGAACCCAGGCCTAAGCATATGTACTTGACGATCGATGCCACAAATTCGAAATTCCATGGAAGGTTCTATCTGATAGATTGAACCAAATGCATCTTAAAGTATTGTAACAGTCTGCAATTCGGATCTAATTAACACATTGTAATGCATGGATTTTCGATATCACTAAATCAGCCTCCTGCCTTCCACAAATTAAACAGACCTCAAAACAATACACATTCCATACCTATATCAAAACGAATCACAAAATGAACCACATAATACGAGGAGTAATCTTCATTACTGTAATTCAACAGAAGAAATCTTATTCTACTCACCAAGATAGTTGAAGCATCATACGCCGGCTCGGCACTCGTGTTGTAGCTCGACTGAAAAGCCTGCTCCGCCTTCCGACGCTATCGATTCCTTCGAAGGCAGGCTCTCTCGGCATGAGATCCGCATTGGATCTGAGAAAATCGAGTAGGAGGCCATCGGCGACATTTGAAGAACGTTCATTCCAGGATTAATCACTGTCGAGTGTCGAGATTGTTTCTCGCTCACTGAATGAACTCCGATACGGAAATTTGAAATTGAACGAGTGTCGAGATTTTTTTTCCGCTCTTTGGAACCCCGGGAAAGACGAGCGAAGCGGGCCAATACCCGGACCCACTCATAGTATTTCTGAGGTCGGAAGGTTTCCGAGCGGATGCGGAACCGCCGAACCGGTTAAGTCAGGGCTAAATCGGGTCATACTGTGTATCTTGATTTTTGAATACTATAAATGTGTATGTGTGTGTATATGGTGCCCGTGTGTGCATGTGTACATGGTCTCAAGTGTGTGTGTGTGTCTATGTGTGTCTATGTATGTGGTATCAAGTGTTTGTATGTATGTATTTTTTGTGTATATTTGTATATTTTGTGTGTGTAGTTGTGTGTAGTTGTGTATAGTTGTGTGTATATTTATGTGTGTTTTTGTGTGTATTTGTGTATATTTTTTTAAGTATTTGTGTGTGTTTTTTTGTATATATGTCTATGTCTATGTCTATGTATATGAGTATGTGTACATATCTCTCTGTATGTATATTTGTGTGGTTGTAATATATGTGCGTGTATGTGTCTCTCAGCGTTTGTACGTGTATTTGGGCGGGTCTCTATATATATATTCGTGTGTCTCTGTGTTTTAGTCTTGTGTCTCTGTGTTTTAGTCGTGTGTCTCTGTGTTTTAGTCGTGTGTCTCTGTGTTTTAGTCGTGTGTCTCTGCGTTTTAGTCTTGTGTGTCTCTGCGTTTTAGTCTTGTGTGTCTGTGTTTTAGTCTTGTGTCTCTCTGTTGGTTTTAGTATATTAGTGTGTGTGGCTATATGTGCATATGTATTGGGAGCCCGGATCCGCTGGCCAAAATGCCCCGTGGCCAAAGCGAATCACGGGGCACCACGTACACCCCACACCGGCGAATCCATGATGTGGCACCCCGTGATTTGCGTAGGCCACGCTGTATTTTAGCCAGCAGATCCAGGCTCCAAATCTTCTTTCGAACACCTTTTTCTTTTCTTTAAATTCTTTTCCCCTTCACTCCAACTCTCCAAGCGTACTGTAATTCTCGCAAGTTCAGGCAGCAAAGTCGTCACATTAGCTTTCATCTCCGAGCTCTTAACCATAAATGTCATTGAAAAGGAACGTAAATTTTAAGAAACCTATATACTTTCATTCAGAATGAACCTGTGACCATCAGAGAGATGATTATTTTACAAGCAAAAGATTACTTGAACACGTAGAGACACCAGAAGGAAAAACAAATAAAACATCAAAACCTCGACCTTCCAATCAGTTACACTTGGTCACGCCATCATAAAGAGAACAGCTTTGAGGCTTCTACAACAAAACTGCCTTTCATGCTAGCTCCCTTTTTGAGGTGTTTACATGCTGCCAAGTTGCTCGGTAGCAGCCCTAATAAGAGGATGTGTATCTACCAGGGACTTGTTGAGGGCTGAATTCGAGCAGGCATTCGTGTTAGGGGAAGCCCATTGGCTAATATATCCTTCCTGGGTGTAATAGACATTTTGTTCAAGGAAGATTCAAAATCACCCATGTCATGATCATCAGCTTCTTCTTCTGAACTCTCCTCCAGGTTTCCAATATGCTCAACTGTAACTTCATCATCATCATCATCTTCTTCTTCTTCTTCATCAGGGACCTCATTTCTATCTACACGAGCATATGTAGTCTGGACCATTGACCAAAACGTGAAGTTTGGCCGAATAAACCTTTGGCACATAAAAAACCAATGAAATATGTGAGAAATACAACAGTCGCCATAAATACTGGGAAATTAATATAGCAACAGGAATTCCGGACTAAGAGGTGTAAAATAAACCTGTCTGTTTTCTTCAGCAAGCATGGATCAAAGGGGAAAAACATGTCCAACCTCTCTTGCCCACCAAAAGCTTTAGACAGATTAGAGTCAAGCAAGTCACTGAAAATGAACTTTTCAGACACCATCAACAACCTTGCTGCTTTGGCTTGCCGGAGGAACTCCTCCACTATTGAAGGCAGGCACACCTGTATTCAGAAAAGATACAAATTTGATAAAATCTACTTTACACTCCAAAGATGACAGAAATTACAGAACATAACCTTGGTCATTTCTGGTGCCGAATAGTACACAAGATCAAATGAACATGATGCAACGAATCTTGCAAGCCAAGAAGAATTTAAAATATTCACCCCTTCAACCCCAGAAATTTTGTTTTTAAGAAATCCAATCAACAGTGAGAGCACCTTAGACCATTTGAGAAGATTTCCTTTACTAATTCTGGGCAAAAGAGAGTGCTTCATATTGCAAAATACCTGGAGTGGATTCCAAGAGTGTCGGAGAATGCGCTCTAAGGGCATGTTGAAAAGCTGCAACTTAAGATGAGGAATCTCCATGATGGATCCCATTCGGAAGCATAGAACATACATTATAGCCTGTGACAACAAAGAGAAATTATGATTTTGATGGAAAAGCAGAGACCTGAACTCAATACTCCCCAATGCTCCCAAGGAGACTTGAACTCAAGACCTCCCATTATAACTCCCCCATGCAAACACTGTGCTGTTGCTCAAGTTGACCTTTCAAGTCTAATCATGAATCAAGAACAATCTTTTACTTCTATCTTCTCACACTTTAACAACTATTTACTCTGGAAGCATACGACAAATAGTTCTAGAAGAAAAAGTTAAAAAAAGTTTAAAAAGTTTAAAAAGTACCTGACAACAGGCATAGAAAGTTCGGTAAGTTGTAGGTCTCATCTCACCTTCTCGAAATTGACAATATTCATAACACCAATCAACCAATCTGAAGTGCCACAGAAAGAAAATCAACTTAAAGAATCTACAAACACCAGAATTTGCCAATGACAGCTAGTAAAAATCAGAAAAACTGAAAAAAAACCTTTGCAATGTTTTAGCAACAAACGCTGCAGAAAGAAACCTCCCGCGAGCCAAGTAACTAGCAAGGTAAGACACAGCAACCATCCTGCAGACAAGCCAAAAAATCGATCAGCAGACTGTTGCCAACTAGGAGCACCCAAAAGAACCAATGACATGGAGCTAGACTACCAGTTCTCAGTCACCTGATCTGTATGATTGCACTTTTGTCTAAAAATAAATCAGCCATCCGATTTGCAAATTTCAGCCCACAATTTTCAGGATCAAGTGACGAAGCATAGAACAACACAAACTGCAAAGAAGCAACCAAGTTTGACAAGGTCATATGTAAAAAAAAAATCAGCAAGAATGAAAAAGACCATTAAAAGCAAAACGTAGGAATAATACTGGGAGTACCCTGGCTGAGCTGATCTCACCTGAGTAAACTTTGATTTGAGAGCAAGCATCACGGTACTCTCAAATGACACCATAAGTGTCTCAAAAACCTGGAAAAAGTAAATACATGTGAAAATGATATTAACATCCTATAGCCATTTTTCCCAATATCAATACACCATTAGATTGACATGATAATTCTAAGCACAAAAGTGATATTAGCAACCAAAAATTTACAAGGGGCTCTTTTTTCCAGAACAAAAAGCAGCTAATAACATAAATAAATCAGACAGTTGACAGAAAAAAATTACCTCATTAAGACGACCCGTAATGGCACAAGATTTAAGATGCTCACAAGTGAGAACCATCAAGTTATCTAATTTGTCAGCAAAATCATTAGTGCCCAGACTCTGCCAATTCAAGTTACCCCTTGAAACCTGTGGGAAATTAATATATAGGATTTCTCATAAAGCAAGAAAAAAGACACAGAAAAGGATACATCACATAATTGCCTACACTCAGCCTTGGAGACAAGATTGGTACACAGAAAACCATTCTCAAAAACCTATCAAGCTGTTACAGCTTCCGAAAATTAAATCAGTGACACAAAAAATTAGATAAATTTTTCGATTTTCTGGAAGCGTTCAGCCTCTAAGAGAAGTTTGTGAATGTATACATCTTCTTGTTCATTTTTCAAAACTTGAAAATCAAACATGGAATCATTAGTCCAACAACCATCAAGGTAGAGGCATAATTGAAAGGTTGAGAGCATACCTCATGACCAACTTTTTCAACACCATCTTCATTTTCCTCAAAATCTTCTAATTCCATGTCAAATATGCCTTTGCTGGAGGTTTCCTCGTTGGGGTCCAATATTATCTCCACCTAAATAATTTAAGAGGAAAATGATCAGCATTTTTACAGAAATAAATACATATAGAAAACCTTACACATAAACTACCATCAGAAGTACTCACATCTAAATCAACAAGTTTGTCCACTACAGCTTTAAGTGCCAAGGTCCCAACAAATTCTCCAAGCTCACCACTCTCCAGCCTCAGTAAATTCTCCGCATAAATTGATATCCACTAACACAAAATTGAAAAGGTACCTGAATTTCAGTTAAACTACAATAATAATGTGCTGAATCAGTGAAGAATGCACTTCCTGGCGCAACAAACTATAGCATTAATTTGAAAATTGGATATACAAGTAGACAGAAATTGTTAAGATCCACCAGCATAAGGTATGGATAAAGTCTTCCTAAATAAAAATAGAAGTAAAAAGTAAAGTTAAGATCACAGGAGACCCTCATGATCCACAGAAGATTAATCTGGTTATCCTAATCAGCCAGCAATTCATAACTTACTTTTTTTTTGAGGAAAAATGCTGAGAATTCATAACTTACTTTAACAATACATAAGTCTGAGATGATAGATGTCAGGGCTACTATGGTCTTATTCTTTAATTGAACTGCTGCTAGAGAGGTTCCTAACTTTCAACCTATGGGTTCCCATGTTGCCTAGTTCCACATTGTTCAACTCTTTGTTTAAGGTACTGATAGAGAGGATCATAACATTTAACAAGCTCAACAGAAGAGGGACCCTGTTTGTTAAATACTGCACTTTTTCATTGCCTACTGTAAGATGCAAGATTACAGATCATATATTCACCCACAGCTACCTCGTATACCAGGTTTGGCCCATCTTTCTTGATCTCAATGTTTTTTTTCTCATAATCTTTAAACGAGCTTATCCACCATCAATTTGTAGCAGTGGCATTCCGTATTAGCTGAAGTGGAGGCCTACACTCAGAAGCAATTCTTCATTCGAGATGCTGCCAGAGAAGGGTCCTAATTTTCAACAAACTCATAAATGAAGGGGTCTGTAATACTCACAAAGTGATTATGTTCAATTTATGTATTCACAGCAGACTTGCACATCAGGTTTGGTCCTTTTTTTACGAATTCATCTCAAAACAGTTTCTCCATTATCTACAAGGAGTTCATCCTTCAGTTTGTATTCAGTGGCTCCACCATCAAAGCAGGCAAATGAGGTGGGCTTCACTTGCTTTTACTCCCTGGCATTACTCCAAAATATTCTTCTCTATGAATAGAATGAATGATAGAACTCTCAGTTTCCTCTGAACAGTGAATATTGAGTAATCAGCATTCTCATAATACCCAGGTTTGAGCAGTTCATGGAGGTGCCTTTCGTTTTATGCCTATCTAACTTGCTGACCCCTTAGGTAATGATGATTGAGTTCAAATGCAACTCGTATTGCGTTTTGTGGCTAGTGTATTTACTGCTCCTGTCCTCTTGAAGCAGGGGGAGATATGATGCTGAAACAAGCAGGTGCAGCATCTCTTTGAACCTGCTTTGTGGGCATGGAACATATTTCATGACTCGTTAATGTCAGATTCCAGCAGCTCAAATTTCTCCAAATAGCCTTTCTGGTATTGCTGAACAATTTGCTACTGAGGGGGTTGATCACCAATCACTCATTGTTATGACCAGCCAGCCCTCTTACTTTGAAGCTTGTTAGAAAGCTTTCTTGCTGCGTGTGAGGCTCTTAAAAAACAAACTTTCCGAACACAAAAAAAAAAAATAGAAACTGCTACAATTACAAACATCAATGATGGATCACATGCTGAATTCAATACTTACTGCTTCAGGAGCAGTTATCTTTGGCATCCTGTTACTAATTATGGACTCCAACCTCTTGGGAGTAAGAGGCACTAAAGCAGCAATATCATGCAAGGCTGAGTGCATCCGACTGAGAACTTGCTCCTTCCTTATAACACCCCGAGGCTGCTTCAGGAAATTTAGCATGAAAATAGGGGGCAAGAAATTGCACACGAGTACGTCCAAACATGCATCAATAAATTTTCCACTTGCAGCCGCCTGAATAGAACAACAGAGTATAATAAAAAACACGAATAAGTAAAACAAAAATATCACAAAAACATGATTACATAAAAGAAAAATATCAGAAAAACATGCTTATGCAAAAGCAAAGTATGAGACAAACATGACAAGGTAAAAGCAAACTATCAGACAAACTTGGCTCATTCATCTTTTTTAGATTAGTAAAGGAAAAAAATCGAATTACCACTATCAACCTTAATGTTCCTTCTCCATCATAAAATTTCCAAAATTTTCACCCATTTAATATGCATAATCATGTTCGCATGACATGATCTATTTTGTACAAAGGATTAAAAATGTCAACTATTTCATAAAGCAGTATTTGGTTTTAGGTAAAGATCAATTACCAAACATATCATGAGCTCAACAAATGCATCCATTACATCGGGCCCACGGTTCCATATGGTCAACTGGAAAATCTGTTTAACATTCAAAAGAAACATTCAGTATGACTTGAAGCTGAGTTCACAACAATAAATAATTGACAGTAAACTTTAATGAACTCACAGAAGAGAGAAGACCCTCATGACGAACAGCATCGATACATGAAACGGACTCAGATAGTGCCCTTAATGTTGTCTGAGGCACAGAATAAAACAAAGTATTTCAAGAAATACAATCAACTGAGATATTGATAGTATTATATGATAATTGACATTTAAGATGATATACAATACCACAAGCATGGCCTCATCATCAGCTGTCCTTTTATCATGAAGGCTTACCACCTCTACCAGTTGGTTATAATATTCATTATCACCCTGAAACAAGATGAGGAAAAAAAAAAAAAGTTCAAACCATGTCTATTTTAATAATGCATGTCTTCAATGAAACTGAATCTTTTCCTTGGAATCTAACTAGAATATTGAGAACCACGTAGTGCCATGTATGTGGAGTTACAAAACGCCTTCAGAAAATCATTCACAAGACTACACTAGGTATAGGCAGTGACCCACAATTCTTTAGCCTGCACTATATGTTCAAATTAAATGACTTATCAAGCTCTTCAAAAGCTTAGATTTGCAATCAAATTCCCTCTTAAGCAAATTGGAAACAGGATTAACTTTTTCAGAGGATTTAACTCCCAGAAGTAGGAGTGATGGTTTCTACCACTTTGACTGCATCAATCTCGTACAAAATAAAAAGAGGATTTCTCAACTTGACAGTAGCAAAAAAAAATCTTGCACTACTTCTCAAAAATAATAACAGCAATGAGATAAGAAAAAATAAGAAGTGAAGAGAGAAAGAAGAGACAGAGAAAGAAAAAGAAACATGAAAAGAATTAATTTTACAGCATGATTCTATGAGCACTTGTTCATTACCTGAGAAACAGACTTGAGTGCCTCTCGAACATATAAGGTGACTTCAGAATCAGGAACATAATCATCTATCATTTCATTTGATTCTGTACCATTAGTCATCATGTCCATCCCCATGACCTCCTGTCAAAGCAACTTTAGCTACCTTCCAGACAGCCCAGCCCACTCCCGGCACAAAATGTATGAAACAGCTCAACAAATGATTGGCAAATACTTTGATGTGGAAAACAGCCTCATGCCTACAATGTTTCAGCATTGTTTAGAATTTTCAGCTAAGTTGAAAATGAGGATGACAATAATAATAAAAATAAATGATAAAAAAAAAAAACCCAAAACAGAGTACAACATTCTGAATAACAGGATGTGCGTACACAATTTACTTTTTATTAATAATAAATAAAAACTTTGTTTAGCAAAGGAAAATAAATTATTTTTCACGTAGTAGAACAGCACTAAGAAAACTTAAATCCCTGTAAATTTTAAAATAATAAAATAAAGTGGCTTCTACAATGTGAAGGAGTTAGTTTGGAGCAAATTCAGCTAAAATATCCACCGGTACTTATTGTCTGTTGGCTCATCAACGTTACACGAATACAGGTATACAAGAGTAAAGTTACACATTAACCAATAATCTTGTCGAAAATTAAACAAGCAATCCACACCATCAAGCTGAAACAGAAAGGGTTGTCACGACAGCTACTTCCTGATGCTTCTATTACATTCAACATATTTCTAGACAAATTATGGTTCTACACGACCACTGCCACAGAACAAAGTTTTGCAATAAAGATTGGACCTCGGAAACACCAACACAAGCTCGAACTTCGTGATGAACTCAAGCTCAAGCTTTGGAAACAGTTACATGGAGCTCGAGCTCAAGCGAGTTCCACAAAAGTAATACAATATGCGGTGTGAAAGAGAATATGTTACTGTCAAACTCTACCGAGTACCTAGTCACAGCGGACAAGAGTCACACATGAGCGATATAAAAAGCTCGAGTTAAATCCATGACACGAGCTAAAATAAATGCCGCGAAACCAGAGGAAGAAAATTAAAAAACAAGGTACCTCCATCTCCGTGAGTCTTTTACGTAAAATTGTGGATGAATCTCTGCAGCAAAAGAGGGTAATTTAAAAACAGGAGCGTGCACATGCACAAACTACACACATAAAAGCTTTACGTTCAATGTTCCATTTTTACCTTTACCACCCTCAGTCCTCGAAAATTAGGACCTGAAGTATGGCAAAGAGACGAACCGTAACGCAGCAACGGGAAGATTCTGCAATCCCTGTCCCCTTCTTCCTACCCCTCCTCCCTTTACAACGAGCAATTCTTTTCAATTCCAACAATAACTCGAAAACTCTTCTTTTTCCTCACCACAACGTATCCTCGTCAACCTCCAAACTTCAAAACTACCACTTTGCAACAATACACTCAAGTTCGTTGAAGAGAAGCCAGCTTTTCTCTCTGTTTTGGACGCAGAAATGCCCTCCACGGCTTCAACTCACTCTGACACTCAGAAACAATTCAGCGAAGTCCTCCGCAGCTGCAGCTATCTTAAAGAAACGGCAAACGCCTTCCTCTCTGGAGCTTAAGTCGTGGAGTCTCGAAAAGAAACTAAGGCTGGCACAATCACCGATCAACAGAGCAGACGAAGGAAATTGGAATGAGCTGGTTCCCGGCCGTCACGGACTCCGAATCTCCCCGAAGTCGAAGCCTGCGGTATCTCGACTTGAAGAACTTATAGGGCTAGGGCTGCTCTCGTCGAGACCCGCCAAGGGCGGCTGCAGCGGGTCGGTTCGAGATTAGGCAATGCTAACGACCGGGTCGCGAGCTCGTGAACCGAACCAAGAGAAATCTGTGAGTATTTAAAAAAATATATATAAATTTTATGAATGTTCAATCGAAGAGTGCGATTATTTGTCCAGAATAATTCAGATATAAGATAAAAAATTTATCTTTATTTTTCATTTTTAGTATTTTATATTCTTTATTTTGGGCATTTTAAAAGACATGCCGCGGGGAAGGTAACGAAGAGGCTGAAATCGCGGGAGCAGACAAGAGCGTCCACGAAAGACTGCGGTGGTCTGTTACTATATTTACGTCAGCTTACTGAAGGAGTGGATCGAGCTCCGAAATGCAAAAAGAAAACATTTTTCTGCGGTGTGTACTGGTTCAAGCAAGGTTCGTCACTGTAAAAGAGAAGTAGGAAAAGGCGATGGTGCTGAATTCGTGGTTGAAGAAGAAAGTGAAAACCAGAGACGAACAGGGAGCTGATTGATTCAATCTCGGGGCTTTCATTTGTGATTTTGTCCTCCTTCCGAGACTCTCTCTGTTGCTCGGCTTCATAAGTAAATGCGGGGCCCTCGACCTCCGTCGAAGATGGGCTCGACGCCCTTCGAGGACGAAGCTGACGCTACTCGCGCCGCTGCCGCCGCCGGAGGACTTCGGAAGAAGGGCGGTGGTGTCCGCCAGTGGCTCGTCCTCGATGCTACTGGTCAGGCTCAGGTCGTTGAGGCGGGGAAACATGCTATCATGCGTCGGACGGGCCTTCCTGCGCGCGACCTCCGCATCCTCGATCCTCTTCTGTCCTATCCTTCTACCGTGCTGGGACGGGAGAAAGCGATTGTCATAAATCTGGAGCACATCAAAGCTATTATCACCGCCCAGGAGGTTCTCTTGCTCAATTCGAAAGATCCGACTGTGAAGCCTTTCATTGAGGAGCTCCAGCGGCGTCTTTTGCGGCTTAACCAAGCGACTCATAACGTTCAGGTCTCAATTCGTACAGCTTTGGGTTCACTGGAACTTCTTCAAATTTTCGGTTGATGTCGTAAATTGATTTAAATATAACTTACCTTCTTTTAAGCTTATATGTTATCAGGTATTTCTTTGGCCGAACTGTAACTCCAATTTCATCTCTAGCATGTCATGTCTTTTTATTTGTCTGATTTCTTAATTCAGTTACTGCGAGCAAGTCTCACTTTCGGGTTTTTGCTTTTGCTTGAATTTCAGCAGAGGTGGTCTCATTTTAACAGCTTATTTCGACTGAAAAGTTAAGTTGTTTTCTTGCGTCTGCTTTTGTTGTCCATTGTGTTGCTATCGTCTTGTGTTAGCATCTTTCTTTCTCTACCAAATTCGTCTTTCATTTGTCGTCTGCAGATCCTGTTCACGTATCTGATAATTTATTGTGCTCGTTTTCAATTTTACATTAATATCTAAATTATTTTATATCACCTGGATAAATTTTCGTTTTCACTCAATCGATGTCTTTGTGTAAAGGAGGGAAGAATCAACAGTGATGATGCAAACTGGACAAACTCCTATGATGCTGGCGAAAGGCAATTCAACGTCGCGAGCCCTCAATATTCTGAAAACCTCAATTACTCTGACAATTCCCCGAGGTTTCATGACATGGATGACATGGGGCAGGGAGAAGGTAACCTCAGTTCCCAGATGGGACTGGGGCCAATGGCTCTTCCGTTTGAGTTTATTGCCTTGGAAGCGTGTCTTGAGGCTGCATGCAGTTGCTTGGACAATGAGGTAATTTTTGTTTATTTTCGTATTTTAGCTTATTGTGCACAGAACTTCTACCTCTAGTTTATTGTGTACTATACTTTTTAATTCTTCTCTTGCACTTTTTTTCCTCTCAAAATTCCGTACTCTCCAGCTATTGTCTTAGATAAAAGTTTAGTAAACTTTATAGAAGAACCTGCAAATTTTGCCTTCCAAAATGTTGGTGGAAATGTTGTTTTACCAAAGTCAGAGGAATGCCTTAAATTGGCTTTTCCTTATCCGTTTTAGAATATTAATTTGTTTTATCAACTAGTCAAAATCAGAGGTTGTTATGTACTTCTGTAATTTAAAATTTTTGTTGTAGGCTATTTAGAATTTTAATGTTATCAATTAAGAGCACAAGGTGTTATTCCTGATTCTTAGGTTCTGTTATTTGATGGATTTCTTTTTTAATTTCTGTTTCCATTATCCTACTTTCTAGGAGTTACTTGCTAGTTCTTTTGTATGTACCCTATTCTGCATATCTTGATCTCTTATTTTTTTCTCTAAACTATAGTCTGTGCTGTTTGGCTATGCTTTACCATTTCAATCTTAATTAGGCACGAACTTTGGAGCAAGAAGCACATCCTGCTCTTGATAAGCTGACCTCAAAGATTAGCACTCTCAATTTGGAGCGTGTTCGCCAAATTAAAAGTCGCCTGGTTGCAATAACTGGACGTGTTCAGAAGGTTAGATTATGTTTAGCTTCATATATTTAGTTTCATCTGAAATGCCTGATCTCTTGTGTGGAGAGAAGCTTATTTAAATGATTTGGATCTTAGCCAACTGCTTATTTGAAGTTAAATGTTCAGCTCAATGCTTCATACCCCTGTATTAAAATTTCCTCAAGGAAGATTTTATGGAGTCCTAAGTGAATTAGGAAACATTAGACACATTTCCAAAAATTAGGAAATAATTGACTAAATTTCATGAGAAGAACAAGGGACCTCAATCTGAAACTAACAAAGACCTGGAGACATGAAGATAAAGACAACTTTGCAGAAACTCATTTGATGATGTTTCAGTCTAATTACTGACATAGAAAAAAACAGTGGCATATAATCTTTGAAGCAAGCCTGAAATGAGAAAACTGTCAATAAAACACATGAATTTTGGAGGGAGCACCTGGACCAATAGGAGAATTCTTTAAGTGGAGCTGGAAGGGGTGCTTAATTAGTGCGGAGTGAATAAGAATTAGACTTGGAAAATGAAGGCTGCTAGAACAACAACAACAAAACCTTGTGAAAAAGTGCAAGGAAGTGAGCACATAGACTGAGTTATATTTTCTTTGCTTCATCCTCTTCTTCTTTTTCCTTCTTATTCTTTCTCCCCTTCTTGCCTATTTTCTTTCCCTGGTCCATCTCAGAAATGTAGTTGCCCATGCCAAATAGAGGAGAACGCGAGAGAGAAATCCGAAAAGCAAGAGTGTGTTGGATAGAGGGAAAAGAGTGATGAGTGAGCATACTTATTCTCTTGCTCAACATTGCCTTTTTCTTAGAATAACAATTTCCTAGTTATGATGTAAGTTTTTTTCCTATCACCAACTACACCCAAAACCTGACTTGCTCTAAGATAACATGAAAGAAATAACACTGAAATATGACACCAAAACAATGTTTTTGGGAAATAATTCTCCTTTATGTGTTTGATGTAGAATTACTTTTTCATCGAGTTTCTTCCATTTGTGTGATTTGTTCTGTATGGACTTGCCTTGGTCTACATTAAGCCATCCTCTTGAACAAATTTCATATAAAGAAGACAGAATCCTGTGTAATAGGGAAAGCTTTCTCTATATGTACCAGCGGTATAAGCTGACTCTTTTGATTTGGAATACGGTGTCATACAAAGAAGATGACTAAGGAGTTGCTAGCTGAAGGTTTATAGTCAATGCCTGCTTATGACCATTGTCCTGGGGAGTGAACATTTATTCTCCACATGTTAAGGATACCTTCTTGTGAGACATGCACAATAATAAAATTGTCGAAACCCCTATAGCATCAATATGTAGCACATCTTGAACGATGTGCTACCGCTCTCAATATGTAGAAGTCAAGATTTACCCTTTTAAGTTAAACTTCGATGGATCTTCAATAGGAAATCCGGGCTAGGCAGGTGTGGGTGGAGTCATAAGGGATAGTGCAGGGGAAATCCTTATGGCATACTCAGGTTCAGCTGGGGTACGTGGGTCAAACGTAGCTGAAGCAAAAGCTCTACTGGCTGGGATCAAAATATTAAAGCAAATGCAAGCCACCTCAGTGGAAATTGAAGGAGATTCCCAGCTAGTAATCGGATGGGCCAGCAAGCCAGGGTCTGCCCCTTGGGCAATGAAAAGCATCTTCGATGAAATACACGATATTGTTCGAGATTGGAGAATAGCTTGGATGGCAACCCCCAGATCAGCTAATTCCTTAGCTGATAAGCTTGCTAAAGCAGGAGTCTCAGCCACTGGCCTTAACACTAGCTATTCCCTACAACAAATCTTGTGAAGAGTCTAAGAGGACACTGTCTGCTGTAATACTAATGCACTCTACCTTACTGTACTAGTATTTGTATTACCAGATTAATAAAAGCATCAACATTCTCAAAAAAAGATTTACCCTTTTTCCTGTATATTTTGTTTGGTGTATCATATTTGAAGATTTTACTCTTATTTTCTGCATTAAAGTACTCTATAATCACCATTAGTTGATTAGTATTTACTTTGAAGGTAAGGGATGAACTTGAGCATTTGCTTGATGACGACGAGGACATGGCGGAGATGTATTTGACAGATAAGCTCACTCAGCAACACCTCGATGGCTCTTCATCTCTTTCTTCATTGAATGATGGAGATGGCATGGATGAAGGTGCCTTTAGATCTGATATGGAAGATGACAGGTCCCTCTTGACAGATCAACTATCTTTGAATTTATTTTTTTAATGTCCAGTATTGAAATTTTAGTGTTTGGCAATTCTTGAATATTTTACAGGATTCAAGCTGAGATTTCTTCAGAAGCCAATGATTGTCCAAATAACTATGAAGCTGGTCTTCAAAATATTGATGCACAGGAACATTTGTTGGCAACATCAAGTGGTGTTGGTCTAGGTACCCACACCAGTAGCACACACAGCGGTAGCAAACATCTTGATGTTGAGGAGCTGGAAATGCTTTTGGAAGCTTACTTTGTGCAGATTGATGGAACATTGAACAAGCTATCTACAGTATGTTACTTTACCGTCTATTACAGAAATCTTTAGTTTTCATTTTAAAAATATAAAAAATCACTTTATGCGCTTCAGGCATCCAACTATTATCATGCATTGAGTTGGCACATATCTCTTTCAAAATGAAGTCATTGA
Source organism: Aristolochia fimbriata (assembly GCA_019845555.1). Classification (NCBI taxonomy): domain Eukaryota; kingdom Viridiplantae; phylum Streptophyta; class Magnoliopsida; order Piperales; family Aristolochiaceae; genus Aristolochia; species Aristolochia fimbriata. The sequence continues at coordinate 19,885,085 of CM034084.1, read as the reverse complement.
AGTTTCTTTATCAGAACAAAATAGTATCTAGAGGTTTTCGTACTTCTTAAATCTCTTAACCTTGAATGTTACACCGAAATTGTAGGTTTCTTGTTGTGGTTTTTGAAATAGTTTGTTTCTTTTTTTAAATGAGTATGCTTGTTGTATTGACTTAATTACTCATTTTTCTAGGGTATGATTGCTGTTTTCGTTTAATAATAGTGGGTATGCTACATTCACTTTGTCCGTAAGAGAGACATCTATATATTTGCTTATTTGACCTGATTGGTGACCACCATTGTAACTGAGGATTCAAGCAGGCGCTGATATAAGATCTCATATTCTGAAAATCAGTTAGCATTTTACATATCTCAGTGTAAGTTGGTTTCCAGAGGTTCTGTTTTTCTAGTGGACTAAACATGAGCTGGTACATACAATTGTCAATCAGCAAATGTATTGTTCCAATGGTATAATACCCAGAAATGGGAAGAAAAAGTGTTTCCACTACTTCACCACCAGATCTAATTTTTTCTATGTGGCGCACGTTTTCGTGGTCTCATATTTTCTCAGCTATGGCATGATGAATCTTTCTCCTGTATCTTGAATCATGTGTTTCATTTTATTTGTGATAAACACCTCTTTTTTAGCAATGCCTTTGTCATTTGATCCTTCTGTCGGATAATAGCAAATTAGATAAATGCTAATAACACTATGATGACCTATCTTTGTGAAAATATTCATTAGATAATAAAGTAGTGGTTCTAGTTGCAATGCTTATGCCACTGGATAGCTGGTGGCGGCCTCTTCAAATCTTGTCCTGCTGGAAAAAATGCAAAAATATCTAGTGATGTGCTCAGCTGCTTTGTTATTTTCTACTCTTTGTTTTAGTGATTCTTTTTTTCTGTTCCTTCCAGCTGAGAGAGTATGTCGATGACACCGAGGATTACATCAACATTATGCTGGATGACAAACAGAACCATCTTCTTCAGATGGGAGTCATGTTAACAACAGCTACACTCGTGGTGAGCGCCTTTGTGGTCCTGGTTGGTATATTTGGCATGAACATCCAGATTGACCTCTTCAACGACACAAAGTATGGTGATCCCGAATTCCTATGGACGGTTGGTGGTGGTGCTGCCGGTACAATTTTTCTGTACATAATTGCTATTTCTTGGTGCAAGCACCGTCGCTTGCTGGAATAACATAACCTGAAAAGGAAAAGAACATCTCCTATTCTCAAATACGTAGGTGTCCCTTATGGGCAATGTATTTTACTTGATCTCTATGTAAAGTGAGAATTTTCCTGTATGACTAACATGTTATATGTATTTGTGCGGAATTACTCCGGTTGCTTGCATATTTGAGTCTTACCTGCAGAAGTCACTGCTGTTTGTCTGTGTTCAGGAGTTAACAAGAGTCAATAACAAGGTGAAAGTATTCCCTCGAGAATGAATCTCCGTCATGCATGCAGCTCCCTCCCTCTGTAAATGGAGAGACATTATTCTCTCATACGTGACAGAAGGAGACAGAAATCGCTGGTTGATGATTTTCTTCTATTCCTGCGAGCCACTCAAAATGAGCCTCATGGAATATGAAGATATTTCCTGATCCGGTTCAGTAGAAATTTGTGGCGTAGCTTAACTTGCCGTGTCAGTGTGCTTTGAGAAACAGAGAAGGAGAGAGGAAGAGAGCAAGAAAATGGCAGCGATACCGAAGTCGTTTGTCTCATCTGTTGCAGTCTTTCATGCTGGGAAACGGAGAAGAACCATAATAGCAGGAGCGGAAGCTGCGGAATCGGCAAATGAAACTAGACGAAGAGTGATGGTCCTTTCTTCCGTAGCATTAGCATCCTCAGCAGCAGCAATTCCTGAAGTCAGCGACTCCAGAAAAGCCCTTCTTGAGCGTAATTCTCGTCGTTCTCCTGATAAAAATTTGCTTTGAAACAAATAAAACTGACCCGTGACCTCCAACTAGTGATTCCATGTTGCTGTTCTTGGTTAATGTGGAGCAAGAAACAGTAATACCGTGGAAACTTTTACAAGTCGGTGTATATTGAACTGCTTATTGTGGTTGCTGATTCTGTCTCCGATTAAACACAGAGTACCTGAAGAGATCGAAGGAGAACAAGGCGAAGAACGACAAAGAGGTTAGACTTCCATCTTACTGTTTTTTATCATTTACAGGCGTTGAACGACGAGTTGGACCGTCGTCTCAGTGATTTAGCTTTTGCACCCCAGAGATTGGATGATTACTACAAACGCAACTACAAGGATTACTTCGAATTCATAGAAGGTTCAGTCCAGGGAAAGACGGAGTTGTCCGAGGCCGAGAAGGGTATCCTTGATTGGCTCAAAGCTAACAAATGATAAGGATGAACCAGTTCAGAGAATCAGAGAACCCGTTATTCAACAACGTGGGCATCATAAGCAGAACGAAATCCTGGTACTCTGATTCATGTTTCCCTTTTGTTCTTCTATTTTAAAACTCTCTTAAATGTGAAACTTGCCTCTACCTTACTCAAAGACTATCTTTCTAGCCCTATTTAACAAATCCCGAATTGATTGGCTCGACCTAGTTAAACCAGAATTGGAGCAATTATCCTTTTGTTTGTGAATTAACCAAATTAATGGGTCTGACCAACAAAGTCACATATGAAGGCTTCAAAACACCAGAATATAATGATATACGACAGTTTGGTTCAACCAGTCCTTACTATATTGTGACCTGGTATCCTCCAATTCTCTTCGAGGGTATCCTCCTATTCTCTTCCTGGTTGCCCTGTCAGGAACTCCATCTTAGTCACACTGAATTTGAAGATTTTTTCTTTTGTAATCCATTTTCTATGCATGGAAACTCTGTAAATCAACCCGGCCTTTATACAAACTATGTAACCAAATCTGTATGAAAACCTAGCCGTGACAGAAGCTCTGCCATTTCTCAATTCAGTAATAGAACCGAAAAACTAAAAGAAGCTTCGAAGATTGTAGTTGAAACTGCTTTGGTAGTCGGCCTCACTCAGTAAACGAAGGAATTGAATTTGGATGAGAGCTCACCTTTTCCATAAGCTCAAACTGACATATCTCTCTATTCACTATGAAAAACCAAAAAAATTAAAAGAGAGAAGTTGCTTTAACATCCTTTTTTTTTTTTTTTTTTTCCTTCTTTTATGTCGTGTCCTTCATGAATAAGAATCTAACATGGATAAAACATCGAACCTCGTAATTTAGCACGAGCCATCATTCATTCATTCCCGTTCATCGAATTTGTCAGAAAATATTTTAGCTACTTCTTATAAAATAAAAACATTAATAAGCAAATAAAGAAAAATAGTAAAAAATCTCGTAATTTAGCCCATGATGCACGTGGGTTTCTGGTCCCCGGTTTTCAGATAGTACGGTACGACGCCGCTGACTTGAAGGCGGATCCATTTGGATCCGTTCCACGCACGAGTGTCAGGAGCTGGCGGGTCCCGGATTCTGATCCGACGTTTCCGGAAATCGGACATGGGTCCCATCGAGATATTTATAACGCGAGTATCCGGATTTCCGAACCGCATGTCCGACAAGGAAATATCTTGGTGGGGTGGGTTTATGTAGTACGGGTAACTTCGGATTTAATAGCATATTTGCAGGCACGTCCCTAAAGAACCCATATTTAATGAATTATTATTGTACCTCTGGAGTCTTGTACAAACCACCAACTACTGCAAAGTTCAAATACTAAGCATTTGCAGTTACATGTACATAAAAAAGCAACTTTGAAGTGAATTACCATACCTACATGCATTGAGTAGGGTTTTTTTTTATGAACAGAGAGATCTTGACCTGGGTCAGATTCAACAAAACCCAGGTCGAGTATGATCACACACAAGCCCCGTCCGTCGGCACTCCGGCCTCGTTGTCGGAGGGAACTTGTCGAAATCCAACACCTGATCACACCCCACAAGGTCCCTTGAAACCCTAATCTAGCCAAATGTTGCTGCACCCAATTTTGTCTTCTAACTTTGTGTGTTAGAGGTGAAAATTTTCAATCCATGAAACCTTAACACAGATGAATACAAAACAGACTCCTGCACTGGTTATCAATGAACATTCTGCTCACTTCATGCCATACTCAAACTTCTTTATAGGTAATGTGGAGTTCATTGAACTTTTAACAAGAATGCTCTGAAACTTCAAAAGCACAATGACATTGTAAACACCTTCTAGCTCTAAATGATGTACTCTCTCAATCAAGTCCCAGCATTGTTTGCTGAGAGGCCCACAAGGCCAAAATTTTTTCTGGTCGTTCTAGAGGCGACACCCAAGACAAAAACCTTTCCAATGTTAGTATATCTTTGCCTCACGGTGTTTATGCTTACTTAAAGGCTAACCTGACAATACATCTTTGTCATCCCACGTTCAAAGGTCTTCTCTCTCAACGTAGTTAATAACAGAAGTACAAGTCCAGCAACTAATGGTCAAAAAAATAATTAACACACGTTGAAAAATATCAATTATACCAAACAGATATCAAGGAATGTTGGCCACCTACCTTCTTCCACCACCACTTAGTATGAAGAAAAGCACAAGTGAAACAAACAGTACCACAACATCCAACTACCTAATTCTGTTTTGTAGCAAGTTTTAAGTAATGGGTGTGACACGTAACGAATTTATTTCACGCTTATAAGATAAGAATGTAAGCAACAAGACATGATTGTGGGAAATGGTTTTATTCCTTCATATGCTAAACTGAGACAGATTATTTATTACTCATGTCATACACCCACTATGCTATGATATGTTAGCAAGTAATATAATCTTCCAACTTTCTCATGCTTGCTGTTGTCTTTAGAAACACTTTTCTTGAAACCAATTGTCTTTAGAGAAACAAATAAAAGTAAATATGAAGGGGTACATCAAATCTAGGTGACCAAATTTCAAGTAGAAGCTATTAAAAATGGCAAGTTGAAATAGTTAAGTTGGCAAACTCAAAGAATAAAAATTGATCGAGTAACAGAACAAATAGAGCTCAAATACAAAGAACCCCATTTCTCATCCTGAGTTAGATGCAGGGTTTTTTTGGTGTTCTTAACTCATAGAAAAGAAAACTGATTTATATAAAAAGATCGTAAAATAAAGTATCTAAATAATTCAGACAAAAAGTAAAGGGCCATAAACATGGGAATCTGACTGAAGAGAAAAATTCATTTCAGCACGTTAATATGCATTATTGGCAAGAAAATCCATAACTGCATTCAGTCCTTCATATAGATGACTAACCCTGCATTTAGCTGTGAATCGGCTGCAATATTCTATCTTGAATGGCAGTCAAGAGTCACAGGTTTGCAGTGCCAGACTCGAGAGGGGTGGTGGTATAAACATCCTCAATAACAACTCCACCAGAGACATGGATCCCCCAAAGTTACCTTTCGTCCAGCTCAATGAAAGAGAGAGATACAAGGAGTCAACCTAATAAATTCATTACAAATGCCTATAGTGCTGTAAAACCGAAAGTGTTGTATCTCATACTCATAACCAGATGCACCTAGCTCCATATTTGGAGAATGAAATCACATTATGGCAATAAATAGGCATGTACAATCTCGTTTGGTTGATCTTAAAAGTGAAGAGGATAACAGCTGGAGAATCTTTGTACACATTGAAGGCACACTGAAGTAAGCCATACCTCCATTGTGGATGTCAAGTTTTGCAGTGACATGCTTGGCTGTTCAAAACATTTATTGTAAAAACCTATCTAAAGCAGGGCAAGGTTACCAAGGCATTGGGGTCTTAAGAGGCTTAGATGGATAGAGAGCTACAGTAAGGTAGTTTTCACTTTTCGAACCATCTTTTTAAGTTTAAAAAGTTCCCGTTGAGAGGAAAGGAAAAGTGTGTACAGGAAATGCCAAGTTTCCTATGAGATTGCTTGTTAGTGGACAACGTTTGAAAAGAAAGTAAAATAAAAACAAGGAAAAATGAAGAAGATCAAGCAGATAATATTGAGCTTCTTGGTCCATGTACTCTTTGTCTTTGGGTCTAAAGTGAGAGCGGACAATGATCTGGGCGGTTCACAGTCTAAAAGGTTACATCCTCATTGGTATTCCTAATGTTCAGACTTTAAGAATGTGGTCATTTTCTTCCACTTTTAGAGATTTTAGAAGAAAAAACTTTGGCACGGACGGTGCATCCCAACAAAATTCAATGAGTAATCTTGTTTGGCCCACTATGTTTTGGCCACCACCAACTGGACTCATCAGTAGGATGGTACTTGAGGACAAGATAAAACGGATCTGACTGTGCACCACAACCATCCCCTGCATGATCTGATCATTTAATTGATTTAAAGGATCCTGCATTAGATGCAGAGAAGAGAGAGAAACAAGCGATGGATTCCAAGGATTTACAGACTCCATTTTCTATTTCTTAGAGAACATGAGACTGAACTCAGAAAGGTCCAAGTGAAGCACCACTTTAGAAGAATTGTAAATGGCCTTGGAAAACCAGGTGGCCATTTAGATAAAAAAGTGAGTGCCAGTGTTGGTTTCATAGATTTACCCTCTGGCGCTGATCACTGATGACAGATTTCATAAATGGAAGCAAGAGTAGTTCGAGACCAATGAATGATAGTAAATAATAAAAGACTTCAAGAATAAGGATAATCATAAAAAAGAAAATACAGGAATGATGTAGAAATATCCTCTTGGAAGAGAGGAGAAGTGTCTGTAAGCACAGACATTTCCTGGAGTAAAACTGTTTTCCTAGGATCTTAAAAATGACCTTGTTGCTGTTCAGAAGTTAGCCAGACTTTAATATGAGACAGTTGAGCTTCCCATGTTGCCTACTCACATTTGGGCCAGCAATATAAAGGCCTTAATGGGATTCAAAAGGCTCCATAGGGCTGTCAAAATCATGAAGTGATTTCTCTAGAGAAATTAGTGGATGAAATGGGTTATCTGTACAATTTCCTTAGGTAGGATGGGAAGGGGATGGGACACTCACCCATTCATTCATTCAGAGAATACATTCAAAGAATTTGGGGCTCTTTTTCTCTTTAGTGGTCTTTAGCATCCAAAGAAGGATAGGGGACGGTATAGTGCTTACCCTACACGTGGCATTTGTACAACAATAGACCCACCACTTGGAGGGTTCCAATGTGGATAAGCCCATGTCCAAAATCTGAAGAATCGGACAACTCTTGCAATCTAATCATTGGGATTTTATAAATTGACTGTGAACCAGTGATCATTCACATCTAAGCAACTCTTTTCAAAGTTTACCACTTTAAAAACTGGGCAAAAGTAAAGAAATAAACAATTGGACAGCTTTTTTAAGAAGAAAAAGACTTTAGTTAACGTTGAGGGAACTTTCAGGACAAGACAGAAGAAAAGATCCGAAATGGATGAAACTAGTCATGTGGTCTGTTTAAAAAGGACTGTCTAAAAATAAGTAGAGCCATCTTTAAAAGAGGAAAATCCTTCAAAGGCTCCAAATAAGGTGCTAATTGAAGCTACCCAAAAAAGGTAGTTGCTCATCAGAACTTGTGATGCATGAGAGAGAGAAAACAAATGAGAGAGAGAGAGAGACCAAATGAGAGAGCAAATGAGAGAGAGCAAATGAGAGAGAGAGAGAGAGCAAATGAGAGAGCAAATGAGAGAGAGCAAATGATGAGAGAGATAGAAAGAGAAATAGATATAGAGAGAGAGCAAATAGAGATCATCAAATGAGAGAGAGAGATAAAATGAGAGAGAGAAAATGATGAGAGAGAAATGAGAGAGAGATATAAATGAGAGAAAATGAGAGAGAGAAAGCAAATGAGAGAAAGAAAGAGAGAATAAATGAGAGAGAGAGAGAAAAATGAGAGAGAGAGAGATATGAGAGAGAGAAAGAGAATATAGAGAGAGAAAGCAAATGAGAGAGAGAGAGGAAATGAGAGAGAGAGAGGAAATGAGAGAGAGCAAATGAGAGAGAGAAAGCAAATGAGAGAGAGAGGAAATGAAAGAGAGCAAATGAGAGAGAGCAAATGAGAGAGAGAACAAATGAGAGAGAGAGAAAGCAAATGAGAGAGAGAGAACATTCACTCTAAAAGATAACAAAAAACTGCATTTTTTACCATGATTGCTATATGATAACTGATAAGTAGTGTCCAAAAATCGGATAATGTAGCAGAGAGAAGTGTACTAATGCCAATGCAAGCTACGGTTATTGCATCAGACTATCAGGATTCAGGAGACCTGTTTACACTTGTGCCTTGGACTCTTGGTGGAGACACAGTTTGAAATATTAACAATGTCAATAACGGATTTGACAATTGACACCCAAACCATGAAAATGCACGAGTTCCAGTCGCCATCTTCTTGTCCATGATTGGCCAATTGCAAAGATCCAGACCCAACACCTGAAGTTGGAAGTTGGAACTATATCCTAATACAGTAATGGCCTGAAAAGTAGACAACTCCACTGGAGGGGATGACCTCGCGGATCCATATGGTGGTTCTTCTAAACCTGTGAATTATTTGAGAGGGGTAACATCAACAGCAAGTCAGCAACCAAACCACAGGTGAACTGTGAACAGAAGCCTTCCAATAAGGGGGACCCAATGCAGTCTTGATGCAGTTAATTAAGGAGAGAGAGAGAGAGAGAGAGAAAGAGGGAGAGAGAGAAGAGAGAGAGGGAATGAGAGAGAGAGATAGAGAGAGAGAAAATGAGAGAGAAAGAGAGAGAGAGAAAGAGAAAATGAGAGAGAGAGAGAGATAGAGAGAGAGAGAGAGAGAGATATAATATAAAAATGAGAGAGAGAAATGAGAGAGAGATATAGAGCAAAATGAGAGAGAGAGAAAATGAGAGAGATATATAGAGAGAGAGAGAGAGAGAAGAGAGAGAGAGAATGAATGAGAAAGAGAGAGAGAGCAAAATGAGAGAGAGAGAGAGCAAATGAGAGAGAGAGAGAGAGAGCAAATGAGAGAGAGAGAACCAAATAGAGAGAGAGAGAGAGAATGAGAAATGAGAGAAAGAGAGAGAGAGAGAAATGAGAGAGAGAGAGAGAGAGAGCAAATGAGAGAGAGAGAGAGAGAGAGCAAATGAGAGAGAGAGAGAGAGGGTTAAATGTGAAGGCATGTGGAGACATTAATTCCATAGTCAACCACAAGAGTCCTTCTCTTGCCCATCTATGCAAGGACCACTCTTTAAATTTTCTTCGAAGCTCAATCATCTCGAACTACTCCTGGATAAAGAAAGGAACCACACATTGTGAATGCACACGTGTGCTTGTCCCACAGCTTGGACGATTGATTAAGTGGGAACATACAGTAAATGCTCAGTATTTTCAAATGAAGGAATCAAAAAAGCAAATGAGGGAGGAAAGAGCATTTTCAATTCAGTCTTCTCATGGCGTTAAGATAGAGGTTTTAAAACTACAAAGCATCCAGTAAATGGGGAACGAACTACTGGTTAGAGAAATGGGAGAGATCAGGGACAGGAGAATAGAGGCTGTTTTTAAGGGCAAGTGATCCCTACCAACAAAGCATGTATCCACCCATGACTGGACACCAACAACTGCTTACCATTTCTCATCTCCTTTGTTTTGTTGGTTATGGGGGATTGGGTCCCAGAGGGGAGAGCCTTCCGAGTCGGGCAGAGGAGCAGGCAGCAGCGGCATATGAGGGACCGAGAGGGGCCGAGCCATCAATGTAAGGTGGCATTTAGAGACAAAAGAGAGAAAGGGCAGAACCCTAGTGAGAAAAAAGAGAAAAACACCCCCTTTCTCCCAACTTTCCGTTCACGGGATATGAAATAATGGACGTGTCCTCCCTTTTGTTTAGAGAGTACACAGTGCCTTGCTGTATTGCATGTGAGGCCGTTGTGGCTCCATTCCCTGCCCCCGGTAACACTTACACATAGGTAGAGAGAGGGAAACAAACAAATACATGGAGTGAGAGAAAGAGGGCAGAGGAGAGAGAAGGGCCTTTTCCCCCCTCCTTACCCATAAACCAACTGGCAGTTTTGATACATTTGCGTGAGGAAAATAAGGTGGTGAGGGAGGAGAGTGAGGACAAAACAAGTCTGAGATTTGGGCGCGATTCGATTCTTCTCTTTCTATAAGCTGGAGTAGAGGAAGAGAGAGAAAGACCCTGTCATTACCAAGTCGTCTCGTTTTTAAAGGGAGAGGAGGGAGACACATTTGTAGTCTCTTCGAGGGAAATGCAGAGAATGGAAGAGGAGGCCTTGGAGTACAGTAGCGGCTGTGAATCTGGTTGGACAATGTATTTGGATCAGTCTTTCGAAAAACCCACCTCTCTCTCTGCGAGAGAGTGTCGTTTTTCTTGCAAGAATGGTGGTGCGGGAAAAGAGGAAGAGGAGGAGGAGGAGGAAGAGGATTTGTCGATGGTTTCCGATGCTTCTTCTGGACCTCCTCTGTTTCACGACGAAGACGATTACTTTGATGAAAATGCGTGTTTTTTTTCAGAAGCTCCAGCTGCATTGGCTAAGAAGAGTGACAAAAGAAGAAGGGTCCAAAGAAAAGAACAAGAGAGACATTCTTCTTTAATGGATGACACAGCCAGCTCCCACCTCTTAAGCTTCCCCAAGGTAAGTAAAGGAAGATTGAAACTTGAAACTTGAAAACGTAGCTGCAGTTGGATGCCATTTTGAGCTTTCCTCCTCGTTTCCCTGGCTAGTTACGGATTTTGCTAATTGAAGTTTTGATGGGTTTTACAGGGTGGTTACAGTCTGGGCAGCAAGGCATCAATGGAAGATGTTTTGGACTTCTCCATGGGTTTCTCTGCAACACATTTCGAGGTATTTCACCCATCCCAATGGGACCTTTTAATATTCTTGACATTTTCCTTCTGATTAGAGAACCGACAGAGACTGTTTTTGCAGGCAAAATCCTCTCTGAAGGAGCAATACAGTTTCTTCCAAACAACAACTGTGCCTGGCAAAACAACATCCTCTAAACATGTTGAGTATCTCATTAGCCGCTTCCTTGTTGCCTGCTAGTTGACTAATAATCATCCAGTGCCCAGTTCTAATCTCGTCATCTTCTCTATCTTCCTCCTGTTACAGATACGCAAGGAAGAGAAAAGGAACAAGATATGGTGAAAACTGTTTCCCTTGCCACATCCTGTCTTGAGCTCAGAAGGCAATGAAGCAAATGGAAGTTTTGTAAAGAACTCTGGATCTCCAAGGGATCTTGGGTTGTTTTTCTTCGTTTGTCAATGCAGTTGGAAAGAACCAACTGATCAAAAGAGAAAAATAAATTGTTTTTACTTCATTCCCTTCTACTTTGAATTTCTGTAACACCTCAGGCTTTCCAGTTGTCTTCAAATTACAATGCTCAAGGCTCAAAGCTCAAAGCTCCTCAAGGCTCAATGCTCAAGTCTCTCTGCTCATCTCATATTTTTTCCATCAGTTTCTCCTGCTAATAAATAATAACAACATATGGTCTTACTCCATGTAAGTTGTAAGTATGCCTGCAGGTACAAACTCAGTACCATATATTGGCGTATTTGTAACCTATTCCACCACTAAATGATAAAGAAAAGATATCCTGAAATCCCTCAGTAAAATGACTGCATCTATGTGTGGGTGTAAAACATCCTTTTGTCAACTCTTGCTGGCGGAAAGAAAACAAAATTGCTTTAATAATTGAATGGAAAGGTAACTAGTCCATGATATTTGGCATGAGATAATAAAGAACCTTGGATTTTATTGAGGTGTCCCCGTCAATAACAGGTTGTCTAAAAGTCAGAAGTATCTTCTTCATTGATTTGGGGAGAGGTGGCCATCAGCACAAAGGCATCAAGTGTTCTTATAAGACGATGATCTCATACCAGGCACTGGAGTGCACTGAGATGAGGTTGGATGTTTCCTAATCTGGCTCCTGCCAGCGGGATAAAGAATGGGGTTGAGGTAAAGCTAGTAAATCTTTTCATATTTCACATGACAATATCAGCTGAAAACCACTTGCTGATGTAACCTGGAGAGTTTGAAAAAGTTTCAGAAGCACCCAGATATTATAGATGATAGGTCTTCTCAATTCTCAAACTGGGTACCAGGGTTGCGCTCTTGAAAGTTGAAACTAGAGAGGAACCACAGTGATCTTCTTCTTCTTCTTCTGATTGGCCCATTCCGTGGGGCTGATGGCTTCTGGGTTAGTACTTAGGAGTGGCTTGTTAGAGGCAGGAGAATGAGTAAAGGAATTTCAGGATTTAAATTTCCTCAATGAAACGGTTAGAATTGTCTGGTTGCATTGGATGTCTTAGCAGTCCACGGCATCCTGAAGGCAGGGTCCCTGGTGGAGAAACAGGAAGGTCCCAATTGTTGTGCTGTGTTGTGCTGTGCTGTGCTGTGCTGTGCTTCTCGTAGTCTCTCTTTATCTCGGACACTTGTTTCAATGGCATGGCACTTTAGAAAAAGGAGAAAGTGGAGCATCATATCTTTGGAAGGGACGTGGGCTGCAGAAAGGGGGTGACCCATGTCTTTGAAGATCTGGACAGAGCTCCATTGCTGCTAGATTGGACTGTTAGAAGAGTGAGATTAGATGAGCATTAGTTTAATTCCTCTGAGAAAGAAGGAAGGGGGGAGAAGGAAGAGAAAAAAGAGTGATGTGGGGTTAGAACAAGTTCAGAGAAGGAAATGCCAAAGTTAATATGGAATATCTGATGGGTCTTTTAAACCCGAGATCCTGCCTCAGATCTTCCTGACCCAAAACAACATGCCAATTTAATACTCTTTAAAATCTCAGACCTCATTAGAAATCCGCCCCCTTCACCCTTTATTTTATTTGCTCTTTTGCTCCCTCCAAGACTGTCTCCCTTTGAGACCCTCATTGGATTTGATGTCCTCCCCAAATTTTTATTCATTTCTGGTCAATTCCTTGTCTGCTGAATTGGGTCTTACCCTCTAAGAAGAAAATAAGAAGCATTTGGGAATTTGGGTTGTTCAACTTTGTTCTTTGGTTTTAACAAAAAAAAAAAAAAAATCAGAGTAACTCCTCTCTTCCTCACCCCCCTTCTTTCTCTCTCTTCCTCATTATCTAAAGAGCCTCTACACCACCTCACCTAAACTTTTATCAACTTTTATCCATTAATGAAACCTCTGTTTTTTGTGATTTTGGGATGTAACTTGAGCTCGAAATTAATAACCCAAACAAAACTGCTTTACGAGCTCAAACGAGCAAACGTGCAAGGATGCATCTGCCTGTAAGTTCAAGAGCATTCCTCATAAAAGAAAGCTCCAACTGTACAGAAGAGCTGCTGCCTTGCTGCTGTCCATCATGTTGGCTGAGAATCTTAAAGGTATGGAATCAACATCTCCTGCTTCCAACCACCCCCAATCCTTCAATTCCCACAAGCAGAGATAAAGCAGGGGCTGTCTTTCTATTCTCTTCTTTTATTTTGAAAAATTCCATTTCCAATCTTCAATGCAATTTTCTTGACCTGCTTTGTTCCCACTTGGAATGACATCATAGTCTGCCCCCATATCTAGAAATGGGCCATTTGGCCCTTATCGTCTCTCTCTTTCGCTCCCTTTCTTTATTTCTTTATTTTATTTTATTTTATTCTGTTTTTTCATTTTCGTTTTCGAAGGAAGGTCTGGTAATGTGGGTTTGGTTATCAATGGCAATAATCTATTGCTGGCATGTGCATTGAACTCCCACACAGGCACATGCCCTCGCACCATCAAGCCTTTCGGTGCGACCTCGCCTAGATCTTGCCAGACTTCTGCCATAAGACGCTAAAGCAGATGAAAAACTATACGTGCACTGGAAACAAGCCATTGAATGAAGGTCCGACCTCCTCTCTCCCAGGGTTTCCTTTTTTATTTAAAAAATAAAAATGTGCATATTCTTAAACTAGGTTTTTGTCTATTTTCATCTTTTATTGTCATTTTTTATATAGTTTTTATATTTATATACATCAACCTAAATTTGCAATTAAGAATCCATAAATGAGTCAGATAATTTAGAGATAACCTATGTATCATTTGATTTAGATTGACCTAACTTTAAAATTATCCTTTCACACCCTTACTCAGATTCATTACTAAATTTTACAATAATACTTGCAAAACCCTAACCCTGCCCAAATCAATCTTACTAATAATCTACCTAAATATATAAACAAATTAAGATGATAATTAATTCAATGCATGACTCATACGCAGGAGGAAGAGAAAGGCAAAACATAAAAATCAAACCGCCAATGGGTGAACTCGAATGTCCAGGTATTACACCATTTTGTTTTTTGTTGAGAATACTCAATGCAATGACAAATTTGTTTCTTGAGGGAGAGCTCTGAGAAGTTATGTTGATTCACACCAAACCGTTGAACAAGACCATGTGAAAGGACATTGGTTATAGATACGATCAATTTATGATGGGCTACAAACTGCAAGTATTTCACAGAAAATTTCTCAATTGTGAATTTCTTTGAAGTTGTTTGTTTGTCTTTTGCATTCATTTATTTCTGTCAAATCTAAGAAAGAGTATATGAATCTTTTCAGAATAAGTTTTAGGCAATTTCATACTTGATGTTTTTGTGACGGAGAATGTTCATCTTTAAATGTTCAATCTCTGTGCAAATGCAAGGGGTTTGTGATAAACAGTGACAACAGTTTTACTCCTATGAGGGAGAGAGGACAAAGATTGACAATCTCATCTCACCTTTCCAGATCACATGGCTTTAACTGCTTTGTCTCATCATCGCATTGAAGAATGTATAACTGATTGTAAGGGAAAACATCAACCATCAATAAACTAGCATGCAGAAAGCCAAAATTGAGTAAAGCATTATGCTGCTGTAAGTAAGTTCACCACAAATCTTTTGATTATATACATGTCATTGTCAAATTGGACTGACATTGAAAATCACCAAAACAACCGGCAACTAAATGATAGTCTCTTAACAACTACATGATATGTAGAAGCCAATTGATGAAAATAACTTAAGATGCAGCAGTCTTACTTATACAAATGGCGCAGAAATCTGCCTTTCAGTATCCTCTCATTGTGAAAGCCGAGATCACAATGGAAGAAATCTGCCTTTCAACTATTAGATACTCGCTACCCAATAAAAAAGATGGCCGTTTTTTTTACATCACACAGTTACATTAGGTTCGCTTCTTCCTTCCAGCAACTTTAAAAACATTAGAGATCGCAGGACCCAGCTTGATTTAGATCCCAAACATAAGAAACATGAAACCAGATATCGCAAACAAGTCCATCCATAACTGAAGCATCATGTCATTTGTTTCCCACGGTGATTGGATTGCCTTCGAAGAGAACAAATTAAGAATGCATCGCATCGTCATCTTCTCCCTCTCTGGGAACCTCATTAAACATGTACTGACTCTGATACTCCATTAAGTACTGGGTTGATCTCTTAACATCAAGGAAAAGATGGTACACCCGTGTGATATCTTCCATTTCCACTACTTTTCCCTTCCTCTTTTGGCAAGCCAAAGCAGCAGAGGTGATCAAATGAATTGCATACCTCAAAGAAGTCTCCACACCGATCTTTGTGAGTAGAACCTTTGCATCTTCTGACATGTCCACGTCTTCCTCTTGGCATCTAATATCGAGTATCTTTCGAATCTCATCTTCTGTGTAGGGTTGTGTAGAAATGATGAGTAAACGATCTAGGAGATCTATGGGGATTCCATGTGGGGATTTATAGTTTGTGCCTCGAATGGTTGTGATTCCTCGGTTTGTGGCAACAACCAAGATGGGAGCCATATCATTCTCCAGTGCACGATTTAGGAAAGAGAAGCATTCTATGTCAAGCATGTGGACTTCGTCAATGAATAGAACTCCTGGAATTATCTCAGCCTTCCCTTCTTCTCTCCATTCTGCTACCTTGGTGTCAATTTGTTCCCTAACTTCAGCACGAATTTCACCTGTGTCTCCAGTGAAAAGAGCAAGGAAGCCTTGTGTTCTGAAATATTTAAATGCATTAGACACAGTAGACAGAGGGGGTTCCAAATATGCAAAATGCTTGATGGCCAACATCAAGAATGACATGCTCAATCAAACATCCAGATGGAAACAACAAAACAAAACAGCTCCACAGTGTCTTGAGAATGAACCTTCATGACTTGAGTTACTTCTGACCTTTAGCATAGCTGTTACATTAAGTTTTTAATGTAAATTCTGTTACATTAAGTTTTTAATGTAAATTCTGTTACATTAAGTTTTTAATGTAAATTCTGTTACATTAAGTTTTTAATGTAAATATAGAGAGAAAAAAACCTAGAGAGAAAAAAACCTAGAGAGAAAAAAACCTAGAGAGAAAAAAACCTAGAGAGAAAAAAACCTAGAGAGAAAAAAACCTAGAGAGAAAAAAACCTAGAGAGAGAAAAAAACCTAGAGAGAGAAAATATAGAGAGAGAAAATATAGAGAGAAAAAACCTAGAGAGAGAAAATATAGAGAGAAAAAACCTAGAGAGAAAATATAAAAAAAACCTAGAGAGAGAAAATATAGAGAAAAAACATAGAGAGAAAATATAGAGAAAAAAACCTAGAGAGAGAAAATATAGAGAAAAAAACATATAGAGAAAATATAGAGAGAGAAACCCCTAGAGAAAAAACTTAGAGAGAAAACAACCTAAAGAGAGAAAACCTAGAGAGAGAGAAACAAATAAAGCTTCCACCCATCACCTAAAAGGCAACAACTAATATAGTAGGACTACAAATGAAAAACTTCTAAAAATAGGAAAATACCACAGTTTATTATAACCATGTTAATAATTAACCCTTCAACTCTAACAGATACATAAAAGAAGAATCAGCAACCTTCTGCTGCCCCTTGATCTTAAGAAGAAAACAATTTTAGAGATCTCTGCTACTTCCAAGGACCTGATAATGTTATGCACCTAATTTATACATCCACCAGTTTCTAGAGATGAACATGTGTCTAAGCAAATTGAAAGCAAATGCAGATCAAACACAGAAAGATAAAGATAAAATTTTTCACAAACAAGCAGAAACAATCAAAAGCCAGGATGGATATTAACTTAAAGAGAAAATGCAAACAGTCATTCAAATAAAAATTGGCCCAGAAGAATGAAAAAGATGCTGCAGTAGGGAATTCTGTATTTATTGTAGCTAGTGTGATTGCTAGACCTGACTTTATGTCGTAAGGAGCTTGATTTTCATTATCCATGAGGATGGCCAATAAGGGCAGTACACCATCAACCTTAGGCAGCACCCGCAGCCTTTTGGAAAACTGATGGACTTTTTATTTTTTTCTCTTCAAATTTGCTCAAGGACTTTATTTTACGATATAATAACAGTAGTATTAATAAATCCATCATCTTGAATATAAGTTTAAAGCAAAACAGGCAGACATCCGCTAGATTATTGAAATGTTTTCTTTCACCCTAACATGAGTAGGGTCGGATGCTGTTCAAATTTGGTGTCATGGCTGATTCTCATTGTGATACAGTACTGTCATACAATTTTGTTGACTAATATAATAACAAGTAGTGTCTCTACATAGCATTATACATTCTTTTACTTTCAAAATAATGTCTACACCAAATAAAAGGGTCACCAATTAGTATATTTCTGAAGAACAGAAAGTAATCCTCCTCCTCAAAGCATTATGAGACAGATTATACCTTCAGAGTTAGCTAAAGCGAATCAGGGAAAAGTATACATTGATAGTACAATCATTTGTTTTGTCTGCCGTAGAAAAAAAAATCAATGCAAGAATTAAGATAGAAGTTAGCTAAAAGAAAGTATTACGTCAGAGGAGTTTAATTGCTGATCCCAAGGTTTGAACACAAATTTTACACTTCTTGCAGGAGGCTAAGTTTAAAACAAAGCATTTATTATAGCAAAAATAATAGTAAATTTTCAGGAATAATGGAACAATAAAAAACTTAGTTGTAAAGGTAAACAAAAACAAGTCTGAAATGCTGAAATGTTTTACAGTTTCAAAAATATAGAATTTATGAAAAACAATAACCATAACCATAAGAGGCATAAACCAGATACAAGTCTGAAATGCTTCAAAATGCAATTTGGTATGCAAATTTTAACTTCTTAAGTAAACTTCCAACTTCTAAAGGTTAACGAAACATTCACTTTGAACTATGAGGCTGCAGCAATCCCCAGGAAGATGCTAACGACATATTCACTTTGAAATAAGATTGTAAGAGGCAGCGACAATCCCAAGGGAATTCAGATAGGTTCTCAGGTCAGTAACTCATTAACTAGGTGAAATGCAGATTAAAGGAAAAAAAGCTTGCAAAAGATGTGGTAGTTGTCATTATCCTAGAATAAAATGTATAAAAATATCGTACCCAAAACCCAAAATCTCCGAGTAATCCCGAACCCCCAAAAAACACAAAACTATATTCAAACCTGTCTTGGACTCAAATCCCAAGAACAATATTTTTTAAACAATCCCCGTTAGAAGAAGCTTCAGCCTTCAGATGCCATTGACAGAAGATAACAGAAAATAAAATCGATCATATATTCATACCTTGGTTGAGGGAAAGAAAAAAACGAAGAAAAAATTCGCCGCCCAGTTCAACCCTATTTCCTTCTTCTGCAAACTACTAAACCTAAATTCCCGCCTCAACGCGTTTGTGAGACTGCTTGAGAAGGCAAAATAATCGGCAAAAGGGTACTTGGGTTGAGTTTAAATACTGATATACTCTGCCATGAAGGAGGAGAGAGCGAAGGAGACTCAGCTCGATTCCAAGTGGGGAGGGGGAGTCGGGAGGGGGAGCTCCGATTAGCATTAAGGATAAAGTTGAAATCAATTCATTTAGAAATGAATATCCGATTAGCAGTTTATCGGATATTCATTTCTTAACGATTTGATTTGAATTTTTCATATTTGTTTTGAATATCCGATCATTGCCACCCCTATTTGTGACTATTTCAAGATCTCAGGATCAACATGGTGGACGTGGGCGCCATGTGACTAGCAAGTCTGGTTCTCTTACAAAATGTTCTACAGTTCTTCTGCTGGTAGAGTTTCCTCCAAACTCACAAGTGGTTTACTTGCCTAACAAAAAGAACTTTATAGTCCTCATATAGGTCTCTAAAAAAACATACCAATGTCTTACCCAAAAAGAAAAGCCTATTCCAGTGTAGTTATCTCCCTTTTTATTTTCAACTCTCTAAAATTCTAACTTCAATACAGTCTAAGTTCTCAAGTTGATCGGGAATTTCACCTCTTCATATTTTACCTCAGGACAAAACTTTCAATTTTAGAAGCAAAAAATTTATAACAAGCAAAAAGGTAACCAAGACCCAGGAAAGAGGAAATTAAGATCACCTGCTATTGATAACATCAATCTCATGAAGTGTGACACAGTGCACCACCTCCTTCCGTTTCTGCAACTCCCCGTCAGGGCACTGGACGAACTTCGTCTGTGGACCCATGGCATCATAGTCCCTCGACCTGGCGAAGGAGCGGCCCAGCTTGGTTATCTTTCCCGAAGACTTGTCAATGGCAATGACATCCCCACTCTGCACCTTCTCCTTCCCCAACGATTCAATCATCTTGGTCCCTAAATCGTACACTGTCTCCATCTCAGTAGTCTTGAGGGTAAGCTTCCCGGTCTTTGAGGCAGCCCCGGCGACAGCAGGCCTATCTATTTGGAGCTCAACCACTTCGCCCTCAATGACCTCAGTCTCCTCCTTGATACGAACCCCAATAGCCTTCCTGAACGCCTGAGTGAGCGCTTCGGTCTTGGACATCTCCAGGGAGAAGAGCTCGCTGCCGGCAAGCATAGCAAAGGGGGTCTCCTGTCCGAGAGACTTCGCGAGTCCCATGGCAATGGCAGTCTTGCCCGTACCAGGCTGTCCGGCGAGAAGCACCGCTCGGCCGGCTATTTTCCCTTCCCTGATCATATGGAGGATTACTCCGGCGCCCTTCCGGGCGGAGGCCTGACCCACCATGCCTTCAGAGACATCACGGGGCTCGAGGGCGGAGTCCAGGCCAAGCCCCCGGATGTGGGAGTGAGCTCCTATACGCTCTATCCGAGTCAAGTCGCGAGTTTCTGAGATTTTCAGCTCAGCCATGGCGTCGAAGATGGTCGGAGAGGGAGAACGCCGAGAGGGAGAACGCCGAGAGGGAGAACGCCGAGAGGGAGAACGCCGAGAGGGAGAACGCCGAGAGGGAGAACGCCGAGAGGGAGAACGCCGAGAGGGAGAACGCCGAGAGGGAGAACGCCGAGAGGGAGAACGCCGAGAGGGCAGAAGGGGGTTTCGCTAGGGGCCCTTTGCCGGCTTCGCTACTGAGAAAGCTGAAACCGTGTTTTAAATCCTTCTTTGCTCGTGCGTTTGCGAGAGTAGGGTTTTAGTAGACTTCCGAGGGTTTAGCGAGAAGACATTGGACTTATCAAGGCCAGACTTGTTAGTCATCACTTTATATAAAATTTTTATCAATTTTATTTCTTAAATAAAGCAGTAGTTTACAATGAGATTGGGTGGGCACGGGTCGGGTTTGGGTCGGATTTTTGAAAACCCAAACCCGACCCGACTTATATACCCGAAACCCGAACTCGTGAAAAACCCGCACGGGTTTTAAAACCTGAACCCGAACCCGAACCCAAACCCAACCTGAATTACGATTTTAAAACCCAACCCGTACCTGACCCGACCCTACCAAAACCCGAACCTGACCCTAAAAAACCCTATTTTTTATATATTTTTAAAATATATATATATATATATATAAAATTTAAAATAAAAAAACCAGCGGGTTGGGTTTGGGTAAACTCGAACCCGACCTGATTCAAGGTCGGGTTTGAATTCCCCGAACCCGAACCCGACCCAACCCGAGGTCGGGTTTGGATTCCCAAACCTGAACTTGACCCACGGGTTGGATTTGGAAATCCAAACTTGGGTTTTTTGGGTTGGGTTGGGTCGGGTCGGGTTACCCAAAAAACCCGACCTGATGCCCACCCCTAAATGAGATACATAGATTACAAAGGCCATTGAGGCCCTGTTTGCAGTGTATTTCTATGGACACCCTCTTTTGCTAGGCAATCAGCCATAGAGTTTCCTGATCCTAGGGATATTGTTCCAAATAATATTTCATTCTGCTGCAACCAATTTAAGCTAATAAAAAATAGGCTTTAACATACACTAGCTCTGTTACATGCTCCCTAAAGAGCTTCTCTCCGGTTAGCATAACTTGGGCCTCCGCTTTATTAGAGGAGCAACAACCAGCTGAGTCTGAGTATACAAAGATACAACGCCCCCACTGTCTCTAACAACACCTCCTATGCCTGCCTGCCCTAGATTCCCAAATGAAGATCCATCAAAATTTAATTTTACATGTCCTGTTGGGGGAGGTTTTCATTCTTCTAGTTGAGTTTTCTTGTAAGTGCTGAAGTATATAATCTTTTTCCAGTGCTTACGGATCATTGAGCTTGGGAGGGGAGGTAACTTTTGAGTGGCACCTGCCCACAAGAGTGTATTGTGGAACCTTATCAATGAAGCCCCCTAGTGAGCTGCACTGATTGTTGAAAGCCCTTGAATTCCTTTTTAACTATAACTGCCATGCAATTCCAATAATGGCTATTCTCCATAAAACTTGACCACACTTTGGCAAAGAGCATGAATACTACTGTTGAACGAGTTAGCCACAAAAGTGTTTGGCATGCACATTGAGATCCCGAACTTGCCTCTTATATTATTCCAGACCTTTTGGCTGAATTTGCAATGCATCAAAAAGTGATTGCAACTTTCATCAACTAAGTTGCACAACCTGCATAGTGGGTTTGTTACCAGCAACCCTCTCCTTCCTAGTTCAACACAAGTTAAGGTTCTCGAGAGGGAAGCAGTCCAAATGATTAAGACATAATTTTCAATGTTCCGTATGTTACTTTTGGTATAAATCATGTTTAGATGAATCTCATGTTGTATCTGATTACTAATTTGAGATGAATCTCATCATTAATACTCTTAATTAATTGGAGAGTCTTAATACAAGAGTAAGATAAATTTATATGAATCCTATTGCATAAGGTGATTGTATTTAAAGAACACGATCAAATGCACTGAAACGTCCTGCAGAGTTGCATTAAATTATACAGGGGAGTTTTGTTACAACACTGAAATTTGGTTCTACAATGTTATTCAACCTCTCGTGTCGAATGAAGTTGAACCAAAACTAGGAAATTCAACTTAACCAACCAAACCACCTTCTGGGCACGTTCCTAGTACCTCTGACATCTTCAGGAGTCAATGTTATCTTATCAGCATTTGCTATAGCCCAATTAGTGAAGTCTGGAGAGGCAACTAGACCCTGTAAGGCTCTTTTTGTTGAGTCTCTCGTGAATGCTTCCCATTCCTCCCTGGAGAACCTTCTCCTTTCGGGAGTATCATGAAAGGTGGAATAGAATGTCTCTGTCTCAGACACCCTGTGTGGTGTTGCATCAGTTATACCTGCACAAACAATTATTTGTTAAGTGGGGATGGGATAAGGAGATATGTAATCTGTCCTCTTTCTGAGAAGAGTGTTAAAAGATTTCTTTGTGACAAACCTGTCTCAGCTGTGGTGTAAGGAGAGAATTTCCAAGGTCTGGCTCTACGCTTGAGTGATTCAGACCCCGATCTTTGATTTTTGGGGATATATTTATAATCGGGTGGAGATTCATAAGAGGTTGGATACTGGATGTTAGATGTCCAAAATCTTTTTCCAGCTTTATATAGCCACCTGTAATGGTTGCAAAGCACAAAACACACAATTTTTTCTCTCAAGAACACATTCAAATGTTGTTGAAGAAAAAACAATAAAAAAAAATGAAACAACTAACAAGAACAAATCAGGTAGAAGCCATCACAGCCATAACAGCCAAATAATAAAAACCTATGTCAAGTACACAATACTAAACAAAACAGCAAGAAGCAACCAAGATAAGCCTTAGGTACAGTGAAACAAAAAGTTTCCTAGGATTATGACTTTTTAACTTTCAGCTCTGTTTTTGTTAGTTTCCTGCCTAAGATGTTTATTAAAAATAAACAAGGCACAAATGCAAGGGAAATAACAGGTCAATTATGACATGCTTGTTTTTCTCTTAGAAGTTAATTTAATATGTCAATTTAATATGGACTTTTAACTGCCTCACCCAAGAAAGTCATGAATGCAACTTGATTGATTTTTGTGTTCGAAAGCATGATGTGCATACATGACCACTGCATCAGGTAAGAGGTGGTTGCAAAGCTCTGTTTCTATAAGTTATAGGCTTCTTAACTTATGTTCATCGTAAAACTTCGATTATAAATAGACTCCTCAGAAACAGTAATTTCATTTCTTTTGAACTTAAGGATTATTGCAAATGAATAACAAATAAAAGGCATACAATGTTCATAAAAAAAGCCAACTATCCTTGGACTATCATTGGGGTTAGTGATAAGCAGTGACAACAGTTTTACTCCTCTGAGGGAGGGAGGACAAAGATTGACAATCTCATCTCACCTTTCCAGATCACATGGCTTCGTCTTTAACTACTTTGTGTCATCATCGCATTGAAGAATGTATAACTGATTGTAAGGGAAAACATCAACTATCAATAAACTAGCATGCAGAAAGCCAAAATCGAGTAAAGCATTATGCTGCTGTAAGTTCACCACAAATCTTTTGATTATATACATGTCATTGTCAAATTGGACTGACATTGAAAATCACCAAAACAACCGGCAACTAAATGAAAGTCTCTTAACAACTACATGATATGTAGAAGCCAATTGATGAAAATAACTTAAGATGCAGCAGTCTTACTTATACAAATGGCGCAGAAATCTGCCTTTCAGTATCCTCCTTGTGAAAGCCGAGATCACAATGGAAGAAACCAATGCTTCTGTTGCCAATAAGGTGTCCAATGAGCTCTAATGATCACAGGAAAACTCCTCAGCAAGTAAGCTCCATTTTAAAGTCAAATGTTCAAAAACATAAGAAATCTAATAAAAAAATATATTTATTGGATGTAAATGGAAGCAAAACTAAAACTTCAAAAGTTATAAGAAATCGTGAAGTGCAAAACAACGAGTCAGGTACCTGGAGAATCATTACAGAAGAAAAAATCCAGATGGACCACTTTACGAACTGAGCTATACTCAGATCTACATTTCCATCTTCAGTCAGGACCAGTTTGCGAACACCCCAGAAGCCTAACCATGCTCCAGCAAGAATCAGGATAACCAGTAAAAAGATTGCTACCTGCGAGTGTCACTTAAGTGGAAAATCAAAGTTACTAGGTCAGTGATTCATTTTAATTTTATTAAACACTAAACAGAACTAAAGTAGCAAAAGAATTTGCAATGATATGTTGAAATTGTTTTCGAGAGCAAAATAGATGCCTCAACTTCTTCCCCTTGTAGCTTCATTTTATAATAAAACATGCTCGCGAAAGAACACAATTTCCTAAATGGAATTACAGGATGAAGAGGCTTAATTCTCATCCATATTGTTCTTCCCTTTTAAACCTATATCTGATAAAAATATATTGAAAACAGGGTTATAAAACTCACTCAGTCACGTAAGACTCAGCAAGGTTGGATTAGGATTCCAAAGGTCATGTTGCGTCAGGGGGTTGGACTTGTGCCTCTTGTTAAAGGCAAGTCCCCTCTGACTCAGGCCACGTCTGGGTTTTAACCGACCTAGCTTGATCAACCCGTTCCTGGTACGGGTTAGAAATTGCCAAATTCGATTTAAGAAAAGCTGACTTAAGTACATTGATAAAAAAATCACTCGGACACAATACAACACATACACAAACAAGAAGGAAAGAGTTATACCAAAGAAACTTACGTACAGGATTAAACATATCTTCTTTCAATCCTATCTCAACAAGTGCTGATCGCAATAATCCAGAAATGTAGTGGAGAAGAAAAGATCCAACTCCAACCTAAAATTACATAAAGAGTAGTATTTGTAAACTAAATCATCAAAATGGAAAACTATTCAAAGCAAGGGAATCCTAAATAATAAAGTAGTTGTCAATTATAGAAAGATTGAACTGTGGTTATTAGCTCAAATATAAAACTAGAAACTGAATAATTAATTACTCACAATTGATGAGTACATAACAATGGCAAGGGAGCTCTTTCGTCCAGTGGGCAGCAACTTCATACCCTAAATTAAGCATAAAATACCATATTAAGTGGATTATGCAATTTAACTAAAAAAACTAGGAAACCATGGGCATGCCAGAGAAGATTGGCCGAAACTCAAAACATGGATCATAGACAAGAAAGCAGACCAACAGAATTGGCATTGAGAGATTGTAAATGAAATAAAGAGTAACTGTAATAATCAGTCCATATCAACCTTTTTTGAAAAAAAAATCATATCAACAATTTCCTTCATATTTCCAAAGCTTAATGTTTTAACTGAGTGCAAATTAATACGTGAATCTGGCAAGTCATTTTTTGCTTCCCCCTTTTTTTTGTGATAAGTGCCTGAATGATAGTAAATATCAAACTAGTGGTCAGGCAAGAGGATTATGAAGACAAAACTTACATGAATGGATTAATATTGGACCCACTTGGTAGTCAGTTATTCAGAAAATAACTCAGATGAATATCAGCTGGTGACTATAGCAGAATACTATTTGTAAACAAAATGTCCAGAGGGAAAAGATACAAATTCTGAGAGATTCACATACCTGGAAAAGGACCATTAGTATTACAAGGATGATACCAATGGTCATTGCACTGCTATAATAGAAAACTATAGACATGCTCAGCAAAGGTGCTAGTGCCATCAGAACAAATCCCAATAATAAAAAAGTCAGACGATACCATAAATATTCTGCAAAAATGATAGAGTGCCAAGTCAAGTCAAAGCCGCTACAGCCAGTTTCAACCATATAATAAAATTCAATTGTTATTACCTTCTTCAGTGGATACTTGAAGAGCTAACGAAGACCTACTGAACATCCGTATCTCCAAAAATGCATCCCCAAAAGGTGAGATGGACAGCATCCATGACTCTTTAAGTTTCTCCCACTCCCCTGGAGAGCAATTTCCAGTTGCACGAGAAGCATTCCTGGAAATTAACAGTAAACTCATAATCATTTAATATGTTGCCTAACTAAGCATTACAAATGAACCAGTTTCACACTATACCCCTAACAACTCATAACTGTTAAGATGAGGCAAATGAAGATTCCCAACTACTTCAGCACCAAACCACTACTATCTCGAGCATTTGATCCCATTATGCCACCTGATGCCTAAAAAGAACCAATTTGTGGGTTTAGCCAATTGAACAGTTCACCTCTCCAATCTGTTCCTACAGTTTATCGGATTATTTCGAACAGTTCACCAATATGTAACATAACCTTCTTTCATTTTTTTTTCTTTTTTTGTGTGAGTAGGGGGGAGGGGATTGCGTTTGTGAACGACTGAAATATTAGTATTTAGTATTGTTTACAAGGGAGGATGATCAATCACACAAATTAGATATAGCAGTCTCTAGAACTGCACAATGAACATCATTGCAACTAACACCTGAAGACGTGCACGTTTGTGTATGGTTAAATACAAAGGTTATCCGGTCGAGGGGGGGGTGGGTGGCGGCCATAGAAAATTTTTCAACACAATTTTTATAAATTGGAGTCTATGTATATCTTTGTTCATTTGTGTTTCATAATTGGTCTACTCTTTTATTTTTATGTTTCTTTTAAAAGTTTCATGTTAACCATTAAAATTCTAGAGAATTTAAAAAAGAGTACTATGTAGTGGATATCTACACGAAAGTAAGACAACAATTGTTTCTGAAACCCTTCTGGTCATGAAGGGCAACACCTCATACATACAATACAAAGGTTTAATTAACCCACTGAAACAAAATTTAACACTTTGTGCATGAATTTTCAACACTTGCGTTCCTAATATAGCCTTTAATCCATCAGTGAGTGCTCTTTAAAAAATTGTGCAACATACATTGCCAGATGCTTCTAACAACTATTGAAGTAATCATGTGGGTCTCTTAAGGATAAAGTACCAAAAAGTATCCTAGATCACTCTTCCTCTCAGTAATCCCATCGGCACCTCAAAAGTATAACGCCAAAGATTTAAAATTGTAAATTTCTCATTTACCTGTGAAAGCATATCTCGACATTTCGAGGATGAGCTCCTGGACTTGTCTGAGAAAGTTCAACCTTCAACTTCCATGAGTGAGCATACTTTGCCAGATTCTGGAACCTCGACAAACCATGTATATGAACTCTCCTAACAACCAGTGAGGTGCCTGGACTTGAAGTTGGAATCTGCTCTGACCGGTTACCAACAGATATCTGCACTGTAGTAGGATGACCAACTGCACCCATAGTGCGGCAGATCACATAATTTCAGTTGACCATCAAGCATCTTTGCAGAGAAGAAGAAACGTGCATTATCTGAAAAAGGTACTCTTGTTTTAAAGTATGGCTTATAGTTGTGCACAAAAAGCCACATATCCATGACTACCGTTCTTAGATTTAAAATGCATTCCATCTGACCAAAATGACTTTTAACAATAAATAAATGAATAAATATACAAATAACAAAAATATGTTTCACAATATCCTCTGAACATTCTGATCAGCTAATCTTCTCATAGTTGAGCTCTCCAAACACTTAAAATAAGTGCTTCCAAGCCCAAATGTGAACATGATTCCAATGTGGTTTCCTATAAAAGCATAATCACATTGTAACCATATGCAAGAAAGTGCACTAGCACCACCTTAGTTGGAGACAAGACAGAACAAAAAAAGACAGAATTGGTTGAACAGCTTATCATACTGGTGATGGAGAAATACTATTATGAAAAAGTTGGACTGTATTTTTTTTCACCTCATTGGTCTTTTTCTAATAAAATCACTTCCTCCAAAAAAATGTTGGACTGAAGAAATTAACAAAAAGGCTACCCACTCAGATCTTCTTACAACATGATAAAGACTTGCCCTGAATCTTGCTTCTGGAACATTAGTAACAACAACTTTCCCCACATCACCAGAACACTTGCAGGAGATTATTGTTTAATTTTTAGTTAGAAAATGGTAAAGTTCAATACATAGACTCAAGACCGCCATGTAATAGGGTAAACCACAGAAATTGAGTGCAAATTCATTTCTCTTCCTCACTTTACGCAGTTTCTGAAAAATAAAATAACGAGACCTCTCTTAAAATAAACATGCAGGAGGATGACTCAGACAACAATGAAGTTTATGGTTTGAAACCTCTAAACTGAATATTTATTTGTTAGCCTTCGTAAGCAGGACCGTGCCGCGTGGTTTTCTGTATCAGCAGCACAGCCTGCAGTCAACATTTCAAATGATCATTATGTCCATACTCTCAATTCTCATAAAGGTCGAAACTTGCTCATCAAAATTATATAACCCCAACCTCTTGAGATTAAAGACTTTTTCTGATGGAAATCGCTGTACTTTCCATAGAAAAGCTATCAAAGCTGACTAAATGCGCAACGACCAAGCAAGACGAGAAACTCACATTGCAGAACTTCAAACAAAGAGTAAGTCATTCGTTCCATTGGCTCCACTCACAATCGACTCCGTCCACCACTCCAAGAATATATTTTTAATGAAGGATAATCTAAGGCCGGAAAGTGCCAAAATAAAAGAAAACGTCGTGATTTCGGACGAACTTTACAAATGGGAACCGCAGTTCAAGAGAACAAAGTTTCTGTGATTCTACGAATTCACCGACAGTAAGATAAATAGCACGCACTGGGTTAGCAAAAACTTCACGAAATTTAGAAAATTCTGTGGATTTGGCAATAGCAAACTTCCTCGACATCGAAGAAATGAATCCCGAGGACTTGGCAAAGTTCCCATGCAACTAAAGCAAATTTCTTACCCATCGACACATCTGATCCTCTGGCGCTCGGGTACCGCAAAAGATGCAAAATTGACCCAACAAAGATACTGAAGCGAAACAGACGAGCAGAAATGGCCATGGAGAGTTCAGTTCGCCCAGGAAGTGTGGCATAACGTCGTAACCGCATTCAGAGAATTCGCCCTGTTAGAGCACAGAGCTGTTCCATATTCCTGTATTCATCAGTCCTAGAGAGCAAAACCCTTCCAAAGAATGGGTTAACAAAATTTGATAATCAATTATTTATATTTATATATATATGAATATTAATTTAATAATTCACAAAATAGAGAAAAAAATTATTAATAAAGGAAACGAAAAGATATCTGTCTTTAATTCACATGTTCCATTATATGCTAAGTTTTACATATTTTATTACTTATGTTTTTGAAAAATAAACAGTTTGTGTTACAAAAATTTTTCTGTTACACCTTGTTTCTGGTTCGAAGCTACAAAAAGACCACGAATTTTTTTTTTTTTTTACTTCACTGTAGTGTACATTAGACTATATGTACATCGATGGACATCTGGGCGCTTATTTACATTGAATGAACATGGACGTGGAACTCAAAATTCCATCGAGCTTTACAAGTCAACCTCGTTTGCCTTCTTAAGACCCAAAATTGGCTGAGATTTGAGAAGACTACATGTAGAGTTGGAGGGAAAGAATGTCGACTTATACTAATCTCTAGAACAGAACAGCAAAGTTAGTTTGTTCGATGCGGCGCTCTCCTTCTGTAAACATGAGTAATCTTGGCAACTCCCCTGGACATGGCTGGCATCCTACCAGAGTTCATTTTGACGACAGGCTGGTCTTCTTTGGAGGAGACATGAAGTCCTTCAGATTGAACTTCAATGTTTTCTTGGGTTTCTGCAGATTTGGCAAGATAGCGTTAGATAAAAATGGCTACGGCCGGGAAAAAAAGTTGGAAACAAAATACAGAAGAAATGGAGGAAGCCTTTTTTGTACCTCTCGGTTTCATTGCCATTTTTTGGGTCTCAGATGTCAAGAGTTTCTGACACATAGTGGTACCTTGAAAATCCAGGAAGATGTAGGGCAAAAATTTCATTCTTTCAGATTGAGCTAGTTTGCTGAATCCAAATGAAGTCGTCCATGTGTGTAGTAGCTGGGTGGCTGCCGGCAAAAACAATCTTTCTACTCCCAAACTGAATAGCACCTGAACACAGATATCAGATCAGATATATATTTCGTCATGACATGGTTTACTCTTGTCATGAATCATTTCTTCATAACAGTATGAGCTTTGCACCATAGCGTTTCTGATGGCGATTACTCGCTTACTCGCTCACCCATACAGACATGAGCCCAACTGAATAATTTAGGGAAACCCCAATGAAATGGCATTTGAAAAAGCAGAGATCATTCATACTATAAGAATATGCCTATGTAATGTGCTATCAAGACCATAAAATTACCTTTTCCAACTCTTTAACAAGAAGACGGCACATTCCCTTGCGCCGGTACTTGAAACGAGTACCAATAAGTGGCATTTCAGCCACCTTGCCACCAAAGATCCTGGAGATAAAAAAGTAAATTAAGAAGAGAACTAATTGATGATTTGAAGAGATAATGGAAGAGAAATTTTGCTCTCCCTGACCCCCCTCCCACCACCCACCAAAAAAGAAAAAGAAAATATAAAAAAATAAAGAAAAAACCATGGAGCGCCTATGGTACCACTAGCATATTCTTGTACTGTACCTTATGGTGGCAACTGTTACAAGCTTATCGCCCTTTTGCAAAAGCATGGTATAGAAACCGTTGAAGTTCAATCTCTTCAGCAGCGACCTGAAAGATACGAGCACAGTAAACATGCTGAACAATAATAGTCGCAAATTTTTCAGGAAGAAAGATATTAAAGTCAGAAACTCCAAACTCACCGTCTACAAAAGACGACATCCGTGACAAGATCACTCTTGGTAAGGGGTTCAACAACAGGTTCAAAGCATTCGTGCAACACTTTGATTGCTTGCAAGAGCTTGTGTTCCTTAGACTTGGTCTTAACAACAGATCCATCAATAGCATCATCTTCTCTCCTTGACCTCAAGAGGGTCCATGAGACACCATCTTGACTTGTAGTATTTAATTTTCCTAAGAGTCCACTGAGACGAACACTTATCTGCATGAGAAATAAGGAGACGATTATTGCAACTGAAACAACTCCACGGGGTACATTTGAAACGTATATGTGACCTGAACATTTGAAGATAGTACCAGTGTAAATTTCATTAAAACATTGATTTTAACTACATGAACAAAAATTTTGGTCATCACAATGGAACCAACTGACAGGCAATACTTACTTAAAATGTTGCTCATCAGAAATGACAACTACGCAGCAGAGCCAGAATCAGTTTTGTAAAATAAGTAAAATATATGAAAGGATTCCGCTACTAACTAAAACACCTAGAGGTAGGTTAACAAAACGATGACTATCCAATATATACTAACCACTAGCCCATGAATCTAACATAAACCCAAATGATCACAAGAATTTGCTAAAAAGTGCTCCTTCCAATGAAGAAAAGAACAATAGTACATCAGAAGAAAATAACCCAGATATTGGATGGAAGCTCATAGTCAATGACATGGATGAGGAGGACAGAAAAATATAATCGTACCTGCAGACATTCCTCGCTACAAAACCAATTCTCTGAAGGGAAACTTTGATCTCTTGCATCACCCTGTTCTCTCAAGCATCCCAGATGGTCTAAAACACATGAAAGGGAAAAAATATTAAAGTTTTAAACTAGCAATAATCAGATTTCCTATTCTTTTTGAGAAAGATATGATTT
Organism: Aristolochia fimbriata; assembly: GCA_019845555.1. Taxonomy (NCBI): domain Eukaryota; kingdom Viridiplantae; phylum Streptophyta; class Magnoliopsida; order Piperales; family Aristolochiaceae; genus Aristolochia; species Aristolochia fimbriata. Next base: position 19,853,462 of record CM034084.1, on the reverse strand, counting down.
GTCAATTTTCATACAGAAAGATACTCACATTTACGCTCACATTGGCCACACCATAAATCTTCTTTAGTGTCACCAGAGTAGTCACCCTGGCCACATACGACACATTGACATGATGCGCAAAACCACTCCCCACTCGGCAAATCCTGTATCACAAAGTAAATCCATATCAGTCTCAACAAAACAAAAGATACCTTCATGTAACTGTCAACATTCTATACTTGAACTAGTACAGGATTATAAAAGCCAAACCAGATGCCAAAGCCTATCCAACGATCCCATAAACTGAATCAATATTGTCAAAAATGAAAGACCGCAAGAAAATGATTAATGCCTATTATATGTTCAAGAAACAACAGCCTGTAAGCAGCCATAACTAGTTTTTGTCCCATAATGTGCACCCTTCCTTTGGAAGGCAAGTAGCAAGTGGCCCCTATTTTTCATGCATGCAGTAACCATTTTTTGGAATAACATGTCTTAGATACACTTATGTAATGCTTTGACGAAATTACTCCTAAATTAATTGTTCAATGCAAATATAGATGCTTGTATATGAAAGGAAAAAGACACAACCCACATACCTCTAGACCAACACAAGCCTTGTGAAATGCAGAAGGGCAACCATCACATAGTAGTAGATTTCCATCATGGCGACAAATGGAGCATATGTCATCCTCCCCAAGCAGTAAATTTTCTGTATTTGTCCTCTCAGATGTGTCTCGTTTGTACCTTTTACATTTAGGGGCATCCCACACTTCATTTTGACACTCTTGAAGAGATCTCCCATCAGTCAAGTAAATATTTGCAGCTGGTCTGTGATAACTGCTCCCAGCATGGGCCTCAAATGCACTGATATTGTATACTTTGTTGCAACAGTTGCACCTAATTCCTTTCTTGCAAATGCTCCCGGAAGCCATAATTGATCCATCACTTTTATTAATATAACTCTCTTGCTGCATTGGATATATAACACCATTTTTCATAAGCCAAGATATAACTGATCGAGCATTATGATGTTTTGCACTTGATAACATAACTAGAGGTTTACTAGAATCAGCTACTGCCTTGTGCTTTCTTGATGACCTGGTGCACATCCTCTCATATATTTCAGCTCCTATGGAGCTATGCTCAAAATTAGTTATTGAAGAACATTTGGAGTTTTCAGATTTCTCCTCGAACTCTTCATCTCTCTGGAAGACTCCATTAAGAGAATCTGCTGAAACAGATTTATTGCTTCTACATTTTTCTTGAAGAGCCAAACACCGACTTGGTATCAGTGCTTTGGACTTGGAAGCTTCTTTATTTTCTTCTACCCAAGCCTTGCATGCCTGCTGAAGAGAAACATAGACCTTGCCATTGGGTGCAGTGTACCTCAGCTCTTGTGACTGTCCTTTTCTGGCATTCCAAAATTTCCACCCCTCAAACGAGAGGTGTTTCTTGGCTTTTAGCCTTAAGGTTTTTAAGTCTATATTGGAGACTCCCTTGATAACTTTCCCATGCATAAACTCAAATTCACTCAGTTCAACCAGAGCCTGAGGACAGCATTCTGGTTCCACCTCTACGTACTCCAGGAAGGTTGGAGGTTTTCCCTTCGCAAGACTGTGTGAAGTCACGCTCAATTTTGAGTTTCTGTGTATATCTTCATAGACAGAACCTGAATTGACCCTCTCTTGTTTCTCAATTATTTCTCTACAGAAACTTGAACTGACCGTGTCTTGTTTTTTCTTCATTTCTCTACAGATTTTGAGCAAGGAATAGTAAATGTTTCCTTCAGGTGATATATATCGTGACCGAATGCCTTTTGCATCTTCTTTATTCTGAATTATCCAGCCCTCGTACAAAAGATGTCCTTTAAGACTTCCAATCAGTTCTTGGTTTCTGCGTTGTGAACAATAATCAATAATTGACTGAGGCGAGAACCCAGGCGGGGGAAGAGACTCCATTGGTAGAGTATTCCACCCTCCTCTTCTGAGAGGTAAATCATCACAAATTGGAAATGTATCCAACGCAGTGTCATCCTTAACTTCTTCAATGCATCCACGGAAAGGATCATCAAAATGGTCTCCAACAATTTCATCAGAATCATGATTGAACGGTGTTGCAGTAAGCTCTAACAACTTCTCTTCATTCACAACTTCTCCATCGAAGTTATCATCCAGGACATCAACCTTTATTTCTTGAAAATAGCAAGTCGTTTCTTTAAACTCTGTCATCTTTCTGAATGAAAAACATCAAATGCATCATGTATGTGGAAAAAGGAAAGATCATTATTGAAATAATATGGATTTTCTGTATAATATTTCCTAAATTTATGTAAGTATTATCCACGGAAGCATTTATTTCATTAATCCTTGCATTTCAAAAAAGGAAAAATTCAAAGCCATATTTATCAACCGAGTCGTCAACGTTCTTCACTCTGACAAAATTCTGATAGATTAAACAGTTCCAAGAAATGCACTTTTTTAATAGAACTTTAGTAGATAATTTACTTTTGAACTGCAATAATAGTTTATAATCTAATAAACAAATAATACTTTACATAGTTACACCATTCTCTTCTATCCGAACTTCGCAAGTCCGCAGAGGAGAAACAGAGAGGTTGCCACTGCGTGCGACACACCTCAGCTGTTGCAAGTGTCCCTTTCTGATGTTCCAAGATTTCTATCCTTCGTGTTTCGTAGCTTTTAGCCTTTAAGCCTTTAAGTCTACATTAGAATCTCACAAGAGTACCCATCCCATACATAAACTCAACTGCCCTCAGGTCAGTCGCGGCACTGAGGACAGCATTCCGATTCCACCACTACATTCTCCATCCGTTTTCGATATTTCTTCCTACGACTGTTCAAAATCATGCTCGACATTGAGTTTAGGTGTATTTTTTCGTAAAAGGAAATCGATTTCCAGAACGTCGAAGCACGATCAGAAACTCGTACATCCAGATAAATCTAAAAGTTACTACGAACTACCACATTGGATAGAGAAAAGGAAAGAAGACTCACTCGTCGCCTTGGTTGCCGAAGGAGACAGGGGACGGGGAGAGATGCAGGACACAATGGCGGGGAGATAGTTTCGCATGTCAGCCGCCCACCCCACGCGTGGAGAAGTAGGTTTCTTTGGTACACCATTCGAAACTATTTTGGCTAAGAAGTAGGAAGCTAAGATTGGGGAACAAGTTTCGCAGTGACAGTTATACTAGGACAGGGACTCCGGCGCGAAAGGAAAGAACGGGGTAAACCGTCGATAGGAGAGAGACCCTTATTTTTATTTTTATTTTTTATTTTTATTTTTTATTTTTATTTTTTATTTATTTATTTTTTCTTAAAACTTAAAAGCCGAAGGTTTATGATTTTTGGATACTTCAACTTCCTCGTAGATTAGTCTAAGAGCTCCAAAACGGAAGGTTTTTCAAAAAGGATTTTTTCACGTATACATCTGAAAGAGTCCTTTATTGAAGAGGAATCCCAAGAGCGAAGTTAATTAAATGAGGTTTAATTAGGAAAGTAATTCTAGATTCCCGAATGATTTTAAGAGATTACGAGAAATCTTATCGTGCGGGTGCCGGCGCCCGCTTTTTTAACGGGAAACGTCGGCAGACGTTTACAATAAAAAGGAAATAAAAATTATTTTCAATAATACCCTTATATCAAATGAGAAAGATATTTAATTATATTTATATCCCCTGTGTTAAAAAAAAAAAATAAAACATAAAGAAGACATGAATTAAAACAATAATAAAAAAAAAAAAACAAAGAAAACAATGTATAATTTAAAAAGTGAATTTGTTCAAATATACAACATAAAGAAACAAGAAGCACGAGAAAAAAAAAACTAAGTAAAATGTAAAAAAGCATTTTGGGTATAAAAATTAAATACTTAACGGACGTTTGTTATCGGCGTTCGCACCGTTAAAAAATGTGCGAACGGTAGCCCGGTCCTTAAGATTAAGACCGAAAAGAACGGTAATTGTTCGTGATAATGTAAAATTTTTCTATAAATAAAGGGAAGGTGAATTGGGTTAATTAGTCAAAGAACATCTCTCCTCATCTCTTCTTTCTCCAGAGAAATTCAACCTGTTCGTCTGAAATTCAGAGATGGGGAAGCCACACGCAGTGCTCGTTCCGTTGCCAGCACAAGGCCATGTACTTGCACTCATGGAGGTCGCTCACCGTCTCGTGGACAGGGGCTTCCGAGTCACCTTCCTCTGCATCGAGTCCGACCACGCGCGCATGATGGCGGCTTTACAGAACGAAGGTAGCGGGAGCTTCGGTGGGATCAGAATGGCGATGGTTCCGGATGGGTCGTCCTCGTCGACGTCTGAGCTTGGAGAGGATCGACCCTTGTGCGAATTCATCTTCGGGGTCTTCGAGCAATTGTTGGAAGACGCTATGAGAAGAATGAACGAGAATGGGGAAGATGGGATTTCTTGCGTTATCGCCGACCTCTGCGCGAGCGCAGCCCTGTCTGTCGCGAACAGGATGGGGATTCCCCGGTTTGGGCTCTGGTGTCCCTCCGCCGCAAATTTGGCCGTCTGTCTTCACATTCCGAAACTCATCGAATCCGGTGTCGTAGACGGCGAAAACGGTACTGATTACAGTGACAACGTCTCGTTTGTCTTCCTCAATTGTTTCTTCTAGTTTCAAGTTTCATCAACAACTCTGTTTGTTCTGTTTTCGATGCTATTTTCTTTCACAGGGGAGATACTCCGGAGCCAAATGATCAAGCTATCTCCAACAATGCCAGAACTCAGCACCAGCGACTTGATGTGGGATTGTATGATTCCAACTGCGAAAAGGGCTGTGTTTCAGCTATTGTTGAAGGCGAGCCAAACTGCTGCTTTTTTAGACGGGATACTCTGCAACTCTTTTCCGGGGATTGAAGCAACGGCTTTAGATTTGATCCCCGAAGTTGTACCTATTGGTCCCATATTGTCTACCAAACGTAAAACAATGGGTCAATTCTGGGAGGAGGACTCGTCTTGTCTCAACTGGCTCGACCAGCAAAAGCATCGTTCTGTTGTGTATGTCGCTTTTGGAAGCTTCACCATCATCGATCAGACCCAATACGAAGAATTAGCAGCTGGATTAGAGCAAATGGGACGGCCATTTTTGTGGGTCGTGCGATCTGATTTCATCAACCAGTCCAATGTCGTCTACCCAGAAAATTTTCTGGCTAGAATTGCAAATAGGGGGAAGATCGTGTCCTGGGCGCCGCAGCAGAAGGTGCTGTCCCACCCCGCCATAGCCTGTTTCGTGTCTCACTGTGGTTGGAACTCTGTCACGGAAGGGATGAGCAATGGAGTTCCCTTCTTATGTTGGCCCTACTTTGCAGATCAGTTCCTCAATCGGAAATACGTCTGCGAGGTCTGGCAGATTGGCATCGCCTTAAAAGAAAACGAAAATGGGATTATTACGCGGGACGAGATTGAGAAAAAGGTGGAGCATATACTTTCCGAAGAAGAGATGAAACTGAGAGCTCTGAAGATGAAAGAGACGGCTGAGGAGACTCTGGCCTTCGACGGAACTTCTTTCAGAAATTTCGATGAATTTGTGGAACGGATCAAACGGGTGTGATTGAACCGATTGAACTCCCGTGAAAACACTGTCGTCTCTTACTCGAAAATCGAAATGTAGTGTTGTCTTTTTGTCTGAGTCCTCAATCATACTCGTACATGAATACAAACAGTTCTGACACATATGTCCATCCAGAAAATCTCAAAAGCACGGTCTTGTGATTTTCGAACCAGTCAGTAGTGGCGGGATCTGCGAGGCTGAATAACTCATATACATAATCGAAAGATTCGAATCTGTTGTTGCTCGTCAGTGCTGATTTCATCGTGATTGCAACTGTCAGGAAAAATACAAAATACGGACGCTAATTTCAAGGAGAGAACGAAAATAAAAATTTAACGTGAAAAACCTCTTTCAATCAAGAGTAAAAAATTACAGAACGTAATTAAGTAAATTCACTATTTCATACCAAATAGTGCCTCTAAAGAACAAGAGAAGATAAACAGAAGGCAATCACGAGAGTCTTCACCCCAACCCTTACAAATTTAAATACCAAATGTTTCTTATCCCAAATTTGTTTCAAAGGTTTGATCCTGTATCACTTATTCTTTTTTTTTTTCTCACTCACCTATCACCCTTATCCACTATAACAAAACTAAAGAAAAATAACCGCATTGGGTGATGTAGGTGAGCTCCACATACTTGACAATCTGACCATCTGGAGCACAACAATTTTCATCCTCTTATGATTTTCCTCCACCTTGTTTGTTGCATGTGTCTATCACTGGCTTATTAGTGCAAGTTCATCATAGTTGAGCAAAGACTCAACTTTTGGCCTTCCACCGGCTTCGTCAACATGTATGCTTAGGGGGTGGGTGCGGGTCGGGTTTGGGTTGGGTTTATGAAAACCCAAACCCGACCCAACTTATAAACCCAAAACCCAAAACCCGAACCCAAACCCAAGTTTTTTGGGTCGAGTCGGGTCGGGTCGAGTTACCCAAAAAACCCGACCCGATGCCCACCCCTATGTCTGCTGATTCTTTTTTCCGTTATCTTCTTCAGCTTCAATTTTCCTTCCTCAAGTAAAGTTCAAATGAAGTAGTACCAAAGATGAATATGCTTAGTTCTTAAATAAAATGCCAAGTTCTTGGCTAAATGGATTGCACTATGACTGTCACAGTATAACTTGCAATCAACATTATCAAACCCAACTCATTCATTAGAAATTTCAGCCATATATACTCCTTGCTAGCTTTTGTAGCAGCCACATATTCAGCTTCTGTTGAAGATAGAGCAACGATTTTCTGCAATTTAGAAAACCCAACTGACTGCGCTTCCACCAACTGTAAATACATACCTAGAAGTGTTTCTGCTATTATCTCTATCAACCGCATGATCAGAGTCTACAAAACCTCGAACATTAATATCATCACCCCCAAAACACAAACAGTAATCAGAAGTGTCTTTCAAATACCAGAATATCCAACTCACTGCTTCCCAATGTTCTTTGCGTAGGTTCTTCATGAATATGCTCACAACTCCCACTACATGTGCAATATCTATTCTTGTACTCACCATTACATAAGACTCCCAATAGCTGGAACATAAGACACCATCTTCATGTGAGTTATCTCCTCATCACTCTTGGCGCCTTGTTCCTTCGACAATTTAAATTGACTACCCAAAGTAGTAGTCACCGCCTTGGATTCATGCACGTTGAACCTCTCCAAGACTTTCTTCACATATCCCTCTTGGGACAACCACAACTTCTTCTTCTTGTCTCGGGTAATTTGTATCCCAAAAAGTTGTTTCGTTTCACTTAGGTCCTTCATGGAAAATTGATTTGCCAACCTCTTCTTGAGATCATCAATTTTCTTCATGTCGGTCCTTGCAATAAGCATATAATTCACATACAATATTAAGATAATATAATCTCCATTATTGAACCTTTGTAGATATACGCAGGTCTGCATTGCTCCTAGCAAATCCAATGTCCAACATAAATCGGTCAAACTTTAAATACCACTGCCTCGGTGCTTGTTTGAGTCCATATAGACTCCTCTTCAATTTGCACATGCAACTCTCTTTTCCTATGACTCCAAAACCAACTTACTGTCTCATGTAGATTTCCTCCTACAAGTCCCCATGAAAGAAAGTTGTTTTGACATAAGCTGCTCTAAATACAATTATTTCACAACAACTATACTCAAAATAGTTCGAATGGAAGTCATTTCCACTACCGGTGCAAATATATATCATGAAAATCTATACCTTCCCTATGACTAAACCCCTTCACCACAAGTCTTGCGTTATACCTCTGTACACCACCAGCCTCTTGCTTGACCCAGAATATCCACTTGTTTTGTAGAACCTTCTTCTTTGCAAGCATCTTCACCAATTCCCATGTTTTGTTCTCCTACAATGATGATTTCTCATCTTTCATAGCAAGCTCCCACTTAAGATGAGCTTCATCTGCCAAGACCTCATTATAAGATTTTGGCTCTTCTGCATTAGTATACAAAACATGTTGTATAATTAAATTTAACTTTTGTATAGGTGTTCTTACCATTGTACTCCTCCTCAACTTGAAAGTAACAATTTCCTCTTGTAGTGTTTCTGAGTTATCAACATCAATTTTAGCATTTGAATACTCCTCATCTGATTCACCTCATCAATACTTAATTGTTCATCATGTAACTCAGTCGCTTATTTGGTTTCAATTTGTTGTTCTCCATCACTTGCAACAGCTTGTTCATTCATTGATTGAGGTTGATTTCCATCAGTCTCATCTCGCTTTATGTACTCTTTCTCCTTGGGCTCATTCTTCTTTTCTTCCTTTCTATCTTTGTACATTTGCTCCTCATTGAATACAACAATTCGACATCGAAACGCCTTGTTATTCTTGAAATCCCATAGCCGGTAACCATACTCGTCACCTGCATATCCAAGAAACACACACTTGGGAGATTTAGGATTAAGCTTATTTCCTTACTTCCCTGTCAATGTGACCATAGACAATATAACCAAAAATTTTTAGAAAAGAATAATCCTCGTTCTTACTAACCCATACCCCTCTTCTGGTATTCTTTCATCTAGAGAGCACTTGATGAACTCCGGTTGATTAGGTAGACTATCGTATCCACAGTAGCTCCCCAAAGATGTAAGGGGAAACCCGCATGAATTTTCATGCTTCTAGCTCGCTCTAGGATGGTCCAATTCATTCTCTCAGCCACCCCGTTATGCTGTGGTATTCTAGGCACAATCTTAATCCTCATAATCCCCCGTTTGGCACAATAGTAGTAGACTCCTTGTTACAAAATTCTCCGCCATTATCAGACAAAAGACATTTCAGCCTTGACCTTATCTCATTCTCAACACGAGCTAACCAATACTTGAACATGTTAAAGACATTTGATTTTTCTCTCAAAGTATAAATCCATGTCTTCTTGCTATAATGATCAATAAAGGTAACAAAATAGAGATTCCCTCCTGTTAGTGCCAGAAATTACGTTTTGACTATTTTTAACAAAATCAATTATGAAGATCAATGCACGAGACATATATGGTAAGCAAATAATCAGGATCAGATTATAATAAGAAGCTTTTTGAAGATTAAGCACATGAGAGGATTACAAGGGAGAGGATCACGTGAGGAGGTAAAGATTGATAAAATCAAGAACTGGTGATTGAACCATGATTAAATGACATGCCTTAGAAGTGGACACGTACTAGTATATAAAGGGCATGAAGGCTTACATACAAGACATTTGATTCATGGACGTTTTCTGAGTATTCTAGAGAGTCAGTCTTCAGAGGTTTATTAGCTCTTCATCCATCTGCTTATCATAGAAGCAGTCGAAGAGATGAAGACGGAGTTGAAATCGGAGTTGCAACACCTTTGCTACCGGAGTTGCAACACCTTTGCTAAAGTCAGTGCTGGAGACAGACCGAATCTTCTACATTGGAAGATCATACTGAGGGGGAGCCTCAGTGGGATAATGACGTGACCACTCACACTGGGTGTGTCAGGTGAAAGCTTGAAGGTAATTCACACTACTATTGTAAAGTGAACCAATACTGTAATGCCTTGGTAAAAGGCTTGTAATCAGTAATCGCTTGTGGATTGTAGTTATCCCGGGCAAGTGCCCCGCAAATTAGGAACAATTATTCTGAACTGCGATAACAACTTGTTTGTGTTTGCTTTGTTCTTTATTTCTCGAGGTGTTTAAGACAGAGTTCAAAACGGAGTTTTAACACCTGATAATTTATACTATCCGATATCAACAGAACAATTTCACCTCCAAAATATTTACCTTGGGCTGGTCCCCAAACATCTATGTGAACCAATTCCAATCTCTTGGACTTTTTCTCTCTACTGTCTTTGTTGAAGCTCACCCGTTTTTGTTTTCCTAAGACACAATCTTCACAAAAGTCAAATCAAATATTGGTTATACCTGTCAAAACCTCTTTGAATGTAGGATCCCCATCTCACTGTCACTCAAGTGACCAAGCCGGTAATGCCATAGTGATGTTTTATCGTCCTTATCAGTCGCTAAGGAAACAATTTGATCTACCTTGCTACACAACGGGTAAAGTGTGCCCACTACCTTCCCCTTAATCAAAGTCAATCCTCCATGGCTAACCTTGCATGAGCTGTTCTCAAATGTGATCGTATAGCCCTCTCGGTCTAGCTTGTTGACAGGTATAAGATTTTTTTGCAAGTCTGGTATATGCCTTACCTCTTTCATACTCAATTTACCTCCATCATCTATCTTCAAGTGAATTGTGCCTCTTCCCTCAATCTTGCACTTCTGACCATTTCCAACTATCACATGTCCAAACTCACCTTTAATGTAATCACAAAACCACTCCTTGTGAGACGTGCAATGGAAAGAAGCTCCCGAGTCAATATACCAATTCTCCACCTTGTATTCATCATAAATTGACAAACATAGCTTTTCCTCGTGTCCATCTACAACATTTGTAGCATTTTTAACTCTCTCAGGACAATCTTTCTTAACATATCCTTCCTTATCACAAATCCAACACTTAAACTTACCCTTGAATTTACCTTTTGACTTAGATCGATCCCGATTCTTGGGAACCCTGCTTTGATTTCTACCTTCCCTGTCTCTGCCCATCTCCTTTTCCACAGCCAAGGCCATTTTTCCTTCTCCACAGACAATGCCATTTTAGAAGTGGACAGTGTATTGCTCACCTTACTCCTCTTCATCATCTCCTGATTTAGAATAACACTCAACACCTCATCAAACTTCAGCTTCTCTTAATTAGTAGCATTACTAATAGAAGTGATCATTGTATCCCAATTTTCAAGCGAAGAACACATAAACATCAAAGCTTTCACATCATTATCAAATTTCAATTCAACTACTTCAATTTGTGCCCACGATTTGTTAAAATCATTTAAATGGTCTGTTATATGAGTTCCTTCAGATATTCTCAAATAAACAAGTTTTCTCAAAAGGAATAGCCCGTTCGAGGCAGATCACTTCTCATAAACTCCCACTAATGCCATCAGTAAATCCTTGACAATCCTCTCCTTAGAGACATTAAACGCTACTTATTGAGTGAGTTAAACTCGTTAGGACCAAATTAGGTGGTCCTCTTTTTGGCATAAGGATGTGGCTGTAGTAAAGAAAAAAGTGGAAACAGTTCATGTCTTTATTTAGACATGGAATGTGTCATGATGGACACGCGTAGATAGTGCCCTTGAGATAAGTATCATTGTGGAGTTTATTGAAGAGCCTAAACTTGTCTGTTCACTACTATAAAAGAAAAGTGTTATGATCAACAAGGTGAACAAGCAACGATTGAGATAAATGAGTAGAGTGAAAAGAGGGATCTGCCGGATCGTCACTAAAGTCACGAGTGAAGTACGCTGTGAAGCTCTCTGGAAGAGAGTAACAATCAAGGGGGAACCTTGGTATGCTCAAGAAGGTCAGAGACAGTGTTTTCTTCCACTCACATGTGTGTTGAGTGGATTATCTATTGTTGTAAGTTTTAGTTTGTTTTTTGTTGAAATGTCTACTATTGTAAGCATAAACAAGATTAATTGATAGGGATTGTATGCCACATAATACAGAGGTGTGTCTCTCTATATTTCGTCAAACTCATTTGTACATCACTTTATATATATATATTTCTGTTTGTTTGTTGTTCCCATTGAGTCGCCTAGGTGTTATAACAAAACTCAAGAAAATAACAGTATCGGGTTATGCAGGTGGGCTCATACTCGGGACCTCTGGCAATACGAGAAATCTCGTAAAAGAAGATTGGAGTTACTATAATCCTTATAAAACCCGGATTGGATATACAACGAACTCGGTAAAAAATGTCGACGATGATAAAACAAGGAACTATATACCACCAAACAGAAATTTCAACTATTGAAAAAAAAAAAAAAAAAAAAAAAAACAACTAACAGGACATTCTAGAACCAAAGTGAAGACAAAAACTATGCAACAATCGCCTCGCTGGAACTACGGACTGCAGAAATTCTGCTATTTTCAGTTTTTCATGGCCCCCGTGTTAAATTCAGGGATAGGCACGCCGTGGAAGCAAAGGATCCCTGAGCTTGGAAGACAGGGATGGGGAAGCCTCACGCCGTGGTTGTTCCGTTCCCTGCGCAAGGCCACGTATTGCCGCTCACGGAGCTCTCCCATCGTCTCGTCGACAATGGTTTCAGAGTCACAATGGTGTGCACCGAATTCGATAAAGCCCGGATTTTGGCTGCTTCGAAGAAGGAAGAGCATCAGGGCATGGAAGGGATCTCATTCGCCTCGGTTCCAGACGGGTTGGAGACCGACGACGACCGAGGCGACGTGGGTCTATTGTGCAAGTTCGTCCTGGAAGACCTCGAGCCATTACTGGAAGATCTCTTCAGAAGGATACACGAGCGAGAAGAAGATAAGATTTCCTGCGTTATCGCCGATGTCTGCGCCCCGCCTGCGTCGTCTGTCGCGAAGAAGATGGGCCTCCCTACATACGGATTCTGTCCCGCTTCTGCTGCGAATTTAGCTCTCTGTTTCCATATCCCGAAACTCATCGAGTCAGGAATCATAGTCGGCGAGAATGGTACGTACGTAAAGAGGAACTTGCTTCCGTTTCTGCTAGCTAGCTTCATCAATTTCTGTTTAATTTGCTCTGTAAAATTAAAACTGATCGATCGATCGATGTTCTTCACGAACAGGAACAATTCTCGAGGAACAAATAATCCAAATCTCTCCGACTATACCAGAAATGAGCACAAGGTACTTCGCCTGGAATTGCTTACCTGACCCAAGAGCTAGTAGGTTAATCTACCGGTTGATGATAGAAGTTACCCGAATTCCGGCCCTCGTCGACCGGATTCTCTGCAACTGCTTCCGGGGACTTGAATCCCCTGCTCTGGATTGGATTCCTAAAGCAGTACCAATCGGTCCTCTGCTCCCTCCCAAACGCCCCGTGACGAAGCCCGTGGCTCACTTCTGGGCGGAGGATCCCTCTTGCTTAACCTGGCTGGATCAACAGCAAGATCGCTCTGTTATCTACGTCTCCTTCGGAAGCTTCACCCTTCTGAATCAAGCACAATTCGAAGAGCTCGCAGCCGGATTAGAGCAATCCGGTCGGCCGTTCTTGTGGGTCGTTCGACCCAATTTGATGAGCGGCTCCGCCGTCGCATACCCGGAAAATTTTCTGGACAGAGTGGGCGAAAGGGGGAAGATGGTGAGCTGGGCGCCGCAGCAGAAGGTGCTGGCGCACCGCGCCGTGGCCTGCTTCGTCTCTCACTGCGGCTGGAACTCGACCATGGAAGGGCTGAGCAATGGCGTTCCCTTCCTCTGCTGGCCTTACTTCTCGGACCAGTTCCTCGACATGAAATACATCTGCGAGGTGTGGAAGACTGGGCTGGAGTTGAAAGCGGACGAGAACGGGATTATTACTCGGGAAGAGATTCGGAGAATGGTGGGAGCTTTGTTGTGCGATGAAGGGATCGAAACGAGAGCGTCGAAGATGAAAGAGACGGCGGAGGAGGCCGTCGGTGGCGGCGGAACTTCTCGGAAGAATTTTGATGATTTTATCGAAGAGATCAAACGAAGGCATGTATGAGGCTTGGTTTTGAAGCTCCCTCTTCATTTGAGCTTCTATTTTCATTGGAATAAATCAGTGTTTCCTGGAAAACCCGTGCCTCGCTCGCTTGGAAAAAGCACAGTTTAGTATTACGAAAATCTATACATGAAAAACTACGTTTACCATTTTGCATGAAATATAATAGTATTCCTTAGAACTGAGCTAATTATAGTAAAAGCACCGTTTTTTATATGAAGGCAGTGCTTTAAACTTTGCATTGGGACTTTATCTTTATTGATTAAAACATTTCATTATTTTTTTGTCTAATAAAAATATTAATATATACAAATGGTTGAACTACCGATTCCATAGCCGGTCCGGCTTTTAAAGGTGTTGGACTTTTAAAAAACACTACTTTTTACTTGAAACAGTGCTTTTATCTTTCCTTGTCGTCTGGAATTCGGACCTTACCCGGCTCCTCCTTAGGAAACAAATCAGGATCTCCTCAGTAATCCCCAATCTTAGTTAGAGATGTAAACAAACAGTCATGAAAATGGCAAATTAAAATTAGCAAAGCTAAACCCCATTTTCTACTTGGAAACCAGCGTTTCTCCAGGAAAGCAGTGTTTTTTTCCACATAAAAGTACTATATTGAATCTTGCCTTGATGGGCATAAAAAATGTTTTCAAGACTACGGACCTCGTGCAGATGTGATCACCACACAATCTCATGGCTAGAATTTCCTGCAATAAATGACTGAATTAATTGCTGAGGAATAAGAACAAGCAGCAGCAGGAGAAGCTGGAGAGATCAAGCTCGCTCTGTAGATGGGGAAGCCACACGCGGTGGTCGTTCCGCTCCCGGCTCAAGGCCATGTGTTGCCGCTCATGGAGCTCTCTCACCGTCTCGTTGAACGGGGTTTCAGAGTCACATTACTCTGCACCGAATTCGATCATAAGCGAATGATGGCTGCTCTGAGAAACGATTCCCGATCCCAATCCCAACGGGGTATTGAAGGGATCTGCTTTGCGACGTTTCCGGATGGTTTGGGGTCCGACGATGATCCAAGAGACGGCCTGAAATTGGCCGAGTTTACCGTCGGTGAATTCAAACGATTGATCGAAGACGTCCTGAGAAAAATCCACGAGCGGGAAGAAGATAAGATTTCTTGTGTTATTGCCGATTTATGCGCCTGTGCTGCAGTATCCGTGGCGAAGGAGATGGGAGTTCCTAGGGCTGCATTCTCGACTTCGTCTTTGGGGTTTTTAGCTCAAATTGTCCACATTCCGAAGCTCCTCGAGTCCGGAATCATAGACCGCAACGGTTCGGACCTGACTTGTTGTTGCTCTGTTTTTTGTTAGTATCATTTCCGGTTAGAATCAGGTGGACGAGACGAGTAATCTTCTTCGTTATTGTGAAATGTATTCATGATTCACACAGGAGAAACCAGGTGCCAGAACCAAACAGTCCGACTATCTCCGACCATGCCAGAGATGAGTACGAGCCTCTTTTGGTGGAGCTGCTTTAGCGAATCCATGTCCAGGAATCTCGCTTTTAAGACGGCATTAGAGGCTACACAAACTGTGACCCACGTTGACGAGATTCTCTGCAATTCATTCACCGGAATTGAAGCACCCGCTTTGGGTCTGATCCCTAAAGCCATCCCAATCGGCCCTTTGCTCTCCACTAATCGTGCCGTGTCGAAGCCTGTGGGAAATTTCTGGGCGGAAGACTCTTCTTGCCTAACTTGGCTAGACCAGCAACAGGATCGCTCTGCTATTTACGTTGCTTTCGGAAGCTTCACCGTTCTGAATCAAACACAATTTCAGGAAATAGCAGCCGGATTAGAGCAAACTGGGCAGCCATTCTTATGGGTTGTCCGGCCTAATCTCGTCAGTGGTTCTCCTAATGTGTACGCTGAAGATTTTCTCAACAGATTAGGAAACAGGGGAAAGATCGTGAGCTGGGCTCCCCAGCAGAAGGTGCTCTCTCACCGCGCCATCGTTTGTTTCATGTCTCACTGTGGGTGGAACTCAACCATGGAAGGTTTGAGCAACGGAGTTCCCTTCTTGTGCTGGCCTTACGCCGCAGACCAGTTCCTCAATCAGAATTACATCTGCGAGGTGTGGGAGATTGGGTTCGAGTTAAAACCCAACGAAGATGGGATTGTGAAGCGGGAGGAGATTCGGAAAAAAACAGAGGATCTGCTATTCGACGAAGGGATAAAAACAAGAGCACTGAAGATGAAAGAGATGGCCCAGGAGACTTCAGGCAACGGCGGAACTTCCCTCAGAAATTTTGATGAATTTGTCGAGAGGATCAAAAAACAATTAAGTACGACTGGGTTTGGCGATTAATTCCTGAGCTTAGCCTTTATGAACTGTCTCCTGTTGTATACCCAGAAGATTTTCTTACCAGAGTGGGTGAGATCCAGAGGAAGGGATAAATGCAAGAGCATTGAAGATGAAAGAGATGGTCGAAGAGGCTGCCGCCGGTGGCGGAACTTCTACTAAGAATTTTGATGATTTTTTTCGAAGAAATGAAACAACAAGAAAATCGACCGTAGTGATGCACACTTCACTAGTAGTAGAAGTTCCGGCCTGGCTGTAACCATGTGAACTTTGAGCTTCCTCCTAAAGTATAACAAAAAATCTATGAATTTCATAGAAATTAAGTATGTTTTTTATCATTTAAAAGTGAGCATCTTTGTGTTTAAAAATCACTAGTTTTCATTAAAAAATGTACTCTTCTACAAAAGATACCGGATTATTGAAAAAAAAACACTACTTTTACTTGAAAACAGTGTTTATTTAAACTTTCATAGGTCCTTATCTTTGTGGAATTCTGACCTCATTAATCTCCTCCTTAGCACTCAAAAATGAAATAAACGCTAATTCCAAAAAATCAAAAACAGTATTTTACAAGGAACCGGTATTTTTCACATAAAAGTATACTTTCATTGCAAAAAATGTTTTAAAAATAGAAATTTAAGATGCCACTTATGCAATAATATGTCCTATATCATCCCATATAGGATTGATGTGGAAGAAGTAGTTGAACAATTTGATAGAACTTATGACCAGAAAAAGAAGAGGAATTAAAGCCCTTTAGTGCTAGCATTTTTATGTTGATTTTGTTTTAATAAGTTAGTAGTTGGAATAGCCCACACATGTGCCATTGCACACAGCACACATGAGCACATCATACCTTGCACTTGGAGTTGACATGTTGGACTCTTTTATTTTTAGTTGTTCAAATTTTTCTTGTATTAAGAGTTATTGGACTCCATAAATATATTGTACTCCGCTTATAGTTTTTCCTCCTACTTTTGGGTTGTTACCCATTTGTTAGTTTTTTTTTTTTATTTTTGGTTGATACATGTGAGGTATTAGGTCCCCTTCTAAATATCTCATTACTCAGTAAGTAAAGTTTGGATTAATCTCCTAAACTTGCCACCACTTTGAGGAGCCTCATGCCACCCTATTCTTGGTGTAGGTTTGATCTGGTCCCCTCCGATTCCAGTCTTCATTATTTTAAACCTCATTTTTGTTAACTGGTGCATTGAGTTAGGTTAATTATGCCCTTTGGCCTTTCTAATGCACCTAACACTTTCATGATACTGTTCAAATGCACCTAGCACTTAATGAGACTCATGGATGAGACTCTCTGCCCTTTCATGATTTACTTTGTTGATACCCTTGGGTATAGCAAGGATGTTCTTAGCCACGTTGATCATTTGAAGAGCGTATTGATGACGCTAAGTGAAGAGAAGTTGTTTAGAAACACAACTAAATGTTCTTTTTTTGTCCCAAAAGTTATCTACCTTGGCTATGTTGTCTCTAGTGTAGCATTGACACTAGAAGAAGAGAAGATTAACGCCATTTGAGATTGGCTGCCCCCTAGCACACTCTTTAAAGGTCTAGGTTTCATGGTCTCACTAGTTTTTGTAGAAAGTTTATTCGAAATTTTAGTGCTATTATGGCGCCAATTACTGACCTAATCAAACAAAGTGAATTTACTTGAATCACTGAAGCTGATCGTGCCTTCCAATTGATCAAGGGGTTGCTCACCAATGCCCCTTGCCTGGCCCTACCTGATTTTGGTAAACTATTTGAGGTGAAGAGTGAGCTTTTAAAACAAGAGTGGGGGTTGTCCTAAGCCAAGAGAAGAGACCTATTTTTTTCTACATTAATAAGTTATCCGAAGCTCCTGCCAAGTATTCTACCTATGATGTTGAGTTGTATACAGTTATGAGAGCTCTACAATTTTGGAGACATTATTTGCTACATAAAGAGTTTGTGCTTTATTATAATCATGAAACTCTCATATATATACATGGCCAACACAAGTAGAGTTAACGACATGCTAAGTGGATTACTTCTTTGTAAGAATTCACTTTTACACTTCATCACAAGTCTGGCGCCAACAACTAAGTTGTTGATGCCCTAAGACGATGATATGCCATATTGGCTGCCATGAAAGGGGAGATTTTAGGATTTGATACTCTCAAGGAAGTGCAATGGACATATCTTAGTTTTAGCTCTATATTTGTGGCTTTAGAAGCTGGTGAAGATAAGTCTCCCTACTCTTTAAATGATGAGTTTCTTTTTAATGGGGTATGCCTATGTTTGTATGTATGCTTGTTCTATGCTTTGCACTAAGTAACGAATTTTGGGCGTTGGGATGTTTACTTGTCAAAAACTGAGTTAGAATTCAATTGCTCTAAAAATTGAAACACAGGGTTTTCTTCTTTGGAAGTCGTGTTTAGAGCTAATCCTAGGGGTCCATTACAACTTGTTACTTGCCTACAATTTTTAACGTGCTCGATACTATTAAAAAATGGGTCAACAGGTTGAAAACTATTCATGAGAAGATGGTTGTTAATTTAAATGAAACTTATAACAAATACAAGGCCTGTGTTAATCGCCCTTGGCCAGATGTGCCTTTTTTATGTTGGTAGTCTTGCATGGGTCTATCTCTCATAGACTAATTATCCTCATTGCGAGTTCAACTACCGCATGATTGGAACATTATTACACCTTCAACCTGTCTCACATATCATGGAATATTTAGTTTTCTAAATATTATTTCAAACATGTTTAAAGGGAGGATAACCAGCGTAATCAGCTCTTGTTAAAGCATCACTCCAAGTTATAATTTTTCCTCCAAGTTTAAACCTTGGTTGTTCTATATCAGTTGCCTGTAATTGAGGCCCCTGCCTCGCTCTGTTCGAAACAAGGATGGGGAAGAAGCCACGTTCCACTCCCAGCTCAAGGCCATGTCTTGCCGATCATGGAGCTCTCTCACCGTCTCGTCGAACGGGGCTACAGAGTCACACTACTCCGCACCGAGTTCGATCATGCTCGAATGATTTCTGCTGCCATGCCGAACGAATCCGAATCCCAACAGGGTACTGAAGGGATCTCCTTCGCCGCGTTCCCAGACGGTCTGGAGTCTGAGGATGATCGAGGTGACGCCTTGAAATTGTTCGAGTTCTTCGTTGGCTCTTATCCTCGATTGATCGAAGACCTCCTGAGAAAAATCCACGAGCGGGACGAAGTTGAGATTTCTTGTGTCATTGCCGATCTCTGCTCGCCTGCTGCTCTTTCCGTGGCAAAGGAGATGGGGGTTCCCAGAGTAGGATTCTGGCCTGCATCCTTGGGAACTTTAGCTCAAGTGCTCCATGTTCCGAAGCTCCTTGAGTCCGGAATCATAGACGGCAACGGTTCTGATTCTGTAGCTCTGTTTGTTTTTTGTTTTTTTGAATCATACTGTGTAGAATGACACAAGGAATCTGAAACCCGAACCCGACCCATGGGTTGGATTTAAAAATCTAAACTCAGGCTAGGTAACTCGACCCGATGCCTACCCCTAACTGAATGGCTGTAGTGATGTAGCAATTTGCTACTTCAGCCATTCACAAAATGGGGCCGTGCATGCAACAGATTCGAACTTTTAATTAGGATAAACCTTCTTTTTTAATTACTCATCTTATTTAGATTTGTAATGTTGATTAACCGCAATGTTTTGGACTGCTTATAAAAGATATTACAATGTTGGAAGAAAGTAAATCTCATGCGAATGCTTGACACAAAATCAAGTGCCTAGAGACGCCAAAAGAGGTCGTCCACCTCAAAATTTCAGCCAAGCAACAAGACGGGTTTCGCTTGAACTTCCCCCCTCGTTATATAGCAGGCGTATCTGGAAGTGGCGGTCAAAAATGGCGGAAAAGTCCGTCGGAGACTCGGAAGGCCCGGAGGCGCCTATTACAGTACTCTTCGTGTCTTGGCGGACAAGAAACATTGGGACGAAAGATCATCGTTAAATTCAGGACCCGGTTCGGAAAGATGGAGAAGAAACACTCGGCGGAAGTGAAGCAGGAGTACTCGAGCTTCAGAGAACAGGGATGGGGAAGCCACACGCAGTGGTTGTTCCGCTCCCAGCTCAGGGCCATGTGTTGCCTCTCATGGAGCTCTCTCACCGTCTCGTGGAACGGGGTTTCAGAGTCACATTACTCTGCACCGAATTCGATCACAAGCGAATGATGGCTGCTCTGCGAAAGGATTCCCAATCCCAACAGGGTATTGAAGGTATCTGCTTTGTCACGGTTCCGGACGGATTGGTGTCCGACGATGATCGAGGTGGCTCGAAGTTGACCGAGTTTATCATCGGCGACTTCAAACGGTTGATTGAAGACCGCCTGAGGAAAATCCACGACTGCGGAGAAGATAAGATTTCTTGTGTTATTGCTGATTTATGCGCGTTTGCTGCTGTATCCGTTGCAAAGGAGATGGGAGTTCCGGGAGTTGGATTCTCGGCTTCATCCTTCGGAAGTATAGCTCAAGTGGCCCACATTCCCAAGCTCCTCGAATCCGGAATCATAGACAGCAACGGTTCGGATCATTAACCATTAATGAATATAACCTACTTCTGTTCCTCTGTTAGATTGTTTTTTTTTTTTTTTTTTTTTTTTTCTCTGTATTATTTTATTTGGGGCTGGAATCATGTGGACGAGTAGTAATCTTCTTCATCTTTGTTATTTGATGATTCTCAGGAGAACTCAGATTCGAGAACCAAACAATCCGACTATCTCCGACCGCGCCTGAAATGAGTACAAGCCACTTTTGGTGGAATTGCTTCAATGAAGTGTCCAGGAATCTCTCTTTTAAGATGGCATTAGAGGCTACCAAAACTGTAACCCTCGTTGATGAGATTCTCTGCAATTCATTCGCGGGAATTGAAGCACCCGTTTTGGATTTGATCCCTAAAGCTATCCCAATCGGCCCTTTGCTCTCTCCCAATCGAACTGTGTCGAAGCCTGCAGGACATTTTTGGGCGGAGGACTCTTCTTGCCTAAAATGGCTCGACCAACAGCAGGAACGATCTGTCATTTACGTTGCTTTCGGAAGCTTCACCATTCTCAATCAAACCCAGTTTCAGGAACTAGCAGCCGGATTAGAGCGAAGTGGGCGGCCATTCTTATGGGTCGTTCGGCCTAATCTCATGAGTAGCTCCACCGCAGTCTACCCAGAAGATTTTCTTAACAGATTGGGAAACAGGGGAAAGATCGTAAGCTGGGCTCCCCAGCAGAAGGTGCTCTCTCACCCCGCCATCGCCTGCTTCCTGTCTCACTGTGGTTGGAACTCTATCATGGAAGGATTGTGCAACGGAGTTCCCTTCTTGTGTTGGCCTTACTTCGCAGACCAGATCCTCAATCAAAATTACATCTGCAAGGTGTGGAAGATTGGGTTCGAGTTAAAACCCGACGAAGATGGGATCGTGAAGCGGGAGGAGATCCAGAGAAAAACAGAGGATCTGCTATGCGACGAAGGGATAAAAATAAGAGCAATGAAGATCAAAGATATGGCCGAGGAGTCTGTAGGTAACGGCGGAACTTCCCTCAGAAACTTTGATGAATTTGTCGAGAGGATCAAACAAATAAGTATGAGTAGGGATGGCGATTAGGGAGCAACCTTGAATTTGTACCTCCAAGATTTCATCTGCCAACGGACGTGCAGATATGTAACATCTATTATCCACTTTATGTTGTTTATTTGCGTTGTTTCGGTTGTTGTTTATTTCTATTTGTTAAATAATGAATAAATCGGAAAAAAGGTTCTCCCATTAAAAATGTTGTCCTTTCAGAAATTTAAGATTTGATACAGTCAATCATCGAGATACATTTATCAAAAAAACATATTATAGTTTTATATAATAAATGATTTATTTTTTTTTATGTTATGTTGAATTAATTCTTATAAAAATTCAATACATCTTAAATTTTGAATATTTCATAATTATATAAACTTATAAAATTTAGTTATTTAACATGAATACCCAATAAAGTATTTTGAAAAATATGTATGTTAAAAAAGATAAGAGGAAGAAGATGAAATAAGAGAATAAGAAAATTGGAAGAAGTAAAAAAGTGAAGTCAATAAATAAAAGAAATAAAAGGGGCAAAACATATTTGCTTCAATTAAAATAATATATATTAAAACATACATAGCAAAAACAAAAAGAACTAAAATGTACATACTTATAGTTTTGAAAACCTAATAAAATTGTTCGATAGAGTAAGACATATATCTCCTAAAAAATAAATGGAAAGTAACTAATAAAGCATATAAATTTTTTGTTTATATAGTTTCTTTACTTTTTTTTTTTTATTATCTATATAATTTTATTTTATATTAATGTTAATCACTGAAATGTAAATACTAATGTAAAATGTGTAGAATTATAATATATGGATAATACCATTGTCATGAAATTTGGTTCCATTAAAAAAAGGGTCTTGTTTGGGAAGTTGGCCTGATGAGGACCAATCCTACCCCTTTTATTTTTAATATTTATTATAAATAATATTATTTTGCTATAACAGCTTTTACTTCGATCACTTCAATGGCTAAGGGATCAGAGTAAATTGATATACTTAAGATTATGCTACTTGATATTCATTAATGTGGGTAGTATTGATTATATAAATTATAAATGTTGGGTTCTCCCATTATCTCATTGTTTCTTCTCCTTAAAATTTTCTCTTCCCAATCCTTTTTTTTTGTTCTCCCAGTCTATTTTTTTCTCCTCCAAGATCCTTTTTTCCCCCTCACAATCCCTTTTTTTTCTTCTCCCAGTCATTTTTTTCTCTTCCCAATTTTTTTTCTCTCCTCTCAATCCTTTTTTTTTCTCCTCCCAATCCCCTTTTCTTTCTCCTTCCAATTCCTTGTCTTTTCTCCTCCCAATTTTCTGTCATTTCTCCTCCCAATTCCCTGTCTTTTCTCCTCCAGATCCCTTGTTTTTCTCCCCCAATCCCTTGTCTTTTCTTCATCCAGTCCCTCTCTCCTCTGAATCCCCTGTCTTTTCTCCTTCCAATCCCCTGTCTTTTCTCCTTCCAATCCCTTATCTTTTCTCCTCATAATCTCCTGTCTTTTCTCCTCCTAATCCCCTCTTTCCTCTCCTCCCAATCATTTTTTTATGCTTTCAATCTCCTTTTTTTTCTCCTTCCAATCCCCTATCATTTTTTCTCCTCTCTAGGTCTTTTCTCCTCCCAATCCCCTATTTTTTCTCCTCTCGAGGTCTTTTCTCCTCCCAATCCCCTCTTTCCTCTCCTCCCAATCATTTTTTTTGCTTTCAATCTCCTTTTTTTCCCTTCCAATCCCCTATCATTTTTTCTCCTCTCTAGGTCTTTTCTCCTCCCAATCCCCTATTTTTTCTCCTCTCGAGGTCTTTTCTCCTCCCAATCCCCTGTCTTTTCTCCTCTTGAAGTCTTTTCTCCTCTCAATTCCCTCCCAATTCCCTGTCTTTTCTCCTCTCGAAGTGTTTTCTCCTCCCAATTCCCTGTCTTTTCTCCTCTCGAAGTCTTTTCTCCTCCCAATTCCCTGTCTTTTCTCCTCTTGAAGTCTTTTCTCCTCCCAATTCCCTGACTTTTCTCCTCCCAATTCCCTGTCTTTTCTCCTCCCAATTCCCTATTTTTTCTCCTCCCAATTCCCTGTCTTTTCTCCTCCCAATTCCCTGTCTTTTCTCCTCCCTATTCCCTGTCTTTTTCCTCCTAATTCCCTGTCTTTTTCCTCCTAATTCCCTGTCTTTTCTCCTCATAATTCCCTGTCTTTTCTCCTCCCAATTCCCTGCCTTTTCTCCGCCCAATTCAGTCTTTTCTTTTCTCAATTCCCTGTCTTTTCTCCTCCCAATTCCCTGTCTTTTCTACTCCCAAACCCCAATATTTTCTCTTCTCAATCCCATGTATTTTCTATTGTCTTTTTCTCCTCCAAATTCCTTGTATTTCTCCTCTAAATTCCCTGTCTTTTCTCCTCCCAATCCTCTGTATTTTCTCGTCCTAATCCCATATATTTCCTATTATCTTTTTCTCCTCCAAATTCCCTATATTTTCTCCTCCCAATCCCCTGTCTTTTCTCCTCCCAATCCCCTGTCTTTTCTCCTCCCAATCCCATATCTTTCTTCTCCCATTTTTCTCTCCCACATTCCCAAGTTTGTGTATATTATAAGCATATTTTCGTAATTACACCAATTCAAACCCGAGATTGATATAAAAGACTATTTACGAATAATCAGTATTTTAAAAATCGGACCTGCCTGTTCGACCCGGTTGCCTGCCCAACCCAGTTGACCAAAACCAAAGGCTAAGCCTACATATCTTATTTACTAGGTCCAGTTCATTATAAATGAATACAATTAGAACACTTTTTTTGTCTTATTACCTATAAAAATATTAAATATATACAAATTATAGGGTATAATATTCAATGGTTGAATCATTAGTACAACCCAATCAACTTGAGTTTGGCCAAATCCTTACATACTAGGAAATTTTATGCAATACCTCCTTCTCATTTAGAGTTCTCCAATCTATGGGTCTTTCATCTTGTTTTTTCGTGAGCCAATAGAAAATGATTTATTTATAAATTTTGTGGACGCAGGATAGATATTCTTTATACTGTTAATAATGTAAGCTTTTGTTATCACATAAACCAATCGGTGGTGGTTCAAGACCTACAAAACTTACATTATGGGCGGAGGACTCATCTTGCCTAACATGGCTCGACCAACAACAGGATCGCTCTGTCATCTTCGTTGCTTTCGGAAGCTTAGCCATTCTGAATCAATCACAATTCGAAGAACTCGCAGTCGGATTAGAGCAAACGGGACGGCCCACAATTCGAAGAACTCGCAGTCGGATTAGAGCAAACGGGGCGGCCCTTTTTGTGGGTTGTTCGGCCTAATCTCATCAGTGGCTCCGCCTTCGTCTACCCAGAAGATTTTCTTAACAGACTGGGAAACAGGGGAAAGATCGTGAGCTGGGCTCCCCATCAGAAGGTGCTCTCTCACGCCGCCATCGCCTGCTTCATCGCTCACTGCGGTTAGCACTCGACCTCGGAAGGACTGAGCAACGGAGTTCTCTTCTTGTGCTGTTCTTCCTGCCCATCTCTTCCACCACGGGTGGGACCCACCCTTACCCTTTGTGACAGCAGGGCGTCGCCCCGCGCTCCATCGTGGGCGGAGCAAATTTGAGTTCCTTTGGATGGGCCTGTGCGCATCGGGCTCAAATTTACTACGCCCAACGCGGAGCGCTTGGCTCCTCGCTCCGCCCTCCTCTCACAGAGGGTTCGGGTAGGTCCCACCTGTGCCCCTTGTGGAGGGTTCAAATTTGCTCTGCCCTCCTCTCCTCTCACAGAGGGCGCGGGTACGTGCGTATGAGGGCATAAATATCATTTTCGGGCGAACGGAGGGACATTACGTAACCTATTTGCATGCGCTGCCAACAATTATTGGCTGTGCGGACTAATGCGCACAGGCTTGCCCTTCGAATGTAATCATAAGAAGCCCTAAGTGGCACTGGGTGACAAATAGCGGTCAAAAATGGCGGAAACGTCAGCAGTGGAGGGGTCTCTTACGGTCCTTCGAGTCGTGGCGGCCACGAAATTCCATAGTTAAATATCGGACCTTGGAAAGAGGGATGAGCAAGCCCTGCATGTGAATGTGAAGCAGAGTGGAAGCAGAGTGCTCGAACTTCCAAGAACAGGGATGATGGGGAAGCCGCACGCAGTGGCTGTTCCGTTCCCGGGTCAAGGCCATGTACTGCCGCTCATGGAGCTCTCTCACCGTCTCGTCGATAGGGGTTTCGGAATCACAATGGTCTGTTCCGAATTCGATAAAGCACGGATTTTGGCTGCTTTGAAGAAGGAAGACGATCAGAGGTGTATTGAGGGGATATCGCTCGTGGCTGTTTCGGACGGGATGGGGACCGACGACGATCGAGGCGATGTGGGTCGATTGAGCAAATTCGTCATGGGAGCAGACTTCGAGCGATTCCTTGAAAATCTCATGAGACAGCTGAACGAGCGCGAAGAAGAGAAGGTTTCTTGTGTTATTGCCGATGTCTGTTGCTCGGCTGCATTATCTGTGGCTAAGAAGTTGGGGATTCCCGGATTTGGGTTCTGTCCGGCGGCTGTTGCGGATTTAGCTCTCTGTCTCCACATTCCCAAGCTCGTCGAGTCCGGATTCATAGCCGATGACACAGGTAAAGACGGAGACTTTTTTTTTTTTTCTTCTTCGTCTTCTACGGGATTAACGATTGATTGTTTCTCCCTTTTTGAAAACTTGAACGAGGGTGATCCGTGGTTGAGTGATCGATCGATCTTCTTCTTCATGTGCAGGGAACATTGTCGAGGACCAAACGTTTCGAATTACTCCAACCATGCCGGAGATGAGTACGAGCTACTTCGGCTTGAATGGCTTGAGTGCCTCATCGAAGAGGACAGTGTTTCTTTTAATGGACGAAGTATGCCGAGTTCCAACTCTAACGGATCGGATTCTCTGCAACTCTTTCCGGGGAATTGAATCCCCTGCTCTGGATTCGATACCTCAAGCAGTACCAATCGGTCCTCTGCTTCCTCCCAAACGCGCAGTGACGAAGGCCGTGCCTCACTTCTGGGCAGAGGATTCCTCTTGCTTAACCTGGCTCGATCAACAACAAGATCGCTCTGTCATCTACGTTTCTTTCGGAAGCTTCTCCGTTCTGAATCAAGCACAATTCGAAGAGATCGCAGCCGGATTAGAGCAATCCGGTCGCCCGTTCTTGTGGGTCGTTCGACCCAATCTCATGACCGGCTCCGCCGTCGTGTACCCGGAAAATTTTCTCGACAGAGTGGGTGAGAGGGGGAAGATTGTGAGCTGGGCGCCGCAGCAGAAGGTGCTCGCCCACCGCGCCGTGGCCTGCTTCCTCTCTCATTGCGGTTGGAACTCGACCTTGGAAGGGTTGAGCAATGGCGTTCCCTTCTTGTGCTGGCCTTTCATGGGGGACCAGTTCCTCAATAAAAATTACATCTGCGAGGTTTGGAAGATTGGGTTGGAGTTGAAAGCAGAGGAGAAGGGGATTATTACGCGGGAAGAGATTCAGAGAAAGATAGAAGAGCTGCTATGTGATGATCGGCAAGGGATAAGAACAAGAGCGTTGAAGATGAAAGAGACGGCGGAAGAGGCCGTCGGTGGCGGCGGAACTTCTCGGAAGAATTTTGATGATTTCGTCGAAGAAATCAAACGAGAGAATCTCCCACAATGATTTTAAGCTGTGTAACGTCTCGTAAAATTCTCTAATTTGAGTAAAATAAATAATTGCCGACTCATGCATACTTGGTCCTCTTTATCATGCATAATACATAACTTTGCTCAAACGGTTAGGACCAAATTAAGTGGTTCAAGGACGTGGCTAGGAAAGGAAAAATAGAAACAATCTATGTCTTTATTTAAACATGAAATGTGTCATGATGTATACACGTAGATAGTGCCCTTGAGATAAGGGTCATAGTAGAGCTTAATGAGGAGCCTAAACTTGGTCTTTTTTCTACTATAAAAGAAAAATACTATGATCAACAAGATGAACAAACAAAGACAGAGAAGAAAAGGAGTCGAGTGAAAAGAGAAAGATATGCAGGATCGTCTCTAAAGTCACGAGTGATAGGGTCAAGGAGATCAGAGACATTCTCTTCCACTCACGTGTGTGTTGAGTGGATTATCTATCGTTGTAAGTTTATAGTTTGCTTTTGTTGAAAAGTCTATTGTTGTAATATTGTCTTACAAGCATAAATAAGATTCCTTGATAGGGATTGTACGCCCCGTAATATAGAGGTATCTTTTTCTGTATTTTGTCAAATTTATATGTACGTCCACTTCTTATATTTTTGTTTGTTTACTATTCCCGATTCCAAGTGTTGGAGACGCCTCGATATTGTAACACCTATATATTATAACACCAGACAAGAAACGGGACCTACACAAACAACTGATGTTCAAAGAAGTGTTGAGATTGCAATGAGAAGGTTGGCATCTGGGTCATCCATAACAGAAGATTGGCATCTGGGTCATCCATAACAGAAGATTGCCATGTCCAGACTTGAAATAAAAATATAAGCAGCAAGTATCAGCAGCATCCATAAGATGCCTGCAACAAGAGCCAACCTTATAAAACCTTTCTTCCATATGATCTTCATTGTGGTATCAGGTGAGAACTTTCCTGAAGACATTAGTCCAACTTCAGCATCTGCAACCTCACAAACATAGAAAAATCTATGTCACATCCTGGTACACGAAAAGACAAACAATTTATCCTTTTCCCTTTTTTTCCTATATTAATTTTTCATTTTAATCTATTTACTCTAATGGAAATGAAAAAATATATAAAGGTTACGGAAGGTGGCTTTTGACATTATCCAAAAACCTGAAACAGAGCCAAATTGAGACCAATCTGATCAATAAATGCCTTGGGTTAGGTGTGTGTGGTGCCCATTTGATAAATAATGAAAGTAGGTGTTACTAGAAGCATAATCTGAGTGAAACAGCATAGGGTGCATGCCCTTCTAATGCAGAAACACACACACTGGTGAGGATGAGACTCTTTACGACAAAGAAATCAAAGTTTTATAGAGAATTTAAATTTTTGAAAAATGAAGACCTAGGACTCTCATAGATAAGTTTCTATTATTAGCGGGAGACAATGAGAATTTCAATTATTTTGTTAGTTTAAAGTATTGAGAATTAGGGAGACTTTGAGATATTGGAAAACTTAATAATTTGATTCTACATAATAATAATAATAATTATTTTATTATTCAAAATAATATAATATAATATATATATATATATATATATATATATATATATATATATATATATATATATATATATATATATATATATATATATGTATGTGTATGCACCAAAATGTGCATAGCCCAATTTCAACAAGTCCAACAACCCACCGATCCATCAAACAACGATCGTGGGCAGACTCTATCAAAAATTTGAAGTCCGTCGCTGCAGCCCACCGCAAGGTCCATTCGCACCGCCGCGTCATCGGCACAGTCGGCGCCCCCGTCAGCCTTAGTCAGCATGCCTCATCAGCCTTAGTCAGCATGCCTCATCACGTTGCTACACAACTCAGCAACCAACGATCATGTCTGGCCATCAACGGTAAAGACCAAGGAAAGAGGAGCACGATCCTCATTTGTGGGATCGAGGAGGAGAAATTCTTCAGTCTTCCTCCCCTCTCAAAAGGAGGCAGCAGAAAGGGGATCGTGATCCCCTTTCCAAGGAAGAATTCACAACAACTTCACAGGATAGGCTACAAAAAGCCAAAGAATTCCCAATCACAAGGGGGGGAGAAATCAGGTGGAAAAAAAAATCAAGTTCAAGAGCATTCTAGTCGAGAAAATACTTCACGTACAAAAGTTCTTTCTCTCTCTAAACGAAGGTCTGAAAATCCCTTCATCGAGAAGAAACTCAACGCACAGAAGTTCTCTCCAACCATAGAAGTCAAGCAACCCGCGGTCCGTCGCAACTCAACAGTTCAATCGGAGCAGCTCTACACGTTCGCCGGCAACGTCACAAGTCGACACACGCGGAACACAAATACTTCCGCCCGACCGACAAAAGCCACAAGCAGTTCGTGCACACTCGTTCTAGAACTCGTTTCGACGTTCGTTCGCAGAAGCCAAAACTTCAACAAAAATTGTAACCGAGATCGAATCAGAGGAAGCCTAAGAGAGTGAACTCGCATTCCTTGATACAAAACACACCCTGTAACACAAATTTTATTCTAAAGTAATCGACATATTCTCTCGGTCGCGCCTCTTCGCACACCGGCGGATATTCGGTGAAACAGATTTGGCATACCCGGTGGGACCTTTCCTACCTCTCGTCTCCTTCTCCGTCCAACCAAACAAAAAAAAAACTCCAACCTCAGCCATGACCAGCAACGCCAACAATGGCAACAACAACAACAACAACAACAACGGGGGCAAGCAAACTGCCTCTTCGAGCTCTGCTCAGCCGCGCCCCGCCGCGATCGCAAGGTCAACCACAGGAGCTCACGGACCAACAGCCGTCTCTCCGGCCAACCTCCGCGCTCCAACCTCTCCACCACCTGCCACTCACCCAATTACAAGGGCCTTGTCTAGGAGCTTGTCCACCGGACAGGTTCCCTTCATCTACGACGCGCATCGCCCGAGCATCGTCTTCTTACCACAGGCTACCACGACCTCCACCAAACCAGTCGCGGCCTCAACCAAGCCGATTCCAGCAATGGCCAGACCCACATACTTGGTTGTCGCTGACTCTCCTTCTCCTTGCAGCCCGACTGTCAGCCCGACTGTCAGACCGGCTCAGTCGCCACCATCCCGGAGGAGTTCCATCGTGCCTGCCTTGGTGCAGCAATACGAGCAGCGTGGGGGCATGACTTCTTCCTCCGCGACAAGGATGAATTCACCATCAGCCTCTTCCGTACAGAGAGTAACGGCCAAAGACAAATCTCCAATTGTGACCATCCCTCACGATCTCCTAACCGCGCTCACTCCAGCAGCCGGCTCGCCACCCATTTGCTCGCCTCACCGACAGACGCCGACGATCTCCCCGGCTACGCTATCACCCATTCCGCCTAGCCGCATCTCATCGGGGGCTGCCTCCACAAGCCAGTCGCCCACAGCAACTTCTCCACACCCGAGAACACCGACGACCGTCTCCCCAATGCGGTCGCCGACAAAATATTCTCCACTTAGATCTGCGTCGGGAACAGCTCTGTCGACGCCGACCGTCAAAATGGCCGCAATGACGACGACGGCCAAAACAATCGAAGAGCAGCTTGCCGAAATGCAAGCCGAACTTAAATAACAGAGCGAACAACTGCGCATCAAAGACGCGCAACTCACAGATCGTGATCTCCAGATCGCAAGGATGATGGAGCGGCTCGAAATGGGAGCGGCCGCGAACAACACCGGGGTTTAGCAAGAGGTCGACCGAAATCGGGCGACTACTAGCGGCTCAGCCGAACCACGCCAGAGGATCCTGCCTCTGACGATGAGATGCAGCCCATCGTACCGATGGCTATCCACGGAGGTCGAGCTGAAGCAGAGCCAGCTACCCTCACTTTAGACGCGGTGACTGAACTCATGAACCGCGCCATGCAAAACAGCTCCAGCGAAAGCAAGTCAGTGGCCTATCGAAAGCCGTACACGCAGAGGATACAAAACATCCCAATGCTGCTCGGCTACCATCCTCCGAAATTCCAGCAATTCAATGGCGATGGGCACCCCAAACAACATGTCGCACATTTCATTGAAACCTGCAACAACGCCGACACAGACGACGATCTATTGGTCAAGCAATTCGGCCGATCCTTGAAAGGCAACGCCTTCGATTGGTATATCGAATTGCCGCAAAAATCAATCGATAGCTGGGAACAATTGGAGCGAGAGTTCCTCAATCAATTTTACAGCACTCGACGCACCGTCACTCTGGTCGAGATAACCAATCTAAAGCAGAAGAAGGACGAGAAGGTCGTCGACTACATCAACCGGAGGAGGAACTTGAGCCTCAATTGTAAAGAGAGCGCAAATCTATCTCTCGAAGCCGAAATTGAAATGTGCGCTTGAGGGATGCAATGGGAGCTCCTGTGCTACATTCAAAGCCGGAGGCCGACAAATTTTTAAGAGCTCGCAACAGAGGCCCACAATATGGAGAACCTCATAGAAGAGCGAGGGGAGGAAGTTTCATCATCTGTCGCCGCGACTGTACCCACATACGTGAAGGAGAAAACTAAAACATCCTTCGTGACGAACGCTCTCGAACCAATAAAAGTCGGGAGCAAGGTAAAAACAAACTTCGCTCCACAGCCTCCCGCTCGGAGCACTTATTGAAAACCGTCGCTGGAGGAGAGGCAACCAAAGACCTACCCCTTCATCGACGCCGACGTTCCTCTCATGCTCGAGCAACTGCTCGAGAACAACTTGATTAAGTTGTCGGACATCAAAAGACTCGGCGACCTTGCGAAATCAAAGGATCGAAACTTCTGTAAATATCTCCGTCTGCTTGGTCACCCGACCGAGCAATGTTTCGTTTTAAAGGATCGAATCATGAATCTTGCGGCGCAAGGTCGCATTGCGATCGACGGAGCAGAAGGAGCAGCGTCGGCAAACATCGTCTCCGTTCAAGCCGAGTCAAACCGGCAAGCTCGTCCAAACAAACAACAAGTCGCAAGGAAGGAGTACCATCCAAAATCCGGTCCCTCCAACCGACCGCACAACAACAGACGACCACCGGCTAAGGTCACACCAAAACCGGCACCCCGCGGAGAAGCTGCAGCCGACGCGGAGGGGTGGATCCTGGTCACCCGGAGAAAGCAGCCTATTCGAGAAATCGAACCGGCACCGGCGAACACCAGAACCAAGGCGAAGCGGCCAAACAAAAAAAAAAAATACGGTTAAAAGAAAACTCCCAGGACCAACGTCCAGGGGGCAAACGAGAAGAAGAAGAGACCCGTCACTTTGGCGGAGTTCTTCCTAAAGAAGTTTTTCGCGCCTCCAGCAATGGTGGCAACCTGTTTGATAGCTCCTCCCGAACCAGCAGCAGCCAAAGACAAAGGCAAACGACCGGTCGTCGAATGCGACGACCTCGAGACGTCATCGAAGCAAATCTCGTCATTCAATGAGATAGAAGACGACCTCGACTTGGCCATTCGGTCAAGACAAGCCTTAATTTGAGTCCTCGACAAACTAAAGGAACTCCAAGCCGAAGTTGAGAGGCTCCTCATGAGAAAGCATGACTTGCCGAAGGTCGGGTTAACTCCACCCTACTAAAAGGAGGGAGAAGATGCACAATCCTCCCCGCAGCCGGTAAAGTCAGAAGAGGCACTCGTCGTCTCCTACCCACCACGCATTATGTTCCGAGAGAATGATGCACAACTGGGGGCATGACCTCCTCCTCCGCGACCAGCAACAAAGCTGGCCGCGACCGAAACAGGTGCCCGACGACCGAGCCGAGCACCCTTCGAAGCTCCACGACCAGCCCAACAGCCGGCCGCGATCGAAACAACAAAGCTAGTGCCCGGCGACTTAGCCGAGCACAACTCAAAGCTTTGCGACCAGCCATACAGCCGGCCGCGATCAAAACCAGTGCCCGGCGACCGAGGCGAGCACAACTCAAAGCTTCGCGACCAGCCATACAGCCGGCCGCGATCAAAACCAGTGCCCGACGACCAAGGCGAGCACAACTCAAAGCTTCGCGACTAGCCAAACAGCCGGCAGCGATCAAAACGAATGTCCGGTGATCGAGCCGTGCACAATTCAAATCTTCGCAACCAGCAACAAAGTCGGCCGCGATCGAAACAAGGGCCCGACGACCAAGCCGAGCACAGTTCAAAATCAGCGCCAAGCAACAAAAAGGACGCGAAAAAAAAAATTTACAGAGGCACTACCCGGCCACCCAGCCGGGTGTTGTACTGCAAACTCCTGCGGCCGGCGACCGAGCCGGACGCAGCCAACAAAACCAGGTACGGAACCCCTCTTCAAAAAAAAAAAAAAGCCGCGACAAAAAGAAGCAGTCGCAAAAGAAAAGCCGCGACAAAAAGAAGTCGTCGCCAAACAAAAAAAAGAGTTGCGACAAAAAGAAGCAGTCGCAAGAAAAATAGGAGGTCGACACATACTCACACCTGCCGACTCTTGCCCGCCGCGACCTCAAAGCAACTCGCACCGGCGACCAACTCGCGGTCGGCTCCGACCCAACAGCAACTCGCACTCAGTGTCCAAGCCGGGTGCGCTCTAGCATAAATTCTACCCCTCCGCGACTAAGCCAGGTCACACAGCAGACTCCCGCGTCCCAGCGACCGAGCCGGATGCTGCCGAAACACAACTTCGCACCCCGGCAGCCGATCCGGACGCAGCCAGAACACAACTTCAGCACCCGGCAACCGACTCGGGTGCAACCACAAACAGAATCCAGCATCCGGCGACCGAGCCGGATGACCCAGATTAAACTCCTGCACATGGCGATAGAGCCAGGTGCCCTTTTGGGCTAAACGATGCGCAAAACGTTGTTAGTCTGTCGCATTGACAAATTGGCGGACACCAGGAGTGCGCAAGAAAGCCAGCTCGAGAGAAGTGAGAAAGAGAGGGAAAAAAAAATGATGAAAATCGTGAAAAGAGAGAGAAAAAGAGACTGAGGGAGAGGTTGAAAATGAGAGGAGAGAAAAAGAAGAAGAAAGAGAGAGGAAGAGAAGAGGAAAGAAAAGAGAGCGGGGACCCCGGCTGACTCGAATTCAGTTAGAGACTGCCGGGAAGTTTTTCTTTACAGTACCTTTAAGTCTTGGTTCGCGGAGAGTTCCGACACTAGCCGGGGCTCGAAGGAGATTGCAAAGCCGAAAGCGCAGATGAAGCCAAATTCGCAGGCAGCCAAATTCGCAGTCACTGGCAGTCTCCCAAACCAAATTCGCAGATTGAAAGAGTAGCCAAAATCGCAGACAAAAAGAGCAGCCAAAATCACAGAGAGAGAGAGAGAGGCGCCAAACCAGCCTGGGTGGGACTCACATTCCCTCACCTCAACTCTCTTAACATCCGCGCTGAAGCTAAACCGTCGACGAAGGGACATAAAGTCAATTTCGACGAAACAAACCGGGGGAATTACCCCAACTCGCAAGGAAGCTCATCTCAACCAAGGTACGACCCACTGCGACCACTATGGCATGCGTTCTATCCTCGTTCGACCAAGAGCCGTCGAGTCCAGCAAAAGTTTAGCGAAGTAGTGTTAATGATCCTCCCGAAGCTATTCAATCGGCCAAAATTCACCGAAACGGAGCTATCCTTCTCTCCGACGCGACAACCAGGTTGCCGAAACTACATTTCTCTTCAGTGCGACCGGCCCTACTCCCCCACACCATCTATGACCTTCTTTCAATTCGAAATCAGAAGAGAAGCGGGTCGCCGGGTCGCGAAATGCAATCAAACCGAAGCAGAGCAGTCATACTTCACTTCAGTTCACGACGTAGTTCCCCGGTGCGATCCTCCAAGTCACCGAAACTTGCCGAAGCCAGCAGAATCCATCGCCATCGTTAGAGTGATGGGCCAGTGGTCTCTAAAGTATCTCGTCGAGTTCAATTTTATCTCCGGTGCGCGACCAACTTTTTCGAAGTAACATTCACCCGCGGCAATCAAGTAAGCTACAACCTCTGTTCAGTCGACTTCAATTAAGCGTCGATGCTCAAACCTGAACAACACTTCTGTTCAGGTATTCATCATCGTCTCTCGATACCGTACATACTCTACATGTACGAGTATTAAAAAAAAAAAAGAGAAAATTGAAAAAAAAAAAAAAATGAAAAGCAAACAGCTCTAAAAACGAAAAGAAGAGAGCCAAAAAAAAAAAAAAAAAAAAAAAAAAAAAAAAAAATACATACAAAGAGTATAGAAAATATACACGGTCTTAAAAAAGCAAGAGGACAGAAAAGTAAGAGGATCAAATAAAAAAAAAAGAGAAAAGTGTGTGTGTGTCATGTTCTTCATTTTCGAAACTTGCTCGTTCCTCCCGAACGGTCAAGTCTCGAAGGGGGCATTCTGTATGCACCAAAATGTGCATAACCCAATTTCAACAAGTCCAACAACCCACCGATCCATCAAACAACGATCGTGGGCAGACTCTATCAAAAATTCGAAGTCCGTCACTGCAGCCCACCGCAAGGTCCATTCGCACCGCCGCGTCATCAGCACAGTCGGTGCCCCCGTCAGCAGGAAGCCGCTGCGTCAGCCTTAGTCAGCATGCCTCGTCACGTTGCTACACAACTCAGCAACCAACGATCATGTCTGGCCATCAACGGTAAAGACCAAGGAAAGAGGAGCACGATCTTCATTTGTGGGATCGAGGAGGAGAAATTCTTCAGTCTTCCTCCCCTCTCAAAGGAGGCAGCAGAAAGGGGATCGTGATCCCCTTTCCAAGGAAGAAATCACAACAACTTAACAGGACAGACTACAAAAAGCCAAAGAATTCCCAATCACAAGGGGGAGAGAAATCAGGTGGAGAAAAAATCAAGTTCGAGAGCATTCTAGTCGAGAAAATACTTCACGAACAAAAGTTCTTTCTCTCTCTAAACGAAGGTCTGAAAATCCCTTCACCGAGAAGAAACTCGACGCACAGAAGTTCTCTCCAACCATAGAAGTCAAGCAACTCGCAATCCGTCGCAACTCAACAGTTCAATCGGAGCAGCTCTACACGTTTGCCGGCAACGTCACAAGTCGACACACGCAGAACACAAATACTTCCGCCCGACCGACAAAAGCCACAAGCAGTTCGTGCACACTCGCTCCAGAACTCGTTTTGACGTTCGTTCGCAGAAGCCGAAACTTCAACAAAAATTGTAACGGAGATCGAATCAGAGGAAGCCTAGGAGAGTGAACTCGCATTCCTTGATACAAAACACACCCTGTAACACAAATTTTATTCTAAAGTAATCGACATATTCTCTCTCGTCAAGCCTCTTAAGACACCGCAGATTTTTTTCTATGAAAACAAGATATGTATAAAAATTATATAATTTTAAAAAGTAAAATAAAAATAAATATCAAATAAATAAATAAATATCAATACAAGAGGTTATAATCCATAAATAAATTTAAATATTATTACAAGAGTCTTCCCGCATTTAGTTAGTCATCTCATCATAAAATTGGTCATCTCTAAGGCGTTGTTCTGCTTGAGATTGGGCAATTCCAGATTCTACATCACCATCAAATTCATCTTCATAAAAATCAAATGGTTGATGACTTTGTTCTTCTAGAGTAAATTCATCATTTGGACATTATTTACAAAGATAATTATGCAGAATACAACAAGCTAACACTATCTTCACCTGTAGATAAGGAAATGGTGGTGGTGTTTATAATATGACAAATTGAGATTTTAAAATTCTAAATATCCTCTCAATTTACGCATTAATCAGCCCAAAAAAGTGAGGCTCACACTAAGGGGATGTAGGAGAAGAATAAGATGCTGAAAATATATACGTAGCCAGCCTTTTGGTTATAAAAAATTAAACAAGGTAAAAACGTTGGAGAAAGGAAGAGAGATCAATGGGTTATAAGTCTTTTTCTTTCCTCGCTCTTTGAGCCTAGCTAGTTAATTTTAGGATATCGTTTTTCTCTAGCTAGCTTGTCGATAACTCTGAAATGACCTAGAAAGTGTATTGTTTTGACCAGGGAATCACTGTACACTGCGGAGGAGAAGGGATCAAGATAAAGAATTGTTGTCCTTAAAAATAAAAAATCGCCTTCTTTCCTTACTTTTGTCCTTAATTCTACTGTCATTAATTGTTGTCCTTAATTCTGTTGTCATTAATTTATGTCCTTCATTTTTCTATAATTACAAAGCATTTAAGCAGCGAGAGCAGCCGGCTCTGCTTCAGCTCGTCCTCTGCGAATGGCTACCGGTGTGATGGGCGGCAGCTCATCGTCGGAGGTGGGCTCTTCTGGCAATGGTTCGGTCGAACCACTGGTAGTCGCCCGATTTCGGTCGACCTGTTGAGAAACGCTGTCAATGTTGTTTGTGGTCATGCCCATTTCTAGCCGCTCCAGGATCTTCGCAATTTGGAGGTCGCGAGCCGCGAGTTGCGCGTCTTTGATGCACAGTTGTTCACTTTGCTCTTTGAGTGCAGCTTGCATTTCGGCAAGCTGCTCTTCGATGGTTTTGGCTGATGTCATCATCGCGGACATCTTGATGGTCGACGTCGACAGAGAAGTTCCCGACGCAGATCGAAGTGGTGAGATTTTGGCAGGCGACCGCATTGTGGGAACGGTCGTCAGAGTTCTTGGGCATGGAGAGGTTGCAGTGGGCGACCGATCTGGAGAACCGGCCGCTGTCGGTTGAGCGCGAAAGGTGGTTTTAGTCAGTGACTGGCTTGCGGTGGCAGCCCCCGGTGAATTTTTGTAGGACGAAATGGGCGATAGCGCAGCAGGGGAGGTCACCGGTGGCTGTCGGCGAGGTGAGCGGATGGGTGATGGGCCAGCTGCTGCGGTGAGCGCGGCTAGGAGATCGTGAGAGATGGTCACGATTGGAGACCTGTCTTCGGCCGTCGCTCTCTATACGGAGGAGGCCGATGGCGAATTCACTCTTGCCGCCGCGGAGGCAGTCATGCCCCCATGTTGTTCATAGCGCTGCACCAAGGCAGGGACGATGGAGCTCCTTTACGATGGTGGCGACTGAGCCGGTTGACCGTCAGGCTGCGAGGAGGAGGAGGAGAGGCAGCGACAGCCAAGTATGTTGGTTTGGCGGAGGCCGCGGTAGCCTGTGCACGAAGACGACGCTCGGCCGACGCGCGTCACGCATGAAGGGAGCTTGTCCGGTGGACAAGCTCCTGGCCAAAGCTCTGGTCATTGGGCGAGTGGCCGGTGGTGGAGAGGTAGGAGCGCGGAGGTCGGCCGGAGATACGACTACTGGTCCGCGAGCTCCTGCGATCGAGCTTGCAGTCGCGGCAGGGCGCAGGTGAGCAGAGCTCGAACTGGCAATGTTCTTGCCTTTGTTGTTGTTGTTGTTGCCGTTGTTGTTGTTGCTGGCCATGGCTGAGATTTTTTTGAACGGAGAAGAAGATGAGAGGTAGGAAATGTCCCATCGGGCGTGGCAAATCTGTTTCACCGAAAATCCGCCGGTCCATGAAGAGGCGCGACCGAGAGAGTAATTCAATTTACGACAGAGAATTTGTGTTACAGTTGTGTTTGAATATCAAGGAATGCGAGTACAATCTCCTAGGCTTCCTCTTGATTCGATCTTCGTATGAATTTGGTGAAGTTTATGCTTCTGGCGAGTTGTCGTCGAAATCTAAGCTTTGGGAACGAGTGTGCACGAACGATGATGACTTTGGTCAATCGGATGGAAGTATTTATGTTCCGCATGGATCGACTTGTTGACGTTGCCGACGAACGTGTAGAGCTGCTCTGGTCGAACTGGTGAATTATGATGGACTTCAAGTTGCTGAACTTCTTTGGCTCGAAAGAGCCTCTGCGCGTGAGAGTTTCTGGATGAAGGATTTTTTAACCCTTTGGACATAGCTTTTCTGGCTATTTGTAGCCGAGCCTGTCCAATTATTGAGGATGGATCCTTGGAATGGGGATCACGATCCCTTTTTTGCTGTTTGCTGTAGTTGTTGAGATGGGAGGAGGACCAGGAGCTCCTCTGTTGGATCCCTCAAAAAAGGATCACGGCCTTTCGTGGCTTCCATCGTTGGTGACCAGACTTGGTCGCTGACTTGTTAAAGTAGCTGATTTGTAACTTGGCTGCTGACTACTGCTGACGCGGCGGCTTATTGCTGACTGGGGTGTCGACTGTATCGATGACGTAGCGACGCGAATGGGCTACGACGAATGACTTTGAGAATCGAAAGAGCCTACCCACGACGATGATCGATGGGCGTTTAAGCTCGTCGCATTTGGGTCAGTCACATTTTGGTGCATATAGCATGCAGAGCTCGAATCCGCAGGCCAAAATGCAGCGTGACCAAAGCGAATCACGGGGCGCCCTCCAAGCCCCACACGGGCAGTTCCGTGTGAGGGGCAACCGTGATTCGCTTTGGCCACGCTGCATTTTGGCCAGCGGATCCGGGCTCGTGGACTACCTCTTTTGGCGTCTCTAGGCACTTGATTTTGTGACAAGTATTCGTATGAGATTTAATTTCTTCCAACATTGTAATATCATTTATAAGTTGTCCAAAACATTGCGCTTAATCAACATTACAAATTAACGTCTATAATCTAAATAAGATGAGTAATTAAAATAGAAGGTTTATCCTAATTAAAAGTTCGAATCTGTTG
Source organism: Aristolochia fimbriata (assembly GCA_019845555.1). Classification (NCBI taxonomy): domain Eukaryota; kingdom Viridiplantae; phylum Streptophyta; class Magnoliopsida; order Piperales; family Aristolochiaceae; genus Aristolochia; species Aristolochia fimbriata. The sequence continues at coordinate 19,813,759 of CM034084.1, read as the reverse complement.
CATGCTGGAGCCCGGATCCGCTGGCCAAAATGCAGCGTGGCCAAAGCGAATCAAGGGGCACCCTCACACGGAACTGCCCGTGTGGGGCTTGGATGGCGCCCCGTGATTCGCTTTGGCCACGCTGCACTTTGGCCAGCGGATCCGAGCTCGTCGTCCACCTCAAAATTTCAGCCAAGCAACAAGAGGTTTCGCTTGAACTTCCCCTCTCGTTATAATATATATGTATAGCAGTCCAGGCATATCTGGAAGTGGTGGTCAAAAAAGGCGGAAAGGTTCGTCGGAGACTCGGAGGCGTCTCTTACAGTCTTCGTGTCGTGGGGGCCAAGAAACATGGAGACGAAAGTCCATCGTTAAATTCAGGACCCGGTTCGGAAAGATGGAGAAGAAACACTCAGCGGAAGCGAAGTAGAATACTCGAGCTTCAGAGAACAGGGATGGGGAAGCCACACGCGGTGGTTGTTCCGCTCCCAGCTCAGGGACATGTGTTGCCGCTCATGGAGCTCTCGAACCGTCTCGTTGAACGGGGTTTCAGAGTCACGTTACTCTGCACCGAATTCGATCATGCTCGGATGATGGCTGCTGCTCCGCATAAGGAATCCCAATCCCAACAGGATCTTGAAGGTCTCTGCTTTGTCACGGTTCCGGACGGTTTGGGGTCCGACGATGATCGAAGCGACGGCGCGAAATTGACCGAGTTTATCATCGGCGACTTCAAACGATTGATTGAAGACCGCCTGAGGAAAATCCACGACCGCGGAGAAGATAAGATTTCCTGTGTTATTGCTGATTTATGCGCATTTGCTGCTGTATCCGTTGCAAAGGAGATGGGAGTTCCGGGAGTTGGATTCTCGTCTTCATCCTTGGGAAGTATAGCTCAGTCGGCCCACATTCCCAAGCTCCTCGAGTCCGGAATCATAGACAGCAACGGTTCGGATCACTAACCATTAATGAACACAACCTTACTTCTGTTCCTCTGTTTTTTATTTTTTTTCTCAGTATTATTTGGGGTTGGAATCATGTGGACGAGTAGTAATCTTCTTCATCGTTGTTATTTGATGATTCTCAGGAGAACCCAGATTCGAGAACCAAACAATCCAACTATCTCCGACAGTGCCTGAAATGAGTACAAGCCACTTTTGGTGGAGTTGCTTCAATGAAGCCATGTCCAGGAATGTCGCTTTTAGGGTGGCATTAGAGGCTACCAAAACTGTAACCCTCGTTGATGAGATTCTCTGCAATTCATTCGCCGGAATTGAAGCACCCGCTTTGGATTTGATCCCTAAAGCTATCCCAATCGGCCCTTTGCTCTCTCCCAATCGAACTGTGTCGAAGCCTGCAGGACATTTCTGGGCGGAGGACTCTTCTTGCCTAAAATGGCTCGACCAACAGCAGGAACGATCTGTCATTTACGTTGCTTTCGGAAGCTTCACCATTCTCAATCAAACCCAGTTTCAGGAACTAGCAGCCGGATTAGAGCGAAGTGGGTGGCCATTCTTATGGGTCGTTCGGCCTAATCTCATGAGTAGCTCCACCGCAGTCTACCCAGAAGATTTTCTTAACAGATTGGGAAACAGGGGAAAGATCGTAAGCTGGGCTCCCCAGCAGAAGGTGCTCTCTCACCCCGCCATCGCCTGCTTCCTGTCTCACTGTGGTTGGAACTCTACCATGGAAGGATTGTGCAACGGAGTTCCCTTCTTGTGTTGGCCTTACTTCGCAGACCAGATCCTCAATCAAAATTACATCTGCAAGGTGTGGAAGATTGGGTTCGAGTTAAAACCCAACGAAGATGGGATCGTGAAGCGGGAGGAGATCCAGAGAAAAATAGAGGATCTGCTATGCGACGAAGGGATAAAAATAAGAGCAATGAAGATCAAAGATATGGCCGAGGAGTCTGTAGGTAACGGCGGAACTTCCCTCAGAAACTTTGATGAATTTGTCGAGAGGATCAAACAATTAAGTATGAGTAGGAATGGCGATTAGGGAGCAACCTTGAATTTGTACTTCCAAGGTTTCATCTGCCAACGGACGTGCAGATATGTAACAACTATTATCCACTTTAAGTTGTTTATTTGCGAAGTTTTTTTTAAAATAATTAAAAAAAATAAAAATTTACTTTTTTGACATCTTCTTCAACTTATTTTAAAAAATGTCACTTTCAACGTCAAACGCCACATATTGGAGCCAGCGTGTCGCCTAATTTTTTTTAAAATAGAAAACAAGTTGGTGGAATCTAAATGCCGCAATCATAAAAAAAAAAAGATAGAGGCAGCTTTTCGAGGCCGCCTTCTTTAAAAAATTGAAGGGGCAGACTTCCAAAAATTGCCATACTGGACACTTAGACAAATTTTTGGCATCAGGACTTCTAAAAAGGGTAGTAGATGTAGGCAGCATTTTTATGCTGATTAACTTTCAAATTTCATGTTTGCTCGTTGATTTATGGTTAACTTTCATGCTTTGCGTGGATTTGGGGTTTTGCATGAAGAAATTTTGATTTTATGCTAATTTAGGGTTTTCGTAGTTGAAATATGTTTAATTACAGTATATTACGTGTGATTAGATTTTAAATTTCAAGTTTTTTCATTAATTTAGGGTTGATTTGAATATTTTACGTGAATTTAGGTCTTTACATGACCAAATTTCTATTTCAATGCCCCTGTTTAGGATATAGTGTTTGAAAAATCTTCAAATATAATGAATGACGTGTGATTATAGTTCAAATTTTTTATTTTTCAGTTGCTTAAGGCTTGATTTTCATTGTTTGCTTGAATTAGGGCTTTACATGGTAAAATTTTGACTTATAGGTTATTAATTAGATAGTAGGTTGTTCATTAGTTTTTAGGTTGTAGATTAGCGTATAGCTTGTTGATTAGCTCATAAGTTATTAATGGTCAAAGAAGAAACAATAAAGGCAAGCATGTTGATGGTTTAATCTTCTGACCCTTCAAGCAAAATTGTATTGATCTGATTTAGATATCCAGTTTGTATAATTTTCATGGTTTGCTTGAAATACGGCTTTACATGATGAAATTTTGACTCATAGGTTATTAATTAGATAGTAGGTTGTTCATTAGTTTTTAGGTTGTAGATTAGCATATAGCTTGTTGATTAGCTCATAAGTTATTAATGGTCAAAGAAGAAACAGTAAAGGCAAGCATGTTGATGGTTCAATCTTCTGACCCTTCAAGCAAAATTGTATTGATGGGATTTAGATATCCAGTTTGTATGATTTATTCTTTTGATGGTCGGTAAAAGCAGACCAATGCCCATCTTTGGAAGGGGAGATCTTTACAAATAAAATCTACCATACAATTGTATTAAGTCGTAATCATCAAAAAAATTTCCAAGTTTTGTACTTGGTAGAGTTGTGATTACTAAGTGCTGAGATGATTGGAAATCCTAAATATATATTTCTTAATTTCAGTTGAAGATGGCAGTCGTGCCTACTTGTTATTTTGATGGTGTATTTGTTTTTTAGCACGGTAATGTGGTCGACTATAGCAGGGGGACAACCAGACTTATATTTCTAGAGCCGACGTGTTCGTTTAACGCGTTGTGCACTATGATGTATAATGTTCTTGGATGGAACCCACGCAGGACTGCATTTAAATATAGATGAGCATTACGTGCAATGGTCAACTAATGTACACTCCCGTACTCGATGATATATCCCTGGAGAGTGGATTAGGCATGGTGAAGCATGGTTTCCAGTCAATGTTGGTTTTGTTTCTGAAGCGGGACACCTACCCCTATGAGATGGATAACAGAAGGAGTTTGGAGAATTTGGGTGGAACTGGCGAGGGAGCTCTTATTCAGTTCGGGGGGCGAGCTCTGGTCGAAAGGGATGAGAGAGTTGAAGGACCTATAGTGGAATTCATCCCCAAAGAAAGGTGAGAATAATCATTTCAATATTGTTTGAAGTTATACTCTACATTTATATCGCAGTAGTTGTTGATGAAATTATAATTGAATTCAGGAAATCAAGTGATGACCCAAATGATATTTCGTAATAGTTGTTGGCATGTCCAGACTTTAAATTAAAATATAAGCAGCAAGTATCAGCCGCATCCATAAGATGCCTGCAACAAGAACCAACCTTATGAAACCTTTCTACCATATGATCTTCTGGTGAGCACTTCCCTGAAGACATTAGTCCAATTGCAGCATCTGCAACCACATAAACATAGAAAAATCTATGTCTCATCCTGGTACACAAAAAGACAAACAATTTATCCTTTCCCTTTTTTCCTATATTAATATTTCATTTTGACCAATTTACTCTAATGGAAATTCCAAAAAATAAAAAGGTTACAGAAGGTGGTTTTTTACATTATCCTAAAACCTGAAACTGAGCCAAATTGAGGCCAATTTGAGCAATAAATGCCTTGGGTTAGGTGTGTGTGGTGCCCATCTGATAAATAATGAAAGTAGGTTTTACTAGAAGCGTAATCCGAGTGAAACATTACAGGGTGCATGCCCTTCTACAGATAATGCAGAAACACACACAGTAGTGAGGATGGGACTCTTTAGTTTTCTTAAAATAGTCAGTGAAGATGAATGAAAGCCACAAATTACAACAACGTTACCTCGTTATTTGTACTATTGGAACATCATCTTATATACATGAATATTTTTTCCAATATTAAAGTTCATTTTGAGAAACAAACATATTCTAGAAAAACCTACTTTCAAAGATTATGTTTTTATGATTAAAAATAATCTTATTAGCATTATGTTAGCCCAATAAAGTAAAACTTCACAAGTATGATCATATGAAATGTTTTGTTCATTTTTCTCAGTTTTTTTTTAAAAAAAAACTTTCTATGCATATATTTGAGAAAACTTTTATTATGTATCTTTTCTATTATTCTTCTTGACAATAGACCAAGATCATATTTTGGAAATATCAGAGCATATGTTTTCCATGTAGTATTTATAGTAATTATTTCTATACAATTATTTTATCTATTTGTTCAAATGTACAAACAAAAATATCATTTTTGTTCTCTTAAAAAATTGCATTTTAATTTGTTTTACATTGCTTTTGCCTTTTCAGATCAAACCAAACCCAACACAATTTAACACCATCTAATTAGATTAGGTTTGCAGTTTTGACCTTTTGAGAACACATTATGGATTGTGATCACCCGGCTTATACAAGTGCAAATTAATAACATTTGGTGGGAAAATTGCGAGGAAGTTTGTGTCTTTTTTGCCACCCACTTATTTGAACATTTTAATCTTTATGTATTGTTTCACCGAAAATTTGCCGGTCCGCAAAGAGGCGCCTCGAGTGAATAAATCGATTTCTGACAAAAAATTTGTGTTACAATTTGTGTTTGAAAGTAAGAGAATGCGAGTACAATCTCCTATTATTCCTCTTATTCGATCTCCGTGTAAATTGATGAAGTTTTGGCTTCTAGCGAGTTGACATCAAAATCCAAGTTTTAGAGCGAGTGTGCACGAACGATGATGGTTTCGTCGGTCGGACGAAAGTATTTGTGTTCTGCGTGTATCGAGTTGTTGACGGCCAGTGAACGTCTAGAGCTGCTCTGGTTGAACTGGTGAACTTCGACGAACTGCGAGTTGCTTGACTTCTTCGGCTCGAGAGAGCTTCTGTGCGTGAGATTACTTCTCGACAAACGAATTTTGAACCCCTTCGACAGAGCATTTCTGGCTAACTGTAGTCGGCTCCCCTTTCTGCTACTTCTGTTGAGATGGGAAGAGGACTTGGACATTCTTCCTTTTCCACCACCGAACGAGGATCAGCGGCAGACTGCTTCAGTTGGCGACAGACTTGGTCGGTTAGATGCTGAAGTGGCATGCAATGTGACTGGCTGCTGAGTGGCAATGACGCGATAAGTTGTTGTTGACTGGGATGACGGCGTGGTCGATGATGCGGCGAGACGAATGGACCCAATGATGGGTTGTGAGTGACGACTCTGAAAACTGGTGAGGCAACTCCATGACGATTGATTGATGGATTGGTCGGCGTTTGGGCTCGCTGTATTTGGGCCAACCGCATTTTGGTGCTACATATATGTAAAAAGGACCTATAGAATTTATCAAAAGAAATGACCTACAGAAGATTTGATTGTTAGCATCTATCTCTCTTTAAAGTATGTTGTGAATAGTTGAGGGCTGATAAGAACTTTCCTTGTTTGATACAAACAAAAAAATAACATTTAAAATTTTATTTTAATTCTTAATCAAAGTCCTATTTCTTTTGTATAATTAACAGTTATAGGACTTTGTTTCATTAAAATTGTAAATCCAAAGGAGGAAGAGAAGGAGGATTGCAGCAACCCAAAAAAGATAAAGCTAATGCACAATAACTTCTTTTAATCAACTTGTAAATATTGCATGCTAAAATACTTCGTTTCCTTTTACATGATAGACTTAAGACCACAGGGGAGGACAAGTTGTATTGTTGTATTTATGTTTCTGTTCTTAAGTAGTCTCATGTTAAGCTACCACAAATTTATCATTCATTGATTTTTTGTAGGTATTTTCAAATTCAAAATGGAAATTGAAAATCATTCTGCAGTATTTTAGCTAGTATTGTAATTTGGTAAGTCACATCTTTCAATTTTACAGTATAACTCCTTAAGGGACCACTGAGCTACTGCCCATGTTCCTCATAGCTCCTATTCGCCATTAAAAAAAAAAAAAAAAAAAATCTTTCAATTTTAACCTTTAATATATCTAGTGTATTTTTGGAGTCTTTTCATTTCACATTGCCTTGATGTAATTTTTTTAGCATAACTTCAACTTAACCACACTGCTTTACAACATATCACAAGCATATGACATTACAGTGGAGAAGATGAAGCTCTATCATATAATTTTAATAGGCATTGTGTCTACAGTACAAGTTACTAATGCTCAACTTTTGTCTTCTCCCAAACTTTTGCCTATACATAGTTTACTCACCAAAATGATGTCTGGTGTTGGTAATACATCTTAAATAGCAAACCGTTTCATAATATTGTTTAATATTATAGTATTTCAAAAAGGAGAGGGAAGGTCCCTTCGACATTTCAAGCTTTGGAGGCGTAAATAGAACATAGTGATTTGGGGTCAGGGATAACAAATGTCAAAGCTTCCTGAATTTTTCACTTTCAAAACTCTTAAGGAAGAAACTAGGGAGTTTACGATTAAGGAGGATGTAAAACTTCATCCATTTAACATCTTCTTACACTGTACCATTGCTCAATCAATTTTTAACACTATGAAGAAAAACATTTTTCCTTTTAACCCGAAAAAGTATTTTAGTTCAAGATAGATTCAAACTTCAGAAAGTTTCATTTGTCACCGAGAGTTGTTCCATGTAACCTACTCTAATGATTGCATTGCAGCCTTCTGTTCGTACTCGTAGATCAAAAAATATTGCTAAGGCTGAAACTTTAGAGAATGTCTTGAAGCTCTTGTCAAATGAGTCCAAAGGCAAGACAGGTTGTAAAAAAACTTAATGCAGATGTTACTCAACTACTTGTTACTCAAGCTTTCCAGGTTAGAACTGTGGCCTGTTGTAAACTATAGAAAACTCTATTTTTGAAGACATTTTTGGCAGATTTATTATGTTTTGCAGTTTTATATAGTTTGCCTAAGTGTCACACGGCTAGATTCGACTAGGCCAGAAACACAACGCAAAGTCAATCTTCTGCAGCGCGCGGCCTAACTCCAAGCTTCTCCAAGGGCTTAGTCAGCCTAACGATGAAGGAAACGCTTAAGAACTCTCCATTCTAAGCTTCTAAGCCCTCTAGAATAGAGGTTCAATGTGGGAATTCGGGATTAGGAGGAAAAAGACTCTTCTATTGAATTGCAAAAGTATGGAATGATTACAATTATTGTACATGGTCCTTTTATAGGCCAAAAGAGAGCAAAATTGCCTCCTAAGTCAAAGCTAAGAATAGGGAATTAATCCCTATATGGAGGGGGGAGTTATTTGACCCAACCAACTCCTTGAAATGGTCTATGCCACCTCATGCATGCCACCTATGTGCCATGTTGTATGGCACTTAAGCGCCACCTTGCATGCCACCTCAAGGTGTGTAAAGTCAGCTGCCATGTCATCGTTGGGTGCACCAAACGTTGCACCATGAGCCCCTAGCTGCCCCACGACTGCATGGTTGGGTTTGTCCTGCGCAACCCCTTTGTCAAGCGAGCCCCACATGCGCGCGCGCATCCGCTGCAATGTCCTGTGCACCCACCTCTGCTGGCTCATCGCGCGCATGTTGCATTGGGCTATTGCGTCGCGTATCACTAGGGCTGTAATTGTTAAGAACATACCTAATTGGAATAAATAGATGTGGGGGGTTTTTTATGAACTTGAGTCGCGTCCGTAGTTTAGATAAGAGAACTTAGGTATTGATTATTAATATTTATACTTAATCACATACTATGATATTAGTAGAGATTTTATGTATTGATGATTCATATTTGTACTTAATCACGTACTAAATTATATTCCATGTTTCACAATAAATCTATATCATATAAAATTAGTATAAGAGGATATAATCGCGTATCAATCCCCTTAACTCTCGTGTGTTAAGCGAACGCTCCATGCTAAGCAAACGCTCTACCATCTTTATTGTCCCAATAAATCACAATATAATAAAAATTTAAATTTTTGCGTACCTGTTTGTCAAATTCTTCTCCCTTCTTGTCGAGTTCTTGTCGAATCGCAGTCGGTCCACCAACTCTGTTTGTTTGATTTCCCTTGATGGAAGGCTCCTCTGACAAATAATGAAATCTGGCTCCAGAGTTGGTGTGACCTCCTCAGCATGTGTATATATAGAATTCGTGGCCCATCAACCGAACGTGCTCTAATTGCCCATTAGCCAAATAAGCCCAAAAGCTCATCAGCTAAATAGCCTGATCCATTACCTAATAGATCCATACGAGGATTCCTCCTTCCATCATTGCTTCCTACTCAACCTTAGACTTAGGTCAATTGAGGCGTCCCCCAAAAGCCCAAGTCCAACAAAACAGAACCCAACAAGTGGGTTATAAGAGGCCAAATTCCCATAACGTTTTAAATCAAAATAATTTGAAAATAATTTTGAAAAAACAATTTAAAAATAGTTCTTTCATAAAACCAATTATGGGAATCAGAGTATCCATAATTTGAGTAGATCGATAATTTTCCGGGTTTATCGATTTTTGTCAAAATTATGATTTTGCCCCTAATTGAGATTCTCTTGAAATAATAACCTCCCGACAATGTTAATAATGCTAATTCTCCTGAGTGGTTTGATGCACCAAAAAACATCATCAATGCTATCAATTCTACTCCAAAAGAATTATACACCCTAACAGTAGTCACGCTAATTCTCAAGACCAAAGGAAGCTAGACTCGGAGGTGATCGGTCTCATAGGCTCAAGGCTCATTTACCAAATCTCTGGTCACCCGTCCTATGTGTGACACACACAATATTATATGGTGATGGGACATCTAGGTCAGTGTATGGTCCTACACCCAACACCCCGTATAAGGTCATCTAAACATACAAAGGTCTAAGTGAGCTGCCCCAATTCTCACCTCAATGACCCGGACGTATTCTGAGAACAAGGCTCTAGGACACAGTGTCATGAAGACACCCACCTCCCAGTGATCCAATGCCAAATGGATGAAATCCATGGATAACAAATTAATGCATGCAACAAATAAAATTTATTAATAATGTAAAATTAAACATACAAAACAGTTCTGAGAAGACCCACATATAAAATGCTAACAATCTTACCTACATTCCCATATTTGTACTGGATCACATACTATGATACTAGTAGAAAAATCGAGGAGTGCAAAGAATTAGCTAATTTTATTCCATTTTTTGCAATAAATCTATATCATATAAAATTAATAGAAGAGTTTATAAAATAGGACTTCAAACAAAACATTTTTTCAAAAACAATCTTCAACATACTTAATTGGAAGAAACAAATGTGGAGGGTTTTGATGAACTTGAGTCGGCTCCTCGGTTTAGATAAGAGAACTTGTGCATAGATGATTTATATTTATACTTAATCACATACTATGATATTGGTAAAAAAATTGAGTGCAAGAATTAGATAATTAGATTGCATGTTCACAATAAACCAAGAAGATTGAAGAACTTGCTGGCGCATTAGAGCAAATTGATCGCCCATTCTTATGGGTTGTTCGGCCTAATCTCTTTAGTGGATCTCCTGTTTTATACTAAGAAGATTTTTAACAGAGTGGGCGAGATTGTAATGGATAAATGCCAGAGCATTGAAGATGAAAGAAAGAGATGGGCGAAGAGGCTGTGGCCGGCGGCGGAACTTCTACTAAGAATTTTTTATGATTTTTTTGAAGAAATCAAACAACGAGACAATCGGCCTTAGTGATGCACACTTCACTGGTAGTGAAATGTGAAATTTCATTAAGCTCTATAAAGTGTAAACACTTCTAATTTTCTCTAACATAAAAGAATAATTGCGGTCTGGCTGTAACCATGCTCTTACTTTGAGCTTCTCTATAAAGGATCTGCAATTCTTATAACATTTCATGGATAAAACAGGGTTTCCTTAGATTCCATTTTCTATAAGAAAAAAATCTATGAATTTCATTGAAATTAAGCATGCTTTTTATAAGCATCTTTGTGTTTAAAAATCACTAGTTTTATTTAAAAAAATGTACTCTTCCACAAAAGTATCGGATTATTGAAAAAAAAAAAACACTACTTTTAATTGAAAAAAGTGCTTTTTTAACTTTCATAGCTCCTTATCCTTGTGGAATTCGTACCTCATTTGTCTCCTCCTTAGCACTCAAAAAAATTAAATAAACACTTCTTCATAAAAGTAACAACAATTTTTTACAAGGGAATCATTGTTTTTCCGCATAAAAGTACTAATTTTATGTCAATAAAATATTTTTAAAATAAAAAATTAAGATGCCACTCATGCAATAGTATCTACTACATCATCCCATACAGGGTTGATGTGGAATAAGTACTTGATCGATTTTACAGGACTCATAACTGGAAAAAGAAGATGAATTAAAGCCCTTTAGTGCTAGCAATTGTATGTGTATTTTATTTTAATGAGCTAGTAGTTAGAATAGCCCACACATGTGCCATTGCACACAGCACACATGGAGCACTTCACACCACACACTTGGATTTGACATGTTGGACTTCTATTTTTAGTTGTTGGAACTTTTCTTTTATTAGGAATTATTGAACTCTTTATTTTTTTTTTTACAAGTGTTATTTTAGGCATGTTTAGAGTGGAGTCCAGTCTTTATTGTTCTAAACCTCATCTTGTGTTAACTAGTGCATTGAATTGAGTTAGTTATGTCACTTGGTTTTTCGAATGCACCTAGCACTTTCGTGAGACCTTTTGAATGCACCTAGCACTTTCATGAGACCTTTTGAATGCACCTAGCACTTTCATGAGACCTTTCAAATGCACCTACCACTTTAATGAGATGAATGAGACTCTTCGTCCTTTCATGGTTTACTTTGATGATATCCTTGTGTATAGTGAGGATATTCCTAGCCACTTGGATCATTTGCAGAGCGTATTGATGAGACTGCGTGAAGAGAAGTTGTTTGGTAACGCAGCTAAATATTCTTTCTTTGCCCCAAAAGTTATCTTCCTTTTTTGGCTATGTTGTCACTAGTGCAAGATTGGCACAGAAGATTAAGGTCATTTACGATTGACTGCCCTCTAGCACGTTTTTTAAATGTTTGAAGTTTTCATGGTCTCAATAGTTTTTATAGGAAGTTTATTCAAAATTTCAGTGCTAATATGGTATTAATATATTACTGGCCTATTGAAACAAGTGAGTTTACTTGGACCGCTAAAGCTGATCGTGCCTTTAAGTTGATCAAGGGATTGCTCACCAATGCTTTTTGCTTGGCCTTACCTAGTTTGGTAACTATTTGCGGTGGAGTGTGCTGCTTCTAAAACAAGAGTGGATGTTGTCCTAAGTCAAGAGAAGATATATGTTTCTTTCTATAATGAGAAGTTATCTAGAGTTCTTACAAGGTATTCTACCTATGATGTTGAGTTTTATGCAGCTGTAAGAGCTCTACAATTCTAGAGACACTATTTTATACATGAAGAGTTTGTATTTTATTCTGATCATGAAATTCTCAAATATATACATGACCAACACAAGTTGAGTTCACAACATGCTAAGTGGATTATTTCTTTGCAAAAATTCACTTTTACACTTCATCGCTAGTCTAGTACCAACAACAAAGTTTTTTATGCCCTAAGCCAATGATATGCCATGTTAACTGCCATGAATGGGGAGGTTTTAGGATTTGATACTCTGAAGGAAGTGCAATTGACTGATCTCAATTTCAGCCCTATATTTGTGGCATTAGAAGCTGGTGAAGAGAAGCCTCCCTACTCTTTAAATGATGGGTTTCTCTTTAATGGTGTATGCCTATGTTTGCATGTTGGTTCTCGCTTCGCACTAAGTAAAGAATTTTAAGCGTTGAAACTCTTGTTAAAAATTGAGTTTGAATTCAATTGCTTTAAAAATTGAAGCGCATGGTTTTCTCCTTTTGAAGTCGTATTTGGAGCAAATCCTAAGGGTCCAGTTCAAGGTGGTTGCTAATTTACATGAAGTTTATAACGAATATAAGGCATATGTTGATCGCCATAGGGAAGAGGTGCCTTTTGAAGTGGGTGATCTTGTGTAGATCTATCTCTCCAAGAGTCAGTTATCCTCATGACCAGTACAACAAATTGTCGCCTAAGAAGATTGAACATGTCCTATATTACAAACTTTTGGGACTAACATTTATAAAGTTCAACAACCAGATGGTTGGAACATTCATTGCACCTTCAATGTGTTTCACCAGTATTGGAATTTTATTTTTTTTACAAGTATTATTTCAAACATGTTTAAAAGGAGGATGACAGCAACTTTGGTAATCAGCCCTTGTTATGCATCACTCCTTTTCCTCCCAGTTCAACCTTCATTGATATAAACCTTTGTTGTTCTATCACTTGCCTATCACTTGCCTAGAATTTAAGCCCCTGCCTCGCTCTGTGAGAAACAAGGATGGGGAAGAAGCCACACGCAGTGGTTGTTCCACTCCCGGCTCAAGGCCATGTCTTGCCGATCATGGAGCTCTCTCACCGTCTCGTCGAACGGGGCTTCAGAGTCACATTACTCTGCACCGAGTTCGATCATGCTCGAATGATTTCTGCTGCTCAGCGGAACGAATCCCAATCCCAATCCCAACAGGGTATTGAAGGGATCTCCTTCGCCACGTTCCCAGATGGTCTCGAGCTTGAGGACGATCGAGGTGACGCCTTGAAATTGTCGGAATTCTTCACCGGCTCTTATCCTCGATTGATCGAAGACCTCCTGAGTAAAATCCAAGAGCGGGAAGAAGATAAGATTTGTTGTGTCATTGCCGATCTCTGTTCGCCTGCTGCACTTTCCGTGGCAAAGGAGATGGGAGTTCCCAGAGTTGGATTCTGGTCTGCATCCTTGGGAACTTTAGCTCAAGTGCTCCATATTTCCGAAGCTCCTCGAGTCCGGAATCATAGACGGCAACGGTTCGGATTCTGTTGCTCGATCTTTTTTTTTTTTTTTTCTGTATTAGTTTATGTTAGAATGATCTCATTCTTCACAGGAGAAACCAGACTCCAAGACCAAATCATCCAACTATCTCCAACCATGCCAGGAATGAGCGCAAGCTACTTATGGTGGAATTGCTTCAGTGACCCCATGATCAGGAATGGCTCTTTTAAGCTCATACCAGGGACTACCCAGACTGTGACCCTCATCGACGAGATTCTCTGCAATTCATTCGCCGGAATTGAAGCAACCGCTTTGGATTTGATCCCTAAAGCTATCCCAATCGGCCCTTTGCTCTCTTCCAATCGTACTGTGTCGAAGATTGGGGGACATTTCTGGGCAGACGACTCTTCTTGCCTAGCATGGCTCGACCAACAGCAGGAACGCTCTGTTATCTACGTTGCTTTCGGAAGCTTCGCCATTCTCAATCAAGCACAATTTGAGGAACTAGGTGCCGGATTAGAGCAAACTGGGCGGCCATTCTTATGGGTCGTTCGGCCTAATCTCATGAGCGGCTCTGCCGTCGTCTACCCAGAAGATTTTCTCCACAGATTGGGAACCAGGGGAAAGATCGTTAGCTGGGCTCCCCAGCAGAAGGTGCTCTCTCACCCTGCCGTCGCCTGCTTCATGTCTCACTGCGGTTGGAACTCGACCATGGAAGGATTGAGCAATGGGGTTCCTTTCTTGTGTTGGCCTTACTTCGCAGACCAGATCCTCAATCAAAATTACATCTGCGAGGTGTGGAAGGTTGGTGTTGAGTTAAAACCCGACGAAGATGGGACAGTGAAACGGGAGGAGATTCGGGCAAAAACCCAGGATCTGCTAAGCGACCAAGGAGTAAAAGCAAGAGCAATGAGGATCAAAGAGATGGCGGAGGAGACAGCAGGTGTCTTTGGAAATTCCGTCAGAAATTTTGATGAAATTGTTGAAAAGATCAAGCGATTAGGTATGATTCGGATCGGCAATTAGGGAACGACAACCTCTAATATCGTAATTTGTTGATGATGTGCTGTTGTGACTCTTGAAGTGACACTGAAACAGTGCGAAGGTTTGATATACATTGTCTTTGTAAGGTTTTATGTCCAATATTTCAATTTTAATTAAAGTTTTTTTGAATAATAACTTTTTAAAAATAATTACACCACCTAATCTGAACTCTACCCTCAATTTAAAAGAGTAATACCTTTCAACAAAAGAACGGTCACTTCGAACATGACGATTTTCACATCCACATTAAATTGCATGGAAAAAGTTCATGGTAGTATAGCCAGTGACTTAGGAACATGCCACAGAATTATTCAACTTTGGAAGTCTTATTAACTCTGGAATTGGAAAAGATGTAGTAGCACACCCAATACAATATAATTTAGTGTTTTAATTGAAGTTCCAAATTTTATGTATTATTCGTCTTTTACTTCTAAATAATTGACTAATTATATTTATTTTTAATATATGTATAAAATAACATGGATTAAGGTGCATGAAAATGCGGCCAACCAAGTACAGTAAAACCCAATCCTCTCCCAGGATGGTCATGGGTCGGGTTTTTAAAATCCGAACTCAACCCTACATATAATACCCAAAACCCGAATTTGTGAAAAATTTAAACGGTCGAATCCGATGCAATCCCTTATTCTCTAAACCCTAACCCAACCCTGCCTGATAAAAAATGATAGGAGTCTAGACATTACTAATGTTTTGGCAAAAAACCTCCGGTCCGCAAAAAGGTGTGATCGATTGATTAATTCGACTGAAAAACCAGAGAAATTACAATTGAATTTGAGAATTGAGAAATTTTGCAGGTGGGATCTCCTAGCTTTCCTCTGATTCTACCTCAGGTGTGGTTGGCGATGAAGTCACTGTCTTTTGCGATTCGATGATGAACTTTGAGCCTCCGAGTGAGTGTGCACGAACGACGATGGGTATAGTCGGCCGGACGAAATTGTTTGCGTTCCGTGTATTCGGCGTGTTGACATCACCGGTGAACGTGTAGAGCTTCTTCGGTAGACTGCGTGTACTCCGACGAACTTGAGAATTTGCGAACTTCGAGCTAAAGAGTGAAAAATCCCTGAACCTCTGGATGTCCAACTGCTTTATTTTCAATCTGGGGGAATGAATTTCTTTGATCGAGAATGCTTATGCTGTGCAGGCCTCTTAGAGATTCGATGATGATTCACAAACTCTGGAAAATGAGACGAGCTTTTGACAGATTTAGTCGGCTGGACGGAAGTATTTGTGTTCCGTGTGATCAGCTTGTTGACATTCCGGTGGTCGTGTGGAGTTTCCCGACAAACTGAGTGCGATCGACGAACCTCCAGTTAGCAGAGTTGCTGGCGTGAAAGCTTCTCTGATTGAGATTTTCTGAACTCTCTTTTTTTTTAACTCTTTGATTTGAACTCCTTTTGGGCGTTTTGTCTCTGGCTTTTAATAGTGATCCTCAAAAAAGGGATCTCGGTTGAGCTTTCCTTCTTCAATTGGAGTGAGAGGAGGCTGGGGGACTCCTTGGTTTTCCTCCCTCGATCCGTAAGAGGAGGGGGGAAACTTTCTTTTTTCCCATGGGAATTCCTCTTTGCTTAGCTTGACTTTTCGAGGCGACTGCCGAGCGGCTTGAGGAGCTTGACGTGGCTCTGATTTTTGCTGTCTGTCGGTCGATTTGAGAAATCGATTTGGCTAGACTTTGGATCCGCGGTGGGCTGTTTTATTGAAATTGAGAGTCCACATCGTACACGAAATAGGATTTCGGATTGTTTATTGGGTGGGTCGTTGTGTGCCGCGTCGAATTTTGACGCCTACAACTAAAATAACCAAAAAAATAGACAAATTTATAAAAGCATTTAAATAAAAACAATAATATAATATTATAATCCCTTGGGTCAAGTTTGGGTTTTTTTTTGGTAAACCTGAACCCGACCTGACTTGTAATTGGGTTTGTATACCTAAATCCAAACCTGACCCATGGGTTGAATTTGAAAATCTAAACAGGGTATTTTCGAGTCGGATCAGGTCAGGTTCCCCGACAAATCCAAGCTATGGGATGAGATTTGTTGTAGCTGCAAATGGTTGCATGTCACGTGGTGCCGGCTAACCTCAGCGGATCCAACCTAAAAAAACCCAAAAACTAATTAAAAAACTCAAAAAATAAGAAAAAAAATTCTCTCACAAAAATTCTACTTTATAGTAATGTTAGTGCAATTTAAAATTTAGGGAGGAGAAGGATTCTGAGAGTGCAATGTCATGAACCTATTTTCTTTCTCTTTCCTGCTAGTTCTTTCCGTTTTCCAGAAAAAAAACTTTTAGCACGTCCTAAAATGGCTACACGTCTTTGAATATACCAGCAGGTCAAATTTGGCTCCCTTTTTTGGACAATGCTTTATTTTTTCTCTTTCTCACTCATTCCCACTCCCCTTGATAGATTGCTCCTGCCCAAGAAGTTTCAGTTTGCTTGATAAGCCTTTCTATTTTATTTTTCTTCAGTTTTTAGTAGTTTTCCTTTCTCTCCCAAGTAAAGGGGGATGACCGGATGAGGCCCGGGGTAAGGGGATGAGGCCCGGGGGTAGGGGAATGAGGCCTGAGGGGCAGGGTGAGACGATCGGAGTAGTATTGAGGGGATATCGCTCGTGGCGGTTTCGGACGGGATGGGGACCGACGACGATCGAGGCGATGGGGTTCGATTGTTCAAATTCGTCATGGAAGCAGACTTCGAGCGATTCCTTGAAAATCTCATGAGACAGATGAACGAGCGAAGAGAAGAGAAGGCTACCTGTGTTATTGCCGATGTCTGTTGCTCGGCTGCATTGTCTGTGGCTAAGAAGATGGGGATTCCCGGATTTGGGTTCTCTCCCGCGGCTGTTGCGAATTTAGCTCTCTGTCTCCACATTCCCAAGCTCGTCGAGTCCGGATTCATAGCCGATGACACTGGTAAAGATGGACACTTTTTCTTTCTGTCTTCTACGGGTTTAACGATTGATTGTTTCCCCCTTTTTGAAAACTTGAAGGAGGGTGATCCGTGATTCCGTGATTCCGTGATTCCGTGATCGATCGATCTTCTTCTTCATGTGCAGGGGACATTGTCGAGGACCAAATGTTTCGAATTACTCCAACCATGCCGGAGATGAGTACGAGCTACTTCGGCTTGAATGGCTTGAGTGCCTCATCGAAGAGGACAGTGTTTCGTTTAATGGAAGAAGTACGCCGAGTTCCAACTCTAACGGATCGTATTCTCTGCAACTCTTTCCGTGGAATTGAATCCCCTGCTCTGGATTCCATACCTCAAAGCAGTACCAATCGGTCCTCTGCTTCCCCCCAAACGCGCAGTGACAAAGCCCGTGCCTCACTTCTGGGCAGAGGATTCCTCTTGCTTAACCTGGCTCGATCAACAACAAGATCGCTCTGTCATCTACGTTTCTTTCGGAAGCTTCTCCGTTCTGAATCAAGCACAATTCGAAGAGCTCGCAGCCGGATTAGAGCAATCCGGTCGCCCGTTCTTGTGGGTCGTTCGACCTAATCTCATGAGCGGCTCCGCCGTCGTGTACCCGGAAAATTTTCTCGACAGAGTGGGTAAGAGGGGGAAGATTGTGAGCTGGGCGCCGCAGCAAAAGGTGCTCGCCCACCGCGCCGCGGCCTGCTTCGTCTCTCATTGCGGTTGGAACTCGACCTTGGAAGGGTTGAGCAATGGCGTTCCCTTCTTGTGCTGGCCTTGCTTGGCGAACCAGTTCCTCAATGAAAATTACATCTGCGAGGTTTGGTAGATTGGGTTGGAGTTGAAAGCAGATGAGAAGGGAATTATTACGCGGGAAGAGATTCAGAGAAAGATAGAAGAGCTGCTATGTGATGATCGGCAACGGATAAGAACAAGAGCGTTGAAGATGAAAGAGACGGCGGAAGAGGCCGTCGGTGACGGCGGAACTTCTCGGAAGAATTTTGATGATTTCGTCGAAGAAATCAAACGAGAGAATCGCCCACAATGATTTTAAGCTCTGTAACGTCTTGTAAAATTCTCTTATTTTAGTAAAAAATTATTGCCGACTTACGGCAAAATCATGGGGTTGGATTTGAAGCTCCTCTTCTCATGCATAATACTTATTCCAAACTGGGAAGCTCCTCTTCTCATGCATAATACATAACTTTGCTTAAACAACTGGTGTTCAAAGAAGTGTCGAGATTGCGAAGAGAGAACTCCAAAAACAGGGATCAAGAATACAGAGCAAAAGATCACATCCTCAACCTGCTGGCGACGTTCTTTTAACAATTGGTAGCTGGACTGAATCTAGGTCTCCAGGGTAGGGAGTCCACAAGCCTAACCCCCCTCTACTTTCTTTCAATCCTGTACTGTTCTTCCTAAACTCATCCAAAGATTTTACCCACTCAATAACAGAAGAATGTTCCCTGGTATGTCTGTGCAAAATGAACAAGGAATTGTATTCGCAATTTGGAAACATGTACAACTTGAATGCCTCACCCAGCCTGTAGACCACATAACCAAAACTTAACTGATCTCTTGGAGTTAAAAGGTTGACCTCATTGAACCACAAACAACTAAACAAATTGTTTAAAGCTGTATGTTCCCTTATGATGACCGCTCCTTCAGGAACATCTGCACCAATTGTAGCGTGTAAATATGAAAAATTTAACAGAAAAACTAAACAGATACAGGGAATTAGTTTTTTTTTTCTTCCACATTACCACTTGGGGTCTTCTTCATTGCACTACTCCAAGGTTCCATCCCCTCGTAGAGGTATATCTTCATATGGAGGTCTATTAGAGGTCGAGCATAGCGTTTCCTTCTCTTTATTGCATCAGCCTCTTCATATATACTCCGGTGGTGTTTATGACGAGCAATAGCAAATGTGTGCTTCCCACGCCACAAGTATCTGAAAATTGAGAAAATGTCTTGAGGTTATTGTTCACAACCAAATCAGAATATAATCATCAGCCTTTAGTAGAGCAGCGTACATTCAAATTAGGTTTTACATAAACATTTTAAAGGGATTGCTGAGCTTTGCACCAACCTCCAGCAGCTACATACATACAAGGCAGAATAAGTAGAAGACATTGAGGCTAAACATAAGTTGTCTGTCTCACCATTTCGCACCATAGGAAATTTTACAAACTGCAAGCTTGTTGTTGGCAACAATCTAATTGTACAAATGGGGGCAAGATGTCATGGATTTTCACTTGATATGAACTTTTCAGATGCTTTGGATTTTAAATGAGGCAAGACGTTTTACCCCTTGAATTAAAGTAATGTAATATTACACCCAATATGTCCTAGCCATATGCCTTGGACATCTCAGATTTTGACAAAGGCGTGGAAGTTGAATTATTGAGATGTCTTCCCTAATTTGAAGAGGTACTCAACAAGGCTAGCCCTTTAAGAGCACAAAACTATGTTATAGGCTTAAACTCCCCCAAGTTTGAGCTCTTTAGTGTACTAATAGAGAAGAGACCTCTAAACATTTTCCCTTCAAAGGGAACAAGCCCAACTCATATTGCCTCCAGGAACCAGCTGTCTGTCACTACTCAGCGGTATTTGTTTGTCTTCTCTGTGGCCCATCAGTTTATGAGTCTCCATGACTTGAGCTATATTCTTATTTTAGCCCAAGAAGGGTGTGATGGTGGCCAGATAAAAGGTTCAGCAATTTTTTAATTGAATGAAAGTGCATATCAAGCTAGTTATCTTGCAATGAGAAATTTTTTTGTAGGATAAAGATCCTAGATTGGTTCTGGTTCACGAATGAATCTGCATTTTCTATTTAGGAACAGGTATCTCACCTTTGCCTAATAATTTCAGAAGGAAGTGACCCAACCTCACCTTTCGCTAATAGGTTTAGAGGTGACCCAACTTTGACATGCAATACTACATGCAGAACATCAAGAAACTATGCAATCACTCGATGTTTAAAGCAGGAAAGAGCTGAAATGAAACAGAGCATGAATACAGATGGAGGAAAAGAAAGTAGGAGACAAAGAATTGAAATATGGAATCTTGAGGCTGAAAATATGTGCAACTCCTTTAAAAGTACGAGCATGCTTTAAGTGAATGGATAGCTCTCAAATCAGAGGACCATATGATCCATATGTGACCTGCCACAGACTATAAAAAATTTGACCCAAATAGTGTTATTGGATTGGATAGGTGTGGTGAATTAATATT
Organism: Aristolochia fimbriata; assembly: GCA_019845555.1. Classification (NCBI taxonomy): domain Eukaryota; kingdom Viridiplantae; phylum Streptophyta; class Magnoliopsida; order Piperales; family Aristolochiaceae; genus Aristolochia; species Aristolochia fimbriata. The sequence continues at coordinate 19,793,033 of CM034084.1, read as the reverse complement.
TTTCTATTCCTATGAGGATGTTGCTTATGAGATCAGGAGTCTTTAAAGTGCATATTACACGCTGGATTTGTTTTCTATTCATATGAGAATGTTGTTTTGGATTTGTTTTCTATTCATATGAGGATGTTGTTTTTTTTTTAAAAAAAAAAATTTTGGCTAACTAAAATCTCATTTGACTAAATCATATCCACCTTTTATTATTCCTACAGTTGACAACAAGGATGGTATAAACCTATTCGCACACCAACTTTGGTTAAAACTTGAGTGGTGATTGGAGATCTATATATACTATTAAAGGTAATAAGTTAACATATTTATCAGTTAATGAAATAATCATTGATTGAAATAAATTGTGAAGTTTTTAAAAACAAATATAATACATTATTGGGTCAAATATCTTTGGATCTCGAGGCCAGCAGGGTATGGGGAAGCTTTACGGAATGCAGATGGGTAGATTATGTTAACATATGCGGGTCCATTAGGCACGGTTGACTCTACATCAACGGAAGTCAATAGTGTCCTACAAGGGAAGAGAATCTTTCTTGCACATTTTGTTGGGGAATTAGAAGTAGAAGGAGACTCAAAAAATGTAATAGGACGGTGTACACAAACTTCAGCCCAACCATGGAGATTTATGTATGACTTTAGAGAGATATTGTCACTATCCAACTCATGTGTACATGAGTGGAGTTGTATTCCCAGAGTTGCTAATTCACTAACAGACTCTTAAGTTAAAGAGGGGGTTCACCTCACTGTTCTCTCAGTGAGATTGAACCCTCCATTTGTAACTTAATTTTTATATATCAATAAAACAGCACTTTCCTCAAAAAAAAAAAATCTTTGGATCTGATTAAGTTTAAAAATGTAAAACTCAATTTAAACAATTTAAATTTGAGGATTGGATTCATTCAGGCATTAATTAATCTCAAGTTCATAACAAGACAAAGTGCTTTTAAGGCACATTAACATGCTGAGGAAAAAGAGTAAACACTTCAGAGAAGAACTTACCTCTCTAGAATTAGTAGTGGATCCACAATGAGCTCCATTTTTCCATCAATCCAGATGCTATATTGGGCTGATGGTAATAGCCTATGAGTTAATATCTTTGGGACCTTCCCATTTCTTCTTGGTTCATCAAATGGTGGATTACGCAACAACACAAGACGCCAAATACCAACCCACTGCCCACCCTTACTATCTTCTTTCACTGTGACATTGTTTCTAATGAATTCAAGAGATTTCTCATCTACCACCATGAGAAAGCAGAAAAGCTTTCGGGAGCGAAGACTAATGTTTGCAGGTTGATGGGGTGTATCATAACCATCAAAAATACCAGAAGCAACCACAAATTTGCACCTTTTAACATAGTTGACATCCACAGGATCCATATCACCTCCTCCATTTTTCATAAAACCACAGTGAACCTGGCAGGCATCTCTTCTTGAATAAATAAAGGTGAATTAATATTATAGTCCTTGAAATTTAGAAGTCCCAAGCACGACTAACATGAACAATAACAAATCAGTCTTCTCAAAAGGACCTAGTCCAATGGATTAACTTTTGGATGACATGAACAACGGGTTAATCCATACAATATTCACAAACTCTTCATAACATGGAGGGAGTGGCTATGGTTGAGAAAAACAATAAATTAAATAATGCAAGGAGAGAACAGTGAATCTTTAATTAATAATTGAAGGAAAAAAATTCTAAAGCAGAATACTCCACACAAAGGTCCAACTTGATGGATTCTAGGCCCAAACATCCACAAAGGATATAATCCATAGAGAGTTCCGTTGGAAGGACAGCAACAACAACGAAGAACAGAGAACAGTAAAAACAGACAGAAAGAAGCATATATAGACTCTTCCCTTCCCCTCCTTTACCCCTTTGTAAGACGGACCCAATAGCTTAAGTCAACATATAGGGCCCTTAATGTCATGTTCAACATACCTTCATTGTTGAGTTCAGTTTAAAACTATCTGCTCTTTGTGCCCAGGTCTGGTGTCCCCCAAATAGAGGCTTGCTGTCAGCTTCGACACTATCATCGACAGTAATGTATGACAAATTTTTAGGAATTATGTCAGGCGTTCGGCCCTCGGGAATGACCACAACATCTGGGTCATCCAGAACAGGAATTGAACAACCTGCTATCCATAATAATTCCATTACGCAAGTAATCTCATGAGGATGGACAGTAAAAAAATAGAGCGAGCCAGGGGTTGATCTTACGGTGTTGTGGTTTTGGAACCAGTCCCATAATATCCAGCATAGCAAATACTTTACTGTCTTTTTGACAAATGCCTGCAAATACAATTCAGCAAGACGTTAGACAGCTGAAGTCATAACGTAATTGACAAAATGACTAACATATAAGATGCAGAAAGCAATCTGCTCTGTGATCTTATAAGTTACAGTTTCCAACACGAGGCGAGTTGTTAAATCAACTTGCAACCATTTTTCCACCATATGTGGACGAAACAAACGAGAACAGCCCAGCAGCTTCTCACATAACATCCTTCTCAAAACCGCAGACTGATTTAATTGATTTAATACCCAAGAGCCTTAATATTTGGAAGGAACAGCTTCTAACATGATAGACAGGGGACAGGTTTAGCATCTACGTCGATGCCCTCCAAACAGTATGGGAGCCTTTCAGCTAGTGCTGCCCACACTCCTAGGTCTTCACAGCACCTTCTCAATCATAGTGTGAGCTGGGAGCTGCTTCGAAAAGCTAGCCCTACTTTTACAATGCATAAATTCGTCCCAGGGGATGTAGTTATGGTGGAGGTGAAAGCCCTCCTGAAGGCCATGCAATGGCAGGTTGTTAATAGTTACTGATATGACCACATTAATGGAGATATTTCTTGACATGGCTGACAAGATCATGCACAAACCAAGATAAGTTAAGGACAATGTGATTCAAACTATGGAGGAAATTTGTTATAGAGAAAAGCTGTTAACAGTTGGATTAGATGCACTGAAAGGGATCACTCTAAAGAATAGCAACAACAGAAAATATCACATTTGCAAAAGATACCTGAAATGAAAGTAACAGAAGATTGGCATGTCCAGACTTGAAATAATAATGCAGCCAGAATCAGCAGCATCCATAAGATGCCTGCAACAAGAACCAATCTTATGAAACCTTTTTTCCATATGATCTTCATTGTGATATCTGGTGGGATCTTTCCTGAAGACATTAGTCCAACTTCTGCATCTGCATCCACACAAACATAGAAAAATCTATGTCACATCCCGGTACACAAAAAGACAAACAATTTCTCCTTTTCCTTTTCTTCCTATATTTTTTATTTTAATCAGTTTACTCTAATAGAAATGTAAAAAAATAAAAAGGTCACGGAAGGTGGCTTTTGACATTATTAAAAAACCAGAAGCAGAGCCAAATTGAGGCCAACCTGAGCAATAAATGCCTTGGGTTAGGTGTGCTCATCTGATAAATAATGGTTGGGTTTTGAGTTAAACACTAGAAGCAAAATCCAAGTGAAACAGTACAGGGTGCATGCCCTTCTACAGATAATGCAGAAACACAGTAGCGAGGATGAGACTCTTTAGTTTTCTTAAAAATGTCAGTGAAGATGAATGATATCCAAAAATTACAACAACGATACCACGTCATTTGTACGACTGGAACAGCATCTCATATACAGGAAATTTTCCATTAAAGTTCATTTTGAGAAACAACATATTCTAGTAAAACCTACTTTCAAAGATTATGTTTTTATGATTAAAAATGATCTTATTAGCATTATGTTAGCCCAATAATGTAATGTTTTGTTCATTTTTCTCAGCTTTTTTTTTTTTTTTTTTTTTTTTTGGTAAAAGTTCTCTGCATATATTAGAAAATTATTATGTATCTTTTTTATTCTTCTTCTTGACAATGGACCAAGGTCAGATTTTGGAAAGATCAAAGCTTATGTTTTTCATGTAGTATTTATAGTAATTATTTCCATACAATTATTTTATCTATTTGTTCAAATGTACAAACAAAAATTGCATTTTTGTTTTACATAGCTTTTGCTTTTTCAGATCAAACCAAACCCAACACAATCCAACACCATCTTAGACTAGGTTTGTAGTTTTGGCCTTTTGAGAACACATTATGGATTTTGATCACCTGGCTAATCATCTTAACCACTACTCAATCCTGATCCAGCCCACACTTGTGTCTATTCCCAATCATAATAAGCTAAGAATTTTTGTAACAAAGTTTGCTTCTTCCATGTAACATTTCTTTACCTTTACTTTGCTGATGCTGTGCTTTCTGGCCTGTTTTTCTTGATCCCACCCTTAGAGAAAGAGATCGCATAGGATCAATCTCCATTGCTTGCTTTACCTAGCAGCCTCCCCAAGAAAGCTCAAAGCTAACAAATAAGTTTGCCTGGCATTTCGTGAACTCCACCGGGAAGTATCAATCAGAAATAAGCTAATTTACTTGCACCTGCGTTCTCAACTCTAAAATAGTGTAAAGAAAAGCAAAAGCAGAGACCATAAATAAATATTCATAAGACTGTCTGATATAGTTCGATATAACCACTAAAAATTCAAGAGCTATCTCATATGTCAGTAAATTTTATTCATCATCATCATCATAAGTAAGCTTGGGTCAACCATATAGTGTGAGCTATATGTGTCCTCCTTCGCACTCTATCATTTCCCACTTAAATAACCAGTTGTAGTTCTTCTGGCATCTCTTCATTACTTCCGTCCAATATCGGGCAATCCTTTATGTCTTAACAGTCCCAAGGAATACAAATTCCTCAAGCAAGCAAACAACCAGTACTCTTGCTGTGGTACATTAAAACCACAAGATACATATCAAAACCCATGGAAGAAATTAGGAGTAATTAATCTACGTATATAAAAATATTTGGAATACAGATAACTTGAATAGGTAAAAGGACGAGTTACATTTTAACACAATACCAAGTGGGGGCGTGTGCACATTTGTGCTCGGTGCCTGTTCAAATTCGTGATAGCTTAGTTGCACTCAAATTCTCAAGTATCACAATGTAGGCATGATTGCCTTGACCTGTTAGTTATGTTTGGTTGCTATGTTAGTAAGTGCAGGGGTCGAACTCGTTTCTGAAGACAACCTTCCCATACAGCAGAGATAAATCCAAATCGAAGTGATACGAATCATACCGATGGAGGAGCATCCAGGTTAACAGTTATGGATTCTTTCCCGAACAACAGCAACAGCAGCAACAACACCACCACATCTTCTTCCTCTGCAGACGGATCTAACGTTGCATTAGACAAGCCGGGGACGCCGCTTCCCTCCACCCCAGTAAGGCATCCCTTAAGATTCGCTGATAAACAAGACTATGTCCTGGTGGGTATCGCGCAGCTGAAGCCGTCGGCCATGGCAGCTCTCTCCCGGTCTTCCATCGATTCTTTGCCGATCTAGTTAACTCTTTCGACTCAAATGCTGGAAACCCAGATGAAATGATGCAGGAAGATTCAAGATATGAGAGGAATCAAGGCAAAGTTTGGCTAAATTCTTTCTACGATTTTCTTTAACCCACTTACGCCGATTGCCGATTTTTTATTTCACTAATATTATTGTGCGCATTAAAAGTTTAATTTTATATGATTAATAAATTTTATTCATTATATATATTAATTTATTATTCATATATTTTATCCGAACGGCATTGATAACTAGGGGTGGGCACGGGTCGGGTTTGGGTTGGGTTTTTGAAAACCCGAACCCGACCCGACTTATATATCCAAAATCCGAACCCGTAAAAAACCCGTACGGGTTTTAAAACCCTAACCCGAACCCGACCCGAACTACCATTTTACAAATCCGTACCCGACCCGACCAAAACCCGACGGGTTTTGGCAAAACCTGAACCCAACCCAAAAAACCCAATTTTTTGATGTATATATATTTAAATAAATCAAGAAAATTATTTTTAAAAAAATAAAAAATAAAAACCCGCGGGTCAGGTTTGGGTAAACCCAAACCCGACCCGACCCGAGGTCAGGTTTGGATTCCCAAAACCGAACCCGACCCGTGGGTTGGATTTGAAAATTCAAATCTGGGTTTTTTGGGTCGGGTCGGGTCAAGTACCAGGAAAACCCGACCCGATGCCCACCCCTATTGATAACTGGGAGGTGGGTGTTTTTGTAACACTGTGTCCTGGAGCCTTGTGTTCAGAATATGTTTAGGTCATGGAGGTGAGAATGGAAGAGCTCACTGTAAATGGGCCTTGAGCCTATGAGATCAATCACCTTCGAGTCTAACTTCCTTTAATATTGAGAGTTGGTCTGATTTCTGTTAAGGTGTATAATTCTTTTGGAGTGGAATTTATAGCATTGATGATGCCTTTTGGTGCATCAAATTACTCTAGATAATTAATATTATTAACATTATCAGAAAATTATTATTCCAAAAAATCTCAACCAGGGGCAAAATCATAATTTTAACATAATTGAGTTTATGAAATAATTATTTTTAAATTATTTTAATTTAAAACGTTATGAGAATTGGGCCTCTTATAACCTACTTGTTGGGTTCTATTTTATTGGACTTGGGCTTTTGGAGAATGCCTCAATTGACTTAAGTTTGAGGTTGAGTAAGAAGCAATGATGGAAGGAGGACTTTTGGGCTTATTTGGCTAATGGGTAATTAAGGTTCGTTCGATTAATGGTTCACGAATTTTATATATACATATGCTGAGGAGGTCACACTAACTCTAGTGTCAGATTTTATTATTCGTCAGATAGTTTTTCATCAAGGGAAATCAAACAATTAAGAGTTGGTGGAACCAAGAAGAATTTGACAAATAAGTACACAAAATTAAAAAAAATTATTATTTTATAATTTATTGGACAACGGTCCGAATAAATCTCGATGCTCCGATCGAAAATTTGTTAATCTTCATCAAATGCATTTAGATTCCAATGTTTAGGTTCAGTTATGTAATAAGTTCCGTTGTGTTGTAGTCTAGCCGAGACCGAGTAAGGATACTCGGCTCTCACCCAAGAGATCCGGGTTCGAGTCCCAGTAAAATTACCTTTTCTATTCGCTACTATTTCGGACTCTCTATTTAGAACTTAGAAGCCACTCAGTTCAGTTGCCTTTTTCGCGCCTTATTGACTCCTTGAGACGAGAGCGGAGCTTTCGGTTTTGGGTTGGCTTTTGCACGAAGGCAAATGGAGTCTCGTAGAAGAAGCATGAGAGGACTTGAAGAGAACACCATGGCCATTCTCGATACATGTGGAGTCAAGGATAGTCGAGACATTCACGATGACAGTAATCTTCGAGATGCTTGTTCCCTTTCTCTCTTCTTCACTCAAATTCTTCTCCTTCTTCTTACTTTCGCATTCATCTCTTCTGTCGATACGAAAAAGGACTATCTTTCTTAGAAGCTGTTCGTTCTGCCTCAATCATCGCCACGGACGCTACCATTCCAACTAGGTGCGTGTGTGTTTGTCATGGTCATCTTTACCGGTGTATTCCGCTCGTTAAAGAAGTTTCTTTTGTACTTTTTTTACTCCGCTCTACTCGAATTATTGTGTACTCTGAAGACCCCTTGAAGAAAGGTCACCGTACTTTGGTTGTCTATTGATACATTTCACGTAATTTATAATATTCAACTTATGAAATTTAGTCTTTTTAAAGTCGAGGTAAAATTTTCTATTTTTACGAATAAGAATACTAGCAAACTCACCAATTCGGTACTGTCTTATGTTGTTCGTTTTGTGTATTATATGAAACTTGTTTCCTGTAAATTATCTTCCAGTCCTTGCTAACGGTTACCTGTGTGACGCTGTGGCGAAGGAAAATGTTTGATGCGATTTTTCAGATCTTTCAAGATTGTTCTTCTTTGGAATTGACTGTGGTTAGCTATCAGCTCCTATGTGACTTGGATAAGGTATTTAAGTGGTTGTTTGTTGCTTTCTCTATCTCCTAAAGTCCTGATAAAAGTTGTTATTAATTGTGCCAACTTTGATTCTTATAATGAAGCACTACCCTCGAGTTTATTTCAGCCAGTCAGATGAACTTGTGGTGGTTCAAGAGGTAACTCTATGTTCTTGTTGATAACTTGCTGATAGTTATTTATTTATTCTCATTTGCTAGAAGCACGTTGCCAATGAAGTTTGTTTCATCACAAATTCATCTGAAAGATCACTTTCTATGTCCTTGGCATCTGTTTGTTATGTCTTAATGCACCAGCGACAAACTAGCTATCTGCCTGGTGGTCTATCAGAAACTGATTTTTGGCACTTATTTGGGGCTCCAAAAGCTCTAGTCTCAAGACTGAAGTGCTTATCAGTCTTCATACTAGAGCATTGTATCTAGGTGCTCATGTTCTCTTGTGTGATAAAATCTGTTGTTTACTAGATCATGAGAACTGTTCTTTATGTCAATATGGAAGACTTATGCATACAGTTTTGAATTATGAGGGCATGCAAGGTGGCTTTCTTGATTTGAGGCTCATGGTGTGCGAGCTTGTCTACAGGACAGGCCTATTTAATCATCTCTATGCTAAAAGTGACGTAAATTTCTGTGTTCTCTGTCTTCTTCAGGCTTGGTCACCATTTGTCTTTAGCTCAGGAAATACCTGTGAAGCTGTAAATTCGTTACCTCCTGTTGAGTTGATTGACTCTGATGTAAGTTCAATCATTTAAATGCATAGTCTGCCTGGATAATGTGGTTTACAGTCTTATGACTAGAGCTTTGTTGGTGGCTCTAAAGATTACATTCTCTCATAGAATTGGTTCTGGCACAACTGTCTTCAATTTATAGCAGATAGTTGTATTATTACCATTCATCTCGTTTGATGGATATTTTTGTATCATCCATCTTGTCTGACGGCCAATAACTTTATATTTTTGTTAGTTGATATTTTTTTATTGTTTTCTCTCTCTTGCGCAGAGGTTTTATTTCTTGACCCAAACCATTACTGAAATGGATCCTCTGAAATTTGGAATTAAGGTTTGTCTATCCATTTTCAGTTGTCTTCGTGGTCCATTGATGCACTATAACTGATTTCTAAACACACTCGGTCCTATGTTATATGGAGTGCAACTTTTCTGTTCTTAGATTATGTAATAATTTTTTTAAATATGTGCTTTCAGGACATAGGAAACATGTTTTTATTCCAATATATAGTAAGTGTTCTCTCACAAGATTTTGTTCCTCGTGCTGCATCTTACAGAAGTGAGTTGTAAGTCATTTAATTTTGTATCTCTTTTCTCAAGGTGACATTTGTTGCATATCTTGAATCTTAATATAAATCTTTGTTGCAGAAAGTAAGAACTGGTGCCTATTGAGAGAGTCTTTGCTTCAACTGCTTTTGGTATTATTTTAGCAACTTCATAAAATTCCTGCTTGTGCACCATCTTTCAATTGAGCTTCATTTCTTCACCTGTTTTGTCAATCTTAACAAATTTAGAATAACATGTTGTCACTTTCAAAAGAAAAAAAAGGGACATGTTGTTGTGACTATTGAAAAGTTAAAGTTGATGATAGAAAATTTTTCAGGGTTCACGAAAATTGAACTTCAAAAACTTGATGAAGGAGTGCATGTCCATCATTTGTTACAGAGTGTATGGTCATGCTGAGTTCAGTGCTGATCTGCAAAACGAGAAACATGCTTCAGTAAATACACCTGTTGATTGTGGTACTGCTGTTTCAATTGCAATGCCTAAGCTGCAAAATGAAGTTTGTGTCTCTGCTCAGAGACTCTTGACTATGGTAACATTTAATGTCCTCTGGTGGGAAATTTGAAAGGATGTCTCATTTGTTAAAACTTGGGAAACTAATTTTACTATTGTTTCCCAGATTATGGAGCTTGATGTAATAAAAATGGAGGCTGATAAGGAAGGATTTACGTCTAGGGTTGACGGTGTGAGGTATTGTTTGTTTTCATGTGAATGACTTTTCCATAATCTTTTTTTTTTAGGAAATTCACCATAATGTTCTAATTTAATAAATTTTAACTTGTGGTATCGGGTGCAGAACTCCTTTGGTGGAGCTGATTCTGGAGGAGCTGATGTACAACAAAGATCTTGTTTGCCCGTTCTTGGAGGTTATTACTATTTGGACTAATTAAGAAGATTTGAATATATAATTTTAATATTCTAAATTCTTTTACTACTTTCCTCCACCCACATATTTGAATTTTAATCTTCATGTATGTAAAAAGGACATATAGAAGATCTGATTGTTGGCATCTATCTCTGTTTAAAGTATGTTGTGAATAGTTGAGGGCTGAGAAGCACTATCCTTGTTTGGTACAAACAAAACAAATATCATTTAAAATTTTATTTTAATTTATAATCAAAACCCTATTTTTTTGTATAATTAACAGTTATAGTACTTTGTTTGATTAAAATTGTAAAATCCAAGGGAGGAGGAGGAGGATTGCAGCAACCCAATAAAGATGAAGATAATTGACAATAACTTCTTTTAATCAACTTGTAAGCACTGTGTGCTAATATTCTTTGCTTCCTCTTACACGATAGACTTCAAGACCACAACGGAGGACAAGTTGTATAGTTGTATTTATGTTTCTGTTCTTAAGTAGTGTCTTGTTAGCTACCCCAATCTTATCATTCAATGATTTTTTGTAGGTATTTTCAGATCCAAAATGGAAATTGAAAATCAGTCTGCAGTATTTTAGCAAGTATTGTAATTTGGTAAGTCACATCTTTCAATTTTAACCAGCAATCTAGTTTATTTTTGGTCTTTTCATTTCACATTTGCCTTGATGTAATTTTTTAGTATAAGCTCAACTAAGCCACAGAGCTTTAGAACATATCACAGGGATATGACTTTGCAGTGGAGAAGATGACAAACTCTATCATATATAGGGGTGTAAACGGGTAATAATCGAAACGGGTAAGAGTTATTCCGTTACCCATTTCGATTACCCTACCCGTTTTACGTCACCCGTTTCGCCCGAATAAAAATTAGTCATTCCGTCACCCGAATTTCTTACCCGATTACCCGTGGGTAATCGGGTAATCGGGTAAATAAATGGATAATAATATTTTAATAAATTTAATTATCTAACCCTTATAAATTAAAAAAAATACAAAAAAAATTAAAATCATATGAAAATTAAATCCAAATTCTTAATTTTATCTAAAAACAACTCAAACAAATATACAACACACATATTATCTAAAAATAACATCAAATACATAAAGTTTAAAAAAAATTACCAAATTAACATCCATGTAATCGGGTAATCGGGTAATCGGGTAATCGGGTAATAAATACCCATTATCCATATCCGTTTCGATTAAAAGGGGGTAATTGGATAATCGGGTAATCAGGTAATCGAAACACATAATTTTGTTCCTTATCCATCCGATTACCATTCGAGTAATCGGGTAATTGGGTAATCGGGTAATCGGGTAAAATTGCCACCCTTAATCATATAATGTTAATAGGCATTGTGCCTACAGTACAAATTACTAATGCTAAACTTTTGTATTCTCCCAGACTTTTATAAATGCCTATACATAGTTTACTCACAAAAATGATGTCTGGTATTGGTAATACTTTCTTAAATAGCAAACAGTTTCATTATATTATTAAATATTACAGCACTTCAAAAGGGAGAGGGTAGGTCCCTTCGAAACTTTCAAGCCTTAAGAGGCATAAACAGAACATAGTGATTTGGGGTCAGGGATATCAAATGTCAAAGCTTCCTGAAGTTTTTGAGGAAAATAGGGATTTTGTGATTAAGGAGAATGTAAAACTTCATCTATTTAAGATCTTCTTATACTGTAACATTGCTCAATCAATTTTTAACACTGAAGAAAAACATTTTTTCAAGCTGGTAATTGGCAAACTTCAGAAATTCAAAATTTTTCCTTTTAACACGAAAAACTTAAGTTTATAAGCTGTATTTTTAGTTCAAGATAGATTCAAACTTCAGAAAGTTCCATTTCCCACTGAGAGTTGTTCTATGCAACCCACTCTTATGGTTTCATTGCAGGCTTCTGTTCGTACTCGTAGGTCAAAAAATATTGTTGAGGCTGTAACTTTAGAGAATGTGTTGAAGCTCTTGTCAAATGAGCCCAAGGCAAGACAGGTTGTAAAAAAACTTAATGCAGATGTTGCTCAACTACTTCTCACCCAAGCTTTTCAGGTGGGAACTCTGGCCTGCTGTAACTTATAAAAAAACTCTAATTCTGAAGACATTTTCAGCAGATTTCTTATGTTTTGCAGTTTTATATAATTTGCCTGGGTTTGTAATTGTTAAGAACACCTGCATTGCTTTGATGTGAAATGTTAGGATTATATGTCTCATTATTACCTTTCAGGCTTATTTATCCTTAAAACAAGGGGTCGAAACACCAAGTACTTCAGATGAAGATGTCAGGAGCAGTTCTCTTGCGCAGATATGCAGGGACATGTTTTCTGCTTGTAAAAATCTCAGAACTAATGAGTATGTTTATCAGTATATCTGAAATCACTTTTCCTTATTTGCTTGTTTTTATCCTGTAAATATGTTCTTTTTCCCGTTGCTGTCGTGAATTATTGTTCACCCTTGCAGGAAGCTAGAGATGGAGCCTTTTGCAAAGGAAGCCTTGTTTACTGCGGCAGCAATTCTAATGACAGGGTTGTAAGATTTCCAACTATTTTGGTTGTTTTTCTTTTTTTCTATTTGGACCTCGAATCCAGGAAACGTCATGTACTTTCGGTCCAGCAAATTTTGAGATTTACAAAGCATCTTGCTTCCCTCTAATTGTTCATTTCCATTTCAAACAGTAACGCACTTTGGGCTTTCTCCAAATATCAGAAACACTATGGAGAGCCAGGTTATAGAACTCCTATTTCTATCTGAATAGCGCCGCCCATCGGCTGCAGAAATTTTCTTAGAAGGCTCCAAAATAAAAATAAAGCTTGGTATAGCTATTATACAAAATGATAATAAAATTTAAAATTAACTAAAATATGCATTTATCAAAAATATTAAGGATTAGTGATTTTCATGTTTTAGTTATTTAAAATTCAAGATTTTTTGAAATCGTATTTTGTATTTCAAAGAATGACATTGAAACATCACTTTCCTTTTTCTTTTAAAATAAAAAAATAATAATAATAAAAAAAAACCTTGAAGCTGTTATTCAACCTTCTGAACAACTGCTAAAAGAAATTAGAGAATTCTATTGATTAAATGGGTTTCTTAAGTATAAATTACGACATGTCATAATATTAATGAGAACAAGAGCATTGGAAGAGTGCAAGAATTATATTTATATTTAATTTAGGGGCGTAAATGGGTAATAATCAAAACGGGTAAGGGGTATTCTGTTGCCCATTTTGATTAACTTTTATAAATAAATAAATAAAAAAAATTATAATTTATACAAATAAAATAGTATGAATAAAACTATTAAAAATCTATTAAATTACAAAATTTTAAAAATCAAAGATTCAAAATCATATGAAAATAACATCCCAATTTTTAAGTTTATTTAAAAACAACTCAAACAAACATTCAACATACATATTATCTAAAAATAACATCTTTTACACTAAGTTTATCTAAAAATAATATCTCACATAAATATTAAAATAAAGGACGTAAAGTTTAAATAAATTACCAAATTGCCATCTAGGTAATTGGGTAATGGGGTAATTAAGTAAGGAATAACAGTTATCCATATCGGTTTAGATTAAGAGGCGGGTAATTGGGTAATTGGACAATTGGATAATCGGGTAATCAAAACATAAATTTTTTATTTCTTATCCATCCGATTGCCATTTGAAATATTGAGTAACCGAGTAAAATTGATTACCTTAATTTAATCACATATTAGTAGAAAACTTGAGCAGTGCAAGAATTAGCTAATTAGATCGTATATTTCACAATAAATCTATATCACATAGAGAATGAATGAACATGAATAACTCATTTTTTTTTTTTTTTTTTTTTTGAAAAAACATTACACAAACTGGAGATTTGGAGTACCAATACCATTACCTCTCACATGCTAAGTGAGTGCTTTAGAATCTGAGCTATATCCCCTCATATAAATTTTAAAATTTATGTATTGATGATACTTAATTACATACTAAATTAAATTCTATTTTTAAAATAAATCTCTATCATGTAAAATTAGTAGAAGAGGATACAGGGGGTATCAATCCCCTTACCTCTGGCATGCTAAGGGAGCAGCACTCTACCATATAATCTACATCCCCTCATGCAAATTTAAAACATATGTATTGATGATTCTAAATATGTATTGATGATTCATATTTATACTTAATTACATACTATGATACTAGTAGAAAAATGTGCAAAAATTTGTTTATTAGATTGCAAGTTTACACTAAATATATATCATATAGTAAATGAAAATGAATAACTTCCATTCATTTAAAAAAATAAAATAAATTGACACCAGTTGGAAATGCATGATATTAATCCCTGTACATCTCGTATGCTAAGTAAGCGCTCTAACATCTAAGCTACATCTCGTTATGCAAAAGACATTGGGCAGTTTGTCCCAACAAATTCTAATCTGCCACCAAAATGGAATATTATGCCTAATTAGCTGCCACAAATGATGAAATACGCCATTCTTTCTCCATCTTCTTCTTTGAAATTTTAGAAAAAAAAAAAAAAAAAAATAGAGAACTAAATGTGGAGGGTTTGGAATATGGACTGGAGCTAGTTTCTAAGTTTAGACTAGAAAACATTTCATTAAATTATATACATTGTTGAATGACGACAAAATAAGAGTTACACAACAAGTTTGATGAGTACAACAAAGAGGATCAATAAGATTTCTATATTGTAAGGAAAATTACCTAATTTGCTTGTATGTTTCAAATCAATCTATATTCACATATATAGTTAGTGGAGACAAATAACTTTTTTTTCATTAAATGCGCCTAAAAGATTGTCCCAGCAATTTATAGTAAGCCACCAGGAGCACCAAGCTTATAATTAAGGTGAAATGTTACACACTTTTGGATTTAACATTTTCCTAATACCTTTGGTATCAAAGCTTAAAACTCAATTACTAATTAAGCACAAAAATTTCTTGCTTCCTATCCCATACAACCCTTCTATATGCTTGTGCTAAAGACATTTATGTTAATTAAGTCTAATTTTTGGGAAAAAAATGTTTGCTTTTGATACATAATTTATTGGCTACCAAACAATTTATTTCCAAATTCTAGAAATAAATTAAGTTCCAACGTACGTGTCACCTGTTTATGTACCATTTATAGTGTTTGAGTACCTCATGTGAACAGTCCCTCATTTAGATGTCGCCCTCCCCTCCAAGGAAGGAAAAAAAAAAAAAACATAAAGCTTCCTGCCTATATATATATAGCAATGGCCGAATATTTCCATGCATAAATAAAAGAAAGCGCGCGCATAGTGTAGCAGATACATGAGCAGGATGGTGAAGCCACACGCCGTCGTTGTTCCGTTCCCAGCTCAAGGCCACGTTCTGCCTCTCATGGAGCTCTCCACTCGACTACTCGATCGGGGTCTCACAGTCACATTCGTTTGCACCGAGTACGTTCGTGCTCGGATTCTCTCTTCTGTACAGAAAGAAGGGAATTACGAGCCTGCAGGTGTAGTCGTAATGAACGAACATGCAATTCGTTTGGAGGTGATTCCTGATGGGTTGGACCCTGACGATGATCGAAACGATCCCGTGAAATTGCTCAAGTCCCTCAATAGCGTCTGCCAACCGCACTTGGAACTTCTCTTCAGAAAAATCAATGAACCCGAAGAAGAAGAAGAAGAAGAAGAAGAAGAAGAAGAAAAGGTTTGGTGTGTCATTGCAGATCTCTGCTTCAGTAGCGCTGTATACGCCGCGAAGAAGATGGGATCGGTTCCTGTAATTGGGTTCTGGCCCGCAGCCTCCGGAATTGTAGCTCGATGTCATCAAAGCAGCGTTCTAGACAGTAATCGTAAAAGATTAATTACCATCTTCTTCAATATTCTCTTCTATTGCATGATTGCATCCCCTGTTTTTCCTTTTTTTTTTTTTTTTTTTTAATGTCGTTTCTTCATGATTAAAAATAAAAATAAAATAAAATAAAATCTTTCTTTTCCGCAGAAGAGAATAGCCTCGGAGACCAAGGATTTCGAGCCTCTCTAGCAGAATTAGTAACAGAGGAGTTTTCCGACTTCCTGTCGGATGTCGGAGAAACGGCGACTCTCGTCGATGCGGTTCTCTGCAACTCCTTCCCTGAAATTGAAGCACCCGCTTTGGATTTGATCCCTAACGCCGTACCCATCGGCCCCTTGCTCTCTACTGTGAATAATCCTCTGGGTCACTTCTGGGCAGAGGACTCTTCATGCCTAAACTGGCTCGACCGACAAGAGGAACGCTCTGTCATCTACATTGCTTTCGGAAGCCTCGCCGTGATCAATGAAGCTCAGCTTCGAGAAATAGCTTCCGGTCTCGAGCAATCCGGTCGCCCATTTTTGTGGGTTCTTCGACCTAATCTCGTTACTGGATCTTCCATTAGTGACGAGTACTTTCTGCGCAGATTTGGGGAGAAGGGGAAGATTGTGAACTGGGCGCCACAGCAGAAGGTGCTAGCCCACGGCTCCGTCGCTCGCTTCGTCTCTCACTGCGGATGGAACTCGACCACGGAAGGGTTGAGCAACGGAGTTCCCTTCTTGTGCTGGCCCTGCTTTGCGGATCAGTTCATCAATAGAAATTACATCTGCGATGTGTGGAAGATTGGGTTGGAGTTGAAAGCAGGGGAGGATGGGAATATTACGGGGGAAGAGTTTCAGAGGAAAGTGGAAGCTCTGCTGGGTGATGAAGGGATAAAAGCGAGAGCATCAAAGATGAAAGAGGTGGCAGAGAGAAAGCTTCGAACCGGGGGAGCTTCCATTAAAAACTTGGACGATTTAGTGGGAAGAATCAAGGGTGAGGGTGAATTTAAGGGCAGCGTCCCCTGATCATCTTGATTTTCAACCCTGGAAATCTGATCCACACACATGCATGTATCAGAGGAATAGGGAGTGTTCGTTACAAGCAATAATGTTTAAAAACTGAACCACCCGGTTAGACCGGCCGGTTGGACCAAGGACGGAAACATATAGTGATACATTTTTCGTAATGTCATGTTTGTATGCATGTTAACCATCATGTTAAGTTGGTCTGAAAAAACGTACATTTGGTGAATCTTCACATCACATCCATTTCTGCTAACCGGGCCAATAATCGGACCGATTTTGGGGTCGAACCGGAATCCCCCTTCTGGTTATGGTTTAACCGGCCGGGTTGAAAAAAAGATTGAAGAAAGAAAAGGAAAAAGATTACGGTTCTAGCGTCTGATTCTTTATACGTACCTATCATGCAAAAGAAAAAGAAGTTGGAAAAACAGATTGGCAGATATGATCCAAAGGAATAAAGCAAGGAAGGAGCAACCAAACGAATCCAAAATCTTTCACTTGGCTACAAATTGGTGACGGAGGAGAACCAAAACACATCTATTAAAAAAATGGAGATTGATGTGACCACTCCAAATAGATAATATGACAAGGAAAAGGAAAGAGCAAAGGAACGGATCAATGATCTTTCTTAGGTCAACCAGAGCCACTAAGTTCTGATTTTTGTATTCCAGGGCAGCTGGGCAAGCAAGCTTAATTTGTTAGATATCCCCTGCATTACATAAAATGGAGGAGCTAACTAGCTAGCTGCCTCAGGAGGAGGGATTAAAGATGGGGAAGCCACATGCCGTCGTCGTTCCATTTCCAGCTCAAGGCCATGTACGCCCACTCGTGGAGCTCTCTCACCGTCTCGTCGACCTGGGTTTCAGAGCCACATTAGTGTGCAGTGAATTTGATCATAATCGAATCATGGTATTGAAGGAATCTGCTTTGCCACGGTTCCAGACGGTTTGGAGCCCGAAAATGATCGGAGTGACTTGAGAAGATTGTGTGAGTTCATCCTCGTCGCCTTCCCACGACTGTTTGAACATCTCCTGGGAAAATTAATCGAAGAAGATAAGGTCTCCTGTGTGATTGCTGATTTAGGCATTATTGCTGCATTACTTGTGGCGAAGAAGATGGGCGTTCCCGGAGTTGGATTCTGGCCTGCATCCTCGGGACTTTTGGCACTCTCTCCCCTCGTTCCCAAGCTCATCGAATCCGGGACCATCCACAGCAATGGTATTAATTCGCTATCGAGAACCAGGGGCTTTGATTTTCTCTTCAATATTATCAAGATGGGTTTAGATATTAATATTGCCTCTTTTCTTCTCGGTCTTCACAGGGGAGAGCATAATCCAGAACCAAATCATCCAACTATCTCCAACCATGCCAGAAATTAACACGAACAACTTGTGGTGGAATTGCTACAGTGATCCCATGACCAGGAAGTTCTCTTTTAAGGTGATTTCAAAGGTTGTCGAGGCTGTGACCCTCGTCGACGAGATTCTCTGCAATTCATTCGCCGGAATTGAAGCACCCGCTTTGGGTCTGATCCCTAAAGCCATCCCAATCGGCCCTTTGCTCTCCACCAATCGTACCGTGTCGAAGCCTGTGGGAAATTTCTGGGCGGAAGACCCTTCTTGCCTAACCTGGCTCCACCAACAACAGGATTGCTCTGTCATCTACGTTGCTTTCGGAAGCTTAGCCATTCTGAATCAAACTCAATTCGAAGAACTAGCAGCAGGATTAGAGCAAACTGGGCGGCCATTCTTATGGGTTGTTCGGCCTAATCTCATCAGCGAGTCTCCCGTTGTATACCCAGAAGACTTTCTCAACAGAGTGGAAAACAGGGGGAAGATCGTAAGCTGGGCTCCTCAGCAGGAAGTGCTCTGCCACCGCGCCGTGGCCTGCTTCGTCTCTCACTGCGGGTGGAACTCGACCACGGAAGGGTTGAGCAATGGAGTTCCCTTCTTGTGCTGGCCTAACGAAGCAGACCAGTTCTTCAATCAGAAGTACATCTGCGAGGTCTGGAAGATAGGGTTCGAGTTAAAACCCAACGAAGATGGGATTATTACGCTGAGAGAGATTCAGGGGAGAGTGGAAGCTCTGCTTTGCGACGAAGGAATAAGAAGAAGAGCTGTGGAGATGAAAGAGATGGCTGAAAGTAGTTGCAGAATTTCTGTACAAAACTTGTGTGATTTTGTGGAGCGTATTAAAAATAAAACAAATTAAACACGTCTAAATCTGGGACTGAAGCTTGAGATCATGAGATGTTCATCTATTATCTAAACTTTGGAAATCTAAGCACTTTTTTTCTAAAATATACTTGAGGATTGGAAATATTTTTTTTGTCTCATATAATGTTTGGTTTTGGATCAGCTAAGATTCAATAAAAATTTCCAAATGTCTGTGTATATCACAAGGACATTTTGTTAGAAATTAATACAAATTTATATACTTGATTGTCCAAAAACAGATAATCCCTCTAGATATAAAGAAATTCCCAAAATATATCAATCACAAAATCAGCTCACGTTACCATTTATACAAGAATATATAACAAATACCCAAGTTCCTAATGCCTAGCTTGCAAGATAGTTCTAATGCCTAGCTTGCAAGATAGTTCTAATGCCTAGCTTGCATGATAGTTATATATACCAAGCACCGACGCAGAAATGCATTTTAACGCGTTTTAACAATGCTTAGCAATACATTTCTGTGTCGGTTGCTTCATATTTACCTAGGACAAGAGAACTTTGGAAAGAGATTGATATGACAAGTAAAGCTCTAACAAGCTACAAAAGACGAGTGGCGAAGATGATCCAAATGAATGATGCCAACTGCCAAGAAAAGAGCGAAGGAACGAATCCATAATCTTTCATATGGCAACCAGAGCCACAAGTTATGATTTTTACATTCCCTGGAAACTGGGCAAGCTTGATTTGTGAGATATCCCTGCATAAATGGAGGAGCTAGGTGCTTCAGAAGGAGGGATCAAAGCACCCTTTTGAAGACAGTTCTGTGAAAGGGATTAAAGATGGGGAAGCCACATGCCGTCGTCGTTCCATTCCCTGCTCAAGGCCATGTACTGCCACTCATGGAGCTCTCTCACTGTCTCGTGGACCTGGGTTTCATAGTCACATTAGTGTGCAGTGAATTTGATCGTAATCGAATCATGGCTGCTCTGCGAAAAGAAACCCAACTGGGTATCGAAGGGCTCTGTTTTGCCACTGTTCCAGATGGTTTGGAGCCTGAAGAAGATCGAAGTGACGTGAAAAGATTGTGTGAGTTCATCCTCGACGCCTTCGCACCATTGTTTGAAGATCTCCTCAGAAAATTAATGGAAGAAGAGGAGGTCTCTTGTGTCATTGCCGATTTATGCGTGAGTCCTGCATTAGTTGTGGCGAAGAAGATGGGTGTTCCTAGAGCTGGATTCTGGCCTGCATCCTCGGGACTTTTGGTTTTCTCTCTCCACATTCCCAACCTCATCGAGTACGGGACCATAGATAGCAATGGTATAACCAGCTAATTTCTTAATCGATTGTTCCTTTTTTTTTCAATGTCATCTGCTGCATATCATATGGGTTTAGATTAATATATAGCCTCTTTTCTTCTTGTTCTTCACAGGAGACACCAGATTACATAACCAAACAATCCAACTTTCTCCGTCCATGCCGGAAATGAGTACAAACAACTTTTGGTGGAGTTGCTTTGATGACCCCGTTACCAGGAAGGTCGTTTTTCGGTTGATGACAGAGGCTATCCAGGCTGCGACCCTCGTTGACGAGATTCTCTGCAATTCATTTGCCGGAATTGAAGCACCCGCTTTGGGTCTGATCCCTAAAGCCATCCCAATCGGCCCTCTGCTCTCCACAAATCGTACCGTGTCGAAGCCTGTGGGAAATTTCTGGGCGGAAGACTCTTCTTGCCTAACCTGGCTCGACCAACAACACGAACGCTCCGTTATCTACGTTGCTTTCGGAAGCTTCACCGTTCTGAATCAAACTCAATTCAAAGAACTAGCAGCCGGATTAGAGCAATCCGGTCGCCCATTTTTGTGGGTCGTTCGACCCAATCTCATGACTGGATCTGCTGTCGCGTACCCAGAAATTTTTTTCGAAAGAGTGGGAGAAAGGGGGAAGATCGTGAGGTGGGCGCCGCAGCAGAAGGTGCTGGCGCACCGCGCCGTGGCCTGCTTCGTCTCTCACTGCGGATGGAACTCGACCACGGAAGGGTTGAGCAATGGGGTTCCCTTCTTGTGCTGGCCTTACTTCGCGGACCAGTTCTTCAATCAGAAATACATCTGCGAGGTCTGGAAGATTGGGTTCGAGTTAAAACCCAACGAAGATGGGATTATTACGCGGAGAGAGATTCAGGGGAGAGTGGAAGCTCTGCTTTGCGACGAAGGAATAAGAAGAAGAGTCGTGGAGATGAAAGGGATGGCTGAAAGTAGTGGCAGAATTTCTGTCCAAAACTTGGGTGATTTTGTGAAACGTATTAAAGTCATAACAAATTAAACATGTATAAAGTTATGCATGAAATTGAGATGCGTAAATTGATTAAATCAAAATCCACAAATGTAAGCCATGTATCACATAAGAATATTGATGCGTAAATTGATACAGCTATGGAATTAATACAGTTAATTGACGCGTCACAAAAGAATAAAACAAATACAAAGTATTTACGTGGTTCGATGACTTATATTTTATAATGTATTACTCTACGGTGGTATCGGAGCAAACTTCTAATTATGTGACTCTAATTGTGTGAGTCCCATTACAGTGCAACAATGACCCAAATGAGATCACCTGAGCTATTGCCCTAGCCCCAAAAAAAGTCACTATGTTAACAAAAGAGTATAAAAGACTATGTCATAAAACTGAACTGGACCATTATTGTGGAGCTAAAGGATTTTTTTTTATTTTTAAATGTAAAACTAATTAAAGTATAAATATAACTAACTAAAGTATAAATATCAATGTATATGAAATTGTATATTAAAAAGTACAAATGTAGTATTGCAGTGGCATTTCGGTTATTTTGTATGTACGCTGCACGGACACTGCAGTGCAGTCATTTCGTTACTGGATTTCCCGCCGTCTTCAAAGAAGTTTCTTTCCTTCTTTTATTAGGTTTCTATTTCTCCTTTTAACCATCTGATTCATTCTCTGGTTCCGATATATCTAATTTTGGAGAAAAGATGGAGGAAGACGACGAGAATCCTCCTCTCGCAGTCGAAATTGGTGAGCTCGGCCAGCAAATTTCTTCCAGCTCGGAACTCTCAATAACGCGACGATCGGAAGACGGAGATACCGTGGGTGTGACGGTCATTACTGGCTATCTTGGTTCCGGGAAGTCCACGGTAATTGCGTCCTCTATTATTGAGTTTTTGTTTGAAAGAATTTGAATTTCCTGTATTCATTTCGAATGTATTGGTAGATAGTAAGATCGCCAAGAAATATTCTGCTTGTCGTGGCACTTTGACTAGGATGGATCACCATGGAAAGGGAAAACTTCAGCTTCTGTCGAACAGGATCTTCATATCTTATATAGGACAAAGGAGAGAGATGCCCTAGCTCAATTACTAGTATTTCTTCTCTGCCTGAAGCATTTCACATACTTGGCCTGATTCTCCTTACTGAAGCTTCAACTCTTTTTTTTCCTTTAAAAAAAAAAATTAAGTGTGTAGTGTTTTTAAGTACTTGCGCACACACATGCGAAGGTGAGATAGACATACACACACAGAACAGTGCTAAAACCTCCGGTACTCTTCTGCTTCCATATCTAGTGAATGTGTTCACTTGAGTTTTGTGTTACAATCATAGTTTCAGCATCCCTGCTGTAGAGTCAACTCCAGAGGGTTTCAATTGACAATGTGTATTTGCTATATCAATCTAAAAGTACTGGCGGCAGGCGCTTAGTTTTATAATATTTCTGTACTTCGTGCAGAAGACCAGTCTAGTTAGTTTATTCATCTAATACTATATTTTTCTTTCCTCTTTGAAATGCTGTGATGTATGTATTCTGAGTATTTTTAATTCTTTGACTACCAGTTAGTAAACTACATCCTTAATGCGCAACATGGAAAGAAGATTGCTGTTATCCTGAATGAATTTGGTGAAGAAATTGGAGTTGAAAGAGCCATGATAAATGAGGGTGAGAGTGGCAGTCTTGTTGAAGAATGGGTTGAGCTTGCAAATGGGTGTGTTTGTTGCACTGTCAAGCATAGTCTAGTTCAAGCTCTGGAGCAACTTGTGCAGAGGAAAGAGAGGTGATCTTTTTTTTTTTTTTTTTTTTTTTTCCTCGTCTTTGTCCTCCATAGGGCTCCAGAAATGCAGATCAACTTTTAAGTGACTGAGTCACATGAATTGGCTGATGTTGTACTGTTCATTTCTTTTTTTTCCCTCCTTTCATCACACTCACCTTTTCCTGTGTCATTTATTTATTAGTCTTAGGTTGAGGTATAAACTTTCATTAAATACTTCATTTTCTGCCACACAGGCTTGATCATATACTGATAGAGACCACTGGATTAGCTGATCCAGCTCCCCTGGTCTCTATTCTTTGGTTGGATGAACAACTAGAATCCGCAATCAAACTTGATTCTATTATTACGGTCAGTTTCTAGTGTCATGATTAAACAATGTCTGCATCCATTTTGTTCTGGCGGCTGATTTGATCCCTTTTTTTTAAAATAAAAAAAAATTGAAGCTTTATGAAACATAGTGGTTTGTTATTATTTCTTGCCTTTGCTTAAAAAAAAATAGTGGTTTTTTATTAAACATCAGTTTTTATTTAGTTTCCATAACTATTAATTAATTTCCTGGTGTGCTTTTTAGATGTCACTCTCTGTTTTAGTTAGTTGTAATTATAATGTGTGGGTATTGTTCTCTGCATCATATTCTCCTTCCTCTTTTCTCTTCTTTTCGTTTAACTGTTCATGGTTCTTTTCTCCCAAAACAGGTGGTAGATGCCAAAAATCTTCTGTTGCAGCTTGATCAAAAAAGTGTTTCAACTTCATTTCCTGAAGCATTTCTTCAAATAGCTTTTGCGGTAATGAAGATATTTATTTGCAGTCATGACATTGCATAAAAACATATTTTGTACCACAAATAAAATCTAACACCTCTTCTATCCATAAAACTATTGAGCAGTTATAAATTGTTATCCTGCAAAGTCAAATGCTGGCAAGTGACATAATTTACTGATTAAAATTTTTTAAAATGTCCTTGCGGGTATTTTGTGGAGCCCTCCTAGATTCATTGCCTAAGTGGGATTTCAGTTGAACTGAAAATGTCCTACCCTTGCATGTTTGGGAAACCTGCCCAGGCCCAGCCCACTTGGGGCAGGAATAAGTTTCTTGTTTTACCCTACAGGACCCTGTAGGGTACCGACAAGTATCCCTTTCCCTTTCCCAACTCAAGTTAACTGGTCATATCAGCCTGGTCTGAGATCACACATCATGGAACTGGTCCAACTGGCTGGAAGGGAAAAGATGTTAAACGTTTAGTTACATTCTTCAAATGCATTCATTACCATGATCTGACTAAAGGAATTACTCATGCTTCAAGCTAGTTTTCTTACAACTGAGATCATTTTTGTAGGATGTGGTAATTCTTAACAAGGTTGACTTGGTTTCTCCAAAACAATCTGAACCTTTGGTGTCACATGCTTTAGAAGAACTGGAGAAGGAGATATCCAACATCAACCCCCTAGCCAACATCATTGTTTCTGTACGTTGCCAAGTCGACTTACGCAAAATACTAGACCGACAGGCTTATGATGCGAAGGTTGGTTTTATTCCTGTCTATTAAACAAGATTATGTTTAGATGGAAATTCCATGTTTTAACAGGATAAACTTTGGTGTTATTAGCATGTCACCCACCTTGAATCATTGTTGAAGGACTCTGACTTAAAATCCACCTCGAGTCGTCACAACAGCAAAATGCAAACCTTATCAATCTCTGAGCAAAGCCATGTTGATCTTGAGAAGGTACTGCTTTTCTTCCAAAATAATTCTGTGGGTATGGTTTTATTTATAAATAATCTTTTTTCTGCAAATGTCTTTTTAAGCCTTTCTATGGTGATGTAGACTTGCTTTAAATCGAACTGTAGTTATAGGAATAGATTCCTCTTTGAATATGAGCAGTTGAGGGGAATCATGAATTTGAGATAAAAAAATATTTTGTATTTTTAGAGAGTACTCTTGAGTACAATAATTTTCTTTTGTTATTGTAGCTCTACTCTGGAGCATTTTCATGTTTTTTTATGTGATTGGTCTCTTTGATAAGTCACAAAATCTTTTCCTTTTTTGTCATTTTTCTGAGAACTCTTTTTGTAGAGAATATTTCCCGAGCACAATATTTCTTCTGTTTGTTAATTGTTGTTGTTTGGTGAAATGTCATTTCATTTCTTCTAGTTCCGCTCATGGCTTGAGGAGATCCTTTGGGAGAAGAAGTACGGTATGGATGTATATCGCTGCAAAGGGATTTTAAGAGTTGAAAAGTCCGATCAACTTCACACATTGCAAGTATTACTCCTCTGCCACTTGAATTTTTCCCGTTTTCAATTGACTCTTGATAGGGTTTTATTCAAATTTTATGATTTAAATGTTTTCTCAGGCTGTCAGGGAGACCTATGAGATTGTTCCAGCTCGGGAATGGATGAAAGAAGAGGATCAATCAAATAAGATTGTTTTCATAGGAAAGTCTTGAACCTAAATTTGTCATAATTTTTAATTTTTTAATCGTTATCCTATGCCTTCTCATCAAAATCATGCTGTACTTCGTATTTGATATCATTTACCTTTTTGCTGGTGACAGGTCAGAATATGGACGAGGAAGTTTTAATGCAGTCCTTCAAAGATTGCCTCGTATCTGAACTATAATGCTTTGCATTCCACTCGGTGAAATATTTATTTAAGCAACTTTGAGTTGGGCAGCTTCTGTAATGCTCTTTGTGGCATAAATTTTTGAAACTTGAGTATTCTGAATTTCAGCTATTTAGTGTGTATACTTATGAACAAGGAGTGTGACATTTCTCGTACTATTGTTTCATCGTTGGATTAATGGAATACAACGACTTGTAGACATCCGTTGTCTGTTCAGCTGAGATTTTTTACATTCATGCTCCTACTTCAGTGATTTTTATGGCCTTGGAAAGACCCAATAAAAAGAAAAGAACTGGGCATCTTGAACTGGTAGTTAAGTGCATCGCTTGAGAAAGTATAAATCTAGCTATGTACGGGAAGCAAATGCTCTAGGAGGCAAGCACCTGAGATATGGGAATCTCGAACCTCCCTCTCCAAGATAGATGTATGGCATCCTCAAAAACCTCCTGTGAATTCAACAATGGCAATTACCATAATCTTTAATGGAGCTACCAACAGTTGTTTTAAATACGTTTGAAAGTGCAACAGCTTACATACATAGAACGGCAAAAATGTGAAAAATATAATTTAAAGATGCATAACGTGAGTCAGCCACCCGATTTGCAGCAAAAAAGCAGCTTTGGACACTAGCTACTAATCATTTGATGGGATGTTCCAGTCAGCAACTGCATGGCCTCTCCATGTTCCTGCTTCTGGGACAGCTCCGCTGTTGATTGAATCACCGAGATAAGCTTAACTGGTTGAAACTGGTTTACCAGGAATGGACAAAACTCCTTTTTTTTGGTCATATTATGAAACTGCAGCTTCAACAAATTCATCATTCAAACAATAACAGTAGCTTGATGAGGTCTCTTCTTGGTACAGAAACTGTTTTAGTAACTTGTGGATTACTCTTCTTGGTTCACAACACAATTCTGTTTTCACCAGCTAATTAATCAAGAAGCCAACCATCCTACTTAATAATATTATTTTCACTGTACATTAGATGCAGCCACATTAACTGCAAAAAGAACTACAGCCTTTGACTTTGTTCGTAACATCAATTAAAAATCATTCATAGTTCAAGTGGACACTATAAAAGGCCCCATCCTGTTAAGTTTACCCAGAATCCACTCGCTAGTTAAAAAATGAATAGATGGGAAACAGGACCAGCCCGCGGGCTCATATCATCTGAAGAATCGAGTCCGATTCTGGCTGAATCAGGTAACAGATAAGGCACAAAAACACCTCCCAACTCTCAAGCCAGGCTGCACACAGATTTCAAAGAGAGCAAATTAATTCAACACGTTGGGGACCATGTAAATATTGTGACGCAAATGAGAATTTCAGGATTGGTTTCCGTTACCTTTTTATTTGCCAAAGAAAATTCTATTCACAACATCAACTGGTAAGGCATAAGCTGGGTCAATGGGTTTCACCTCAGGGTATTCCAGAAGTGAGAGGCCTGAACACATCATCAGAATAGCAACAAGAACTAAATATCGAATAAAGCAAAGTGACAACAATTGAGTTATAAGGAACTATCACTACTTTTTCTTTTTTGATGGCCTATAACAATAACTATTATATAATTGACTAGCAATAAGTTACAACAAAACCAAGTTTTTAGGTACCTGCAACCCCAAAATATGTATGAAAAACATCCACTGCATCATCAGGTCTATCTGAGATCCCACCATTCTCTCTATCCTAAATTTGGAATATGAAAACCATTATGGTCATCATCAACCTCAACTAAAACCAACAAAACACTAACATTGTTATCGAATTTAAACACAAAACCAAAGAAAACTTACTTGACAGTTTAAGATAAACTTTGTCAGCTTATCTTTGTCTATCCAATGCACTCTGTCAATGATTATTAGGCTAGAAAGGACCCACCATGAGTAGCAAACCTGAAAGGACAAAAAAGGTACTCTTTCAAGAATGGAAAAAGAAAATTATTTTCCAAGCATCAATAATCCCAAAAGGGAATCTGAGGTTTAAGGAAGGTACTTACATCAGGAAGCTTTTCAGGTCGACCATTTAGACCTCCAGATTTAACTTGCCTTTCACATAGCCACCACCCAAGGCGGTCCTTATCAACATAGTGGAGAGAACCGGTGATGGCAAGAGCACCCACACAACAGAAAACTACAACCACAATATACAAGAAACCAATTCATTCTCAACAATGGAAGATGAATGTGTCCTGATACAGACCAAAAGAGGAAATTGTCCAAGCTGGAAAACTAAAGGTCTATATCCCCTACATAAATTTTACAGGAATCAAGATGGAGAAGTCATTGGGTTCCTCCAATGGTATATCATAACATTGAAAAATTGGCTTAAGAATATCAACAAACAGGAGTACACCAAGATCACAGGTGTTGATTAAAAGAACCTAATTAAGGAGAGCAAACCTTCACATTATGAGCTCTAGTTTCCAATTTGTGATTCACTGCTCTAATAGAGGTGAAATAGAAAGTCTAAAATGGTAGCTTGCCATCAACATTAGCCTCTATCAAGTAAAACAGCATGCTCCTTTTTAATTTAAAATCTCCTCTACAATGAATTTCACAATTTTCCTACATATCAAGAAACCACTTTCCCCGTATATTTTTTTTGGAATCACAGTTTCCCTGTATATTAACAAACAAGTTTCACTCAATAAAAAACACATAAGCTCTGGAACAGGGATTTACTTTGACCAGCATGTGACTCTCCTCCAGGCGTGCATCCGAATCCGCCATCTAGATTTTTGCAGCTCACAATATAATTTACAGCTTTCTCTACATTAATCTTGTCTAAACGGTGTAATAGTGCTAGACAACAAATTGCGCAATAAGAAAACCTACAGATATGGACAGAAATGAAAATTAAAGAAAGGCTCATTCAGTTATTTAAAAAAACTGAAAGTTTGGCCTGGGATACAACAAACCAAAAGACAAAATCACAGCACACCAACACTCTACCGGGTATCAATTTCTCCCCATATGTCACCTGCAAAAGATCCATCTTCATTCTGTAGGCTAGCAATGTCTACCAATATGATTAAGTTAAACATTTAAGTGTTTAAGAGCAAACCCATCAAATAATAGCTGAAGATTCTCTAGCAAAATGAACACAAGAAAAATTGAAAGGTGAATATTTATACAGCAGAAGTTTCTGAAAGTATCACAAAAAACCTAAGAGAGGACTTCAGAATCGGTAAATCCAGACAAGACTCTATAGTGTAGAAGATCATCAAAAGACAGGGATAATAGTTTTCACCAAAACAGATTTGACGTATCACAACTGTGCCCTATCAGACTAAGGCCACTTTGCAGCTTATCTCATACTCCCAGCTGGTTTTAACTTTTACTAGAGAATAACATTAATAATCAAAATGAGAACTGAATAAGCCAAAAAATATTTATAATTTTTTTTCCAAAATGATAGTTATGTTATCCCAATCTTTCAAGTCTAACACTCTGAAAAAGCTCCATTGAAGTTTTAGCCTATATTCCTCCATTTTAAAGCCATTAAAAACCTCTCCTGATAAAAATTTCCAGATAGTAGTCTTGCAGATAGATGACACCAGAAGCAAACAACATGATTTTATTTCTTTTTATTCTTTCCTTTTCCCTTTCTTCAATACATGACATAACCACGGTCCCCACAGAAAAGATGCAAAACATGGAAATTTTTCAAAAATCCATAATGAGAAATAACAAGCCAAAACTTACTCGTGCTGCATGTCATAAGGGTAATCCAGCAATACTCTATATTCTACATCACATTAAATTCTTTTAGACTTGGTGATGAACATTTTAATAGAAAGATTTTTGTTTTCACTTTTTAGTAGTAGACAGCTGACATACACCGAGAAACTCCATCAAACAAAAAAAAAAGTACTTACAATGGAGTAACCATGAATGTGAAGGAACATAAGGCTTTAAAACTTCTTATTTGAGGATACAATTAGACACCTTCTCAGCATCAAGCATATCCAGCTTGTTGAAAAGGACCAAAACCTGGACAGCACTGAGGGTATAGAGAACATGTGGATCATGTCCAATACTACCACCAAAGCCACCTGCAGACCCCAGAAATAATAAAACTATTATCTGAATAAATACACCTCTGATGTTACTCATTTAGACTGATAAAAGCAGTAAGAAGGAGATGGTCAGATTCTACAAAACTTAAGGGTATCTCTTAAAGCTTCTTTACATAATTTGGGTTGAATTTATAAAGCATAAATGCCCAAATAAGTTACGAAAATGCAAAGTAGCATACCACAATCATGTTGACATTTCATCATCCATTCAACAACGGCATCCTGATCCACCTTTTCAAGCTTTCCCAGAAGATACAAAGTAGTTAAACCCCAATAAGCGCCATTCATCCGAATGTGCTCCATGAGCAAGGATTCAAAATCTCTCTTCTGAAGACAAACCCTTAAAGTCAAATTTCACATAAGTTCATCTTATATAACACAAAACATTCAATTTGATACAGGACTACAAGCACTACAACCTTTTCAACATCTAAGATGTATTGAACATGCTTATCAATTTCCAGTTCCCCCATTGTAGACCCTGTGAACCAGAGTTTACACATTCAGGAAAATGAATAAAAGAATGATAAAGAGCATGAAAGAGATTTACATCAACAAAAAAATAACGATGAGCATGAAAGAGATTTATATATTTCCTGACAACACAAGGACCATACTAGATTCTAAACTATAAAATAAAAAATAAATAAATAAATAAATAAATAAAACATAATCAAAACATGATATTTTCAAAATACTATATAAGAACACAAAAATATAAGAAAAGTTTGCATGTCAATATCAAATTGGATTTGAAGTTGGTTAAATAAAAATTCTCTATAGTTCTTACTACAGTAATTACGATGGCAACATGGAAGAAAGGCAATCGTTTCCCCCTGGCCAATATATCATTATACTTGAGATATAATAAATCCACGTAAACTAAGAGCAGCAAAAATGTCATTTGCCGTGCAAAGATAGAAGAGCCAATCAGGTCTAAGTGCAAAACTTTTCTTGATTTTTTTTAGATGAATTTATGTTTACACCTCTTGTGAACCTATCTTCTCATGGACTCCCATGACAGCTAATCAAATGTAGCACAACGAGTGAATTACGACCCGGGAAATTAAAAAGAAGAAGAAACGGCATTGTTTCCAATAAATGGTCCAACTCCAATAATCAATACAAAGAAAACTACAGCCCTTTACCCGTCGGAAAATTCAAATCTTACAGGACACAATACAAGCAGGGAGTAAGCACGGCAACGGAACTGAGTAGCGACCACAAGTAGTCTCCAAAGTAAAATTTTTCAGGCAGAACAGAAACACAAGCAAGGAGCAAGAACCGCCACAGAGCAGACGAGCAAATCATACACGATCCAAACCACAAAGTTATAACGTAGAAATAGAACCAATAAATGCAGCTAGCTCGAGACCGTGAGTCCGTGACAAACTAAGACTAATCAAAATCTCCCGCAGTCTACAGTAGGCACATATTCTCGAGTAGCCGAGCTTCAAAATGCTGGAATTTCGATTTCAAACAGAAAATTAAAGCCATCAGAATTTGTGAAAACATACCACAACCTGTCAGTGATCTCCCCCTGATACTCTACTCCTCCCTCCCCTCCCCCCCCCAGTCTAAACTTCGAACTCTCGATCCAACTCAGGAATTTAGGGACCTAGTTCCGACTTCCGAGTCGCAAGACTCGCAACACCACGGTCTCTGACTCTCTGCTATTATAAAAAATCTAAATGTAATAATTTAAAACTATAATGTATAATTAAATCACAAGATATTTCTCTTTTCCCTATTCCGAAAGTAGCCGTAGATGTTTTGCTCATTTGTTGGCAAAGGACAAGGACGCAGGTATGCAGGACAAGGGATAAAGGTAGTAGTTTTCTTTTTATAACGGGTAATTTAGTCATCCGGAAAAGCTCGGTTTTAGTCTCTTTTCTTTTGAGGACTCCTGGCACCGCAACGACCCCCCGGCGGGAGAAGTCGTAAAAGGCCGCCTGCGCCGCCGATCGCCATCCCCGGCCACCGACGAGGAGATGGAGGAGGAAAACAGGAACTTCCCGCTTTTTCCGGCGAACTACGTCACCCTGCTGCAGCTCAAGGAGAGGAGGATGAAGGAGAAGCAGGAGCGAGAAGAGCGAGAAGAGGAAGAAGAGAGGGAAAAGCGGCGGGAGAGAGAAGAAGAAGAGATGAGACTGCGGAAGGAGAGAGAAGAAGAAGAGATGAGACTGCGGAAGGAGAGAGAAGAAGAAGAAGAAGAAGCGAGGGAAAGGCTGAAAAAAGAGCAGGAAGAGAAGGAGAAGAA
Organism: Aristolochia fimbriata; assembly: GCA_019845555.1. Classification (NCBI taxonomy): domain Eukaryota; kingdom Viridiplantae; phylum Streptophyta; class Magnoliopsida; order Piperales; family Aristolochiaceae; genus Aristolochia; species Aristolochia fimbriata. The sequence goes on along the minus strand of CM034084.1, from coordinate 19,760,882 downwards.
GATGAAGGAGTCGATCAAGTCTTCCAAAGACGGGAACTTCGATAGCCAGAGTAGAAGCCGCCGCGGGAGGCGGATTGGGGGTGGATGGGAAAAGAGAGAGGTCGACACGTCACAGGAGAGAAGAGAAGTTCCAAATGTTGATCGGGAGCGAGTCGGTGAACGCGATCCAAAAAGGAAACGGAATAAACAGACGAATCGCCGCAAAATAGCCGAGGATAAAGCCGCCGCTGGAGCTTCAGACTCCTCTGCAACCACAGAATCGAAGTTAGAGGCAGATCGGAGAAGTAATGTTGCGTCGCCGGCGGTCGCTCCCTCGCTCGGCGCCGACAAGGCTGTCAAATCGGAGGCGAGTATCGGGCGCAAGAGGGGGATAGCGCGGAAACTGAGGGATCTCAAGATTAATGAGACAGGTGAAAGTAACGGTGTCGTATCGGAAACCGGATCCTCGACGGCAGTCGTGTCCGAGTCAGGGACTAGTCCCGAGGCCGGAAACCCCCAAAACATTGCAAATGCCGAGGTCGGTGGCTCTAAAAGGGCTGCCATGGCCGGACGGAAAGAATTCAGGTCGAGATCGGTGGCCGGAAAGAGAGGCGAAAGGGGCAAACGGGGTCCCGATCGGGGTGGCTTCAGAAATCGACCGCCACTGGATGAGAAGTCCGGGATTTGGATCAGGAAAGAAGATTTTTCCGGCGGCGGGATTTCATGAATCCCGGCGACTTTAATACTTCCGGGGAGTCGAGATACCGCCGGAGAATCACAAACCGCAGGTGAAATTTACTCTCCCGCAAGCAACTCACTTCATTTATAGAAACTTTTGCGAGTATTTGCTTCATGATAGAAAGAGTAGAAATTTCTCGGAAAAAAACTCTTTTTTCCTCTGGATCTTGATTTATTTCCAGAAAAGGAGAATTCAACACAAGTCGAATGCCTACTGTATATACTTGGTTTAACATTTTCAACCATGATCAAGCTTTGTTTTAGAGAGAATCTGTACAACTTCTAATGTCATTTTTCTTCATCTCAAGAATCCCGGAATTGTCTCATATTTGATCTTGTTATTCTCAAAATTTCCATCAGTACTCAAACAAAACAAGAAAAACAAGAACAAAGGACAAGAAGACAAGCCTAGTTCATAACGACCGGTAAGTGGTAACGATTAATAAACCAGAACACCCGCCACGTATTCGAGAAAACACCACCTGGGCATCACTTGACTGTGACAAGTCCATGGATGGACGTGCTTGGGACCAGACAAAATCCAAAGCTCTGAACTGGTAATAGCAAAGCTAATTGCTTGTGGGGGGTTATGATTTCAAGGCGAGCTCATTGATATAAAAGGAGCAAAACTCAGAATCTACCCAACGGTGGTGGAGTGAAAGTGGTGGTCAATGGCTTCGTCTCTCGCCAGGCTTCACTTCCTGGACATGGGAATGGGACCTCATTGCTGTGCTCCTGAAAACCCCCGAGACCGAGAGAGACGCCCCTACCATCGCCATTGCTCGTGCCAGCTTCACCACCTGTCCGAACTAGTGGCGTCCCGGGGAGGACCCGAGTCGCAGAGACTGCGGATGTCTGGAGATCGTCGTCTCCTCTGCAAGAAAAGCCGCGTGAGCATCTTGGCCACCAGAGAAGGAGAGCACACACCAGCTGAACTTGTTCTGGATTCCAGAAACTGGAGTTGTGCTTACAGCAGCGGAACGAATCGGGTGAGCCATGAGCAATGAGGAGAAGAAGATGGCTTGCTGATTCCTTCACAATGGCCAGGACCCAAAGCTTGTTCAGGCCTGCATCAGGAGAGGCTGTACTGGATTATGTGATTCAGACCTTGTTGCAAACAAGCTAGCAAAGTCTAATTGAGTTTGATTTTAATCGAACACAAGAGATGATAAAATCTGTCCAGAAACAAAATGGTCTCGCTGTTATTTATCTTTCTAAGATACTAATAAGACAAACCCAGAAGGCTGTTCTGGCCTGTGGTGGCCATAGAATCTTATTCTTCAGGTTGTGGTTGCTCTGGAGCAGTTTCAGAAGACATGGCTAACCCAAATTTGAGGTGGTTATATAGTAAGGTTTAGTTCAGATATGGAATGCGATTACATCAAGTTCCTCTTCAAAAATACAACATACCAATGCCACTAATCCGCTCCTTGTCTCCCAAGATTAAACCCACCATCACAGCTGCTGGTAATGTACTGGCAAGTGCTAAAGTTCACCGCACGAAACTCCCTTTCCAAAGCTTGAAAATTCCCAGCTGAACTTCATAAAAAACTCAGTCCAAATCATCCTGCTCCTTGCCAGAGCCACCTCATTAACTAAATTTAACGCCTCATTGTTTCTTGCAATATGATCAAGTAACCACCCCTTTTTGAAAAGAGGGAGCCTGTTCCACGACGAGGAGTATTTTACAACAATAATTCCATTGTTTAACAGGAACTGGTTTGAATTTCATGGCCGACTTCCTCCTCTCTTCATGATCATTCTGACCTCCCACTTTCTTCTTGACTCACATGATTCACCTTGTCATGAAGTCTGGAACAAGTAAACATATCTGGCTTGAACCTCCCATTTATAATTCAGAACCTGTCCTTGGGTGATTCTCTCTCTCTATCTCTATCTCTCATCCCTACTTCCTCTCCTGTGAGATATATTTACTGGGTTTTAGAAATTCAGGACTCAAAGAAAGAAATCTATATTTGCACATCAAACTTGTCATTGAATTTTTTCCCTACACCCACTTCCCCAAAGCACTAACCTAACTACATAAATCAACATAAATAATCTACTTTCCAAATTCATTCCAATTGAGAAACTTCTTGCAGGTGAAATATCATAATCAACCGGACAAAACACCACCAAATACCCAATGTGTCACACTTACAGATCAAATATGTTTCAAAGATGTGCACAAGTGACTCACATTCCAGCCACTACTGTCTAAATAAAGGTCTTTGGTTCAATGGTCACATACAAAAGTCTCATGAATTGATGTCTAAGTAACATGTGATGAGTAAATGTTTACTAACCGATCGAATGAAGACCCAATATCATCATCTTTTTCTTATATAGAAAATGACCCACCATCTCATCTTGGACTTGAAAAAAGCATTCACCCAGATCTTGATTCCTCAACAAACACTCAAAACCCAATTTCTTCTTCCTCTTCTTTCTTTCTTCTTGTTCTTCTGAAGGTGTACAGATATAGTATATACATATACAGAGTTGCTTTCTTAGACGTTACCACTGCCCCCCATTATCTCATTATCTTTTTTTCCTGCAATGTCCGGATCCCAAGGGGTGGATACAACTGCCTTGACCTCTAGAGAAGCCCATTCCACCAGTCTTTATCTCTTTTGAGTTTGTTGATTGTTATCTAGAGCTTGATTTACGAGCTGGAATATCTTCTTCCTATTTTTAATCATCACCTACATGCAGAACTGCTTGTATTTTGCACCAGGATGTTGTACAGTACTGAGTGATCCGTGGTTGAGTCGACTCACAAACCCGCCGATTTGACTCGGTTTTTCGTGTGATTATCGGACGGTCGAGAGAGCGAGAGAAAACTTAAAAAAAAAAAAAAAAAAAACTCCTCTTCTTTTCACGCGCGTGGCCCAGCGTGGAGTAGGAGATCAAAGACTCTACACGCGCGAGCAGCTTTTACAAGCCTTTTTCGAGATCCACCGCTTTTTGGACGGCCCACCTCGAGACTCGGGCCGAACAAGAGCGAAGCCCGCTCTCAACATCCGCACGTGTCAAAAGTACCTCTTCTCTCTCTACGAGAAAAGACCGCCCCACCCCTCCTAATCCTCTTTTTCCCCCGCTACGTGCCGCGGTCCGATCGGTCATTACACATCGTCCACGTCATCATTGGTTTGACGGTTTTCTCCTCCCTTCGCGCCATCACGCAAAAAAAGGAACTCCGACCTTTCACGCTTTTCTAACGTAGGAAAGTCTTAATATTTATAAAGAAACCCTCGTCTAAGACTAATCCTACCTCGAGGTCCCCGGCGCCCCGCCCTCGAAGCTCTCTCGCTCACTAAAATAAATAAGGCATCATTGACTCCTTGTTTCGAATTTTAACGCTCGTCCGTATATTGAAGATTATTCGACGGCAGTTGGTAGCGATGGGCCAACCAAACGCTCTGATTACTCGTCCTTAATTTACCAAAATAATCCCCCTTATTACATAATAACAAAGGAAAAGACAAACCATCCCAAAAATTTTTAAAAATTATTAAATTTATTTTGTTAAATAATGGAAAAAAATTAACTCATGGATTGAATAGAATCTCCTACTTGATTATTTTAAAAATAAAAAAAATTATAATAATTCACAAGTATGTACCACGGGTGAGGTGAATCAATAATCATAATCACGTCAACCAATAAATAATATTATTTCCTATAGTTTATAATTGAGGATAAATATAAAAATTAAAGATTAATGTAATATCGAGAGGAGTGAAATGCCGTATATGGGCTTGCCGGAGCATTAAGTAGGGGTTATTTATTCTGTATTAATGGGATAATCAGGGATTAACGCTGGACATTGGGTTGAATTACCGAAAGGCCCTCGAATTCGGTGCTGGCTTTTTGAGTATTTAATGGTCTAAAAAGGGAATGTGAATGATTAAAACGTACGTAACATTTTTCCCTGCAGAGGGAGATCTGATCAATTGACGGAATCGGCCTCGGGGTTTAACGTGTTTTGGGTCCAGATGGACGGTGGAGATGGCAGATGGGTGGTAGTTTCGTCAAATCTGAAAGTTTTGAACTGGTTCCGTGGCTTTACATAGCGCCTCGACGGGGAAAGTGTTTCGTCTCCTCCGCGGAACGGGAAAAGCTGCGGGGACTGGCAGCAGAGCTGCTGTTGCTTCGTGTGACTTTGGCTTGGTCTTCTTCGTTTCGCGAGGGGTTTTCGGTGCCTCCGTCGTGGTGTGGGTGTCTGTGTTGGGAGGGGGGAAAGAAAGGAAGAAATGGCGGGGGGTGGAGCGAAGCAGGACGACTTCCAGCCGCACCCGGTGAAGGAGCAGCTGCCCGGGGTGGAGTATTGCATTACTAGTCCTCCGCATTGGCGTACGTCGGTTCATTTCCGCGTGGATTTGAGTTGTGGGTTTCTTGTGTTCGTCGGTTTGGTTTTTTTTTTTTTTTGGTTCTGCGTAGTATACTCCCTTGGCTGTTGATTGGTGGAGCTGGAGCATCTCCGGTTCATGTTTCTTGCTTCTCCTTTTGTTTTTTGTCTGGTCTGGAAGATGAATGTGCTGTCTGTCCGGTTCCTTGTTTGTGCGTTTTGAGTTTCTCACCTCGTTCCGTGGTTTGGTTTCTGTTTCCGTCGTTCTGTTTCCAGAGTTCGGAACGTTCGATGGAGTATATTAGTGAATTTCTGATGCTCCCTTTTCTGGGTGCTTTCTGTTACATTTGGAAGTTTTGGTTTGTTTCCGATGCTTTTTGGTGGGATTAGAGGAGTCTATAGCTGAATTTTTAAGCATTTTGTCTGTCGGAAGTGCGCGCCGCATTCCTAGCTATCTGAGACTGCTGTAATTTCTGGTTTTTGAGACAGTTGTGTCATTTGTCGTAAAAATAGTCGAATCGAATTTCACGAGTATCTCCGCTTTCAGTCACAAGTGGTTCAGCTCATGCTTTTTTGTTATTTCAATTTCAAGGCATTGGATTCATCTTAATTTCGCCGGTTTATGTTCCGACTAATGTAAAGTTAATTAATCGTTCGGAAGTGTAAAGTAAATTAAACAAATTTCTCTCTTGCAGCTGAAGCATTCGTTCTGGGCTTTCAGCATTATCTAGTAATGCTTGGGACGACTGTTCTGATTCCCTCTACCCTCGTCCCTCAAATGGGTGGCGGTAATGTATGAATTGTCAGACTTGAGAAGTTTTTGTAATGCTTCTTTTGATATGCCTTCTTGTCCTAGCTACTTTTCACCCATCCATCGTTCATTTCAACCTTCATGCAGGAAGAAAAAGCCAGAGTGATTCAAACCTTACTTTTCGTTGCCGGGATAAATACATTGCTTCAATCGTACTTCGGTACGCGCCTTCCCACTGTAATAGGAGGGTCGTACACTTTCGTGGTTCCTACAGTTTCCATTGTACTTGCTAATCGATATAGCAATGTGCTTGATCCGCATCAGGTGCTACGCTTTTTCTGAGTTTACATCCTATAGTGCTCTCCTTTTCCATTTTCTTCTTTTTTATTATAATGCTCTTTGTGCGTACAGAGGTTTTTGCAAACAATGAGAGGAATTCAAGGGTCGCTTATTGTAGCTTCCAGTTTCCAGATAATTATTGGTTTTAGCGGCCTGTGGAGAAATGTGGTTAGGTGAGTCTAAATTTTCATTTATGCTATTGTGCAACTTATTATACATAGAACCCTTTCTACTTCTGCAGAGTTCTTTGAACTTCACATCCCTTGTCTTGGTTTTCTTTGTTAGGTTTTTGAGCCCTCTATCCGCTGTTCCTCTTGTTACTCTTGCTGGACTCGGGCTCTACACCTTTGGTTTTCCAGGGGTAAGTATTTGCAGATTTTCTCCTAAAGCCTAACGTCTCTGTATCTCACTGTAAATTCCTTAGGTTTCCTTCTTTCTAGCTGTTGTATTTGTTTATCTTCCTGTACAGTTGTTAGCTGTGTAAATTGGACTATTTTTCACAATTTTCTTGTTTGTGTTCATTCTCAGGTGGGAAAATGTATAGAAATAGGGCTGCCACAGTTAATCCTACTGGTGTTTCTTTCACAGGTGAAGTGCTCTAATAGGCTTTGAGTCAATTGGTGTTTCTTTTCCATTTTTATTTTTAAAACATTACTGTGTTTTTTATTTCTTTTGACAATTTGACATCTTACGAATGAAATGACAAATACATATCTTTTCTAACTTGCATGAGCTCATCTCCTTGTTACTCGTGTTTATGTACTCTTTTTGTTTCCAGCCTGCTTTTCTTTTTCATTTTTTGTGGACTTGTAATCATGTTATTAAAGATCTTCATTACAAATGAAATGACAAATATATATCTTTTCTAACTTGCATGAGCTCATCTCCTTGTTAATCGTGTTTTTGTACTCTTTTTGTTTCCAGCCTGCTTTTCTTTTTCATTTTTTGTGGACTTGTAATCATGTTATTGAAGATCTTCATTAGAATGATCTAATATTGGTTAATAGGTGGAAAAGTTATATGGTTATGGTTATTGGGTGAGAAAAGACCTCTCTAGTTTGGCTACTCATCTTAGAATTGTCTGGATGCAACATGATATTAGAGCAGCTTGTCTAACTTGCTGGGCCTAGTTTTTAGCTACAGTTAGTGTGTACCCCATTTGGTTCTTCATTTCTCAGGCTCTTCTCCGTTTGAGATAAAGTGGTGTTATGGGTAATAATCCTAAATATCATAAAAAAAAGTTCTTATTGTCATTAGTTGGAAAAGATCTCCTAACTTTGGTTTTTTACTTTGGATAAGCCTGGATAACTCTACCAATGATTTATTTCCAAAGGAATGCATACTTACCACTCAAAGAAAAGTAATATGTATTCAGACATCTATTCTTTTTTATTATTTAGATTATGATGTTGCTGATATAAATTTGAGTTGCCAACATTTTGCAGTACCTCCCACATTGCTTGAAAGGAAGGAGAGCCTTCTTTGATAGGTCTGCAGTCCTAATATCAGTGATAATCGTGTGGGTATACGCTCATATTCTGACTGTTGGTGGAGCTTACAAAAATAGTCCTCCAAAGACTCAAAGTCATTGTCGCACCGATCGCTCCGGTCTCATTACTGCCGCACCCTGGTGTGGACCTCTTACCAGCTGTATTCATTTGCTTCTTATGAGTGTCTTGTTGCATTAAATTACAAATTTTATTTTGTGTCAGCTGGATCCCTTGAAACAAATTTTACCAGTGCTTGACAGTGAATATGATAACTATAAGACTTTGCTCCCTGCTGTGCAGGATTAGAATTCCATATCCATTTCAATGGGGCTCCCCCACATTTCATGCCGGAGAAGCTTTTGCTATGATGTTTGCTTCATTTGCATCCCTTATCGAGGTATCTATAAAGCGTTAACGTTTCTGAGCTGTTGAGCTGATAAAACCATGCACTTCATATTTATTCTGACAATGCAAACACGCCACTATAACTGTTTGCTAGTTAATTTTTTTTTTAAAAAAAGGAACCACTGTTAAGTTGGTCGTCAACTATCAGGAGGTGGTTTGTGAAAGTTTACTTGGTTAGGTCTGCACCATATTTTGGGTTACTCTGCTCAATACTAGCTGGGGAGGGGGAGGGGGAGGGAGAAGGAGAGGGAGCACTTTTTGTGATGGAAGATTGATATTTCATTGATTTGGCAGTCTACAGGCACATTTATTGCAGTTTCAAGATATGCTAGTGCCACTCCCGTACCACCTTCAATACTTAGTCGTGGTGTCGGTTGGCAGGTAATTTGCTCAGTTGATGTCACAGTTAAAGCATGGGATATTTATTTCTATCTCTTAGTTTTGTTGGTTCATTTCTCAGGGAATGGCAATTTTATTCAGTGGAATGTTTGGCACTTTGAATGGCTCCTCAGCATCTCCGTCAGTAGTAGTGAAAGTGATTTCATTAGAGAGCAATAAGACATTATTTATGCAGAATTTTGTTATTTGAAGCATTTTTTCTTACCTGCATGTTCCTGTTTCAGCGAAAATGCAGGGCTCCTTGCATTGACAAGGGTTGGAAGTAGAAGAGTTATTCAGATATCAGCTGGTTTTATGATTTTCTTTTCTGTTCTAGGTCCTACACCATTCACTTTCTGTACTTAGTCAAACTTTTCTTTCTTTGTGGTTACTAGTTTGAATCTTACATCCATTTTGGATACTCCTCAACCATATCTTACTGATCAGGGAAATTCGGAGCACTGTTTGCTTCAATTCCAATGCCCATTGTGGCAGCTCTGTACTGTATCTTCTTTGCATATGTTGGTAAGTTCAACATCTTTTTTTGTTGTCTTTGAAAACCTCTCCTGGTGGATTTCTTGACTTCTAGCTTAAAAGCTACCAATTATTATGTTAGAATCAAATAACTTATACATGTTTGTCTAGTCTGGTTTTTGTTAAGCAGTTATTTCTTTCATTTAGAGGAGTGTGCTTTTCAACAACAACAACAATAAATAAATAAATAAATAAATAAATAAATAAATAAATAAAAATCTTTTAGTGTGCATTCAAAGATCCCCGTGTATGCACGTGTACTTGGTGAAATGATTTTATGATATTATTTTAACAAATTTTTGCATTTGCTGAGCTGATCTTTCTCCAATATTTGACTAGTGAGCATGTTTTGTAGAAAATATTTATGAGAGAGCCCAAATTCTAAATAGCAATTTGCATTACCAGTAATGAATGTATTTGTTTTGGTTGACATTCTGTATTAAGGATCAGGCTCAATATATGGTGGGTATTGTCATTTTAAACCCGCTGCACATCACATCACATCATACTTCAATTTTTAATAGACATTGTAGTATCTAACATGCAGATTATACCTTTGTTATGAGCAGCTTCAGCTGGACTTGGCTTCCTCCAATTCTGCAACCTTAACAGTTTCAGAACAAAGTTCATATTGGGCTTCTCGATCTTCATGGGTTTGTCAGTCCCACAGTACTTCAATGAGTTTGCTGTAGTTGCAGGCTATGGACCTGTTCACACTCGTTCAAGATCCGTATGGCCAAACTTAGTTGAATCTTTTAATTCTGTGCGTATTAGTATCAGAGATTCTCCGGTATTATTTGAGTCATGTGCCTTTCTGTGGTGTTGCTTCTTTTCAGTTCAACGACATGGTGAATGTAATATATTCGTCACCAGCAACAGTGGCGGCCATTGTTGCTTTCTTCCTTGATTGTACACTTCATCATGGGGACAGTGCTGTACAAAGAGACAGGGGATGGCATTGGTGGGAGAAGTTCAGGTCTTTCAAGAGTGACACGAGAAGTGAAGAATTCTACTCACTCCCATTCAACCTCAATAAATACTTTCCTTCTGTATAACATTGTATACAGATAAAATCAGCTCATCACCTGTGGCGCATCAGGAGTCACTCGCTGATCAATGCAAGTCATACATCAGAGAGACATCCCAAGAAAGCTAGTGCATCTTAATCAACTATAGAGCTCCCTGCCTTTGCAAGATGTTCGGTGCTGTTCAGCCGTTTCATCCATGGAAGTTATAAACATTAGTATAGCAATATATAACGAAGCCTTCAGCTACTTTTGACTTTGCCTTTATACCAAATTCTTGTAAAACTAGTGGTGAAGGGCTCACACCAAAGTTGTACATCAAATATGAAATTACTCAAGTTTCTGGAGATTGGGTAAAGGAAGGCAATTCACTGCAGACACTTCTGCAGGGAAAGGAGTGGAGATTGTTCATTGGTGGTGTAACTACTCATTGTTCTGTTAACAGATGTAACCCAGACATTGGTAGTTCTTTCTTTTTATCTTAAATGGCAGGAAGGTGCAGTGTGCTGTTTGATTCCTTGTCCTTTTTACATTTTTCATCACAATTTCTTCGTTATGATAATTATGGATTGAATCTTGGTCTCAAGTTCCTGTTTTCGTCACCCTTCCATCGGTCAAAAACGACCATATCAGAGTTTCTCTTCTCCAAATCTCGAGGTAGTATTTGAAGCTGTAATTTTGGAGGCAAAAAAAAGTAAATTAACCTTAGTTTGATCAGACTTCTTTGCCTACTGTCAATCCTTGTCTTCCCGCAGAACCATCACATGGATGGATGTCCCAAAATAGCTCATCCCCAGCTAAAAATGGAGGAATTATTGAGGAGACCCTATGCTGTCCCCTTTCCTTTTTAGGGAAATAGGGGCGGCTCCTTCCCTAAACCAAATACAATAGCAGTGCAGAGGAAAAGAAAACAAATCCTTTAGGAGATGGTGGTGACTTTCTAAGGCAGAGCCCTATGCCCTCCATTTGTCTTCATCTTAGCGAGGATTGTCAATCTTTTTCCCCCTCCCTCCTTTCTTCTGCTGGTAAATCCCATCAGAAACAGAGGAAGAGGCAGATGCCACTCTGTTTTTCTTCTATGGAGAAGGGAGGGTGGATGCTTCCTATCCTATATTTCTTCTATAGAGACAGGGTACCCCTACTGGCTCTCTCCAAAACAAAGACAAATAAGGAAGATTCTCCTCACCTCCCTTGTCGAGTGAAAACATGAAACCTTTTGCTGTAAACTCTGATTTACCACCTGAAATTCTGCTTTCACTTGCTAACCAACACTTTGTGGACCACCAAATGCTTCTTTTCAATTGCCAAAATACCTTTCTTATCACAAGATATAAATAAATACACAATGATCCTCTCTAGCTTTCTTAGAAGAAGATACTGGTGCAACAGAAGATGTAGCAAAGGGCCCTGACTTGTCCTAGAGGACCCTGGCCTTTTCCTCCCCAATTTTTTTTGTCAAGGGGATACCCTTTCTTCTGCATCAAAAGTTCCAAGTGTGGATCCCTGCTTTCAATCTTCCTGAGTGATTTGAGTCATTACAAGTTCCACATAGGTGCTCATCTCATCTCTAACAAGTGGCAGTGACCCTCTGTGGGTGCCTTTGGCAGCCTCAATGTAGGCAACCTACCACCAAAAGAGAGCTACCTAATTGTGATGCACTTACAACTGATTATTTGACCATCTTAGATCTTAAATTGCTGAAAGAGAAGTAGAGCGTTTAATACATCTTGTTAAAGTTAGGTTATAAGATGGTTATGAGGTGGGAGTTCTTCTAGGTACATATTCTAAATCTAAAGTTGGGTCCTATTCCATCCCAAAATATTAAATCCAGATGCCAAGAATCCAACCTGAGTATTCTACGAACTTTTCGTACCATGCACGGCGATTATAATTGGCGAGAACGCGATTAGTGATGGTTTAAGGTGTCAAGCACTGGCAAGTAATCACTAGTATAATCTTAAGCACAAAGTTAACCACTACTTAATTGCATAATTACCCCATTATGCTTCTAATGACTAGGGGGGACTCTCTCTCTATTCCCCGCAAAAAAAGAATTGCTTTTTCGGTGGTGCAGCGTACAAGTTGTTTGGTGGGTCCCACTACAGTTGCCAGATTTTGGTTGGATCCGGCCGGGGACCGCTCACTAAGTGTCAGGGAGCTATGCTTAGTGGGGACAATTGATCTAAGAATGGAAAACGACCAACTTAAAAGGGATAATCGCCGGCCGTTGAGTCTTCGTTGTTTGTGATTTGTCAATGTGTTGATCCGAGATCGAATTGGGTCCCACTTCCAGAGTGCAGATCTGTCTCTATCTGCACCGGACCCACGTCGTTTTAACGGTTCGGATTAGCCGGTTCTTTGGTTGGTGGGATTCAGCGGGTTGTTGATATTTGTTCAACGGAAGCTCCGGTTCAAACATCGAACCCGGACATTCTCGCTTATCTGATATTCTGATGAGATCAACCTCCGGGGGCCCGCAGGATCCTCCACTCGTACCACACACGTGTAAGGCCGAGATGAGGTGACGTTTCGGGGCGGATGTGGAACCGGGCCCAGTCGTGGACTGACGGAATCTCGGGCGTGACCCAGGGCCCGCCGCGTCGAGGCCACGTCACCGTTAAAACTGGTGCGAGTGGCACGGTTTGGCGTGTATAATATAAAACCGGGAAAAAAACGTCGCTTTTGCGCGAGTATAAAATAGAGAAAAAGGAGTAAAAACGGGGGCCCCACATTTCCCTTTCTTCGTTACTCTCGCCCCATAGACGCTTTCTTCTTCTTCTTCTTTCTTCTTTCTTCGAGAGCAGAGCAGGCTAGGGGTGGCAGAGCCGCGCAGAGGGGGATTTCCGCTTTCGCGCATTTACGCTTTCTTCAGATAAGGTCCCAAAACTTCCTCTTTTACCCATCTGCGGAGCAGCAGATACCATTCCGAGAATCTACCGAACCCCTCGGACGAGACGTACTCTCGTCCGATTTAATCTCACGGGTCCCTCTGGTTTCGGGCGTCGGCGGCTGTGGATGTACGCAAAGGAGGGGAGTCGATCGTAACGATTGTTTGGAGGGGTTTGGAGGGGTTGTGTTTCGTGGGTGTGATTTTGGGTGGTTTAATGGGGAACTGTCAAGCGGCGGAGGCGGCGACGGTGGTGATCCAGCATCCGGGGGGTACGGTGGAGCGGATTTACTGGTCGGTGTCGGCGAACGAGGTGATGGGTGCGAATCCCGGCCACTACGTCGCCGCCGTGACCCCCGCCGTGTCCGCGAACGGGACGCCGGTGAAGCAGCTGAAGCTTCTTCGGCCCGATGATACTCTGCATATTGGGCATGTTTATCGCCTCATCAGCTTCGAAGGTTCGTGAAATCGGTTTTCCTTTTTTACTTTTCTTTTTCTTTCTTTTTTTTGGTGTTGTTAGAGTCCTTTTAGGGGGCCTTTTTCATATCTTCCATGTTCAAGTTCAACAGTTGAATGACTTGAATGAAATCTCTCTGTGTGCGTGTCTGTTTGTGCAGAGGTGTTGAAGGAGTTTGCGGGGAAGAAGTACACGAAGCTGAGCAAGCTTCTGTCGATGCAGAGGCAAATTGCGAACAGTCAAGGTAAGGAGGGGCGAGCGGATAGACGAGGAAGAGGAGGTGCCGGCGGCTGCGGCGGCGGTGGAGGACGATCGAGAGGGAGGGAGGAGAAAACAGAGAAGGTAATTAAACTAAGATTCTTCATTAACGCTACATCTTTCGTTCAACATTCATGGATTTTGTTTTCCTTTTTTAAATTTCTCCCAGACTGTTACCACTTAAACACTAAACAACAATGGTGGTGGTGAGTCATGAGTGAGTGCCCCCTCGATTTCTGTGGATCTGGGATTCGTGCGAGTGGAGCCTTCCCTTCCGTTCCCTTCCCCTTCTCTTTCTCTGTCCACACGCTGCGCTCATCTTCTCTTTTGCCGCGTTCAATGCATTAAAAAATTGCAGGGAATCTTCAATCTCATCCCTAGAAAGACAAAACTTGTCAGCTCGTCGTCAGGTTTTCTCTGAGATTTCGTCGGCCTACACTACACTGGTCAAATTTCTCTTTGCTTTGCTCTCGATGAGACCCGAGTTCCAGTAACCTGAAACTGATAGACGGACTCTGAACTCTGAACTGATTCCCCTCCCAGATCAGTAGATCACTTTCTTTAGCCATCAGTCAGAAACCCAGAAAGTAACTCCTTGTGTTCTGTTCTTCGTCCAGTCCTCCACAAGCTCAAGAGTCACGACCCGTCGCCGTTAATTAAAGACCCAGAAACCAAACTGGGAGAAATAATAAATGCGGAAAGAAAGAGGACGAGAAGAGACTGTACTGAGTCGAAAGCATCAGAGATTACGGTATGATGATGGAGCGAATGAGTGGGAAGGGACCCAGAATGATTTTGTGTTCTTTTCTCTCGCAGGTGGAGCAGGAGCAGGGGCAGGAGCAGGGGCAGGTGTGCCGAGTGGGAATTGCAAGGGGCGTTCCCAGTGGGACGAAGCAGAGACAGTGGAAGCCAGCATTGCAGAGCATCGAGGAAGTTGGGAGCTGATCGAGCCCCTTCCACTTACCTTCTCCCTGCCTCGATCTCCTTCTGTCGCCAAAAGGAGCTCAAAATCCATCATCCTTCCTCCTCCTTAATTACGGCAAAATAAAAAAGAAGCAGCTCTTTTTTATTCTCCGTGGCTTTCTGTTAAAAATCCCTTTTTAGATTCAAGGACGTACGTCGACCTCTGCTACTGCTATATCTCCTGTATTTTCTTTCTTTTCTTCTCTGCTTTACTTATAAAAATGCACAATCTGGGTAAGCTTTATCCTGTATACCGTTTCCATCTTCTTCTTCCTTTTTCTCTGGGTGATTAAAGCAATACGTAACTTCTCTGCACCTCTGCCGCCCTCCCCGGCTCCCCCTGCACGCTTCCTCTGGATATTATCTTAGCGTGCCCGAATGAATCTTATCTTCTTCTGGCCAAAAAGAATCGCCACAATCCACCCGTCGGCCGTCGCAGAGGAGATTCATATACCCCCTCCTTCTCCCTTACGCAGACAGTCAGAAAAGCTTCACGGTTACACCAAGTACCGGGTCCAAAATATCTTCGAAAATTAAAACGGAATATCGTCGGAGCTCTCTCGCTCCGATTGCAGCAGAAAATCCAATCCCCTTTTGCAGAGTGCGTTCCCCATCGGAAAAACCACCGTTCCCTTTCTCGACTCACCATGATTGGGCCGGGGACAAAAGCAAAAGAAAAGCAGTAGAGGACACCAAAAGTGGAACCATCCATGATGAATCTTTCTTTGTCTTATAGCTTACCCCAAAAACGAAACCTCTCTCTCCAATCTCCAGGACCGCTGTTCGCTTCAGATTTGAACTCCACCGTAAATAAAAAAAAATCAAAGCGCGAGGACGACAAATATCATTGCCATCTCGATTGAATTCTCGATCATGTCCGAGTAGTACTGATAATAAAAGTATTGCCACGAGATAGATGGTAACGCTGGAGACACCTACCGATTGCTTAATGATCGGAATATGGTGGGGTATAATGTAAAAATTGCAGGGTGGTGCACATGTGCGCCCCCAGAGAGTTTGTTTTTGTGAGGTCGCCGCCATTAATGAAACGAGGACCTGAGCTGGGAATGAAGAGGAGGAGGACATATGAGATGAGAGGCCGAGTGATGAGGATTCGTTCGTTCGCACCTGGTTTGGTGTCCATTCTTTGACATTAATTATATGGGATTTGTTCACACATGGTTTAGGTGTACAGATTTCGAGAACTCCAACGAGGAGGTGGTTTTGATTTCGGAAGGACAGACATGAATTGGGAGGAATCAAAGTGTTTGTGGATCTGATTTCTTGCATTGATGAGACCTGCAAATGCCCTTTTCTTTGGGTCTTCTTTCTTCAATTCATGCAGCTGCCCATCGCCGTCTCTTCATACTCATGGCTTTGAAACAATGGTCCTACAATTAATGGCCGGAAAATGGGGAGGATCTCTCTTCCAATCTCGGATACGCAAACGTAGTACATTAACTCACAAAAGTAGTTCCCCAACTCAGTCCCCTGTCTGACTCACAAAATGACTGAATTGTAGACAACGCTATAGATTGTCGATTGATAATAAAACCACAAAATATCCATTATTATTGTTATTCTCCAACCTTGGTATACTACATTAAAAGTTACTAATTGGTGGAAAACCTATGTCATTAGCACCCAACTAACATGTTAACTCAGTGCCAGTGATGGAATGGGGTCTGACTCGTTCCGAGTTGGGTCGGTTAAGTTGCCGAATATCATTTGAAGGTTGTAACAAGAGACTGAGAGCATATAATTCATTTGATTAAAGCAGCTTAATTGGAGTTTAAAGATGATGATGATGAGATTTAAGGACACGACAACCTCAGTGCTTATTGTAATTTGGCCCCTTATGCTGAAAATTCAATATAAATGGACGTCTTCGCTTTTTCGCCCGCCTGCCACCTCAACTCATAATTTCCTTTTTTTTTATTTAGACAAAAGAAACCTAATAATATATATTTAAAAAAAGTATCCCATGTAAGTATATCTAATTTATTTAATTATCAAAACTCAAAAGGTACAGAGGCTAAGTATAAAAAATATATATATATATATATATAATTATAAACATAAAATCATAAAATTATAAAATTAGCAAAGCTACATAGCAAAATAAAATATCTAAATAATATAACTAGATAATTATAAATAATTTTTTTTATTAAAAAAAAAAAAAAAAAAAAAAAAAAAAAGGACACTTGGGTCATAATGGTCATCCCAACAAAATATTTACACAAAGATATTTTTTAAAATATCTTACATTTGTTATTAGAAAAAATTAGAGGGCATAACAACATGTTTATAACATTCAAAAGAGTAGTATGTTGTATAAATAACACACACGAAAAGGTTATACTAAACATACTAGAAATTATAATAATACGCTTCTACGACGGTGAGCGGGCATAGAATACGGATTATCCAGTTTTCCTATTTAATTAAACAATAAGTAAAAAATAATAATAATAATAATAATATAGAATTGGTCACTCCCATTTGGGTTTGTGCCCATGAAGTAAAAGCCAGAAGCGTAATCAAACCTAAGTGGCCAAACATCCAAGCTTGACCGCTCAATCATATCAAGTTTAAATATCATTAGAAGAAACATAAGAACCCCATCATCATCAAGGGCAAATGAAATAATACAGCAAGAATGACAATTCCACGTGGCTCAAGTATTAAAGTTTGACTTCGAATGAGGGTCACGTAACATTGACAGAAATGTGGGGCACGAGTGACATCTATAGTCCTTATAATTATTATGAAATGTCAAATGTCACCACATCTTCTCTTTTCATTTGCACCTCCAAATTCAGACCTAATTGTTTTGCATTAAGTGCGAGGCACGTGGCAATGTACGGCGATTAGGAGGCGGATTACGCCAACAAAAAAAAAAAAAAAAAAAATTGATGATGTTTTTCAGTTCTTATCCCTGCCTAAGAGTGTGAACGAGTGAAAATTATCAAAGCCCAGTTCCGGCCCAATGGACAAAAGCCCGCCCCATGTAAATGGGCCTCCGTTATTGCCCAAAAGTGAAATGTTTTTTTTTTTTCTCATAGGGGGTAAAAGTGAAATTAGCAAAAAAAAAAAAAAAAAAAAAAAAAGATTTTGCCCCTGAAAATATATAAATTAAAAGGTCCTCCACTACCAGTTTCATACCCTTGTATGATTTGATGCACTGATTCAAGACAATAATATGAAGAACACGTTCGAAAATTCCAGGTTTAGAGGAGGGCCCTTCTCGTGGTGCTAAAATGACAAAAATACCCTTTCCCCGTATAAGATTCAGGCTAATAATAATCTGATCGGGCATAAACTCAAGTAATGGGATAAACTCCCCATGATGGAGCATTTGCTCCTTGTATAGGATCAAAATGACTAAAATACCCTTACAATCAAACCATTGTAGTAGGTCTGATTCCTCCATTTACTTAAAAAAAAAAAAAAAGTGAGTTTATTCTCAATGTTAAGAGGACCCAAAAACCCTTATAATAAGACATTGTAAAAGTTGCTAGCTGCTAGTATTTATTTTTGTAAGCCACACTCCCTTGGCATTTACTCCAAAAATTTTGGGTATATTCTTGGATCTTTTATTTATATTTATAATGGCTAGAATACCTTAAATGTAAAATATTACATGCAAAGAGGCTTTTACTTCCCCTTTTACAACTAGCAAAAGTGTCAGTTTTTGGTAACCCCATTATTAAGTAACCCCTTTAAGGGGGGGAAGAATGAATGACCATGCCATTGTCATTCCAGTGTATTTTTTGACCATTTGGTAGATGGTCCACTCCTGTCATTCATTCAATAACCCAAAACTTAAAGCCATTTTCAAACCACAAAAAAAAAAAAAAGAAGAAAAAAGACAATTAGCTTAACTGGGTGTGATTAAAAGAGAGCTTAGTTTGCCCAAACATGTTTTTGTTTTGTTGCCCCCCTCCCTGACTCCCTCCCTCCCTCCCTCCCAAAGTTAGTTTGACTGCATGATTCCAGCTAGCAAAACCCACCAAATGAAGCACCAAAGCAAAAGAAGAAGACACCAACATAATTGAACCATCCCACAATTGAGAATTTCCCTGCAATCTCCTTAAACACTCCCTCAATTATTATTACTTCTCTTGGCAGCACTGCTAAAATTTGTGCCATTGTCACCATTTTGCTTGATTTATCACTCATGCTACATTCTTTAAATTACCACATTAATCTTGTCCCCCACCCCCATTTTGCCCTTTATTATCATCCCCCCAACCCAAACTTGTCACCCTTGTTCCTCTCCATCGACTTCAATTATTGACCCATTACACAATAAGCAAGTTGTTTGTATTACATTAAAAAACTTCATTATACATGATTCACTACGTATTAACGCGATTGGATCCAATCGGACCCGCAAATCGGACTTATCCCCTCTCACACAATGTAAGGGTGTTAGTTGTTAATGAAAAACTAAGATAAAGTTGTTGTTGTTGTTGTTGTTGTTGCCAAAAATGAAATTAGCATAAAATCCAATATACAAGCTTGGAAGTGGTAATTAAGGAACAGTTAAGGGATTAATGGAACTAAAGAGGTCCCAGGGCACATAGAGATTGACCAAAGTAAAGCCAAATTTAAGAAGGGGGAATTAGCCAAAAAGAGGATCCCCAATCCCCATGGAAGTGGGTGGATGTAGCTGGACTTGAACCCAGGGTCCAGACCTTTTGAATGGACAAAAAGCAGTGTGGTCATTATCAGATAAAGAGGGGCAGATTAGTCATTTCCGGATCGTATCAGATGAAAGAAAAAAACAAAATTGCACTACTGGTATTGAGAGAAACGAAAGAAAAAGCAGAAGAGAGAGAGAGAGAAGAGAGGGGGAGGGAGGGAGGGGAAGAGATCGGAGAGAGGAGCAGCAGAGTGTGATTACTCTCGTGATATAAATACGGTGCAGGAAGAAACGCCCAACGCCAACCCCCTGCGCTTCTTCTTCTTCTTCTTCTTCCTCTTCTTCGACTCACCAAACGCGAACAGTAATCGAATAAGCGAGTTGGGAGAATCAGACCTTGTTTTTTTTTTAATCTTCTTTTGCTATCGTCTTCATGCCATGTTAAGCGACTGGACATTTAAGGCCGCCGCCGGTTTCCGCAGCGCGAAAAGCGGTGACTTTTCCGAACCGCCGCCCTCGCCGGCGGTCTTCGTCGACACCGATGTCGCTGTCCGCGTCTAGTCTGTACTGTGGAGAAGACGCCGCCGAGGTCGCGGCGTGGGAGGGGGAAACCGCCGCCGATGTGTGGACGGCGACGGCGTCGGCGTCGGCGTCGTCGTCAACTCCTCCGTCGCCGCCGTCGGGTTACCTTCCCTCCGATTTCGTGCCCTGCGATGATCGCTCGATCGAGGAGCTGTTAGCGTCGGAGCTGGATCACGCGCCGGATTCGGATTATCCCGAACGGTTCCGTTCCAGGTCGCTCGACGCCACCGCTCGTCAGGACGCCATTAACTGGATGCTCAAGGCAAAGTTTTATTTTTTATTTTTTTCCCCTAGTATTCTGAACCGAAACTAAACTAATTCTCGTTGCGTTACATGTGTCTGGTTTTTAATTTCTCAGAAGCTGTTAATGTTCTGATGTGACTGATGTGGATGAGCTCTCTGCATTTCCTCAGGTTCATGCACATTACCGATTCCGCCCGGCGACAGCGTATCTGGCGGTGAACTATCTCGATCGCTTCCTCTCCTCTCACTCGCTTCCGGTACTCTCTACCACTGCCATTTCGCCGGAAAATGACCTTTTTTTTCTTCTGTCCTGCTATGTTCTAAATTCTAATCTCTTCCGTTTGGTCTCGTATCTTATTATTTGTTTTTGCTTGTGCTTAGAGAGGGAATGGCTGGCCGTTTCAGCTGCTCTCCGTCGCGTGCCTCTCCCTGGCGGCGAAGATGGAAGAGTCGAACGTGCCTCTGCTCTTGGATTTCCAGGTCCTGGACCCCAAATTCGTCTTCGAGCCGCGCACCGTCCAGCGAATGGAGCTCCTCGTGATGGCCGGACTCAAGTGGCGGTTGCGCTCCGTCACACCCTTCGCCTTCCTCGACTTCTTCACCTCCACTTTCGGATTCTCCCATTCCCTTCCTTTCTTCAGGCGCGTCTCAGATCTCATCCTGAGCACCAATCGAGGTAAGGGGGGGGACCATCGCTGCTCATAATTCCGCCATTTTTGAATTGCGATTGCGACTAGACAGTCTAGACTGTAGTACTAGAGAGAAGAGTTCGAGATAAAAAGAACAAACAAAAAGACCGCGTCTTTGTTGTTCGAAATTTTCATTTGTTGACTCTTATCTGCTGCGCAGTGATCGACTTTCTTGGATTTCGGCCATCGGCGGTCGCCGCCGCCGCCGTGCTCTGCACAGGCGGCGACACCGTCGACCGGGCCGCTGGAGATGAACGGCTCCCGGCCAGCATCCGCGGGCGACTGAGCAAGGTAAGGGAGAAAAAATAAAAAAAAATGCGACTACTGGAATTCGCGACACCTTTCGGCAGGTGCTTTGTTATCCGTAATTCTCGCGAATTTCTCATGCGTTGTCTCGTGGTCTCATTCATGGAGCACAGGAAACGGTGAACCGCTGTCAGCAACTGATGGAGGACTACCTCATCGACACGTGTCCCTCGGCGGGTCATAAAGCCGGCGACGATGCCGAGTCCCCCCCGCCGGCGCCGCCGCAGAGCCCCGTCGGAGTCCTCGACGCCGCCGCGTGTGCCAGCTGCGACACCCAGAAGTCCGCCTCCGAGGCGGCGGCGGCTCAGGCGGAGCCGTCCAACAAACGCCGGAAACTCAGCGACGGCCATTCCGATGTACAGAATCCGTAGCGACGGCCTCTGGAAAAAAAAAAATTAAAAAATCAATCCTCTTTTTTTGCTCCTATTTAATTAGGTTTTTCATTTAACGCGGCATTATGGACAACAAAAAGAGATCAAGGAGCCCAAAACCATTCAATCAAGACCCATCCGGTACAATTATATTTTTTTTATTTAAATTACAATGCACTTCGGCAGTTCGGATTAGCCCCTCAAATATCTTTGTTCTATATATAATTCACAACATATTGCGTTTTTATCTTTGACGCTAATTTCTGTGGCCGTAAATCGGTGTGGTTCAACTTGCATTGCGATCTTTTCTCATTAGATGACGGTAATACCCCGTTGGTTTTACGTTTCTTCTCGGGGTGGAGCACGGTTTCGGGTATTCCGCAGATTGGGAGACATGGCTTGGCTGGTGAAAATCCGCCACGTGGCTTTTTGATACCAAAAGTGGACATTAAGTGGGCCCGAGTCTGCCGACGACAAGTAGACCGTCGTAGGGTCGCGAAATCCCAGGCCTTGTGCTGTCTGCCTCGTCGCCGTTGAAGATCTCTCGCCTCTTTTCATCCTTTAGCGACGTCGCGGTCGTTTCATTTGGCGCGAGTTCGCCAAACTGACCCTCCTTCCTCCCTCGTTTTACCTCGGAAACCTACGTTCCGTGGAACGGAGCGGTCGGCGTCCTGGACCGTTGTGAACTTGGGTGACGCGGACGTGGTGACTCGATAGGGTGCGAGCCAGCTAGGCGGAAACGCTCGGTCTCCGTACGCGTGTAAAGATGTATGGTCCGATCATCCATGGGTTCTCCCCCTCTTCCTCCTGGGCCTGCTTCGTCGCGGGGAAGCGGGCCGAAAAGACACGTTTCGTCGTCGCGCGTCTTTCGAGTCTTCCACTTCCATTCGCGGCGCGCCAAAAGGATGGTCCTACGAGACTACGACTACGCCTATGTACTCTCACCGATACGGAGTCACGGACTTGTCGCGGGCCCCAACGATCGCGGGCCCGTATCCCTCATCTCTACGGGGAAAGAAAGATCTGGGATCTTTGAAAGGTTCAGTGGGTCCGTCCCATGTCCCGACGCGAGAATCTCATAGAGGGTTCATTTTGACTGCTGGGAGACATGAAGTAGGGCTTAGGGAATTAATATATATGGGTTACCATGGTTTAGGTGTGGAGACAGGGAGGCGATGCTGCGAAAAAAGGGTGCAGGAAGGAGCCGGCCAATGAGGGCCGAGGCGTGACTTAACGCGGGAAAGGCATCCCCGTGTCCGCTTGTTGCAGATTGACGGAAAAGTCAAGGTAAGGTGAATTTGTTAAGAGGGGGGAGCCACCTCTCGATGTGGAGGTGGGTCCGCCGTCCAGGCTGTAAGATTTTACGAGGCGGGTCCCGTTGGGTCCCGATGAGGAAAACTGTTACACGTGACTTCTGAGTTCTGAGAAGATACAAGGACGTCGGCCTCTCTGTCCTAAAAAGAGATCATAGCCCCTGAATCGTAGGACCCCCGGCCCTAAACGGACGAAGTTTTACAGCAGGAGTCCTTCGATCTCGACGGCTGCGTTCGATGACACGTGTCGAGATCTTGCGCATAGAGTCGAGGCTCGTACAGATGTCGTTGACATTGATGGAACTGTGAAACCGGTGCACAGTAAGTCCCCCGGGGCCGCGACGGATTCGAAGTCCCAACCGTTGAGCTCGGCGGCTCATGTGGGTGAAGTCAAGATGGGTGGGTCGGATCCGGACCCACCATGTGGTGTCCCGGGTCCCACAATAATTGCCGCACGGCTTTCCTCCCATGAAATGAAAGTTTTTCGTGGACCTTACGGTTGTGTGTTCCTGACGGTTGTTCCTTACGGGTTGTTGTAGCTTGTTATTGGATTGAAATCCCATTTTGAAGCTATAAACATACAGTACCCCACACTTGCGACTTTCCCCGTCAGAATCCCATTTATGATTTGACTCTCGCCACCGCTACCGGTTTGGGAAAAAAACCTCTGTAACCGACCCTGCCGCTTTAGCTCACTCCCATCTCTGCCTCACTCTGTGCTCCACAGCTTGACTTCCATATTTATCTGGTACGGTTCCCATTTCTAAATTTTGATATTTTTGAATGTAGAGGCATGGTGCTCTTCTTTTATACTTAGTTAAGAAGAATATTAGACTAGTTTGGAGCATGAAGGTTTAGAATAAATATGTAATCAAAGTTTGTAGCAGTTGAGCTAAGATTAAGCCCAGTGGAAAGGTTTCCATTATGGTTGTCCAAGTCAGGCTATCTGGGGTTCTGGCTTTCCACCTTCTGGAAAGCGTCTTTTTATCTATCCTCTCCTGGGAGGCTTTACAACCTTTTTTCCCTCCCTGATCTAAGTTTACACCGAAATGTCCGAGGACACTTTTTTGTGTACTGGGGAGCATCCGTTCCAGATTTAAGGGCTGCAGGCCACTGGTGCACCTAACACCACTCATGTACCGGCTATCTGCAGCAGCTGGTCCCATCTGCATCTAACGCAGCCATGCCGATCATTATTTGGTTAGCAGTCGCACGGCTGGTCTTGCGTCTCCCTACTCATGGGTTTGAGGGACGAGAACCTGGTTTCTTCTCATGCAGAGGAGGTGCTCGACATATTGACTGAGGCGTTAAGCCCGGAGTTTTAAGACACGGTTATAGTCTGGTATTTTGTAAAATCAGTCTTTGCACGGTAACGAGTTTCTATAAACAGAAAGTCGATTTTGCAGCTTGGTTTGAAGAGATGGGGACCCAGTGCATGCCTCCCAGGCCACCCTCCATTCATCTTTGAGTCCAAGTCTGCATATACGATACTTCCAAATGTGTCGCCTGTGAAGGGTGAACCCTGAGCAGAGGTCCCGCTGTAACAGACTGATGTGGGGGGGGGGGAGGGGGGGAATGGTCCCCGGCCGGGAGGGTGGGGAGAGGTGGTGCAGCGACTGGGGTGATTTTGGGTTATATGATGGAAAGATGGGGAGACCATGAGTGCTTCCTTTTGTCCAGTTTCAGTTGCTTTTGTCTCTACCCAAGGATAATAAGCATCGTGGGACCGTTTCTGAGGGGGTGGGGTACCCCTCCCTGTGGTCCTTCCCTAGGATGAGACGCTCGCTAATAAATAGCGTTGTTAGAGAAATTTGTCTCACGGTTGGGTCGTGTATAGCACATGTGTTTGCAGGTCATGGCCCGCTGTGGGCAGGCGACCGTGGTCGTTTGTTGTTGGCTCCATCCATGGCTGGTTCTCATAGGGATTTCCACAAGACCGTCCTAGAGAAGAAAAACTGTGCGTTGAAACGGGATTTGTCTTTGCTTATGAGAGTGTTTGTCGAAATGCCTGTGAGAGGTGGGAATAGATAACCCATCAGGAAGAGTCGAAAGTTTTGACCTGGGGCATTTGCTTGGATACCCTTATGGCTGCCCAGTTCCCATGCCTACCTCCCTCGGACAAAATCTTCTCCTGTCCCTGGCGCCAAAAGATACAAGTCACCGACTATAGATACTTGTCCCATGAATTCATATTTGTGAGGAAGCTAGAACCAGGAGTCCAGGACCATCTGTATTTACTTCCACAATGTAGAAGATGCCTCACTCTTGCTATTTCCAATTAAGAAAAGGATATTTTATAGGTTTTCCACCTGTTGAGAGTTGAAATACATGTACATGGCTCTAAATGCTCAATCTAATGCAGCAGGGTTGTCATCCTTTGACTCCTTTGCGACTTCTCCGTCCCTTATTTACAATTTTTCGGCGAAGCTTTTGATATGTGAAGAGGGACCACGAACTGACCATCATAAAGCATCCAGTGTCTAGGCTTACCTGCCCTGCCTCTTAAGGCACTCAAGTGACACTACTTCATGATAACAAACAGCGGAAGGGGAGGAGATAGTTATATATATCCTTTGTTTTTCCTTGCTCTCTCCCTCCCACCAAAGTGGGTCTCAGTTAATGTTTTTGAGTAACTATTGAAAGGGTACGATTGTTCTGTTCACAACAGCTTCGGTGTCGGATACCATGAATGTTCATCCACGGTTTTGTAGTTTACAGGATACAGATGCCCTGCTCGTTAAGGTACTTGAAAAAATGACAATCTGTCGTAAAGGTACATGAGTTGAGTACAGGGGGGGTTTTGATGGCTTCTATGTAGCAATACAGCAGCTACCTGTTACTGATCTGTGATAAATGGGAGCTGAATTGAAGTTGTGCGTCACTGGGAAAATTTCTGTGACCAAGGTTAGGGGATGGTTTTAACTTGTTGAATCCTTACTGGGAATGCCCGACTGACAAGTGACACCCAACTACCCTCACTGGAAATTGAGTTGACATTTGTGGGCGACGAGTAAGTCTTCAATCTATGCTGTCTAGGCTAAACAGGAATCTCGACGACAATCTTCTATCTTGATCTTTTAATTTAATTGTTCTGATTACTTATTGTTATTGAAGGAATCTGATTTAATATTTTCACGAAGAAGACCAGGTGAGGAAGGCTATGACTTGGTGTATCAATGCTTTTTTGTGAGGAGAGCGGATGAATTCAAGACGCTGCTGAGTTGTGGGGTTTAGGTGTGTCAGCGACCCGTTTCTGGTCGAGTCTAGCCGAGTTCCGGGCTTGATTCTGACCTCACATTGGGTTTTGATAAATTTTGGTTGAAAAACCAATTAATTATTTTGAATTAGTGTGTTAATGGGTGGGTTTTAATAAGATGAAACAAGTGATTAAGTTGTGAATGCAAATCAAGGGTGGGTGTTAGAGTATGAAGAAAGATATGTACCTTATTGAAATGTAGTTTTGTGATATTACTTGAATAATTAGTACTATCGAGAGTATGATATTAGAAACTCGACCTCAAATGGTTCATCTGACTCAGAGTTTGGGGCTTGTTTGTTATAAAACAGCTTTTCTCCCGGTACTTGTCATAACACAGGCCTCATAAATAGTGATTAGCATCCTGTTTACGAGAGAGGAGATGGTTTCTCTGACTTGGTTGTCCTACGGAAGCCCATCAGCCCGGTCCTCCAAATAAGACTTGTATGTACTGGGCTGACTTAGTCCACTAAATTACAAAAAAGAAACTTTTCTACTTTTTAATTATAAATTTAATTTAAAGACTCTGCTTACCAAGAATTTAGTATTAATCACTTTAAATTCTTTCTTTAACATTTAATTCCCCTTCACACTAACCCAGATATGTATGGTGATATGCTTAGATAAGCTGTGAAACACATGTAAGAAATACACAAACATTATGGAATGGAACACACATTTACTTATATATTACCATTAGTTCTACTGCAGCAATTAACTCACAAAAATATATGAATTAATAATTAATTAATCAACATAGTTTGGTAGACAATGGTTCAGAATAAGTAATTCTAGTTCAGCAATATTGTCAATGATAGAGATAGAAGGTCAAATGGCATGCCAGATTAAGAGTAGTTATAAAATCAATTACTGTTAATAATAATTCTAATTTTACTGTAAATTTTCATCACTATATTATCTTGAAATATCCAATACGGTTTTAATGAGGGGTAGGATTTACATTGAAAGTCTTAAATTTTTATAATTATTTTTGGATATGGGGTAAGTTACACGATTTACATTATCCGCCCTTATAATATAAATACCCTTCCGCGGGGCAGAATATATTAATTGATTCCAAGTGGATGCGAATCAAAGCGTCCCAGATTCCAACTTGTCATAAATATCATAAAAAAGCCCACATCGTCTTAAACTTCCCGCTAAAATTTCTAAGTCTGGACCTCATTTCGACACGGTAAACGCAGACTGCGCTTCTTACGCTGCGGAACATCTATCTCACCGAACCGTAGGGGACTCAATCCACGGCCACGATTAAAGGAAGGGAACCGCCAGGGACCTGCCACGCGTTGAGATCTCCCAGATTGGGCGTCTAACACGACGTGCATTTGGAGGTCATCTCTCCGTGTCCGAGGCGGTGGCTTTTTCTGGTATTCTTCTCCGCCCCGCTTTGAGAAACGCTCTCCCTCTTTCAACTGAGACGATCTTCTCGCCGTGTCCGCATCTCCTGGACGCGAGCGACGAGTCCTTAAATCGAAGCCGGGCTCTCTCTCTCTCGATCGATTCGAGAAGACGGACTTGGGGTGCGGAGGAGTGAATTGTGGGTCGTTTCGTTTTGTTCGGTGGGATATAGTATATATAATTATATATCCTTGGAATCCCCGAACATAATTTTTCTCATTTTTCCTTTGTTTTTTTTTCAGGGGAACCTTTTTTCAATTCATTTGTGCATATCGATCTTCAGGCTGTCCCGACTCCCGACCCCTTTTTTGAGAAACTCCTTGAAGTCTGTTTTTTGGGTGTTGTCCTTCATCGTGTTTCGTGGTAAGGAACCGGGTAGTTTGTAAATGGATCGTTTTGTGCAATTGTTGCTTCGTTTTGTCTTATTTGGGTTTATGTTCTTGCGGGGGACGAATGTTTCTGAATTCTGATGTTTTTGTTTTGGGTTTTTGTTTATGGGATTGGCTGCAGGGACTATGGGGGAGGTGTCCTGTGATCCTTTTGAAGATGGGAACCGGGCGTCGTCGTCGTCGAAGGAGGGGAAGGGAAAGAGGTTGTGGAAGAAAGTGAAATATCAGCTGGTCGAGTACCATTCTTTGCCTGGTTATTTGAAGGATAATGAATATATACTGGGACACTACCGATCGGAGTGGCCTTTAACGCAAGTTTTCCTCAGCATGTTCACCATTCACAACGAGACTTTGAACGTCTGGACGTAAGAATTCTTTCTGTGTTATGTGATCTTTGAGTATTTCATGCTACAATTTCTTTTTGCATTTCGCACCTTTTATGATGATGGTTTGTCACAGATAAGTATAACTATTTGTGCTGAGAATTTTTAAAAACTTCATATTTGTATTTTTAATCAATTCATTTTCATATATATATATATATATATATATATATATTTAAAATGAATTCATTTTCATATCTTTAGATGTGTGATAATTTATATAACTTCTTCAACTGTGTTTCTTTTCTTTAATGAAATAAAAAGAATGAAAGAAAATTTCTGGTGTCCAGAAAAAAAAAAGTTTAAAATTTCCTTCAGAATGTTATGAAAGATGTCCTGGTCTATTATAGTTAGCACTTGCTGGCTTTATCTTTCATAGAACCTCTGTGAAGGAGTCCAAACTGCTTGTTTAATTCTCCATCGCGTTATCATGAAAAGACTATCTCAAGTCTAAATTAGGAGGATTTCAAGGTTTTTCATGTTGTACAAACAAATACACTCATATGACCCATTGTTGTGGGCTCAAATCTTTCTGTTCATCTCTTAATTATTTGAATGGAGGTGAACCTATTCGTAGTTTAGCCTTCTACAAGGCTCACCAATGAACCTTTTTTGGTAGGACTGACTGGATTACGCTTCCAGGCGTTCTGTACTTGCGTTCTCATTTCTTTTAGAGGAATCTCAGTCTCTACTCTATAAATGTGTGTGGGTAATCCCTTCAACTTTTCTTCCCTTACTACCTTTGCCCGAGCTAGCTGGAATCTTTTGAGCTTCTAATCATTCTATCTATATGGAAATTTTTTTTGAGAGGCATGCGGTTCGTAGATTAGTGGGTCATTTAAGGTTTTTAGTTGGTGAGTTGCAGTTCGTTCAGTTGCTGATAAGTCTCTCCGGTGTGTAAGCACAAAATGGGCAGTCTTGTAGTGGCTTGAAGATAATTATTCTCAACCATTTCAAACACTTTTTAGAGTCAAGAAAGTTGCAATCATCTTCAGGCCATGCTGAAATTTGATTGTGTTTCTTGTGATATAAAATCTTTTCTTAACATTTTCTGGAATAGTTACATGATAATAGAGATGCTCTCCTGAGTTGTTCATGGTGTCCATATTTTTCTTAATGCTTGCCTACATCTGTGATCTCACGCTATTTTGTCACTCTTGAGTCCTGTTTGTCCTATGGTACACTACTTACTGCATTACAAATTTAGTGGGTACACTACTTACTGCATCACAGATTTAGTGGCGTTTACAGTGATCTTGATTTCTGTTTTTACATCTCAGGCATTTGGTGGGATTCTTTATTTTCCTCGCTTTAACGATCTACACTGCTATGAAGGTTCCAAAGGTTGTAGATCTCCAATCACTGCAACATTTGCAGGAATTTTTGAAGAGAACTGATATACATAAGATCCAGTCAGAACTCTTAATGTGCCTACCTTCTATGCCCAATATGTCTGATCTCCAGCGATTACGGACTGAGCTACGAACAGCTTTGCCTTCAATGGATGGCATGCTTCCTTCATTGTCTGGGTGGCATCTTCTGGACCTCCTGGCAAACTGTTTACCTGAGAAATTCTCCCAGAGCAATCACACTGACGTCTGTGTTCTGGTAGGTTCTTCTTTCCGTTGCTTTTTCTTCAAATGTTTTGGGGGTAGATGCTCGTGGTCAGTACATTTTACATGTTTGAATGATGCTTGGAACCAAGAAACTGGCTGTTTACAATATTCTATAGGATACGTAGGTAATTCTTACAACACAAAATTCATAGCAGCAGATCTGAAGGACAATCTTATACTCCTGAAGGCTGATTTGGCAATTCGTTCTGTGAATGCAGCGGAGCATGAAAGATGATGTGGCCAACATTATAGCCCCTTTGATGGTCCGACCAATCACAAGATGGCCATTCTTTGCTTTCCTGGGTGGTGCCATGTTCTGCCTGCTTGCAAGCAGCACTTGTCACCTCCTTTCTTGCCACTCTCGAAGGGTTGCCTACATAATGCTCCGACTTGATTATGCAGGTATTGCAGCACTAATCTGCACATCCTTCTACCCTCCCGTCTATTACTCGTTCATGTGCAATCCATTTTTCTGCAACCTTTACTTGGGCTTCATCACCATCCTCGGCATCTGCACAATCGTGGTCTCCCTTCTACCTGTTTTTCAGAATCCAGAATTTCGAACTATTCGTGCCAGTCTCTTCTTTGGAATGGGTTTGTCTGGCGTAGCCCCTATTCTTCACAAACTCTTTTTGTTCTGGAACCAGCCAGCTGCACTTCACACTACTGGTTATGAGTTTGTAATGGGAGCCTTGTATGGACTTGGAGCACTAGTTTATGCAACCAGGATTCCAGAGAGGTGGATGCCAGGGAAGTTTGACATTGCTGGCCACAGCCATCAGTTATTTCACATCCTGGTCGTCGCAGGAGCTTATACCCATTACAGAGCAGGGCTGCTTTACCTCAAATGGAGAGATTTGGAAGGCTGCTAGATGACTATGGAAGTCCAGGCAGACTGCAGCTTGTTCTGTTGGAAATATATGACAATATAAGCTGATCAAGTTGTTGCTTTGCAGCTCCATTTGGGTCACAATGAATTCTAGTCCTACTGTAATTACTGTTCCTTTGCACCTCCATTTAGGTCTCCTGAAAACTTGGTGTTAAAGAGAAAGTACAGTAGTAGACACTAGCGAGGAAACTTCGGTGGACTTTTAGTATCAAGTGTCAATAAAAACATTTAGGAGACTACTGTACATGTGGAAACTGTAAACTATTTTCAATTGAAACAAGCCCCATTCATCCACTTATATGATTAGAGATTATCTATATGCTTCAGCAAATCTGACCTCTTATTGACTCAAGCATGAAAGTATGTCATGCATTATTACCCATGAATTACAATAAATTAAGTACAATTATATGACCATTACACGTACAATTATGAGAAACTGTGGTCATTAATGAACTGAGCCAACGAGAACAGTTGGTGTTTATAAGAAGTTTTTTGTTGTACAGATTTTAAGTTTGTTTTTGTGATTTTTTTTAATATTTATAAAGAGTTATAGGGTTAAACTCATTAAAATAATAAAAATAGTAGGTTTTTATTCGGGCGAAATGAATGACGGATAACAGGTAGGGTAATCGACGATTACAACACCCTTACTTATTTAAAAGTACACAGCTTGCCTTACATACATAGCTTTCATACATAATTAATCGATATTAAGGAAGCCTGAGGTAGAGGGGAACGGGAATTTCCTTGGCCGGAGCTGAATCCCACACAGAGAAAGCACTCCTCGAATTCATCCATTTGTTAACCAGTTGAGGATAATGGCGGTTCATGACCTCTTTCAGGCTCTCTGTGCTGTTAACCCAATTCAAACCTTCCCTGGTGTAAGTCTCCTCATTGAAATATCCTGTTAGAAAACGATCAGCTTCCAGCCTCCTGCAAAATTACTCAAACAGATCATGAGAAACAAAGATGGGTATTTGATAATTTTGGGTATATTGAGAGTATTTGAAGAATTTGATCAGTATGTGTAACCTGGGTGCCATGATGAAGAAGATGAAGAAAGCAGTCTCACTGATGGCAAACCCTTTGACCATCTTCTTCTCGCCCATGAGACCCACTAACAGGTCCAAGCTCTCGACATCATCTCCATAGACTTGGCGGAGGACGGTGATGGCTTCTTCGTCGTCGGTGAGATCCTCCCAAGTTGAGATGGGCTTCAGGAGGAGGTTCCTTCTGAACTGGTTGTACCTGGCCACGCCTCTCTCCCTATCCCGGTAAACTGTACACATTTTACAC
Organism: Aristolochia fimbriata; assembly: GCA_019845555.1. Lineage (NCBI taxonomy): Eukaryota > Viridiplantae > Streptophyta > Magnoliopsida > Piperales > Aristolochiaceae > Aristolochia > Aristolochia fimbriata. The sequence continues at coordinate 19,728,921 of CM034084.1, read as the reverse complement.
GAATAAGAAGGAAATGAGAAGAGAGATTCTAATAAAAGGCATAGTTTTGTGAGAAGAGAGAAGGGGCAATATTTCTCACTTTCAAGGGCGGCCAGATTGATAAGGTCAGCTCTGCTTTTGCCATTAACGTCCTGGGGAATGAGGTTTCTCATCCAACGTGGGTAGTTCCAGAGCTCCAATGCTCCGCAAGCTTGGTGCCCCATGGAGACCATCAGAGGCTCAAACCCAATTTCTGAAATTCTACTCTCTCCTTCCAATCCAACCAGATCCTCCATTGGAACCCTGAAACGGAAAAAGACCCATTTACAGAAATTTATTAGATCCCAGTTCAGTACTAGTTCACATTGCTAAAACTGAGGAGCTTCTAATTTATTTATTTATTTATTTCTTTAAAGCTTACTCTTTTAGTACAGAAGGGGACTCGTCCCGTCCAGAAGAAGAACTGATGTCCCTGAGCTGCAGTTCTTCCGGAAGAAGAGAATGCATTCTATAGACACTAACGAACTCCTCCGTTAGTGAATAGGGAACGCCATGGTTCTCTGCTTTGCTCGCTCCTATATGCCCACTCAAGTAAAAACTCCCCAGGTGCCCGAATCGGTCTTTGATCGTCTTCCCCAGCAATCCATACCTGCAAACAAATTCAAAACAGGGTAACCAATTAACCTTTCTATATACCCACGAAGTGATTGATAAAACGCCAGTGGCATTACCAAGTAGCTCGCATTCCAGCGAGCAGAGTATTGTTCTTCAGCAACTCCACCGTCCAATCGATGGCGTGAATCTTCGCAATGACCGCAGAAGTCACCAATCGCGCATACCTGTACAATTCGTCGTCCTCGAGTTCTGGGTACTTCTTCTGCAAATAATTAAATCGATGTTAATACCCCACCAAACCAGCAGATTATCGTAGACTAATTACTTTCATATATATATATATATATACCTTGAGCATGTCGCAGACTAAGTTGTGTTCTTTGACAAAGAGGGCCTGCAGAACTGAGACACCAACCCAACTGTTACGAACATCGCCGGAGATCAGAGCTCCGTCTTCATCGTGTGGAAGAAGGCCATTGTCTGAGATTCTAAGCTTCCCGTCCTTGTAAGTACGAACCCTGTCTTGTCCCTGGGTGTTGTTACCGTATATAACACTACCATCCCTGTCATTAATTTGGAGTTGAACAATTACATGCCCATAATTATCTTATAATTATCTTTTAAAAAGAAATTATTTTGCTTATTAGTTCATGATTTTTAATGAAACAGAACTTATTCCTTGGATTTATATATAACAATGGGTGGGAGAGAGAAATAAATATTTGCTAAATATTCCACTGACCACCATGAAGTCCTTGAGTTGATGTGGGCACTATTGATTTCTGCAGAATGGGTAGGGACTTGTTTTGTCTTGAAGAATCTAAACGATTTGAGGTGACACCCTGCTTGAACCGATGCCGGTGTTCTGAGCTCTGCCTGGATAACATGAGGAAGATGGAAATAAAAAACATAAAGTTGAAGAACTATTTAAAGAACAATATATTCTAGGAATGTACTACAAAAGAAAGATACTCTTAAATTGGTTAAACCTAACGTTATTGTGGATATATATACCTGTTCAGTATCTTCAAGATGATCAATCCAGTCATGGATCATGAACTGAATCCAAGAAGCAGCTATCATGTTAAACTGCTTCCCAGTGTCAATCATCTTCTTCCTCGTGAGGAGCTTCTCTGCAACTAAAACAGGATCCGGGTTCATGATCTGCATGAAGTTCAATGTTGAAACCATAAAAAAAATTCAGGTTAATTAATGGAGATATATGTATCACAATATATATATATAGCTAGCTAGCCATGCAATTAAGTATATGAAATTAATTACCTTATTTTGCTGATGATCACGAGGACTAGGAGGAAGCATATTTCTTCCAAAAAATGTACCTTTGCTACCGGCGAGAGCATTAGAGGGATCGTTATACCTGCCGTCGGCGGTTCTGAAGGGATAACGAGAAGGGTCGAAGGTAACACCTGCACCGGAGTCGCCGACGGCGAAGAGGTTGTACTTGTTGTGAAGGTGCCTCCTCACCCCGAGATAGGCAAGACCCAGAAACACAGGCAACCTGTGCCACAGCAATATCCCATCTATGAACTGAATAACCTGATCAATGAGAAACAAAAGATGACCATTTTGTACGTACGTGTTCACAGCATCTAATCAAATGAATATGTAGATCACATATATATATATCTATATATATATCTACTCACGCAGATGAGAATCCAGTCCAATGTAGTCACGCTTCTGCCCTGAATTTTGTTACCCATGATGGAAGATAAGTGTGGGGATGAAAGAGTAGGGGAAGGTTGTCAAGGTTGATAATATATATACTGGTGCCTTACTGTGAACCCAGTACATATATATAGATATATGGTGCTTAATTAGTTGCTGTTTGCTGCTTTGAAATAGAAGCTTGCTGGCAGCTGGCTCATGTTCCAAAAAGGATAGCGCCTTGGAAATATAAGCAGCACTATAAAATGCATGCAATAAATGTAGTTGTTAAGTTTGGTGCAATATAAATGAGATAAAACGGAGGTGTACCAGGATTTATGCACAAATGGGCAAACACGTACACACGGCCTGGGGATCCGCTGCAAACAAATCAATGCGGATCGGTACGCACAGCCAATGCACGTATATATATTGTATATCATATCAATTGTAATTGATGTAATTTAATGTGGGGAAGACTCCTAGTTGGCTCTTGTCTATATGTACAGGGTTTGTGAATTAGTAATAAACATCCAACAAATTACCAATCTTACAATATGGTATCAGAGCACTGAATTAAAGAAGGTTAAGAGCCAAATCCCCCCAACTCTGGTGCTCACTCAATGCTCAACCACATGAAACTATCTTTTTGAGCTTGGGTCAAATCTTCCTTTGCAGTTTCGATTGGGTCTCAATGAAATCTACTACTCCTAATTTCCGAATGGGTCTCAATGAAATCTAGTCTTAATTATGTAAATTTGGTATTAAAGAAAAAGTACAATAGTAGTAGACATTACTCAAGCAACTTAGATCAGCTAAGGTGGAGTTTAGTACCAGATGTCAATATATAAAAATATTTAGTAAAACTATTATTAGGGAGGGATTTGATGAGTTGTGACTTGAATTTAATGAGTATATATCAAGTCCGAGCTCAAGATCAAGTCCAACCATGAATGTCACTCTGCAATTAAACGACTCTCTAGCACTTGCACAATTAGTCAGAGGAGAAACGTAATATTTGAGGAGGACCATGTATATTTTGCTTGAACAGGAAAAAAATACGTACAGACTATGAGACCATTGCACACTTGAACAATTATGAGAAACTGTGGGCATCAATGAAAAGAGTACTCAACGGTGTGGTTACAAGATATACAGAGCTTTTTATGATAATTAATCAAAACTAAGGAAGCCTGAGATAGAGGGGAATTGAAGTTTCCTTGGCCGGAGCTGAATCCCACACAGAGAAAGCACTCCTCGAATTCATCCATTTGTTAACCAGTTGAGGATAATGGCGGTTCATCACATCTTTCAAGCTCTCCGTGCTGTTAACCCAATTCAAACCTTCCCTGGTATAAGTCTCCTCGTTGAAATTTCCCGTTAGAAAACGATCACCTTCCAGCCTCCTGCGTTAATTCAACAGAAGATTAGTCTAAAACAGATCATGAGAAACGAAAGATGAGTTCTTGATAAATTTGGGTTTAGTAATACTAGTATTGAAGAATTTGATCAGGATGTGTAACCTGGGTGCCATGATGAAGAAGATGAAGAAAGCAGTCTCACTGATGGCAAACCCTTTGACCATCTTCTTCTCGCCCATGAGACCCACTAACAGGTCCAAGCTCTCGACATCATCTCCATAGACTTGGCGGAGGACGGTGATGGCTTCTTCGTCGTCGGTGAGATCCTCCCAAGTTGAGATGGGCTTCAGGAGGAGGTTCCTTCTGAACTGGTTGTACCTGGCCACGCCTCTCTCTCTGTCCCGGTAAACTGTACACATTTTACACGAATAAGAAGGAAATGAGAAGAGAGATTCTAATAAAAGGCATAGTTTTGTGAGAAGAGAGAAGGGGCAATATTTCTCACTTTCAAGGGCGGCCAGATTGATAAGATCAGCTCTGCTTTTGCCATTAACGTCCTGGGGAATGAGGTTTCTCATCCAGAGTGGGTAGTTCCAGAGCTCCAGTGCTCCGCACGCTTGGTGCCCCATGGAGACCATCAGAGGCTCAAACCCAATTTCTGAAATTCTACTCTCTCCTTCCAATCCAACCAGATCCTCCATTGGAACCCTGAAACAGCAAAGAACTTCTTGAGTACTTGTTCACAATGCTAAAACTGAGGATTTTGTAATGAAAAAACAAATATATATAGCTTACTCTTTTAGAACGGAAGGGGACTCGTCCCGTCCAGAAGAAGAACTGATATCCCTGAGCTGCAGTTCTTCCGGAAGAAGAGAGTGCATTCTATAAACACCGACAAACTCCTCTGTTAATGAATAGGGAACACCATGGTTCTCTGCTTTGCTTGCTCCAATATACCCACTGAGATAAAAACTCCCCAGGTGCCCGAATCGATCTTTGATCGTCTTCCCCAGCAGTCCATACCTGTATTAATCGAATCCAATACAGAGTAAGTTGTATACCCACGAAGCCATTAAAACCGATATTTGATGCTATGCGAGTGGTGGGTACCAATTAGCTCGCATTCCGGCGAGCAGAGTGTTGTTCTTCAGCAACTCCACCGTCCAGTCGATGGTGTGAACCTTCGCAATAACAGCAGAAGTCACCAATCGAGCGTACCTGTACAGTTCTTCGTCTCCGAGTTCTGGATACTTATTCTGCAAATCGATCAAAGTTAAATGAGGTTAGAGATTAATCCCACGTATATAAACGAGTAAAAAGAATCCTAAAGTACCCAAAACTTCACATATGATTCAATTTCAACAGGGGGCAGATTATGAGAAACTGATCAACACGAGTTCAGCTGGTACTGATCCTTGGTACCTTGAGCATGTCGCAAACTAAGTTGTGTTCTTTGACGAAGAGGGCCTGCAGAACTGAAACACCAACCCAACTGTTACGAACATCTCCGGAGATGAGAATTCCATCTTCATCGTGTGGAAGAAGGCCATTGTCTGAGATTCTGAGCTTCCCGTCCTTGTAAGTACGAACTCGGTCTTGCCCTTTGGCGTTGTTGCCATATATGACACTACCATCCCTGTAAAAAATTGGAGTGGATTTAGACTCCTGCATTAATTCTCATTATATATATCTTAAAAAATAATTTATTTTATTTTATTAATCAACAAGATAAAAATAAATAAAAGCTCTTTAGTCAAAATATATACAATTAATAGGTGGATATTATAGTAAGACTGAACGATATATTTTTTCTATTTTAAATAAATGGTGTTAGTGGAATATTCTATTAATTAAGTAATGATGTAATAGAAAAAATTTAATTTTCTTTTTTATGATATTATTAAAATGGGTTTTAGTTAGTGCATGTACTCTTGAGTCATAACAAATTATTGTTTAAATGAACATTTTAGATATATATTTAATAATTTCCCTGGAAGTCAAATTAATAACCAAATAAATACATATATATATATATATATATATATATATATATATATATATATAGAGAGAGAGAGAGAGAGAGAGAGAGAGAGAGAGAGAGAGAGAGAGAGAGAGAGAGAGAGAGAGAGAGAGAGCTAGAGACGATATTTCTGAATATCACTGACCACCATGAAGTCCTCGAGTTTATGTGGCCAGTATTGATTTCTGTAGAATGGGTAGGGACTTGTTTTGTCTTGAAGAATCTAAACGATTTGAGGGGACACCCTGCTTGAACCGATGCCGGTGTTCTGAGCTCTGCCTGGATCAAATGTTTGAACAGTGCTTGTTATTAATTATAACATGCATGAAGAAGATGGATATAAAAAACATGCATAAAATTGAAGAAATATGTTCTGTATATATACATATATATATATATATATATAATATATACCTGTTCAGTATCTTCAAGGTGATCAATCCAGTCATGGATCATGAACTGAATCCAAGAAGCAGCTATCATGTTAAACTGCTTCCCAGTATCTAGCATCTTCCTCCTCGCGAGGAGCTTGTCTGCAACTACAACAGGATTCGGGTCCATGATCTGCAATAATTCATATCAATGTTGAAACCATCAGAAAATACAGATTAAATATTAATGGATATATATATAACACAATAATGTATATATAGCTCCAACAGATTGGCTAGCTAGCTAGCCATATAATTAATTAAGTATATGATATTGATTACCTTATAGTTTTGGTGATCAGGAGAAGTAGCAGCTGGAAGCATGTTTCTTCCAAAAAACGTGCCTTGGCTACCTGCGAGAGCATTAGAGGGATCGTTATACCGTCCGTCGGCGGTTCTGAAAGGGTACCGAGAAGGGTCGAAGGTAACGCCGGCACCGGAGTCGCCGACGGCGATGAGGTTGTACTTGTTGTGGATGTGCCTCCTCACCCCGAGATAAGCAAGACCCAGAATCACAGGCAATCTGTGCCACAGCAATATCCTATCTATGAACTGCACAACCTGCAGATCAATATATATAAGAGAAACAGAAGATGACCAATCATATATATGTGATCACAACTAATCCTTCATCTAATTATTACATAAACTGGCACATATATGTATACATGTATATATATATATATGCTCGATCAACTACTCACAGAGATGAGAATCCTGTCCAACGGATTGACGACGCTTCTGCCCTGAATGTTACCCATGATATGTATCGATGGAAGAATTAATACTGTTTGAGGGGAGTATTAATTTGCTGTTTGCTGCTGCTACGGTCCTGCTATTTATATATAATAGAGAGCGGGCAGTATATATATATATATATATATATATATATATATGTATATGACATTAATCCTAAAATTGGATTTACGTTCATGCATGTGAGATTTGGAATGGGCCAACTGTTTATAAAAAACTAGTAAAAGTAGCCAAACGGAAACTACGTACCAAATAAAACGACCAAAGGAATTGAAGTCCGTTGAACACGTTGCAGCAGCATGGCGGCTCACGAAATCGAAGTAAGATTCTTCCAAGGGGGTACCATTAATTGTACGAAGCTTGGCTGCTATCATATATGTATATGTGCGTGCAGCAAGGCAATTAAGGTCTCATGCACGATAAGATTACGACGTCCGAGAAGGACTTTTTTTTATCCCTTCCGATCGAATATATATACTGATAAAAAAATGGTTGAATTTTCTGTGAACGCAACTGGTTCTAATGTCTTCGTAATTCTAGCTGTGTGTCAAAATCATGGAGCTGCCGGAAATATATATATCTTCGGTTTCTGATTACCCACAGGGATAAGCATGCATGTATAGAGATCAAAAGACTTTTCAAGACTGATTTATGTATCGGAGATGTATTGCTTGTGGGGCGCCTTTCATGACCAGCAGCCAGTCGAAATTGGACCCGAAGAAGGAGATAAGACTTGGTCGGATTTCGCATTTGGGTGAATTTCTCTGGGGGTTCCATTTTCGTGCATGGTCAAAGTGTTTTTTTTTTTTTTAATTATTATTATTATTTAGAAATAAAAAAGGTTAATTGTATCAGTGTTTTAAAAACCGAACCGGCCATCAATGTGCGGTTTTGGCCGAACTTGGTTGGACAGGGTTGGACCAATGATTCAACCATTGAATATTATACTCTATATTTTATATGTTCTTAATATATCTATACATAAAAAGACAAAAATAATCCTAATTATAGTGAGTCGGGCCGAGTCAATAAGAACCGCCTCAGATTCTCGTTCACCGGGTTAGACCAGCCGATTAGGTTCGGTTTTTAAAACACTGAATTGTATTGCTTGTTAGGAATATTCTAATGAGTAATTAGTATTGACTATTATTGTACTAACCCAGTTGTTAATAACGTCTGATATTTAACCTAGCAATATTATTAGATTGATCGATATAGATTAATTCAATTGACAATTACATATTTTGAATATATAGATATCTACGTTCTTAATTAGCAGCAATATTGGGTTGGTTGGGAAAGTTAAAGCCATTTAATTAAATGGAGGACATCATGCATGGGATAGTCTCTGCAATTAATCATCTTTCAAAACATACCTAGTTAAGTAGTTAATTAGATACTTAGTTCCTTAGATAGTTCCTCAGTTTATGAAGGCCACGAGCGTCTAATCAAGATGGGTACCATCTTAATTCATGACATTAAACGAGTCCATACATATATCCTAGCTACTGCCTTTTATCTTCTTCCTTTCTGTAAGACCGACGAAAAGCAGAGCAGCAGTACTGAAGCAGCTCTTCTTCGTTGAAGTGAAAGAAGGCCACACCATTGATTACGCATCATTGTCAATGTTAGGAAGAAATAATTGCGGGTGGGGGAAGCCCTTTCTCCTTTTAATTTACTATCTCCCAACAACTACACAGCTCGTTACCAATTTGTAGCTGCTGATGATAATTGATAAAGCAGAAAGTAACGGTGGTTAATTTTACCCGCAATCTTCCTTAAATGAAGATGACTAAACAATTTGGTGAATGGGTCTGAGAGTCTCGTACGTCCTCAAATCATTCATGATTTATAATGAATGGGGTAGATAAATTAGTTGTAGTAAACCGTGTACGTCTGTGGCTATTGATTTATGTTTCTTCCATGAAACAGGATTTGGGGAAGACTGATCTGGTGGAGAAAAGGGCACATGGGGGTACAGCGCATAAGACTGCGCATTCTGGCTGGAGGATGAGCTTTGGGAAGATAAAGGGCAGGGCAGGTGTAGAAGACTGGTAGATTTTTGTTCATGGGGGAAAGAAGTAAAGGGTAAGCAAGAAACGCCATGAAATTGGGACAGACAAGAACAGCTACGCAGCAATGGATATCGCTGGCAGATAATCATGCAACCACTCGTTCGGTAGAAAGTGAACCCGTTTTTTAAGCGACTCCCTTCTTGAGAGTGGGTGGGGTGAAGGAGGCCGTCTTTGGAAGCAAACAGAGTTTGGTGGGTCGTTAATTTGATCTTGTTGGGTTTTTTCGGATCAATCTCGTTCATTTATCCAGAAAAATGAATGATATTTCTCTCGAAATGGGTTTTCGAAAAAAAAGTTCAAAAATCACATTCCAAAATTGGGGTTTTATGGGGGTACGATACGACGACGCGTTCATCACAGAGCCTCACTGTAGCTGAAAAGACGGGGGAACGGGACTCTGTTATATAATATCTATCCGCGGAATGAAGGGGGAAAAAAATCTGCCATGAAAGACCTGGTCCCCTGGAATTAACTCTTGAGCCTCGTTCGGACGAATCGGACCCCACCCAAAAAAGGCAAACGATTTTGTGAGGAGCATTCTCGGCTGTGAATTCGGACAACATTATTGCCGTTGGCCGCTTCCACCTCCTTCTTTTTCGCCTTGCCGTCCTGCTATTCTCTGCAACCGCTCGCCCTTTTTCTACTCCCTCTCGCCTGGCCTTCTGCAGCTTTCGTGCAGAGTTTGTGAAGGGAAAAAGAGGAAGAGAAGGAGACCCAGAAGCGGAGCTTGGGCTTTTGAAGTGGTGGGTTGCTCGGAAGCCATGGCCTTTGCTGGAACAACCCAGAAGTGCAAGGTTTGCGACAAGACTGTTTATCTTGTCGACAAGCTCACCGCAGATAACCGGATCTACCACAAGGCCTGCTTTCGGTGCCACCACTGCAATGGCACTCTCAAGGTAAAACTCTCCAACTTCAATTACATAATTCTCAAAATATCATGTTGCTTTCTAGCTACTTGGGTGTTTTTCTAGACTCAATCGTTAGACTCTAATATTAGCCATTTCGTAGTTTCTCTCTGGCTCAGTGATCAGCAATGTTAGATCAGGTTGAAGCTTAAATATTTTCAGATTGATGCTTTTTTTTTTTTTTTTTTGTGTGTCCTGTTTCATTTGCTATCTCCTTCCTCTTTGCTGGGAATTCTGTTTTAATGGGGATGTTTTGCTAACTGGTTTATCCTTGCAGCTTGGGAACTTCAATTCTTTTGAGGGGGTTCTGTACTGCAGACCTCACTTCGATCAACTTTTCAAGAGAACCGGCAGTCTAGACAAGAGCTTTGAAGGTAACTGCAGAGGCTTTAATCACCAACATCAGATCCAGAGTTTTTACCACAGTTTCCATCATAACTTTTTATTTTTTTAACCTCATTTCAGGAACCCCAAAAGTTGAGAAAGAAGTTAAACATGTGGACAATGAGGTAAGTTTTCCTAATCTAAGCCGTCATCACTAGATGAAAATTCTTGTATGTAACAGTCATGAACTCTGTTGCAAACCTGTTAGCAAGCCATCAGATCACCGGATGAAATTCATGTATAAATGCAGCAATCTGCAGACTCAGTTTCAAATCTGTTACCAAGGACAACCATGCTGAAGGACTTGGAATTTTTTGGATCTTTAGTTTAAAACTGCTAGGATTTTGATCTATATATGTCAGTCTAAAAAAAGATTTTGTAGAGACATTCTGGATGCTGATAATCATATTTCTTTCGGTTTTCATTGACAGGCCAAGGTCTCGCTGTTTGCTGGAACAAAAGATAAATGTAAAGCTTGCACGAAAACTGTCTATCCAATTGAAAAGGTAGGTACCTTCTAAGCTTCCTCACCTTAACCCTTGGGGAAAAAAAAAAAAAAAAAAAAAAAAAAAAGGCAAAAGAAAAGGAATTGTACTAATGCAGTTCATTTCCGCAGGTTGCAGTTGATGGATCCGCATACCACAGAGCCTGTTTTAAATGCACACATGGAGGATGCACCATCAGCCCATCCAACTATATTGCACATGAAGGGAGACTCTACTGCAAACATCACCACACTCAACTGTTCAAGGAGAAGGGCAACTACAGCCAACTAGAGACAGAGAAGGGAGAGGAAATCAATATTGCAAGCAATGAGATTGCAGCAGCATAACTCAAAAGCATGGGAGGATTGTTTCCCTTACTGTTTTTGGTCACCTTGCGGGTTCTTCTTTGTCAAAAGGGATTACATTCTGAGATTTGAAGCGTTTGAGATGTTGACATCATGTTTGTGGATTTGTTAAATTTCGTCTTGAGTTCTGTTGTGAGATCATTGAACTTCCACATAAGAAGCAGAAAGTGTTGTTGATTCTCTCAATTTGCTGTAGTTCAAGAACGAGTTTGAGCATGTATAGTCAACAATGAAAAATTCTGGGTCTCTGAAATACACTGGATTCCTCAAAATACTTCTTCATAACTCTCTTTTATATCTCATCTATTAACACTAACTGACAATTCATTATCCAACAACATCAATGAACGGAAACCAAGATTTTGATCATATAAAACCTTAGGGGAGAGTGCACAGTAAAAGTACATTACTTGGGAAAGAATATATGACAAAAAGGTACTTGAGGGCGAATATAAGAAAACTGTAAACTTTGATCAACCTTATGAGAGAGTGCACAGTAAGAGTACATTACTTGGGGAGAAATATATGACAATGGGTACTTACGGACGAATATATGAGAAATGGTGATCTGTGTAGAAAAACTGAAAGTACACTGTAAAGAGTAGTGGAGTCAAATTTTTTATAATCAACTTACATGAGAAAGCTAGCGATACATAAACAAGCACTTTAAACTCTCGTAAAGTTCCCTGAGTACTTCTTTGTAAAAAGAAAAAAAAAAGATAAAAAAAAAGACATACCCAAATTTCTGGATTTCATTGTAACTCACTTTCATTCCTTCAAAAATTAAGAATCACACTCCGGACATGCTTGACTCAAAGCGTCAGGCCATAAAATATCTTGGATAATAATTATGACAGTGAGCATAATGAGCTGAGAATAAAAAAAGTAAAAAGAAAAATGAAACAAAAAACCATACCCAAATTTCTGGATTTATTAGTCACAAAGCCACAGAGTTGGTAGCTGCTAAAACTACACATTATGTACAAATGATCATTTAGACTCTAGGTCCATTACAAAGCTGTTCCACTGCATCGAGAAGATGCCCATCCAAAGCTATATGCTTTAGGTCTACAATAAAATTGTCCCTAAGAAACCCATAACCAAAAGTCCCATCTTCATACTGCCAAATCCTCCCCTCTACCTGTCGAGGACTGGGAGAAGTGGTCAAATCAGGAATCACCAGATCGTAACTTGAATTGATACAGAGAACCCGTGAAACTACTTCATTCTCCTGAAGACCGGAATAGACACAAGTTTCATCAGTTGGTTGTGGCCGAATGTGAACCCGTTTTTCATATATATCTTCTTCTTCCTCGGAGAAAGGGGATTCGAGAAATGTGGGATTTGATGTCCAGAAAACTGGTGAATAGCCACAGAGTGGTTCTGATGGGGCACCAATTTTCCGGCAAACAATGCCCCCGATGTCATCACAACCCACAAGATAAAAATCCAAGTTCTGATCATAACTGATCCCCTGATGGAAAAAAACCACATAATCAAATGAACAAGTAAAATCAAATGTTTCTGAGTTTTGAACTCACAGTCACATCTTGAATGTCAAAGGCGTCCATAATCCGAGCTATCAACAAGTAAAAAGCAACCACCCATGTGATCAAGCCTTCATGTTAGAATAAGGTAGCAGATCAGTGATCAGGATCATTAAAGCAATGGCAGGAAGAATCTCAGAACAAGATATGTTCAGTAAATCGAAAGATAGGTAAGCAGAAATTTGAATTCCAATAAGGTTCCACCACATATTTAACAACAGAGAAAACCTACAAAATTGGGTATGGTGAGGCTTCTTTTTTTCTTCTTTTCCTGAAAAAATTGTCTGACTACTTTTTTATTTTTTGCCCATTAACCTCTAAATTTTTAACCAGCTCTAAAGTATGTGAAAAAGTATTCTGGCCTCGTACGATTTGGCTAACAGGTGCCACATATTCAGCTTCTACCACATGGAACATGGGAAACACAAAAGGTGTCTGTAGAGTCAGGTAAACCCTAGGCATTGAAAAAAAAAAAATCCAACCAAACTACTCAAGGAAAAGTAATGGGCAATTTCTTGGATGGCATGACGAGATTCAATCACTCTAAGAACCTTCCATAGGTATTTTGAATCACTAAATGCCCTCCACTCTAGATGTATTCTTATGCCAAAAACGCTACATGTTGCAAAACTAATAGCAACTATACATAAAAGTTGGCATTCCTCAATCAGCAAAAGTTGGCATGAATCTGACCCAAATCTCTAAGACAATAGACAACCAATTCTTATTCATTGCCAGTACTTAGTCATCCCAGTAAAATCACCTTAACCAAGGAGTGTGTTCACGGAACACACTTGAATGCCCTCAACACATGCCACAGAGCCTAAAAAACCTCAACATTGCACCTTGTCGAAAGTTTGATTAATCTGCTTCCATGACTACTAGGTCTTCCATCTCACTGAAAAATTGAGAATAAGTTTTCTGCAAGAAAAGAAATATTCAAAAGAGCCTTGTGCATTCTGTGGAATGCTTGATCACATACTGAGGCCACACCACATGAGCCATGTGAAACACAGACCCAAGGTTTTGTGCTAGAACACTCCCATCCTGCCCCACCCCCAATAAGATCATTGGAAAAGAGGCCCAATACAATCCTGATGCATTTCACTGAGCTAATATTTAAATAACATTTTCACTATAAATTTCACAAGCCTGAAAGAATGATATAAGGTGAGGATAAGCATTAAGCATTCTCCACGAAGTTTTATAGAGTGAGTGAATGTTGACAAAAACTTTGATAAAGGTATGCACGTAAGTAATATCATGAACAGGCCCGTAGCATGCAACAGACAAGTGTTCCAAGTAGTAATATTGAATGAAACTGGTTGACACAGTCATTTGGTTGTGAAGTTCATTTACCTTCCACAATCCCTGCAAAGGACGTGACGAAGTAGGGGAGGAATTAACAATTTTCACATAATGCTCTGTTTCAAATCTTCGCCGGCCATTTCTTCCCTTCTCTTTCTTCCTCTGTCTCCTAGATGCTCTCTCTGCGCTCGGGCTAGTCCGATTAGCAAAATACTGGTAAATCTCAGAAGTCAGAACATCTGGGGGACTTCCAGAAGACAAAGTTTCCACGCCCATGATCTCATCCATATTTCCCAAATCCTCTTCACTTCTCCTAGATCCCATTTGCGTACCTTCAAAACCTAAGTTGTCCTCCACAACAAAATGATTTCTACCGATGAAGTTGACGCGCACCCGTACCAAATCAGCTTCAACCAGTCCCAATTCCCCCTCCACTTTAGCAAAATCAAACCTTTTGTCGGGATCAAGGTAATTCAGTGGCTCCCCATCAGCAGACAAACCCATCCAGATAAACGGCGTCTTGTCAATTTGGTACCCTCCGGTCTTCGACGGGGAGACGCGAGACCCGGTTATGAACGAAGGACCCCATTCGAAGAAAACGAGCGGCGGTTCATGGCCAATACGGCGCCAGAAACCGATTAAATTCTCCCACTTGATCAACGTCCTGTACAGGGACTTAAACGAAGTTTTCCCGTTTCCCCATTTTCTGATCTGGGTCTTTTTGCCCCAGAGACGGTCGCAGAGGGAGAACCACAGCTTGCCGTCATTTTGACAGAGTGAGTTGAATCGCTTGGAGGTAGAGGAGAAAGCGGAAATATCAGAGGAAGAGAGAAATGACAGTACGCAAAGCTGAACATCTTCGGGAAAATCGACGAAGGAAAATGACGAACATTCAGAGTGGGAAACTAGGGCTTGCCGATTCTGCTCCTCGCCATCCAAATTCGCCATATTTTCACCGAAATTGATCGCACTTCGTAATTCAAAAGCCACAAAACAGAACACGAATACCAAATAGCAATACCTTATCGCTGGCCGACGGTAGATTCTCGCGAATGATTCGATTGAGGAATCTCTCTGCTGCTTCCCTTATTCGGGTGACTCCGCCACCTTACAGGAACAGGCGGAGACGACGTGTCAAGAGACCGAGTCCAGCCTCAGGACCCGGCGAGGACTGAACCCCGACACGACCCGTCATACCCGGCACCTGGATTAGACAGCCCATGGGCCCTTGGCCATTTAAAACACTCAAGCCCACGTGAATTTTAACCATGGTCTTATCAAACTTCTTTGTAACATTTTGGACCCAAATTTTATATTTTAAGCTTGACGAGCATTTTGATATGAAATGTAATACTTTTAACCCCGAATTTGGTATTTTAATCTCGAGAAGTATCGGTTTGCCACGAGTAAATGCTCAATCCCAATTCTCCCACTAGAAGACCACCCTTTGTGACCCAAATTTCATCAGTAATTCGTTCCAAGTTGCTAACATTGTTCACATGCTAGTTAGGGAATTTAATTGGAAGTTTAAACTAGTGTCTTATTTTTGTCTTCACCATATGTTAGTTTAAGTGATGACTTTAAAAGTGTAATTAATGGCTACCCGATCCCATCTAGATGTTAAATAATCAGTCGTTATGCTAATCTTTGTTACTAGATACATATGACTAAAGGTTTTGTCACATGGGTATTAGCATGCAAGTGCAGCAAGACAACAAATGGTTGTAGAAAAATATTCTAGTCATGCATTCTAAAGTGCCTAATGACTTTATAACAATATATATACTCCTCTCTAAGTTTTATTGTTAATTTTAGTGCAGAGCAGGACCAGCCAATCATAGGAGCATGGATAAAAAATAAAAATAAAACTCATACGAGCCTCAGAAGTCAGAAATCTGCAAGCTTTCAGAAGTTTTTCTGCTTCCTTCTTTGAGTCTCCTCCTTGCAACTGCAAGCCTCGGTTCTTCCACCAGAAAATAATGGCAGATTTCGACGAGGATCAGAACCTACAGGGCATCCAAAACCAATCTAAGAGAGCAAAGTCTGCGGCATCTAATGGAGTCTACGATCAGAAATCTCGACATTTACGTATAATCGACTTCCCCGAAGATATTCTCCTCTGCATTCTCTCCTTCCTCTCTCTCCGGGACATCTCCTCCTTCGCATCCGCTTGCAAGCATCTCCACTCTCTCTGCCGCGGTAACCCCAACCTCTGGTTCGGCCTTTGCGACCGCCGATGGGCGGACAAGACCCAGATCAGTAAATGGGGGAACGGCGAAATCGCCTACAAATGCCTCTACGTAACCCTAATCGAATGGGAGAATCTCATCGGCCTCTGGCGACGCGCTGGCTGGAGCTCGCCCTTGATCCTGTTCGAATGGGGACCGTCGTACGTCACCGCGTCCCGAATCCGGCTTCCCAATCCCGGCGAGCACCGGATCACCAAATTCCCCTTTCTCTTCATGGGACTGTCGCCGAGCGGCGATCCGGTCAACTTCGTCGATTCCGGCACCGGATTCGATTCAGTCCCGCTCCCGGATTTCGCCAAAGCCGCAGAATCGGGTCAGCCGGACTCGTCACTGATTCCTGTGAGTGTTAGTTTTATACGAGCAAACAACATTTTGATCTCGAAGAACCTGAATTACCCGAAAGCGGTACGGGGATGCAGCGCTCTGTTAACGCAGGCTTATCGGTATTTTGCTTATCCCGGAAGAGATGCTTCGTCTCTGAGGAAGAAGGGGAAGAATCAGGTCTATTGGAACTGGGAAGATAACGAATACGTAAAATTTGTTAATTCTTCAGAGAAGGGATGCGCACGAGAACATGGGCTAGCTTTCAATATATCAAAACGGTACATACTGAGGAGTCTTCTGAAGAATGCCTCCTTTCGTAATCCTTGAAGGTAGCGCCGCTGTGTAGAGTTATTTTTCTCCACATAATCAAATTTGTATCATAGTACTGCGTGCTCCTTTCTTGAAAGGACTTCGAAATGATCAAAAGAAAGAACAAATGGAGTCTTTGTTAATTCTAACTTGAGAATGAATGGGCATAAGAGTGGATTTAATTTTAGTAATACTGTACAGACTCAGATCCTGACCTACATTATGAACAACTTACATGATGACCTACTTTATAACTCGGAAGATTCGGTTTGCGGAGCAGAGAATCTGGGTAACCATCTGTGTTTCATAGTACAACATGCGCCAAACGGAAACTTAGCCTGTCTTAAGACTCCATTCAAGAGCAATTAGTTTCTCAAGCTCAGCAGCCAAGACCAGGAGTTCCACCATCTCAAGTCCTGCAGCGGAAACAGTATCTAGTTTCTCACTAGCAGCATCCTCCAAGTTATCAGGCGGGTCCTTGGGATGGCCATCTTGTGGGTTAAATTCGGCCTCTGCTGACCAACTAACTGGAAGTGAACTTCCAAGAGCTGTTCTTATAAGCTTTGCCTCACTAATTATATTATCCAGTGTTTGTGTTATCATACCAACTGAAGATGACGAAGTTAGAGCATCTTTGGCCTGCAAAGGAATTTCCAGGTCAGAATGCAGTCCGACCAGACCAGGGAGATTACACAAATAATCATAAGGTAAGAGTCAATGAGAAAATCAAAACGAATAGTCAGGTAGCGTCATCCAAAGCAGCCAGAAGCTCACAAGATTGTGTTTGACTAACTTCCTTTATATATATATCGTTTGTACCTTTTACGAAAAAAAGCAAAATCATCCACCAAAACTTTTTTTAACCAACTCGTGAAAATGAGAAACAAAAAACCTTTAATAGTGAGACTCGCAGCCTGTGAATTGACGTGGTAAGATGCTCTATGCATGTCATGCTTTCGTGAAGTGTAGCATTTTCAACTTTCAACCTGCACACGAGAAATAGATTGTGAGCAGAATCATGCATTGGCAGCATTTACGATCAGACACATTGCAGCCCTCGTAAGTCACTTTTCATGAGGAATCCAGAACACATGGAACAATTACCCTGGGGCTCCTTTTAAAAGTGATAATCCTTAGGTACAAATGAAAATAGTCCAGGCAGTTTAAGACGTCAAATAAGGCCAACTATTTATCATTCATATCTTATGCTTTTATACCTTGCAAAGTCAGAAGAATTTAACTTTTTGCTGCTTTCTTCATTGTAGATGCTGGACTCATCTCCATGAAGATTTGCCTGCCCCATCCAACGTCTCAGATATGTTCTTTTCAGCAAGCCTTTTAACTTCTCTCCAGGTGCCACTCCCTTTTCACCGGAATTTACAAAAGAGTTTTCCAATTTCATCCCATGACCAATGCTCCTGCAGGAGTATTCAGTGTCATTTTGGCCTCATAGACAATGAAATGGAGGATGGACATTGAAAGGGCAAAACATCACTTGAACATTCATAGATGAGGACAAGCAAAAAATAAGAACATCTCTTAACCTAACCCTAACAAGCAAAAAATAAGAACATCTCTTAACCTAACCCTAAGTCTTTTTCTCATCTTTATTCAACTGCTCCTTTGAACTCGTTTCTTTCTTTCAGTAAGAATATATTTCTTTGTTCTGATCCTTCATCTCTCAATAACTTATACAGTCTCCATATAATTAGTTAATTTCAATAAAATGTAATTGTGTCCCAAAGTTAGAGGCCTTTATTAATATCCTCTAAACAAATGAATTACTGAAGTCGAAGAAAGATTTAGATGGAACCAAAGTCATACTCCTGCAATTGCTGATATTCCTTTCTTACTTGTGCCAACTCCATGAGTGCCTTCACCTTTTCATTTGTAACCTACGCAAATAAATGTAGGAACCAATCAGTTAAAATTTTTACCACAGCAGACAATTGAACTAGGAGTTTTTCTCTAACATTATAAATGCATAAGGATGTTCAAGAATAGTTGCAACATGCATCCAGAAAAGCACAGATCATTCCGCGATTCAAGCAAGAAACAGCTGCTAGTAACCTTCGGCTTTTATTTACAAACATGATTTCATGCAACTGAGACTTATGAATTAACTCTTTCATGTCCAACAGAGAGTTTCAATAGACGAACTATCCAATCTTACTACACAACTGAAAGTGAGATGCTCTCAAAACTCTGTTCTGGTTCAGTGCCATATCAAATGAACATTGAAAAACAACAAGATTTTTTTATCCTATACACTCATGAATCTGTAGCAGAATGTTGGGACAAAGCATCAACGTTGCAAGAATCAGCAGCAAATACATTTGCAACCAGGACGAGAAGTTTGATAGAATAACTTCAACAAACGAAAGTGATAAATAAGATAGATGCACAGGAGTTGCCTGAAGTAAATTCCTTTGGAGCTCATCCATCTTTCTCTGAAGAGCTGCATTTACTTCTCTTTCTAGTAGATGCCTTTCTTCCTGCTGTGAAAGAAGCAACAGGGCTGCAACCTGATTGGACATCAGAAAGCAATATATGAATAATATTAGCCTTAAATTTTTTACATTTCTATTAGACTGAAACACAAATGGAGGTCTAAAACAACCTTCCCTTGTAATGCCTGTGAAAGGGCATCGGAGGTGTCAGTTGTTTCACTAACCAAAAGCTTTGATGAGGATAATTCACTGCCCTGCAACAACAAATCACACATATTTTAAGCCCAATATCATATGACATTTTGGAATCAAATAACATCGGCAACTTGGTCTAGAACAATGAAACTTCAATTAAGATATACTGTCTTACTGCATCTCAAGTGAAATTTTCAGTTACAATATAATTCACATTAAAGACAGAATAAAGAGGTCTCCAGCTCTACTAAAATCTTTCCACCACCAGTTCACATCTTCAATTTGGTGGCATGCATTGAAATTGGAACTGGAAGGTGTTCAGGTGCAGATGGAAGCATCTTAGCAACAGCTAGACCCTTTTCTCCACTTCAAACTCTTATGGGGTGGGTGAATCAGATATTGGCAACATAGATAGCTCCAATGAACACAATGGTAACTGAACTAATAGGCTGCCCATTTCCCAACATTAAGAATTAATTTCTGCAAACTCCTTCCACTCAAACCCCGTGATCAACAAATTTACCTTTGATAGGAGCAGCCATGGTGAATTTAGAAATATGATTGCAGCAGCTGCAGTGAGTTTAGAAAAATGATAGTAGCAGCCGCTTTAAGTTTAGAAAAATGATAGCAGCAGCCATGCTGAGTTCAGAAAAATGATAGCAGCAGCCATGCTGAGTTCAGAAAAATGATAGAAGCAGCCACGGTGAGTTTAGAGAAATGATAGCAGCACTGTGAGTTTAGAAAAATAATAGCAGCACCCACCATCAGTGGAGGCTTTTTTTTTCGAATGGCGAATTTTATTGCTAATATACGATATAGCTTACATAGAATTCAGAAACCAGGGTACAAATATGAATTACAAGGGTATTTCAATCCCTGATTGCAGCTCAGCCTTATGAATGCCAGCTTTGGCAAGTTGGTCAGCAAGGGAATTTGCTGACCTCAGTACATTCTTCCACAGTAAGCTTAGTTTACCAAATCAGGTTCTGATTATTTAAATACTCAGGCTTAAATCGGTAATGAAGAACGCTCGAATGGAGCATTTCTCACCCTTCCATTAAGCTTGTAATGAAGGATGATTGCTCGAATAAGTTGCATTATTAAAATAATTCGACACAAAATGAAGCAGAGAAATGGAATTTATGTATCAAATATGAAATAACCATGCATAACAAGAAAGACACATAATATATGAATTCCAAATAGTCAGGGATCATAGGATTGCGAAGCATTCCAACAGGATTTGAAAAGCAAAAAGAAACATATTATCAGAGAAAAGAGGAATAGATCAAACAAACTTTTGCCTCCACCAGTCACACAACCTTGAAGCCCAAGATGTACATCAAAAGCAAGAAAGTAAAAACTAGGGAATATAATAACAAGCAATATTCCACCGAAGGACATGCAACAGTAACCTTACCTATATAGTTAAGATGGCAGTGAATAGAAAGAACATTGTCAACCAAAACAATAATTTGAGAAATATAGATATCAACTATTGCATGCTGACCTTAGTTGCTTCAACTGGATCAATGATAGCATTCACATGTACATCTCGGCATTCCACGTCTTCACACCTCTTAACACTTTGAAGAGCCTCCAAGGTACCTGAAACTATTTTAGTTTGCATCATCAACTCACGTATCTCACAAACAATCGAGTCAATCTGATCCTTTTCCTGTTCCAACAAACTGACAACTTCCTGTTTATGTTGCTTGTGAAAAATTTTCAGCAGAGATACACCAGGTCTAATCATATCCACCGAGTTAATCTGCAGTTGACAGGAACAAAGTTGAAATGTAAACATGAAATAAAAGAAATGTGAGCTTTGTTATATTCCAGTGAATAAACACAACTCTTCTTGTGGTTTTCAGCAGATTGAGGGACTTGGTCTTGACCAAATGATTGCAGAAAGCAGCAAGGAAAGCAGAAACACAACCAAATGTAAAATTGAATGTAAAATTGGCTATTTACATACAATAGAGAGTAAATAATATCACTTCATCTTGTTGTAGCCTTATGTCAATAAATTAAACTTTACCAGGAAAAAACATAATACCCCTAAATGTGGCAACAGCCCCTTATGATATAAGCCTGATTTTAATGCACGAATAATTCATCTTGCAGGAGATCCCACAGCCATAGTATTAACTTGCCCTTTCACAGTCAACCACTTTAAGATGATTAAATCAGATGAACGAACCCCATATGCAATCAATTCCAGTTATGGCTGAAATAGAACAGCATTTTTGTCTTTTCCCAAGGCCAGTTAAGGCGGTAGAAAGGTTTGTTATTTACTTACTTTTAAGGAGTTACAATATTTTTCAGGAGATTATGCTTTGTATTTGCAACTATGGTACTTTACTCAGGGAAAGTGATAAAATTCACTATTATTTCCAAGCATTAGCCAAATGAAGTATTCATTCAAAACTTTTCAGAGTTATAAAGTCTTACCTGTCGTTCTTGCAATGCAGATATCCTTTTCCTTAAGTATTCCTCAATTTCCAAGCCCTACATTGCAAAACTATACTTTAGTTTGGTACAACAAAAGAACAGCACTGCAGTCACACTGCTGTTCATAATTAGCAACCATCATGTTAGACACTCGTACCACCCGTAACTTGTTTTGAAGGCTATCTATGGATATCCTTGATCTCTCCACTTCGATCTCCAAAGATGTCTGTTTTTGGAAAGAAAAACTTCAGGTAGTCAACAAATGTGAAGCTTAAAATAACTTATTCTGGATACAAATTTAAAAGAACTAAATGCTCAAACAAAGTTGTTAACCACATCAAACTTACTATGTATTTAGAGGTGGAAGTTCCTCCATGATCATCAAAGCACCACATCTCGGAAGGATCACGCAAAAGGCACTCACATTTATCATGTCTATTTCCATCTACTACAGACCTAAGAGAAGTTTGTCGTATCTCGTAGAATTTGTCGATAACCTGAACAAAGCCAGAAACATCAATAAATAAGGAAAAAGTACCACACCGATCCTAATTTTACTTCACAAAACTTCAATGCATCAGCTCTTTTTTGAAGCCAAAGTACCAGAGATGCCAACCCACAATGAAAAACAGAAAAGCAACAGCTGATTCTCAGTTGGTTTCTGCAAAAATTTCTTCACAGCCAGATTACAGTAGATGGCAACCACCAAATTATTGTTGGGAAAGAGGCAAGAATGTCTGAACATTACCTTCCCAAAAAGATCATTTTCTTCTCTTAATTTTGTCGCATTGATTTGTAGATTGGTGTTGAGTTTTCTTGCTTCGGTACACTCTCTGGTAAGCTCCTCAATTCTACCACAGAAGTACAATATGTCAGAAAAATCACAAGAAAACAGAATGATCACTAACTAGGAATACTCTCACTCCAAAGAAATAAATACCGGTGAAGCAGACGCACACACAAACACACTCAAGCATCAAGTCTCTCAGTGATAAATTACCGATGATATTAGATGCAATTTTTGGATGGGAACTGCACACTCCCTCCTCAAGGACACCGACACCCTTACCAAGAATTTATCTAATGGACCAGCACACCACGGTATTTTATCTAATGGAAACTCAATTCATTTTTTCTCTGTTGGTTCCTTTTCTGGACTTATTTCTAGTCAGTTTGCGGTTCATTTTTTTCATAGTTAATTGTGATGTTTTGCTTTAGATGTTCATTATGCTGGGCCAATCCTGTTTTGGTAATTCAACTCTATCTTGTTAAAGTTATGCACCACAAGTAGTTTGGCAAATTTTAGCTGTAGTGTGGGTGTGGAGTAGTCTCAGTATGTTAGGAATGTAAGGCCATTTTTGTCCTGCTGCGTAAATTATCAGTTGAGTTATATAAACAGGTTTCAGGTTTTACTTTTCCCCTGAAATCCAAGAAGGCTCTGACACTATCAGGATTTGTGGCTTTCTTCTCCTTCCCTTCTTATGCCCTACTATTGCCATCTGGAAGGTTTTAAGCTTATGTTTCTGAATCCTTTGCCGAGTTTGATAGGATCCATACTAGAACAGTCTGTGCATGCTTACTGGTCGACTGATAGACCTGCCTCAAGATTTGTCCTGTAATTTTGTGTCTATGATTGTTGAGACATCAAGGGAACACAATAGTGATTTTTTTCTAATTCAAGATACAACTTTATGTGAAAGCTGTTGTATCTGTTAACACTGAACCTACTGAGTTATGTGTTATCTACTGTTGCTTAGGTAGTACAATCCTGATGAAGCTTCTGTTGTCCTGCGAAGTTCATTATAAAAAATTGGCGAGTAGGGTCAACTTGCATGCACATGATTTTTTGGGTGATACAGAATAAATGGTGTTTAGTATTACTGGAAGGTGTGTTCATCTGTTATCTGCAAAATTTACCCCTAAGGTACAATCATGGAAGACTCTAAGGATGAGTTCATTAATTCGGCAAAGGAGGAAATAATCCATATTGAAGTGAAAGACACTCTTCCAATAGCTTCTGATAAAATGGCTTTTTTGTATGTCCATGGAGGTTTTGTAATATGGTTCTCGTGTTTGGCTTTTCTGCCCATGTGATTTCTACTATTGTTTAAATCGTTTTTTGTCAGTGTAGTTATTCCTTAATTGTCACATATGTTCCTTTAACTTTTGTGGGGCTTTAACACCTAAGTAGGGTTACAAGAGTTTGTGTTTGCTTTAGTGTTTACCTTTTGGACTTCTAGATAGGGATTTATTTAAAAAGCGATGGAGTAAGAAAATCTTTGCAATATCTGAAGTTTCTACTATTAAACCACTTAAGTCACAAACATAGACTGCAAATTTTGTATCAGCAGATCTGTATTTCTAACTTTATGCTTATGGGGCTTGTGAGGCAAATTGTGCAATAAGCTGAAGCTAGTTTGGCAGCACTGTAAAGTTTCATTTACTCCCTAAAAGATATTTTTGTGAAAAAATTGGATTCTTAAATTTTATAGGTTTCATAGAAGAGGTCATTTCTTATAATTTTTTAACTATTAATGGAAGTGGAGCAGATCTCTCATATATCTTTTCTCCCATATAAGTCAACATAGGCCACTTGGAAAGGCTGCAAAGCATGGTTCTTAACATCAGTTCTTAGATCTCTCAAAACTAATGGTTATGATAGCTAGTTACCTCGCAACTCTAATGGTTATGATTATTAGTTACTCAACCGCAAGTTAACTAGTCCAACAAAATAAATGAGAATTGAAATTACTACCTATTTTGAAGTGCTTCAAATTTACGAGCCATGGTTTCCTCCCGTTCCTTAGCCTTCTCTGCCTGTTCAAATCATAAAACATTTTAATATTATTATCAAAATAAGCAAGAAATCAACTTCAAGTCGGGGTGAACACAGTAAGGGGCAAACGGGGGCTTCCCTTTCATTTTTTCATCTGTCCCCACTACAAATAGTGTTTGCCTCCCTATAAATACTCTTTCCCCCACCGACCCCCACCCCCCACATAAATGGGATTTGCCCCTCACTCCTATAAGCTCCTCTATGAGGTAAATTTACCTATTTAACTTATTTATTTATTTTATTATTATACTTATATTTTCATTGATACATGATCCTCTCAAATTGGGAACATGGGCAGTAGCTCAGTGGTCCCATGGGAGTTATAGTTGTGAGAGGACTTGGGTTCGGGTCTCTACTACAGCATAGGAGTTTATTAAAGTTTGTATCTGGTGGGAGTGTGTATTCACCAGTTGAAAAAAAAACAAAAATAATGATCCTCTCAAACTTTCTATATTTAGAAAACTCTAAAAGTGAAACTTTATGTCTATTTTCCTCATATTATTTTTATTAACTCACAATATCAATGGCTCAATCAAATAGTGTCTATCGTCCCTTACTCTCTTCTTACCTCTCTTGTTTTCCCTCTTTCCGTTTGTCCTCTTTTCCCTATCAACTTTGAAATACTAAACATCAACCGATGTTAAAGTTATATCTTTTATACTTGATCTTTATAAAAGGGTTTTCTCCTCAGTAAATCATGTGAATCATCTTGGATTATTTCCATTTGGCTGGATAGTTTTCCAAACCACTAGATACTGAAGTTGCGGGTAAAGTTCAAGCCAACCTCCATTATGGATTTGTCCCTCTCTGCAAATGCAGAAGCTACAGAACCCTGGAAAAATTTTAGCTGCTTCTCTGCCTCCACATTCTGCAAAAGCCAAACTGAAAATAGCAAGCCATATCTGACAGCAAAGTTTATAATCATGAAGTAAAAAATAAAATCAATTAGGAAAACATCAAAGCTAAATATGGTACCTTTGTAACCTCAGTGTTATGCAAATCAGCTAGATGACCCTAAAATTATAATTTATAAGTCATTTTATGGAACAAACAGAAGTGCCTTCATTAAGTTCACTGATCATGAACAATAAGAAAATCAAAAACTTTTGCCTCACTTTAATGCGATAAACTTCTGAAAGCTCCTCTTGAAGGTTGTGGTTATCTCGAGTGCAAGCAACCAATTTCTTCTGTAAGTTCTCAATTTCCTGCTCCAAACCAGCCGTCCTGGTAGGGTTTATTTTACTATGAAGGAAAATTATGGTGGAATTGGAGAAATTTTCAAAAGATGAAATTTGCTTTTGGCTAGTAGCACAGGAAGCAGGAAGAGATAGATAGATAGACATATAGAGAGAGATGGAGGGAGGGAGGGAGGGAGGGAGGGAAAACTCGTTTGATATGCCAATTGACAAACCTCTGAAAATGCATTCGAGTAGCTACAGCCAGATAACTAGGGCCAGCTTGCTGTAGACACAATTGCTCTATATCTTTTCGAAGTTCATCTCGCTCTACAAAAGAATGACACTAGTTATAGAACACTATCGGCCTTCAAATATCAATCGGCAAAGATTTACAAGCAAATAATATTATTGACCATAATACAAAACCACCTACACAAATCAGGTTCCTGTTATGCACATGACAAGCACCTTAATTATTCCTAACAAGCTGAGCAATCCAATGATAAATTGCAAATGAGCAATGCATATGGTACTAGGTATCGCATCACATTGTTCAATGGGCAGTGTAAAAACCTCGTTTGATTATAGGGTAGTAACCAAGCTGAATGCACTACAAAACCAATCCAAAGTCATTTCCAGTGTCTTCAGAGGATCTATATGTGGTATATTAGGATCAACAACTTGAGAAAGACACATTATACCTTGACTTAAACAATCTCTATGTATTATTGAAAGACACTAATGAGAGCAACAAATGCTTCTACATCAATCATTTGCTTGAAATGAATCATCAACAAAATGGAGCCTTGCAGCAAGTATATTGATCCCAGCTAATGAGTTTTATTTTTCCTCCTGTTGTCCCCTATCAATTGTAATTTCAACTGTCAGATTGGTCATCGTCTATTTCCTGCCAGCTCAACAGCCTACGAGCTGTTCTTAAGGTGCAACATATCAAAACACATCAAATGTAGGCAAAATTGAATCCTTTGTAGTGTATTTCAAGTCCATCTAAGGCTTAGTTACCAGCATTGTACTATGGTAGGAAAAGTTGATAATTTTCTTGGGACTCAATAAATTTCACATAACATGACACATAGGAACAAAGCATAAAAAAAAAAAAAAAGAAACAGACAGGTTAACAGAACATAAGGAAAAAAGTTACTGTACCACGTTCAAGCTGTTGAATGCGACTGTTGAGTAGCTCATTTTCATTTTCTTTTGCATCCATACCTGGATCATAGAAACAGATAACTTAGCACATTCGAGAAATCTGATATCAAAATCTCATCCAGAAATTTTCGTGAGACCGGTAACAATTCATAACTGCTGGAACACATTAATCCATAAAGCTGCAGATGCTCAAAATATCAGAGACACAAATCAGTCTTCCGATACATCAAGATTATCAAATGAAAAATGATACCGCCCAACGGATAGTACAGATTATCAAAACATACTACAATTTGGGGAGACGAACGGCTAGAAGTAAACAGATAAGCAACGAATCTAAGCAATTGAAGACAAAATCCAAATGTTGAAATTTGAAAACGACAAAGGACAAAAAATTAAGAGAAAAAGAACATGTACACTATCTATACGCATCGGATCACAGGAGAAAAGAGAATAAGGAGAAGCCGACCTGCGAGTGAATTCGTAGACGTTTGAGAACAAAAAGCTAGCAAATGAAAGAGAGATCTCCATTATTGTTGAAAGAAGCTGCGGAAAGAGCGAGCCAAGTGAGAGGATTTATAGGCGAGAGAGCCATGGCGCCAAAGAGAGACTCTTTTTTTGCAGCTCCCGATTCTCACTCGTCTCTCTCCCGCGACGATTCCCGCAAAGGGCTGAGTCTTAAAATAAAGAACCACATTATTTATACAGCTCGCCGGTCCGGTTCGGTCCAGATACCAGATCCAGCTGTCGAATACAGCTCGCCGGTTCGTGTGGCTTATTTACGGAGCCGGTTTGCCTAGAGAAGTTATATTATCTACTTTAGACAAATAATTTATTTAAATTCCTGTATGCACCAAAATGTGCATGGCCCAAATTCGAAGAGTCCATCAACCCACCGATCCATCAAAGAACGATCGTGGGTAGGCCCTGTCGATCTTTGAAGTTCATCGCTGCAGCCCATCGCGAAGTCCAGTCGTGTCGTCGCGTCATCAGCACAGTCGGCGCCCTCGTCAGCAGGAAGCCGCCGCGTCAGCCTTAGTCAGCATGCCTCGTCACGTTGCTACACAACTCCGCAACCAACGATCATGTCTGGCCATCAACGGTAAAAACCAAGGAAAAAGGAGCACGGTCCTCATTTGTGGGATCGAGGAGGAGAAATTCTTCAGTCTTCCTCCCATCTCAAAGGAGGCAGCGAGAAAAGTGGATCGCGATCCCCTTTCCAAGGAAGAAATCACAACAACTTCACAGGGACAGGCTACAAATAGCCAAAGAATTCTCAATCACAAGGCGGGGGGGAAAATCGGTGGAGAAAAAAATCAAGTTTGAGAGCATTCTAGTCGAGAAAATACTTCACACACGTAAGTTCTTTCTCTCTCGAAACGGAGGTCTGAAAATCCCTTCACCGAAAGAAACTCAACGCCGCGTAAGCTCTCTCGAACCGAGAGAAGTTCAGCCACGCCAGTCGTTCAACAGTTCAACCGGAGCGACTCTACACGCTCACGGCAACGCCACAAAGTCGAAACACACGGAACACAAATACTTCCGTTCGAATCGACCAAAAGCCACACCAGATCGTGCACACTCGTTCCCATAACTCAAACTTCGACGTTCTCGCCAGAAGCCAAAACTTCGACAATTCACACGGAGATCGAATCAGAGGAAGCCTAGGAGAGTGAACTCGCATTCCTTCATACAAAACACACCCTGTAACACAAATTATTCTAAAGTAATTGAAAATTTCTCTCGGTCGCGCCTCTTCGCGGACCGGCGGATTTTCGGTGAAACAATTATATATATTTAATTTATTATTTAGTAGGCAACTTATACTATATTATAATAATTAAATTAATTTTCCCTAGGGGAATTGCAATTTTTCTTAAAAAATAATGATTTATCTTATTAAAGATCTCAAGAATGAGTCCCAAGTCTCCCAACTTATATATACGTTGTTAATATCAAATCACATACCAATAGCTCAGTGGTCCTATGGGAGTAATGGGCAGCAGCATTAGAGTATGGAGTATTGGTGTTTACTTTGTTTATATTTCTCAGAATAGTATTAGTATGTATTTGAGAGCTTTTGATATATATGGTTCTTTTGTAAAGAGCTTTTTGAGATTTTAATTGAGAATCTTAAAGTGGGGTAATTGCATGCATGTGATTCACTTGCATGAATGAAAGTATGAAACCATAATTCTAGTTTGATGCTCAGACCACAATTTTTTGATTTTTGAGTCTGAGACATGGTTCAACTTCAACAAATTAACTCGACTGAGTACTTTTGAGTACTCTTCAAAATGTGCTAATTGTTCTAGAAGTGCAGAGTACTATGACATATATAAAACCATAGGCACGTTCGTATCAGTGCAGTGCTCGCAGTGGTGGTGTTAGAACCAGATATTTTCCGGTTTCATCAATGAATTGAACCATGCACAACAAGGATGCATGCTAGCTATCCATTTGTACCTCCATATATATATATGGAGCTACAAATATTCTTCCTCTCGGTACGTACCCGCACAAGTTTAGATTAAAAAGGAATTAGAAAGAAAGAGTACTACCAGACATTAATAGATACGGTCAGTGTAATGAAAAAACTAATTAACTTTCAGATCTTGATCAATTATATAAACTTATTACTTAGAATATTTAAGAACATTCACTTACATCAAGTAGTTAATTAAATCGAAACGAGTTGGGTCAGATTGGGAGTGAGAGTAGGTATTCCTACTAATTAATGGGAAAATAACGACTCGATCGTCCATGAAATGTTGCCAAAAATACGATTTAGATGTTGCCAAAACGATGATTTACGTGCATATATATGGAGTTGACTTGGGGTTTCTGAGCTGCAGCTAGCTGGGTGGCTACACCACCAGGTGAAGAATGATGCTCTTCATTATATTATATTCCATCAAGCTCGATCCATTGAGAAACGGTATTCAGGAAATTAATGTAGACAGATCACATGAACAATATCAGCAGTACTATATACGTTGCCCACATAACTTTATTCGATCTGTAAAAGCCATCAGTACCACCCAAGTTATAAGGTGGTCGTCTTCCATGCACCTCTTGAAAACCTCTAGGGGGCATTCAGATACCCAGCTGCAGGGGGGTCCATGAAATCTGTCTGGAAAACCATGCAAATCAGAGAAATATAATTAATGCTAGTCTCCATCACTGTACAGTACTACTGGGAATTTATATATATATAAGATCTTTTAGGAGGCTGGGGAGATCAAGTTATATAATTTGATCACAATTAATTTGACAACAAGCTAGAGGAGCATTTATTCTTTTGATCATATGATCTATACTGTGTATATATATAAAGAGAAAAAGAAAAAGGTGGGTTAATTCCCTGCTATATAATTAATTGAAGAGTATAGTACTCATACAATTAATATGCTTTCTGGTGTCCTATATAAGTGGTTGACTTGTGGTATGTTCTTCCCTACCAACATGAATGGGTAGTAGTACTCGGGATCGATGTATTATTATTATTCAAGGGGTATGCCATTGACTCTCCCTCAAGGGCTTCCGCTGCATGCTGTGATCATCAGGGTACGTATATAGTTGCAGCTAGCGATGGCCCTTGAGGGAGTGTCCATGACATGAGACCTACCTTGCTTAATTACTTCTTCTCACTCTTGAGCTTGATAGCAACTCATCATCAAGAACCAGCATGCAGATCGATCGAGGGTAGTTAATTACATCATGTAAGTACTGATCAACTGGGGTCGATTCATATATCATAATTAACCATATATATATTTTTTCTATTTAAATCTCTGCAGGATCAGCTGGAAGCTCCATGTCACTGCACGGATGACCACAAAGTATGTATATATATATATATACTGATCAGGTCTGAGTGATAGTTAGCTAGCTCATGAAGGAGACGAATCGCCGAGGAAGAAAATGGTGCCACTAATCACACAATTCATGAACAAGTACCCCCACCTCTTCTCTTCGCTGCTGCTAGCTGATCAAATTGATCCATGCTTCAAACAGTCCTTGCATCCGGTGGAATAAATCCTGATCATGAATGATGTAGTCTGTTATATGATCTACTTAATTAATTTAAAGGAATAAACTGTTTTGGGGTTTTGATTCATCGTGTTTGTTGTTAATCAACATTCTTCCAGATGATTGCTTCCATGGGGTTGCCATTGCATGTGCTGAAAGATTATAATTAATTGATTAATATGAGAGACTGGTCGTTCGATCGGTTTCTTCTCTCTGATCCCAGCTGAACGTGTACAATTTGATCCGTATGGAAGAATATATATATATATATATATATATATATATATATATATATATATATAGGGCAATGATCGGGCGCGCTCAAGCCTTACATGCGCTTAAGTGCGCTCAACCCGTTTGAGCCATCCGATCAAGTCCATTCTGATCTTATGGTCGCAATATAATTTAACGTAATTTCGTTAAATTTACAAAAATGCCACCGACCCTTAACACAGTTTCCCTGCCCTGGTTCTCTTCCATCGCGGGGAAGCTCTCCGCCCGGCAACGAAGCTCCGCTTCACCTCTTCCGGCAACGACGCTCCCGCTTTCCCTCTTTCAGGCGACGAGGCTCCCGCTTCCTCACTACGACCTCTCTGCAAGGCTCCCCTTCGCTTCTTTCTCATCCCAAAATCGAGGTTGAGGGCAACGGTCCTTCGAATGGGAAACTGGAACAAAGACTTTTTTCATCAATCGACAAAAGGAGAAGTAAAAAACTCGTCCCGATTCCCATAACCCTCCCGACTCCTCGCTGGACAAATCCTCGACTCTGAATTCCTCGTCCGAACAGAAAAACTTCAATTTCGCGCCAGTCGAAGAACCTATTCGAATGCAGCTCTTCTGTTCCATTCGAATCGAAGAGTGAAAGCCAGGTTTGTGCGATGTTTTGCGCTGAAGAACAGTTGCTCACAGAATAGTTTATTTCAGCTTTATTTTATTTATGCAGGGCAAAGGAACGCGATTTTAATTCTCCGGCGTAATGCTAAACCTTTCATTTTTTCTTTTGTGAGTTTCTGGTTCTTACCTGATGGTTATAGATTTGATATCCTCTATAAAGTCTGCATTTTCCGCTTTTTCTTTTTCTTTTTCTGGATCAAGCTTTTCATATTCGACTACCTCCTCTGACCCAGCAAAATTCTGTTCAAACTCTTGTTCGTTCCTGCAGATTTTAATGTTGACTTGCTGATAAACATTTAAAAAGATTCTTCTGTTTGTTTTTAAAAACTGGAGTTCATAGAACTTTTCTTATTTGAAAATGAGATCTGACACTCCTCTCGATTATGCCGTATTCCAGTTGTCTCCCAAACGCACACGGTGAGATGGCTATCTAATGCTATAGGAAATTTGTGTCTTCTTTTTCTTTTGATTGGTCTTTTTCTAAAATTTTGCATCAATTGCAGCTGTGAATTATATGGTTTCTTTCTCTCCTCGTCTACATCAAAGACTCCCAATGCAGTTAATATTTGAAGGAAATGGAAGTTATATGGTTCCTTTCTCTCTTCACAGTGACAATGTTTTTACGAGTCTCATGAGTCAGGTTTGTCTGACATTACCACCAAGAGGACCTAGTGATTTTTTATTCATTCAATGCATGCCTCTCTCCTATCAGTTCTGGTGGTTGGAATAGATTCAATTAATGTCGAAGAAGCTTTCTTAACTATGGCTGGAGAAATTAAGAAAAGGTATGGATTCATCAGATCCATGTTGAGTGCTGATTGCAGTCTGTCTCAAGGGTATTTTAGTCATGGTAGAGGTTTCTTTTAAGCTTGTCAATATTCTGAGATTTCATTTATGCATCACTCATTTGATTTAGCATATATATATACACTTAATTTTTTTCTTTATGGATCTTTAAGCTCAAAATGGTAAGAGCGCTCAATAAGTTGAGAGGATGGTGGTTCTAATCCACCAAGATCCATCTAATTTATAACTTCTTTTGTATATATTTTTTTTAAAAAAATCCATTCTTATAACCTTTGGCGATGTTAAAGTGGTGTTTGGTGCTATCTTTAGCAATGTTATTTTTTACGTTTTGCTGCTTTTCAAGGTTGTGATAATTTGAAACTCATGCTTAATCCAGAGCCTTCTTAGAAAATTCATGGGAAAATTGAGAAAAAGACTAAAAGCCTGTTATCAATCCATAACAAGTCACTACTGCATTTGCAGGCTTCAAGGGTTTCTTTTTTTATTTTTTTATTTTTAATTAAATATATAGCCTATATTACTCTTAAAACTGGGTAGGAAACTCTTCCTCTTTACCAACATATATGACCCTTCAACCACGCACTCTGTAATATATATAATATTGATGGAGGAAAACGATGGTATGTTACTGCATGTGTTTTACCACCTTGCATGAGGGTTTTCCAACACCTCGAGGAATATTTGAAGGACTGGCAGGGTAATGAGAAGGAGCCTCTTTTTTACTGAATGTAAAGAAATTTAGAACTTAATTAATTAGAACTGATTAATATAATAAATATATGTATTAAGTCCGTATAGCTTTAAAAAAAAAATCTTTAATTATATAAGGTTACTGATTTCCTCCTCGATAACATAAAATTATTAATATTCAACCTTTTCTAAGCTACATAAAGATATTGCACTGCATTTATTTAAATGTTGGAAAGTAATTTTAATTTCGATGAATTATGAAATGGTTTCCGAAAAAGTCTAAGAAAATAATGCAAAAACCAATCCAATTGTTGTCCAAAGTCAAAACCCTTAACTTAATTAGAGAGTGGAAATATATATTATAAACCCTAGCTATTTCCTGAAGGAATTGCATTTTTGCAAACAATATATACAGTAGCTCCTTTTGTTACTTATTTTTCATGCTAATAGAACTAGAGAATGGGCCTCCTAATTAATCAATTTGCCTTGATCATGCAGAAATGCCAAAAAAGAACCGAGTTGTGCCCTAGCCACTTCATTCTTTCAGTTCTATCATATCTATGCATCTTTTCCAAAACTAGCAATTGAAACAAATGGCTGGTTCCCACTTGGCCCATGCATCTAATTATTAATTGACAACACTGCTTAATTATTGCTCGCATAGAATAATATATAGAGATAGACCTTTTTTTTTTTTTTTTTTTTTTTTTTAAAATTTTTAATATTTATTTTTATTTTATGAAAGATAGACCTATTCTTTTCTCTTTTGCTATTGTATTCATGTTGTTCACAAATTAAGAAAGTACAGGAAAAAGACATGCAATCTAGCTAAAACAACAATATGTAGAAAAAACCCACGTTTAATTCCTTGTTCGAGCGAGAGTACTTACATATGTTACCCACAAAGCTCAAAAGTCAGAAGGAACAAAATATTATGGGGTTGTATCTAGAATATTAATTGTGCGGTCCCTCCCCTTCCACTACTCTTGTTGTGTATATATCTATGGAAGGAATGTACCAAAATTACAGGCCTCGCAGTGCTACACGATATATTATTGATCGGTGTATATCATCTTCTTCTAGCTTGCTCTACTTTATTTATTCCTCTCGTAAGGTCAGCAGCTACCTCTCAGGGCAGTTAAAGAGCCAACCCTGCATGGACTATATGTATATGCCCTGGACCCATCAAATTAATATTATTCACCAAGCTAGGGATCGAGGCTAATTATCTGATCAGTATTGGCATATTAACAGACATGCATCGTGGGAGAATGAATTGAATGGGATAAAAAGGAAACGGCGAAAGAACTTATTCTTTATCATGATCTTATCTATCTAGGCATGTGGAAGAACTGTACGAAGAGATCCATGCAGGCTTGTGATCTGTAGATGATCTCTATATATATAAGCTTTGTTTCGTTGCTTGGAGAGGAACTCGATCGGCTGAGAGGCGGAGATATTGGTGGAAGTTCATAGCATGCCCAGGCATTCGTCATTCACTCTCCCTCAAGGGCTTCCACGTACGGCTGCCATTCATTGTTTGATCTGGTAGAACTGTAGAAGTTGAAGCCCTTGAAGTGGAGTGCATGAAAATTGTCCTGATAATATCATAAGCTATATATATAGCAGCTTGGAGGTTCCAAAATCTGAATGTAATATCTGGTTCATGGATATATGTCATCTATTCAAATTGGGAAATTTTGTTTCTCTTTGTTTTTCTGCCTTTTTCTTTTTTGTTCTTGAAATCATAAACCTCAAAAGCTGGTTAAAAAAATAATCTGATCGAGTTTAAATGGAATTTGGCCATACATTAAATTATTATATATGCAAGTGAAAACAAATTAAAGAACTTCAAACAAAATTTAGGCGTTTGAAAATCCTTAGGAAAGCAAAAAGTGATTAGGACCAGATCAGTATTAATTTGAGTTTGAAAATGACAATACTTCACCTAGTCTTATTTGTTATAGTTTAACCAAATTAAAATATTAATTTTACAATTTTTATGCCAATTAAGTGATCGAAAACAACTTCCTACATATATATGTTTAATTATGAAAAAAAATTTTATATAACTTACCCGGATATATGCATGATCAGTCCCAGAGCATGCAGGTTATAAGAAGCAAGTCATTAATAGCGCTACGTGAAACATAATTAGTCTCCATTCCTAAGAATGCATGCATGCAGCTCCGATCCTAGGACAAATATATATGAAAATTTCCCAATAAATAT
The DNA here is from genome assembly GCA_019845555.1 of Aristolochia fimbriata. NCBI lineage: Eukaryota > Viridiplantae > Streptophyta > Magnoliopsida > Piperales > Aristolochiaceae > Aristolochia > Aristolochia fimbriata. The sequence goes on along the minus strand of CM034084.1, from coordinate 19,693,199 downwards.
CTTGTGAAAGTGAATTGAAAGAAATATATATTTATGTCTTACCTTAATGATCAATTCTAATTCTAATTAGTAATAATATTGTAGTGATCAACTTATAAATTAAGGCAGTTATATATCCAAATTAATGAAATCTGAAAAAAGAAAGAATATGAAGGCGCTCAAGAAAATTCCAGCTTCAATATTTAATATCCTCCATCTAATTTAAATAATGGAAGATGAGCCTTCGTTTTTAATCAGTCACGTGTCATCGAATCATAACCATTAACCAACCTCAACTAAGTTGATTAAATTCTATGGAGTTTGCTACGATGTAGAATTAAGACAGATATAACACATATATATATATATAATATACGACCATGGATGAATTCCCACATAGCTCTTCCCCGGTTTCCACATGGATGGATGCATGTATGCATACATGCATGTCTATTGTTTGTAATCAGAAGTTTGGATCCTCAATGTACTTCAAACTGCAATATTGTCAAGACATACGCAAAATTTAATATGGAAAGGGACGAAAGACAGGGAAAGATCATGTTATGCTGCTCGATCGAGTTTCTAATTTTCTCTTTTAACTCTCTTCTTAGTTCTTGCTGCGGAGTTTCACATTTCTAGATTATCAAATTAAAATAAGGCAAGGGTAATTAATAGAAACTTTTTCTACAAATCGGATTCACTTATCAGTACTTGATTTGTCTCTAAGAATATTGTAAATCATTCAATCTTAATATGATCTGATAAGCTGTTTGTGGTAGTGGAGCTCAGAATTAAAAAAAAAAAAAGATGATTATCCACGGTTCTGATAATAAATCCCGTTAGTAAAAGTTATTACCTAAGCACAATCGTTGTATTTTAGGGATTGTTGATAGTAATTCCATAGCTAGCTAATAGTCATTACCCGTGGATTTTAAGTAACATAAAATAATATTTTTTATTTTAGGTTAAACATTAAAATTTTAATTTTTTATAGATTTTTTCAAAATTTATTTTAATAAAAAGGAAAAAAAATTATTTAAACACCCAATTCTCAAATAAAATAAATTCAAGAACTTAAATTCTTATTTATTTGGACTCATATACAATGCTTTCCAAGTTAGAAAATCAATAATTTTTTTTTTACTAGATTAATAATCAATGTAATTTATCTGAGATGAAATAAAATTCAGAAAATCAAAATGGAATATGTAAAGTACTACCATACTTCATATAATTTCATAAAATAGGAGACAGTCATTAGTTTTAAAGGATGAATTTATTTTAACAAAGAGAATAAAATTGTATTGCTCCACGTTTGGCTTAAATTCTTAAACATAAACAGTCTAAAATTTAAGATAATTTAGAAAATGTCTAGTATGTTTTATTTTAAACTCAAAAAAATAGAATTCCTTTGCTCTTTCTAGGACTCTTAAAAAATTGTGAGTAAATTAGGTTTTTCTCCGGACATTTCAAATTTAATAGAATAGAAATTACAGTGGATGTGGATTGAGGGGGAGGGAAAAGACAGATATAATAATCTAAGAGGCAAAAGCCAAGAGAGGAGAAGAGTCTTTTTTTAAAATGAAGAGATCGACAATAATAAACAAATTAATGAGGGGGCAATTGCCTCCTCCTTCCTCCTCCCCCGAGTCCCCCCCGGCTCCGCCCCTGGTTTTACAAAAGAGGAATCTGAATGTGGGAAATGGCCAACCCCATCATTTGAAAGGAGTACTACAAATTATATAATTAATGATGGAGACCACTACTCCAACTTGGACAATAATTCCTGCTCGAGACTATATCTTCAATATTCATGACTACTTTTGATTTCGGGGTGAGGATAAGGGAATGGATCACAAAATACCATTTCCATGCATTTCGTCTCATTAATTTTAGAATTATTCCGTTTCCGATCATTTCTGAATTTTTGACAGAATAAATAAACCGGTTTTTAATTTGAAATAAAACTTAATCAATGGGTATATTAGATAGTAAAAAAATAAATATTATTACCAAACGTTATAACCACCGTTTAATTACACCCCTAGCTACTTGTCGACGTATATAAAAGACTTGTGTACGTAGTTCAAATTACTTCTTTTCTTCTCTTATTCCTGCTCGTCAATCCTGATCCTAGTGATGCTGTGAGGCATATATTGTAATTAATGGACAGTTAAAGCACAAGCAATTTCTTTAATATTGATGATGAAATATCGATTCCTTGTTGAACCCATTGTAATGAATCATGCACGCACAAGGAAAAAAGTAGGATATATAGACTCCAAATTCGGGGATCAAAGAGTTTCATAAAAATTTCATAAAATTTAGTTGGAATTCTTGATCAATCCCTATGATCAATTAATATTTATCTCAATTTGTTGATTCCTTCTTCCTAAAGATTTCATTTCTATTGGAATTAATTTAGTTATTCACAATGTGGAATTAATTAATAAGTTCATAATATTTATCATTTTGCATGTTTAATCTTAGTGATTAGTTTCTATTCTTTTTAAAATTCTCTTCCAGCCGCCTGCAGCCTGAATTTATTTCAATTTTCTAGATAATTATTAAATTAAACTATGGGGAATTTCATTAATTTAGTATTTTGAGTACCTCAAAATTGACTACTTGATTTCTTGACTTGACTCTAGGATTAGTGGCAGACAATATTTGAGTCTTAAAGTAATTAATCCAAGCAGAAGGTAGTAATTAATCCATTGATAGTGCTCAACGACTGACTCATCATGAGTCAACTAATTGTCTCATTAGAACTCAATATTAAAGACCAAGTTAGACTAGTAGTACAGCGGTTTTGAATAGGAGAGCCTGAAAGACGTACCACGACGTTTCTCGATCGGTTCCACCACTTACTAAACCCGTGGTTCTGCGACTCAGCCGGCTGAGTCGTTTCAGACACGGTACTAGTCTATACTAGCGAGAGATCATGCATGCATGAACCTATAAATAAGTACTAAATTAGCACAAATATAAGTTGATCATAAGCAATAACAACCCGTCACACCATGGATGAATATTCACAGCTTCGTAGACGATATTGTTCCCTTCTTTACTCCTATCTTCTTCTTGTGTTATCAATCCTACTTGTGGGCAATACCCCCAAATTAGTGAACGGGTGTCATGAAGAAGAGAGAGAGGCCCTCCTCAACTTCAAACATGGGGGACTTCAAGATCCTGCAAATAGACTTTCCTCCTGGGGATCATCAGGGACGAGGGATTGTTGCTCATGGGCAGGTGTAGGCTGCAACAACACTACTCGTCATGTTGTAAAGCTAGATCTTCGAAATGCAAACTTTGTCGACGAGTATGGACTGAGGGAATTTTCAAACTCCAGTTTGGATGGTAAGATCGACTCCTCTTTGATTCATTTGCAACATCTGACGTACTTGGATTTGAGCGGCAACAATTTCAATTCGATGATTGCTATCCCTGAATTTTTTGCTTCTTTTGAACACCTTGAATATCTCAATCTCTCCTGGGCAAAATTCGTTGGAAAGATTCCTCACCAGCTTGGAAACCTCTCTAATTTGCGCACTCTTGATCTCGGTTGGAACTCCTATTTAACGATTGATCATGACTTTGCATGGGTTTCTTCCCTTTCTTCTCTACACTACCTTGATCTCTCATGGGTAGACCTTTCCACAGCAGAGAATTGGGTTCAAGAAATGAACCAGCTTTCGTTTTTGAGAGAATTGCACTTGGCCGGGTGTGTGTTACCAAAAATTCAGTCACCATTAATATTACGGCCGTCTGCTAATCTCACAGATACTTTAAATGTCCTTGATCTTTCTTATAGTGATTTCATAGCTGAACACAGCAGCTGGTTGGCTAATTTCAGTAGCCTGACGCATCTTCATCTACGGGATACTGGGTTTGATGGCTCAATGCCTCCTACTATAGGTAATCTTACTAATTTGGAGGTTCTTGACATGAGCGAAAACTCCATCTATGGTCCTATTCCACCAAGTTTTAGTACTAATCTTTGCAAATTGAGGATTTTGAATTTAGAGTATAATACCAATATTAGTGGAATATTATGGGAGAGATATTCAACAGGATCAATATTCTGCCTAGCAAATAGCTTGCAAGAACTGTACTTGAGCCACAATATGCTCTCTAGCTCAACCGCCTTATTTAGTACTATTGGAAATCTCACTTCTCTAGCTGTTCTTGACTTGAGCTACAATTTCATTAGTGGTACGGTTCCAAGAAGCTTGATTAGTAATTTGTGCCACTTACGGATTTTGAGATTAGAAAGAAATTCCATTCGTGACATGGAGCCATTAGCAAGATGTCTTTCGGATAGCTTGGAAGAATTGAATTTACGTGGAAATCAATTGGGGGGAGATTTGCAAGTTTTGCTGCAGGGAGAGATTAGCAACTCAAAGACTTTGAAGATCCTTGATCTATCAAATAACTCATTGTCAGGCAACATTCCTCCTACCATAGGTAATCTTACTAATCTGGAGGTTCTTGACTTGAGCAAAAATTCCATTAATGGCACGGTTCCAAGAAGTTCGATCAGTAATTTGTGCCACTTACGGATTTTGAGATTAGAAAGAAATTCCATTCGTGGCATGGAGCCATTAGCAAGATGTCTTGCGGATAGCTTGGAAGAATTGAATTTACGTGGAAATCAATTGGGGGGAGATTTACAAGTTTTGCTGGGAGAGATTAGCTTTTCAAAGACTCTCAAGATCCTTGATCTATCAGGTAACTCATTGTCAGGTTACATTCCATATTCTTCGAGGAGGAGGAATAGTAGTACCGGAGCTGGGATGTCAATATTATCGTATGTTTTAGAGCAGCTATACCTAGATGGCAACAACTTGAGTGGTCATGTAATTTTGCAAAACATTGGAAAATTGTCAAATCTAGTTAGAGTGAGTATCTCTAGCAATTCTTTGCCTATCGTCATCACTGAAGATGTGCTAAGTAGCCTTCAAAGGTTGGATTACATAAACTTGCACAACAATCGCTTGGTTTGGAAAGTCAAGACTCGGACATGGCTGCCTCCAAATATTAAAGAAATTCATCTATCGTCGTCTCAACTGGGGCCAAAATTTCCCTCGTGGCTTCAACACCACCATATAAACAACATTTCTGTTCTTGACATGTCCAATGCAAGCATTTCAGATAATGTCCCTCACTGGTTTTGGGAAATTGCAACAGAGATGCAATATTTACTTCTCTCTAACAACCAACTTAGAGGCCAACTACCGAATAATATTGGTATCATGAGCGCATGTTGTGAGCTGAATCTTTCAAACAATTCTTTTTCTGGACCAATTCCTGAAGATCTTTGCATGTTACAAAACTTAGCGTTTCTTGATCTATCAAGCAACAATTTCCATGGTGATATTCCTAATTGTTGGGGAAATGGAGGTAATATGCTTTCGTACATTGATTTCTCAAACAATAATTTTTCAGGAGACTTTCCATGTTCCCTAGGTGATTTACCTTCTCTTGTATATTTGCACATGAGAAATAATTCCATCACCGGAGAAATTTCTACAATATTAAAAAACATGAAGAACTTGGTTGTGATTGATCTTGCATACAACAGATTTTCTGGTGTACTACCCACATGGGGTACTGTTGAGGAACACTTACCATATTTGAGTATTCTATCTTTGAGATCGAATATGATTCATGGCAATATCTCTTTGCAGATATCACAACTGAGCTCTCTTCAATTCTTGGATCTTTCTTATAACATGCTATCAGGAGTTATTCCAATATCTTTTGGAAAGTTTATTGCAATGACTACGATACATAATGGTGATGAATGGTTTTCACGTGACATTTATGGCTCAACTAAAGATTCTGTGTGGATGAATTTAAAAGGAGTAGAACTTGAAAATAGTGGGACTCTTGGATTTATGAATCTCATAGATCTCTCTTCTAATAATCTCTCAGGAGACATTCCCCAAGAATTAGCGCATCTCCTTGGGCTAGTTAGCTTGAACTTATCTGGTAACAGTTTGAAAGGACAAATTCCCAACAAGATTGGAGAATTGAAGCAACTGGAATCCTTGGATCTATCAAAAAACAAGCTTTCTGGTGAAATCCCTTCAAGCATATCTAGCTTAAATTTCTTGAGCAAACTAAACTTATCATACAACAACTTTTCAGGGAAGATACCAATTGGATCTCAGTTACAAACTCTCAATGACTCATCTGTATATCTTGGTAATGACAATCTATGTGGACCACCACTATTACAAAAGTGTTCGACAAATGAGCCGCCTAATAAGTGTAAATTAGGTGGAGCAGAAAAGAGAGGAAATGAAGATGAAATTGAAATCACTGGGTTGTTCATTAGCATTTCCCTTGGCTTTGTGATGGGATTTTGGGGTTTATGTGGTCTTCTGATATTAAAAAGGTCATGGAGGATTTGTTATTACCGATTTGTAGATGAGATGATGGAGAAGATCTTCGTGGCCTTTGTAGTGAGGGATGCTCGATTAAAGAGAAAATTCAACAAGTCTGCAGAGATCTAAACATGAGTACTGTCACCCAACAAAGAAGACATAAATTTAGATATGGGTAAACATTCTTTGCCTTTTACAGTTAATCTTCTACAAATTAAATGTCCTCTCTAATATTTTTTATTTGAATTACCTAACTTGTTCTTTTTTTTTTTTTTTTTTTAAAGGTTATTACTTATTATCATTGTCATTAAGCAATGAAGTGCCAATTGCTTCCTTTTATTAATCACTGTAAGTACATATAAGCTTGGTTAATTTGATTATGCAAGATTTTGCAAAGAGGTAGATTGTTATTATATATATGTTAGGTATTTATGTGTTGGGAATATATTTAATATTAGTGTTTTATATTTTTATTTAATTATAATATTAATATTTAAGGTTATATATATATAGAATCATTTTTTTGGATATGTTTGAAGATGAATACTAATTAATACTCCTCAAACTTCTACATCAAAAAAAAATGTACCAAGCTTTTTTTTTTTTTTTTTTTTTTTTGTGTCACGCAAGTCTTGGATCATGTATGCACGTAGGGGCCAGCAGTTGGCACCACATGAAGAGGAAGAAGCTGAAAAATGTAGTCCTACTATTTATTAATGAGAATATATATCCAAGACTAGTTTTCAATAATGAGACCGCAAGCAATATAATTCTTAATTAGTTTCCTATATATATGTGTGTGTGTGTGTGTGAGACTGGTTGTTTGTTTTTCTACAGATCGAATCGAATTCACTTCATGGCAAACGATACAATCTAAATATAATCTGATAAGCCCTTAATGGTAAAGGTCGGAATAAAAAATATTAAGATGATTATCTACTGTTTTTAACCGTGCATGGGCAATGATTGTAATTAAAGCCCGTGTGTAAAAATCCGCTTTGTACAAAACCTGCCTATTGGGTGGAAAATATACCATTGGAACATACTGGCTAAGGTTTTAGAAAAGAAGAATCTGAATGTGGAGAATGGCCGGCCCCATCCGGAGAGTGAGAACTTAAAAGGAGTACTACAAACGATGGAGATCACTCTTCATTCCTGACTAGTTTTGATTTTGGGGTGAGGATAAGGGAATGGATCACATTTATAACTTGAAATTGAGGCCAGACCGAGAGTTCTTGCTCCATCCATGAATATTTAATGAGTTTTGAAAATTCTAAACCATTGGCCCGGCCAGAAGTTGGCAATCCGTTTCATTCATCGTCAATACATAGAGATTTCCTTGTTGTGTTCCAAGTGGGTACAAGCAGTGACACCATGCATGGATTAATATTCACAGCTTGATCATATATAGAGGATGTTCGACCCCTTCTAATTTATTCCTATCTTGTTCTTTGTTATCAATCCTACTTGTGGACAATATTCCCAAATTAGTGAGAGGGTGTCATGAAGAAGAGATCAGAGAAGCTCTCCTTGACTTCAAACAAGGGAGCATTCACGATCCTGTAAATAGGCTTTCTTCCTGGGGATCAAAGATGAAGGATTGTTGCTCATGGGCAGGTGTAGGCTGCATCAACACTACTCGGCGTGTTGTAAAGCTAGATCTTCAAAATCCAAACCTTAACGAGGATGGAGTGACGACACCATTATCAAACTTCAGTTTGGGTCGTAAGATCGAGTCCTCTTTTGATTAATTTGCAGCATCTGACGTGCTTGGATTTGAGCTTCAACGATTTCAGCTGTACATTGAACAATATTCCTATCCAAACCGAAAGGTAGTGACAAAAAAATTAAAGAGGATGAAAACAATAATGAGAAGAATTTCTAAACAAAAATAAAGAGAAATTGCATTCATTCAAGAAAATGGAGCAGATCATGCAAATTTTCGTTTTCTTTTCTTTGTGGAAATTAATTAAGAGTGAATTTTTTTATCAAATTTTCCATGTAGATCATTAAATAGATAATTATAACAAGCAAATATACATACTAATAATTCCTTTTCCCGTTTGGTCTTGCCTTCAACACACCCCAACCAATGTAAAGACATAAAATCAAAAGAGAGAGAGAGAGAGAGAGAGAGAGAGAGAGAGAGAGAGAGAGAGAGAGAGAGAGAGAGAGAGAGAAATCACTAGCAGTTTCCTCCTTCCAATACCAAAGACATGGACCGGTAAAGAGGGAAAATAAAGAGGAAAACAGAATAGCCAAATGAACTACTCTTACCACTTCTGGCCAAAATACCAATACCAATCCAAATGAACTACTCTCTCACTATGACTACACAGCAAGTATCTCTTCTGCTCTTCCTCCACATCATGTAGTGCATCACCTGTATACAGGACATACCCTTCTCGCTCCATCAGCTCTCCCAAAACCTTCAAGGTCCCAAGTATTTTATTGTACAATGGATGGGATTAATTTATCATCTGCGCGCTGTGAAGGTATATAGTTTGTTTTTAACTCCAATCCAGCTACAAGCTGGAATTTTCTTCATCCCTTTTCACTTCATAGCTACTCTCCAACTTGCAGCATCCTTCCATCTACCACCACCAGCATAGATGTTTGCCATTAGAACATGGCAAGCCATATTGTTAGGCTCAAGCTGAACAATATTTTGTGCTACCTTCTCACCCAATGGAATATTTTTGTGAAGTCTACAAGAACTTAACGAAGTAGACCACACGCTTGCAGCGGGATTGACTTTCATGCTAGAGATGAAATATTATAATCATGCTCCATATGCTATTAAAATATTTCCAAGCTTCTTCTATATATATATCAACCCACCATGACTACAAGCAGTTAATTAAACTGCCACAAATATTGCTACATATAATTAGGTTTTACCTTCTCATAGTCCATATATCTGGTGCATCCATCTTATAAAAAAATCCACCGAGCTGCCTGAATATAACCACACTTTGCATACATGTTTACAAGCGAGCTAAGTTTAGTCATCAAGATGTAATGTTGTCAAATGAGCTAATTTTATCCATCAAATGAGCTGCCTGAATATAACCACACTTTGCATACATGTCTACATGACTATATATGCATGGAGCTGCTTCCCAAGATGTAATGTTGTCAAATGATGAGCACAAGCCGGCATTACACTGGAAAATGTGACATGTCTAGGCTTAACTTTAGCCATCAACATTTGGCGAAACAACCTCAGCTAGCCCTTCAACGAACAATCCATTTTGCATCCCCTCAAAAACTTTTCTAACACTCGATCCCCAACCGAATCGAAGGGAAGACTCACCTTGACGAACAATGCAGCCACTATCAAGAACTTCCGCACAAACATAAAACATTTAAAAACATTTCAAGAAGTTCAAAAGACAAGTAAAAAAAAGTTTGTGCTTAATAGGGATGATAAATGCTTAATAGGGATGATAAATGTCTAATTAAACCAGACTAATTAAACCATACTTTTTACACTATTTTTTTAATAACTCAATATATATATATACAATAAAAAAGCCTGCGGGTCGGATTTGGGAAAACCTGAACTTAACTTGACCTGAGCTCAGGTTACATTCCTAAACCCAAACTCGACCCGCGATTTGAGAATTAAAACCCTGTATTTTAGAGTCGGGTCAGGTCAGGTTACCTAAAAAACCCAACTGGATGCCCACCCCTACTTTTAACTCTTATCCAGCTGCCAGAGTTTCACATTTTTAGATTGTCAAATTAAAATAATTAGGCCATGTATGCATGTTTTGAAGATCACTACGTGTGCATATATGGGATTTCATTTAGTATTTTGAACAGTTCCCGTCGGCATCTATGCTAATCAGTTTCAGAATATTTTTTGTTCAGATCGAATTCACTTCAGTACTCCATTAGTTATATCAATTTTCCACTAAATTATTCTACAATGTTTCCATATAATTAATAGATCAGTGCAGTGCCCGCAGCGGTGGTGTTTATTTTCCCGATAATTTTATCAATGAACCATGCATGCACAACAAGGATGCATCATTTGACGAATACATTCCCGCACCTATATATTGCACTACAAATATTCTTCCTCTCAGACCTCTCCCCACAAGTTTAGATTAATTAAAAAGAAATTAGAAAGAAAGACCTGACATTATTTGATCTAATCAATGTTTTTAATTGTTTAAACTTATTATTTATAATATTTAAGAACATTCACTTACATTAAGAAGTTAAAAAGAAACGAGTTGGGTCAGATTGGGAGTGAGAGCATTCATTCTTACTAATTCAGATTGGGTGTATATATATATATCATCTACCTCGATCGATCACATTCAGAGGCGGTATTCTGGATATGTAGACAGATCACATGAACATCAACAGTACTAGTTCGTTGCCCACATAACTTTATTCGATCTGTAAAAGCCATCAGTACCACCCAAGTTATAAGGTGGTCGTCTTCCATGCACCTCTTGAAAACCTCTAGGGGGCATTCAGATACCCAGCTGCAGGGGGGTCCATGAAATCTGTCTGGAAAGCCATGCAAATCAGAGAAATATAATTAATGCTAGTCTCCATCATTGTACTAGTGGGAATTTATATATATATAAGATCTTTTAGGAGGTTGGGGAGATCAAGTTATATAATTTGATCACAATTAATTTGACAACAAGCTAGAGGAGCATTTATTCTTTTGATCATATGATCTATACTGTATATATATATAAAGAGAAAAAAGAAAAAGGTGGGTTAATTCCCTGCTATATAATTAATTGAAGAGTATAGTACTCATACAATTAATATGCTTTCTGGTGTCCTATATAAGTGGTTGACTTGTGGTATGTTCTTCCCTACCAACATGAATGGGCACTAGTACTCGGGATCGATGTATTATTATTATTCAAGGGGTATGCCATTGACTCTCCCTCAAGGGCTTCCGCTGCATGCTGTGATCATCAGGGTACGTATATAGTTGCAGCTAGCGATGGCCCTTGAGGGAGTGTCCATGACATGAGACCTACCTTGCTTAATTACTTCTTCTCACTCTTGAGCTTGATAGCAACTCATCATCAAGAACCAGCATGCAGATCGATCGAGGGTAGTTAATTACATCATGTAAGTACTGATCAACTGGGGTCGATTCATATATCATAATTAACCATATATATATTTTTTCTATTTAAATCTCTGCAGGATCAGCTGGAAGCTCCATGTCACTGCACGGATGACCACAAAGTATGTATATATATATATACTGATCAGGTCTGAGTGATAGTTAGCTAGCTCATGAAGGAGACGAATCGCCGAGGAAGAAAATGGTGCCACTAATCACACAATTCATGAACAAGTACCCCCACCTCTTCTCTTCGCTGCTGCTAGCTGATCAAATTGATCCATGCTTCAAACTGTCCTTGCATCGGGTGGAATAAATCCTGATCATGAATGATGTAGTCTGTTGTTATATATATACACCATCTACTTAATTAATTTAAAGGAATAAACTGTTTTGGGGTTTTGATTCATCGTGTTTGTTGTTAATCGACATTCTTCCAGCTGATTGCTTCCATGGGGTTGCCATTGCATGTGCTGAAAGATTATAATTAATTGATTAATATGAGAGACTGGTCATTTGGTTTCTTCTCTCTGATCCCAGCTGAACGTGTACAATTTGATCCGTATTAGAACTGATTAATATAATAAATATAATACATACCATTATTAAGTCTGTATAGCTTTAAAAAAAATTCTTTAATTGTTTCTGAAATGGTTTCCGAAAAAGTCTAAGAAAATATTGCAAAAACCAATCCAATTGTTGTCCAAAGTCAAAACCCTTACTTAATTAGAGAGTGGAAATATAAATTATAAACCCTATTTCCTGAAGGAATTGCATGTTTGCAGATAATATATATATACACTAGCTCCTTTTGTTACTTATTTTTCATGCTAATAGTACTAGAGAGTGGGCCTCCTAATTAATCAATTTGCCTTGATCATGCAAAAATGCCAAAATAGAACCGAGTTGTTCCCAAGACACTTCATTCTTTTAGTTCTATCATATCTATGCATCTTTTCCAAAACTAGCAATTGAAACAAATGGCTGGTTCCCACTGGGCATCTAATTATTAATTGACATTACTAAAATTATTGCTCGCATAGAATAATATATAGAGAAAGACGTTTTTTTTTTTTTTTTTTTTTAATGAAAGATAGACTTATATATTCTTTTCTCTTTTGCTATTGTATTGTTGTTGTTCACAAATTAAGAAAGTACAGGAAAAAGACATGCAATCTTGCTAAAACAACAATATTGAGAAAAAACCCACGTTTAATTCCTTGTTCGAGCGAGAGTACTTACATATGTTACCCACAAAGCTCAAAAGTCAGAAGGAACAAAATATTATGTGGTTGTATCTAGAATATTAATTGTGTGGTCCCTTTCCTTCCACTACTAGTCTTGTTGTGCATGTATATATCTAGCTCAAGAAGGAATGTCAAAACAGGCCTCACAGTACTTCACGATATATTGTTGATCAGTATATATCATCTTCTTCTAGCTTGCTCAACTTTATTTATTCCTCTCGTAAGGTCAACAGCTACCTCTCAGGGCAGGTAAAGAGCCAACCCTGCATGCATGCATGGACTACATATATTTATATAGATATATACCCTGGACCCATCAAATTAGTATTATTCACCAAGCTAGGGATCGAGGCTAATTATCTGATCAGTATTGGCATCATTAACAGACATGCATGGTGGGGAGAATGAATTATATAAATGGGATAAAAAGGAAAGGAAAGAACTTATTCTTTATGATCTTATCTAGACATGTGTGGAAGAACTGTGAAGAGATCCCTGCAAGCCTGGCTGTGATCTGTAGATGATCTCTATATAAGCTTAATTTGTTTCGTTGCTTGGAGAGGAACTCGGCTGAGAGGCGGAGATATTGGTGGAAGCTAACGGCATGCCGGCCCAGGCATTCATCATTCACTCTCCCTCAAGGGCTTCCACGGCTGCCATTCATTGTTTGATCTGGTAGAAGTCGAAGCCCTTGAAGTGGAGTGCATGAAAATTGTCCTGATCATCATATCATAAGCTAGATATATATCAGCTTGGAGGTTCCAAAAAAAGGAAGGTTTTCTCTCATAAGGGCCGGGTATACGTACGACTGGTTTGTTAATTCAGTGCAAAACAAACATTTTCAGACTTCTTCTAAAGGTGAAGTAATTAGTTACACGGTCATGAGGAGATTTTAGGTTTCAGAAGTAGTACTTTTGGTACCAAGACAAGGGTCCAAGAGTTCAAGGGTACTAATAAATAGTAAAATCTGAATTTAATATCTGGTGCATGGATTTCATCTATTTGAAATGGAATGTTTGTTTCTCTTTGTTTTTTTGCCTTTTTTTTTTTTTTTTTTTTTTTTCGTTCTTGAAATCTTAAACCTCAAAATCTGGTTAAAAAATTAAAATACCTGAGTTTGGAATTTGACCATAAATTAAATTATTATGCAAGTGAAAACAAAAGAATTAAAAAAAATTTGGGCGAAAATCCTTAAGAAAGCAAAGTGAGATTAAGACCAGATCCATCTGAGTTTGAAAAAAATAATACTTCTTGTAGTTTTATTTGTTATAGTTAAACAAAAATATAAATTTACAATTTTTATGGCAAGTGAAAACAAATTCCTACATATGTTTAATTTATTTATTATGTTAAAAAATTTATAACATTCTCGGATATATGCATGGCCGTAGCAGGTTATAATAACTTGTAAGAAGCAAATCAATGCTACATGATTCATAAGAATGCAGCTCCGATCCTAGGACAAATATGAAGATTTCCCAATAAATATTTTGTGAAAGTGAATTGAATAAAATATATATTTATGTCTTACCTTAATGATCAATTCTAATTCTAAATAATAATATCGGTCAACTAATAAATTAAAGTAGTAAGTAGTAACAGATTAGATATATATTTCCAAATTAATGCAATCTGAAGAAAGAAAGAACGTAAGCGCGCCAGAAAATTCCAGCTTCAATATTTAATATCCTCCACCTAAATAATGGAAGATGAGCCTTCGTTTCTTAATTAGCCACGGGTCTGTATATATATATATATATATATATATCTTGCCTGAGCGGTGAGCCATGATCAATTCATCGAATCGTAACCAACCTCAACTAAGTCGATTAAATTCTATGAAGTTTGCTACTTCTAGAGGACAGATAATACATATATAAAACCATAGATTAATCCTACGTACATAGCTCTTCCCCGGCTTCCACATGGATGGATGCATGCATGTCTATTGTTTGTCGTCTCTCATGTATATATATATATATGGCAATGATCTGGTGCGCTCAAGGCTTACATGCGCTTAAGTGCGCTCAACCCGTTTGAGCCATCCGATCAAGGCCATTCTGATCTTACGGTTGCAATATAATTTAACGTAATTTCGTTACATTTACAAAAATACCACCGAGTTCTCTTCCATCGCGGGAAAGATTTCGGGGGAGACGGGGGCGGGGAAGGTGCAGTTGACGACGACGACGGTGTAGACGCGGTCGTAGCCTCAGTCGAGGAGGATGCGGGTCCCGTTGACGGAGACGGAGGGGGCGGTACCGGCACTTGAACCGGGGGTGGCCGTAGACGTGGAGGGGCTTGGATGTGAGGCCGATGACGGCGAAGGTGTCCAGGCCGCCGCGCTACGCACCCATCTGGACGAACAGGTATGCGGCGGCGCCGTATGGGTTGAAGGCGCGTTTGACGACGCCGGCCTCCGTCACCGTCTCCGTCAGCGGTGGGATGGGGACGGCGACGTCGACGACAACGGGGGAGGATAGATTTGAGAGATTGGAGAGATTAGAGAGATTGGAGAGGCAGAGGCGAAGATCGAGGGGGGAGAGGGAGAGGACTCGTGAAGGGATGAACTGGAGGAGGGTGACGAGGGAGCAGATAAGGAAGAAAAAGGTGAGCAGGAACTTCATCTCTGCACAGTGCCACACAACCCCGACAAACATCTTTCGCTCCTTATCTCTCTCTTTCGCCATGCCTTCCTTCCTTCCAAAAACAAAAGCCGGAACAATGGCGTCGCGGTCTGCCCTTCGTTCCTTCCCCTTTTCTTCTTCTTATTCTTCTATTTTTCTCCTCTTTCCTTTCCCTTCGTTGCCGGGCGGAGAGCTTTCCCGCGATGGAAGAGAACCAGTGCAGCAACTGTGGTTAGGATCAGTGGCATTTTTGTAAATTTAGAGAAATTATGTTAAATTATATTGCAACCGTAAGATCAGAATGGCCTTGATCGGATGGCTCAAACGGGTTGAGCGCACTTAAGCGCATGTAAGCCTTGAGCGCACCTGATCATTGCCCTATATATATATATATATAGACAAATTCCTGCCAAAACATATCTAGTTAGCTCCAAATTATATTCTTCATCTAACGGTCCACAAGTTTATACAGATACTAAAAGGGAATTAGAAAGGAAGATATTAAATATTGATATCCGGTACGTGGCCAGAGTAAAAAGATCAAAAGTATAGAGTACGTTGACTATATTAATTGGAGGTTTGTGAGCTAGGTAGCTGCACCCAGATGAAGATGGAATGTTCTTCATCATTCCATCTCATTTCAGAGGCCGCATTCAGGAAAACTAGATTCTGGATTAAATATTACATGAGAGACATCTATATAATTAAGTCAACACATATATATACGTGTGGAAAATCTTCTCTCTCTCTCTCTCTCTCTCTCTCTCTCTCTCATTTGCATATATAACACTTTATTCTCTCTAAAAGCCATGACCCAATTAAGGTATATATGTGCATGCATGCATGATCTTCCACCTCTTAAAAAACTCCAAGGGGCAATTAGCTAGACTGGGGGTCCACGAAATCTGACAGAAAAGCGATGCAAATCAGTGAGAAAATATATATCTTGCATTAATGTTGCTAGTGTTTATCCTTTAGGATCAAGATCTGTTGTAGGAAGCTGTACATGGAAGCTGTACATGGAAGCTGCAGGTGCATGATCAGGCATTTATTCTCTTGATCGATCGTATCTTCTGCTGCATACATTACTATATATGCGGTTTTTGTTGCGGTTTGTGTTACATATATATAGCTGTAACACAATTGATCAACTTAGTTCTTTCAGTTCCATGGGCAGTAGTACTACTGGGGGTGTAATATTATTATATATGCAAGAATATTATTTGCCAAGGGGTATGGCATTGACTCTCCCTCAAGGGCTTCCGCTAGCTGCAGTACTACATAATAGCGATGGCCCTTGAGGGAGCGTCCATGACATGCATGAGCTACCTTGCTTCATTGATCTTCTCACTCTTAGACCAACTCAAGAAGCTAAGCAGCAGATCGATCGAGGTCAGTTAAGATCAGTAAGTACATGAACTGGGTTTTCCATAATATTATAACTGACCAATTCGTTTCTAGCTAAATCTCTGCAGTCTCATCAGGATGCTGTAACTATATATATAGTGTATTTTAGCCGGGCAAGGAACCCCAGAGGAAGGAAACCATCAATATATTGTCATCACTAGCTCTCATGCACGATATATTGATCACGACTGAAATATTGAATTGATACTGAACATGACGTGATCGATCATGATCCTCCCTGCAGATTAACCAAGTCTTCATCCACGGACATGACCTCATCGATCATGTTCATCTCCTGCAGCTCTCTGGTCTTCAGTCTTCATCCATTTACATGCAGTACTGTACCCTTCTCAGGGAATTTATAATCTGGCGTCAATACTGTTGTACATATTCTGCTGTTGTACCACGTATATATCTATTTGTTAATATTGTAAAGGAAATGATCATCAAGGGATTGTTTTTATTTTTTAATTCTACGAGTGTTATTAACTGCTCCTCCTGGATCATTAATCCTGATTAATGCTTCCAAGGTAGCAATATTGTACTACTATATAAATTAATATTTCAAAATATCAACTAGATTTGCGTGCTGTACTCCATGACAAATAATTATACTTGAGAGCTAATGGAAATTAATTAAGCTTATAAACTTATCTATTCTTTTGTATAATGATCTTAATTTATATTGTTGTTCAGAAGAAAAAAAATAAATAAAAAATGGAAAGAGACATGCATTATATCTAATTTAAATAACAAATACATATGCAGAAGTGAATCCATGCACATTTAATTCCTTGCAGGAGAGAATTAACTTACATATATATTACCCACAATGAGGAAGGAACAAATATAATTAAGTCTGGTCCGAATATTAATAATGGCTCAATTATTGATCATAATCTTCTTCAATTCTAGCTAGCTAGCTACTTTAATTTATTCCTTTTGTAAGGTATCAATTACAACTACCTCTCAGAGCATGTAAAGAGCCAACTGAAGCAGTTATTCACTCGATCGAGGATGCTAATTAAACCTGATCATCAGTGCTGGGTTAAACGTACGTTGACAGACATCTAGCTAGCAGGGAATTAATCATATGGATAATTAAGTACTATAAAGAAGAGACAGAGAATTTATTCTTTAATTATCTTCTCTGGACATGCATGTGGAAGAAGCTACTGTGAAGAGATATGTACCTGGATCTGTACAGTTCTCTTTAGAAGCTTAATTTGTCTCGTAATTGCTTCGTGAGATTATCAGGAACTCACCGAGAGGCGCGCGGATCATATGGCACCTGAAGTTCTACGGGCCTGATCTTATAATTGTAGTGGGGTGCATGAAACCTGCCCTGATCTTATAATTAATAAGCTATCTGCAGCTTGAAGTTTTAATTTGCTCACTCAAACTCCTACTCAGCCATACTCTTCCAGAAAATTTTAATAAAAAAACCATCTCTAAAACAATATTGGTTGCAATTAAATGCAGTTTTTCCAGTTTCGTCTTAATAATTCCTTGCAAAAACTTATTCATCTCTCTAGCTAGTTGGTGTCATCCAACCATGCACGGAAAAATTAACTTCATGCAGTTCAATATCAAATCTCTTTTTATATACCAGCATATATATTCTGTTAATTAATTATTGATTGGTATAGTATAAGTAGGTTCTACAAAATGGTAGAAAAGGAAATTTGAACCATAATAGAGATGTTAATTTGATCACTATCACTTTTCATATTTTGAGGTTTTTGGAAGAACAGTAGTACTCTAGAAGGTTGTGATTCTAAATGGATAATTATTCGCATTTTATTGGTAGTTTTTGATAGATATGGATCATATCATCATATATATGCTACCTCTTGAAATTTGCAAAGAGTCAACCGCCCATTAGAATATTGTGCATGTCATTGTCCAAAAACCTATCTCTTGTACCTTCAAAATTTCAACTCTTCCCTGTCTTCTCAAGATGAAGATAATAAGAATAAACAATAACAATAACAAGAACAATAACAACAATAATAATAATAATAAGGTTTTTTTACCTTTATAAAATATAAAAAATAAAATATACCGACAAAGAAAAATTATTCCCAAAATGAAAAATTTAACCCTAACTCTGGTTGATCAACTTTAAAATGCTAACTAGGCATAGCATGTCAAGGGACTGGGCCCAGCTATGGATCCCATTCTCCCCTCCCCATCCACCCTCCCCCTCTCCCTAGGGGTGTAAACGGGTAATACTCGAAATGGGTAAGGGGTATTTCGTTACCTGTTTCAATTATCCTACCCGTGTTTCGTCACCCGTTTCACTCCAACAAAAATCTTTTATTCCGTTTCCAAATTTCTTACCCGATTACCTCCGAATTTCTAACCCGATTACCTACGGGTAACCGGGTAATCAGGTAAAGTAAATGGATAAATAATAATTTAATAAATTTAATCATCTAACCCTTATAAATATATATATATATATATATATATATATATATATAATTTGAGCAAATAAAATAGTATAAAATTATAAAAGTTAACTTCAAAAGTAATATTTGAATAACACTAATACCAATAAAATTATTAAAAGTATATTAAATTGAATATTTAAAAACATCAAAATATAAAAATAACATCCCAATTTTTAAGTTTATCTAAAAACAGCTCAAACAAACATTCAATACACATATTATTTAAAAATAACTTCTCTTACATTAAGTTTATTTGAAAAATAATATCTCACATAAACATCCCACATAAACAAATTACAAATTACCATTAGTAATTGGGTAATTGGGTAAGGAATAATAGTTATCCATATTCGTTTCGATTAAGAGGCGGGTAATCGGGTAATTGGACAATCGGACAATCGGACAATCAGTTAATCAAAACATAAATTTTTATTTCTTATCCATCCGATTACCATTCGAAATATTAGGTAGTCAGGTAAATTTAATACCCTTACCTCCCTCTCCCCCTCCCTCTCCCCCTCCCTCTCAGCCTCCCCATTCCCTTGAATTTGATATTTAATATGTCATATTTAATAATTTTTAAAAATATCATATTTTACATGAATAACTCTACAATCTAAGTGAAAACATATTTAACATGATCATGTATTTTTTGTTACAATTTTTTTTATTATGGAAATAGTTTATATGAGACACTAACTGTGTATGTTTAAAGCAAATAAAAGTAAAATCTTCTCTAACTTTGGTAAATTTTATACATTATACATTATATAATCGGTGGGTTGTTGGACTTCAAAGCGACGGACTTCAAATTTTTGATAGAGTCTGCCCACCATCGTTGTTTGATGGATCGGTGGGTTGTTGGACTTGTTGAAATTGGGCTATGCACATTTTGGTGCATACAATTAGCTCTAGAGCTTTTGACATATCATCTTAGTACCTAAAGCTGAATAAAATACTACTTAACACTAGTATTGTCTAAATTTATTTGAATTTCTACCTACTCTGGTTTAAGCAAATTTATTTCCCTCCCTCCCCCAACTCGCTCCGATTTTTAGGTAACAAACAGAAAAAAAATTATTTTGTTTCTACGCCTCACTCTTTAAATTAAGTTGAGACTTACGATAATGTTATTGTTCAGAAAAGACTGATAGAATCCAGAAGAGGAAAATTTTATTTTAGCAAATAAGTTATGGTTCTAATGTGGGTAAGAGATTGCATGATTACTAAGGGGCACATTTTGCAATTATAAGACCAACCCAAATTTGCCAATATTCATGCATTTCTTGTAGCAAAAATGAGTACACTTAGCAATTGTTACTAGGCTCATTAAAGGCCGTAAAAAACATTCTTATGCAACATAGAAAGAGAAATGAGGGATCTGAAATTTTGGTATATCAAGGGCACTTAGTAATAATAAGCTTCATAATAAAAGAATGAGCCACCTTCTTTTTTCTTTTTAACTTGAATGAGACTTGATACGTCTTCAAGTGCAAGTTAATGCACATAACATGCTATAATACATTGTAAAATACATCTTAAAGCTGTTAACGTGGTATAAAAAAAGAATGAAATCAACTACAATTTTGACCCTCCTTGGTATCAAATTTTGTTTGAAGGCTAGTAATCTCTTTACCAAAATCCAAATTCTTTTTTTGGCACACCAGTCCTTTATTTTTCTCTTCAACAATTTTAATTAATTAGAGAGCAAACCCAACAATTCCATTGCATTGTAATTCTTACTGCCACTCTTCAGCTTTCGTAACCTTATTCTGTGAGATAGGATGCCTTAAACTTGAAGGCAAATTGGACAATGGTCGGAGGTTTGAATTGGAAGTTTGGAACCAAATAAGTTCATCCACTTCTTATTATGAGAACCTATCTGATTTCATGGAATAGTGGGGGATCTACTATCTGTCCACGTATATTGCCTAGTGCATAGTTTTGGTTCTAACATTCCATGTTTCATAATAAAAATACATAAAGGCCTCCATTGCAGGTCCAAAGGCTCCTTGACTTCGTTTCTTCTCCATTGGGAAGCAAATCACATTAAAATCTCCCCTAAAAACCATGGGGAGATCCATGTGCTTGAGATCTCCAAAGAACTGCCCTTAGGCTTTTATCTGTAGGAGTACTGTGTATACAAACAGTGTCACTTAGTGCTCACTTATATTTGCGGACTTCAATTAAGCTGCCAATGTGTGTTCTCCAATTTTTGTATCCACCATTTTAGCAATATCATTATCTCAATGGATTGTAATGCCCCCTGACAACCTCATAAGCATTCAGAGTGGCCCATTTTGGTCTGCATGTATACCATAATTCCTTCTCCATAATGAGAGTGTGAACTCAGTATTTTCGTCTTGTGCAGAAAATACAACTAGTGCTTGATTCCTTTTTAAGGTCTGCTTGAAGAGTTTCTTTTGCTAGTAGGTCCCAAGCCCCTCACATTCCACGAGAGCAATATAATGTTATTGTGTTTCTAGTTCAACTTGGGTCCGAGGGGATGTTTCTTTATCTGCATGCATGTAGACAAGCCTTCAGATCCACTAGACAACACTAACATAGGATAGTTCACCAGTAACATAGGATAGTACGCCAGTAACTTAGGAAGCCATGTGGACAAGGATTCAAATCCTCTAGACAAGCTTTTTTGCTTTCTTTTCTTTTTTCCCCAATACGTTATGTTTCCTACTTTCAATGCGCTAATAATTGGAAGGACAATCTGCACAAGCTGAAGATTTTCTTTTGGTAGAATTCCTGATCACTGACTCCCTGAGACTTTGTCTTGGTAAAATAATGTTTTAGATTATAGTAATTGAAGACAACAAATCTAAACTTAACTCCAACTAACGCAAGGAAGAGTACTGCCATGAAATGCAGGAAATGCACGCAAGAGAGGGTTGCAGCTCGAAACGGCTTAATTTATCCCTTCAATCGCATCCTTCCATCGCATCTGTGCATGGATTGGATTGACACACTAAACCGAGTTTCTTGTCTTGTCGAGCTTCATTTGGCATCTTGTGGACTGGTCTCACATTGTTCCTTCTCTTGTATCTTGTGGATTTTCAATTGGGGCAATAGTTGATTTAAGCTCAAATTTGTTTACAGGTCAAACACCCCCTTCTCACTGTAGAGTACTTTCTGGTTTCGAAGAAGCAATATCAATGGTGTTATTCCCTCATCGATAGAAGGACGAAGCAATTATATCAACTTCACCTGTCAAGAAACAAACTGAGCGTCGAAATTCCTGCAACACTTGGTAACTATACAGAACTTCAAGGTGGATAAGTCGCGAACAACTATTGGCTTGGACACCATTCTTCCTTTAATGTTGAAGTCATATTGCATACCTCAATGATGAAGATATACATACAACTAGTAATGAAAGGTAATACATAAATTGTATTTTCTCTTGTGAAGTTCGTGCCATGTCAGCCAGTTCTCCTACTTTATCAAATCCCTCTTCCATAAAAAGATTTAATCTTGAGAAGAGGCAGACAGTTTATACCACCAGTCCGCCATGACATTAGGCGTGTCTTCCAGCCACTATTACTGCAAAAATTCTGAAGTCAATGGCACCTCAATGAAGAAAATGCATACATAGATCTAGCAATGAAAGGTACTGCAAAACTTATACATAGATCTAGAAAAGGAGGATATTACATAACTTGTACTCTTATCTTGTAATAATTCAACAGGCTAGCTTGTTGATCGTAGTTTCATGGGATATTGAATAGCCAGATTGAAACACCTTATCTACAGACAGTAAGTCCTATGAAGAGCAAATGAGAGAGGACGATGGCAGATGGTGGCTAGTTGATCAAATTTTGATCAATTTGGTACCAGCCAAATAGATATTGCTTATCTGGAAAAATCAAGTCCTTGGAAGAGGAATTAAGAAGGAGGATGAAGGAAGAAGGTGGCTAGTTAGTCATGGTTTCATCAATTCGTAACCAGCGACCTTGAATTTGCCTCTATACAAAAAGCAAGCCCTTTGAAGAGGAGATCTATAAAACGAACAAAGAAGGAGATGAAGGAAGAGGGATATATCTGCACCGAGTCGCAAAAGTTCAGCAATGTCAACATGTTAAACACACTAGACATCTTATCCTGGATGCTGATAATATCATTCCTTCTATATGCCCACTGGACCTAATGCTTTTGAAGAGCAAGTTATCCACTGGATCAAATTTTTAAAGCCAAAAATCACAAGAATTACCATATGGGCAGTACTGAATTAATTTCGTTCATGCATAAAATACATAATTGGGCACATACAAAACAGGCGTATTATTATAGATAAACATATATAGGTGTGGTCACAGAAATTCATATCTAATTAATCAAGTGATATTTGTCTCAAGCATGAGGATGACATCTTCTGGATACGTCTCCGAAACAGAAGTACAGAATCAATTTTAAATGCTCAGTGTCCATGTACAGTACACAAGGATGAGGTACCTCCAAAAAACTCCATCATTGATCTGAATTGGATATTGCTACTGCCCCACCTTCAATCACAGTGAACTCCATTTAAGACATTCCAGAACTCTAAACAGCAGCAATTTCACGTTCCTTGCTACGCCTTTCTCTCTGATAATCAGATTGCAGAATTTAGACTTGCGTAAATTTTAAACCGGATGATAAATTCTAAAACTTGGGAGCTATCAACAGACAAACATCCTTATTATTCAAACTCTCTCACATCTTAAGTATACTATCACTTTTTAAGACAAATACTTGTGCCATATCAATCAGAACATTTGAAGCAAAAGTGTGCCCTACGCCCAGGATAAAGCCAATCATTCTCATTCAGAAGTTATTGTAAAGAGGTCCAAGGCAGAGCAAATAGAAGCGCACACACTGCAAATACAAGTGACATTTAGAAAAGAATAGTCAAGTAAGGGAAAAATACCCTTCTCTCCCAATATGGATGGAAGCATATGAAATCATAAACTGGGGAAATGGTTGACACCAAAACAATGTTTATGCCTGTGAATGCTAATAATGCAGTCATAGGCCTCGTTCTGTGCGGCATGTCGTTCCCACTCCAGTATGCAGAAGAATCCCAAGTAATTGTCAGAGAAAGCTTATTGCAACATGTCAACTCAGAAGGTAGCAATCAACCTTGAATTAGTCACTATGGGAGGTCATCCTGCACAGTTTCAAACATACAGATCAATTTCTACGTCCTCAAAGGAAATAAAAACATGTAATCAAGTTCAGTCATAGCAATGTAGAATTTAATGTTTAAATTAAAAACCATATGGTGACTCCTTTTGCTATGTACAGTCATACGCCATATGATGACAAAAATCTCGTTCTTCACAAGTCTGACAGAGACCCTATTTGCTAACGACAAGTGTGCTGCTATACACCTAGTAAAGAATAACGTTTTTAAGAAAATAGGCAATGACGTATTACTCCAGTTCCGCAAAGAATTTTGCAGAAAGTCTACTGATGAGCCTAGAAGGAAACCGCGACGGCTCCTCTCAATCCTAAAATCAACCAATCAAGAGAGTAAAAGAGAGACATACCTGGAAAGGAGAAGTGTTCGGCGAACAAAAACTAGGCTGATACTGAAACTAACAGCGGATTGGAACGTACAAAACCAATTAGGTTACGGATAGTATTTTAGAGGAGGCAGGAGAGTAAAGAGGGAAAAACACTGATTTTGACAATGGGAGAAATAAAACATTCTTCTAAAAAAGAATGAAGCGAGGTGGCCTTAAAAACATACACCCAGAAAAGAGAGAAGCGATTCGCCCGTAGAGAAAAAAAAGGTACTCCCAGAAAAGAGAAGCGATTCGGACAGAGAACAATGCCCAAAAGTCTGTGGCAGAAGCAACAGAAGACGGGATTAAAATCGAGACAGGAATATAATTAAATAAACAAAAAAAGAAACAGAAAAAGAAACAAGGAAGAGCAGAGAAGAAAATTTCGAACGGGAAAACGAAAAGAAAAAAAATGGAAAGAAGAAAAGGAAAACCTTATAAAGAGTTAGGTTCGACGGTTAAAACAGAAGAGTTGAGAGAGCAGCGCCGGAAGGAGGAAAACCTAGCGCTCGCTAGGGGAGAGCCCGAGGGAGCAACGCGCCAGAGAGAAAGAGACACTGGAACAGAGCTGCGAAGAATGCAGAGTCGGTGACCAAAACCCATAAACCGGTATCGGTAGAAACGGGTATGGGTACTCCCGGACCCGTTTAAGTAATCTGCTGCTAGACTGCTAGTCATAAAAATAAAAATAAAAGTATTTTATAATAAATTTTAATTGTATTTTAATTTTTTTAAAAAGGAGACCTTCATGCCATTTATTTACTAGGGATAAAGGGTTATGCACGTGATCAATGTTATCTTTTATTTTTTAAAAAAAAAAAACACTTTTTTTAGATAATAAATTAATTTATTAATATTAAAAATTCTATATTTGAATAAAAATAAATAAAAAAAATTATCTAAATTTTATAATAGATAGATCATTGTAAGAAATTAAGAATATATCATTCCAATTATATTATGAAAGAAACATTTTCTTTTCAAAAACATTATTTATTTACATTACATTAATATACTTTTTAAAGTCAAGACGGAATTCGGTTTCAGTATCTATATAATTTGCTAATCATTTATGAAATAATAGGTAATTAATGATTCTGATATATAATCCTGATTGGACCTGCAAATTTAGAGAAATATAAACGATGGTTAGAAATTTAAAACCCAACTGATCCGGTTAGACCCAATGTACGGGTCAGACTGGTTCGAACCAAGCTCGGGAAAGAAAATAAATTAATTGGCTTTTGCAGTTCAGATACAAGAGAAAAAAAATTTCAACAAACCCAAACCGCATAAAAAATGAAAAATGGCGGCCCCCCAATATGAGGACAATGAGCCTATACACAGTATCAATTACCTACAATATGTGTATTTAGGACAACTGAGCTCTTTATTGATCACGCTTGCTCTGACATGATCTTCCAGTGAATGCCCTTTCCTAGTAGTACTAAATATGGTTGCTGATGGCGGCAATAAATAAGATCAAGTCAAGTAGCGTGAAGAACCCCTTTCAACAGTAATGCCCCCAAGTTCTGGCAGCAGCTTCTTCATATAATATTTGGATCCCCTGGAGAGATTGATCTTTTTCCTCCTTGCTTCTGGGATGGCTTCAATGGAGCAAGCAATAAAGCCCCGTCTCACAAACCTGAATGGAGGTGAACAAGAATAAATGTAACTCGCTTGATCTTTTTTCATATTCCAGCAGTTCTTGACTTTTCAGGTTCATCAGAAATTGGAAGTGGGTGGCATTATAGCAAAATAAGAGCAAGTTTTGTATCCTTTTTGCTTGTACTGTTTCATCTCAGGCTCTGGTAATGCGCATGGACTGGTATTCAGGTCCTACAATCTGATAGTAAGTGGGGATTTAGCTAAATGTGCTGATAAGGTTTACTTTAGACAAGACACACATGAAGGAGGACGAGGAATCAGACCCAGTATTTTGTGGAAATGGCATGTAGGGTAATGAGACAATAAAAGCAGCTGGCAAGCTTAACTGTACACTTCTAGTGATGTTCATTGGAACCCGGATCCGCTGGCCAAAATGCAGCGTGGCCAAAGCGAATCACGGGGAGCCACGTCACAAAATTACCTGTACGGGGCTGACGTGGCACCCCGTGATTCGCTTTGGCCACGCTGCATTTTGGCCAGCGGATCCGGGCTCTGTTCATTGAGCTTGCTATTGTCACTATTGTAGATAACTAACAAAACCAATACTAGATCAAACAATTGGACGGCTCAAAACCAACACAGAAGAAAGAACCACTATAAGATAGAACAACTTATTCTAGAAAAGTTTAGTTTGACAGAAATATATAAGCAATTTATGATCAAGGATTCATGGAATTACCAATCTGCCGTGCGAGTGGTAAGCAGGAAAAGTTTCTCCAGTCCCATGGATGATGCTTTCTTCTCAATGTAATCTGACGAATTTCATGAAAAAGAACAAATGGATCATTTAGATAAAATAATAGTAACAACAGGAAATGCTAAAACTATTTGGGACAAAAAATACTTAAAAATCATTAAAAAAGCTCACAGTTCCTTAACAGCATGCACATTGCCTAAAGATAGATCTTGGTATCAATTTCCTGATAAAAGGTTGCCATCAAGGGTACCTCAAAACATATCGGTAATCAGAGAACATTTTTGTTTCATCCATTATAGAACCACTCATAAGTTCCTGCAAATGTGACAGGTAGGTACATGCACAAGGACTTCTAGCAGTGCTTCTGTTTGAGCTATCCACCACATGCATGTCTATGAACAGTAAAAATATACCTAGTATTTTGTCCCCCTGTCCATGTCCACGGCATTCTGGAGACACAGCAATTGCAGCAACCTCCCCACATTTATCCTCAAAGTATGGGAAAAGAGCAGCACATGCAATAACTGAACCATCTCGTTCTACAACGATAAACGAATCCAATGTTTCTAACAACTGAAAAGAGACAAGAAGAAAAATGAGAGAAACATAGCATATTAGATACTACCATAGCTTCTTGAATGCTTTTAATTACAGTTAGCTCAAATACATGGCCAGAAAATTTGATAGATTTAACATTAAAAAGTCAAATGAAACAATTCCCTCCCTGCAAATCCCCCCCTCCCCCTCAAAAAAAAAAAAATCCAGGACCTAAGTGGTATGTTCTCATTATGTTTCTACCTGGTAACTGTGTTCGACTTGTCAAATAATTGCCTAACAAACTTATTAGCTAATTTGTTAGCATTTTAGCTTGAGAATGTAAAATTTCCAGAAAATGAGGTAGCTGAATTTGAGAACAACCTCTTCATCAGTTCTGCAAACCAGGACGCCAGATTCTTCTAAAGGTTGTATAAGCTGTTTTATTCCAGTGAGATCTGTAACCTGAGCAGCTCGTGTCCCTTCATAAACATCACTGGAAACAACAACAGGAAGACTGCATGAGATCACTTTTATTTAAAATTTTGAATTCGTGAATAAACTTGACAAAATACATGTTAGATATTAATATATGGACAAGATGCTCTGACCAAAATATGTAGCGAATTTCTGTCAAATTTTGGACCAGAAATATGGGATTAGTAAACTTGAACTCATTCTTTTCAACCAACGTATCCTCATACTTTCTAAAAACATGTTCTTGTTCTAAATATAGGGACACATCATATCACACAATACTGCAATAAATGAACTGTAGGAAAGGAAATTGTTCATATTACCTGGCAACCATGGTCCCCACTCCATCTCTTGTAAACAACTCCAGCAACAAAGCACCACCCAGAGTTCCATTCAGCACATGAACTCTTTGAACACCTCCCTGAACAAGTAGGCAAAATGGAACCATTTTACGAACTTGTCATCAACCACAAAGGCCAACATTCACAGTTTCTATGTGTAAGGATATTAATCCTGTTGGGCAGCTTTCCATGAATTAGCCATTTAAGAACATTACACAAAACAGAAACAGCTTCCACCAAAACCTCAAAAAACAACTTATTGATGCATGAAGAGAAAGAAAGTAACTACTCTTGCTCTAACATAAATGACATTAAAGATTAACTCTAAATCAATAATTTATGAATTGTTCTTCCATGAAAAAGTTATCCAATAAAACTGTTCTAAGAACAAATATATATTAGTAGAAAAAAACAGTCTTGGTGACATGAAGAGAAAAATAAGAAAACTTGTTCAAGGGATGAGACCAAGACAAAATGGAAAGAGGAGATTAAGAGGATATGAAAAAATTAACTGTACCTCATACTTGAGCACTCTTACTCCAATTTAATTTACCATACTGAAACATATTTGGCACTGGCTGCACACCTATGTTACAAGTAAAAGCTAAATTGTTGTATTTTTGTTGCAGAAAGACATTTCGAGACAATTCTTGAAAACAAACTGAACTATGTGATGCACATACTAGAATTTTGACAAAAATTATTAATGAAATCGATTTAACTAGCAAGCTCAGATCAGAAAAAGTTAAGAGCCACATATCCCTGTAGCATAGTGCATAATGTCTTAGAAGAAGAAGACAAAAAGCAAGGTGACAAATGTGTAAAAGAACTCACGGCCCTAACAAATGGACAATGTTGAAGTTGTATCTTGGCATTCGTATCACTTACCAAAAAACAACAGGCCAAATATCAAAACCAACCTAAATCAGAGAAACAGGGGTTATTAACTACATGGTTTGCACAGTCATTGAACATGAGCACTACATTCTTGAAGATGTCACACACTCATTGATTGATAGTGAGAAGCACCCTAACTTATGAGGTAACAAAGCAAAAAAACAAACAAAATTCAAAGAAACAAATACAGCAAACAAAAGGCTATAAAAACCACATGAAAGTACAAATGATCAATGTAAATTTTGGACTTACTCTGCACACAAAAGCTGCAGCAGCCAATTCCGAAAGGTACCCATTCAACCTGCTAAGACGCTCCTCACCTCCTATAGCAAATCCTTGTTCACCAGACCATATATCAAAACCCACGCCATTCTGGAATGTTGCACTGTACTTTCTACTCAAGATTTTGCCATTTTCAGAAATGCTTGCATTTGAATCTATATATCCTGGACCAATATCTTCTTTTCCAACTGCTTTCACATAGTTTGCAGCAACTTCACTTTGCTTAGCTCTCTGCCTAATTAAAAAGTCAGCATCTTCAAGAGTCAAGAAACGGATGAGTCGGCCACCTTCGTCAAGGATTGGACCATCAACTACACAGATGAGTTTGTCAGCACCAATAGCTAAGGCACAAGCTGTTGCAACTTCATAAGTGCTGCAAAATAGTGAGTGCAGCACATCAGATACAAATAGAGAAAAGTAAATTAAATTTAATCCTAAGCAAGAATATTACATCAGAAATATATGTAGGCTATAACCACCAGGTCCAAGATCAAATGTGATCTTCAAAATGACACCTTTATCTTCCCTCATGTTCAGAAATGTTCGGGTTTGAGGAAAGAAACTTGTCCAATTTAAAAGTAATAGTTTCCCTAAACGAGTAATTTCTCTATTCTGGAATTCCTTTACAGGAAACTATTTTTTCCTTTTTGAATCAACACAAACAAAACAAGGAGAACAAGGAAAGTTGTTGATTAATTATAGAAGGCTTGGAGTGATGTGAAAGACAATGATGGAGCCTTGGTTGTTTGAGCGTTTCATTCATTTTGGAAGAACATTGGTTACTCAAAAGTTGGAACTTTGAAATCCGAAAATTTGTTGTTGGCAGAGAGCTAAAGGCAACAGCGGGTTAAATTTTTTCAAGAAACAAATAGTCGGTAAATTTTTTTGAGAAACAAATAGTCAGTTAAATTAAAGATCTTAAGAAGCTTGAACAGACCAAAGCAGAGTGAGGAAAAGAATATATATCTTCCTATTCCAAGGACATGGGGATAACCTAATCATTTACACTTGAACCAAAATACTTTCAAATAATCCCACAAAGAAGATTTTACGCTGCATACTTGCAATTTAAAACTTCTCCGGAGCTGGAAAAGCCCAAATTCCTCAATATGACAATACAACCTCTGTCAAGCCTCTCACATATCCGTGCAACATCCACCTTCTTTACTTCACCCGTTGCTCCATAGTCTGTGCCATCAACTACACCTCTTCTCTGGAGCAAATAATGAAAAACTTAACGTACAACCAGGAAGGTGCTCATAAACATGGATTTCACCTATTTAGAGTATTCTGGTTTAGAGATAAGGAAAGCATGCATACAACAGGAAGCTATCTATTCAAAGCATGATTTGCAAATTATGGAAGCTTATCAGCTGGACTTAAAAGTCAAAATCTTCCCCTGGGTTGACACCCTTAATGCGATCCTAATTATTGGCTACCAGCTTTTAACAAATATGAAGGTTTTCTTACCTTGGCAGACAGAAAATTGCCACTTGCAACACTGACACCAACATCATGCCACCGACTGTTTTTGCCATGACGCCGAAGGTTCAGTAATGGAGGTCCAGGGGACAGCTTTGTCTCTATCGTAATCTGAATCTTTCCAGCTGCTTCCATTGCAGCCTCCAGCGCCTCAGAATCCGTTATCCTGTACCGACCAACATACTTGGGCTTGCTACCTGCAAAGAGAGCACTTTCATTCATCCAAACACAAATAGAGAAGTGTAAATCATTTTTCTTTAATAACTAAGCAGGCCCATCGAGGCTATTTTAAAATTAAAGTTACATAATTGAATCTAAAACTATGAACAATATGCCATTGTTCACTATGATAAGTCTTAGAGCATAGACTCAGACACATACACTAGAGTTCCCCAGAATATTTACAATGATGGCCCTTCAAAATCCTTACCCGTGGTTCATTTATGCTTTTATCCACCAAAACAAGATACAAAGCCAAAAATTAGAGAATATAGCAAGCTAAGGAAAATGAGAAATATTGAATACAATCATAACTCACAAACACAGTTCATAAATGTTTTCACAAATTCTTATTTTCTGACTTTGTAATACAATTGAAACATTTTCATCACTTTAATTATTTACCCAAAGTATAAGTAAAACAGGGAATATTTTCTGGCATTTGAGATCTATTTACCTAAAAGTTCAAGAAATACAGAGGCCTTTTTTTTTTTTTTTTTGCATGACAATGGAAGTTATCATACTTGACATCAGTCCGTGTTTCAACATAACTGCAGGAAACTTGATTATTATGTATGTCTTGGCTGTGAATGTCAAATATGTAGTCATATTTCCAAAAAGCACATTGTATCTGTTCCCTTTAGCAGTGCAGCTACTCACCTCTCTCTGCTAAAAGCTTGTCAATTTGCACGTGAGTGGCGGGAACAATGACAAACTTGATCCCTAATCCATGAAGAAGTGATATATCCTGTGATTCAGGTCCATCTCTCAGTCATCAGCCAATATTTAATTTCTTCATAACTTCAAGAACTTGGTCAAATTAAAAGGAAAACAGAGACGACCACTGGAATTGCAAAAATACGTAGCACCTTCAAATATATTCACCCGAAAAGGTCTTTCTTTCCTACCGGTTATTTTCTCTATTTTTTTGTTTTATATCATACCTGGGGGGAGAGGTCCCATTCCGCCCCATGTGGTTGGCAGGTAACTACTGCCAGTCCAGTCCATGGAATAGCAGACCTGTGTTTTCACTTACATATATATTATTCACAAGGTCTCTGTTCTTTCATGATACGTACCAATTCCAGAAAAATCTGAACAAATAAGCCATAACCAACAAAAGAGAAAAGCAGTTCCAAACGACATACAATTTTCTCTTAAACAGACGAGAACAGCTGATTTTTCAGCTGCTCAACCCATTTTGGTGGTGAATCAAACCGACTAAAATCAATAACTAAGTAGAGTTTTTTTTTTTTTTGGAGGAAAGTGCTGGACTAAGTAGAAAATTTAATACCCGAGAACTAAATAACGAGAAGGTAACAGTAAAACATAGAAAAGGGAGTACCTGTAAAATGCCATCCAAATACTTGCTATCCACGATTTCACCCGAAATGACCACCACAAAGGTACTTCCTCTGTGACCATGTATGTAAGGCCAAGCTTGCTGAAACCACCCCACGAATTGCTCATGTTCCCCACCAGAGTTCCGGTCGCTAGCACCGCCATCTTCCATCTCACCGATGGCTCCATTAAAAAGACACTTTCTGGACACTACACTCCTTTCCATGACTCTTCTGCTTGTCTCGAGTGGAGAAAACGTCCTAGTTCCCCTCCAAGACGCGGTTAACGAGTGAGAAAACCCGGAAGCTCCTTTCTCCCCCGGCCGAGAGATTGTCCGAGCTACTCTCCGCGTGGAAATCCATGACTTCGTTGTCGAAGCAGCCATCAACGATCTTCAAGCAAGGAAAAAAAAAAAAACGGAGGCAGAAGGACCTCGTATATCAGAAATGGTTGCTTCTCTAAGCCAAAAAAACGAAACAAAGCAACGCGGAGAACGGTTACAAAGGAGGTGCTACGATAAAGCCCGCGCCAGCAGACAATCCAGCAGCAGCCAAGTGTGACTGCCTTCCCAGAGGACACACCAAGGTGGGTGGCGGACCCCCGCCGTTAACGAAGCCGAACCGAACAAAGCCGGACAGAAAGAATCAGGAAAATAAAACACTCGTCCTTTTGTTCTAAAAAGGTCAAAACTAAAAAGTGATAGGAAGTCGGTTCGGAGTTCGGATCGGTTCGTTCTAATTCCCATCGTTTAATGACTCCTTCAGATGGACCGGACCGGGGGGCGGGGCCAATGGGAAGGCGGGAGGGGGAGGGGCGCCCATGCAAGGGACTTGTGGCACACGTGTTGGGGTTCAAATTGGGTGCCCCCCACCCTAAATCGTGTCAGCAGAGTTCTGACCAGTAACCGATTTATTGTTCGAAGGTCCTATCCCAACGCCACCACCACACCCACCTCCTCCGCCATCCCACGTGTCCCGTCCTCTTTCCACGTACACCCCCCCACACGTGCACGCGTCTCCACCCCCGCGACCCCCCGCTCCTTCTAAAACCAAGCCCACTCCCCGCCTCTGTACCCCCTCTCCCTTCTCGCGGTAAAAAACAGAAAAAACAGAGAGCAATGGCGTCTTTGCTAGTTTCGTTGCTTCCGTGGGACCGATGAAGGAGGAGAAGAAATATTAAAGAAAAGCTTTCGACGCCATGGACGTGCTTACGGCTTCGAGGACCGAGCAGATTCTCTCCAGGTACAGACCCATCGCGCCAAAGCCGCAGTTTTTCGCTCCGAATGCTCCGTCCGACAGGCCTCTCAATAACCTTCCTCCTCTGCCTCCTCCTCCGCCTCCTCCTCCTGCTGCTGCTGCTCAGAGGCCTTGTAAGAGCAGGAAGAGGAGCAGGGCGGGCGCTTCCTTCTCCCCGCAGAAGAAGGGCAAGTGTGTTGTTAACGCACAAATCGGGGACCTCGCTTTTGCACCCAGTACCCAACTGGGTCTCTCACTCCCGGGCTTTAATGGCTTCCGTCCCGAGTGCCGCGGGGACCTGGTGACCCTCCCTCTCCTCCCCTGCGCCGACGAGACGGACCCGCCGAAGCGCAATGACGCCGACCCGGCGGAGAGGGGGAACGGTGCGAGCGCGAAGACGACCGTGATAGTGCCTCAGCCGGTGAGGGCGGTGGGCTCCAGCATCAGCGTCGGCCGCATCAGCGAAGCGAAGCCCCGGTCGGAGTCGCCGCCGGTGTCGAAGAAGCCGGAGGAGGTCGAGCGGGAGGTCGAATCGGAGGAGCTGCCGTCCGTCGTTTCCGATTCCAACAACCGGGTCAGGCTCGCGAACTCGGCGTACAAGGAGATGGTGGGTCAACCCGAATGCCTCTGGCTCGACTCCGTCGCGGCCTCGAGGAGGCTCAGTGGGGAGGTGATGCTCGACCTTTCCGAGACTTCCGTGCCCGTCTCCTCCAATGGCTTCTCCTGCAGGGTGAGGATCGAGTGGGCGAGTAATGGCAGGAAGATCTTCGTCGATGCTGCCTGCGATGTGATTCGACTCTCCTGCGAGTCCAAGGATTACCGGTATACGTGGAGGTTCCATACCAGAGAAGCCTTCTGACTTCTCCCCAGTTCTGAGACGAAGAGCTTAGTTTAGGTCGGAAACTAGCTTACAGGGACCATGTAATATAGTCCTTTTTGCTTCTTCTTGTTCATAATACGATAGTCGGAGGATATAGTAGTAGCAAGTTCGATTGCATTTATCTCTGAGCCAACTCTTCTTCAGAACTTTTGTATTCTTTCTATTAATGGCGGACAAAGGGTTTTTGAGTTGAAAACTAAACAGAGGATACAGATAAAGAAATCCATTTTCCAACACCGTAACCATTACAACAAAGAGAAACGCATTCCGTATCAGAAAACTTGGACTCTCTGAATTATTATCATGAAAGGGAACATCTGTGTCAAGATTATGAACTGAAAAGGAAACACAAACAAGGTAGTAAGGAAGAAAAGATTAATCTGCAGTTTCGGTTTTGGGAGGGCCCTTCCACTTAAAGTTGTCAGCATAAGCCTTCGGCTGGAAGAAGAATGAGAAAACAAATTAAAACTACAGAAGCAATAATTTTTCAGGCATTTAACATATAAAGCCATTAGAAAAAGGAAAATTTGACAGTCGACGAAAAAGATTAACCTTAACAGCGGCAAGACACATTTCTGTCTTATTATGGAGAAACTCCAAATTGTGGTAAGAAGCTTTGTTTTGCTAGAAAGTGTGGGTGGCAGCCTTGTTTTTTATTTTTCATGTAGTTGTTTTTTCTTGCGGGCGTTTCCAAAGTTTGGATGCAACGTGCAGTGTGGTCAAGAATCATCAATGACTGTAGTACATATGGTGCTTCTACTGAACCAAGTGTTTGATTTCCTTTATTTTGTTGTCTCATGGTTATGGAGATGTTCAAAGCTCACTTGCAACGTGGGGCATTGGACCTTGGGATACACTCACACCTATTCTGTATGATAAAGTCTTCCAATAAGTCCAAGAAGCGGACCATATTCTCAAACAATTTCGTTGCTTCACAGGCAGACACATAAAGTTCATCATATGGGCACTGACAACAGTGTTGAAGCTGTATTAATAATTACATGGTATTTCTCCTAATGATATCCTCCCAAAGAAACGGTTCAAACTTCAGTCCAACCACTACAAGTTCATTGAGG
This sequence comes from Aristolochia fimbriata, assembly GCA_019845555.1. Lineage (NCBI taxonomy): Eukaryota > Viridiplantae > Streptophyta > Magnoliopsida > Piperales > Aristolochiaceae > Aristolochia > Aristolochia fimbriata. The sequence continues at coordinate 19,657,294 of CM034084.1, read as the reverse complement.
GAGCTGCCACACATATTTTTATCACAATGTTTGGTTAATCGCTTATAAGATCCTAATTCATATGCCACATAGTAAAAGGCTAAAATAAGGTGGAATCATTCTTCTCTACTATGTTAAAACGTTGAGCAGAGTAAGGAAAAATAATTGGTCAATCAAAGTTGGAAGATCAGTAACAAGTCAAGTTCATGCAGAAATGCATTAGCAATTAGCATGCCAGAAAATATAGGAACCTTACCTTTAAAAGGGGCGTGTGCCGCTTCTTAACCTGCACGGAAAGCAATCCCCTAGTCAGGAAAGATGCCAAAAGATCCAAGACTACACATTGGCAAAATAAAAATTTGACAATCACCACATCTTCAGTTGGGAATACGTTTTGAGAAAATTGGGAGCTACTCTATGCAGAAAAGCATCAAAACAATTTCTGGGAAACAAACTAAATAACCTTATCAAGAAAGAGAACCCTTTAATTAGTGAATAGATGCCTACCATTAATTAATGCAATAAGAAAATAACATGTCAGCATCGCAGGATATGGAATGAGGTTCCAGGTAAAAAAATGTCACAGGTACTCAAGGGACTATCTGACAGGAGAGTCAAACCAGGTGCCTCAACAAAAGTGGGCCAATTTACCAATCCTGGCATGAACCTCAAAACAATTAACAAGGGACCACCAAAGTGGGGATACAGTGTGTGATGGAAACAAGGGGATCCAAGAATTTTGGTAAAGCCTTGTTTAGTCACAATGAGTTTCCTCCAGATTCCATCACTGACAGTACTAAACGCTAATACTTTTTTGACAGCAAAAAGTTACCTAGCATTTTAACCAATATGGATGAAAGTAACTTGTTGAGACGGACTTGAGAACAATCATGGACAGGCAAGTTTTAGAAACAGAAAAGTGACAAAAAATTCTATAATCTCATAATATACACAATTCTACAAGAACTAAATATATTTTTACTTCAGTGCATCTCTGTTGGTTTGAACAAGCATCTTCCATGAAAGTATTCTCTTTTATTTCCCTCAACAAAGTTGCTTACGTGCATATACCTCTAAACAAAGAAGAATAAATATAGCTCTTAATATTTTTCAACTTTCAGTGAATTCACGAAAGGAAAAAATTGATGAAGTTGTGACTACTGGTAACTTTATTAGACAAATGACCGTCAGGTAGAGATGCTGATTAATATTTTTCAACTTTCAGTGAATTCACGAAAGGAAAAAATTGATGAAGTTGTGACTACTGGTAACTTTGTTAGACAAATGACCGTCAGGTAGAGATGCTGACATAAAGTCAGCCAGTGATGCTCCAGTGGACATACCATATACGCCCAACCAAGCTTCTCAGCAAATGCTTTTGCAGCTTCCTCGCTATCAAAACTAAGTGCTGAATCACCTACATTAGCGTAAGGGTCACCTGTTGATGTCCAACCCATCAGAGGATTCTCCCACCTGTAGGACATTAAAAATCACCCATAGAGAATCTTAGTTGGTAACCCTTTTCAAGATTTACACATTCTTAGCCTGGACACCTCTGTCCAAAAAAATAAAATAAAACATGTCCAACCCATCAGAGGATTCTCCCACCTGTAGGACATTATAAATCACCCATAGAGTATCTTAGTTGGTAACCCTTTTCAAGATTTACACATTCTTAGCCTGGACACCTCTGTCCAAAAAAATAAAATAAAATACCAAAAAACAAAAATCTATATGTAAGAGATAAATGAAAAGAAATGCTTGAGAGTTACAAATATTGAATCAAAATACCTAGCAAGTACTTAAAATCAAGTGATCACTAAAAAACTAATGCACAATATTCCACGCTAAAGCAACTAAGCTAAAGGATAATTCTTATCTTCCTCTTTAAATCATTAGGAAAAGATTGCCTATCTGTCATTCACTTGGCCCTGCGTCACACTGCCAAACCAACTTCGACAGCAGCTTTAGGAGAGATTCAGAGTGCAGGAGATGAAGAAGTGGTCCAGGAACTGATATGGATGATTTTTACCTGCTTTCATTCCAGCTTTGGGCACTATGAGTTCACTGAAGTGAGGCTGGGATTTAGATTCTAGTCTTGGAGATGCTCAACACACTGGCTGTTGAGGGAGATACTGTGGAGGCCATATATGGTCACAGGCCTTGAGAGATAACCCCATAGAGGTCACCTCTCAGGTTTTTTGTTTAAAATTAAGAACATTAGTAGCTATAAACTTGTAAACCACAACAAGTTATTTGTGGAGCAGATAGGATAGCAGACGCCATGTTTAGGGAGGGATCGCCCACCAACATCTTGCTTTTGGAGCTTCCCTTCCTATATGAGTATTACTTTCCTCTATGTTTCCTAGCTTTTCCTTTTTGTTTTCCTGTTGGTGTAATAATTTCTTTGTTCCGGTAGCTCCATAGACTCACCCTTTTCAGGCTTTCTTAATGAATTTCTCCCTCATCAATTTCACAAAAAGTATCAAGCATCACACAAGGTAACAGGCAAAGGGGCTTATTAGATAGTAATAAAGTTACATAGTAATAACAAATTTCTCAAAAATTTTAGGTAATAGCAAATTGAGTTTATCTAAATGACAGAACTGTATTTTCTGGAAACAAAAAAATTATCTTTTGTATAATAACACAAAAAATACATGTATTCATTTGTCTTTTTTCTAAGAAATAAAGATATATGTGTCTTGAAAAATATATCTAGACTTTACAGGGTCATAATTAGAAATGACGAAGCCCACACTTCAGGAACTACAGGAGCTACAACTTAGCTTAATGAATAGGTGCCCCACACCACATGTCAACTTTAGTTTCTCAAAGCCATAAGGTGTGATTTCACTACCCATGCAGTTTCTTTAAAAGAGCAAGACTGGATTTAAAAGGCAATTTGCAGTACCAATGAGAACCTCATCGGGAAACAGTAATTTGATTACTTAATTTATTTTATATCATCAACATCCACTTCACAGTAAATAGTTTCCAGAAAGGGTGATCTTCTCGAAGTCGCATAACAAGTTAAGCACAAGCATTTCAGTGACTCTCACCAAATACAACAGTCATTCCACTCCTTACGACCCCACAGAGGCTAAAATTCATTTACATACTCTCTACTCTACCAACTCAAACCTTCATTTATTAGGCTGGTAAATTACTTCAGGAGTAACTGACTAAACAGAAAAATATCAAAATAAACAAAGAAGCACAACCAGTGAAAATCAATAGTTGTGTGACAAGGCAATGGATAACAAAATACACTTATGCAATGGTTAAACCTCAAAAAATAAAACAAATCCTACTTAAACCTCAGAAAAAGGAAAAGGTGTAAACGCATACTTCTGGGTAGAAACAAAGTTGATCTTCCACTTTCCAACTTTTCCAGAACCTTGTTGAGTTGCTGTTCTAGCTGGTGAGTAAATTATAACCTGAAAAGGTGAATCAAAGGCCACATATTAGTTTAATGTGCCAACAGTGAATGTGAAAATTCACCTAGAAGGGAGTGGATTAACTGTTTTATGTGAAAAAATTGACATTTTTATGAATGGCAAGATGTTCCTAGTAGGAAGTTTCTCCAAGAAAGATCATGGACACGAATATATGTGCATATTAGAATCTCTTTTAGTGCATATTAGACTCTCGTTTGCATTTAGATCTGGGAAACCTACTGAAGAAGATTTCATTTCTTGAAGTGACTTATCATACATCTCATGTCATCTAAGGGATTTGACCTTTGGCTCAATGGTCATACGGGGGTTGTTTAAGGTGCGAGAAGACCTTCATATTCATAGAAGGGACAGGTTTTTTGAGAATTAAATACTTAGGTAGCAACATATCCAGGTCATGGATTATAATCTGCCATAGAGGAGATTACTTTTGTAGTTGTCAAATACCCCGGTGACACTACTCTCAAAGCAGTTACATACTCATGTCTCTTAGAAACTAAGGTACTTACTATTTGCATCAGCATAACTACTGGACACAAAACTTCCACTTCCTACGAGTGGCTTTGAAGTATCACAAGATGGACAAGATTCTCTAAGCTTTGGTTGCCATTAGCCAAAGCCAAGAACAGAATCGTTTCCGAAGTGGGAGACATCCATCTCCATTATTGTTGCTTGTGTCACTGATACGAAGTTGAACAGAAGGAAACACATTAAATATTGAGGTGGGTGGTTACATATCAGATTCAGATATTCTTTTATCATCTGTTTCATCTAACAAACGGCCCCTATAAGACACCAGCGCATGAAACATATCAGTCTATCATGCAGGACTTTAGAAGTCCCAACATGATACCTGATTCGAGCATGGGCACCCCCTGGCCCCGACTTCTTACTAAGATGATCCAGTGCCTGGCTTATAAGGGAGTCCTATTAGGATTCGTCCAGAAATTCCATAAAATCTAGTTATCCCTTTCCTATTCGAGTTAGCTTTCGGTTCGTCATCCTGCAGCACCCTATATTTTCCCAATAACTCCATCGAAAAGACGAAAATGAAGGGAAAAAAGAAAAAGAAAAAAACTTCGGTATGACTTCCAATGAGCAAAGTGAAGACATTTTAAACATTTTTATAATCAATTACAGACATTTTTTCTAATCAATTACTTTTCCAAAAAATCACAGCTAATTATATCTATTTACTGATTCGAAACCCAGCTCCGGAGAAATCGAATTAACCGTTCAACCAAGCGAAGAATAATATTTCCACATAAATGTAAATCGTAACATCCAAACGTAAATGTAAGTGAAAGATGGAAACGAAACCGAGAGAAGCGGAAACCCACCCTCCTGCGGAGATGTTCCTCCGGGATGCCAGAGACGATTCCCACCTCACCGGGTTTGACTTCAACCAAAGCGTCGGAGGCGAAGGATCGACGAGCGAGCGCCGGGAACGCGGAGCGGAGAAGACGAGCTGATCGATTCACAGAAGCTGCCATCTTCTGTGCCAGAAAAGCAGACCGGGGTCGACCTCCCAAGTCCCACTCTTTTAAACGTCGCTCGACGGGGACGAGGCGGTGCCGATGTCTCAACCCGCGGACCGCGCTTCAGTTCGGGTCGCGTATGTACCATCGAACCGGACCTCTTTTTTTTCCCAAACCGGCCAAGCCGGGATCATCGTCTTCAATTCCCAAAATTATAAATTTAAAATACTAATCTGGGCCCGCACTGCAGTCGCGTTTACAAAAACCCTAAACCTCCTTCGGCACAACACGCCTTTCATCACAAAACCGAAAGCGGGAGACACCGAGCGAGGATTCTTTCGGCGGCACCGTACTCGAAGGTTTGTCTCACCCGTCTTCGTTGGTTTTTTCCCCCTCTCATTTGTATTTGAAATCGTGTAACTTTCTGTCATGTGCTCGTCTTTTCGTGGATGTTGTTTGATTATCGTTGTAGATGATCGTTTTTTTTCTGTCATGTTATTCTGTAAGGAGTTCTATGTGCTGCTTTTTAGTGTCATAGTTGAGCTACTCTTTCTTCAGGCATAGCGGTAGGATTTTGTGTCAGGTTAAGCGGCCGTCTTTGGCTCGGATTAAAGTCGGTTTTTTGTGTTTGTCGAACTCTTTAGACACCTGTGTAGGTTTGCGAGTTTGGATTCTGGTGCTTTTGGGGTTTACTTTATCATTTTAGACTTGTGATCATTCCCCCCCTCCTCCCAAAAAAAAATTATCAATATCGTGTACGGTCTAGCTTCGTGGTGATTTAATTTATTTCCCAAGTTTTTGGATATAATTAGCCTTGTGTTTGCCTTTCTGTTTACTTTTAATTGTACGGTGGAGAGGATTACTGGTGAAAACATGCATGACTTACGTCAGGGTTTTGGCTGACTGAATTGAGTGTTTGAGTTTTACTTCAGCTTAGAAATCGTCTCATATTACGATTTCTTGGATTGTCCAAAAGACGAGCATTTGTTTTCTTGTTTTTCTTTTTCTTAAACAATCCGTGTATAAGGTGAGTGTCATTGTCTTGAAAAAATCTTATCTCTTCTCTTAGGTTTGTTGCATGATCTAGGCTTGTCAGTTTCCATCATGGGTCCAGGTTTATTTTTCTATAATCATATTATAGTCTTGTTACTCACAGAACCATTTGTGTTCTCTCATGTGGCTTTGTTGAGGCTGTATATAAACTGAGTTGATGCCAATTGTGCTCTTAAGGGCATAATGATTCGTGGTTCAACACATCAAAGAATATAGGTTCAAATACTTGAAGAAACATGAGATAGAGAGAGAAAGAGAGCTTAACCATTCTCATTGTAGCTTGTAAAGCACTATACGTAAACTTGCTTGTCTTTATCGCTAAAAGTATGCAAAAGTTCTCTAGCTGTGCATGATGCTGAAATGTATTCCTACAAGGTGAGTATCAGTGTCTTGAATGCTGAAGTAACATTTGCCAGCGCAGAGAAGTTTTAATATTGCACACCACTTGTCTTCATTCTGAAACTCGTTCACCTGATTGCAGATTTATTTATAGTAATAACTTGAGCAAAGACTAACTGATTTATAATTCCTGTATTTGATCAGCAAGGATGGTGAGGGTCAGTGTTTTAAATGATGCTCTCAAAAGCATGTACAATGCTGAGAAACGGGGAAAACGACAGGTCATGATTAGACCTTCCTCAAAAGTCATCATCAAATTTCTTCTAGTCATGCAGAAGCATGGTATGCGTTACTTTGTATTTATGTGTGTGGTGTATACACTTATATTGTTGCAACTCTATTCAACGGAATGAAACTCTTTATAGGTTATATTGGAGAGTTTGAATGGGTGGATGACCACAGAGCTGGCAAAATTGTGGTTGAATTGAATGGTAGACTAAACAAATGCGGGGTTATCAGTCCTCGCTTCGATGTTGGTGTAAAGGAGATTGAATCCTGGACAGCACGGTTACTTCCCTCCAGACAGGTAAAACCATGACTCTTGGCATTTCCATTGTAATTCATTTGTGTTTTATATACTCTCAATACCCGTATTTGCTAACTTTCAAGAAAAGAGAAGAGGTCAGTTAATGGCCGTGTTTTACCTATGCAGTTTGGGTACATTGTGTTGACCACTTCTGCTGGGATTATGGATCATGAAGAGGCCAGGAGGAAGAACGTTGGTGGGAAAGTATTGGGGTTCTTTTACTGATCCAACTTCGAATTCAGTATGCTTTTGGACATCTTGGTTTCCTGGTTTTGAAAGGTCTGCAGGATTTGCTATATTTTGTAGTAATGGATCGAACAGTAATTGGGTGTTTGTTGATTTTCCATGCTGGACAAACGAATATGAAACAGTAATTTGTAGTGAAAAAATTTCTTTGGTCGCCTGCGTTTGTGTAGTCTATCTGATGAAACAAAATCGTCCATTAATCTAGTGCTGTTGGCTGCACGTATATGCGCATCCGCGTGCTGGAGTGGGTTTTCCATTAAAACGGCAGCAGGTGGCAAACAGGCCTCTTCTTACTAGTGGAATTGCATTCACGCGTCACCAAATGGAATTAGGTGTTGAATTTGTAGTTTCTGAACTTTGCTTAAAAGAGATACGTGATGAATGGTTACTAGCATTGTGGCCAAAGGAAAATACAAGGCAAAAGTTCTTGGTGTTTGTGAAACAAATCTCCGTTTCCCCAGTTTTGACCATGAGGATCAATAACTTCCGTTTCCCTTGTTTTTGGCTTTAGTTTGATATTACAAAGAATATGATTTTTAATATTAGAAATTGTATTAAATCCTGATTGGTTTCGGCCATTAAATTGCATATTTTGATTCCTCTTAATGGATGGCTAAGGATATCTTTACATGTCGGGAAGAAAGGGATGGCCGTTTCATTGAGCAAGACGTAAAATTAGTGATGCCAAGAGCTCGAACTTTGTAATATTATCGAACACAGATGGGCATGGGAAATGGTTGGTAGTCGTAAGGGCCAGAATATACGAGCAATGGGGCCAGATTATGCCTGACGGTGTCTGCTCTCCTGCACATGCTTACCTATAACTGAAAATCTGGTGGAGAATTTTTTATCAGAATGCGCCGCCGAACAAGCAAAGCTGCAAAGATTTATTTATTCGCTTCCTTGATATAGTCTTTTGGAGTTTAAACACGAAAGGTTAAACAAGTCTAAGGTGCTCAATCATCTGTGCATGTTGTTCAAACTTTTCCAGCGGTGAGGAGCGAGGACTAAGGCATGTCGTGGCCTGCACATGAGCGCTCCCCTCCTCCCTCACTCCCTGTCCCTATCTGCCTTTCGAAAATTTTGTCGGAAACGCTTTACAGACACTACAGAACAACAGCTTGCAACATGCAGTTACATCCTTGTCCAAAGATTAGAAACTAGTTTATGTTATTGGCCACATTACGAATAAACCGACCAGGGAGACGCCTACCGTAATTCTTCCTCTGTTGGCAGAAATCTCTATAAGCTCCGAAACGTTTGAACTTTTGTTTTCTAAAAAGGCCACTCTTATGAACGCGTAAGGTACAATAAGCCTTCGAATAAAAACTAAATTCGAATTTCCCTGTTCATTGAGAAACAGGGGAGAATATGTGGGCATTCTTTTAGAAAAAGGAAAAAATAAAGCACCATAAGGCCGGTGGGGGTTTCCAATTTCCACTTTCCACTTTCCACTTTCCACTTCCCAGTTTGTTTCTCAAACATGATATTACCACCCATAATAATTCTATGAATGATGACAATTTAAAACTAGTATACACTTCCGTAAGAATCAAACAGACAAAAGAAGATTTAAAAGAGGGCAAAACAATATAATCACTTCATTCACCAGAGAAGAACTCAAATTTATCATTAACTAAGAAGAGAGACTAAATCCTGCGTTTTTATATCATGGAATCTACAAAGCATTCTTCCAAATTTCCAAAAGCAATGAATACTACACAGCACACTTTGATGCGAAACTCATTTTTATGCAGATCTTTTGCAGCGGGGAAGAAGACCCGGGATCTCCATTGCCCATCTCTAAGCCAATATCAGAAGCACGCATCTAACAGGCAGCAACAGCAGAGAGCCGCCAAGCTGCATAGGGAAAAAATTAACGCCAGATTACACTTTGAAACAAGATATGAGATAGCAATGAAGAAGAATGAATAATCTTTGGAAAATTTCAGGATCGGGGGGAAAGGGGAAAAAGAACAATTTCTCGAAAACGGCCGCCAGCACGCGCAAAAAAAGGTATTTTTGATGAAAGAAACGACGAATACGAGGAAGATACAGGGACCGCGACGAAGCCCAGAAAAACTGTCGCAATTCATGCCTGAAAGAAAACAATTCCACCGGTGAACGGCACGTTGAGGGGGGCCCGCAACGGCACCGAAATCGGGGAAAGTGCGGATGAGGATTAGAGACGAAGGGCGTCTCATTTCGCGGAACGTGCAGCGTGAACGTAGGCTGACCTAAACATTAGCGCCTTTTTCGCCACTTCTCAGAAAGGGCAACCGATGCTATCGTTCGCGGCAGTGCCGAAAACGACGAAGTGCGCCAACGTCAACGTCGGCGATCGTCGCACCACCGACCTCCGTCACTGATTGGAAAATGATAGAATTAACGCCAGCCAATACAAAGCTGGCTCACCAGCGCCGTCAACCGTCGGAAACCCCTATCGGCGCCGGAGGCGATAACCGCAAAACAAAATAAAAAAGCCACAAGAGGAAACAAAATTTCTTCCTTCTTCGGACAGATCCAAAGCGCAAAACCAAGAAACCAAAGAAACAAAATTCCTTCTTTCAAAAATGTAGCAGAGGATAAATGAAAAAATATATATACATATACTAATAACTCACCATCCTTCCATGAACGAAGGTCCGGACTGCTGCTGTGGCGGAGGCTGCTGGTACGGCGGAGGGTACGGCTGCGGTGGGTACCCCTGCGGAGGATACCCCGCTGGCGGATACCCCTGCGGTGGGTACCCCGGCGGCGGGTACGCGTCCTTCGGATACCCCTCTGGCGGATAACCTAATCACCAAAACACCACAAAAACCCTAAATCCCGATCAGATCTGCTCCCCGAACCAAATCCAAATAAAAAAAAAAAAAAAAAAAAAAAAAAAAAACAATTCTAATTCACCTTGCGGAGGAGGCACGCCGACGGGGGGCTGCTGCTGGTTGTAATAGCTCATTACGGAATCTCGCGTACGATCGGAGATCGAGGAGGAAGGAAGGAGGTTTCGCCGTTCTCGGGCACGAGAGTTCCGTCGAGAAGGAACCGGGGGACTATTTATAGGAGGAGCAATTAGGAGATGCTCGAAGACGGCTTTGTAAAGAATAAAAACAAAAAACAAAACAAAAGGGAAGCCCCACGGCGCGGCGGGTCCCGCGTGGAAGACGCGTAGAGGATAGGATGGTCCGAAACCGTACCCGGTTAAGGGATTAAAAGCGGGATCTCCGGGGGCCGTGGCCCGCGGGACGTGGGCGTCCGTTGCTGACGGCAGTTCCCTCTGTGGCATTGCAGTCCACGAGTCAAGACTCTGCTCCCTTCCCGAGAACCTTCCGAGAGAACGCGGGCTACGGTTAAACACGCCTGCCTGTGTATACGATGTAATATACCTCTTTCATGCTATTCCTACCCTACTACGCACTCCTCCTTAGTGGGACCGTATGATCCGACGGTTTATTAACGACACGTGGAGCTTCGAATTTTGTGATAAGGCTGATGGGGTTTCTCTCGAAGAATACAGAATAATAATAAATTGCAGCAAGCTTGGGACTTGGGAGGTATCGACGTTCTAAAGCTTGTTGGGAATAATTGGGGGAATCCACTCGGTACCGAATTTGGATCCTAGTCGGACTTTCGGTTTCTTTGTTTTGTTCTGAAACGCTGAACCGGTTCAAAATTCTAATGTTTTAAAAACCGGGCAGCCTATCAGATTGTTCCGGTTTAAGTCGAACCGGGTTTTATATAATTTGTACATATTTAATCTTTTTATAGGTAATAAGACCAAAGAGATGATTTATTTAGTTGTGCCTATTATAACGAATTGGACCCGAGTCACTCATTAAGAACCGGATTGCCCTCCGATTTTGGTTCAACCATGTCGGGAACGGAACGGGTGAGGGGGTGGGTGTGTCATGTGTGCTAAAAGCAACTTTCATGACTCGTATATTTGGCTGGTGGTATGTCTCATATCGTTGTGGTTGATTCCACCATATATCCTCTGTTTGCTTGTCCCTATATATTTATTCCACGATTGACGATGTATAAGTAAATGCCCGGTGAATATTGGGAAGCCTGTAATTTTTCTATTCGCAAGTATATTAATGTCTTGTATCGTCGATTTTTTCGGTGCGACAGTAGTTGATTGATATAATACCACCAGCCAAAATATATGCGGAAAATCGAGGATTCGCGGCGGCAGATGAGGATCAGCTACAACCTCGGCAAGAAATTAAGTTTTGTGTTTTTATTGCAAATCAAGTTCGGGTTTTTATAAATCCGACCCAAACCCGACCCGTGCCTTCCCCTGCTTCTATCTCTCTAGCTCCGTTGCAGAGCAACCCTAGAAAGGAATGCTTATTAACTAAATTCCATGGATTCTTTTCTTTAAAGTCTCGCATGGGAGTGTGTCGGTGGAGTAATAAAGAAAACTCACGGGATGTTTTTCGACACTCAGCCTCCCGCAAGCCCGTCTCGGATAGTATATCTAGAAACACAGATTTCAGAGTCTTCCGCTAAGTGGCTCAAGGCCATCAAAGCCGGTGAATATTGGGAAGCTATATTGCCCATGCTAGAAATTGTCTTAATGCATGGTTTGTGTTTCTTACGCTAATTTTTCTATCCGTATTTGAATGAAATCTGTTGCGCCTTTATTTTCTGTGTTTGTAGCTTAACTTATTTTGTGTCTTGCTAGATTCAAGGTCACGAATATCTGTTTCATTGGTTTCATACGAAATAATGTGCCCATGTTTACTGTAATTGACAGAAAGAAGTATGTATATTGCGTAGGCGTTACATAAACCGCTATTATTCTTGTGAGAATGTTGTTGTTGTGCCGTACAGGAAATTACTAGGTGAAGTAGCTCACCGTTTGTGTGTTACTGTAGCAAGGTGGTTGTGTTGAAGAACTCTTTACCATTAGAGTTCATGTAATACGATGGAATTCTTGGTATCTATACAAATCCTCTGTTGCAGAAAGGAATATATGAGTTTAGTTGGAAAGAAATTCATCCTGATTTTCTGTGTTGAGCGACTGGGCTGTTTTGAGTTCTTTATTACTTTCTTTTTATTAGAGGAAGTTGAGATATTTATTACTTTTGCTTTACACTGGATTTGATAACCTGTTCGGTTCCTTTGTTTTGCTGTTATTCTCTTTGCTATTCATCATCTTTGTTGTGTTATATTTTATGCTGTTGCCTGAACAAACCCCCTCTTGATATCAATAAATATAATGTATGTATCTGAATGTTTTCTGTTATCATTTTTTCTTGTATATTCATAAAACAATGAGGAAATGGGACACTTATATGCTCTTGATTTTCCACATTTTCAGTGCATTAGTATATGGTGACTATAGTTCACGACTCTCTCCTGCTCTCTATGCATATGCCGTTACAATACTTTACAAAGAGCGGGTGGAGCGGCGGGATTCATGCAATACCAAGCTTTCAGACTCACCTTAGGGTGGGGGGTGGCAGGTGACTCTTTTTTTTTTTTTTTTTTTTTAATTTCATTTTTTGTAGGAAACTGATTAATATACTTTTTTTTTCCAATAATGAACTCTGCATAAGTGAAAATTCCTGAATTTTTACTTGTAAGGTATACTCGAGGAAACTATAAAACTATTAAGTGATGCAAATGGACTTTCAACAACATTGTAAAGTTTTTTTTTTTTTTTTCAATAAAAAGTTCAAAGGGTCTACAAAAAGTTTATGTCATGCCAATTTGGTACACAAAAGCTCTTGTCTGCGTAGAGCCTAAATTGATATATGGTGCGAATTAGGACTGTCACCGAGTACAAGGCAACATGTTAAGGCAAACCCTACCATAGCTAGTTAAGGTTTTTAATGGATGGCTTTAAGAAAAGGTTGGGTTATGTAAAATCAATAGGTTCAGGGATATGCATTATGTTGTGTTACTTTATTTTCTTCAAGAATTTGATCCTCAAATATTAATTATGCTCTAAATTCTTTACATATCTATTGTATCCTTGTCTTTCATATCCAATTTGTATGTTCATCATTTTGATGCACTAAGGATGCACATGCACACGTGCTAGGCAGGCACATGGGCCCATACAATCATAAATGCATGTGGTCCTATACATGTTCATACTTTTTTTTTTTTTGAGAAATATACGTGCTCATACTCATGAACACATTATACTACGGACATGCATATAAGTATGTTCTGCACATTTTCATATTACTGATTGTGAAATTACTTGTGTTAGATTAATGTACAAGTGTTCAAGAATTAACTTTATGAATGGGTTTATATTGGCTTCCATCGAGTACCCATCAAACTTATTGGGTTTTTATAAAGAATCCATTAGTAACCCAATAGGTTTAGACGCATTTCTAAGAAATGTTTTGACAGCGGACAAATGCCACTGTATAGTTCTATCAATTTGAAAAATTTTATTGCAGGTGGTAGCAGTAGTGAAAACTGTAAATCAGGATGGCCTAGTCGAGAGAGGTACAGGCTCTTGAATTTTGAAGGCATTAGGTATGATGAAATGACGGATACAGATTTGGCATTGTCTAACTTGGGCAGCGCGTCGTTTCTTATCGCTAGAAAGTTACGATATTTTCCCAGACTTGAGATCGTAGAAGCTGTTGCTGATCTCTTCTACGAAAGAGGTTTGGTCTTAAAACATGAGTACATGTTTTTACAACAAGAGTACATGCTTTAACCTTTTTGTAGTTAGAAACCATATCCATCATGGAAGTTTTAATTGCTGCAATTACCTGCAGGTGACTTGAATATTGCCAGAGGTTACTATATGGATGCACTGCGTGAACTATATGCATTGGATACCTCTGGAGATAAATGCGTCTTGCAAAGAGCTAAGATGTATCCACTGCAGAAGATGTGCCTTTTTTTGTTTGTGTGATTTCTTGTTGGTTAGCTTTCCCCTATATATGAACATTTTGGTTCACTCCTCCGTTCTTGGACATGAAAACCCTTTTCTATTTGATTTGCAGCATTTTGCAGTAGCGCACTGTGTAGGATAATAATTTATTGTCTTAACCCAACTTTCTTGTGAACTTACCTTTGTGCTTATTTCTGTTTCTTTATCGTCCCTTACTTTCTGCTTCTGTTTATTTTTATGTTTTCTTTGTCCTATATTTGAGGAAAAGCAATTTGCACAAACCTGCAGTGAGTATGATCCCATTCAAACTTTTAATAATCTTAACAATTTGTCCAAATTCAGAAAAGTCAAATAATCTTTCAATTGGATATTCTCACATTTGTACCATTTAGGATTAAATAAGATATCTACATGAGATGATCATTGTCAATATGGTGTGGTTGTTCTTGGCAAGATGGCAAGAGATTATATGAAGGAGTACTTAAATACAAATGAAAACAAAGATGGATTGACATTCATGAATATCATTGTTGTGTTTGCTTGGAATGTGATCTACGTTTTACTTTTTACTTTCCCTTGACATTCATCTGCAGAAACTTCAAAGCTTGTTTGTTGCTAGTTGCAACTGATTTTGGATCTGATGTACTTACGTATGCTGAAAAAGTTTGGTCGGATGGTATTTCATATGGCAAATCCTCACTCAATGAGGCACAGGGAAGGTGCAACGTTCTCTTTTATCTGATCTGGAGCAGGTATTTTTATGTGCATTGTTACTAGTTGACGGGACAATTCATGTCCTCTTTGTTGGCTGTTAAATTGTGTTTCCTGAAGTTCCACATGGAAACTGACCCTTTTCTGTTTTGATGTGATTTGCGTTTTGTTTGTTTGTTTGTTTTTCCATCCTTGTTACGAGCCAGAGGAATATGTTCTAAGTGTTAGTAATTTTTACATGTAGATGGAAGATTGGCCCGAAGCGTTTAAAAGGGGCGGGTCTTATTTGGAGGAAATTCTGAAGAAAATTATTAACAAGTTTTCTGAGTTGATTGATATTCACATTTTAGTGGAAATGGGGTTGTGCATCAAGCAAGCGACATTTATTCCTGGGGAGGATGTTCAAGTACGTCCGGCTCCTGAATCTGATGCCTTTGTGAATGAGGAGGACTGGATGAGGAGGATGAGGAGGATGAGGAGGATGAGGAGGATGAGGAGGATGAGGAGGATGAGGAGGATGAGGAGGGTGAGGAAGCAGAGGATGGTGGATGAGGAGGATGAGGAGGGTGAGGAAGCAGAGGATGGTGGATGAGGAGGATGAGGAGGGTGGATGAGGAGGGTGAGGAGGGTGAGGAAGAAGAGGAGGATTAATAAATGAAGACGATTTGTTGTTCCAATACTTTTTTTGAGCTCCTTGCCATTTTATGGATTATTAAATGAGGCAAACTTTTATTTTTGAGCATTTTAAAAAAATATACATATTCACGGGATTATACTATGAGATTAAGAAATTAAGGATGGTTATAACAGATGAAAAAAAAAATTATGAAAAGAGGAAAAGGTTAATAAAAAAACCGAAAGTGAGAATTATCCATTTGTATTCAGAGATCCTGAGACTAGTAGCGTATTTTCAAAACTTAAGAATGGTTTCAAATGCCTTTTCACATTTTGATTTCCAAATCAGCAGATATCTGAGCCTTTTCTCTTATCTTACCCCACGAATGAAGCTGTTTGATCTAGCACCAACTTGTCCACACAAAGGAATGAATACCCATTTAGGAACAAATAATGCATGTCAAATCACCTAATACTTCCTAAAACTAAAGCACAAAAACATTGATGCTACTAGAACAAGTAGCGGTGGCAGAATAAGTGCAGATGAAGGCGATTCTATGAAAAAATAGAATACATCTTGAAAAATGCACTTCTCTTTTCAGGACTGCAGGTGAAGATTTCGGTTTGCTTCTTGAAGCAGCAGTTATGTATGACAAAAGGGTTTCTGCTAACCTAGATGAGGATGATACAATTGATAATGAATTGCTTTGGACGAGAATTTCTCATATGTCAACAAATATTTATATCCAAGAAGGATGAAGATCAGCTCGGAAGAGAAATCTTCAAGATTCTACAGATTAAGAGAGTTCTCCTCTTGTTAGATGACTTGTGGGAGAGATTGAATCTTGTGAAGGTAGGAATCCCCTCTCTTACCTGCGAAAACAAATGCAAGGTAATCTTCAGTACGAGATCAGAAGTTGTTTGTGGCAGATGGGTGCTCAGAGGAAGATCAGGGTGGCCTGTTTGAAGCCCGCAGAGGGGATGGGACTTAATCCGAGAAAAAGTGGGGGAGAAGGCTCTCAATTCTCATCCAGATATACCACGACTTGCGAAGGAAGTTGCAGAGAAATGTAGTGGTTTACCTCTTGCAATCATCAGTGTGCATGGGAAGGGCAATGGCGAACAAGAAGGCTCCAGAGGAGTGGAGGTATTCATTATCTACTCTGAACAAACATCCTTTTGAATTTCATGGACCAAGTCCTCTCACTTTTGAAATTTAGCTACGATAATCTAAACGAAGGTGCCATGAAATTATGCTTCCTGTATTGCGCCCTGTTACCCGAAGATTACTCCATTGAGAAGGAACAACGTAACTGATACAGTATTGGATTGGGGAAGGTTTCATTGACGAGTTTGAGAAAATCGATGAAGCTTACGACAAAGGGTATTATATCATTGGAAGCCTTAAGCATGCGTGCTTGCTGGAGAGTGGTGGGAATGCAGGGAAAGAGGTGAAAAGAAGAACAGGAATATAATAGTTCAAGCCGGCATTGGATTGAGTGAAGCTCCTGAAACTGATAAATGGGCAAGTGCTGAAAGAATGTCTCTGATGAAGAACAAAATCAATGCACTGGTAGGGAAACCATTCAGCCCAAACCTTCAAACTTTGATGTTACAACAAAACTGGTGTATGAACGCTATTTCAGAAAGCTTTTTTCAGTTTATGCCTGCAATTCAAGTTTTAGATCTGTCCCGAACTGATATCAGGGAGGTTCCCATGGGGATCACAAAGCTGGTAATGCTCCGGCATCTCGATCTCTCCCATACAAATATTACAAAGTTTCCTCTTTACAGTTCTGAATTGACCCAGTTGCAGTATCTTAATCTCTCTCACACCAGAATCACAGAGTTGCCAGAAGAGGTTGGGGTTCTGGCAAAATTGAAGCATTTGACTCTTCACCACACAGACTCTCTTCGCTGGACTTGGAATTGCTAAAACAGTTACCATCACTCGGCATCACCATAAAAAATCTCCCTGCTCTGCAGAGGTTCCTTGGTTCAGAGAGACTAACGAGCTGCACCAGGCGTCTGTTTGTTAAAAAAAAGGCCCAAGGACTTCACTTCTATCCACCTGAACACCACTTTCGGGAACATGGGCAAGCTAAGTGTTGGACTAAAACCTTAATTAGGTTAGAGTCCTCTCACACTTAGCTAGTGTGTTTAGAAAATAACACAACAAACTAGAAGAACAAATGAAGAACAAAGAGAAAAAGAAAGAAGAGCTTTAGAGAACTTGAAGAACTTTGTATTCTGAGAGATGAAAAATATATTGAGAAGAGCCCTATATATAGGGTTAAAAGAAATGTAACCTCCACTAGAATTAAATTACAACTTAATGGAAATTCAAAACTAAAATTGAAATCCAATTTAATTCCTATTCAATTCTAATAAAACTGATTTCTAAGTGTAACTGAAATCTAATTAAACAACCATAATGGCTTAGTCATAACCAATAACAACCTCCCTTGAGCTAAGCACATTCACACCATACTAACCATGCCAAGCACCTTCTTGAACCTTAAGAATTGTTCTGCTTTGAGTGGTTTGGTGAAAATGTCAGCAACCTGCTCATCTGTTCTGCAAAACTCAAGCACAAGTTCCTCCTTCTTCACTAAATCTCTGATATAGTGATACTTGATATCAATGTGCTTGCTCCTCCCATGAAACACTGGATTTTTTGACAATGCAATGGTTGATCGATTATCACATCTAACTGGTGTGGGTCCGTCTTGTTTGTGATATATCTCCTCAAGCAACTGACGGAGCCAAACTACTTGTGTAGCACAATAAGCTGCAGCAATGTACTCTGCTTCTGTAGATGAAAGTGCAACTACCTGTTGTTTCTTGGAAGACCAAGAAAAGAATCCTGACCCAAGAGTAAATGCATATCCGGAAGTACCTCTCCGATCTCCGCCATAACCAGCCCAATCACTATCTGTGTACCCCACAAGCTTAAACGAATCTGAGGATTTATAAAGAATACCATCACTAATCGTACCTTTAATGTACCTCAGAATGCGTTTAGCAGATTGTAAGTGTGATTGTCGTGGTTTCTCCATGAATCAGTTGACCATCTCAACACTGAATAGGATATCTGGGCGAGTAGCTGTCAAATAGCGTAAGCTGCCGACTATCTGCTTGTAGTAGGTGGAACTCACCTCTTCTCCACTTCCCTCCTTGGTCAGCTTGATTCGTTCTTCCATGGGTGTGCGAATAGAATTGCAATCTAACATCTTGAATCTCTTCAGAATATCACGAGCATATTTCTATTGAGATACAAAGATTCCCTCCTGTGTTTGAACAACCTCAAGTCCTAGAAAGTAAGACATAAGGCCCATATTGGTCATTGCAAAATCACGCACCATGGCCTCCCTGAACTCTTGGATCATGAATACACTATCACCCGTAAAAATCAAATCATCCACATACAAACAAATAAGTAATAAGTGCCCATTGTTGTCTGATCGCACATAGAGCGTGTGTTCATGTGGACATCTTGCAAATCCTCTCTTCATAAAATACTCGTCGATCCGAGTATACCAAGCACGAGGGGCTTGCTTCAGCCCATAAAGTGATTTCTTCAACTTGTACACCATGTGCTCCTTCCCGGTTTGAACGTATCCATCTGGCTGGTCAACATAGACCTCCTCATCCAAAAAACCATTGAGAAACGCAGATTGGACATCCATTTGATAAGTTGTCCACTTCATCTGAGCTGCCAATGATAGGATCATCCGCACTGTGTCAAGTCGAGCAACCGGGGCAAAAACTTCAAAATAGTCAATGCCCGATTTTTGACGATAGCCCTTTACTACTAATCGTGCCTTGAGTTTATCAATTTTGCCATTTGACTGATACTTGGTTTTATAGACCCACTTGACACCAATGGACTTTTTTCCAAGAGGAAGAGTAGTGAGAGTCCATGTGTCATTCTTCTCAATTGAAGCTATCTCCTTATCCATTGCCTCAACCCATCCATCATCGTTTGTTGCTTCCTCATATGTCTGAGGGTCACAATCTGCAAAAAGACAAAAATTGATAATGTCTTCATCAACTGGGTCAGTATCTTTGTAGATAACATAATCTTGGAGGCGAGCTGGAAGTTTGGTCTGCCTAACAGGTCGTGAAGCTGGAGAACTTGATTGTGAAGGTGAGGAAGGAACTGAGTGAGAAGGAAATGGTTCATCACTAATTGGTAGAGATGGAGCAGCATCGTCTTCTACCTCTAGATGAACAATTCTCTCAGATGTGCTTGGCTCATCTGGAAAAGGAAAAATAACTTTCTCCTGGTGCCCATCTTGAGTCCATGACCACTCCTCCTCCTCCTTGAAAATAACATCTCTGCTTGCTAGAGTCTTTTTGGTTACTGGGTTGTATAACTTATACCCTTTGATTTGATTGTGGTAACCAATAAAGACGCACTTAACAGACTTGTCATCCAACTTCTTTCTCACTTCCTTTGGCACTTGAGCATATGCAATACTTCCAAAAATTCTGAAATGTTTCACATTTGGAGGATGCCCATTCCATGCTTCATAAGCGGTCATATTCTTTAGCCCATTTGTTGGACATCTGTTCAACACATAAACAGCACAAGCAATTGCTTCTGCCCAAAAAGAATGAGGAACATGCTTACCTTTTAGCATGCAACGAACCATCTCCATGATTGTTCGATTCTTCCTCTCTGCCACACCATTTTGTTGTGGTGTGTATCTGGCTGTCATTTGATGCTGAATTCCACACTGCTTGAAATATGATTCCCCTGCTATGTATTCTGTACCTTGATCTGTTCTCAGAGTTTTGATCTCCTTTCCACTTTGTTTTTCTACATAGGATTTAAATTCCTTAAAAACAAACATTGTGTCAGACTTGTTCTTCAAAAAATACACCCATATTTTCCTCGTGTAGTCATCGATAAAGGTGATAAAATAACGATTCCCTTTATTGGAAGGAACCTCAATAGGACCACACAAATCAGAATGTATTAATTCAAGAGGTGTTGCTGCACGCGAAGTCTGCCCTGATGGAAAAGAAGATCGACTATGCTTGCCTAGCACACATGTATCACATACAATTCTATCCACATGAATATGAGATAGTCCTCGAACCATATTCTTTCTTTCTAGCAGTGCCAAACTATCAAAATTGATATGTCCAAATCGACAATGCCATAACCATGATTTATTATGCACCGAACTAGATAAACATGTGTCATATGTAAGTGAAAGAGGAAATAGGCGACTAGAGTTCATGTGTACCTTTGCGATAAGTCCTTGTTTACTGTCTTGAATCGTACACTGACCGCCTTGGATGCGAACATCATACCCTTTTTCTGCTAACTGTCCAACACTCAACAAATTGAAGTGTAGGCCTGGCACATAGTACACATCACTTATCTTCTGCATTGAGCCATCTTTTGCTTTTATGCCAATTTGGCCTTTCCCCTTCACTGGAATTCGGCTATCGTTCCCAAATTTTACCTCTGTAGTCACTGTGTTGTCTAAAGAAGTAAACAAATCCCGTTGTCCAGTCATGTGGTTGCTGCAGCCTGTATCTAAGAACCATAGATTGTTCTTCTCTTCCACTGCAACATCACATGTTAGTAATAAAGCATTCTCCGAATTTGAGTCACTTTCACCGTACATAGCCATCTTTGCATAATGACCATTTTGCCCCTTTTTCAGTTTAGGACAATCTGACTTATAGTGGCCAAATTCTTGACAATTGAAACATTTAATGTAGGATTTATCCTTTTTCTTTCCTTTGTGATCTACAGAATCTTGTTTTTCACCCTTGTACTTCCCACCTTTCTTTCCAGAGTTATTGGGCGATCTGCCCTTTTCACTCTTCAGAGTCAACTGACTCTGCAAGGCTTGTACAGTTTCCTCTTCATCATCATCTTTCAGCCTAATCTCATATGCTTGTAAAGAACCAAGTAAAGAATTAAGGGTTACCTTGCTAAGATCCTTGAATTCTTCAATGGCACTTACTTTAGGCTGAAACTTCTTGTTGACGGATATGAGAGCCTTCTCTACCAATCTTTGGTTGTTTACAGTCTCTCCGTTATCCTCCATCTGATCGGCTAGAACCATGAGCCGCTCGAAGTACTCTGAGATGCTCTCTGTGCTATTCATCTTTAAATTTTCAAATTGAAGCCGTAGAAATTGGAGTTTTACCTTTTGGACTGTGATCTCTCCTCTGTAAGTCTCATCAAGATTGTCCCAAGCCTCCTTAGACGTTTTTGCTCTATGTATTCTATGCAAGATAGACTTTTCTACCCCTTACATGATACAGTACAATGCCTTCATATCTTTCTTCTTCAACTCTTTCTGAATCTTTTGATCTTCTGAGGTTTGTGCTTTGTCTTTCTCTGGTTCTTTGTAGTCTTCTTCTACCAACTCTAGCCATTCTTGAGATGCAAACAAAATTAACATTTGCGACCTCCAATGCTCATAATTGCCCTTCCCGTCAAACTTAGGAGGAACAAAGAAATTGTTGGAGTTGCTGCTAGAAGCCATGGTAGATCTAGTTACAAAACTGAACACAGCAAAGCCTCACCCAATCGACTCGCTCTGATACCAGATGTTGGACTAAAACCTTAATCAGGTTAGAGTCCTCTCACACTTAGCTAGTGTGTTTAGAAAATAACACAACAAACTAGAAGAACAAAAATGAAGAACAAAGAGAAAAAGAAAGAAGAGCTTTAGAGAACTTGAAGAACTTTGTATTCTGAGAGATGAAAAATACATTGAGAAGAGCCCTATATATAGGGTTAAAAGAAATATAACCTCCACTGGAATTAAATTACAACTTAATGGAAATTCAAAACTAAAACTGAAATCCAATTTAATTCCTATTCAATTCTAATAAAACTGATTTCTAAGTGTAACTGAAATCTAATTAAACAACCATAATGGCTTAGTCATAACCACTAACACTAAGAGAGCTTGAAATCAATAACTGTCGACAGATTGAAAAGCTGAAAATTGGTGTGGAATGAGAGAGAATGGTGGACGCTTTCCGAGAAGCTCAGCCTGTTCGCGCTCTCCAACTTGAAACCATCCAAGTGGGCACCAGATCGAACAGATGCCTTCAAAACCCCCAGGATTTGAAAATCGGTGACTGTCGCAAGATGAAGGATCTTACATGGGTTGCTCAGCTCGAGAGGCTCGAACAGATTTCTGTAACCAAATGTAATGGGATTGAGGAAATCGCGTGCGGTGGAACTGCACGACCCGGTTCGTCGATTCTGTTTCTCAAACTGAAGCAGATGTTCGTGTTCAATCTCCCAAAATTAAGGAGCATATGTCCCTGGCCGCTGCCTTTTCCTTACTAGGAAAGTATGGTAGTGAGTGAATGCCCGAAGCTTAAAAAGCTCCCCCTTGACGCCAGTAGCGCGAAGAAGACATTGAGGGAAATCCGTGTTTTCAGAGGTTGGTGGGAGGAGCTGCAATGGGACGATACAAATACCCAATCAGCTTTCTCTCCTTTCTTCAAAGAATGAAAAATTCTACCTTGAGAGATTCAATCAGTAAAAAGGCTTTAATTTGTTCTAAGGTTAGCATGTACTGTGGGGCTACTATTCTTCCAGACCAAGCAGTGCAGCAGAATACCGATTTCGGTTGTCGCCATTGATGAACTGTAACAAAAGGTTTTCTGTGTTGCAGGAAAACAAAAGAACAAAAACAAGTACACATCGAGCAAGTTTTTGTACAGGATTGAAAAGAAAAAAATAAAAAGTTAGTCCCTTTACAGAATCTACAGATCGAAAGACGATCGCTTCGCTTTAACATATTCAAACAGGTCAACATCCTCCGTGTTAGAGTATGTAATTATGTAAATAAGTTAAAGGTATTTTTGACGAGAGTCACGAGACTGCTTTTAATGGAGAAAGGTCGTGGAAGGAGATGCGGCGCGGTTGACACATGAGCATTCGACATTCCCCTCCAAAATCCCAATTATGATGACTCCTTCGGATTCGTAAACTCTCATAATTAATCATGCTTCTATTATTCAAATTATATGATCATGTCCAACAAAGGCAACAAAGGCAATAGACCCAGCAATATTCCCCGGTCTGGTGGTCTCCCCCCCTTCATTTACAGAGAAAAAGGAACTCGATCTATTCCTCGGTCCTCCGGCCTATGTATGTAGTTCATACTTTTTTCGTATATTGTACTCGGAGAATGGAGAAGACAAGAAAGCAAAAAAGAAAAAGAAAAAAAAAAAGGCGTAATTAAATTTACAAAAATTAATCTCCGGCAAGAGAGTCGGCTCCGTCAGGCGGCCGGATAACCGTAGGGCAAGGGTTCGATGGGGTCCGAGTCGAGGAGTCCCCGGCGTTTGAAGCCGTAGTTGCGGAGGATCTGGTTGTCGGCGAAGTTGAGCGCGCGCTGCATCCCGGCGGAGCATGACTCGCCGGAGTACATCTTGTTGTGGTCGCCGCTGCATGGCTGGCAGCCGGTGAAGTGGGTGATGAAGGGCCTCCTCCGGCTGCCCTTATGGTACCCCTCCCCCTTCAGGTACTCCCTCCGCAGCTCCCCGTACGCCCGGCTCACCACCTCCGCGTGCCTCCGCCTCAGCGCCGCCACCCCGCGCTCCACCTCCTCGTACCGCTCCGTCGCGTTCTCCAGCCCCGCCACGATGTCGAGCCAGTACCCCTCGAAGTAGTAGTCGCTCTCGAGGTAGATCTTGTTCCCCCACTGCTCTTTCTCCTTCAGCAAGATGTAGACGAGGCCGGACTGGTCGTCGGACTCCGGGAAGGCCTTGTCCTTGGTGGTGGCCCGCTGGATCTCGCCCCACTTGTCGTAGTCGGGCGACTGCGGGCCCATCTTGGCCCACCTGTCCATGAAATCGACGGACCACTGGCAGTTCCGGATGAGGAAGACGCCGGCGTTGAGGCTGACCCAGCTCTTGGACTCGTACACGAGTTGGGGCCAGCCGTGGACGACGAGGTTGTGGGCCCGGTAGCGTCGGAGGGGGAGGCGGAAGTCCATGTCGGTGAAGGCGGCGTCGGAGTCGACC
Organism: Aristolochia fimbriata; assembly: GCA_019845555.1. NCBI lineage: Eukaryota > Viridiplantae > Streptophyta > Magnoliopsida > Piperales > Aristolochiaceae > Aristolochia > Aristolochia fimbriata. Next base: position 19,632,937 of record CM034084.1, on the reverse strand, counting down.
CACCAGAGCCACTCAGCCTCCGGGTGGGCGACCATGGCGGCCCGGAGGACGGGGATCTTGGCCCAGAAGGTGAACATCTCCCGGTGGAGGAGGGCGTTGTTGTAGAAGACCTCGCAGCCTTGGAGGCGGCAGTAGTCCACCTTGTTCTTGAAGAAGCGGAGGAGGAAGTGGTCGCCGATCGGGTTCCGGCACGGCCGCGGCTGGGAGCCCGTCACGAGCAGGACCCGCTCCTCCGCCCCGCGCGCCAGCCACGGGTGGTCCCTCAGCCACCTCCGCCGCTTCCCGTCCCAGTCGCCGATCCGCCCCTGCCCCACCGCGTACGTCACGCCCGGGTCGTCGTAGAAGGTCGGCATCTCCAGCTCCCGGCGCCGCAGCGCCGCCTCGTCCTCCGAGCAGGCCGCGGTGGGCCCGAGTACCAGCGGCTCGTCGCCGTCATCATCGATGCCCCTCAAAACCGAGGCGGAATTGGAAGAAAGGATGGGGGGGAAATTGGGGGAGGAGGGCACGGGGGCGACGAAGGACCAGCAAGACCAGACGAGGAGGAGGGCGACGAGGGCGCCTCCGAAGAATATGACCCCGTCCGTAACAACCGACGCTCGATTGCAACGAGCGGCCATCGTCATTGACTTCGGCGCCATGGAAGTAACAGTAGTGCCACTACCACTACCGCTCTGGTGTTGCAGGGGAAAGCCCTCTTCCGGGTGCGCCATTTTATTCCTCGGAAACTCCGCGAAGCAAACTTGTGCTCTAGTCTCGCGACATGTGGAAGAACCCCCTTCCCCCTCCTTGGCGTTTCCCCCCCCGCTTCCAACAGATGGACTCTCCAGCACCCCGCGCTTCTTCTGCAAGAGTTCTGGCAGTAAAGCCTGTAACCGAATCGGGCTCTTCTTCTTCAAGTTCAGTCTCTCTTCTTCAGACTCTGGTCTTGACCGAGAAAAGAAGACAACAAAGTCGAACCCACCCACATTTAAGATCAATCGTTACGAAAAATTATTAAAAAAAAAAAAAAAAAAAAAAAAAAAAGGCTACCTTTGTTCGCCGCTTCTTCCAGTGAGAGGTCCACGACAAGCGTCCCCTGCCCAATTAGTTTAGCTGACAGCTTCGTGAAGCGTCTAACCATCGTCTGACATCTGACGCATGTCACTGCAAAGCGCGCGTTTTGCGTCGGTGGGGGAGAAAAGGCGAGGGGCGAGTGAGCGGATTGAACTTCACTTACGGTGGAGCCGTTGATTACGGGTGTGGGCCCGGGAGTCATTAAAGAGTTTTTATCGAGATGCGGGGGAATTGCACGACACGTGGAAGTGACGGTAATTACGGGGTAGATCTCGAAGCCGACACGGGAGCGAACTTACAGACGCTTTACATTGCTTTTTCACCGTAGCGTTGTCGGCTTGGACGGCGCAAAGTATCCTAACCCGCCGCGGTAAAACTGTAAAAATTGTAGGTAAGCGAAAAATACCAGGATTTATTTGTATATGCATAATATATGTATAATATGACTTTTAAAGTGTGATTAAGACTCTAAGTGAATAATTGACTTTAATTTAATGAAGTGGAAAAATCGGTCGGTTTTTTATAGTAGTTAGTTACACGTGTTGATCGATTGAGGGGGGCAACTAAACTAACTAACCGAAAAAACGGTTTTATTAACCATTAAATGAAGGAACGACGCGAAGAAGAATTCTAATCACTGGTTACATTGCATGGTTCTCGTAACAGTACTCGTAGTTTTCTCACTTAAAACAAAAAAATAAAAAAAGGGCGTACTTCCTCCTCCTTCCGCCGCCGATTCAGGGAGAAAAACGGGGGAAGAAGTTTGAGATTTCCGTTCCGTGATTCATCCTTGTTTAATATCGTCTGTCTATTTCGATTTGGGAAATGGGAAATGTCGAAAAGGGGGGCGATGAAGACCGTTGGAGCACGATCGGTGTCAGAATAATGGAGGAGGGACGTACCGACAGGCGACAGCTTAGTCTCCGTTCGGTCAGGCGGGTGGAGGTAGCACAATACGAGCGGGCCGCACCCGCCGGACGCCGGAAAGCCCTTACGCAGACCTTGAATAAAATGGGCCTGAGCTTATTAGAAGCATCTCACGTCAATGGTCGGTCTTACATAAATCAAAGCCCGACCCAAATTATTAAGCTAGGTTATGGGTACCCAATAAGCCTGTAGGGATTCTATCGGTTTCTTATTGGATACCCCGCTGAAAAAAATAGGCCTGCTATTGGATGGGCCCACTTTCCGCCCTTGTTAATTGCCACTCAAAACATCAAATTATTCAAAGAATTAGGAGTTCGAGGTTGATTTTCTGTCACAAGGAAAGCTACGTCGTGATATTTCTACGAATGATTATCCATCGCTAAGATGACTCTAATGACTGATTAAGTGTTAGTTTATGTTATCATTAACCTGACCTCATTTAGTCGGTTTCAAATCATTTTCCAACTTATGTTTTTTTATTAATTCATAACTACCTTTAATATTATGATTGATAAGGATGAAGTGATCAAGTTCTTATAAACATATGATATTTAATTATTAAATTTTTTAAAAAAAAAAAAAAAAAAATCCAACATACCCATTTGAAAACTCCTCTAAAACTGTTATGTTTCATGGAAATCTGATGAAAATTAGTTCTCTATGATTATACACTAACAATGCCCATTGATAATTTAATCGTTAATCATGAGATTAACATAATAATGAATGCTAAGGTTATCTGGTCATTTGAGCTAATGAAGTCACCTCTCCCATTTGACCCCAAAGGAGCCACTTCCAAATCCCTAACGACCTTGACTCCCTATAAAAAAAAACAAGAGGAACGGAAGTCTTCACACGGCAACCAAACCCCAGTGTGGAATATTTTTTGGAAGACTCTGTCAGTCACTGTCTGCCATGAAATGGAATTATCTACAAAATGGGGGAGATTGGGATGCTAGTTAGACACTTTAAACAAGTTATCTAAGTATCGATAGAGAAGAGACAAAACGTTAGGAATTAAGCTTTTTCTCAGTGTTCTTAGACATTCTGTGTTTAATTCTTCATTAATTATTTTAATAGTGCTTACATTTTCTCTACATGTGCCAATATATAATAAGGTTTTATACACAAAAATTCAAATGGGATTGGCTTAGTTAGGTAGGATGGACCCTCTTAATTGACATGGAAACCTGAAAATCTTAATTTACTAGGCCGAGTTGTCTTCGAATTGAAAGGGAAAATGATCACTCATAGATCGATTGTTACCAAAATGCCGATTCATATATCAATGTGACCTCCTAATAAAAAAAAAAATATATATATATATATATATATATATATATATATTATATGTTAGCAAAACACTGATTCACATTTTATCAATAGTGCAATTCGGACTTGGGAATCAACTCGTTCTTCATGAAAACTCGGTTCCGTCAGTCGTCTAGGTCCGGATCGAACATAAGACTCAGTTAGACTCAGTCCAAGTCAAAGGAGATAAATGCTATTTAAAGAAAGGACCGGTTGATCTTTGACTATGAGTATGACCCGGGTTATCAAGAACCCGAGTTGACTTGGCTGACTCACCTTTTAACCCGACCGAATCCTACAATAGAAGAACTATGGTCTTGAAGTTGTTTTTTTTTCTGGGTATTTTTACTTTTATTAAAATTGGTGGAACTGGCAAGCTTTCATTTCTGTCGTGAGTTTGCCATATTACAGAATTTCAATTAACTCTAAAAGTTTGTTACATTTATTTAAATCAGTGTTTTAAAAACTGAACCGGCCATCCAACTGCGCGATTTTGGTGGAACCCGTTTAAACCGGGTTGGACCATTGAATATTATTCACCATTGATTATATTTATTTAATGTTTTTATAAGAAAAAAAGGCAAAAATAATGCGGGTTAAAGTGAACCAGGCCGAATCTATAAGAACTAAATTGGCCTCCGATTCTGGTTTAACCAGATCAGACCGGCCGGTTCGATTCGGTTTTTAAAACACTGATTCAAATGCAATTTTCATAGACATCTGATTCTTAGAAAACTATTTTCTTAGTTTTTTTAAAAAAATTCAGAATAATATTTAAGATTAAAATAATTTATTTTTTTGCATTAATTCTTGGTCTAAATCTAAAATAGGAAAAATAAAAAGCTTTTTTTTTTTTTTTCTGAAATCTTAATCCCGGGCAAGTTCCCCTAAATATTCAAACAAAAAAGGACCTTCAGAAACTGCTAATGCTTCTGTCCCAGAAATTCAACCCACTTATTTCTGTCCCTAAAAGGACTGGATTTCAGTAGCCATTAACAATATTCCTCGAATGTGAAGAAGAAATGAAGAATGAAATGAATGAAGGAGATGGTCTCTTAAATGAAGCCTGCCTCTCCACCTCTGCATGTAGTTGGCACAATTGTAATCAATATCTTTAATCAATTAGGTGGTGGATAAGCCATCCAAGAAAGGAGATTTGTGGTCCGGACAAAAATCAATTTTTCCGTCTTCAAGTTTCAAACAATTCGAACTAGGAAAGTTTTCTGATAACAGGACAGATATATGTTAGAATCGGAGCTACGATGAACTGTTTTAAATGTTTGGGTGTTCTGCTATGAGTCCGAGAAGCAAATCCCTACTATAGTTTTCCTTTTGTCTGCTATAGAATTATTGATTATGTGACATCAAGCGTCTAGAACTTTGACATTAACGAGGAAACTGATGATCATGTCTCTCATCAGAGGAGCTGTTTTCTTCGGGTTAGCGGTCTGTCCGGTTCAAAAATACTGGAAAAAACAAAAAGTTACAAGATAATTTTGGGATTTTTTAACTGTTTCTGGGTAGTGTTAATTAAGATCGAAAGCGGATGAAATCAGCTACCCAGAAAACGAAGACGGCCATAAAGAATTCGGAGAACAGATTCTGAAGACTGGTTCAAAGCTTTGGAGTTGCAGCCCCTTCTCCAAGTTAATGCAGGGAAAGGTAAGAAAGAAGATGACAAGTCAAAGCGTGTATGGGTATAATTTAATCAATGGAAGCTTCTCTGGTTGGATTAGTTTCGGAGCTTTGTCCCTCTCGCGACTTTGACTGAAGCCTTCCCTCTATTTGATCGGGTCATGTGAGGGGGGGAGGAAGGGAGGGGAAGCCCCTTTAAAAGCTTCGTTGATCTGTGAAAATCGGGTGCATATCCAAAGACCAAGTTCTTGTCTGCTGCTCAGAACGAACAAAAAAAGAAAAGAAGAAGAAACCAGTGATGTTGTGTGGAAGTCGAAGCTTTTCTCATGTGGACGAAGCTCCCTGGGCGCCGGAGGCGCCGAGGAGGACGAGGAAGAAGAATCGGAATCCTTATTCGGGTCGGGGACTGGACAAGTTTGCGAGGGTTCTGGCCGAGCTGGAGGCGAGAAGGGAGAAGATCGTGTCGCAGATGGGTCCGCAGGAGGTTCCCCTGGTGAGGTTCGCGTACTCGAATTCGGAGGATTGGGTTCCGATCGTGGTGAAGCTGAAGAACCCGAAAGGGGAGAAGATCGCCGACCCTGTAAAACCCAGAAACCATCATCAATTTCGTCGATCGGCTTCTGCTTGTTTTCACCCCGTTTCGGAAACTGCCCAGAAATCCGTTTTGGAGAAGAAGGAAGCTGCTCCCCCATTGACGACGACGACGACGACAGAGTCGGAACAGAGGAAGACGAAGAGGAGCTTCTCGTGGAAACTGAAACAGGGTGGGATTGGTACTTTAATGAAATGGAGACCTGCATATAACTGGCCTCTGGTTTTCGTTCTAATTCTGCTCTGTCTCGCCGTCTTTGGGCGCTCCTTCGCCATTATATGCACTTCAGTTTGGTGGTACATGGCGCCCATTTTGACAGGGCAGAGTGAAGATCTCAGAAAATCTCTGAAGAAGGATTATGGGAGGAGGATGAGTGGGAAGAAACTGACAGGGGACTCAAAGACTCCACAATCCAAAGCTTCATCACCCAGATCCCATCTCAATGGAAGATGAGCTCCCTACTCTTGCATGATTCCAATATGAAAGAAGAATCACCCTTCTTGGTTTTCTTCTACCTCTTTTTGAATTTCTTCTTCTTCTTCATCTTTCTTTTTGAATTTTTTCTTGGGTCAGTTCTGTGTTGTAAATTTGTGTATTAGAGTGTGATTGGAGAAGAAACAAAAACCAATCCCTTGACCTGTGCTCAATAATGTAAATACAGTGGATGGATGGCTCAATCTGAGCTTCTGCAAATGTTAACATGTACAAAATTCTTTTTTTTTTTCTTTCTCTGCAAAACAAAATAGCTCTTCCAAAGGATGACAGATGACTTGGCCATTTCAGATTAAACAAATGAATTTGGACTAAGAGGGAGATTTTCTCTCATTAATACTAAGTGGGTATGATCTCATTTCACTTGACTTGCAAGTTCTTAGCTTATTAAATTAATTGATTATAAGAGATTTTACCACCTTCCTCTCAATCAGCAGATCTTCCTAAGATAAGCTAATACAAACTACTGAGTATTAGAATGCGACAAACAATCAGATCTATGGCATGACCCTTTTTCAATCTTATAAATGGTATTAGAGCAGATTAATGAGTATAAACTCTGGCATATGAGATTATGGTACGGGAATGCACAGCAAGGTACTATAATTAAATTATAAAGCAACAAGAAAGAGTGCGTCACGTTCTGATACATAAATTTCGAAAACAAGATGGTGAAGGATGACAGCCCCCTTGAAAGAGGTACTTGCTTCACATGTCACATGTGAATGAAGAGTATGTAGATGGGAAGATTTCAAGCAAATTGCTTCTAGAAGTTGTATATGAAAAAAGGAGGCTGAATTCTCAAACTGCTTAAGATCATGAGAATATAATATGTACCAAACTTCATATTTGTCTTACTTTTTTAAATGGTTAAATGGGTAAAGTTTCTAACATAATTTGATGTGTTTTGAGTTTGGTAGAGATAAGTTGTATTAAAAAAAAAAAAATATATATATATATATATATATTTTTATTTTAGTAATTAGGTACAAATAACGTTCACTCATTCAACTATGAACACAAATTATTATATGAGCAAAAATAATGCTGAAAAAACGTTGTTTTGATAGAGTCCAAAATGTGAACCAGCTGAACTATGTTGACAACACAACAACGTAAATTAGGAAATAACTTTAAAAAATGAGAGGAAGGAATTACAAATGCTGAGGTATTTAAAAATAGGAAAAATACTTTTATAGAAAACCCAAATGATTATTCAATTTAGATAAACATATGTAGGTGGCATTTGCCATCGGTCTTTTGGCAAAGGACTCTTTGAGATATCTATTTTGAGACTTTTTGTTTTGGAAATAACTTTATTTTGAACAGTATTTTAAAAACCAAACCGGCCATCAAACTTGCAGTATGTTTGATTTTGGTTGAACCTGGTTCAACCATTAAATATTATACTTTATATTTTCTTAATAATTCTATTAAAAAAATAATAATAATCCTGATTTTAATGAACCGGGCCGAGCAATAAAAACCAAATTGGCCTCCAATTCCGGTTCAACTGGGTTGAACCGGCCGGTTCGGTTGGATTTTTTAAAACACTGGTTTTGAAGCTCTCTCAAAGATCTAAAAACAAGACATGAGTTTAATTCGCAGTCTAGAAATCCAAATTCGACCCACAACTTGAATGGGTTGACCTGATTTTTCAATGGAGCAACTGGGCGAGTTGGATGGAATGGCAACTCAAACTCAATTTAAACTCAAACTCGTACAGGAGAATGTTAGGGCGAGTCTCCTTGAAAACGACTCGAATAAATTCTCCCGAGTCCGAATCGGGGAAACCGATTCCACTCACATATCAGGGTTTAGGGTTTAAGTTATCCACTGTTGAGCTCCTCGTCTCGTTATTCTCTCAGGAAGGGTGGGAAGGAATTTCTAAGTTGAAACAATAAGGGTACAGAGATCCGTTCACTGCCTAACGAACTCTTATCATTCTGTGTACGATAATGGGATCGGTTTTCTCCGAAGTTGACATTCCCTGCCCAAAATCAATAAAGCTTTAATTGACAGACTAATGGGATCTGGTAATCGGCGAGCTCGCCAACGACCATTTTCTTCTCTTTGTGTGTGAATCCATCGCCACGGTAGCATCTCTTGCACTTCTTTCTTCAGGTGTTTTGGGCTCGTCCGAAAGTCTCTAGAAGCTGCCACTGAAAAGGACTTTAACGAGGTTGAAAATCGAAACTGCCCTCTTTTTTATTTGGATTGTGAGAAAACGCTGCAATGGGATAAACTTCTCAATCAAGTCAACAAGGCCGCTGATTTGGCCAGAAGCTGGAGATTAAGGGATGGAGAAAATTTCCAAAAGGAAGAAGAAGAAGAAGAAGAAGAAGAAGAAGAAAACGTGGTGGCTACTCCGCCGCAGGGTTCTGGGCTGAAATTGCGGTAGATCCACTGCATCGCCATTTTGTTCTTTGTTTTAGAAGTTTCTTGGGTTGGAAGCAAACAAGTGATATGTTCTTCGAATTGCAGATTAATTACATAGGCAAATATTTGGAAAGGAGACCAACAGATCTGTTCCCAGAATCTTTAATAAATAGTCCATTCGGACGTAGTTTGGTAGCACCGCCCGCAAATGGAATGATACAAAATCCCCAAAGAACCACCCAAAATAAATATAATATAGTGCTCATCCATGTGATAAAAGACCACACTTGATACGCGCTCGTAAACTCTCCTTTAACCTCTTTGCAAGAACATCAACTACAGACACTGAGGTTTACAACAGAGCCTGTTGGGACATAGGGATCGAGTAAAATTGTCTGGATCGAACAAGAAGCCAGTTTGCTCTGGCGCTTTCATAATCTTACGTGTCACTGCGCTGGGAATCCTATTTAATCATCGCATTATTCCTGCAAAAGTTGGTAGAAATGTCAATTGAAAGAAGTGTCAAATGCCCATTCACTGGTAAATAAATTTGAAGTGTCAGCAGATTTGTTCATCCACTAGTCCTGGGTTTGTGATGTCTTATTTATATTCCTCAGAAGGAGGAATGCCCGCAGCTGACTTAAAAGTCATCACACAGCTCTTTGGAGCTAGTGAGAGAAGCACTAGGAAATTAGCAGGGAGAGCATCTGTAATAAACAGGAACTGGAGAGGCAGCTTTAGGTTCCAATTGTATGTATAGTTCAGATTTTAAAATGAAAAAAGAGAAAGAATCCGGAGATTATTATGCCATACCCTGAACCTCTTTGGACGGGATATATCATTTCCAGAACGTGTAAGCCCCGCCGAAAATCTTGAAACTTCATTTCTGAAGTAATTTTTTTCCTGCATTTGATTTCTTTCTGGCCTTTGCTGCATCTTATGCCGGAAAATACCATCTTTATCCCAAGTTACCTTGTAATCGGCTCTAAGGCGGGAACCTTGCTGCATTGTTGCACCACCATGAGTCCATAATAAATGGAAACACGCAAGAAGACACACAAAAAAAAAAAAAAAAAAAAAAAAAAAAATGAAGCTTGCAAAGGTAAGCAAACACTACCTTCTGCATTGAGCGCCCGCATAAAACTTTGAAGGCATTAGAGAAATCTTCATGCCTCTCAAACTGAATCTGGATTTTGCACTGAAGACCAGGCATAATGGCACCGGCAACAGCATCTCCTGGTGTCTTACCTAGATCATCGTCCCCAGCAACATTAAGATTCCTATTTGGCGAGGATTAAAAGCAGATCAAGGCAATGTGATCAGACTATGTAACCAACGACAAGGGGGGAAAGCACCTTTTACAGAGGACAAGTTATCATTGGAATGAATAATTCTTAAAATCCTTCGAAAATTAGTCAATTTTTTTGTAGTGCAACTTGTTGGACAAAAAACACATGAAAAATATGCAAATGGCTTTCATACACCCAAAACATAGGAATCAAGGATTTAGCAGAACACCCTAAAAAATTTAGGGCCATAATTTTAAAATGATAACTTAAACGCTTTTTAACACTTTCACAATTTGGGACTTTTCACTTTAAAATAATTAATAAAATAAATCATCAAAAACTAATATTGTCATAATAAAAGCATTACATATCTTCAGATACAGAATGGAGTCATTGCTCACCTTATTTTCCCCAAAGCTGAAAATATAGTGTGACTGACCAGCATGGAAGGTTTAGACGATACACGAGGCTCAGCAAACCATCGGGATGGAAGGCCTTCCAATACAAGGGTGTCAGGCCGTTGTGATGCTCCCCTTGTATAAGAGCCTGCAATGAATTTGCCTTCATAGTTAACCTTCAAAACTGTAGGAAGAGTATGACGAGCAAAATATAAATGTACCAAGTTTTAATCAACTTCCATTTATGATTGTGAACTTTAAAAATAAAAGATGGAGCCATTTCAAAAAAAAAAAAAAAAAAAAAAAAAAGATTGAGATTGCGGAAAATGTCAAGTATTTACTTTTCTTTCATATAATCAATTTTTTCTTGAAATGCTGACATAATCAAATTTAAGCTGAACTAGAAAACCACTCTAGCAAATGGGTATCAACGGAAGCTAGACTCTCAAACAGAAACACAGTTCAAGTAGGAGCTTTCATGTAACCTTGCACAAAAAAAAGAGTGGATATGTTTCTTCTGCTAAAATGTAAACCAGACTTCAACTCAGGCTTTTCCATTAAAAGTTTATTAGATGAACCATTACAACTTTAAGTAAACTATTACATTCAGTCCCTGTAGAGAATAAGGTACAAGGGAAAGTTTGAGTCAAGTATCACATTCGTGAGTACAATTCGCACCACCAATACAGCTAAAATTTTCTGCACAATTCATAGTCTCCACTAAGTTGACAGATACATAGACTGTCGCTGAGTGAATCACAATCTTGGCACACTCTCTTATTACTCCACAAAAGTTACCAAGGTTTCTACTTATTGTTAAAGCCAATTAGAGACAAAGTTTGTGGCAAAACTAATTCACAAACGCAGACTTCTACTGCAGAACTTATGACTCACGCGATTGCAAACCATTTTAAGCATACAAACATAAAAGAAAGACATAAGAGAACTTTCCAGAGTCAATACCAGAGGGCATGACAGACCTGTTAACTTTCCCTACATTCAAACAAATAGTCCCACTCACCTCGATTGTAACTCCCGAATCCACTAATTCCTTCCCACGACAGCTTCGTCCACTCAAAATCGTTTTCAACCGGAAGTTCCACATTCAATTGAAACTTAGCACCCTCAATATTCAATTCCATTCCATCCAGCTTACCCACGACGGATTTTCTCCACTCCAAAAACCTCGCATCCAAAACCTTAACATCATCGTCCTCGTCAACGCCGACCACTTTTTTCTCCTTACCCTTCTTCAGAAACCCTAACTCACGAATGCAAAGAGTGCCGGTTGCCACAGGATCCTCCCTTTTCCGCTTCTTCAGGTCTTCCGCACGCTGAACTTGTACATCCTCGTCAGCAACCGACAGAGATAGCGAAGCTTTGAGAAAATCGAGGAGGGAGCTCTTGAGCTTCCATTCGTCCACCGGCGTCGGTGAAGGATCCTTCCGGAAGATCGTTAGGAGGAGCTTGACGCGAGGAGTGAGGGAGAGGTTGTTGGGAAGCTCTAGTGGTTCGATTGAAGGGAGAAACTGCAGTGATCTCTGGCTCATTCTCTCTTCACCCCCCTGGCCTCCTCTCTGTCCAGAGGAACCCAGTTCGTCGCTGTAGAAGCCGAGGTACCGGGGTCGGTCCGTGGTATTTGTGCTCATCATTGTAGACGATATGGACCGTCGATCTGGGTCCGCTACTTAGATGACGCTACTGCCGCCACTGATGTGGGTCCAGGCGGGTCCCATGATTCTCTCTTCATATTTTTATTGGGATCTTTTACGGATCATATATCTACTTTAATTTAAATATTTTACCGTAAACCTAATGTGGATTTTGATCGACTAGTATATTCTAGGACATTTTTAACCCTCCTCAACCCGCTGATCTGTTGAGAACCGGTCCAATGGACTTAAACGGTTCACCTTAGAGAACCAACCTCATCGAGGGTTTTATTTCGGGAATGTTTTCCCCTCATCGTGTGCTGCCTAGAGTCGTCGTTGGGAGTTTCATAGGAGAATCGCTTCGTCGCCATCGTCGGTCGCCATCGTTCGTTCGCCGCTCGTTCGCCGCTCGTTCGCCGCTCGTTCGCCGCTCGTTCGCCGCTCGTTCGCCTCTCGTTCGCCGCAGTTACTGTATGTATTTGTCTTGCTCTAGCACTGTAGCTCTCTCTCTCATTCTCTCTCTCCCTTTCTCATTCGGTCTTGCTCTGTCTCTCATTCTCTCTCTTCCTTTCTCATTCTGTCTTGCTCTCTCTCTCATTCTCTCTCTTCCTTTCTCATTCAGTCTTGTTTTGTCTCTCTCATTCTCTCTCTTCCTTTCTTATTCGGTCTTGCTCTCTCTTTTAGGTTGTCTAAGCCTTATTAGTTTGGTTTGAACTGTATTTCTTGCTCTAGCACTGTCCCTCTATCTCTCTCGTTCTCCCTCTTCATTTCTCATTCAGTATTGAACTCTATCTCTCTTAGTTTGTCTAATATGTGCTTTACTAGTTTGCCTTGAATTGTAATTGGCTAGTTTAACGAATGTATGCCCATATGCATTTAGTAGTGTTAATGGATGATTGGGCTTCATGGTCAAATGGTTGTTGAATCTTAATGGTTTCACGGCTGAATATGGACCATGAGGTGGGATGAATCATTTGCTTCCATGTTTTTTGTGTGCTAATCAGTTAATTTTTTAATTCAGCCCGTATTGCACTGTAAATTAAGACTTTGTTTTGCAATTGTCCACTCAACACACAAGTTATGCACTACTTTAGTGCACGTGTACATGTTTTATTTTGTTTTATTTTATTTTCCTCTTTTGTTTTACTCTCATTCTCTCAATCTGTCCGTTTACGTTTGTTAGATGATGAAAAGAGGTGTTAATATTTTTCTGTAATTTTATGTTAATTTTTCGTTTTTAAATTTTTTTAAATAATTTTTAAAAATCTCATTCACAGGACTTATCGGGTCGGGTTCTGGTTTAGTTCCAGTATCCCCGTGTACCGTCTCATTCTTTCGCGTTGCCCCGAAATCCTAAAACTCTCGGTATGTTTCCCCTATATGTACTTCCCGAGAGCCCTTCTGTGGTGTTATCTCTGGAAATCAAGATTTTAGAGTTTTCCGCTAAGTGGCTCCAGGCCATCAAAGCCGGTGACTATTGGGAAGCGGAAAATCTGGCCGAATCGTGTGTTGATGCATGGTTTGTGTTTCTTATGCTAATATTTTTCTCCGCTTTTATTTGGATTGTGCCTTTATTCATTTATTTTTTGTTAGTAGCTTTAACTTAATTTTGTGTCCTGCTAGATTCAAGATCATGAATATCTGTTTCATTCGTTCCTTACATGAATATATGCAAATGCATTCCTTTATCATTTTTCTTCTAGTATATTCATAAAACTATGAGGAAATGGGGCGATTATATACTCTTGATTTCCACATTTTCAGTGTATTTGTATACGGGTACTGTTCTCCACAACTCTCTCCTTTTCTTTATGCATATGCCGTTACAATACTTTACAAAGAGCGGGTGGAGCGGCGGGATTCATGCAATACCAAACTATCAAACTTACCTTCGGATGGGGTGGCAGGTGACTTTTTTTTTTCTTTTTTCATTTCATTTTTTGTTGGAAGCTGATTAATATACTAATTTTTTTCCTATAATGAATAGTTATTTGACCCTACCTGCACACTGCATAAGTGAAAATTCCTGAATTGTTTACTTGTTAGGTATACTCGAGGAAACTATAAAACTATTAAGTGATGCAAATGGACTTTCATCTCCAATTTTCTATGTTCATCATTGTTTACACTTAGGATGCACATGACACATGCTAGGCAGGCACATGGGCCCATAAAATCGCAAATACATTTGACCCTATACATGCCCATACTCATATACACATATTCTATGTACATGCATACAAATATGTTCTGCACATTTTCAGATTAATGTACACGTGTTTAGAATTAACTTTATGAATGGGTTGATATTAGCTTCCATCGAGTACCCGTCAAACTTATTGGGTTTTTATGAAGAATCTATTTGTAATCCAATAGGCTAAATATGCCGAATCATAAACTTATTGGGTTTTGATGGAAATCCATTGGGTTGGGTTGTCTTTATGTGTCCGTTAAGAACTCAAAAAGCATTTTGGGTTCTTATTGGAAACCCAATTGATTCTTTTGGCAGTTTATATCTGGTTTGGGTGAAGATGACCCATTGATGGCCCTGGTGCCTATTTTATTTTCTTTATGGGTTTAATAGGCTTAGACACATTTCTAGAAATGTTTAGACAACGGACAGATGCCCCTGTATATTTCCATCAATTTTGGAAAATTTTATTGCAGATGGTAGCAGTCGTACACCAGGATGGCCTGGTCGAGAGAGGGCCGAGAGCTTGTGTTTTGACGGCATCAGCGTTGACGAATATACAGATTCGGCATTGTGTTACTTGGGCAAGGCGAGGCTTTATATGGCTAGTGAGCGACGATTTATTCCCAGAGTTGAGATCTTAGAAGCTGTTGGTGATCTCTTCTATGAAAGAGGTTTGGTCTTAAAACAGGAGTAAATGTTTTAACCTTTTTGTAGTAAAAAACCATATGTATCAGGGAAGCTTCAATTGCTGCAATTACCTGCAGGTGACTTGAAATTTGCCAAAGATTACTATTTTGAAGCACTTGATGCTTGGAAAAGCCTAAGTGAACCATTCTCCCTGCAAAGAGCTGAGTTGTATCCATTACAGATGATGTGCCTTTGTGCATTTGTGTTTGTGTGTTTTCTTGTTGGTTACCTTCCCCTATATATGAAAATTTACTCCTGTGTTATTGGGCATAAAAACTCTGTTCTGTCTGATTTGTGGCATTTTGGTGTAGTGCACTGTGTAGCTAAATAATTTACTGTCTTAGCCCAACCTTTTTGTGAACTTACCTTTGTGCTTATTTCTGTTTCTTATACGTCCCTTTCTGCTTCTTCTGTTTGTTTTTATGTTTTCTTTGGCCTATATTCAAGGAAAAAGTATTTGCATAAACCTGCAGTGAGTATGATCTCATTCAAACTTTTAGTAGTTTTAACAATTTGTCCAAATTCAGAAAAGCTAAATAATCTTTTCAATTGGATATTCTCACATTTGTACCATTTAGAATCAAATAAGGTAACTACATGAGATGATCATTGTCAATATGGTGTGGTTGTTCTTGGCAAGAGAAGTTATATGGAGTACTCTAAATGATAAACAAAGATGGATTGAATTCGGTCGGATTTCATCTTATTCCATCTTTTTTCCAGTAAATAAACTAGAATTGAAAAGGTTCGTAATTCAGTTGTGTCCGCGAATATCATTGTTGATATTTGCTTGGAATGTGGTTTAATGTTTACTTTTTACTTTCCCTTGACATTCATCTGGAGGACCTTCAAATTATGTTTGGCACTAGTTAAATCTGGTAAATTTAAAGGAGCTGGAAAAAATTGGTTGGAGGGTATTTCAATTGGCAAATCCTCACTCGCTAA
Organism: Aristolochia fimbriata; assembly: GCA_019845555.1. Lineage (NCBI taxonomy): Eukaryota > Viridiplantae > Streptophyta > Magnoliopsida > Piperales > Aristolochiaceae > Aristolochia > Aristolochia fimbriata. Next base: position 19,617,383 of record CM034084.1, on the reverse strand, counting down.
GTACTTTGATGAGCACATTGCAGATGGTATCGATGGGGAACAAGTGAAGGTGCAAAGTTCTCTTTTATCTGATTTGGAGCAGGTATTTTTATGTTTATTGTTACTAGTTTATGGGACAATTTTTGTCCTCTGAGTTGGCTGTTAGATCTTGTTTACTGAAGTGCCACAGGAAAACTGACCCTTTACCGTTTTATTGTGATTTTTGGTTTTTTCTTTGCCCTTTTTTTTTTTTTTTAAAAAAAAAATCCTCATTTCGAGCCAGAGGAATATGTTCTAAGTGTTAGTAATTTTTACATGTAGATGGAAGATTGGCCCGTAGCGGTCAAAAGGGGCGGGTCTTATTTGGAGGAAATTCTGAAGAAAATTATTTACAAGTTTTGTGAGTTGATTGATATTTACATTTTAGAGGCAATTGGTTTGCGCGTCAAGCAAGCAACATTTGTTCCTGGGGAGGATGTTCAAGTACGTCCGGATCCTGAATCTCAAGTAGATTCGGATCCTGAATCTGATGCCATCGTGAAAGAGGAGGTTGTTCAAGTACGTCCGGATCCTGAGTCTGATGCCATTGTGAAAGAGGAGGTTCAAGTTTGTCCGGATCCTGAATCTGATGCCATTGTGAAAGAGGAGGATGTTCAAGTTTTTCCGGATCCTGAATCTGATGTCATTGTGAAAGAGAAGGATGACTGGATGACGAAGAAGAGGAAGATTAATAAATGAAGACGCTTTGTGGTCCAAGAAATACTTTTTTCTGAGCTCCATGCTATTTTATGGATTCTTAAATGAGGACGGCTTTTATTTTGAGTATTTAAAAAATGATATACATTTGAGGGGTTTGGGGTGGGGGACTGGTTGTGTTTGTTTGAAAGATATAAGTTTGAATTCGGCCTCTGTAATTTGTTTGCAGGGCTTTTGCTGTCTTTAGTTTCTTTTGTTTTTCTCTTACAAGTTCTGGATTTGAATTGATTCTGCTGGTTTTGGCTCCAGAGTGAAGCTAAAGTTTGGGTTTCTCTGGTCCTTTTCCTTTCTCTTGATCGAGCTAAAGTATTGGTCCACTCCCAACTCGAATGTCAGTGTTTTCTGGTTTTGTAATGTTTTACATAATGTTTTACCCTTAGATGGGCTAGAAGCCTAGAACCTGACCTCTCTTGGGTCGTTGACCTGGTTTTCTTTTCTGTGTGTCCGTCGCGGAGAGAGTAGTGCTGAAGCAACTGTAACTATGGAGGCCAATATGGCAATATCTCACTGCTCGGCCCTCATCTTGGAAAAAAAAAGATCAAAAGAAAAGATGGTTCTGGCGCGGCTGCGCGGGAGGCGCCGAGGTGGGAAGAAAAACATGGCCTGCAGTCAACATTTCAAATGTTCATTATGTCCGTACTTTCAATTCTCATGAAGGTCGAAACTTGCTCATCAAATTTGAAGTGCCACCAGATTTGTCCATCCAGTAGTCTTGGATTTTGTGATATCTTATTTATAGTCATCAGAAGGAGAATGGCAGAGAAGCAGACTCAAAACGTTATCACACAACTCTTTGGAGCTAGTGAGAGGAAGCAGTAAGAAATTTATCAGGGGGAGCATTAAGCAGGTACTGGAGAGGCTGCTTTAGCTTCCAACAGTATGTATAGCTAAGTATTGTGTCATACCCTGAACCTCTTTGGACAGGATTTATCATTTCCCGCGCGTGTAAGCCCCACCGGAAATCTTAAAACTTCATTCCTGAAGTTATTCTTTTACTGCATGCATTTGATTTCTTTCTGGCGGAAAATATCATCTTTATACCATCTAAGGCGGGAACCTTGCTGCATGGTTGAACCACTATGAGTCCTTAATGAATGGAAACAGGAAACACCAGAGAAAGACACCAAAAAAATGAAGCTTCTGCATTGAGCGCCCACATAAAACTCTGAAGGTGTTAGAGAAATCTTCATGCCTCTCAAACTGAATCTGGATTTTGCGCTGAAGACCAGGCATAATGGCACCGGCAATTGCATCTCCTGGTGTCTTACCTAGATCATCGTCCCCAGCAACATTAAGATTCCTATTTGGCGAGGATTAAAAGCAGATCAAGGCAATGTGATCAGAGTAAGTAACCAACGACAAGGGGGGAAAGCACCTTTTACAGAGGACAAGTAATCATATAGGAATGAATTATTCTTTAAATCCTTCGAAAATTAGTCAATGTTTTTGTAGTGCAACTTGTTGGACAAAAAAACACATGAAAAATATGCAAATGGCTTTCATACACCCACTCAAAATCGTCTTCAACAGGAAGTTTCACATTCAATTGAAACTTAGCACCCTCAATATTCAATTCCATTCCATCCAGCTTACCCACGACGGATTTTCTCCACTCCAAAAACCTCGCATCCAAAACCTTAACATCATTGTCCTCGTCAACGCCGACCACTTTTTTCTCCTTACCCTTCTTCAGAAACCCTAACTCACGAATGCAAAGAGTGCCGGTTGCCACAGGATCCACCCTTTTCCGCTCCTTCAGATCTTCCGCACGCTGAACTTGTACATCCTCGTCAGCAACCGACAGAGATAGCGAAGCTTTGAGAAAATCGAGGAGGGAGCTCTTGAGCTTCCATTCGTCCACCGGCGTCGGTGAAGGATCCTTCCGGAAGATCGTTAGGAGGAGCTTGACGCGAGGAGTGAGGGAGAGGTTGTTGGGAAGCTCTAGTGGTTCGATTGAAGGGAGAAACTGCAGTGATCTCTGGCTCATTCTCTCTTCACCCCCCTGGCCTCCTCTCTGTCCAGAGGAACCCAGTTCGTCGCTGTAGAAGCCGAGGTACCGGGGTCGGTCCGTGGTATTTGTGCTCATCTTTGTAGACGATCTGGACCGTCGATCTGGGTCCGCTACTTAGATGACGCTACTGCCGCCACTGATGTGGGTCCAGGCGGGTCCCATGATTCTCTCTGAATATTCTTATTGGATCAATGTCGACGTGATCCCCGGATTTACCTTTCTTTAATCCTGCTAAACCCACTACACTGGGCGTGTTGATTGATTGTTGAAGAAGGGGGTCGACGCGTCGTCGAAATCGAGAGAGAGAAGCAGGTCGCTGCGCGGGAGGCGGGAAGAGAATGGCGTCGTGCTTCGCCTGCTTCGGCGGAGAGGCCAAGAAGCAGAGGAAAGAAGAGCAGCGGCTGGCGTCCCAGGAAGCTCGTGCGAATGCTGCGGAAGCTGCGCAGAGGAGGTTAACCTAATAATCTATGCTTCTTGGTTCCGCTAAATCTTTTCCGTCTTCTGTTGTTTGGATCGGCGATATCAGTTTACCGGTTTTTATTGAACACCTGATAAGTTACCCATGCGAATGATATTTTCATCATTTTTGGTCTTTCGATCGTATGAATTCGTTATCAATTATCGTTTAATCTTCCTGGGTTGAGATTTGTCTAATTCGAGATGAACAAGCGGTCATGGACCCTTACTTTGGCCCTTGGATTTTTGGCTGTATTGGACCTTTTAAGCACGAGAATACGTTGAGGAGGAAGTTTTGTACTGCTGTGAGGTGATCTTTTGATTGGGGAAAGAGCGGAATTGATGGTTTCCTATTAATTGTGATTAGTAACATTATGCACTGCTCAAGAATCAGCAACGCTCAGTAGATGGTAATGCCCCTTTGCTGCTCTATGCAACTAATTGTTTTAGGTATGCTGCAGCAAGAAAATGTGAAGGGAACCAAAATGTTAATATCTTACGTTCTTCAGTTGGTGAATTGTCTTATATTATGATGATGTAATATCTTCCTCCAGCCTCTCATCTGATCAACTTGAAATTGCCAATATGAATACTGAAACGAATGCAGGCAAGAAGAATTTGAGAAATCTGCTGCTGGTAGAGCTGCTCGGGCCCAGATAGCAGCTGCTGCAAAGCAATCTAAAGCACCGAGCCAGGGTGAACCTGTTCTTAAGGTAGTTCTTCCATCACATTGAAGTTACGAGGCAACTCCACTTAATGAACAATAACGTGAACGTGGCTACTGATTTAAGGGTATAAAGTGTATTCCTGCTGAATCTTTGGATGCAGTGGCAAATGGGATGAAAGCTTACAAGATTTGAGGCCCTATCACTCATACAAGTTCGACCATTTAGGGGTGTTGAGAAATGTTAACATGTTCCGAAGTGTAAATCCGTTGTCTATAGTCACAATAACAAAGTTCTGCACCTTTTACCCTTCAGTTTTCATATAGCTAATATGACTGTGTTTGGGAAGTACTGTGTCTGCTCTCTCTATTCCTTAAATATTCAGGTATTGCTGATGCAAACTTTTGTACAGAGAATAAACTCTTTCAACCATCTGTTTTCACACCTTAGTTGACGCCCAGGGTAGACAGATTATTTTGATTCAATTTTTTCCTCTGTTTCTGAGAGATTGGATCTTTCAAGATGTGGGATTATTCAAGATTGAACATCTTCATTTAAAGCAGTATATTTGCAAAAAGGACTCCAATATGCACATTCAAAGGGATACCCATTAGAACGCATTTGAAGTTTAGAGCTGTATCTGCTATTTCTGCTCAACCACCAGTGGAAAAACACAATAACTATATCACACAACTTGTGAACATTCTTCTGTCCATTTCCAAAAAATGAACATTTTTCTGTCCATTTCCAAAAAAAAGAGCATTCTTCTGCGATTCCAAAAAATGAACATTCTTCTTAAAACATTTTCCTGTAACAGAGCTATTTGTTGTGAGGTACTTGTCTGCATCAACAGGAGTAAAGTTGCCTCCACCTTGTTGGAATATAATGTGGTTTATTTTTTACATGAGATGAACAATTAGTTGAATTCAGAAGAAAATCCCATCCTTATTCCTGTTATCTTGCCAAGCTTTGAGAATCTCAGAAGCAGATGGCGGCTTAGTTTCCTCAGGTTCATAATCATGAGAATTCAGCAAATCGAAAGTCACATCAATAGATTCCATTGTAGGTCTGACAATGGTTGAACACGATCCTACCTGCTCACTGCCATCATCACCTAAATACTCATCAGAAAAAGTTCTCTGATCTCTATTATTGAGAAATGCCACTGTGTTATCAGCTCTCATATCAATTTTGCCCCCATCATCCTCATCACCATGCAGTGTAAAAATATGTGATCGTAGCCCCCCAGTGTCATAAATTGATCCAGTATCCCTGTTGCCATCCACAACATTTCTATTGATTTTATCATTTATGTAACCATCACTGTCATTTATAGTTGACTCTGCAATGAGACCATCATTGTGAGTGGAATGTATGGCTGCCAACGCACAAGTGTACTGGAGTGCCTTTTTGAAGTTAGAAATGCTGACTTCTTCTATCATTAGTTCACTGTCACCAAGAACTCCCAAAAGTTTCTGCAATTTGTTGTAACTCACTCGATCTTTATTCATATTGAAGAGGCTGGTCCACTGTTTTTCACTGACATGTAGTGAGGCATGACCCATGCAGTTGAGGAGTGTAACAAGTCTTTCGCAACTCTCTTGAGATATATTGTGGAAGATCATTTCAAAGAAAATTGATTTGTTAGGAATCTCTCCAGCTTCCAGTAGCAAATCAAAGGCATGATCCAGCAAATGCCACTGCCAGTAAGGAAATACAGAAGCAACATTAGTTTTCCAGCTGCGAATGGTCCATGCATTTCAAAAGCAGTCAAGATAGATTTTACTGTAATCACTATCAAGAAGATTTACCAAATGCTTCAAAGCTTGGAACAAACAGCAATCATAGAAATTCAGACAACACTCACCTTTCCAGCTTTAGACGCTTCTACAAGTATGGCAGCATGTCTCTTCTGATCTAAGTGATGACCATGTAGAACCATCTCTTTGTACACATGCTCAAAGTAATCCCATTGATGAGCACTGGCAGAGGCCTCAAGCATTGTACTGTACGAATATGCATCTGGCTGAAGAAAAGCCCCTTCTCCTCTGCTTATGTTTCTTAACCCTTCAAACAATTCTTTGGCTTGAGCAAACATATCATTTTGACCATAAACTTTCAGCATCACATTAATGGTACCAACGTTTGGAGAACAGTGGGCTTTCATAAGTTCAAAAACAGATAAACAGTCATGAATGTGACCACCGTCCATGCATGATAGAATCATCCCAGTGAAGGAAACCTCAATTGGTCTGGCATAAGGAAGCTTTTTTAGCTTCTCAACCTGCACGGATGTGAAAAAAGCTGATCCATTGTTTTGACAAGACAAGAACAAACTTACAAGGTAGCTCACCTCATACATGGCTTCTTGCCATCTTCCATGGTAGCAGAGGCAGCATGCGAGTTCATAATATACGCTTGCTATTCCAACCACTCCCCTCTGTTCCATCTCTCTGAGTGCTTCAACAGCATCATGAACCTTACCTTCTTCCCAATATGCCCTCACAAGAACTGCAGGATAAATATTTAAGAGATCATGAGCTTCAAGAGGTTAACTATAAACTACAAAGAATATCGAAAGAAAATAAAAGTTGTGAAAATACAGTACTTTTGTAATTGAGAGCATTTGGAGCCAATCCACTGCCTTTAGTTTTCTCAAAGAGCTTGTAGACAAGGTCATATTTTTTCGATTTCAGCATCACCTTACAAGAAGCACCTCCTGTAAGACTACAGTACAAATATATACTGAGCGGAAAGTCAATACTTCTCCAAAGGATAACAAAAACAACGAAAGTCTTGCCCTACTCATGCACAAGGCAATACCCTTCTGCTTGGACTCATATGGTCTGGACTCCTATGTTCTAAAATTTTGGTTTGCTACCAAATTTATATCAATTACATATCACTGGAAGCTTTGATGAGGATGTTAATGATGATGACATGTATCAGCAGCTTGTTCATCCTTTTGATGAAGTTATATATATATTTCAGAAATATTCTGTTAATAAAATGGTAAACCACCCAAAATCATGCATTGTTTACTGAGCCTACAACAATTATCCCCTCACAAATGATGTGACGACTACTAAATTAATGGTTGATAACTTTGGATATACACACACCCAAATGCTATGCATCATATAATGAGGTCAAAAGCCAACTACCAGGTACATAAAATAGACTCCAGAATGAGAAATATGCAACTCTAGTGCACACTCCCATAATTCCCAAAAAGCACACAACCACCTATTCCTTACTCCAAGTTTCGGGTCTTTAATTCTAAAGCTTTACGGTTTAAAATGAAACTAACAGTTATAACAAGGTGGCTTAGAGGAAGTATCATGCATAAATTAGCAAAACTAGGTCTCATGCCCACGTGGAGGATTAGTTGGAAAAGAAGATATGCCCTACCTCCATAGCAAGTCCATATGAGGCAACAGTAGGTCTGATGCCATTTTGCCTCATCTGCTTAAAAACCCAAGACACTCCTTTCCACTGCTGAGATGAGACACAAGCATTCAGCAGCTGTCAAAAGTTCAGAAAACCTTTCAGTAATACAATTTCATCATCAAAGCACATAAAATCTCATATCAATTCAAATCTGCTTACAGCATTAAAGATGACAACATCCGGTTCCAAGCGAGGATCCCAGTTCTTCCGTAGTAGATTTTTAGTCTTGGCAGTGGGCTTCTGCCTCATGCATACAATAATGTTCCACAGATCATTTACAAGACCTGCTTGACCTAGTGTAACAGCAATGCTATGGTATGCGGGCATATCAGGGTATATGTGACGGTCTTCCTGAAAAATGTTAAGAAGTTAAGATACTCTAAAGAAAATCTTTGAGAGCTTCAACATTCACACAAAGAAACACAATGAAATTCACCAAGATGAGGTGAATTTTCTATTTTGCTCAACTGGCCCATTAAATTTTCACATATAGCACATTCGAGGAATTTGAACAAGTTAGGACCAAGCATTTCATGAAAAGTAATCCACTGAGACCTTATAATTGGAGTTGTGCTTATGCATATTGAACAAGTAGAATTACAAAAATGAGAGCCTTACCCGCATTTGATTGAAAATATGTAAAGCTTCACTAGGTCTCCTTGCCTTCCCAAGAACTGCTAGGAGTTTAGTATAAACATATCTGCCTTGAAAAAAAAACAAAGATATAGTGCTAAAAAATAATTAATGTCATCATACATCTGAAGAGACCCATGAGAGATCCAAAGAGCTGGCAGATTTGACTCCAGCACCAGCTACATAATAGTAATAACTAAACTACATGTGTGTTTCTAAAGACCCAAAAAAAAAAAAAAAGAGAAAAGAAAAGAAAAAAAAAAAAAAAAGATTTATGCATACATCAGGTTCCTCTAAATTGGAGTTTCACAAGGAAAGTTGTGTTCTTACGTCCTGCTTGGTGTACCAGCCTGACAATGCACCATATGCATTTTCTCCTTTGACTAAGCAGTGAAAAAGCTGCATTCTTGTCTAACACTTGAAGTTTTGCTACCCATTCAAACCCAAGGACTAGGATATTTGTAGTGCACAAATTAAATAATTTGAGGCAAGACTTCCCCCATTCTATTCCACACAGATCTAACAAATATAGTCAGTTCCATATTCTTATAAACCCCGTGAGATCTCCCAGTAACAAAATCCCAGGGTTCGCCCATAAACCTTTCGTTACAAACCATCAAGTTCTTTAAAATTTTGCATCCTAGTTCCTAAGAGAATATTTCTACCTAGCTCCATTTTCAAGTTTTAATATATCAAACCCTGATATATAAGATCTTCTTTGGCATCAGGCCTGCTAGTGGGAACAATGCCACATAGGTCAAATTTCAGGAAGTTTATGTTATTCTTAGTGTAAATAGCCCCTATTTCAGATGGTCATGTTGGAATGAATCTCTCATTTATAATGTCATTTGAAGAACACCTAACCTACTTTTCACAGTTTCTTGTGTATGTTAATACATATGCTTGAAAGTGAACAAGGATGTTTTCACTTCAAGATGCATACAGCCACTGTGTTGGTAACAAATATATTACGCAATTTTGGAAGATACAAGAGGGAAAGAAGAAAGACCAACTCACCTACTTTTGTGATACATATAATCTTTGGAATTATACACCCATTCAATGACAGATATGGAATGTTTCCAATGGCCAAGTTCCCCAAGTTCGTCAACCAACTTAAGAAGATTCCGTTCTGTATAGATAATACCTGAGTGTTTCATCAATCGAGAGAACTTCCAGTCCTGTGAACTAAGATTTGTAGCAGTTATCCTGTTCAATGGATTTTCATACAAAAGCTTCAATATTTATAAGACTAAGAATGGTTATAACAGATGAAAAACAAATAATAATTACGAAAAAGGAAAAGATTAACAAAAAAACCAAAGTGAGAATTATCCATTTGTGAATGGAAAGAGATCCTGAGACCAGTAGCATATTTTCTAACTTAACAAGTAAAACCAATTACTAGCAATGATTTTGGCTATTCGATCCATTCAGATAAGGCAGCAAATTCAGATATTCAACTGATAATGTTATCAATGAAATCAAACGCCTTCTCACATTTTGATTTCCAAATCAGTAAATATCTGAGCCTTTTCTCTTATCTTACCCCACAAATGAAGCTGTTTGATCCAGTACCAACTTATCCACACAAAGGAATGCACCCATTTAGGAGCAAGTAATGCATGTCAAATCACCTAATAATTCCTAGAACCAAAGCACAAAAACATGATGCGACTAGAACAAGTAGTGGTTCCAGAACAATTGCAAACTGAAGAGGAACCTTCAATCTGGCAAGGCTTCAATTTTAGACGCCACTGATACTGCAAAGACTATTAAAAAACTGCTTAGCATGAGAAATCCTGAACAATTTAAAGCTGATGACTACAACTTTTAGAGTCTTTCCCAGCTTTTTCTAATAGACATAGATAAGATGCATAATGCAGTTGTTCACAAAGTGAACAGGTCATCAGTTATTGGAGGTTTTGACCACATCTTCCAGATTAACTAGTGAAATTAGCATGTGCTAAAATTAGATGTGCTTCTACAGTAATGTACTTGTTGCATTGTCATGAAATGATGAACTTGTAGTTGCACGTTAATTGGTGGGTTCCATCCAATCTCCCTTCTTCCTATCCCTTTTCTAGAAAAGTATAGCAAATCCAGAACAAATAACTGGAAGGCCTTCTTTTACTTCAGAGTGACAGGGGTCACAATATGCAAAACACTGGGAGTCAAGGAGTAGATATGATCATCTTCTTGCATGCCGCTCCATTGTGGAACCCAATTTGGAACATTACCAGAACCGATTCTATAAACTATAAATCACTCAGAAGCGCTTGCATTTATCAACGATATAATTACAAATTTTCTTCCTGAAGAAAAAGGACAGATCAAAATTCAATTCCGGAAGACAAAGTGATCTTTGTAGAAGCATACTCGTGTGTCAAGCTTCCTAACTCTCAATATAATTACGCAATTGTTGCTAAGATGCATTATCACTTTATATTGGACTGCGAATCCAGTTTATGATATCTCTTTCGAATTTAGTTGTCAAACTTGTCAAAATGCAAACATTTTGCGAGTGTAATGAAACCCAAAAAGAACAACAAAAGCTGGTGTCGGGAAGTTAGCAGAACCAAAAGCACGAAAGGAAAGCGAAAAAAGCAAAAAACAGCGAGAAGGATAAGGAACAAAGGATAAACGCGAAAGATAGTCTCAGTGCATGTAATGTTACTTTTTAATGAGCAACCGAATCGCATCCTGTTCCCTGAGAGGCTTTTTATAGCCATAACTAAGCGCCTCTCCTTCCCGAACTTCTCCGCGGCGGCCCTCTTCAAATTCGTCTTCCAAAAGCAAAAGAGCCGCCTGCCTACTACGCTCAGCCATCATCTCCTTCAACTCATCTAAACTCTCTTTCCGCAGTTTCTCCCCTCCATCTTCCATACTTTCCCTGGCAAACCCTCTCAGATCAACACTAGTTTCTCTTTCCCATGGCTTGCGAGCGGTCATGCCCCCATTCTTCTCCCTCATCATCTTCCTAAACGTCCTATACTCCCGAGCTATGGTCTGGTACTGCCCTTCAGCTTCCATTTCCCGCTTCTGTGATTCCGACGGAGCCGTCTCCAGTGTTTTACCGTCAGCGAGGCGCTTAAACTTTCGCAGGGATTTCTGAGTTTCCTTTCTCTGCAGGGTATGTATAATTTTTGGCGTCGGAACCACCCCTTTTTTCAGGAGTCTCCGTTTTATGACTTCCTTTGATGGAATTGAAGGAAGTTGAGAGCCGAGGGTCGCGTCCATGGCTGGAGAAGAATGAAGCAGAGCTGCCGAGCTCATTTCCCGAACGAAATCCGCATCAATGTTTATTTCGCTTGTACTTTTTAAGAGGTCACTGATGACTTGGATAACGTTCGCGCTAAAAATTGTAGCTGCCAAGAGCCATCGAACCCGACCGAACCGGGCCCGGCTTCCCTTCTCAGCAATAGGAATAAACAGGGTCGAGGGCTGGAGGGCGAACCGATATAAACCGGGTCGAGGGCTGGAGGGCGAACCGATATAAACCGGGTCGAGGGCCAAAAGATTGGGTCGCAATGGTCTGCTTGCGGGTCGGCGTTAGGGTTTTTGGCTCCTTACATTGTAAACTCAGTCTTCGAGAGCTCTTTCTTCTCTTCCTCTTTTCGGCCCACTCCGTGCTTCAACGCTTTCAGCCATGGCCGTCGGGTGATCCCTTTGTTACTGCATCTCTCGCTTTTTGTTCTTGTTTATGCATGTTGTCTTTTACCTTAGTCTAGTGTTTTCTGATTATTGCATGGTGATTCTGGTGAAACTGATTTTCGTTTCGCCATTGATGGTTTCAGGAAGAACAAGAGGATTTCGAAGGGAAAGAAGGGAGGAAAGAAGAAGGCGTATGTGACTGTTGAATTTTTTGTTTGTGTTCTGTATGATACTCTCTTGCAACTGTTTTTATTCAGTACCTTTTATTCTTTTTTCTTCTATTAGTGTTGATCCTTTTGCGAAGAAAGATTGGTATGATATCAAGGCGCCATCGATCTTCACCACGCGAACTGTTGGTAAAACCTTGGTAACGCGGACTCAGGGTACAAAGGTGAGTTAGTCTCTATGTTAACTTTCGGGAACTTTCTGCGTGTAGCTTGCTTTGTGCATCCAGTTGTTAAAAAAGTATTGACACGCTTTAGTTAATTTTTGTAGGCAGTTTTGATGAGGGAGCTGAGCTCTGTTTTATTATTTGACAAATAATGTTCAAACCTTCGTTGACACGCTGCTCATGTCCTTCTCAACGATGTAGTTTAGAATTTTTCTCAGAAGCCATATTTGTTGATGGATCGATTAATAGACTACCACTAAACCATTTTTAAACTTTAAACATAGGTTTGACTGTATAACAGCTTGTTTGTACAAATGGCCTTTATGTTTTACTCGTTCTTCTTGTGAGAACCATCATTTGGATCTAGAAGTCATTAGGATCCTAAGTTTTCCTTCTGAAGGAGTAGTGACAAATAGACAGATTTTGATATATGCTAGTTTTAAATATGTTAAACAACTTGATAACTATTTGTGGCTGATTAAAGAGACGAAATGAGCTTGAAATGCTTAGCCTTGTTGTTTCAAGCTCGAAAATCTGCTTGCCATCTAAAGCTCCGCTTAGTTCCACCATATCAATTGGTATCATGCCTTTTTTCTTACATTGTTTTGTTTTATAAGAATTCTGAAATTAGTTATGACCTTCTGTTTGCATTAATCTCATGTGCTACTATTGCCTGAACAAGTTTTTGAACCTCTGAGTAGCATCTTAGTAAGTGAGTTTGATAATTATGGATAAATTACTCAAATGAGTCTTTGACTGGCCTGATTCAGATGATTGGTTTAGTGGTGCTAGAACTGTGAACCATTCCCTTTTAGCATGTTCCAGAGAGTAACATAAATTGTAGAATTTGTAGTTAAAGATGTGAATGTGATATGCTGTTGTTCCTTTCTTTTTTCTTTTTACTTTTTATGAAACATAATTTTATGGTTGATAAGAATCAAGGATTTTATGCAGCTAAAATGAATAAATTAAGGATTACATAATAGTTTATAGAGGCCTGTAATTTGGTTAGTGCGATTTTTTTTAGAAAAACTCTAGTTAGTAGTATTTAGTGGTGATCCAAGTTTGCTGCTGTCTTTATTTGATTGAAAAAAATTGTTACTTTATCTACAATATCAGATTGCTTCTGAAGGCCTCAAGCACCGTGTGTTTGAGTGTTCCTTGGCTGATCTTCAGAATGATGAGGATCAGTCTTACAGAAAGATCCGCCTTCGTGCTGAGGATGTTCAAGGGAGAAATGTGCTCACTAACTTTTGGGTATACTCTCACTACTATATCATAGCACATCCATGACTGATCTTTATACATCCACTAGCTTGCCCATTCTTACACTTGTATCTCTATCCTTACCTTGTAGGGCATGGATTTCACCACAGACAAGCTTAGGTCTTTAGTTCGAAAGTGGCAGACCTTGATTGAAGCCTATGTTGATGTAAAGACGACTGACAATTACACCCTTCGGATGTTTTGCATTGGTTTCACGAAGAGATGACCGAATCAGGTTAAGCGTACTTGTTACGCACAATCCAGCCAGATCAAACAGGTGAAATCCCTTCTTTTCAACAACAATCCTCTCAGCTTTTATCTTATGTGCTGTCTGGCATTTGCTTGATTTGGCTTTGTTTATCAGATTCGTCGCAAAATGAGGGAGATAATGATCAACCAAGCTACCTCCTGTGATCTTAAGGAATTGGTACAAAAATTCATCCCTGAGGTCATCGGGAAGGAGATTGAAAAAGCAACCTCGAGTATCTATCCTCTCCAGAATGTGTTTATTCGGAAAGTGAAAATTTTGAAGGCCCCAAAATTTGACCTCGGGAAGCTGATGGAGGTATGTGCACCATTGATCTGTTAAAAATCCATCATTTTCACTCCGTGAGGGTAGAATGAAATAAATAAAGGGTTCTCTATTGGTCTTTGCGGTGGCAGGTTCACGGTGACTACTCTGAAGACGTAGGTATGAAGTTGGACAGGCCAGCTGAAGATATAGCAGTGGAAGGGGAAACAGAAGTCGTTGGAGCTTAGATATTTTTATTTCTGATTTATATTGTTTGAAGCCATGCGTGCGATATTACTCTCAGTTTTGGTAGCAAGTTTGATCGAAATTACCCTCATTGTTGAGTTCGAGGTTCCCAGACAGATAGCTAGTTGATCATTTTTTAATTTGATTCGACACCAGTAGGTGACCTAAGAATTATGTCAACCTTAAAAAAAAAAAAAAAAAAAAAAAAGTGTAAAAGCCACTACAGACGGGTGAATTTATTGTTAGATTCCAAAAGTTTGCTATAAGCTAAGCCAATGCATGAATGAGATTTTAAAAATTCAGCTAGATTGGTGCTATGGTTTCCGAGTGCCATGCCAAAACATTTACTTTCCAGCATGATGAATATTTAGGCTTGAATGAAACAACCATAATAGTCTAGTTTCTGAAGAAAATTACCCGTCAAATGCCAACTCCGTGGAGAATAAAACTTGATATTCTTTGCTTTATCCAGACAAACTTGTGCATCAATGAATGACCCGATAGATATCCTTCTTCTTCCTTTCCCTTCAATCTCTGTTTCAATCTTCAACTTTTTTTTTTTTTTTTTTTTTCTTTACCCAGAATCCTGCTGCTAGTGAAAATAATCTTTGCTGGTTTTGTCAGAAGCCTTTGATTTCAAAATCGAAAACTTAAAGAAAAAAAAAAGTTCTCAGAGGGAAGCGAAGTTTGAAACAGATATTCCAGAGTCCCAGACTACAATGTTTGAAAAACAAGAAAAAAAAAAAAAAAAAAAAGGCCAATGCAGACGCTTTTTAAGTGACTTTTTGCTGACTTTAGTTCTGCGGCTCCTTCTCTCATCTTCTCTAAATTCAAACAACATCATCATAACCGTTGCTTCTGAGATCCTCCATGGCTGAAAGAAATAAGTGATGCAATTCCAAGCAACAGCTTTCGTTTTCATGAATAAAACTTCCTACCCAATGCATTTGGTAAGCTCACGAAAGGTGAAATTTTATTCTCATCAGTCTTCTTATTATTTTTAAAATTTTCTTCTGTAAGGTTAAGTTGGTAGCACCTAAAACCGAGGATGTGACAACAAGTTCTATTTAAAATCTAAAACATTAATTACAAGTTTTTATTAAATTTATTTCCGGTTTATTATATGTATGATTTTATTTCAATTCTAAGAATATACATATATTTTCTTTCTCTTTCTTCTTCTTATCTCTCTTCCCTGAAGAGGTTCCTGTAATCCCTACCCAGTACCCAAGACTTATTGTGTTCCAGCGAGAAGTAAAAACCCTTTTGAATCTGATGCATTTGAAAGATGAAACAAAACAGACAAGTTTATAATTCTGTACATCTAAATTGATTACTAACACAAAAGAACCAGCACTCAATTTAATTGGGAATTTATTGCACTCTTTTTCCTTAAACAAGGACTAATAAATAAGCCTCTTTAAGCGGTTACATATCTTCTTTACAATATCTACAAGTCGTCACTTAAAACCAAACACCCCCTTCAATCTTCATCACTATAAAACCCAAAACGAAGAAAAATAAATAAAAATAAAAACAAGCCTATCTTAAACTACAGTAGATTCCAAACATGAACTATCCATCTTCACAATCCTCAAACACACACACAGTAGCCTCCTTGTTTTTTTTCTCTCTCTCTCTCTGCAAAGGGAAAAAGCAGAGATTATTCCTTTTCCTTTTTTAGAGCACCAGTTTCTTTCTTCTCTGCAGGAAGTGCAGAGACAAACTGAGAAAAGTGGGAGATGAATCATGAATGTAAGGTGGTTTGAGGTTATGAGGACCATTTTATATTAAATACAAGGAAGAAATGTTTGAAATGTTGGGTGGCAGGTTTGCTCGAGGATTGGGACATGCACATGCAGGGATGGGCAACGGGGGAAGTTCAAGGAAAGACCAAACCATGACCCATCAGTATCCCCCAATCAAGTGGAACATTTGCTTTTTAACTTAGTTATGCTTTTACCATGGTACATAATTTTTTTTTTTGGGTCCACTGAGCTTGATAAACAATACTTTTTCAGTCCCTAATCAAAATAAGAATTAAGTAACCACATATCCTAATTATGAATTAATAGAGTAGAAATTTTACTCCATTGTTACTAGTGTCTTGCAACATAAAAATGTTCATATCCTTGTCAACCATGTCATTAAGATAGTTTCTTCCACCATATGGGTCCATTAGTTTAATCTAA
Organism: Aristolochia fimbriata; assembly: GCA_019845555.1. Lineage (NCBI taxonomy): Eukaryota > Viridiplantae > Streptophyta > Magnoliopsida > Piperales > Aristolochiaceae > Aristolochia > Aristolochia fimbriata. The sequence continues at coordinate 19,601,173 of CM034084.1, read as the reverse complement.
TACCTTTAAATCTCGTGTAATACCACCTACCAAATCTCACTTGTACTTATATTTTAACAAGAGATCCCTTTCCCTACCAAATTTATTTACTAAGACTCTATACTAAATAGTAGTTATAGATTGAGATATAGTATTTTTCAAGTAAAAGCTGTTACATATGCTATGCGGCTGTAGTACAAGTTAGAAGATAAGGGCATATTATAAGGGTCTTACATATGCAGGCTCTAGCATATATTAGAAGACAAGGCATATTGTATTATAAGGGTCTTTAGTGAGACAAGATTGGAGGCTTGACATTATGAGGTATTGCAATCTCATATGCTTTTAATATGGTAGTGATATATAATTCTCATGGAACACATCTTTTGTAGTTCATAAAATTATCATTATGCTAGTAAGACTTTTTTCTGTAATCTTATTACTCTAATATTAATACAACACCCAGATTGAAGTACCGGCTGAAGATGAAAATGGGAGAATCAGAGTGGGATTTTGTTTCTTTTCTTATTCTTTATTTAGGCAAAGCTTTCAAATCTGATAAATGATTTTTCAAAGAGGAAAAGAAATATGAAGAATGGACTGAGTGGAAGGGGGAGACACTTGAATTATTTTCACATGTGTAGTCTCCTATTCTCCAAACTCTATACTGTTTTGGGCTTCTCAAGTCAAAGATGCCATGATTGAATCTGCATGAAACCTTTCTCCTTCTCTCTCCCGAGGAATAATAATATCTTCAATATTCACATAAGGACATTTGACAGTACAACCTTGACTCACTAAGAGGGACTACAAATAATGGCAGAACATGTTGCTAGTTGAAAACTTGAAAGTAAATATCATTTATCTAAGGCATCTTTTGTGGTAGAGGAATAAATAGCACTACACCCAAATTTTCTTTACTGCTTGTGTTAAGGTTTGAGGTATAAAAGACTTCTCCCTTCTATTTTTCATGTCCAACAAACAATATAAAATTTAATAAAAACCTCTTTCTCTTATGAAATAGGTGAAATAATGAATAGATCCTTGGTACCATTGTGGATTATGATTAAGTCAGGATTAGGATCCTTGACACCTATAAAAGGCAAAGGATTCAGATTGATCGATGAAGTAGAGTGAAAAGAGAGATTTGCAGGATCGTCTCTAAAGTCACGAGTGAAGTACGCTGCTAAGCTCTATGGAGGAGAACAACAACCAAGGGGGCGCCTTGGTAAGGTCAAGGAGGTCAGAGACGTTCTCTTCCACTCACATGTGTGTTTAGTGATTATCTATCGTTGTAAGTTTATAGTTTATTTTTTTGTTGAAAAGTCTACTATTGTAATGTTGTCTTACAAGAATAAATAAGATTCATTGATAGGGATTGTATGCCCCGTAATACAGAGGTGTGTTTCTTTGTATTTCGTCAAATTCATATGTACGTTTCACTTCATATATTTTTGTTTGTTTGCTATTCTCGATTCCAACTGTTGGAGTCGCCTCGTGTTGTAACACCTATATATTATAACACCAGACAAGAAACGGGACCTACACAAAGTATTTACATGGTTGGGTGGCTTGTATTTTACAATGTATTGTTTCACGGATCTCAGAGCAATCTTCCAACTCTAATCATGTGAGTCCCATTTTGCTGACTTACTTCCGCTATGTGAATCAATGACCTAAACGAGACCACAATAGCTATCGCCAAAACTCCAAAAGAGATTCACTACGTTAACAAAAAAGTATAGAAGGCATCATTAATCGGGTAGTGAAACTATGTCATAAAACTGAACTCGACCATTATTGTGTGGCTAAAGGAATTTATTTATTTTTAAATGTAAAGATAATTAAAGAATTTAAAGTATAAATATCTATGTATATGAAATTGTATATTAAAAAGTACAAATGTAGTATTGCAGTGGCGTTTCGGTTATTTTGTATGTTCAACTTCAGATGCTGCACAGCCACTGCAGTGCAGTCATTTCGTTGATGGATTTCCCGCCGTCTTCAAAGAGGTTTCTTTCCTTCTTTTATTAGGTTTCTATTTCTCCTTTTAACCATCTGATTCATTCTCTGGTTCCGGATATATCTAATTTTGGTGAAAAGATGGAGGAAGACGACGAGAATCCTCCTCTCGCAGTCGAAATTGATGAGCTCTGCAGCAAACTTCTTCCAGCTCGGAACTCTCAATAACGCGACGATCGGAAGACGGAGATACCGTGGGTGTGACGGTCATTACTGGCTATCTTGGTTCCGGGAAGTCCACGGTAATTGCGTCCTCTATTATTGAGTTTTTGTTTGAAAGACTTTGAATTTCCTGTATTCATTTCGAATGTATCGGTAGATAGTAAGATCACCAAGAAATATTCTGCTTGTCGTGGCACTTTGACTAGGATGGATCACCATGGAAAGGGAAAACTTCAGCTTCTGTCGAACAGGATCTTCATATCTTATATAGGCTGGACACTCAGCTTATATCTTCGAAGTCCCTTCTTCATTTCACCTTGGTTCTTCTTAGGACAAAGGAGAGAGATGCCCCTGCTCAATTACTAGTATTTCTTCTCTGCCTGAAGCATTTCACATACTTGGCCTGATTCTCCTTACTGAAGCTTGAAATGTTGTAATGTATGTATTCTGAGTATTTTTAATTCTTTGACTACCAGTTAGTAAACTACATCCTTAATGCGCAACATGGAAAGAAGATTGCTGTTATCCTGAATGAATCTGGTGAAGAAATTGGAGTTGAAAGAGCCATGATAAATGAGGGTGAGAGCGGCAGTCTTGTTGAAGAATGGGTTGAGCTTGCAAATGGATGTGTTTGTTGCACTGTGAAGCATAGTCTAGTTCAAGCTCTGGAGCAACTTGTGCAGAGGAAAGAGAGGTGATCTTTTTTTATTTTTTTGTTTTTTTTTCTCGTCTTTGTCCTCCATAGGGCTCTAGAAATGCAGATCAACTTTTAAGTGACTGAGTCACATGAATTGGCTGATGTTGTACTGTTCATTTCTTTTTTTTCCCTCCTTTCATAACACCCACCTTTTCCTGTGTTATTTATTTATTAGTCTTAGGTTGAGGTATAAACTTTCATTAAATACTTCATTTTCTGCCACACAGGCTTGATCATATACTGATAGAGACCACTGGATTAGCTGATCCAGCTCCCCTGGTCTCTATTCTTTGGTTGGATGAACAACTAGAATCCGCAATCAAACTTGATTCTATTATTACGGTCAGTTTCTAGTGTCATGATTAAACAATGTCTGCATCCATTTTGTTCTGGCGGCTGATTTGGTCCCTTTTTTTTAAAATTTAAAAAAAAATTGAAGCTTTATGAAAATAGTGGTTTGTTATTATTTCTTGCCTTTGCTTAAAATAAATAATGGTTTTTTATTAAACATCAGTTTTTATTTAGTTTCCATAACTATTAATTAATTTCCTGGTGTGCTTTTTAGATGTCACTCTCTGTTTTAGTTAGTTGTAATTATAATGTGTGGGTATTGTTCTCTTTTCCTGCATCATGTTCTCCTTCCTCTTTTCTCTTCTTTTCGTTTAACTGTTCATGGTTCTTTTCTCCCAAAACAGGTGGTAGATGCCAAAAATCTTCTGTTGCAGCTTGATCAAAAAAGTGTTTCAACTTCATTTCCTGAAGCATTTCTTCAAATAGCTTTTGCTGTAATGAAGATATTTATTTGCAGTCATGACGTTGCATAAAAGCATATTTTGTACCACAAATAAAATCTAACACCTCTTTCTATCCATATAACTATTGAGCACTTATAAATTGTTATCCTGCAAAGTCAAATGCTGACAAGTGACATAATTTACTGATTAAACTTTTTAAAAATGTCCTTGAGGGTATCTTGTGGAGCCCTCCTAGATTCATTGCCTAAGTGGGATTTCAGTTGAACTGAAACAAGTATCCCTTTCCCTTTCCCAACTCAAGTTAACTGGTCAAATCGGCCTGGTCTGAGATCACACATCATGGTTGAACTGGTCCAACTGGCTGGAAGGGAATAGATGTTAAACATTTAGTTACATTCTTCAAATGCATTCATAACCATGATCTGACTAAAGGAATTACTCATGCTTCAAGCTAGTTTTCTTACAACTGAGATCATTTTTGTAGGATGTGGTAATTCTTAACAAGGTTGACTTGGTTTCCCCAAAACAATCTGAACCTTTGGTGTCACATGCTTTAGAAGAACTGCAGAAGGAGATATCCTACATCAACCCCCTAGCCAACATCATTGTTTCTGTACGTTGCCAAGTAGACTTATGCAAAATACTAGATCGACAGGCTTATGATGCAAAGGTTGGTTGTATTCCTGTCTATTAAACAAGATTATGTTTAGATGGAAATTCCATGTTTTAACAGGATAAACTTTGGTGTTATTAGCATGTCACCCACCTTGAATCATTGTTGAAGGACTCTGACTTAAAATCCGCCTCGAGTCGTCACAACAGCAAAATGCAGACCTTATCAATCTCTGAGCAGAGGCATGTTGATCTTGAGAAGGTACTGCTTTTCTTCCAAAATTATTCTGTGGGTATGGTTTTATTTATAAATAATCTTTTTAAGCCATTCTATGGTGATGTAGACTTGCTTTAAATCGAACTGTAGTTATAGAACTAGATTCCTCTTTGAATATGAGCAGTTGAGGGGTGTCATGAATTTGAGATAAAAAGATATTATGTATTTTTCTTTTGTTATTGTAGCTCTACTCTGGAGCATTTTCATGTTTTTTTATGTGATTGGTCTCTTTGATAAGTCACAAAATCTTTTCCTTTTTTGTCATTTTTCTGAGAATTATTTTTGTAGAGAACATTTCCTGAGCACAATATTTCTTCTGTTTGTTAATTCGTGTTGTTTGGTGAAATGTCATTTCATTTCTTCTAGTTCCGCGCATGGCTTGAGGAGATCCTTTGGGAGAAGAAATACGGTATGGATGTATATCGCTGCAAAAGGGATTTTAAGAGTTGAAAAGTCCGATCAACTTCACACATTGCAAGTATTATTCTCCTCTGCGACTTGAATCTCTCCCGATTTCAATTGACACTTGATAGGGTTTTATTCAAAATTTGATGATTTAAATGTTTTCTCAGGCTGTCAGGGAGACCGATGAGATTGTTCCAGCTCGGGAATGGATGAAAGAAGAGGATCAATCAAATAAGATAGTTTTCATAGGAAAGTCTTGAACCTAAATTTGTCATAAATTTTAATTTTTTAATCATTATCCTATGTCTTCTCATCAAAATAATGCTGTACTTCGTATTTGATATCATTTACCTTTTAGCTGGTGACAGGTCAGAATATGGACGAGGAAGTTTTAATGCAGTCCTTCAAAGATTGCCTCGTATCTGAACTATAATGCTTTGCATTCCACTCGGTGAAATATTTATTTAAGCAACTTTGAGTTGGGCAGCTTCTGTAATGCTCTTTGTGGCATAAATTTTTGAAACTTGACTACTCTGAATTTCAGCTATTTAGTGTGTATACTTATGAACAAGGAGTGTGACATTTCTCGTACTATTGTTTCATCGTTGATAGTCCGTATTAATGGAATACAACGAGTTGTAGACATCCGTTGTCTGTTCAGCTGAGATTTTTTACATTCATGCTCCTACTTCAGTGATTTTTATGGCCTTGGAAAGACCCAAGAAAAAGAAAAGAACTGTGCATCTTGAACTGGTAGTTAAGAGCGTCACTTGAGAAAGATAGTATAAATCTAGCTATGTACGGGAAGCAAATGCTCTAGGAGGCAAGCACCTGAGATATGGGAATCTCGAACCTCCCTCTCCAAGATGGATATATAGCATCCTCAAAAACCTCCTGTGAACTGAACAATGGCAATTACCATAATCTTTAGTGGAGCTACCAACAGTTGTTTTAAGCACGTTTGAAAGTGCAACAGCTTATTTACATACATAGAACGGCAAAATGTGAAAATATAATTTAAAGATGCACAAAGTGAGTCAGCCACACGATTTGCAGCAAAAAAGCAGCTTTGGACACTAGCTACTAATCATTTGATGGGATGTTCCAGTCAGCAACTGCATGGCCTTTCTAGGGATAGCATCGGTCGAGTTTTTCAGGTAACCCGTCCCGTAAAACCCAAATTTGGATTTCCAAATTCAACCCGTAGATTAGGTTTGGGTTTGGGAATTTAAACCCAACCTTGGGTCAAGTTAGGTTCGGGTTTACCTAAACCTGACCCGTGGGTTTTTATTTTTTATTTTTTTATATTTTTATTAATTTATATATTTATATATATTTTTATATATGCCTAATATAATATAAAACGGCATATCGTAAGAAACGTATGAAACTGTTTCACAACCGTCCGATCAGGCACTTTTTAATCTACGAACAGGGAAAAACTCGTTGGATTCGCGACCCTCCCAATTCATCGACTGAGAAAAACTTTCCTAATCCCGAATTCTCTACCCAACCATCCCGACTCCCCTTCCCGACGGTCTCGACTCCTCTTCCCTACCCTCCCGACTCCTCTTCCCTACCCTCCCGACTCCTCTTCCCTACCCTCCCGACTCCTCTTCCCTACCCTCCCGACTCCTCTTCCCTACCCTCCCGACTCCTCCTCCCTACCCTCCCGACTCCTCCTCCCTACCCTCCCGACTCCTCTTCCCTACCCTCCCGACTCCTCTTCCCTACCCTCCCGACTCCTCTTCCCTACCCTCCCGACTCCCTCCACCCGGATCGAAGGATCGAATTCAGAGTTTGAGGAAGAAGGACTTACGTCTCCAATTCGCCTTCCCTCCTTCCAACCAATAACAAAAGGTATGCCGTAGAAATCCTTCTTCCTTCTGCACTCGCCCAACGACGCTTCCGCTTTTGGGTTGTTCTTCTCTCTTTCATGTCTGTGATGCCCTTTTTTTCTCTTTCTTTCCTTAATGTTTCTTCCCTCTACACTCGACGTCCGTAGAAGCTTGGGGGAATTCCCCTCGTTTTTTCCCATTTGAGCTTCACCATTTACTAGTAACTTCTCAGATAACTGTACTAGACCATCACATCATAGAGAAGTTTGAAATCTCCTGATTCAAATGTCACAACACAATCAAGGAAATTGGTCTCTCTTTTATTACTAGAGAAGTTTGAGAACAACAGAGTGAAAAAGGTTCTAGTGTTTTGAATTCTGGAAAAATGTCAACTACTAAAGTTTTTATGTTGCCTCAATTTATTGTTTTATACAGGCCATCGATGAGAAGATTCGCTCTCTTGACTACAGTGAATCGAGGGCAGAAATAAAGACAGTAGATGCTCAGGAGTCACTCAATGGTGGAGTTCTTGTACTTGTGACTGGGTATCTGACTGGAAAGGACAATGTGAAGAAAAATTTCACTCAGTCTTTCTTTCTTGCTCCTCAAGACAAGGGATACTTTGTGTTGAACGATATATTTCAATATGTGGAAGATGTTGAACATCATGCTGAGGTGAACCAGGGATCACCTAATGGCACCGGTGCCCCTCTTGCATCCCACCCTCGTATGTGGTGTTTGTTAACTGTTGCTGTAGGTACTTCTTTTGCTGTACTAGTTTAATGTTTAGGTTTTAACTTAACTGCAGATCCTCTTCCTGTCCAAGATAATCAAGTTGTTTAACAAAATGCTTCACGGTCAGAGGAAGATGTTACTGTTGAGGAAGTCTATAATCCCTCTGACCATGAGGATGGCCTTGTTGTGGAGGAAGAAACTCCCGAAGCTGAGGTGGTTGATGAAGTTCCTAGTGATTCTGAGGTTGTGGCCGATTATAACCCTGCTACAGTCCAAGAAGAGGCACCCAAAAAGTCCTATGCTTCTATTGTGAGTGATTGATCTATTACACTGCCAATATTGTGTTCTTAGCTGTAAATGAATGGTACATTATGTTGGTCTGAGAAGTAGTTGAGCTCCAGTTCTGGTCAAGAATGTAAAGTACTATTTGCCATTTATATGAGGACAAAGCTTCAGCATTTCTTTATCGAGTGCATTATACTATTTGTCATGGCTTTTACTGGTGCTCTAGATTGTCTCAAATGGAGCAATTCTTGTGGTGTGTGTGTTTGAACATGTTATGTCACTGATATTTATGCATTTATTTCTTAACAATTTTCATAACCATGTAACATGTAGATTTGGGTTTGAAATTACTATAAAGGTATTGCCTAGTTTGCAGGTCTCATAAGACAGGGTTGTATCTTTCATTTATTTTTTATACTCTTCTTGCTAATACATCCTGGTATATTTAGGTTCTAAACCTCTTTGTTTGATTCAGGTGAAGGTTATGAAGGTTCTGCACTGATTCCTGCCAGGCCAACCCCTGCAAATCCGGAAAGGCAACTGGCACCTCCTCCACAGAACCAGGCCCCTGAAGTTCCGGTTTCTAGTTCAAGTGCTACTGAAAATGGCAGTAACCAGGAAGCAGAAGGTTCGATGCTCTTAAACATGATTTTTAGTTTATATCTGGTTTTTTTTTTTTTTGTCATTGGTTCATAGTTTTGGACTACGTGTTTTGTCTGACAATTTTTTATCTGTGTTGCCATCTTTTACTTGTTTCAGCTGATGGGTACTCCATCTATATCAGGAGTCTGCCTGTCAATGCCACAGTTGCTCAGCTTGAGGAAGAGTTCAAAAAATTTGGACCAATTAAGAGTGGGGGTGTGCAAGTTAGAAGTAACAAGGTCTCTATATGCTTGTTTATTGATATTTATAATATTCCAGTTGTATTTTTAGTGGTTGCCTTATATTGTTAAACATGCATATGGTTTACCATACCCTTGCGTAGTCTCCTTTGAATGATGCTGTGATTACGCATTTTGTTGATTGTTAATATTCTTAATGGGTGCAGCAGCAAGGATTCTGTTTTGGCTTTGTGGAGTTTTGAGGTTGCTAGTGCTGTTCAAAGTGCAATAGAGGTAGGACTCCCTATTCTTGTTGTATTTCTATTTCTATTTTTTTTTTTTTTTATGTATCTTTATGGATCTTTAAGCTCAAAAATGGTAAGAGCGTTCAATAAGTTGAGAGGATGGTGGTTCGAATCCACCAAGATCCATCTAATTTATAACTTCTTTTGTATATATATATATATTTTAAAAAAGTCCATTCTTATAACCTTTGGCGATGTTAAAGTGGTGTTTGTTGCTGTCTTTAGCAAGGTTATTTTTTAAATTTTACTGCTTTTCAAGGTTGTGATATCAATTTTGCTGGACTAACTTCTTGCTTGTAATGGTTGTGACTCAAATAGGATTCAATCATCTTATCAACCCTTTAGTCCAGCAAATGATATTCTCAAAACTAAACTCAATTGCTGTTAAAATTGCTGTTAAAATTGAACCCTCATTATAGCTTTAAATTCAAAGAAGACAGAAGCTATGAATTTACAGCAAAACTTGGTTGAATTTACCGTGAGAGAACTAAACAATGATATCATCCATTTAGATAGCAATAATTAGCTGATTGGTGAATGGTGGATTTTCAATTGACATGTTTAAGCTGATTCCAGAAAAGAAGATTATAAGTGTAAGCTACTCTAAAAAGCGACGCTTTAATAAATAGCACTGCTACAAAAGCAACACTATATTATATAGTTTTGCTATATAAGCAGCACTGTTTTACATAGCGTTGCTTATTTTAGTGTTGCTAGAATATAAAGCAATGCTTTTTAGCGTTGCTTTTAATCATGTCAGCCTATTAAATTTGTAAGACAAAAACAACCTACAAGTAACACAACCTTATAAAATCCAGGAGTTATACATTTAAGTGGAACACAATCTTTCTGTTTAGTAAATTAGCACCTTTCTTATGAAAACCTTGAAATGTTTTTGGTCGCAAGTGTACGCCAACATGGGACTCATATTTTGAAGCTGCTCCAGTTCCTCTAGTATTCCTAGTGAAAGATGCATTCCTATATTCCTATATTGTAGCTCCTAAGTGAAAGATGCATTCCTATATTGCTAAAGATAGCACCAACACCCACTCATTTTAAAGCATGCCCAAATGTTGTTACCTTTTCTACTAATAAATCATAGGTATCTAAACTCCTAAATACCAAATATAGAAGCTGAAGTGCTTGCCCCTACCATGGCTGTCAAACTATTTCCCATGAGCAGCAACTACCGTCCCAACAAAAATGGCAATTGTAATAAATTTTTCCTTATGGGAAGAGAGCAGCATGCAACACCAAAAACATCCAGTTAGCAAAATAAACAAAAGCTCCTGCTATTTTCTTATTCAGTCACTTGTTGAAGAAAGGAAAAAATTATACATTATTGACTCCACTGGGATTCGAACCCAGAATCTCTGATAATATCGGTGCCTTACCTATTAGGCCATGGAGTCAGTGTGATCAAGAAAGAATATCTTTGTAACAAGAGTAAACCCGCATAAATTGATGACAGGAAAAGTTTAAGTGTTTCAGCAAGTCGTTTGTGATTTGCATGAATCACAACAAAATCAAATGGAAGAAGCTAGTCCTTGCCAGCAGTTCTTTACCGTCCAACTTATACTTGTCTTTAATAATACATAATCACAAAGCTACCAGCCACATCGTGACCACAACGAACAAAAGAACGAAATGATCATCAAAATTTTGAATCATCTAAGAAGATACACAAAGTTCACCCAGATTTCTTCTGAATATGATATACCAAGCTTATCACCAGAAAGGCACACCACAGATATGGATTTTGGAATTATAAAACCATAACCAAGCTTGTTAGAAGCCAAAGGAAAGAGAAATATGATAAATTACATACATCCAAAACATAAAAAATCCTTCTAATCTCAAAAACCACAGTTATTTATATTAAACACCCACACCAACTTTGCTGAAAAATAGCTATCAGGGAAAAAAATTCCCAATCAGACCAAATAGTTAGTTGAACACGTTTTGAGATTTCATAGAGATGGCATACCTCAAGAAAATTATCTAATTTAATTAAAATCACAGAACAAAGAAGCAACAACAAAGCGATATAACCAATCAAAATTGAAGTCTTATTCAAGACAATTTTTAAATATACTAAAATAACTAATTCCAGTACGACTTTGACTCTAGACAAATATCAGCAATCCTTAGATAATAAACTGCAAAACGTACAAAACTGGTGTTGTTTAATTGAGCCAAACAATGAACTTTTAGAAAGATTTCTTGCTAGAGGTTTGGAATTGTGCTTGAATTTGCCTAGCTACCATTGCTTCAAGTTTTGAACTAACTGATTTTTTCCAGCTTACCAACTGCTTTGTCCCCAACATCCCTCTGTGCATAAGAACAGTTCTGACTCAATCAAAGCAAATAACAAAAGTTAATGAAAACAACAGCAACTGAGACGAACAAGTGTGTATGACCTGGAATAAGCAGAATCAATCGAGCCAAAATCTAAAAATTCAACGTTGTATGTTGAACAGAAGTAAAAGGTAACCCTTGATTCTTGGCTGACCAGTTACCGAGTCAGCTGGTGAAGACTGACTCTTCTTTAATGACATAGACAGCCAGTCCAAACTGACAAGAGCCGCATCTTGTTGCCTGACAAATTGCGAGATCAACCCATACCCCATGCATGCTCAAAGCAGGATTTGCATGAGTCTCAAGCCAACTAAAAACAGGCTGAAATGTTGCTTTCAGGTTACCACGTGAACCAAACGTAACTGCGCATTCAAACCAGCCACTAGTCGGTACCAGATAGTTGGTGGAACAGCCTGAAGATAGTTGGTAAAACAGCCTGCAGATAGTTGGTAAAAATACTAAGTATCTAGGTTTTCCACTCAATAAATGAAGCCCACTATTTCAAACAAAATAAATGACGCCCAAAAGGTATTCCCAGGACGAAATTTATAAGCTACCTATGATGCCTCCACCAGCTGTGGATCCAGCCAAAGCATCATTCCCACTGCCACTACCAAGTTCACAAGGCAACTCAGCACTACCATATGCAACACCCCCTCTGATGAAACTACCGTTAAAATACCTACCTCCACCTTTTCCACCATGCCCACCTCCACCACTAATTCCATTGCTTAAAACCTTTCCTTTACCAATTCAGTGTACTCAGTTTGAATCCAGAAAAAGATTACGCAGAAGAGCAAGAGAATCTATATTCCCCACTTGTTCTTGAAAGGGTATTTGTTCCTATTCTTAAAGCAGAGAAACTAGGAACCATACCTAGTCCTGAGACACTTATTAATCCAGAAGAGTCAACTACAACAGTCCTTGCTCTGTGGAAATGAATAACACCTCCTTCAATTAGGCCTGCAACTGTGATGTCTTCAACTCGACAAATCTGCAAAATAAAGACATTCAATATTCTACATGAGACAGAAAGGAGGGTAATGAGCTCATAATGAGAAGAGTAACCCACGGGTTTCCAATTTTTTTCTTTCTTTATTCTCTTTAGAAAATGGCAAGCAACTATTATTGAGAACTCATTGACTTTTTGTGTAGAACATTAAGAACTTGCATACTTGGCCATACACTTCTTACAAAATTGAGATCGACAGCCTCCCATTTGATGGCTTCCAAAAGAATTTAACATAGATTAAGTACCTGCAATGTGAACGACAGTGATGAATTGACATTACAGTCTTCCGGCGGGTGAAGTAATTCTGCAGGGCAATCCTGATGGTCGCAATAAAGCCTTGGTGTCTTGCAAGGGATGCTTGGCAATGCTGAGGCACTTATACTCAAATAAAGAATACATAACATGAGAAAATAACAGAAGAATTAGCTAAGGCCCACATACTAAAACTTACATGTACTCTTTCGTTGCATTTTCTAAGGGAGCACGTAAAACAGACCCAGAACCGACCTAAAAACGAAACGAAAAAGAACCCAAAAGAAAGAAAGAAACTAGAAAAACAAAACATGACAGGGGTGGGAACGAATCGGGATACCAACGATTTTTTCCCATCTTCGTTTTAAGCCTTTGATAAAAATCAGCACAAAAGAAAGAAAGGGAGAAGAATCAGATGAGAAAAAAATCAAAAAATAAATAGAAGAATCGAAAATGACATACCTGATTAACGCCCCGATCTTCGACTGGCGCAAAATTGAAGGTTTTTGAGACGAACGAGGAATTCAGACATCTTGTTTGAAGAGAGGAGCTTCGTCTCCGCTCTCTCATGCACGCGAAAGACAAAGAGATTCCGGCACGCAGTGAGGGAGTTTGGAGAGTCGAGAGTGTCGGAAAGAGGAGTCGAGAGGAAGAGGAGTCGGGAAGAGGAGTCGGGAAGAGGAGTCGGGAAGAGGAGTCGGGAAGAGGAGTCGGGAATTGGAGTCGGGAAGAGGAGTCGGGAAGAGGAGTCGGAATTGAGTCGGGAAGAGGAATCGGGAAGAGGAGGCGGAAGAGAGAAATATATATATATATATATATATATAAATTGAGTTTTTTGGATCAGGTTCGGGTTTTGGTTGGGTCAAGTCAGGTGCAGATTTATAAAAATCATAGTTCAGGTCGGGTTTGGATTTGGGTTTTAAAACCCGTACTAGTTTTTCACGGGTTCAGGTTTTGGGTATATAAGTCGAGTTAGGTTCGGGTTTCCAAAAACCCGACCCAAACCCAACCAGTGCCCACCCCTAGGCCTCTCCATGTTCCCGCTTATCAGATAGCTCCATTGTTGATTGAATCACCGAGATAAGCTTAACTGGTTGAAACTGGTTTAACAGGAATGGACAAAACTCCTTTTTTCGGTCATATTATGAAACTGCAGCTTCAACAAATTCATCACTCAAACAATAACAGTAGCTTGATGAGGTCTCTTCTTGGTACAGAAACTGTTTTAGTAACTTGTGGATTACTTTTCTTGGTTCACAACACAATTCTGTTTTCACCAGCTAATTAATCAAGAAGCCAACCATCCTACTTAATATTATTATTCTCACTGTACATTAGATGCAGCCACATTAACTGCAAAAAGAACTACAGCCATTGACTTTGTCAGTAACATCAATTAAAAATCATTCATAGTTCAGTTTACCCAGAATCCACTCGCTAGTTAAAAATGAATAGATGAGAAACAGGACCAGCCCACGGGCTCAGATCATCTGAAGAATCGAGCCCGATTCTGGCAGAATTAGGTAACGGATAAGGCACAAAAACACCTCCCAACTCTCAAGCCAGGCTGCACACGGATTTCAAAGAGAGCAAATTAATTCAACACGTTGGGGACCATGTAAATATTGTGAAGCAAATGAGAATTTCAAGATTGGTTTCCATTACCTTTTTATTTGCCAAAGAAAATTCTATTCACAACATCAACTGGTAAGGCATAAGCTGGGTCAATGGGTTTCACCTCAGGGTATTCCAGAAGTGAGAGGCCTGAACACATCATCAGAATAGCAACAAGAACTAAATATCGAATAAGGCAGAGTGACAACAATTGAGTTATAAGGAGCTATCACTACTTTTTCTTTTTTGATAGCCTATAACAGTAACTATTATATAATTGACTAGCAATAAGTTACAACAAAACCAAGTTTTTAGGTACCTGCAACCCCAAAATATGTATGAAAAACATCCACTGCATCATCAGGTCTATCTGAGATCCCACCATTCTCTCTATCCTAAATTTGGAATATGAAAACCATTATGGTCATCATCAACCTCAACTAAAACCAACAAAACACTAACATTGTTATCGAATTTAAACACAAAACCAAAGAAAACTTACTTGACAGTTTAAGATAAACTTTGTAAGCTTATCTTTGTCTATCCAATGCACTCTGTCAATCATTATTAGGCTAGAAAGGACCCACCATGAGTAGCAAACCTGAAAGGACAAAAAAGGTACTCTTTCAAGAATGGAAAAAGAAAATTATTTTCCAAGCATCAAAGTATAATCCCAAAAGGGAATCTGAGGTTTAAGGAAGGTACTTACATCAGGAAGCTTTTCAGGTCGACCACTTAGGATCTCCAGATTTAACTTGCCTTTCACATAGCCACCACCCAAGGCGGTCCTTATCAACATAGTGGAGTGAACCAGTGATGGCAAAAGCACCCACACAACAGAAAACTATGACCACAATATACAAGAAACCAATTCATTCTCAACAATGGAAGATGAATGTGTCCTGATACAGACCAAAAGAGGAAATTGTCCAAGCTGGAAAACTAAAGGTCTATATCCCCTACATAAATTTTACAGGAATCAAGATGGACAAGTCATTGGCCTCCAATGGTATATCATACCATTGAAAAATTGGCTTAAGAATATCAACAAACAGGAGTACACCAAGATCACAGGTGTTGATTAAAAGAACCTAATTAAGGAGAGCAAACCTTCACATTATGAGCCCTAGTTTCCAATTTGTGATTCACTGCTTTAAAAGAGGTGAAATAGAAAGTCTAAAATGGTAGCTTGCCATCAACATTAGCCTCTATCAAGTGAAACAGCATGCACCTTTTAAATTTAAAATCTCCTCTACAATGAATTTCACAAATTTCCTACAAATCAAGAAATCACTTTCCCCGTATATTTTTTTGGAATCACAGTTTCCCTGTATATTAACAAACAAGTTTCACTCAATAAAAAACACATAAGCTCTGGAACAGGGATGTACTTTGACCAGCATGTGACTATCCTCCAGGCATGCATCCGAATCCGCCATCTAGATTTTTGCAGCTCACAATATAATTTACAGCTTTCTCTACATTAATCTTGTCTAAAGGGTGTAATAGTGCTAGACAACAAATTGCACAATAAGAAAACCTACAGATATGGACAAAAATGAAAATTAAAGAAAGGCTCATTCAGTTATTTAAAAAAATTGAAAGTTTGGCCTGGGATACAACAAACCAAAAGACAAAATCACAGCACACCAACACTCTACCGGGTATCAATTTCTCCCCATATGTCACCTGCAGAAGATCCATCTTCATTCTGTAGGCTAGCAATGTCTACCAATATGATTAAGTTAAACATTTAAGTGTTTAAGAGCAAACCCATCAAATAATAGCTGAAGATTCTCTAGGAAAATGAACACAAGAAAAATTGAAAGGTGAATATTTATACAGCAGAAGTTTCTGAAAGTATCACAAAAAACCTAAGAGAGGACTTCAGAATCGGTAAATCCAGACAAGACTCAATAGTGTAGAAGATCATCAAAAGACAGGGATAATAGTTTTCACCAAAACAGATTTGACGTATCTCAACTGTGCCCTATCAGACTAAGGCCACTTTGCAGCTTATCTCATATGCCCAGCTGGTTTTAACTTTTACTAGAGAATAACATTAATAATCAAAATGAAAACTGAATAAGCCCAAAAAAAAAAAAAAAAAAAAAAAAAAAGTATTTACAATGGAGTAACCATGAATGTGAAGGAACACAAGGCTTCAAAACTTCTTATTTGAGGATACAATTAGACACCTTCTCAGCATCAAGCATATCCAGCTTGTTGAAAAGGACCAAAACCTGGACAACACTGAGAGTATAGAGAACATGTGGATCATGTCCAATACTACCACCAAAGCCACCTGCAGACCCCAGAAATAATAAAACTATTATCTGAATAAATACACCTCTGATGTTACTCATTTAGACTGATAAAAGCAGTAAGAAGGAGATGGTCAGATTCTAAAAAACTTAAGGGTATCTCTTAAAGCTTTTTTACATAATTTGGGTTGAATTTATAAAGCATAAATGCCCAAATAAGTTACGAAAATACAAAGTAGCATACCACAATCATGTTGACATTTCATCATCCATTCAACAACGGCATCCTGATCCACCTTTTCAAGCTTTCCCAGAAGATACAAAGTAGTCAAACCCCAATAAGCGCCATTCATCCGAATGTGCTCCATGAGCAAGGATTCAAAATCTCTCTTCTGAAGACAAACCCTTAAAGTCAATTTCACATAAGTTCATCTTATATAACACAAAACATTCAATTTGATACAGGACTACAAGCATTACAACCTTTTCAACATCTAAGCTGTATTGAACATGTTTATCAATTGCCAGTTCCCCCATTGTAGACCCTGCGAACCAGAGTTTACACATTCAGGAAAATGAATAAAAGAATGATAAAGAGCATGAAAGAGATTTACATCAACAAAAAAATAACGATGAGCATGAAAGAGATTTATATATTTCCTGACAACACAAGGACCATACTAGATT
The DNA here is from genome assembly GCA_019845555.1 of Aristolochia fimbriata. NCBI lineage: Eukaryota > Viridiplantae > Streptophyta > Magnoliopsida > Piperales > Aristolochiaceae > Aristolochia > Aristolochia fimbriata. Next base: position 19,584,093 of record CM034084.1, on the reverse strand, counting down.
CCAAACTATTAGAAAAAAAAAAAAATTTAGCAAAACATGATATTTTCAAAATACTACATAAGAACACAAAAATATAAGAAGAGAAGTTTGCATGTCAATATCAAATTGGATTTGAAGTTGGTTAAATAAAAATTTTCTATAGTTCTTACTACAGTAATTACGATGGCAACATGGAAGAAAGGCAATCGTTTCCCCCTGGCCAATATATCATTATACTTGAGAGATAATAAATCCACGTAAACTAAGAGCAGCAAAAATGTCATTTGCCGTTCAAAGATAGAAGAGCCAATCAGGTCTAAGTGCAAAACTTTTCTCGATTTTCTTTAGATGGATTTATGTTTACACCTCTTGTGAACCTATCTTCTCATGGACTCCCATGACAGCTAATCAAATGTAGCACAACGAGTGAATTACGACCCCAGAATAACCAAAGGGTAACGGGAAATTAAAAAGAAGAAACGGCATTGTTTCCAATAAATGGCCCAACTCCAATACTCAATACAAAGAAAACTAAAGCCCTTTACCCGTCGGAAAATTCAAATCTTACAGGACACAATACAAGCAGGGAGTAAGCACGGCAACGGAACTGAGTAGCGACCACAAGTAATCTCCAAAGTAAAATTTTTCAGGCAGAACAGAAACACAAGCAAGGAGCAAGAACCGCCACAGAGCAGACGAGCAAATCATACACGATCCAAACCACAAAGTTATAACGCAGAAATAGAAACAATAAATGCAGTTAGCTCGAGACCGTGAGTCCGTGGCAAACTAAGACTGATTAATCAGAATCTCCCGCAGTCTACAGTAGGCACATATTCTCGAGTAGCACAGCTTCAAAATGCTGGAACTTCGATTTCAAACAGAAAATTAAAGCCATCAGAATTTGTGGAAACATACCACAACCTGTCAGTGATCTCCCCCTGATACTCTACTCCTCCCTCCCCTCCCCCCCGAGTCTAAACTTCGAACTCTCGATCCAACTCAGGAATTTAGGGACCTAGTTCCGACTTCCGACTTCCGAGTCGCAAGACTGGCAACACCACGGTCTCTGCTATTATAAAAAATCCAAATGTAATAATTAAAAAAAACTATAATGATATAATTAAGTCACAAGATATTTCTCTTTTACCTATTCCGAAAGTAGCCGTAGATGTTTTGCTCATTTGTTGGCGAAGGACAAGGACGCAGGGCTTCAGGGCCCCGGAATCAGGACAAGGGATAAAGGTATTAGTTTTTCTTTTTACAACAGGTAATTTAGTCATTCGGAAAAGCTCGGTTTTAGTCTCTTTTCTTTGAAGGACTCCTGGCACCGAACGACCCCCCGGCGGTAGAAGTCGTAAAAGGCCGCCTGCGCCGCCGATCGCCATTCCCGGCCACCGACGAGGAGATGGAGGAGGAAAACAGGAACTTCCCGCTTTTTCCGGCGAACTACGTCACCCTGCTGCAGCTCAAGGAGAGGAGGGTGAAGGAGAAGCAGGAGCGAGAAGAGGAAGAAGAGAGGGAAAAGCGGCGGGAGAGAGAAGAAGAAGAGATGAGACTGCGGAAGGAGAGAGAAGAAAGATGAGACTGCGGAAGGAGAGAGAAGAAAGATGAGACTGCGGAAGGAGAGAGAAGAAGAAGAGATGAGACTGCGGAAGGAGAGAGAAGAAGAAGAGATGAAACTGCGGAAGGAGAGAGAAGAAGAAGAGATGAGACTGCGGAAGGAGAGAGAAGAAGAAGAAGAAGCGAGGGAAAGGCTGAAAAAAGAGCAGGAAGAGAAGGAGAAGAAGATGAAGGAGCCGATCAAGTCTTCCAAAGACGGGAACTTCGATAGCCAGAGTAGAAGCCGCCGCGGGAGGCGGATTGGGGGTGGCTGGGAAAAGAGAGAGGTCGAGACGTCACAGGAGAGAAGAGAAGTTCCAAATGTTGATCGGGAGCGAGTCGGTGAACGCGATCCAAAAAGGAAACGGAATAAACAGACGAATCGCCGCAAAATAGCGGAGGATAAAGCCGCCGCTGGAGCTTCAGACTCCTCTGCAACCACAGAATCGATGTTAGAGGCAGATCGGAGAAGTAATGTTGCATCGCCGGCGGTCGCTCCCTCGCTCGGCGCCGACAAGGCTGTCAAATCGGAGGCGAGTATCGGGCGCAAGAGGGGGATAACGCGGAAACTGAGGGATCTCAAGATTAATGAGACAGGTGAAAGTAATGGCGTCGTATCGGAAACCGAATCCTCGACGGCAGTCGTGTCCGAGTCTGGGACTAGTCCCGAGGCCGGAAACCCACAAAACATTGCAAATGCCGAGGTCGGTGGCTCTAAAAGGGCTGCCATGGCCGGACGGAAAGAATTCAGGTCGACATCGGTGGCCGGAAAGAGAGGCGAAAGGGGCAAACGGGGTCCCGATTGGGGTGGCTTCAGAAATCGACCGCCACTGGATGAGATGTCCGGGATTTGGATCAGGAAAGAAGATTTTTCCGACGCGGGATTTCATGAATCCCGGCGACTTTAATACTTCCGGGGAGTCGAGATACCGCCGGAGAATCACAAACCGCAGGTGAAATTTACTCTCCCGCAAGCAACTCACTTCATTGATAGAAACTTTTGCGAGTATTTGCTTCATGATAGAAAGACAAGAAATTTCTCGGAAAAAAACTCTTTTTTCCTCTGGATCTTGATTTATTTCCAGAAAAGGAGAATTCAACACAAGTCGAATGCCTACTGTATATACTTGGTTTAACATTTTCAACCATGATCAAGCTTTGTCTCATATTTGATCTGTACAACTTCTAATGTCATTTTTCTTCATCTCAAGAATCCCGGAATTGTCTCATATTTGATCTTGCTATTCATAAAATTTCCATCAGTACTCGAACAAAACAAGAAAAACAAGAACAAAGGAGAAGAAGACAAGCCTAGTTCATAACGACTGGTAAGGGGTAACGATTAATGAACCAGAACACCCGTCACGTATTCGAGAAAACGCCACCTGGGCATCACTTGACTGTGACAAGTCCATGGATGGGCGTGCTTGGCAACTTGGGACCAGAAAAAATCCAAAGCCCTGAACTGGTAATAGCAAAGCTAATTGCTTGTGGGGGGTTATGATTTCAAGGCGAGCTCATTGATATGAAAGGAGCAAAACTCAGAATCTACCCAACGGTGATGGAGTGAAAGTGGTGGTCAATTGCTTCGTCTCTCGCGGGGCTTCGCTTCCTGGACATGGGAATGGGACCTCATTGCTGTGCTTCTGAAAACCCCGAGACCGAGAGAGACACCCCTACCATCGCCATTGCTCGTGCCAGCTCCACCACCTGTCCGAGCTAGTGGCGTCCCGGGAGGACCCGAGTCGCAGAGACTGCGGATGTCTGGAGATCTTCGTCTCGTCTGCAAGAAAAGCCGCGTGAGCATCTTGCCCACCAGAGAAGGAGAGCACACACCAGCTGAACTTGTTCTGGATTCCAGAAACTGGAGTTGTGCTAACAGCAGCGGAACGAATCGGGTGAGCCATGAGCAACGAGGAGAAGAAGATGGCTTGCTGATTCCTTCACAATGGCCAGGACCCAAAGCTTGTTCAGGCGTGCATCAGGAGAGGCTGTACTGGATTATGTGATTCAGACCTTCTTGGAAACAAGCTAGCAAAATCTAATTGAGTTTGATTTTAATCGAACACGAGATGATAAAATCTGTCCAGAAACAAAATGGTCTCGTTGTCATTTATCTTTCTAAGATACTAATAAGACAAACCCAGAAGGCTGTTCTGGCCTGTGGTGGCCATAGAATCTTATTCTTCAGGTTGTGGTTGCTCTGGATCAGTTTCAGAAGACATATGGCTAACCCAAATTTGAGGTGGTTATATAATAAGGTTTAGTTCAGATATGGAATGCGGTTACATCAAGTTCCTCTTCAAAAAATACAACATACCAATGCCACTAATCCGCTCCTTGTCTCCCAAGATTAAACCCACCATCACAGCTGCTGGTAATGTACTGGCAAGTGCTAAAGTTCACCGCACGAAACTCCCTTTCCAAAGCTTGAAATTTCCCAGCTGAACTTCATAAAAAAACTCAGCCCAAATCATCCTGCTCCTTGCCAGAGCCACCTCATTAACTAAATTTAACGACGTGGAGTATTTTAGAACAATAACTCTATTGTTTAACAGGAGCTGGTTTGAATTTCATGGCCCACTTCCTCCTTTTTTTTTTTTTTTGAGGAATTTGCTGTTTATTGAATATATGAGAAATTAGTTTACAAAAGGTGGAGTCACTCTCACAATAGGAGTCGAGAGTTGAGTCCCCTCTTTAGCTAAAGAGTTCGTCAAGGAATTGGCAGATCTAGAAGTACAATGCCACTCATGAACAAATGTGAAAGTAAGAAATGAGATTTCTCTAAATATATATAGGAACCTCCACGGGGGAGCCGAGGTTTGCTTGCACCAGCTAATGACATTGCTAGATTCACCTTCAATCAGTAAGGTACCGGAGAAGCGATTCTGGAAATGTCTTAGCGCGTGGAGAACACCATGTGCCTCAGCCGAGGTGGAGTCTTCAATCCCAATAGGACCAGCATAGGACATGAGGATATCACCTTGTGAATTCCGGAACACCCCCCCATAACCAGCTGGGTCGGGGTTACCTAGTGAAGAACCATCAAAGTTGACTTTGATAGTTCCTGCTGGTGGAGGAATCCATGTGGCTAGTGTGCTGGGAGGACGAAAGCTACGTGTAGAGGCGATCACTCCCCAAGCAAGCCTTGCAACTTCGCTGTCCTTCAACTTTCCTTGTACCACCAGCCATTGAATGACAAACGTTTGGACCGAATGAGCCACTTCCTCCCACTGCTTGGACTTCGTTTGAAAAATTCTTTTGTTTCTTTCTCCCCAAATGGCCCACGGGAGGAAGGCGGTTAAACATCTCCACATCAACAAACCCGTAGTGGACAAGTGTGAGGGGGGGGACACAGTGAGAAGAGAAACAAGGGAGCTTGGTACTACCCATGAGCAGTTGAACTGCTCCACAAACCAAGTCCATATCTTCCATGTATACTCGCAATATAATAATAAGTGGTCTGTCGTCTCCATCCAAGTATCGCATAAGGGACACAATAAGGAATTGAGCTGCTGACCTCTCCTTGCCAGCACATCCCGAGTAAGTATCTTACCGTGAAGAGCACTCGAGATGAAGAATTGGACTTTGGGTGGGGCTGGAAGCTGCCAAGCCCGGCGGCTTACATGGGCATCACTTGAGGGCAGTAAAGCCTTATAAGCGGAAGCCACTGTAAAATTACCATCCGTGGATGGAGACCAAATGAGTGAATTTGGTCTATCGTCATCCTTGTAAAAACTCCCAATTAAGCTTTCCAAGGAGCTCAGCACGATTACTTCATCTTCCCTTAGCGCTAGGGGTGGCAATGGATGGATATCCAAATCAAATACAAAAAATTCAAATCAAATCGTTAACAAATGAATATCCGATAAGCAACTTATCGAATATTCATTTGTTAACGATTTGATTATGAATTTTATTCATAATGGTAATGGATATCCACCGGACCCGAAGCCTTAGCCGACTCTATCCCTCCCAGGCTCTCTCCGGTCCCCCTCCCGACTCTCCCGGTCCCCCTCCCGACTCTCCCGGTCCCCCCTCCCGACTCTCCCGGGCTCCCCCCCCAGGCTCCCCCTCCGCTCCCCCCTCCCTGACTCTCCCTCCCGGGCTCCCCTCCCTCATCTCCCCCCCGGGCCCCCCGGGCTCCCCTCCTCAGCTCCCCTCCCGCTCCCCCTCCCCCCCCCTCGGGCCCCCCCCTCCCCCCCCCTCCCCCTCCCCCCTCCCGGCTCCCCCTCCCGACTCCCCTCCCGGCTCCCCCTCCCCTCCCCCTCCCGGCTCCCCCTCCCGGCTCCCCCTCCCGACTCCCCCCCACTCCCGGCTCCCCCCCGACTCCCCCCCCGACTCCCCCCTCCGGACTCCCCCTCCCGACTCCCCCCTCCCGGGCTCCCCCTCCCGCTCCCCCCTCCCGACTCCCCCTCCCGACCCCCTCCCGATTGCAACATCTACAGCTGAGACTTCCCATGCAAAATCAATTCAACGCAGTGACGACGCTTGAGGGAAAGAATGGACCCGAATCATAACTTCGGGCATATCGATCCGAGCAAAGACGATAATCTGCTTGCACGGATTTGGCTTCCAATAACGGGACGACCGTAAAAACCTACCAGGGCCGTGGTGGCGTAAGTACTATAAACCGCCGTGATGCGGTCATTACATAGACATTGTGACTTCTTTGAGGTGGAATCGGAAGAAAGAGAAGTAGAGTATAGAGAGATGCGCATTATGAGGAGTGATAAGCAAAGGGGCTCGACAAGAAAGTTGTCGATTTGGAGAAAAATGGAAGAGAAAAATAAAGCAAGAAAATAGAAAACCAAACCCGAAGAAGAAGAGTTTAGGTTTTCTCGAAGTCTCTCAAAACCTCCATCTGCGTCTCATTTCTTTTTTAGGGAGAAGATAAAGAGACCGTCTCTCAGCCAAATACCTCTCTCTAGGTTTTCTCTCTTTCTCTCTCTAGGTTTTTCTCTCTTTCTCTCTGGGTTTTCTCTCTTTCTCTCTCTAGGTTTTCTCTCCTCTCTCTAGGTTTTCTCTTTCTCTCTCTAGGCTTTTCTCTCTTTCTCTCTCTAGGTTTTCTCTCTTTCTCTCTTTCTCTCTTTCTCTCTCTAGGTTTTTCTAGTCTTTCTCTCTCTAGATTTTTCTCTCTTTCTCTCTCTAGGTTTTTCTATCTTTCTCTCTCTAGGTTTTCTCTCTTTCTCTCTCTAGGTTTTTCTCTCTTTCTCTCTCTAGGTTTTTTTCTTTTTCTCTCTAGGTTTTTTTGTCTTTCTCTCTCTCTCTGTTTTTCTCTCTTTCTCTCTCTAGGTTTTTCTCTTTCTCTCTCTCTAGGTTTTCTCTCTTTCTCTCTCTAGGTTTTTCTCTCTTTCTCTCTCTAGTTTTCTCGTTTTCTCTCTCTAGGTTTTTTCTTTCTCTCTAAATTTTCTCTTAAGTTTTTTTGTTAATTGTTTAATTTAATTATGATTTTTTAATATTTTTTATTTAAAAAATTAATTTAATTTTAAAATTAATTTTAATTTTAATAATAATTTATAAATAAATTTTATTAAAATTTAATTTTAATTTTAACCGATTCTTTTCTTAACGGATCCGTATTGGATATCCAATAAGCTTATTGGATTCTTATTGGATATTCGATAAGAGTCCAATAAGCTTATTGTATTGGTAATTGATATCCATTAACAAAATTATTGATTTGATTTGATTTGGATATTGAATATATCTAAATCATTGCCACCTCTATTTAGCGCTCTTCTGAATACCCTCGTCCAATCGGTGCTATGGGAATAATTGCTTCCCAAAGTTTCCAAGATCGTAGCATCAGGGAGAGCTGCACCCGATAAAGAGAAGGGTGACTGATTCTTAATGGGGTTGATCCCAACCATATGTCTCTCCAGAACAGGGTATGCTGCCCATTACCTACTGCCCACCTAATGCGATTTCTGAATTCATCAAAAAGCTTAAAAATATACCTCCATATGACTGAGAGCTTCCTTGGAGAGTGCCACCCCATAAACCATGTGTCGCTTGCCACCCCGAAGTGGAGTATTACTAACTTGGACCAACTGGCCAATCTGTCAATGTTAATCCTCCAACACCACTTGAGCATAAAGGCTTGATTTACCAAAGCGATTCTATGTATGCCCAATCCGCCTTTACTTTTTGGTAAACAAACCTTCTTCCAATTCACTAGATGGTACTTGAAGTCCTCTGTAGCCCCCTCCAAAGGAAGTTTCTGTAAATGCGTTCTAGATCTTTCACCACACTGGAAGGACAATGCATAAATGATAAGTAGTGCATTGGGATGCCACTCAAGCACGCCCGGATGAGGATCAACCTCCCAACTTTAGACAACATTCTGCCTTTCCATATAGAAAGGCGTTTCTGAACCTTCTCAATTACCGGACACCAGAGGGATTTGGAAATCCTGCTATGAAATAGCGGGAGACCCAGGTACGTACTCGGCAATGTCCCAACCGAAGCATCCAAGCGTGGTTAAAATGCTGTAATACCCCCGTTGTCCATATTGAACCCAAACACTTCAGTCTTACTCCAATTGACCTTTTGGCGGAACCCAATTCAAACAAATGAGATAACAGACTTTCCATTTCTCCACCGATCTAAAGAGCCCTCCCCAAATATAATGGTGTCATCTGCAAACTGGGACAAGGGAATGAGGCCCTCCCAGAGAACATTTGGTAGCCACCCCACCTCTAATGCCGCCTTGACCAAGCTGGTTAAACCTTCCCCATGATATTAAAATGTAAGGGGGATAGGGGGTCACCTTGCCTCCTCGAACCATGAACGCCAAACGCCCAAACACCCCCATTCACCAACAATGAGAACGAAAACATTCTCTACACTTGATCGAATCCACCCAATCCATCTCTCCCCAAAGCCCATTTGTCTCATCATGGCCTCTAGAAAGTTCCAATCCACCCCTGCCAAATGCCTTCTCCATGTCCAACTTCGGGATGATCCGAGGTTGTTCGCCTTGGCAAAACGGTTCTGCAACTTCGGAGTAACCATGACAAAGATCCAGATTTGGCGGGATGATATGGAGTCATTCTGTTCCTTACTAATAAGGTGCGGGAGGGACTGTCTTCAATCGGCCTGCTAATATCCTTGCTACTATCTTATATGGCCCGGATATCAAGCTGATTGGTTTGAAGTCCCTAATGTTCTCTACTCCTTCTTTCTTTGGTAGTAGGGCAATCAATGAAGCCCCCCTGACTTCTATACACTATCCCCCAGTAGTAGAAGTCATTGAGCATGTCAATAACATCCGTTTTCATAAACTCCCAAGAGGCCCGGAAGAATTCCTCATTGAAGCCGTCAGGCCCCGGTGCCTTGTCCATTGGGAAGGTCTTCACTGCAGCCTCTATTTCCTCCAAGGAGAAGTGTGCTTCTAACCATGTGGCCTTGTCCGGACTGAGAGAGACTATTGGCATGCCTTCCATAGAATGTCTAGGACCCAATTTTGCAGTGTATAAACCTGCATAAAACTCCACAAGCGCGTTAGTAATCTCCTCTCTGTCCGAGGTGAGCTCCCCATTGACTATGAGAGAGTTCACCCGGTTAGAGCGGCGGCGAGCGGATGCAATGGCATGAAAAAAATGGGAGTTGGCATCCCCTTCTTTTAGCCATTTGTATCTAGCTCGTTGTTTCCATACAATACGTTCTCGAGCAACTAGGTCCCGCAAGTCACTAGCAGCCCTTGTACGATCCGACAACTCACTATCAGTCAAGTGTCTACCTTCCTCCAGAGCGTCAAGAGCATCAACTTGCAAACGGAGAATAGACCTTTGAGCAGCAGCGGCAGCCTTCTTCAACCTTGCCCAGTCTATCAACTTCTTTTTCAACAATTTAAGCTTCATTGCCACGCGACCCCCCACCGGGCCCTGGACTGTAAGCTCTTCCCACCATGTCTTTACCAGATCATGAAACCCATCCTCCTTTAACCACCAATTCTCGAAACAGAAGGGCTTGTGACCCCAACTACCAGACCGTGTGTCCAAGAAAATGGGCCAATGATCCGACACCACTTTCCCTCCAACTGTGCCAAATACCTCCGGGTACATTCTCAACCAACCCCCTGAGGCAAGAAACCTATCCAAGCGAGATAACGTGGGTTGGCTCTGACCATTACTCCATGTGAATGCTTTTCCAGACGTGGGGATCTCTTCCAGTTCATACGCGTCCACAAAATCATCATAATTATGGATTGAATCATGGTCTCAGGTTCCTGTTTTCGTCACCTTTCCATCGGTCAAAAACGACCATATCAGAGTTTCTCTTCTCCAAATCTCGAGATAGTATTTGAAGCAGAAGTTTTGGAGGCAAAAAAAAAAAATAAAAAAGGAAATTAAGCACTGGTATACTCTTAAGCACAAAGTTAACCAGGATCACTCACGAAGTATCGTGGGGCCATGTTTGGTGGGGACAATTTGATCTAAAAATGAAAAAATACCAACTTAAAAAGGATGAATCTAATATTTCAAGTAGAAATTTCCCTTGATTTGGTAAATAAAATAAAAAAATATAGGAGAATAGTGCGAAATTGATTCAATTTTAAACCCAAAATTTTTTTGCTTAAAAAACCTTGTAATTTATGATTAATTAATATTTTAAGTTAATTGAACAGTATTGCCTGATACGTAATCTTTAAGGAAAAATTCTGTTTCATTTGGTAAAAGAAATAGGTAAAAGTATGGGCAAAATGAGCAAAATTGATTCAATTTCATACCCACAAAATATCAGCTTAAAAATTCTTATAAATTAGGAGTAATTAATAATTTAAGCCAAAATCCGATATGTATCGGCAAATACGGTGGAGTATCGGTCGATACGGGTTACTATTGGTACCATCCATATTTGTCAAACAAGTTTATGCCTTGCATTTTATAAATGCTTTTAAAAATTATAAAAATTAATAATGCTTTATTCTTTCAAAAAAAATTAAATACTTAATAAATCAAATCAATAGTTACAAAAAGTGATGCACGAAGAGAGCGAAGTATTAAGTCATCAAGTTCCTAACGAATTAGAATACATTTAATTTAGTTAATTAACTTGAAATTTTTAATAAGTAATTTTTATTCGTCCATTTGAGGATTTCATTCAAAAAATAAAACTCCTAGAATTAAAATTATTAACTTAGATTTGCATGAGTATAGATCAATGTTTTATTTTTATTATAAAAAAATAACTCATTAGTTTCATTTATATAAGGTTAGATTATTATTTTTATTTATAATTTATTTTATGTAATTTAAATCGTATCAAAGTTTTGATACCTAATTTAGTATAGTGGGCTTAATGGTAATTGTGGAAATTTCTGGACGTCAGCTCGTTGTTATTTATAGAAAGAATAAAAGAGAGATTACCCTGGGCGCACTGTCAGGTTATAAAGAGAAGAAGAAAAAGATAGATTTACTCCGCCCTAGGGCACCGTCAGGTTCTCGCCGATTATTTCATCTTCATCGGCGGCGGTAGCCATCCGTTTCATATTGTTTAGAAATTCCTAAGGTGGTCGCCGTTTCATCGTGTAAAAGAGGTATATTTGTGTGTTTTTTCTGATTATTCCTTCAAAAAAATTCTTTATTCTTCTACGTTTGAGTTCTCTGTCGGATCTGCTGCTTCATGGGATGTTTTTGGCCAATAACTGACTCTCTTTGTCGTAGGAAGTTCCGAAGGGACGAAGGGGCACCTGGAGTGGGCGCATGGCTAGATCAAAAGCTAGATCTACCCCCCGTACGAGCAGCTCTCTAACAGGTTGACCCGTTCATCTTCAACGGCGATTAAATTTATTTTTTTTTTATCATACTTTCGATTTTTCCTCCAATTTTCTGCGTGTAAAAGAGGTCTCTTTGTACGTTTTCTGCCTCTGATTCTTCCTTCAAAAAAATTCTTTATTCTTCTACGTTTGAGTTCTCTGTCGGATCTGCTGCTTCATGGGATGTTTTTGGCCAATAACTGACTCTCTTTGTCGTAGGAAGTTCCGAAGGGACAAAGGGGCACCTGGAGTGGGCGCATGGCTAGATCTAAAGCTAGATCTACCCCCCCCCACGAGCAGCTCTCTAACAGGTTGACCCGTTCATCTTCAACGGCGATAAAATTTTTTTTTTTTTTATCATACTTTCAATTTTTCCTCCAATTTTCTGCGTGTAAAAGAGGTCTCTTTGTACGTTTTCTGCCTCTTTCCTTCTGAAAAAAGTCTTTTTTTATCTTTGTTTTATAAGACTGGTGTGGGTTCTCCGTCCGATCTTCTACTTCATGGGGTTCTTTGGCCGATCATTAACTCTCTCGAAATGGCATTTTATAGGAAGTTACGAGTAGAAAGGCATCTGGAGACTCAGACCTGGTGAATTTGGGCGAGCGTCTCTTTGTTTCCTCGTAAGCCGTCTCCCATCCTGATTTTGACCTCCAATTCTCTGCATGATTTCATTCTCTCTCATCCTGATTTTGGCCCCCAATTCTCTGTGCATGATTTCAGTCTTTTTAAACATAATTTTTTTTGTCTTTTTTTACTTCTTCTTTTCTATTTCATGGAACTTCCTCTATTGTCTAGTGTTCTTATCTGTTTTTCAATTAATCATAACGTGTTAGCAAGAAAAATAATAAAAATTAATAAATTAGTAAAAAAAAATTGAAACGAAGAAAAAATAATTCCAACTACTAGTAAGAGAAAATAAGAATGTAGATGGTTTAAGATGGATCATATTAGTCTTCGGAACGCATAAAACGAAAAAGGGCCAAACAGTAAGATGCATATTGGTTCCTAAGCAATACAAAATCACTAACGCTCTGACGATTAGCTAGCCGTTCATGACATCCAAGAAGCTACACCAATCCAATAAAAAAATGTCAGACGTTTAGCACAAAATCTATGAAAAAATGGCACAGAGTCAATAATAGAAACTACTTTTGCTACCTAATCCGTGAGGATGAACCCCATCCCCCCACCGAAAGTGAACGCCCAAAGCTGGAAATTCCATCCGGTTTGCAATATCCTTTTTACAGCTCTGGTTTGGCTGCTTTTCCACGTAGTGAGTTTTACTTTATGATTAGTGGTATTCTTCTTCAACTTGCCAAATCCAAAACTGTACTCTTCTCTTATCAGCACGTAAAAGGGGACTATGGTCCCATTATGCCCACCGGAATGCTGAAATTCTTCAAGAGTGATGAGTTCTCCCATGAAAAACAGGTTAATCTCGTTGCCAGTAATTTCAATCATCTTTCTGGAATTAAGAGTACCATTTTTAATTTTCCTGGCCTGTCCAATGTCATGGCCAAGTATAGTACGAAAATTCCAGAGTTGACTTGAACGTCTTGCTCGTGGGTTATTTGCGGTCGGTGGAACTGCCAATGGGACGTTTTTCATGTTGTCCTGATAGTTACCAGTATGGTATTAATTATCTTAATGAGTTACTCTTTTAACCTATATTTTCTTATTCAAATATCTAGAAAGAACTATAGTTATCTACGAACAACAAATATATGTAATCTTGTATTGTATTTTTTGGGCAACACCATATACTAAAAGAGAAGAATTATTTTTGCAGACTGTAGACCAGAATAAACTTGAACCCCAAATTTTAGGACTGAAATGAAGGCGTGAAGATTTAAAAATGACGTTTGAGTTAAAGAAAGAGAAAGACTTAATGAGTTACTCTTTTAACCTATATTTTCTTATTCAAATATCTAGAAAGAACCATAGTTATCTACGAAATAAAAAAAATATAAGAATTATTTTTGTAGACTGTAGACCAGAACAAACTTGAACCCCAAATTTTAGGACTGAAATGAAGGCGTGAAGATTTAAAAAATGACGTTTGAGTTAAAAGAAAGAAAAAGACTTGTCGAAAACTCTTACCTTCCGTTGATGAAAATGAATCAAAGACTGACTTTCTACTACAGATCTTCCTCTTTCTTCTCTTTGGCGGCGCCTTCTTTCTTCCTTCCCCTTTTTCTTCCTCTTTTCCTCTTTCTTCTCTTCCTCTCTTTTCTTCCTCTTCTTTCTTCTTCCTCTCCGGGTAGGTTTTTTTTTTTTTTGGTCTTGTTTGAAAAACCGAAAAAGGTTTTTTTTACGGGTTTTAAACCAGGGAATTGTGCGTGTCACATGTGGGTGAACTAATGAAGAATTATATTCATAATTTATTTTTTGTTGTTATGTTTGAATATCCTTCGATATTATATTTGTATTTTTAATTTAATAAATATAATTATTTATGATATTTCAAGTCTCATATATTGTTAAAGTAAATTTTAAAAGTGTTATTAATAAAAATATTTTGGATTATTTATAATTTTTATTTAAAAATAATAAAAAATCGATGTATGCACCAAAATGTGCACGCCCAAATTCAATGAGTCCATCAACCCACCGATCCATCAAAGAACGATCGTGGGTAGGCCCCGTCGATCTTCAAAGTTCATCGCCGCAGTTCCCATCATCAGCGAAATTAAAACCAAGGTGATGGCCGACATGATCGTTGGTTGCCGAAGTTGTGTAGCAACGCGACAAGGCATGCCTTTACTAAAGCCGACCTTGTCACGTTGCTTCCACAACGGGCGGCAAACCAACGATCATGATGACGCCATCACCTTGGTTTTAATTTCGCGCGATGGGCTCAAATGATGAACTTTGAAGATCGACAGGGCCTACCCACGATCGTTCTTTGATGGATCGGTGGGTTGATGGACTCATTGAATTTGGGTCGTGCACATTTTGGTGCATACATTGATTTTTTATTATTTTTAAATAAAAATTGTAAATAATCTAAGATATTTTTATTAACAACACTATTAAAATTTAATTTAACAATATATGAGACTTGAAATATCATAAATAATTATATTTATTAGATTAAAAATATAAATATAATATCAGAAGGATATTCAAACATAACAAGAAAAATAAATTATGAATATAATTCTTCACTAGTTCACCTACATGTGACACGCACAATTCCCCGATTTAAAACCCGTAAAAATAAAAACCTTTCAGGTCCGCTCAGCCCAAGACCAAAAAAAAAAAAAAACCCGACGCCTTGAGGAAGAAAAGAGAGAGGAAGAGAAGAAAGAGGAAGAGAAAAAAAAGGAAAAGAGGAAGAAAAAGGGGAAGGAAGAAAGAAGGCGCCACCAAAGAGAAGAAAGAGGAAGATCTGTAGTAGAAAGTCAGTCTTTGATTCATTTTCATCAACTGAAGGTAAGAGTTTTCGACAAGTCTTTTTCTTTCTTTAACTCAAACGTTATTTTTTAAATCTTCACGCCTTCATTTCAGTCCTAAAATTTGGGGTTCAAGTTTGTTCGGTCTACAAATACACAAAAATAATTTTATATTTTTTGTTCAGATAACTATGGTTCTTTCTAGATATTTGAATAAGAAAATATAGGTTAAAAAGAGTAACTCATTAAGTCTTTCTCTTTCTTTAACTCAAACGTCATTTTTAAATCTTCACGCCTTCATTTCAAATCCTAAAATTTGGGGTTCAAGTTTATTCCGGGTCTACAAACCGAAAAATAATTCTTCTCTTTTAGTATATGGTTTTTTAGTATAAATGGTGTTGCCTAAAAAAAATACAATACAAGATTACATATATTTGTTGTTCAGATAACTATAGTTCTTTCTAGATATTTGAATAAGAAAATATAGGTTAAAAAGAGTAACTCATTAAGATAATTAATACCATACCGGTAACTATCGTGACAACATGAAAACGCCCCATTGGCGCCCCACCGCCGCAAATAACCCACGAGCAAGACGCTCAAGTCAACTCGAATTTTCAGACTATACTTGGCCATGACATTGACAAAGCCAGAAAATTAAAAATGGTACTCTTAATTCCGTAAAGATGATTGAAATTACCGGCAACGAGATTAACCTCGCTTTTTCATGGGAGAACTCATCACTCTT
This sequence comes from Aristolochia fimbriata, assembly GCA_019845555.1. Lineage (NCBI taxonomy): Eukaryota > Viridiplantae > Streptophyta > Magnoliopsida > Piperales > Aristolochiaceae > Aristolochia > Aristolochia fimbriata. The sequence goes on along the minus strand of CM034084.1, from coordinate 19,568,606 downwards.
GAAGAATTTCAGCATTCCGGCGGGCATAATGGGACCATAGTCCCCTTTACGCGTCGATAAGAGAAGAAGAGTACGCTTTTGATTTGGCAAGTTGAAGAAGAATACCACTAATCATAAAGTAAAACTCACTACGCGGAAAAAGCAAAACCAAACCGAAGTCAGAAAAAGGATATTGCAAACCGGATGGAATTTCCAGCTTTGCGCTCACTTTCTGGGGGGATGGGGTTCATCCTCACCTGATTAGGTAGCAAAAGTAGTTTCTATTATTGACTCTGTGCCATTTTTTCATAGATTTTGTGCTAAACGTCTGACATTTTTTTATTGGATTGGTGTAGCTTCTTGGATGTCATGAACGGCTAGCTAATCGTCAGAGCGTTAGTGATTTTGTATTGCTTAGGAACCAATATGCATCTTACTGTTTGGCCCTTTTTCGTTTTATGCGTTCGGAAGACTAATATGATCCATCTTAAACCATCTACATTCTTATTTTCTCTTACTAGTAGTTGGAATTATTTTTTCTTCGTTTCAATTTTTTTTTACTAATTTATTAATTTTTATTATTTTTCTTGCTAACACGTTATGATTAATTGAAAAACAGATAAGAACACTAGACAATAGAGGAAGTTCCATGAAATAGAAAAGAAGAAGTAAAAAAAGACAAAAAAAATTATGTTTAGAAAGACTGAAATCATGCACAGAGAATTGGGGGCCAAAATCAGGATGAGAGAGAATGAAATCATGCAGAGAATTGGAGGTCAAAATCAGATGGGAGACGGCTTACGAGGAAACAAAGAGACGCCGCCCAAATTCACCAGGTCTCTGAGTCTCCAGATGCCTTTCTACTCGTAACTTCCTATAAAATGCCATTTCGAGAGAGTTAATGATCGGCCAAAGAACCCCATGAAGTAGAAGATCGGACGGAGAACCCACACCAGTCTTATAAAACAAAGATAAAAAAAAAAAGACTTTTTTTCGTAGAAGGAAAGAGGCAGAAAACGCACAAAAGAGACCTCTTTTACACGCAGAAAATTGGAGGAAAAATTGAAAGTATGATAAAAAAAAAAAAAAATTTATCGCCGTTGAAGATGAACGGGTCAACCTGTTAGAGAGCTGCTCGTGGGGGGTAGATCTAGCTTTAGATCTAGCCATGCGCCCACCCAGGTGCCCCCCTTTGTCCCTTCGAACTTCCTACGACAAAGAGAGTCGGTTATTGGCCAAAAACATCCCATGAAGCAGCAGATCCGACAGAGAACTCAAACGTAGAAGAATAAAGAATTTTTTTGAAGGAAGAATCAGAGGCAGAAAAACGTACAAAGAGACCTCTTTACACGCAGAAAATTGGAGGAAAAATCGAAAGTATGATAAAAAAAAAAAATAAATTTAATCGCCGTTGAAGATGAACGGGTCAACCTGTTAGAGAGCTGCTCGTACGGGGGTAGATCTAGCTTTTGATCTAGCCATGCGCCCACCCAGGTGCCCCTTCGTCCCTTCGAACTTCCTACGACAAAGAGAGTCAGTTATTGGCCAAAAACATCCCATGAAGCAGCAGATCCGACAGAGAACTCAAACGTAGAAGAATAAAGAATTTTTTTGAAGGAAGAATCAGAAAAAACACACAAATATACCTCTTTTACACGATGAAACGGCGACCACCTTAGGAATTTCTAAACAATATGAAACGGATGGCTACCGCCGCCGATGAAGATGAAATAATCGGCGAGAACCTGACGGTGCCCTAGGGCGGAGTAAATCTATCTTTTTCTTCTTCTCTTTATAACCTGACAGTGCGCCCAGGGTAATCTCTCTTTTATTCTTTCTATAAATAACAACGAGCTGACGTCCAGAAATTTCCACAATTACCATTAAGCCCACTATACTAAATTAGGTATCAAAACTTTGATACGATTTAAATTACATAAAATAAATTATAAATAAAAATAATAATCTAACCTTATATAAATGAAACTAATGAGTTATTTTTTTATAATAAAAATAAAACATTGATCTATACTCATGCAAATCTAAGTTAATAATTTTAATTCTAGGAGTTTTATTTTTTGAATGAAATCCTCAAATGGACGAATAAAAATTACTTATTAAAAATTTCAAGTTAATTAACTAAATTAAATGTATTCTAATTCGTTAGGAACTTGATGACTTAATACTTCGCTCTCTTCGTGCATCACTTTTTGTAACTATTGATTTGATTTATTAAGTATTTAATTTTTTTTTTTGAAAGAATAAAGCATTATTAATTTTTATAATTTTTAAAAGCATTTATAAAATGCAAGGCATAAACTTGTTTGACAAATATGGATGGTACCAATAGTAACCCGTATCGACCGATACTCCACCGTATTTGCCGATACATATCGGATTTTGGCTTAAATTATTAATTACTCCTAATTTATAAGAATTTTTAAGCTGATATTTTGTGGGTATGAAATTGAATCAATTTTGCTCATTTTGCCCATACTTTTACCTATTTCTTTTACCAAATGAAACAGAATTTTTCCTTAAAGATTACGTATCGTGGCAATACTGCTCAATTAACTTAAAATATTAATTAATCATAAATTACAAGGTTTTTTAGCAAAAAATTTTGGGTTTAAAATTGAATCAATTTCACTATTCTCCTATATTTTTTTTATTTTATTTACCAAATCAAGGGAAATTTCTACTTGAAATATTAGATTCATCCTTTTTAAGTTGGTATTTTTTTTCATTTTTAGATCAAATTGTCCCCACCAAACATGGCCCCACGATACTTCGTGGAGTGATCCCGGTTAACTTTGTGCTTAAGAGTATACCAGTGCTTAATTTCCTTTTTTTTTTTTTTTTTTGCCTCCAAAACTTCTGCTTCAAATACTATCTCGAGATTTGGAGAAGAGAAACTCGATATGGTCGCTTTTGACCGATGGAAAGGTGACGAAAAACAGAACCCGAGACCATGATTCAATCCATAATTATGATGATTTTGTGGACGCCATGAACTGGAAGAGATCCCCACGCCCGGAAAAGCATTCACATGGAGTAATGGTCGAGCCAACCCACGCTATCTCGCTTTGGATAGGTTTCTTGCCTCGGGGGTTGGTTGAGAATGTACCCTGAGGTATTTGGCACGCTTGGAGGGAAAGTGGTGTCGGATCATTGGCCCATTTTCTTGGACACACGGTCCGGTAGTTGGGGTCACAAGCCCTTCGCTTTTGAAATTGGTGGTTAAAGGAGGATGGGTTTCATGATCCGTAAAGACATGGTGGGAAGAGCTTACACCCGTGGCCCGGTGGGGGTCGCGTGGCAATGAAGCTTAAATTGTTGAAAAAGAAGTTGATAGACCGGGCAAGGTTGAAGAAGGCTGCCGCCGCTGCTCAAAGGTCTATTCTCCGCTTGCAAGTTGATGCTCTTGACGCCTCGGAGGAAGGTAGACACTTGACTGATAGTGAGTTGTCGGATCGTACAAGGGCTGCTAGTGACTTGCGGGACCTAGTTGCTCGAGAACGTATTGTATGGAAACAACGAGCTAGATACAAATGGCTAAAAGAAGGGGATGCCAACTCCCATTTTTTTTTCATGCCATTGCATCCGCCGCCGCCTAACCGGGTGAACTCTCTCATAGTCAATGGGGAGCTCACCTCGGACAGAGAGGAGATTACTAACGCGCTTGTGGAGTTTTATGCAGGTTTATACACTGCAAAATTGGGTCCTAGACATTCTATGGAAGGCATGCCAATAGTCTCTCTCAATCCGGACAAGGCCACATGGTTAGAAGCACACTTCTCCTTGGAGGAAATAGAGGCTGCAGTGAAGACCTTCCCAATGGACAAGGCACCGGGGCCTGACGGCTTCAATGAGGAATTCTTCCGGGCCTCTTGGGAGTTTATGAAAACGGATGTTATTGACATGCTCAATGACTTCTACTACAGGGGGATAGTGTATAGAAGTCTGGGGGCTTCATTGATTGCCCTACTACCAAAGAAAGAAGGAGTAGAGAACATTAGGGAACTTCAAACCAATCAGCTTGATATCTGGGCCATATAAGATAGTAGCAAGGATATTAGCAGGCCGATTGAAGACAGTCCTCCCAGACCTTATTAGTAAGGAACAGAATGACTCCATATCATCCCGCCAAATCCTGGATGCTGTCATGGTTACTCACGAAGTTGCAGACCGTTTTGCCAAGGCCGAACAACCTCGGATCATCCTGAAGTTGGACATGGAGAAGGCATTTGACAGGGTGGATTGGAACTTTCTAGAGGCCATGATGAGACAAATGGGCTTTGGGGAGAGATGGATTGGGTGGATTCGATCAAGTGTAGAGAATGTTTCGTTCTCATTGTTGGTGAATGGGGGGTGTTTGGACGTTTGGCAGTTCGCGGGGCTGAGGCAAGGTGACCCCCTATCCCCCCTTCTGTTTAATATCATGGGGGAAGGTTTAACCAGCTTGGTCAAGGCGGCATTAGAGGTGGGGTGGCTACCAAATGTTCTACCGGAGGGCCTCATTCCCTTGTCCCAGTTTGCAGATGACACCATTATATTTGGGGAGGGCTCTTTAGATCGGTGGAGAAATGGAAAGTCATATCTCATTGCTTGAATTGGGTTCCGCCAAAAGGTCAATTGGAGTAAGACCGAAGTGTTTGGGTTCAATATGGACAACGGGTATTACAGCATTTCGCAACCACGCTTGGATGCTCGGTTGGGACATTGCCGAAGCACGCACTGGTCTCCCCGCTATTTCATAGCAGGATTTCCAAATCCCTCCGGTGTCCCAGAATTGAGAAGGTTCCTGTAAACGCCTTTCTATATGGAAAGGCGTAATGTTGTCTAAAGTTGGGAGGTTGATCCTCATCCCAAGGCGTGCTTGAGTGGCATCCCAATGCACTACTTATCATTTATGCATTGTCCTTCCAAAGGTGGTGAAAGATCTAGAACGATTTACGTAAACTTCCTTTGGAGGGGGCTACAGAGGACTTCAAGTACCATCTAGTGAATTGGAAGAAGGTTTGTTTACCAAAAAGTAAAGGCGGATTGGGCATACATAGAATCGCTTTGGTAAATCAAGCCTTTATGCTCAAGTGGTGTTGGAGGATTAACATTGACAGATTGGCCAGTTGGTCCAAGTTAGTAATACTCCACTTCGGGGTGGCAAGCGACACATGGTTTATGGGGTGGCACTCTCCAAGGAAGCTCTCACCATATGGAGGTATATTTTTAAGCTTTTGATGAATTCAGAAATCGCATTAGGTGGGCAGTAGGTAATGGGCAGCATACCCTGCTCGAGAGAGACATATGGTTGGGATCAACCCCATTAAGAATCACCACCCTTCTCTTTATCGGGTGCGACTCCCTCGATGCTACGATCTTGGAAACTTTGGGAAGCAATTATTCCCATAGCACCCATTGGACGAGGGTATTCAGAAGAGCTAAATAGAGGTGGCAATGATTTAGATATATTCAATATCCAAATCAAATCAAATCAATAATTTTGTTAATGGATATCAATTACCAATACAATAAGCTTATTGGACTCTTATCGAATATCCAATAAGAATCCAATAAGCTTATTGGATATCCAATACGGATCCGTTAAGAAAAGAATCGGTTAAAATTAAAATTAAATTTTAATAAAATTTATTTATAAATTATTATTAAAATTAAAATTAATTTTAAATTAAATTAATTTTTAAATAAAAAATATTAAAAAATCATAATTAAATTAAACAATTAACAAAAAAAAACTAAGAGAAAATTTAGAGAGAAAGAAAAAACTAGAGAGAGAAAACGAAAAAACTAGAGATAAAGAGAGAAAACCCTAGAGAGATAAAGAGAGAAAACCCTAGAGAGAGAAAGATCGAAAAACCTAGAGAGAGAGAGTGAGAAAGAAAGAAAAACACAAGAGAGAAAGACAAAAAACCTAGAGAGAAAAGAGAAAAACCTAGAGAGAGAAAGAGAGAAAAACCTAGAGAGAGAAAGAGAGAAAAACCTAGAGAGAGAAAAGATAGAAAACCTAGAGAGAGAAAGAGAAAAAACCTAGAGAGAGAAAGAGAGAAAACCTAGAGAGAGAAAGAGAGAAAAAAGAGAAAAACCTAGAGAGAGAAAGAGAGAAAAACCTAGAGAGAGAAAGAGAGAAAACCCAGAGAGAGAAAGAGAGAAAAACCTAGAGAGAGAAAAGAGAGAAAACCTAGAGAGAAAAGAGAGAAAACCTAGAGAGAAAAAGAGAAAAACCTAGAGAGAGAAAACTTACCTAGAGAGAGAAACGCTTAGAACTTTGAACCTGGTGAAAAAAGAAATGAGAACGGGCCGAGGCGAAAGATGGAGTAGCTGACGGAGAGACGGAGAGAAAACCGGCGGTATTTCGCCTTTTTATCTTCTCCCTCGTCGACTGGTTTATGCCGGTATTGCAAAACTTCTTCACGGGTTTGGTTTTCTATTTTCTTGCTCTATTGTTCTCTTCCATTTTTCTCCAAATCGACAACTTTCTTGTCGAGCCCCTTTGCTTATCACTCCTCATAATGCGATCTCTCTCTATACTCTACTTCTCTTTCTTCCCGATTCCACCTCAAAGAAGTCACAATGTCTATGTAACGACCGCATCACGACGGTTTATGAGTACTTCCACGCCACGTCACCTGTAGGTTTTACGGTCGTCCCGCTATTGGAAGCCAAATCCGTGCAGCAGCTTATCGTCGGTTGCTCGATCGATATGCCCGAAGTTATGATTGGGTCCATTCTTCCCCGCTGCCACCGCTGAATTGATTTTGCATGGGAAGTCTCACAGATGTTGCAATCGGGAGGGGGGAGCCGGGAGGGGGGAGTCGGGAGGGGGAGTCGGGAGGGGGGAGCCGGGAGGGGGAGCCGGGAGGGGGGAGCCGGGAGGGGGGGAGCCTGGGGGGGAGCCTGGGGGGGGGGGAGTCGGGAGGGGGGAGCCCGGGAGGGGGAGTCGGGAGGGGAGCCGGGGGGGGAGCCTGGGGGGGGGAGCCGGGAGGGGGGAGCCGGGAGGGGGGAGCCCGGGGGGGAGCCGGGAGGGGGAGTCGGGAGGGGGGGAGCCCGGAGGGGGGGAGCCGGAGGGGAGCCCGGAGGGGGGAGCCCGGAGGGGAGCCCGGGAGGGGAGAGTCCGAGGGAGGGGGGGAGCCTGGGGGGGAGCCCGGGAGGGAGAGGGGAGGGGAGGGGGAGGGGGAGCCCGGAGGGGGGAGCCCGGGAGGGGAGTCGGGGAGAGGAGAGGGGGAGGGGACCCGGAGAGTCGGGAGGGGGGGGACCCTGAGAGTCGGGAGGGATAGAGTCGGCTAAGGCTTGGTCCCAAGGATATCCATTACCATTATGAATAAAATTCATAATCAAATGGCAACAAATGAATATTCGATAAGTTGCTTATCGGATATTCATTTGTTAACGATTTGATTTGAATTTTTTGTATTTGATTTGGATATCCATCCATTGCCACCCCTAGCGCTAAGGGAAGATGAAGTAATCGTGCTGAGCTCCTTGGAAAGCTTAATTGGGAGTTTTTACAAGGATGACGATAGACCAAATTCACTCATTTGGTCTCCATCCACGGATGGTAATTTTACAGTGGCTTCCGCTTATAAGGCTTTACTGCCCTCAAGTGATGCCCATGTAAGCCGCCGGGCTTGGCAGCTTCCAGCCCCACCCAAAGTCCAATTCTTCATCTGGAGTGCTCTTCACGGTAAGATACTTACTCGGGATGTGCTGGCAATGAGAGGTCAGCAGCTCAATTCCTTATTGTGTCCCTTATGCGATACTTGGATGGAAACGACAGACCACTTATTATTATATTGCGAGTATACATGGAAGATATGGACTTGGTTTGTGGAGCAGTTCAACTGCTCATGGGTAGTACCAAGCTCCCTTGTTTCTCTTCTCACTGTGTCCCCCCCCTCACACTTGTCCACTACGGGTTTGTTGATGTGGAGATGTTTAACCGCCTTCCTCCCGTGGGCCATTTGGGGAGAAAGAAACAAAAGAATTTTTCAAACGAAGTCCAAGCAGTGGGAGGAAGTGGCTCATTCGGTCCAAACGTTTGTCATTCAATGGCTGGTGGTACAAGGAAAGTTGAAGGACAAATGGGTTGCAAGGCTTGCTTGGGGAGTGATCGCCTCTACACGTAGCTTTCGTCCTCCCAGCACACTAGCCACATGGATTCCTCCACCAGCAGGAACTATCAAAGTCAACTTTGATGGTTCTTCACTAGGTAACCCCGACCCAGCTGGTTATGGGGGGGTGTTCCGGAATTCACAAGGTGATATCCTCATGTCCTATGCTGGTCCTATTGGGATTGAAGACTCCACCTCGGCTGAGGCACATGGTGTTCTCCACGCGCTAAGACATTTCCAGAATCGCTTCTCCGGTACCTTACTGATTGAAGGTGAATCTAGCAATGTCATTAGCTGGTGCAAGCAAACCTCGGCTCCCCCGTGGAGGTTCCTATATATATTTAGAGAAATCTCATTTCTTACTTTCACATTTGTTCATGAGTGGCATTGTACTTCTAGATCTGCCAATTCCTTGACGAACTCTTTAGCTAAAGAGGGGACTCAACTCTCGACTCCTATTGTGAGAGTGACTCCACCTTTTGTAAACTAATTTCTCATATATTCAATAAACAGCAAATTCCTCAAAAAAAAAAAAAAAAAAGAGGAGGAAGTGGGCCATGAAATTCAAACCAGCTCCTGTTAAACAATAGAGTTATTGTTCTAAAATACTCCACGTCGTTAAATTTAGTTAATGAGGTGGCTCTGGCAAGGAGCAGGATGATTTGGGCTGAGTTTTTTTATGAAGTTCAGCTGGGAAATTTCAAGCTTTGGAAAGGGAGTTTCGTGCGATGAACTTTAGCACTTGCCAGTACATTACCAGCAGCTGTGATGGTGGGTTTAATCTTGGGAGACAAGGAGCGGATTAGTGGCATTGGTATGTTGTATTTTTTGAAGAGGAACTTGATGTAACCGCATTCCATATCTGAACTAAACCTTATTATATAACCACCTCAAATTTGGGTTAGCCATATGTCTTCTGAAACTGATCCAGAGCAACCACAACCTGAAGAATAAGATTCTATGGCCACCACAGGCCAGAACAGCCTTCTGGGTTTGTCTTATTAGTATCTTAGAAAGATAAATGACAACGAGACCATTTTGTTTCTGGACAGATTTTATCATCTCGTGTTCGATTAAAATCAAACTCAATTAGATTTTGCTAGCTTGTTTCCAAGAAGGTCTGAATCACATAATCCAGTACAGCCTCTCCTGATGCACGCCTGAACAAGCTTTGGGTCCTGGCCATTGTGAAGGAATCAGCAAGCCATCTTCTTCTCCTCGTTGCTCATGGCTCACCCGATTCGTTCCGCTGCTGTTAGCACAACTCCAGTTTCTGGAATCCAGAACAAGTTCAGCTGGTGTGTGCTCTCCTTCTCTGGTGGGCAAGATGCTCACGCGGCTTTTCTTGCAGACGAGACGAAGATCTCCAGACATCCGCAGTCTCTGCGACTCGGGTCCTCCCCGGGACGCCACTAGCTCGGACAGGTGGTGGAGCTGGCACGAGCAATGGCGATGGTAGGGGTGTCTCTCTCGGTCTCGGGGGTTTTCAGAAGCACAGCAATGAGGTCCCATTCCCATGTCCAGGAAGCGAAGCCCCGCGAGAGACGAAGCAATTGACCACCACTTTCACTCCATCACCGTTGGGTAGATTCTGAGTTTTGCTCCTTTCATATCAATGAGCTCGCCTTGAAATCATAACCCCCCACAAGCAATTAGCTTTGCTATTACCAGTTCAGGGCTTTGGATTTTTTCTGGTCCCAAGTTGCCAAGCACGCCCATCCATGGACTTGTCACAGTCAAGTGATGCCCAGGTGGCGTTTTCTCGAATACGTGACGGGTGTTCTGGTTCATTAATCGTTACCCCTTACCAGTCGTTATGAACTAGGCTTGTCTTCTTCTCCTTTGTTCTTGTTTTTCTTGTTTTGTTCGAGTACTGATGGAAATTTTATGAATAGCAAGATCAAATATGAGACAATTCCGGGATTCTTGAGATGAAGAAAAATGACATTAGAAGTTGTACAGATCAAATATGAGACAAAGCTTGATCATGGTTGAAAATGTTAAACCAAGTATATACAGTAGGCATTCGACTTGTGTTGAATTCTCCTTTTCTGGAAATAAATCAAGATCCAGAGGAAAAAAGAGTTTTTTTCCGAGAAATTTCTTGTCTTTCTATCATGAAGCAAATACTCGCAAAAGTTTCTATCAATGAAGTGAGTTGCTTGCGGGAGAGTAAATTTCACCTGCGGTTTGTGATTCTCCGGCGGTATCTCGACTCCCCGGAAGTATTAAAGTCGCCGGGATTCATGAAATCCCGCGTCGGAAAAATCTTCTTTCCTGATCCAAATCCCGGACATCTCATCCAGTGGCGGTCGATTTCTGAAGCCACCCCAATCGGGACCCCGTTTGCCCCTTTCGCCTCTCTTTCCGGCCACCGATGTCGACCTGAATTCTTTCCGTCCGGCCATGGCAGCCCTTTTAGAGCCACCGACCTCGGCATTTGCAATGTTTTGTGGGTTTCCGGCCTCGGGACTAGTCCCAGACTCGGACACGACTGCCGTCGAGGATTCGGTTTCCGATACGACGCCATTACTTTCACCTGTCTCATTAATCTTGAGATCCCTCAGTTTCCGCGTTATCCCCCTCTTGCGCCCGATACTCGCCTCCGATTTGACAGCCTTGTCGGCGCCGAGCGAGGGAGCGACCGCCGGCGATGCAACATTACTTCTCCGATCTGCCTCTAACATCGATTCTGTGGTTGCAGAGGAGTCTGAAGCTCCAGCGGCGGCTTTATCCTCCGCTATTTTGCGGCGATTCGTCTGTTTATTCCGTTTCCTTTTTGGATCGCGTTCACCGACTCGCTCCCGATCAACATTTGGAACTTCTCTTCTCTCCTGTGACGTCTCGACCTCTCTCTTTTCCCAGCCACCCCCAATCCGCCTCCCGCGGCGGCTTCTACTCTGGCTATCGAAGTTCCCGTCTTTGGAAGACTTGATCGGCTCCTTCATCTTCTTCTCCTTCTCTTCCTGCTCTTTTTTCAGCCTTTCCCTCGCTTCTTCTTCTTCTTCTCTCTCCTTCCGCAGTCTCATCTCTTCTTCTTCTCTCTCCTTCCCGCAGTTTCATCTCTTCTTCTTCTCTCTCCTTCCGCAGTCTCATCTCTTCTTCTTCTCTCTCCTTCCCGCAGTCTCATCTTTCTTCTCTCTCCTTCCCGCAGTCTCATCTTTCTTCTCTCTCCTTCCGCAGTCTCATCTCTTCTTCTTCTCTCTCCCGCCGCTTTTCCCTCTCTTCTTCCTCTTCTCGCTCCTGCTTCTCCTTCACCCTCCTCTCCTTGAGCTGCAGCAGGGTGACGTAGTTCGCCGGAAAAAAGCGGGAAGTTCCTGTTTTCCTCCTCCATCTCCTCGTCGGTGGCCGGGAATGGCGATCGGCGGCGCAGGCGGCCTTTACGACTTCTACCGCCGGGGGGTCGTTCGGTGCCAGGAGTCCTTCAAAGAAAAGAGACTAAAACCGAGCTTTTCCGAATGACTAAATTACCTGTTGTAAAAAGAAAAACTAATACCTTTATCCCTTGTCCTGATTCCGGGGCCCTGAAGCCCTGCGTCCTTGTCCTTCGCCAACAAATGAGCAAAACATCTACGGCTACTTTCGGAATAGGTAAAAGAGAAATATCTTGTGACTTAATTATATCATTATAGTTTTTTTTAATTATTACATTTGGATTTTTTATAATAGCAGAGACCGTGGTGTTGCCAGTCTTGCGACTCGGAAGTCGGAAGTCGGAACTAGGTCCCTAAATTCCTGAGTTGGATCGAGAGTTCGAAGTTTAGACTCGGGGGGGAGGGGAGGGAGGAGTAGAGTATCAGGGGGAGATCACTGACAGGTTGTGGTATGTTTCCACAAATTCTGATGGCTTTAATTTTCTGTTTGAAATCGAAGTTCCAGCATTTTGAAGCTGTGCTACTCGAGAATATGTGCCTACTGTAGACTGCGGGAGATTCTGATTAATCAGTCTTAGTTTGCCACGGACTCACGGTCTCGAGCTAACTGCATTTATTGTTTCTATTTCTGCGTTATAACTTTGTGGTTTGGATCGTGTATGATTTGCTCGTCTGCTCTGTGGCGGTTCTTGCTCCTTGCTTGTGTTTCTGTTCTGCCTGAAAAATTTTACTTTGGAGATTACTTGTGGTCGCTACTCAGTTCCGTTGCCGTGCTTACTCCCCTGCTTGTATTGTGTCCTGTAAGATTTGAATTTTCCGACGGGTAAAGGGCTTTAGTTTTCTTTGTATTGAGTATTGGAGTTGGGCCATTTATTGGAAACAATGCCGTTTCTTCTTTTTAATTTCCCGTTACCCTTTGGTTATTCTGGGGTCGTAATTCACTCGTTGTGCTACATTTGATTAGCTGTCATGGGAGTCCATGAGAAGATAGGTTCACAAGAGGTGTAAACATAAATCCATCTAAAGAAAATCGAGAAAAGTTTTGCACTTAGACCTGATTGGCTCTTCTATCTTTGAACGGCAAATGACATTTTTGCTGCTCTTAGTTTACGTGGATTTATTATCTCTCAAGTATAATGATATATTGGCCAGGGGGAAACGATTGCCTTTCTTCCATGTTGCCATCGTAATTACTGTAGTAAGAACTATAGAAAATTTTTATTTAACCAACTTCAAATCCAATTTGATATTGACATGCAAACTTCTCTTCTTATATTTTTGTGTTCTTATGTAGTATTTTGAAAATATCATGTTTTGCTAAATTTTTTTTTTTTTTTTTTTAATAGTTTGGAATCTAGTATGGTCCTTGTGTTGTCAGGAAATATATAAATCTCTTTCATGCTCATCGTTATTTTTTTTGTTGATGTAAATCTCTTTCATGCTCTTTATCATTCTTTTATTCATTTTCCTGAATGTGTAAACTCTGGTTCGGGGTCTACAATGGGGGAACTGGCAATTGATAAACATGTTCAATACAGCTTAGATGTTGAAAAGGTTGTAATGCTTGTAGTCCTGTATCAAATTGAATGTTTTGTGTTATATAAGATGAACTTATGTGAAATTGACTTTAAGGGTTTGTCTTCAGAAGAGAGATTTTGAATCCTTGCTCATGGAGCACATTCGGATGAATGGCTCTTATTGGGGTTTGACTACTTTGTATCTTCTGGGAAAGCTTGAAAAGGTGGATCAGGATGCCGTTGTTGAATGGATGATGAAATGTCAACATGATTGTGGTATGCTACTTTGTATTTTCGTAACTTATTTGGGCATTTATGCTTTATAAATTCAACCCAAATTATGTAAAAAAGCTTTAAGAGATACCCTTAAGTTTTTTAGAATCTGACCATCTCCTTCTTACTGCTTTTATCAGTCTAAATGAGTAACATCAGAGGTGTATTTATTCAGATAATAGTTTTATTATTTCTGGGGTCTGCAGGTGGCTTTGGTGGTAGTATTGGACATGATCCACATGTTCTCTATACTCTCAGTGTTGTCCAGGTTTTGGTCCTTTTCAACAAGCTGGATATGCTTGATGCTGAGAAGGTGTCTAATTGTATCCTCAAATAAGAAGTTTTGAAGCCTTGTGTTCCTTCACATTCATGGTTACTCCATTGTAAATACCTTTTTTTTTTTTTTTGGGCTTATTCAGTTTTCATTTTGATTATTAATGTTATTCTCTAGTAAAAGTTAAAACCAGCTGGGCATATGAGATAAGCTGCAAAGTGGCCTTAGTCTGATAGGGCACAGTTGAGATACGTCAAATCTGTTTTGGTGAAAACTATTATCCCTGTCTTTTGATGATCTTCTACACTATTGAGTCTTGTCTGGATTTACCGATTCTGAAGTCCTCTCTTAGGTTTTTTGTGATACTTTCAGAAACTTCTGCTGTATAAATATTCACCTTTCAATTTTTCTTGTGTTCATTTTCCTAGAGAATCTTCAGCTATTATTTGATGGGTTTGCTCTTAAACACTTAAATGTTTAACTTAATCATATTGGTAGACATTGCTAGCCTACAGAATGAAGATGGATCTTTTGCAGGTGACATATGGGGAGAAATTGATACCCGGTAGAGTGTTGGTGTGCTGTGATTTTGTCTTTTGGTTTGTTGTATCCCAGGCCAAACTTTCAATTTTTTTAAATAACTGAATGAGCCTTTCTTTAATTTTCATTTTTGTCCATATCTGTAGGTTTTCTTATTGTGCAATTTGTTGTCTAGCACTATTACACCGTTTAGACAAGATTAATGTAGAGAAAGCTGTAAATTATATTGTGAGCTGCAAAAATCTAGATGGCGGATTCGGATGCATGCCTGGAGGATAGTCACATGCTGGTCAAAGTACATCCCTGTTCCAGAGCTTATGTGTTTTTTATTGAGTGAAACTTGTTTGTTAATATACAGGGAAACTGTGATTCCAAAAAAATATACGGGGAAAGTGATTTCTTAATTTGTAGGAAATTTCTGAAATTCATTGTAGAGGAGATTTTAAATTTAAAAGGTGCATGCTGTTTCACTTGATAGAGGCTAATGTTGATGGCAAGCTACCATTTTAGACTTTCTATTTCACCTCTATTAAAGCAGTGAATCACAAATTGGAAACTAGGGCTCATAATGTGAAGGTTTGCTCTCCTTAATTAGGTTCTTTTAATCAACACCTGTGATCTTGGTGTACTCCTGTTTGTTGATATTCTTAAGCCAATTTTTCAATGGTATGATATACCATTGGAGGCCAATGACTTGTCCATCTTGATTCCTGTAAAATTTATGTAGGGGATATAGACCTTTAGTTTTCCAGCTTGGACAATTTCCTCTTTTGGTCTGTATCAGGACACATTCATCTTCCATTGTTGAGAATGAATTGGTTTCTTGTATATTGTGGTCATAGTTTTCTGTTGTGTGGGTGCTTTTGCCATCACTGGTTCACTCCACTATGTTGATAAGGACCGCCTTGGGTGGTGGCTATGTGAAAGGCAAGTTAAATCTGGAGATCCTAAGTGGTCGACCTGAAAAGCTTCCTGATGTAAGTACCTTCCTTAAACCTCAGATTCCCTTTTGGGATTATACTTTGATGCTTGGAAAATAATTTTCTTTTTCCATTCTTGAAAGAGTACCTTTTTTGTCCTTTCAGGTTTGCTACTCATGGTGGGTCCTTTCTAGCCTAATAATGATTGACAGAGTGCATTGGATAGACAAAGATAAGCTTACAAAGTTTATCTTAAACTGTCAAGTAAGTTTTCTTTGGTTTTGTGTTTAAATTCGATAACAATGTTAGTGTTTTGTTGGTTTTAGTTGAGGTTGATGATGACCATAATGGTTTTCATATTCCAAATTTAGGATAGAGAGAATGGTGGGATCTCAGATAGACCTGATGATGCAGTGGATGTTTTTCATACATATTTTGGGGTTGCAGGTACCTAAAAACTTGGTTTTGTTGTAACTTATTGCTAGTCAATTATATAATAGTTACTGTTATAGGCTATCAAAAAAGAAAAAAGTAGTGATAGCTCCTTATAACTCAATTGTTGTCACTCTGCCTTATTCGATATTTAGTTCTTGTTGCTATTCTGATGATGTGTTCAGGCCTCTCACTTCTGGAATACCCTGAGGTGAAACCCATTGACCCAGCTTATGCCTTACCAGTTGATGTTGTGAATAGAATTTTCTTTGGCAAATAAAAAGGTAATGGAAACCAATCTTGAAATTCTCATTTGCTTCACAATATTTACATGGTCCCCAACGTGTTGAATTAATTTGCTCTCTTTGAAATCCGTGTGCAGCCTGGCTTGAGAGTTGGGAGGTGTTTTTGTGCCTTATCCGTTACCTAATTCTGCCAGAATCGGGCTTGATTCTTCAGATGATCTGAGCCCGTGGGCTGGTCCTGTTTCTCATCTATTCATTTTTAACTAGCGAGTGGATTCTGGGTAAACTGAACTATGAATGATTTTTAATTGATGTTACTGACAAATTCAATGGCTGTAGTTCTTTTTGCAGTTAATGTGGCTGCATCTAATGTACAGTGAGAATAATAATATTAAGTAGGATGGTTGGCTTCTTGATTAATTAGCTGGTGAAAACAGAATTGTGTTGTGAACCAAGAAAAGTAATCCACAAGTTACTAAAACAGTTTCTGTACCAAGAAGAGACCTCATCAAGCTACTGTTATTGTTTGAGTGATGAATTTGTTGAAGCTGCAGTTTCATAATATGACCGAAAAAAGGAGTTTTGTCCATTCCTGTTAAACCAGTTTCAACCAGTTAAGCTTATCTCGGTGATTCAATCAACAATGGAGCTATCTGATAAGCGGGAACATGGAGAGGCCTAGGGGTGGGCACTGGTTGGGTTTGGGTCGGGTTTTTGGAAACCCGAACCTAACTCGACTTATATACCCAAAACCTGAACCCGTGAAAAAAATTAGTACGGGTTTTAAAACCCAAATCCAAACCCGACCTGAACTATGATTTTTTATAAATCTGCACCTGACTTGACCCAACCAAAACCCGAACCTGATCCAAAAACTCAATTTATATATATATATATATATATATATATATATATATATATATATTTTCTCTCTTCCGCCTCCTCTTCCCGATTCCTCTTCCCGACTCCAATTCCCGACTCCACTTCCTGACTCCAATTCCCGACTCCTCTTCCCGACTCCTCTTCCCGACTCCTCTTCCCGACTCCTCTTCCCGACTCCTCTTCCCGACTCCTCTTCCCGACTCCTCTTCCCGACTCCTCTTCCCGACTCCTCTTCCCGACTCCTCTTCCCGACTCCTCTTCCCGACTCCTCTTCCCGACTCCTCTTCCCGACTCCTCTTCCCGACTCCTCTTCCCGACTCCTCTTCCCGACTCCTCTTCCCGACTCCTCTTCCCGACTCCTCTTCTCGACTCCTCTTTCCGACACTCTCGACTCTCCAAACTCCCTCACTGCGTGCCGGAATCTCTTTGTCTTTCGCGTGCATGAGAGAGCGGAGACGAAGCTCCTCTCTTCAAACAAGATGTCTGAATTCCTCGTTCGTCTCAAAAACCTTCAATTTTGCGCCAGTCGAAGATCGGGGCGTTAATCAGGTATGTCATTTTCGATTCTTCTATTTATTTTCTGATTTTTTTCTCATCTGATTCTTCTCCCTTTCTTTCTTTTGAGCTGATTTTTATCAAAGGCTTAAAATGAAGATGGGAAAAAATCGTTGGTATCCCGATTCGTTCCCACCCCTGTCATGTTTTGTTTTTCTAGTTTCTTTCTCTTTCTTTTGGGTTCTTTTTTTCGTTTTTTTTTTTTAGGTCGGTTCTGGGTCTGTTTTTACGTGCTCCCTTAGAAAATGCAACGAAAAGAGTACATGTAAGTTTTAGTATGTGGGCCTTAGCTAATTCTTCTGTTATTTTCTCATGTTATGTATTCTTTATTTGAGTATAAGTGCCTCAGCATTGCCAAGCATCCCTTGCAAGACACCAAGGCTTTATTGCGACCATCAGGATTGCCCTGCAGAATTACTTCACCCTCCGGAAGACTGTAATGTCAATTCATCACTGTCGTTCACATTGCAGGTACTTAATCTATGTTAAATTCTTTTGGAAGCCATCAAATGGGAGGCTGTCGATCTCAATTTTGTAAGAAGTGTATGGCCAAGTATGCAAGTTCTTAATGTTCTACACAAAAAGTCAATGAGTTCTCAATAATAGTTGCTTGCCATTTTCTAAAGAGAATAAAGAAATAAAAAAATTGGAAACCCGTGGGTTACTCTTCTCATTATGAGCTCATTACCCTCCTTTCTGTCTCATGTAGAATATTGAATGTCTTTATTTTGCAGATTTGTCGAGTTGAAGACATCACAGTTGCAGGCCTAATTGAAGGAGGTGTTATTCATTTCCACAGAGCAAGGACTGTTGTAGTTGACTCTTCTGGATTAATAAGTGTCTCAGGACTAGGTATGGTTCTTAGTTTCTCTGCTTTAAGAATAGGAACAAATACCCTTTCAAGAACAAGTGGGGAATATAGATTCTCTTGCTCTTCTGCGTAATCTTTTTCTGGATTCAAACTGAGTACACTGAATTGGTAAAGGAAAGGTTTTAAGCAATGGAATTAGTGGTGGAGGTGGGCATGGTGGAAAAGGTGGAGGTAGGTATTTTAACGGTAGTTTCATCAGAGGGGGTGTTGCATATGGTAGTGCTGAGTTGCCTTGTGAACTTGGTAGTGGCAGTGGGAATAATGCTTTGGCTGGATCCACAGCTGGTGGAGGCATCATAGGTAGCTTATAAATTTCGTCCTGGGAATACCTTTTGGGCGTCATTTATTTTGTTTGAAATAGTGGGCTTCATTTATTGAGTGGAAAACCTAGATACTTAGTATTTTTACCAACTATCTGCAGGCTGTTTTACCAACTATCTTCAGGCTGTTCCACCAACTATCTGGTACCGACTAGTGTTTGAATGCGCAGTTACGTTTGGTTCACGTGATAACCTGAAAGCAACATTTCAGCCTGTTTTTAGTTGGCTTGAGACTCATGCAAATCCTGCTTTGAGCATGCATGGGGTATGGGTTGATCTCGCAATTTGTCAGGCAACAAGATGCGGCTATTGTCAGTTTGGACTGGCTGTCTATGTCATTAAAGAAGAGTCAGTCTTCACCAGCTGACTCGGTAACTGGTCAGCCAAGAATCAAGGGTTACCTTTTACTTCTGTTCAACATACAACGTTGAATTTTTAGATTTTGGCTCGATTGATTCTGCTTATTCCAGGTCATACACACTTGTTCGTCTCAGTTGCTGTTGTTTTCATTAACTTTTGTTATTTGCTTTGATTGAGTCAGAACTGTTCTTATGCACAGAGGGATGTTGGGGACAAAGCAGTTGGTAAGCTGGAAAAAATCAGTTAGTTCAAAACTTGAAGCAATGGTAGCTAGTCAAATTCAAGCACAATTCCAAACCTCTAGCAAGAAATCTTTCTAAAAGTTCATTGTTTGGCTCAATTAAACAACACCAGTTTTGTACGTTTTGCAGTTTATTATCTAAGGATTGCTGATATTTGTCTAGAGTCAAAGTCGTACTGGAATTAGTTATTTTAGTATATTTAAAAATTGTCTTGAATAAGACTTCAATTTTGATTGGTTATATCGCTTTGTTGTTGCTTCTTTGTTCTGTGATTTTAATTAAATTAGATAATTTTCTTGAGGTATGCCATCTCTATGAAATCTCAAAACGTGTTCAACTAACTATTTGGTCTGATTGGGAATTTTTTTCCCTGATAGCTATTTTTCAGCAAAGTTGGTGTGGGTGTTTAATATAAATAACTGTGGTTTTTGAGATTAGAAGGATTTTTTATGTTTTGGATGTATGTAATTTATCATATTTCTCTTTCCTTTGGCTTCTAACAAGCTTGGTTATGGTTTTATAATTCCAAAATCCATATCTGTGGTGTGCCTTTCTGGTGATAAGCTTGGTATATCATATTCAGAAGAAATCTGGGTGAACTTTGTGTATCTTCTTAGATGATTCAAAATTTTGATGATCATTTCGTTCTTTTGTTCGTTGTGGTCACGATGTGGCTGGTAGCTTTGTGATTATGTATTATTAAAGACAAGTATAAGTTGGACGGTAAAGAACTGCTGGCAAGGACTAGCTTCTTCCATTTGATTTTGTTGTGATTCATGCAAATCACAAACGACTTGCTGAAACTATTAAACTTTTCCTGTCATCAATTTATGCGGGTTTACTCTTGTTACAAAGATATTCTTTCTTGATCACACTGACTCCATGGCCTAATAGGTAAGGCACCGATATTATCAGAGATTCTGGGTTCGAATCCCAGTGGAGTCAATAATGTATAATTTTTTCCTTTCTTCAACAAGTGACTGAACAAGACAATAGCAGGAGCTTTTGTTTATTTTGCTAACTGGATATTTTTGGTGTTGCATGCTGCTCTCTTCCCACAAGGAAAAATTTATTACAATTGCCATTTTTGTTGGGATGGTAGTTGCTGCTCATGGGAAATAGTTTGACAGCCATGGTAGGGGCAAGCACTTCAGCTTCTATATTTGGTATTTAGGAGTTTAGATACCTATGATTTATTAGTAGAAAAGGTAACAACATTTGGGCATGCTTTAAAATGAGTGGGTGTTGGTGCTATCTTTAGCAATATAGGAATGCATCTTTCACTTAGGAGCTACAATATAGGAATATAGGAATGCATCTTTCACTAAGGAATACTAGAGGAACTGGAGCAGCTTCAAAATATGAGTCCCATGTTGGTGTACACTTGCGACCAAAAACATTTCAAGGTTTTCATAAGAAAGGTGCTAATTTACTAAACAGAAAGATTGTGTTCCACTTAAATGTATAACTCCTAGATTTTATAAGGTTGTGTTACTTGTAGGTTGTTTTTGTCTTACAAATTTAATAGGTTGACATGATTAAAAGCAACGCTAAAAAGCATTGCTTTATATTCTAGCAACACTAAAATAAGCAACGCTATGTAAAACAGTGCTGCTTATATAGCAAAACTATATAATATAGTGTTGCTTTTGTAGCAGTGCTATTTATTAAAGCGTCGCTTTTTAGGGTAGCTTACACTTATAATCTTCTTTTCTGGAATCAGCTTAAACATTTCAATTGAAAATCCACCATTCACCAATCAGCTAATTATTGCTATCTAAATGGATGATATCATTGTTTAGTTCTCTCACGGTAAATTCAACCAAGTTTTGCTGTAAATTCATAGCTTCTGTCTTCTTTGAATTTAAAGCTATAATGAGGGTTCAATTTTAACAGCAATTGAGTTTAGTTTTGAGAATATCATTTGCTGGACTAAAGGGTTGATAAGATGATTGAATCCTATTTGAGTCACAACCATTACAAGCAAGAAGTTAGTCCAGCAAAATTGATACCACAACCTTGAAAAGCAGTAAAATTTAAAAAATAACCTTGCTAAAGACAGCAACAAACACCACTTTAACATCGCCAAAGGTTATAAGAATGGACTTTTTTAAAATATATATATATATACAAAAGAAGTTATAAATTAGATGGATCTTGGTGGATTCGAACCACCATCCTCTCAACTTATTGAGCGCTCTTACCATTTTGAGCTTAAAGATCCATAAAGATACATAAAGAAAAAAAAAAAAAAAGAAATAGAAATACAACAAGAATAGGGAGTCCTACCTCTATTGCACTTTGAACAGCACTAGCAACCTCAAAACTCCACAAAGCCAAAACAGAATCCTTGCTGCTGCACCCATTAAGAATATTAACAATCAACAAAATGCGTAATCACAGCATCATTCAAAGGAGACTACGCAAGGGTATGGTAAACCATATGCATGTTTAACAATATAAGGCAACCACTAAAAATACAACTGGAATATTATAAATATCAATAAACAAGCATATAGAGACCTTGTTACTTCTAACTTGCACACCCCCACTCTTAATTGGTCCAAATTTTTTGAACTCTTCCTCAAGCTGAGCAACTGTGGCATTGACAGGCAGACTCCTGATATAGATGGAGTACCCATCAGCTGAAACAAGTAAAAGATGGCAACACAGATAAAAAATTGTCAGACAAAACACGTAGTCCAAAACTATGAACCAATGACAAAAAAGAAAAACCAGATATAAACTAAAAATCATGTTTAAGAGCATCGAACCTTCTGCTTCCTGGTTACTGCCATTTTCAGTAGCACTTGAACTAGAAACCGGAACTTCAGGGGCCTGGTTCTGTGGAGGAGGTGCCAGTTGCCTTTCCGGATTTGCAGGGGTTGGCCTGGCAGGAATCAGTGCAGAACCTTCATAACCTTCACCTGAATCAAACAAAGAGGTTTAGAACCTAAATATACCAGGATGTATTAGCAAGAAGAGTATAAAAAATAAATGAAAGATACAACCCTGTCTTATGAGACCTGCAAACTAGGCAATACCTTTATAGTAATTTCAAACCCAAATCTACATGTTACATGGTTATGAAAATTGTTAAGAAATAAATGCATAAATATCAGTGACATAACATGTTCAAACAGACACACCACAAGAATTGCTCCATTTGAGACAATCTAGAACACCAGTAAAAGCATCAAGGGAGTATGACAAATAGTATAATGCACTCGATAAAGAAATGCTGAAGCTTTGTCCTCATATAAATGGCAAATAGTACTTTACATTCTTGACCAGAACTGGAGCTCAACTACTTCTCAGACCAACATAATGTACCATTCATTTACAGCTAAGAAAACAATATTGGCAGTGTAATAGATCAATCACTCACAATAGAAGCATAGGACTTTTTGGGTGCCTCTTCTTGGACTGTAGCAGGGTTATAATCGGCCACAACCTCAGAATCACTAGGAACTTCATCAACCACCTCAGCTTCGGGAGTTTCTTCCTCCACAACAAGGCCATCCTCATGGTCAGAGGGATTATAGACTTCCTCAACAGTAACATCTTCCTCTGACCGTGAAGCATTTTGTTAAACAACTTGATTATCTTGGACAGGAAGAGGATCTGCAGTTAAGTTAAAACCTAAACATTAAACTAGTACAGCAAAAGAAGTACCTACAGCAACAGTTAACAAACACCACATACGAGGGTGGGATGCAAGAGGGGCACCGGTGCCATTAGGTGATCCCTGGTTCACCTCAGCATGATGTTCAACATCTTCCACATATTGAAATATATCGTTCAACACAAAGTATCCCTTGTCTTGAGGAGCAAGAAAGAAAGACTGAGTGATATTTTCCTTCACATTGTCCTTTCCAGTCAGATACCCAGTCACAAGTACAAGAACTCCACCATTGAGTGACTCCTGAGCATCTACTGTCTTTATTTCTGCCCTCGATTCACTGTAGTCAAGAGAGCGAATCTTCTCATCGATGGCCTGTATAAAACAATAAATTGAGGCAACATAAAAACTTTAGTAGTTGACATTTTTCCAGAATTCAAAACACTAGAACCTTTTTCACTCTGTTGTTCTCAAACTTCTCTAGTAATAAAAGAGAGACCAATTTCCTTGATTGTGTTGTGACATTTGAATCAGGAGATTTCAAACTTCTCTATGATGTGATGGTCTAGTACAGTTATCTGAGAAGTTACTAGTAAATGGTGAAGCTCAAATGGGAAAAAACGAGGGGAATTCCCCCAAGCTTCTACGGACGTCGAGTGTAGAGGGAAGAAACATTAAGGAAAGAGAGAGAAAAAAAGGGCATCACAGACATGAAAGAGAGAAGAACAACCCAAAAGCGGAAGCGTCGTTGGGCGAGTGCAGAAGGAATAAGGATTTCTACGGCATACCTTTTGTTGTTGGTTGGAAGGAGGGAAGGCGAATTGGAGACGTAAGTCCTTCTTCCTCAAACTCTGAATTCGATCCTTCGATCCGGGTGGAGGGAGTCGGGAGGGTAGGGAAGAGGAGTCGAGACCGTCGGGAAGGGGAGTCGGGATGGTTGGGTAGAGAATAGGGATGGCAACGGGGCGGGGCGGTGCGGGTTTTTGGAAACCCATCCCCGCCCCGCAAAAAACCGGGAAAACCCGTCCCCGCGAAAACCCGCCCCGCGGGTTTGATTTCTAAACCCGCCCCGAACCCGCGAAAACCCGCCCCGCCCCGCGGGTACCCGACCCGACCCGCTATGTTTAATATTAAAAATTTTAAAAATATAAAAAAATTCTAAAATAAATAATATAAACATATAAATACTTAAACATATTGTCAAACATAAGGGGATAACGTAATAAAGTAGGATTTTACTTTGTATTATTTAAATACCTTCCAAAACATTTTTTTTATATAAGAATTAAGCGGGTCGGGTCGGGTTTTTGGGGCGAAACCCGTCCCCGCCCCGAACCCGGGTTCTGCTCCCAAAACCCGAACCCAACCCGTGGGGTAAAAACTTAAACCCGAACCTGCTTTAAGCGGGTCGGGTCGGGGCGGGTTCCCCGCTAACCCGTACCCGTTGCCATTCCTACATTCTAGTCGAGAAAATACTTCACGCACAGAAGTTCTTTCTCTCTCGAAACGGAGGTCTAAAAATCCCTTCACCGAGAAGAAACTCGACGCACAGAAGCTCTCTCAAACCATAGAAGTCAAGCAACTTGCAGTTCGTCGCAACTCAACAGTTCAACCGGAAAGCGGCTCTACCCGATCACCGGGTAACGCCACAAGTCGACACACGCGAAAGCACAAATACCTCCGTCCGAATCGACCAAAGCCACACCGGATCGTGCACACTCGTTCCTCGTAACTCGAAGTCTCGACGACGACTTCGCCAAAAGCTCTAACTTCACAAAAAACACACGGAGATCGAATCAGAGGAAGCATAGGAGATTGTACTCGCAATTTTTTGACATTCACACCTCATTGTAAACACAAATTATTCTAAAGTAATCGACATATTCTCTCGGTCGCGCCTCTTCGCGGACCGGCGGATTTTCGGTGAAACAGTCGAATTATTTAAGCATTTCATTAGGTAAGTTTTTAGTCTTATTCTTTTATAATCGGATAGAAGGATATAATTGAAGGTTCACAAACACATAATCTGTCAATTTTTTGAAGAAATACCGATCAAATTTTATGTTGGTTCCCCATTGGCGATCAGTAATTTTCCTAATAATGCACTACAAAAATATAAAAATATAGGACTATACTAATTGTTGACTCCAAAATTAGGTGTAAATTAAAATTAATTATTCTGATTTAATACTTGCATGCCAAAATTAGATGAGCAGGCGAGATTAGGGGTGGGTATGGGTCGGGTTTGGGTTGAGTTTTTGAAAACCCAAACCTGACTCGACTTATATATTCGAAACCCAAACCCGTGAAAAACTCGCACGGGTTTTAAAACCCGAACCTGACCCGAACTACCATTTAATAAACTCGTACCCGACCCGAACTACCATTTAGTAAACTCGTACCCGACCCGAACTACCATTTAATAAACTCGTACCTGACCCGACCTGACCAAAACCTGACGGGTTTTGGCAAAACCTGAACCCGACCCAAAAAACCCGATTTTTTAACATATATTTTTTAAAAAATTAAGAAACAATATATACTGTTTCACCGAAAATCCGCCGGTCCGCGAAGAGGCGCGACCGAGAGAATATGTCGATTAATAACAGAGAATTTTTGTGTTACAATTTGTGTGTTTCGTATCAAGGGATGCGAGTACAGTTTCCTATGCTTCCTCTGATTCGATCTCCGTATGTTGTTGGTGAAGTCGAAGCTTCTGCGAACGAACGAACGTCGAACTCAAGTCGCAAGAGCGAGTGTGCACGATCTATTGTGGCTTTTTGGTCGGCCGGACGAGGTATTTGTGCTCCGTGTATCGACTTGTGACGCCGCCGTGAACGTGAGAGCTGCTCCGTTGAGAGCGTAAAGCGACGAACGACAATTGCTTGGCTTCGATGGTTTGACGTAACCTCTCGTGGAGCGAGCTTCTCCTCCCAGAAAGGGATTTAAGTCCTTCGGTTTGAGAGAGGGAGAGAGTTCTTCACTGTCGGGATATCCTTCGGAATCAATTTTTCTTCACCCCGGGCGGGAACTTCGCTATTTGTAGCCGGGTCTCGTGAGAGATGTTGCCCGGGAAAGGGGATCGTGATCCTCTTTTCGCTGGTGACATTGAGGAAGAAGAGGGGAGGAGGGAGACCAGGATCGTGGTCCCTCTTTCTCTCCTTCCGTTAAAGACCGAGACCGCCTCGCTGATTCTTGAGGTGGGCGGTGAGCTGATAAAGCATGCCGACGAACGCCGACTCGACCGCTTTATGCTGACGAAGATGTCGACCGTGTCGATGACGGACGATCGCGACCGGACTTCGCGATGGGCTGCAACGATGAACTTTGAAGATGAATAGAGCCTACCCACGATCGTTGTTTGATGGATCGATGGGTTGCTGGACTCATCAATTTGGGCCGCGGCATTTTGGTGCATACAGATTGCCCTTTTCGAGACTTGTTCGCTCGGGAGGAACGAACAAGTTTCAAACCGAAGAACACAATACACGACGCACACTTTTTTTTTTTTTTTTGATCCTCTTACTCTTTTAGGATCGTTTATCTTTTGTGTAAATTGCTCTTCCGTCCTCTTACTTTTTTTTAGGACATCGATATATTTTCTGTACACTTTGTATATCTTTTTTTTTTTCATTCTTTTCTTTTCTTCATTTTTTTGGCTCTCTTGCTTTGTTTTTAGAGCTGTTTGTTTTTTTTTTTTTTTTTTTTTTTTTTTATTTTTTGTATACGAACATACTGAGGAGCATGTTCGGTATGGAGAGACGATGAATACCTGAATTGAGGAGTTGTTCAATGTAACCGAAGATTGTTGTGAGACTTCATAGAGGGCATCCGCAGGGATTTCGCAAGTCTCTCGCATGTTGTGAATTGAGATAAGCCGTGACCTGCTGTTGGTTGGATTGAAATCTTCAACGATCCGGTCTTCGCCAGAGAATTGGACTCGGTGAGATACTACGTAAAGCCACCGGTTGATCCCTCTCCAAAATGACAACGAATTCTGCTGGCTTTGATGAGTTTAGGCGACTCTCTGGGTTGCGGCAACTTCGATGACCAGATCGTCATTCCGAGAAAGAGAACGGAGTCGAAGGGAAGGCTCGCTCGCCTTCGTTCGGCGAACTCTTTGCTGAAACGAACCTTGGGGCGACTTTTCAGATTGGAATTTCTCTTCCTCTTCCTCATTCGTGTTGGCTCTCGGCAGGGCTCGAAACAGACCGAAACGAATTTAATCCACCTTTGGTCTGTTAGCGATCTAGCGTTGTTCTCGATATAGAGTCTCTATGTAGAATTCCACCGTGAGTGAGATTCTGTTTAGAAATTCGTCGTCGAATCCTTTGTGAAAAGGATCGTCAACTGGGTTGCTGCTGCTGTTGCCGGAGGAGAAAGAGAGAGACAGAAGAATCTAGGCCGAAGGAGAAAGGAAGAGAGAGGGAGCTCGAGGCGGAAGGGAAAAGAGAGAGAAGGGGTCGAAGTCGGACTGGAAAAAAGAAGAGGTAGGAGAAAGGGAGAGAGGAGCAAAGCGGATGAGAAAAGAAAGGGAAAGAAGGATCGAGGAGGGAGGGAAAGGGGACGGGAGAGAAGGGAGATCGGGATGGCTTCCGCGTTTCGCCCCTGCATCGTTGGTCGTCGATCCTCCATCTCGCACCGCCAGATCTTTCCTCCCCCCCAACTGCTTAAGGTCGAGGGGTCTTTTGATAAAACGTGGGGAGGTGGGCCCCACTACTTAGCGCCCATCCACACGGATTTCCCTAATCCGAAGTTTCAATTTGATTATAACTTCGGCTTGCGGATCTCCCTTGATAAGCTCCGGTTTGCCCCGGCTTTTATGATCCTGATTGCTTGCTTCATTATTCGAATTGGGTTGGGGAGGTAGACTGTGAGCCTGGAAGATTGCTCATGAAGTTTGACCAAGAAGCAACTTGCGAAGTTTGAGAAGTTTGTTAACCTGCGATTTCGGCTTACCGGGTTGGGCGACCACCTGCGATAGCGACACTGGAGGACTGTCTCGTCTCTGCGAATTGGTTGGTCGTGGGCTGAGAAAGAGAGTACGACCTCCCCGGTTTGTGGCAGAATATCTCAACGAACCAGAATTCAAAGGTATCTTGTATAATCTTCTTCCCTACTTCGGTTGAATTGAGTCACCGGGGTCGACCCACTTTTTTTTTTTTCTTCTCTTCCTTCCTCCCTTTTCTTCTTCTTTTTCTCCTCTCATTTTCAACTCCTCCCTCGGTCTCTCTCTCTCTCGTTCTCTCTCTTTTTTTTTTTGAATTTGCTCTCTGTCTCACTTTTCTTTTCTCTCGGCTCTAAGTGTCTGCGTCATTTTGTCAATGCGACAAACCCCGACAATTCTTTTATGATATCGTGCTGGAATTGAATCCAGTCGCATTCGACTCAATTGTCGGATGCTGGATTCTGCTTTGGGCGCACCCGATTCGGTCGTCGGTGCTGAAGTTGTGCCGGTTGCTGCGTTCGCTCGGTAGCGGGATGCTTTGCGATTACCTCCGCATGATCGTCGGGTGTGAGTAATTTACCGAATGAGCCCGACCGAGTTGTCGAGGTGTTGTCTTTTCATATCGTTGCATCCGGCTCGGTCGCCGGGAGGTTGTTGTCGCATCCGGCTCGGTCGCCCGGGTGCTGAAATTTTGATTTGGTTGAGCCCGGCTTGGTCGCCGAGGGCAGAATTCCTCTTGGACGCCTTTTCGGCTTGGTCGCGGGGGTCTTGTGGTGCCGATGTCTTGAATGAGTGTTGTTCTCTCTTTTTTTTTTCTTCTTTTGATTCTTTTTTTTTTTTTTTTTTTATGGTGACTTCTTTTTTGTCACAACTTTTTTTTTTTCGGACTTCTTTTTTTTGTCGCCTCCTCTTCTTTTTTTTTTTTTTTTTTTTGTTAGTTACCTGACTCCTTCGATTGCTGGTCCGGGTTGATTGCCGATTGCAGGAATTTGTTGCCGGCACACACGGCTCGGTCGGTCGCCGGGTGTTGCTTTTAGTCGCGCCCGTCTCTCGTTTTCGATCGCTGGTGGTAAAGGGTGCTTTCGGCTCGATTGCGGGACACTTTTCGCTTTGGTCGCGACCAACCGCTTTTTGATTGGTCGCAGAGCTTGGAAGGTGCTTTCGGCTTCGGTCGGGGCACTTGTTGTGATGTGGCTGGTCGCGGGGCTTCGAAGGATGCTCGGCTCGGTCGCCGGGCATCTGTTTTGATCGCAACATCCTTTTCCTGTCCGACTCAGTCGCCAGGCACTAGGACTAGGTGTGCGGCATCTAACTCTGTTGTCAGATGTCGAATTCTCCGCTTTGGTGTGCTTAACTTGGTCGTCGAGCACTAGAGAACTCTGTTCCGTTCGCCTCCGGTTTGTTGGCCGCGAGGCTGCTTGCTTCAGTCACGCTAAGCTCTGTTGCTGTGCGCAGCTTTTGACCTGAGTCGGTTTTGTGGTTGGAGATGTGCTCCGGCCAGAATGGTCGCCAAGTGAAGTAGCTTCATTTGATCACGCTCGGCTTGGTCGCCGGGTGCGAGATTTGTTTCTTGACCGGTCGAAGAGGATTGGTGTGCCTCTTCAGTTTGCCCACTCTCTTTTTTTTTTTTTTTTTGTTTCTTTTCCCCTTTTTTTTTTTTTTTGGCGACCGGTTCTTTTTTGTCGCCCCTCTTTTTTTTTTTTGCTTGCGACTTCGATTTTTTTTTTTTTTTCGCAAGTTTCTTTCTCTTCTTTTTTTTGTGCGACTTTGCTCTTGGTCGCAAGAGACTCTATATATGTATATATTTTTTGGAGGGGAGAATGCGTCCTGATTTGATTTGGCTGATGACCTTTGTGTTCTGGCTGCAGATGTCTACTCCTTCGATTCGGTCTCCTTCCTCGGTTTGACCCTCACGAGCTGTAAAGGATCTTTGAGAGGTACTCTCCGCCATTGTTGTGTACAGATTCGCGGATAATCAAGGAAAACATCGAAGTTGTCATTACCTCTCTGAGGACCGTCGACTTATGGTGGTTGTGATGTAGTAGTGCCCCGGTCAAGTCCGTCCCACGAGCTATGGAGTTGTCCTATTGTCGATGAAGATGATCAAGTCTCTGTTACCTCCCCAGGGTCAATGAAGCCGTCATCTCCGCACACAGGCGGTAGGCCACATCTTGCTGAGCCCGGCCGCGACCACCATCAGGTCCGTTTCTCCGAACCGAAGCTTTCTATCGACCATGATGGATTTGATGTTTGGGATGGTCGGCAGAGAAGCGTGTGTATGAGTCCTACACTTCTGCCTTTCTACTTCGAAAGGGCAGGCGTTGTCCTCCATACTTGTCCTGAACTGCTGGCCCAAGCTGGCTTGACTCATGCGGTTCGAGCCTCTATGTTTGCTTACCGGTGTTGCTTTAACGCCATGCACTCGCTCACTCACGGAGGTCCGGTGTTCTTCGACCAACACAATTTTCACACGGGAGGGAGAGCTGTCGATTTCGCTATGGGATTTGCATAAGCTCGAGGGTTACCTCTTTCGGGGATATTTTTACGGCGAAGCGACCCCATCGGTGGCGGATTTTACCCGTGAGTCGCTCCATGCCACCGCCGGAGAGCCTCCAATACCTCCTCCTTGCGTATTACCGGTTGTACTGCCGCGGCGACGGTCATAGGCCCCGATGGATTCACCGGTATTCGTATGTCCGAGTGGGTATCCTTCCGGTTTCGAGCCAAAAGGGGTGCGCAGCATATAACGGATACCGGGCCGACCGCGAAGACGCCGGCTGCAGGAACCGCGACCGCTCGGTGCTTCAAGATCAGCCTCTTTCGAGCTTGGGGTCCCTCGCTAAGCTTGCTTGCGATGAAGTATATCTGGCTGCCTTTCTATCAGCGTGGCTTTGCCGTTCTGTCTTTCCCTTGCCCACCGGGTGATCGCGGAGGGTCGGTGTTTTCAAGGTGGCTTGTTATATGGCCTGGGTCAAAAATTCAATTTGGCTAGCGCAGCCCTGCAAATATCTATCGGGCCCTTAACTCCTTTTCTCCGGGAGGGTACCTTGGCCGTATGTTTTCGCCTGGCTCGCCTAACGCTTTGGCGTTCACGGTTGATTCCAGCGGCGGCGACAGACCGCTTATGATGTTGTACCGCAAATCCAAAGACGCGTCCACTTTTATACACGGGGAGAAAGCTCGTTCTCTGTTTTGGCGTGGTGGGGTGCGATGTTGGTATCCTTCATGCGGCCCTTCCTCCTGGTCCGATCATCGACAAGCCGGGTCATTTCGCGTCTCGGATCGAAGTGGAATATTTTCGCTGTCTGCTTTGGAGACACGACTTGAGTCGTGTTCTGTTTGATGGACGTAATTTGCACCGGAGTTCGCTTTGAAGCTGTATTTTGTGATGGCTGTTTAGGCGTCTCGGTTTGCATTGGTGGCTCGACGATGTAGCCCGTGGCCGGAGTGTCCCTCGATGTTTGCTGCCTGGTTCGACCAAAGTGCCGTTTGGTTGTCGATAATACTTGGCATCTGCGAACGATGCTTCGCCTCTCGTGGAACGGACTTTTCGTCGGGCGCACAACCGCCTTTTGTTCGCCGTTCTCCCAAAAGTATTTAAAGCATTGATGGAGTGTGGATGGTACAACTCCATTAGAGTGAAGCCACGGTCGACCCAAGAGCAGGTTGTATGAGGTCCTCGAGTCGATGACTTGAAAAGGAGTTTCGCCACCATGTCGCCTATGTGTAGCTTGACACTAATCATTCCGGCGTTCTCTGTCCCTCCTGATTGAAACCTTGGATGAGAAGAGAGCTTGGAGAGAGGTCGCCAGCAGAGAGATACCAACGCGTCCTTCATGGTGCGAATCGCAGAATGTTAATCATGGATCCACAAATAATGAGCATACGATTGACTTTCTGTCTCGATGTAACCGGAGACGAACAACGGTCTATTGTGATTTTTTGTCCCCAATTGTATATCCTCCTCTCGAAATGTGATGCACGGAGGGCATGTTACCGCGAGTGCTTGTTCTGCTTTGGCGAGTTGTGGTGGAGATAATGCATCTTCCTCCTTCTTTCTGTAAGGCGGAGTCAGCCCGACCTTTGGCAAGTCGTGCTTCCTCATGAGCAGCATCTCGAGCTTGGCTTCGAGTTCCTCAGGTTTGTCCAGAATTCGAATCAAGGCTTTTCTCGACCGAATTTCCAAGTCGAGGTCGTCTTCTATCTTGTTCAGCGACGAAATCTGTTTTAGCGACATTTCGAGGTCATCACATTCGACGACCGGTCGTTTGCCTTTGTCTTTACGCGCTGCCTGCTCGAGGGAGCTGTCGAACAGGTTGCCACCATTGCTTGGAGACGCGAGGAACTCCTTCCGGGAAGAACTCCGCCCGGTGTGGACGGGTCTTCTTTTTTTTTGCTTGCCCCGGACGCCGGTCCCGGGAGCTTTTCTTTGGCGTTTTTGCGGCTCTTTTGTTTGGCCGCTTTGCTTTCGTTTTGATGGTCGCCGGTGCCGCCGATCTCTCGAATAGGCTTCTTTCTCCGGTGACCAAGATCCACCCCTCTGCGCCGACCGCAGCTTGTTCACGGGGTGCCGGTTTTGGTATGACCTTAGCCGGTGGTCGCCTGTTGTTGTGAGGTCGGCTGGAGGAACCGGGCTTTGGTCGGTACTCCTTCTTCGTGGACCTGTTTCTTGTTTGGCTGAGTTAGCTGGTTCGACTTCGGATCGGATGGAGATGGTATATGAGGAAGCTGTGTTTTGAGCTCCTTCGATTTCAATACGCCTTGCGCCGCTAGCTCCATGATACGGTCCTTCAAGACGAAGCATTTCTCCGCCGAGTGCCCAACCGGTCGATGGTATTTGCAAAAATTGGGATCTTTGCTTTTGGATTGGTCGCCAGTCTTTTTGATTTCTGGCAGCCTCGGTAGTTGATTGTCCAGCAGCTGGTCGAAAGCATGATAGGGACGTCGGCGCCGGCAAAGGGATATGTCTTTGCCCATGCTGCTCCTCGAGTGTCGACTTCTTGAAACCTCCGTCAATTGTCGTGGGAGGTAAGTGCTGTTGACCTTATTGCCGACCTTGATTGGCTCGACAAGATTTGTCGCGAAAGAGGATTTTGATTTCTCTTTCGTTTCTTTGATGCATCCACAGCAGGTGCCTTCCCCTTTTGCGGTGGGTCGGCGGAAGAGGATCCTTCTTCTCCTCGTTCTTCTATTAAGTTTTCCATATTGTGAGCTTCGTTGCGAGCTCCTCGAAATCTTTTCGCCTTCGCTCAGATGTAGCGAGGAGGTTCCATCGCATTCCCGTGAACACATCTCTATTTCGCTTCGAGAGAAAGATTTGAGCTTTCTTTGCAATTTAAGCTCAGGTTCCTCCACCGGTTAATGTAGTCGACCACTTTTTTTCCCTTTTTTTTCGTTTTAGATTGGCGATCTCGACCCGATGTTACGGTCGCCGAAAATGTAGAATCGGCTGAGGAATTCTCGCCCAATTGCTCCCAGCTGTCAATAGACTCTTGAGGGAGCTCGATGTACCAATCGAAAGCGTTCCCTTTCGGTGACCGGCGAATTGTTTCACCAACAGGTCACCGTCGGTGCCGGCATTGTTGCACGCCTCTATGAAGTGGGCGGCGTGTTGCTTTAGGTGGCCGTCGCCGTTAAATTGTTGAAACTTGGGAGGGTGATAGCCGATCGGCATCGGGATGTTCTGAATCCCTCTGCGTGTAATGGGTCTCTTGTAGGCGATCGATTTGTGGTCGCCATACTGCTTGCATTCATTACCGCCGCGGTTGATGAGATCCGTAATAGCATCTAGTGTGAGAGCTGACGGATCCAGTTCTGGTCGGCCTCTGTGGATGGCCACTGGAGCGACGGGCGGCAGCTCGTCGTCAGAAGAAGGATCTTCTTGAGGTAGCTCGGCTGAGGCACTAGTAGTCGGCCGATTTCGGTCAACTTCTTGAGAGACGCCACCGGTGTTATTGGTGGTTGTGCCCATCTCTAGCCGTTCGAACATCTTCGCAATTTGATCATTGCGAGCTGCGAGTTGGGCATCGCGAGCAGCCAGTTGCGCATCTTTTATACGCAGTTGTTCGCTTTGCTCTTTCAGTGCAGCCTGCATTTCGGCAAGCTGTTCTTCAATCGTCTTAGCCGAAGTTGTCATTGCCGCTACCTTGGCGGTTTGCGCCGGAGTATTTGTCCCCGACGCAACTTGGAGATATGAAGTCGTCGTTGGTGGCTTCATCGGGAGATGGTCGCCGTGAGGGGGACCGGTCAGAAGGCCGGTCGCATGTTGATTGTGGACAGCTGGGCTCGGGAGGTGACCGGCTTGCGGTAGCAGCCGCCGGTGAAAATCGGTGAGGTGAGATGGGCGATGTGGCGGTAGGGGAGATCGCTGATGTCCGGCTCGGCGAGGTGAGCGGAGGGGTGGTGGACCAGCCGCTGCATTGAGCGCCAAAAAGGTCATGGGAGACCATGACGACCGGGAATTATCTCGTGGATGATGTTCTCTCGCACGCGGGAAGTCGACACGAGTGCGCCCTTGCCGCTGAGAGGGAGGAGATGCCCCCGCTTTGTTCATATCGCTGCACCAAAGTGGGAACGATGGAACTTCTTCGCGGATCGGCGGTGACCGCGTCGGGCTGGTAATCGGGTCGGGAGGGGAGGTGAGGCGCGGCAGCCCGATATGTTGGTTTGGCCATCGCCGCATCGGTTTGGCCGCAGCTTGGTTTGATTGAGGCCGCCGTAGCCCGAGGCACCTAACACGGAAGTTGATGACGGGCGTCGTCGTCAAGATAAATGGAGCTTGTCCGGTGGACAAGCTTCCGCCGAGCCCTTGTAAGTGGGCGGTGGCGTGGTGGAGGGATGTCGGAGCGCCGGGCGTTGGCCGGAGATGCAACGGCCGATCCTCGAAGCTCGGTGGTCGAGCTTGCGATCCAAATCGGACGTGGGCTGAGCGAAGCTCGAGGAGGCAGTTTGTTTGCCTCGTTGTTGGTGTTGTTGTTGTTGTTGCCGCTTGTTGGCGCTGTTGCTGGCCATGGCTGAGGTTGGAGAGTTTTTTTTTTTTGGGCCGAGAAGGAGATGAGAGGTAGGAAAGGTCCCACCGGCGTGCCAAATCTGTTTCACCGAAAAATCCGCCGGTCCGCCGAAGAGGCGCGACCGAGAAATATGTCGATTAATAACAGAGAATTTTTGTGTTACAATTTGTGTGTTTCAGATCAAGGGATGCGAGTACGCTTTCCTATGCTTCCTCCGATTCGATCTCCGTATGTTGTTGGTGAAGTCGGCTTCTCGAGCGAATCCAACGAACGTCGAACTCAAGTCGCAAGAGCGAGTGTGCACGATCTATTGTGGCTTTTGTCGGTCGGACGGAGGTATTTGTGCTCGCGGTATCGACTTGTGACGCTGCCGGCCGAACGTGTGAGCTGCTCCGGTTGAACCGTAGAGCCAATGCGACGACGGCAATTGCTTGGCTTCGATGGTTTGACGTAACCTCTCGTGAGCGAGAGCTTCTCCTCAGAAGGGATTTAAGTCCTTCGGTTTGAGAGAGGGGGAGAGAGTTCTTCACTGTCGTCGGGATATCCTTCGGAATCAATTTTTCTTCACCCCAGGGCGGGGAACTTCGCTATTTGTAGCCGGGCCTGTGAGAGATGTTGCCCGGGAAAGGGATCGTGATCCTCTTTTCGCTGGTGACATTGAGGAAGAAGAGGGGAGGAGGGAGACCGTGATCGTGGGTCCCTCTTTCTCTCCTTCCGTTAAAGACCGAGACCGCCTCGCTGATTGCTGAGGTGGGCGGTGAGTCGATAAAGCATGCCGACGTAACGCCGACTCGACCGCTTATGCTGACGAAGATGTCGACTGTGTCGATGACGTGACGATGCGACTGGACTTCGCGATGGGCTGCAACGATGAACTTTGAAGATGAATAGAGCCTACCCACGATCGTTGTTTGATGGATCGATGGGTTGCTGGACTTATCGAATTTGGGCCGTGCACATTTTGGTGCATACATATACAAAAATTAAAAATAAAAACCCACGGGTCGGGTTTAAGTAAACCCGAACCCGACCCGACCCGAGGTCGGGTTTGGATTCCCAAACCCGAATCCGACCCGTGGGTTGGATTTGGAAATCCAAACCCGAGTTTTTCGGTTCGGGTCCCGACCCGATGCCCAACCCCTAAGACGAGATCTAAATAGTCCACCTATCATGGAGGACATATTGACAAGTCATGGATGACACATTAGTGCCACATCATGGACAAGTCATCAGCATGGGACTACTACACGGACCAATCAGAGTTAGTAAAGAAATTTAAAGTAAAAATGATCTAAATACCTCCCTAAACAATATAAATCCTAGAGAAATCAGGGGATCAGGTGATCATAAATAAGAAAAGGAGAAATTTGTCAAATGATTACATGTATACCCTCAATTCGCCACAAGCATGTGTATACCTTCTTGGAGGTTGCAATTCGCAATAAACAGAGATCGAATCATAGAAGTAAAGAACCACATGCAAAAATTTTCAAATTTTTACAAATTATAAATTTTTCTCTATATTGTCCACCAACGGTCGACCGTACTAGCCTTCGATTTTGGTTCAACTCTATTAGGCCGACTGGTTCGGTTTGGTTATTAAATCACTGCTTACAAGTTAAAAAGGTATAATATTAAATAGTTGGGCCAGTCCAAGCTTAATATCTTACATCCACCCACCTATTTTTTTATTGGTATAAAGGAATCAGGTAAATAAATGAATTAATGAAAGTTTATATAAATAATAGGAAGTCCGAAATGAATTTATAAAAATTAAAATATTTTAACTTATTTTTTGTTGAAATTTGATAGTTGGTTTCAAAACAAAGGCACCCAACAATGCCCCACATGAATTTCAATTCCGTGGAATATTCGTGGAACCAATGATGTTCCACGTAGGGTGGAAATGAGCCGAGCCGAGCTCACCTATTTAGCCTTCAGCTCGATCTCGAGCCCGTATTTGAGCCCAGCTCGAGCACGAGCCCTACTTTGTCGGGATGTCGTGTTGAGTAGTTTTAAAATAATTTAATTAATTTTAATTAATTTTTTATAAGTTTTATTTTATTTCCACAATTGAGATGTATCTTAGATGGAAACTGTTTGATTACCATCTTAAAGGTCCTGGGTTCGAAACTCAGCACCTCCATTTGATATTCATTTATTTTATTAGAGATAGTTTAATATGACCGTTGAGATGTATCTGGATCTAGATCTCCGCACCTGCAACAACAAATGGTGCCTAAAGATTATGCCCCATTTTGGGAACGAACCGACTAAGCTCAAATTGCAAAGGAAATCGTGGCTTGCAAGTATTACTGTTCGAATCCAGAAACCAGGTCAGGCATCATATACCGGTACTGGAGAGCTGAGTCGGAAAGGAGGTACCCTCTTCGTATAGGGGAATTGGAAGCGAAGAATGACCTAGTGAGAACTACCGATCGTCGATGAATTTCAGTTACTTAGACATTAATAATTGAGTGTTCTTAACAATCGAGGGAAAGGAGCTC
Organism: Aristolochia fimbriata; assembly: GCA_019845555.1. Lineage (NCBI taxonomy): Eukaryota > Viridiplantae > Streptophyta > Magnoliopsida > Piperales > Aristolochiaceae > Aristolochia > Aristolochia fimbriata. Next base: position 19,531,606 of record CM034084.1, on the reverse strand, counting down.
AGTGGAAACGAAGAATCGATAGAACGCCAGAGTCGCGGCGATGCAGACTGCAAAACCTTCTCTCGGAAACGAGCTCAACGGGGAAGATGGCGCTGTTCCCTCTCGACTTCTGTGCTTGACTTCGACACTTTCTATGTAGAGAAATAGAGAGATTGAGGAAGATTGGAAGAGAGAAAAAATCGAAGAAGAGTAGAAGTCTAGAAGAAGAAGAGGGAAAGAGGAATCGGGAGGAAGAAAGGAAATAGGATTTTGGGGTGCGGAAGCGATTTCGCGTACGCGTTCTTTGGTTTCTAAAACCCCGAAGCGTGGTTTTCTCTGGTTCTCGGGTGGCTCGACGAGCTTTCGAACCGAGTCACCCGAAACTCGAGTTCGGCTCGCTTATATAATCGAGTTACAATATATTATCGAGTTCGGCTCGAGTTCGATTATTTTCGAGCCGAACCGAGCCAAATTCGAGCCGAGCCCGAGCTACTCGCGAGTCGGCCCGGTTCAGTGCCACCCCCACGGCTACGAAACTACTAACTAGAGTCTACGATTTTTAGAATATTCGTGGAACAAATTATGTGCCAGGGGCCCACGGCTATGAGTCCGCCATCGTGGAAAGAATCAACGGTCCAAATAATCCCGACAAGAGAAATTCCCATCCGACGATGGGGAACAACGGAGAGGACCCACCATGGCCTAATGGCAATTTAGATATTTTTTAAATTCCAACGGCTGAATTCGAAGAATCTCCCGCTACTTGTGTTTGTTTATTTTAATGGCGGGGCTTCTCTGAAGTTGAGAGGCGGTACCCCCGGACCCAAACAAGGAGAGAGACGAAATTAAGAGTTTGCTCCGCCCATTTTTAAAATAATCAATCGCATAAAATAAGCGAATCAGAGCAACAAGCATCATTAGCTAATCGGAGATTAGTTAATAATTGATCGGATGGAAGTTTCGTGACTTTCGTCTTCCTCCCCCTGTTCCTGCGATTCCCACAGCTCCTGCCGAAGTCAAACCGGACCCTCTTTCGGCTCTGCTCCAGCTACTGAAGGCAAAGCTCCAACTTCGAAACCGATTCTGATTCTGACGAAACTCAAATCCCGAAGAGGTAATAGGTACTGGGTTTTCTGCTTTTGAGCTATCCCAAGTGAATTGATCGTTCAAGAAAGAATCCTCGAGTGGCTTAGCAGCTGATGGGTTTTCCGAAGAAGACTTTCTCCTTTGTGAGGTTGAAGAAAGCAGGGGAAAGGATTGGGAGACGACGACGATGAGAATGGAAGAAGAAGAAGCTCGGACTTTTTGATCGTCATCAAGAGGACCCATTTGGTCGTGGGTTTGAAGAAAGTGATCGGGGAAGGTTTTGAGAAGGATGAATCTGAGTTTTGGGATAAGGAGATACCCATCTGGATAACAAGATGGGATTTGTTACAAGGTTTGGATGTCTCCTTGCAGTTCTGCTACTGACGCAAGTAGTTGCACAGGAAGGTTTGATTGTCTCCTTTCTATGGAAAATCTGAATTTATGTAAAAAGTAACAAAAACATTTCTTTTGAAAGATGTAAATTTCACCTTTCATTTCTTATTTATACGATCCGTTACGAGTAGCCAAAGATGTCAAGGGTTATCAAGCTGCAAAGACAAGGTGTTGGACGATGTAGATCGTATGTCGGATTGGACAAACCAAGATCAAACCCCCATTGAAAACTTTTCACAACTGGAACTGCTAAAAATTACAAAAAGAGAGTAAACATATAACTATAAGATTTATGATTAACAGAAACATAATCTTATTAAGAGGGGGGTACCATGGTGGTGGTACAAATAGTAGGCATTGCTTTTGGTAATTCTAATGGAAGAGTGGTACAAATGGTCCTACTCATATGTAGTCATTTAGGAGTGAGAACTCCCCATCATCATACTTACTATTTAAAGGACAGATAATCCTTGCTTATTGCCATTCTTCGGTTTCCAAATGGACAGAAGGATCAAGGTTGAAATCAGGCCAGGCACCTGAAAAACATGCGAAGATAAATATACAATCTTTCTGAGAATAACCCATAACTCAAACTTTGGATTTGACGCAGAATTTGTGAGCTTGGATTGCTGTTCTCAGTCAAAAAGAACAGATCCTGTCACCAACTTAATATGGGTGCCAGACGATGGGTGGCTCCTCAGCAGTGGGATCTGCCGCAACCTCTCTTCTCCATTCTTAGAGGACTCGAGCCACAACGGGCTCCGCGTCTTTGAAGGAGACTCTGCAAGCAAATGGTGTTACAATTTGTCAACGATCAGCCAACATGATTATCTGGTCAGAGGCACTTTCCTCCATGGCGCTGCTATGCAAACTTACTCAGGTACTCTTTTCAATATCTCAATCGACGCCACCCCATTTGGTCAAGAGGCATCGGTCATCGATCGGGAAGAAGAGGTCGAGGTTGAGGCCATCGTGAGGGCCACTCACCACAACCTAAACTTCTGTTTAGTGAAATGGAAGGGCAATCCCTACATTTCTAAGCTACAGTTGAGGCCCTTGAGCGATTCTCGCTACCTGAAAGACAATCCGGATGTGATTCTTAAGCTGGCGAAGAGGGTTGACGTCGGAAACACTCGAGAACAGATCAGGTCAGTCCCCTTTTCAACGTGATTTTGTTAAGACTCTGTTCGTGATTCAAATAGGAAGCAGCTTGTCTAAACCCCTGTTCTTTTGCTGCACTGGGATATTATCAGGTACCCAGCGGACCCATATGATCGGATCTGGAGTGTTGATGAAAAACCCGGAGGAGATCTTGTGCAGCCTGCATCGAATACCATCTCAATCTACCCTGCCAATTCTTCAAATGTCCCAATTAACGTTCTTGAAACCGCAGTAACCCATACAGAAAGATTGCAATTTCTCTTCAATGATTCAAGCGATATACCTTACGAGCGTTTTCTCGTTTGCCTCCACTTCCTTGATTTTGATCCTTCAATCGCAGTTGGGCAAAGAGTCTTCGACATCTATGCTAATGGAGAAAAGATACGCGGAAGCTTTGACATTAGGGAGGATGGCACCTCCAACTACAACTTAACATTAGGGAGGATACGCTGCTGCTTGTCTTTCAATTTATGTGCAGTTTTACCTCGGCGCTCTGGCTGATCTCTGACACCTTGCGCTATTCGGAAGGTAAGATCCTAAAACTTAACATTTTCATTCATTTAATTTTATGTTATGGTGTTACTTTTTTTTTTTTTTTTTTTTTTTAAGAATTTTAGAGTGTAATAAATCTTTTGGCCGTTTCAGTGGTTTTGCTGTCATTCCCTCCGGTGGATCTTAGTCCTACTGTGCTGCTACTGTGAACGACCTCAATCTCTAGGTGTCTTGCTCTTGCATATACCTAGTTCACGATTTGAGTAAATAATGAATATTAGCTTTTCCTCTACATATCACTGACTCTAATCAGAAAATTCATTTGGCATTGTCGTGAAAGAGAAGACTTCCATGCCAAAGAGAAAAAGAGCAGTTAAGAAAAAAATAAGCAACCGTGAAGGTAAGTCTGGTGTTAAAATTTTTTTCTCTTTTATCAATTGCTTTCAGAATATTAGAAAAGGATGGTACTTGCTTGTGGGTTATGTACTCTACCTTCATTCATGTCCTGTTTATTTGACTTAATTGTATAGTGTGCCATTTCATCAAGTTTCCATGGAACAAATAAACATGTATCTTCAAACTATCAGTTTTGATATCCAAGTTTTTCCCTTGTTTCTTAGGACTATTTCGGGCCTGCATCTGTTAATTGTGATCTATATTAACATTTTTAGAAATGGGGCTGCTGACACTGCCTAGTATGCTTTTTGCTTGTATATTGGTCAAGTACTTTTGGTATTATTTATCTTGTAAAATATTCCCTTGTGCTTACAATGTTATTAATTCACAGCTGAAAGACGGATTGCTGCAATTCGAGCCATTTGCAATGCTGAGATTGAGACATTACTTATGCGACTACGCTTAGCGCGGTCATTTCTAACCAAAGAACACTTGGAAAGCCCAGCTTTAGAGTTTTTCAAGAAAAACCTTCCAGATATATCAGTGATACAAAATGAGCACAGCGGAGAAATTGAATTTGACTGGAATAATGTATGTAATCTTCATCTTTTCACTGCCATGGTTAAAGAGCCCAGAGCTTCATTTCTTCCAGACATGAGTCACTTGGATTTTTCAAGTAGATCAGGTTTGTTGATGCCAAAGAAAGTTAAGCGTTCGAGGCCTTTCAGAAGCACAGAATCTAATTGAATTTTGTCTATGTTAACAGTTGAAACTGCCTTCTTGCAAGCTGCAAAATCACATATCCCTGATCTTGTATGTATTTGCCTATTTGATTTATCTATTTGAATTTGTTGATTTTTAATTCGTGTGGTCATGTTATGTTTATACACCCGATGACATCTTTGTTTTGGTGATGCTAGGTCTGGGAAGAAATGTCAGAAACTCATTTACTTGGCCTGCCAGATGGATTTCAAACTCCTGGGGTTTGTAATATCCTTGTCGCTATAATAGTTAGTTCATCATAGTGATCCAGTGATGGTTATTTGAATATGGAAAAGTATTCAAATAACCATCTGTTAGCTCTGCTTGTAAGACTATAAGGCAGCCAAAGCATGGAGAAATGCTCCTCTCTGTTCATGGTTCGCCTCTGGGGGGGTGTACAAGGAAGACAACAACATGGAAACCATACAAGGTATGAGAAAGATAAGCCTGCCAAGAAATAAGTTTTCTTATCTGATATGTCTAACTTTGATTACGCAGAATCTGGAGAGGGCTAATTCGTCCGCAGAATTACCTCGCTTTCAATTTCTCTTTAGCCGCTGACATTAGAGCTCACCATGTCCATAGATCTCTCGAATTGCACAGGGTTTTGGCACACCCACATGTCCGAAGACTGCTCCATTTTTGCACCTACTCGGTGCAACTGTAGCGTCTGTACCATATTGCCAGCTCCGTAGCGGTAGGAGAGTTTGAATTTTGAATTGAAAGAACATTAGTACACAATTTGTTCTCCGCAAAAGCTATGTTTTCTTTGGTTTGTTTTATTCAAATTTCGTTAGTTTGGTGCGGGCAATTAATCATTTCATCACATCTAAGGCAAAGTTTCACGAGTCATTTGTTTACGTGTGAAGAAGCACGTTTATGTCACTGATATCCAGATCAAAATGTTCGCTTCGGCACTGGTCTACGGGGGAGTACAATTGGCCCCAAAATCGAAGTTCCACCAACAGAAAACATAGTTATGGCCAGTGCAACGAATGCATCTACACGAAGAATTAAGGGCATCCTACTAAATTACCGAAAATTCTGAATGCAACAAAGAACATAAAAAAAGGAGACATCATCCAATACAACACTTTTACTTTAATCTGGGTTTTTTTACTGGAAGTACTTTAAAACCATTTAGCAGGAGACACACACATGACATGAAAAATAAACACCAGAAGCAAATGCTTTACTTCTTATCTTTACAATCACTGCAGTATTTTTCTTCATCTTCTAATTCCTCCTCCTCATCATCATCATCATAATTATCTTCTTCTTCTTCCTCTTCTTCTGAGTCGTCCTCGAAGAAACCAATCATCATAATTATCTTCTTCTTCTTCCTCTTCTTCTGAGTCGTCCTCGAAGAAACCAATCATCATAATTATCTTCTTCTTCTTCCTCTTCTTCTGAGTCGTCCTCGAAGAAACCAATGAGACTTTTCGAGTTCTGCTTTTCCTCAAACGCTCCTGAATTCTGTCCCTCATAGCTGTTCCCTGAAGCAAAAAACAACATAGAGAAAGAGTTAACTCAAAACACTGAAAAAGAAAGGCAATGGAATGCCTTCCAGTCTCTCCTAACATGATGAAGTTACCATTAAGTGGCAACCCTCTTCAAACTTCTCGAGAAAACCAGCAACCCAGCGATCAGCATTCTCCACCCACTCATCACGTAGCACGCTAGCCATTTTTGCCACAGTTTGCAACTAAATGAACCACACATTTAGAATTACAATTCTATAATTTGAATTTTAGCATAAATCAGTAAATACCTTAACCTACCCACCTTCTCTTGATGCTCTTTCACCTTGTCCCGCAGCTTCTTCAATCCCATGTTCACCCTCAACCTCTTCTCCTGACAATAACAAAACACAGATGAAAAAATATCAGCTCCTCACATAAACTGGCACTATCCTCACAATGGAACGTCCACTGAAGATACCAAAGCCGGAAATTACAGGCAGATGGGAACTACCCATTTCATGGATCCTCCCATAATACTAACTGATGAAAAAAACTATCATATATAGCTAACTTAGGTTGAACTCTAGCTCCTGATTGCTCATACATATGCAGAAATATGACATAGAACAGGACATCTCAGGTGAATCATAACATTACCTAAATCACATAACAGTAATATAGAACATAATACCTTTACATAGCTGACACCAAGTTCCTTACGAGAGTATCCACAATCCAAGTAGCGAATCACATACTGGTCATAATCCTTTTTTTTTTTTTTTTTTTTTTTTTTGAAAGTATACTGGTTATAATCTTTAAGGATTCTCATAATAACATCTGATGTTGATACTCCCTCTGTGCGCTTGGTTTCCTTAAATTTCCCAATGGATTTAACCTACAAAAAAATTCTTCCAATGGTAAGTGGCAAAATATGATGGGTACGAAAAATATGATGCATATATATAATATGACGGATATGCAAAGTAAAATGGGTATGCAAAATAAAATGAACAAGAGACTGCACTAGGGGAACCAACGAAACCAAAAACTAAAACTTACAAATTCATAGACATCTTTGCCAGCACCACTTGCATCAGCATACCTACGAAGATTAAAAGGGAAAAGAATATTTAAGTCTTCACCACAAGAGAAACACTAAAAAAAAGTCAGAATTCAGGTCACCAAATGCTACATCATGACCAAGAAAATGCAGCAAATGCATTATTTGAAAGTGCCATTTGGGGTAATTGACCCTACGGAAGAGAGTCGTGAGCCACATAGTCAATCTTGTGCTTGTCAATAAATTCCTGCGTGAGGACCCATGGAGCATCAGGAATGACTTCATCAACCCATCTGGAATAAAGAGATAAGCAAGGTTAGAAGCAAAGATACTAAGACAAATATTGGCCGCAATATACCCAAAACATCAACCATACCAAATCCTAAACTATATCCCCAATTGTTAGACACCAAAACATCGATTATAGGAAGACACCAAAACATCGATTATAGGATCCCTATAATGGATCCTAGTTGCTAAAGTTGGTATCAAAACAAACATTGATCCAAACAGATACCAAAATGGTTTCAAAATAATAAAATGAACAAATGACCAGCAGGATCAGAATCCAAATCAAACAATAAATAATAAAAATGAAAATACAAATAGGAGCCAATTCCATAAATCACATAAGCAGACGTGCCTCGAGCAAGGAATCAAGTGGCGAGAGCTTTTCCAGGGATGATTAGAATCTTATTCATCCTTTCAAAATGGAAACATAATCATTTTTAAGTATTTAAAGACAAAACAAGAAAGAGGAGAGCAATACTTGCAGTGTCGAAGAGATTCATAACGTTCAGACTCGGTCATCACTGTCTTCCCTTTATACATGTGGGTGACTTCATCATTGCAGCAACCAACAAGCAAGTACGTGTTTGGGAACCTAAAAACGTGTCAAGAACAACCACAATATTAGCTTAACAAAGTTCTGAAATGAGTATAAAACAAACATGCACAGATTATATCACAATTTTAGTGAAGTTGTGTACAAAAGAACGTTCGTCTAAAAGGAGTCGCCAAAAGAGCAAATAAGGAACGAAAAAAAGGAGAGATGAAAGCTCACGATCGAGTGACAACCAACTGAATAAGACACAAAAACGTAAAAATTACTTAGAAATTTAGAAATAAATACAAAAACCATGTCCAACCAACAAGGTAAATACTATATTGATCCAGAAATGTATAAGCTACAAAAAATTGATATTAATACAGCAAATGAAAATAAAACGGACACTGATCCAAGAAAGTGCTGAAACCAAAGACTCTAAAAAATCCGGAAAAGAAAACATAAAAACAACAGAACTCCAAACAGAGACTGCAGCTCGCACAAAAGCATCACAACCAAGTATAACTTGCAATATCATAAAGAAAAAAGAACAAAAAAAAAAAAAAAGACGAGTACGAATGATGAAAACAAATAACCGCCTTCTCAAAACCAAGCGAAATTCATGATCTCGAAACAAAAAATTGAAGAAAAAAAAAACATACAGCTTTTTGGCCTGCTCGAGAGATCGCGCATGACCGAAGTGGAAGAGATCGTAGATTCCATCGGCGTACACGCGGACGGGGGCCGAAATGCCCTCGGCTTCGAGATTCTGCTTCTCCATGGACAATTCTCCCTCACGCAGCGCCTCGCCAGCAACTGCTATCCCCTCCCCACGAAGAACAGAAAGAAGAGTTTTTTTTTTTTCTTCTTTTTCCACAGTCCGCACCTCCCTCCCTTTGGACGGCTTTCACGCGTCCGAATGCTGGCGAGATTCCAGAAGCGCAGCGTCGGTTAATGCCGTGAGACACTCGACAGAGGGACGAGTTATAAAGTGGGGCCCCCTCTTTGGGTCCACCAGAAAAGAGAGACCTCTTTCTTTTTTGAATTTTTTACGGATCATATATTAACTTTAATTTAAATGTTGAGCCATGAATCAAATCTTGTATTTTGAACGATGATATATTTCTGACATTTTTACCCTGTCTAAACCCAATGAAATAGACCTTAAACCCGGTTTGCGACAAAACTCGGTGAGCTGCTCACGCCTTATCTCACCATAGTGATGCTCTCACGCCTTGTCTCACGGCCGTGAGATAAGGCGTGAGCCTGTTATGAGCAGCCCGAGCTCCAGTCACGAGTTGTGTCACGGCCGTGAGATAAGGCGTGAGCAGCTCTGTTATGAGCAGCTCCTTCTGTCAAAACATGAAGCTCAGCTCACGGGTTGTGTCACGGTCGTGACAAGAACCGTGAGCAGCTCAGTTAGGAGAAGCTCTTCTTTGTGATGCGCTCACGGGTTATGTCCGCGGCCGTGAGCATAATCGTGGCGATCTTTGTTATATAAGCACCTTCTTTGTGAAGCGCTCACGGATTGTGTCACGGTCGTGAGCAGAACGGTGACCAGTTCTGTTATGTAATCACCTTCTTTGTGAAGCGCTCACGAGTTATGTCACGGCCGTGAACCTAACCGTGAGCAGCTCTGTTAAGAGAAGCTCATTTTTTTATGCGCTCACGGGTTGTGTCACGGCCGTGATCAGAACCGTGAGCAGCTCTGTTAGGTAAGCACCTTCTTTGTAAAGCGTTCACGGGTTGTGTCACGACCGTGATTAGAACCGTGAGCAGCTCTATTAGGTAAGCACCTTCTTTGTAAAGCGCTCACGGGTTATGTCACGGCCGTGAGAAACACCGTGAGCAGCTCTGTTAGGTAAAACTCTTCTATGTGATGCGCTCACGATTTGTGTCACGGTCGTGAGAATAACCGTGAGCAGCTTCTGAGAGTTGGTCACTTGGACAATGTTATTCGGACAGAGTAAGTACTATGTTATAAGTTAGAATAGTACAATGTTATAAACTACGTAAGTACTATGTTAGAAACTTCAAAAGTACAATGTTATACGGACAGAGTAAGTACTATGTTATAAGCAAGAATAATACAATGTTACAAACTACGTAAGTACTATGTTAGAAACTACAAATGTACAATGTTATTCGGACAGAGTAAGTACTATGTTACAAGATGGAATAGTATAATGTTACAAACTACGTAAGTACAATATTAGAAACTACAAAAGTACAATGTTATTCGGACAGAGTAAGTACTATGTTATAAGCAGGAATAATATAATGTTACAAACTACATAAGTACTATGTTAGAAACTACAAATGTACAATGTTATTCGGACAGAGTAAGTACTATGTTATAAGCTGAAATAGTACAATGTTATAAACTATGTAAGTACTATGTTAGAAACTACAAAAGTACAATGTTATTCGGAAAGAGTAAGTACTATGTTATAAACTGGAATTGTACAATGTTATTAACTATGTAAGTACTATGTTAACAGTCTAAAAAGTACAATGTTATAAAGAGCATAAGCGACACAATATAAGCTACTAGTGCTACACCACATGGGCGTCACGGCCACTTTAGAGCGCTCACTCCTACTGTCATGGTCGTGACCTAAAATGTGAGGAGCTCTATTACACCTTGCCCATAGAGTACTTGGGAGCAGGTCACGCCTTATGTCACGGGCGTGAGAAGCACCGTGAGCAGCTCTATTAGGCCAAGCTCCTTCGTTGTGATGCGCTCACGGGTCGTGTCACAGGCGTGAGAAAAACTGTGAGCAGCTCTGTTAGGTGAATATCCTTATTTGTGATGCGCTCACGGGTCATGTCACCGGCGTGAGATAACCTGTGAGGAGCTCTGTTAGAGTTGGCCACCTGCGATCCGGTCACGCCTTATGTCATGACCGTGAGATTAACCGTGAGGGCTCTGTTTGTGGAACTCTTGGCTTGTAATGCCCATCACAGCTTCAATCATAGGCGTGAGAGAAATGTGAGTAAGAAAAGTACTATGTTATTAACAGCAAAAGTACATTGTTATAAACAGAGTAACTACTATGTTATTAGTAAGGAAAAGTACATTGTTATAAACAGAGTAACTACTATGTTATTAGTAAGGAAAAGTACAATGTTATTATCCGAGAAAGTACTATGTTAACAGTATAAAAAGTATAATGTTATAAACAAGCTAAGGCACCCAAATATAAGCTATAATAGCTAGACCACATGGGCGCATCGACGCCGATTTAGGTGCACTCACGCCTAGTGTCACGGGCGTGAGCTAAACTGCTAGAGTTGGCCAGTTACTTGGGTGCCGGCCACGCCTTCTGTCATGGGTGTGAGTATGAATATTAGTAGGTCTGGTGGGTAAAGCTCCTTGTTTGCAAGTTCAGCTCACCCCCAAAGTCAAATTGTTGCAGCTAAAGAAAATTGTCATCCTATAAAAGGTTCTGTTATAAATGAAATAAGAGAACATTACAGAACTCCAATACATTCCAACTCACAACTAATAAAAACTAAACAATGAAAGGTTTGGTTATCAGCCTAAGGACACAATTCAAATAATAAGATACAATGTCCCTAATACATAACCGATGGTTTATCAGCCTAAGGACACAATATATAGTTATAGGATAGTAAACAAAGAAATATGAATTAAAATACATAACAATAGCTTAGTCGGGAGCAACATTTTAAATTTCACACAAAGAAGCAAAATCAATTAAAAAACAAAAGAGATACAAAAAATAACTTAACATAAATAATATGGATCCTGCTGGATTCGAACCACCACCCTCTCAAATTATTAATTTGAGCGCTCTACCATTTTGAGCTTAAAGATCCTCTCATAACATGTCTATTACGAAAGCAAATGAATGATGCTTAGGAAGAAATGTCAGGGCATCTACAACCATACAAGAAAATACCTTAACAAACATCTCAAAATATAAGAGCAGCTGATATCTCATATGTTTGTGGCATCACATTGCCTTTATCACCCAACCTTCCTCATTCTAGAGGTAACATGAGCCCATTGACCACAACTTTTACACTTAATGAAGAGAAATTAGAAAGAAAGACAAAACATTCAAACCAATGAACTAACTCCACCCATCTTTGTCCAACAAAATGAACTAAGATAATGCAACTTTATTGCATAACTTTGAAGCTTTACTTAAAATGATATCAAGTCTTATAACGAGATTCAAGCTAATGCAATGTACCTTAATAAGTACTATGTCATTAAGTGGTTTCAAATCCTTGATGTCTTCGGTGCTGAGAATACCCACAATGTTATCCTCTTTTAGTAAAAGATGCTTAGCTCCATCATGCTCTAACTCAGTACCAGCATATTTTGAGTACACTACCTGGGTTCCCGTCTGTCAATATGGGAGCCATGTAAGTACAATCCAATTTCACCAAATACTCAAGAACAAGAAACAATAGTAATTTCTCAACATACAAATATCACATCTCAGCTCTTAAAGGTCCTAGAACTCAGGAAGCTAATAATGACAAAAATCTCATACATGAGCCAAGAACTCTGTTTTTTTTTTTTAAAAAAAAAATAGAACAACAGAGCCTTTAAAACTCGCAGCAGAAAGATTGCGAGGTGCAAGACACATACTCTCGTTTTGAAAGCATAAATTATCCTCTAGTACAACTATATCATACTAATGTGATAGTTAAACAAGTAAATCATATCAAGTGCACAACACTTTAGGAATAAAATTCATTCATCTTATGCCATTGTGGAGTTGGTGTGAATTTCTAATGTTGGTAGTGATTGTCTCCATAGTCCTATACATCTTTTCATTTCCACTCTCAGGCACAAAGGTGTTGAATAGAAATCAATTGATCAAGCTCAAAATGTTAAGTTGGCCTACAAAAACTGAGGATCAAATGTAGAAGAAGTATACACTTAACTATTCAATACCTACAGAATAGAACTCCCAACAAAAGCTAAGACAATATCTAAATTTATGCAAATGGGCAACTATGATCCAGTGTAAGCAGCAATCATACACTACATCACATAAAAATCAGTTAGTGATGGCAATTGCAGATGGTAACAATATGAACCAACTGCGTACCTGAACACTAATATCCACCTTATTGTTTCCAACTGTCCTTCCCTCTCCAACAGCCACCACCTCACCTCCTTGTGGTTTTGACTGAGCAGATGTGGAAAGCAATATACCACCTACAGTTTTCTCTTCGGCTAACTTAATTTTAACCAGCACTCGATCTCCCAATGGCTCAATTGAGGTATACTGAAAAAAGAACAAAAATGAAATATATGAAGAAAAGAGATGACAAGGGAATTATTCAAACCTTTGCATGTCATATAGGGCTAGAGAAACAGCAATCAAAGCTCTGGTCACTCACGTGTCTTGAAGGTATACTGAAAAAAAGAACATATATATAAATCCCTATAACTCACATGTGTATGCAATCGGATAATTAAAATATCAATTTGCGGTCACAGAAAACATTACTTTTCAGTACAAGAGGGAATGCAATCGGTTCATAACTACCAAATTCTTCAGAAATTCAGTTTATCGCTTTTCAGAAGAAGAAGAAGAAAACCTGTAAAGAATCAGATAAAATCATACGAGTATATAAATGAAAGAAACAATTGAAAAGAAGAAAAAGTAGAATTGCCTTGCCAGGTGTAGTGGTCCCAGGTTTTGCCAGAGTAGAAGGCTTCGCATGAATATCAATCAAAATACCTCCAATTCCAGAGTAGAAGGCTTCTTTCTCTGATCGTGTTCGTTTCTACTGTCACGGGGAGCCGCCGGAAAGGGCTGGTAGGGGGATGGAAGAAGATCGAGGGCATGGGCGACGCCCATGTGCAGGATATCGCCGCTTATGCTGTCGCAGAGTACAACAAAGCTGAGAAGGGGATTTTGGGTTGCCGAGCTTTGGCCGAACCAAGCCTGAACAATTCACAAACCGTTCGGTTCAGTTCAACCTCTATCCGGCACCCATCAAGAGGAAGGGGTTAAATACACCAATGGTTAGAGAGGTCCATTGGTAAAGCAGAAACATTACATTTACCAACTATTTACCTCATAACCCTAGTTATTTGGGGATTAATACGGAGGGTTTTTATTTAAACCTTGAGTACTCGAACACTTATACCAAGAGTGTTATTTTCGACTGTATGCAGAAATTAACCCTTGGTAAAAGCATGTATCTACTAATGGACCATCAGGAAACCGTAGGTGTATAGGAAAATTTACCAATGGTTACAACCAAACCCTTGGTAAAAAATCTCTTTCTACTAGTGACTTCACAACAATATCTCTTATTGAAAATAAAAAGTCAAATTCCAGAATTCTGCACTCAATCTCTCTAACTTAAGAGCTTTAAATTAAAATGAGAATGGTTGGAATGCAGGGGCAGTTACAACAATACTCAAGGTGCTCTATAATTCACCAATAATATCATAAAGTCAAATGAAAATTGCAACAATGGCGTATGTGCTCCAGAAAAGTAACTAAAGCATAAAACAGAACCTCATAAGGAAACATACAAAATTAAAGGATAAGAAAAATTTTATTTTTATTTGATCAGTTAGAGAACCCAAAATGAAGGGACACCGTAAAGAATAAGATAAAAATTTGAAGGTCGTAATAAAAGGACAAAATGCAAAAAAATCTTTCAAGAGGAAACAATGCAAAAAAAGGAAATTAAGTTCATGGCACAATTACTGTAGAAACACAGGAAGAATCTCTCTATCTATGGATGAAGTCTCCAAAAATCTCGTCTATTGGTGCAATGTTGCACAATGAATTTGGACAATCACAGAGTTAATTGCAATTAAAGTGTTAAAGCTCAAGATGCCGAAAGAGAGAGACTTAGAAAGAGACTTATTGAGAGGGAGAGTAACTGAGAGAGAGAGAGAGAGAGAGTTGAGATAGAGAGAGTTGCCAAGAGAGAGAGAGTTGCCAAGAGAGAGAGAGAGTTGCAGAGAGAGTCGCCGAGAGTGTTGGAGAGAGTTGTAGAGAGACTCGTCGAGAGAGAGTTGTCGAAAGAGAGTTGCAGTGAGAGAGAGAGAGAGTTGCATAGAGAGAATGAGAGTGGCCGAGAGAGAGAGAGAGAGAGAGAGAGAGGCTGCCTAGGGAGAGAGAAGGTTACCGAGAGGGAGGGTTGTTGAGGGTTGCCGAGATGGAGGGTCACCGAGAGAGAGTGTCGTTGAGAGAGAGCATTGTCCAAAGAGAGCGCCCCCGAGAGAGAGAGGGTCGCCGAGAGAGAGGGTCGCCCAGAGAGAGGATCGCCGAGAGAGAGGATCGCCGAGAGAGAGGATCGCCGAGAGAGAGGATCGCCGAGAGAGGATCACCGAGAGAGAGGGTCGCTGAGAGAGAGGGTCGCCAAAAGAGAGGGTCAGCCGAGAGAGAGGGGTCGTCGAGAGAGAGGGTCGCCGAGAGAGAGGGTTCCTGAGAGAGAGTTGTCGAGAGAGACAGTGTGTTGCCGAGGGAGACCCAAAAACCTGAGAGCGCAATAGTTAACTGGAGATTTCTAGAGCTTTTGGTTCACTTTAATGTTACTAGACCGGTCTCAACAGTTGGGTTCAACAGGGGTAAAAATGTTAGAATATACCATTCGATCAAAATCAAGATTAGATATATGGTCCAACATTTAAATTAAAGTGGATATATGATCCGTAAAAGATCCTTCTTTTTTTTTCTTTTTTTTTTAAATTAATAGGGGTTGGGTATTAAAAAATGAACGGCCACTTGCGACCCCACATACTTAAATAGCTCGTTATAATCTGAGGTCATTTTTGAGTTGCTTAAATTAGCTTAATTGAGTTTACCTTTTAACTCTAAAACATTCCAAACTCCAAAGTTTTGAAATTAGAAATAAAAGAAACACTCAGATTTAATTATAATTGCCAATGTTTTAAAAATCGAACCGGCCATCCAACCCAATGTTTTGAAAACCGAACCGGGCATCGAACCGGTGGGAGGTCCGGTTTTAGTTTAACTGGTTCAATCGGGTTCAACCGGTGGTTAAACCGGATAAGTATTATTTTTAAATAAAAAATATATCCTCTCTCTCTTCTCACTCTTCTCTCTTCTCTCTTCAAATCTTTTTCTTTCTTCCATCGACCTCTCTTGTTTTCTTCCTTCTATACGGTCGAAAACAACAACAGAAAAAAAAATAAAATCTAAAGACAGGCCTGCATGGGGCAAGGGTAGGGGAGGAAGAGGGGCGGTGTGAGAGGGGAGGAGGGGTGGTGTGAGAGGGGAGGAGGAGGGGCGGTGTGAGAGGGGGGAAGAGGGGCGGTTGAACTAAACCGGTTGAACTGGTTCGGTCGGTTCAACGGTTTAGTGGTTGAACCAATTAAATCGGCCGGGTCGTCCGGTTTTTTACTCTCTTGCGGTTTTCAATTTAAACCACCCGTTTTAAGTCTCGGTTCCGGTTGAATCGGGTCGAACCGGCCCGATCGGTTCGATTTTTAAAACACTGATCCAACCAGTACTATGTCTGATTTTAGTTAAACCCAATTTAACACCATATTTTACATATATTTAACATTTTTATAAAAAAATAAAAATAATACTGGTTATAATGAACCAGGACCAATTAATAAGATTGATTCTGGTTCAACCGGGTCAGACCGGCCGGTTTGGTTCAATTTTTAAAGCACTGATAATTGCACAATAATAAAAATTAAAATAAAATAAATTGAAAAAAAATTGAGAATTGCAAGGTTAATAGGGAAAAGACTAGAATTTCAGGCTCCATAGGGAGCAACATAATTTTCACTTAAACAAGTTCCACTTGGCAAGATTGGAAATTGAGGACAAAACTGTAAGGGGAAACAAAAGGATAATATACAGACTCAAAAATTTTATTATCAAAGACTGCTTCCAGTTAGTGTACTTGTTTTCCCATGTGAGTTTGCTATCTCAGAGCTTTCTTTGGCTTCACCCTTTTTATAGCCATAAAAGTTACAGCTGCAGAAAGAGTGTTGTGTAGTTTTAAAATGATTTAATTCATTTTAATTTATTTTCTATAAGTTTTATTTTATTTCCACAATTGAGGTGTATCTCAGATGGGAAAATGCTTAATTAGCATATGAGAGGTCCTGGGTTCGAAAAAGTTCTGAAAGAGTTCGAGAGTTAGTCAACTCGGTGCACGAGTGAGTCAACTAGGTCCGTTGTATCTTGGAGAAAAGTTGCCAGTAATCCTAGTGCACAACAGGAGGCGTTACAGTTTATTACATTACTGTCAATTATTTGGAAGCGGCTCGGCTACAAGTACGCACATATATTTGGTTTCTGGTTTTGTAAATTGTTCAATTATAATTATTGTATCTTTGAGTGAATTGTGCACATTATTATCCAACAATAGAATCTCTCTAGATAGAATTTTTCATTCTTTGAAGAAAAGAGAGAAAGCGGATTGGGTATTTGTATCGTCCCATTGCAGCTCCTCCCACCAACCTCTGAAACCACGGATTTCCCTCAATGTCTTCTTCGCGCTACTGGCGTCAAGGGGGAGCTTTTTAAGCTTCGGGCATTCACTCACTACCATACTTTCCTAGTAAGGAAAAGGCAGCGGCCAGGGACATATGCTCCTTAATTTTGGAGATTGAACATGAACATCTGCTTCAGTTTGGGAAACAGAATCAACGAACCGGGGGGTCGTGCAGTTTCACCGCACGCGATTGCTTCAATCCCATTACATTTGGTTACAGTAATCTGTTCGAGCCTCTCGAGCTATGCAACCCATGCAAGATCCTTCAGCTTGCGACAGTCACCAATTTTCAAATCCTGGAGGTTTTGAAGGCATCTGTTCGATCTGGTGCCCACTTGGATGGTCTTCAAGTTGGGGAGGGTGAACAGGCTGAGCTTCTCTAGCCCGGAAAGCGTCCACCTTTCTTTCTCTGATTCCACACCAATTTTCAGCTCTTCAATCTGTCCACAGTTATTGATTTCGAGCTCCCTTAGCTTGCCCATGTTCCCGAAAGTGGTGTTCAGGTGGATAGAAGAGAAGTCCTTGGGCGTTTTTTTTAAACAAACAGATGCCTGGTGCAGCTCGTTAGTCTCTCTGAACCAAGGAACCTCTGCAGAGCAGGGAGATTTTTTATGATGACGCTGAGTGATGGTAACTGTTTTAGCAATTCCAAGTCCAGTAAACTTAACTATATGACTGACTTCATCTTTGCTTCCGTCCAGTTCCCACTCGCAAAAACCACTGTAGTACAGGTCGCAAATATTGGAGAGCTTTACGATTCCGTCGCGTTCTATGCTACGAAGTGAGTCTGTGGGTCCCTCTCCCTTGCGTAGTAAGCTCCTTCTTAAGTGGGGGAGCACCAATCCACTCCCCGCTAATTTTGGGTATTCTACTTTAAAAGCTAGGTCTTTCTTCTTTGGGTGTACTCTACGAGTTTGGCTTTTTCTCCAGTCTGCGATTTTAGTATCTCTGCCAGTCTGCAAATTTGGAGAACCTGCCAGTTTGCGAATTTGAAGAAACTGCGAATTTGGGATTTTCTGCCTGTCTATAAATTTGAAGAACCTACTAGATCTGCGAATTTGATAGTCTGTGAATTTTGGCTGAGGAATTGAGATTGGGAGGCTCTGCAATTTGGATTCTGTGATTTGCTATCTGCGAAAAAGATAGTCTGCGACCACGATTTAGGAGATAGACTGTGATTTGGGAGAATTTGGGATATTGAGAGGTTGCGAACTGTTGTCTGCGAATTTTGACTGTTTGCCAACCATAACTGTCTGCGAGTTGGGATACAGGCTGCGACTTGTCTTTGCAGTCTTCTTCAAGTCCCCGGCTTACGTCAGAACTTCTCCGCGAACCAAAATTGAAAGGTACTGTAAGATTTTTTTTCTCCCTGTAGCCTCGGATTTGATTCGAGTCAGCTGGGGTCCTCACTCTTTTTTTTTTTCCTTCTCTTCTTCCCTCTTTCTTCTTCTTTTTCTCTTTTTTCATTTTCAACTCATCCCTCAATCTCTCTCTCTCTCTCTCCTTTTTTTTGCAATTTTTTTCAAATTTCCTCTCTGTTTTCTTCTCTCTTTCTTACCTCTCTCTAGTTGGCTTTCTTGCACACTTCTGGTGTCCGTCAGTTTGTCAATGCGACAGGCTGACAACTTTTTGTACGTTGTTTGGTCCAAAACGTGTACCTGGCTTTGTCGCCATGTGCAGGAGTTTACTCTGGGTCGCATACGACTTGGTCGCTGAACGCTAGGTTCTGTTTTGATTGCACTCGACTCGGTCGTCGGGTGCTGCAGTTGTATTTCAGCCGCATCTGGCTCGATCGCCGAGATGCGAGGCTTCTCGTTTCGGTCGTCGAGGCGGTTGATGCAGCAGTCCGCGCTGGGACTGTGGACAGAGTTTGTTGACTTGATTTTATCAGCGGCTGACGATCCATGTTCACCCGAGCTTGTGGCAGACACTCGGGCCATTCTTGAGCATTTGCGAGGAGCCGGTATCGATACTTTGGTGCTGGAGCAATGGGTGGAAGAGTTTGCTTTGGAGGCAGCTCGTTTTCAGCAGTTGCACAATTCTTTGGCCAGGAAACTCAGTCTGGCCAAGCGGCTTGCCATTGAAACTGAACTTGCGCGGTCTGTCCAACATGTGAATCGTCGGCGCGATGACTTAACCGCGGACTTGGATAGGCGCCAGGCTGAACACGAAGCTGCAGAGGCTGAGGAAACGGCTCTTCGTGATCGTCTGTCTTTCATCTCGACGCAACTCGACTCTATCACCGCTGAGCTTGCGACCATCCGTAGGGGGATTGACTCTGCTGAAGAGGAAGCTTATGCTCTTGAGGGTCGACTTGCTTCTGTTCGATCGTGCCCTGTTCTCGATGAGGCCGAGACACGAGAGTTGGTTGAACTTTCAGCGCCCGAAGTAATGCGCGACTAAGGCGGTGGGTGGTTGACTTGAGCTTCTATCTTTTTGATGTATATATATATATATATATATATATATATATATATATATATATATATATATATATATATATATATATAGCTTTTTTGCAGCCTCCCATTTTTGTTCTTGAGGCTTGGATTGTTCTCACCACACATATTTCTTTTGCAATGAGCAGCATATATTTTTTTTTCTTTTCTTTGTATCTCCTTTTTTTTTTTTGCTGCCCTCTTCTTGGGTAAAATCATTTGAGGAATTTACCATTCGTTATCGGCAACTCTGAACCATTTGAAGTGACAATCTTGTAGGCGCCATTAGTGTAGGCTTCCTGCACCACATACGGTCCTTCCCACTTTGGTGCGAACTTGCCCCCAATTTTGCTCGTAAAGAGCATTGGCCGTCGGACTGCGAACACAAGGTCGCCTTTCTGGAATGACAGTAGCCATACCTTTTTGTTAAAGGCTCGGGTCATGCGCGACTGGTAACATTCGAGACGTTATTGTGCCTCGAGTGACTCAAGTTCAGCGAGTTGTAGCTAGGTGCATTCTTCTGTCGTCAGTCCTTCTGTCATCGCTATTCGCAGAGACGGAAGTTGTACTCCGAGAGGGAGCATTGCTTCGGTGCCGTAAACCAGCGAATATGGGGTCGACTGGGTTGGCGTTTGAAACGAAGTTTTGTATGCCCACAAGGCTTCGCCGAGTTTTTCATCCAACTTTTCTTGTTGGCACCGATGGTCTTCTTTAGGATTTTGCAGAGCGTTTTGTTGAAAGCTTCTGCAAGTCCGTTGGTCGCCGGATTGTAAGCCGACAACGTTCATTGTTGAATGCAAAATTTCTCGCAGAAGCGGTCCATGACTCTGTTCCTAAACGGTGTGCTGTTGTCTGTCATTATATACCGAGGAACTCCATATTGGTAGATGATTTGAGTTCGAATGAAGTCGGTGACGGTTGTTGCCTTGACTTCTCGGTAGGCAGTGGCTTCAGCCCATTTCGAGAAGTAATCAGTGGCGGCCAGGATATATTGTCTATCGGAGTCGGATTTAGGAGTGATAGGACCTATGATGTCCATCCCCCAACTTCGAACGGCCATGATGCGACCGTTAGGTGAAGCGGTTCCGGTGCCTGGTGTTTGTAATTGGCTTGGAGTTGGCACGGTTTGCAGGTTCGAGCCATTTCGGTGGCGTCCCTGAGCATCGTCGGCCAGTAATAGCCCAGTTGCTTGACCTGTAGGTGGATCTTCGGGCCAGCTTGGTGTGCGCCACAAATTCCTTCGTGCGTTTGTTTGAGAATTTGTTGTCCCTCTTCTTTTGATAGACAACGAAGGAGCAGACCTTCATATGATCTCCCGTAGAGTACGTCGTTGATGAAAACATACTTTGGAGCTGCTCGGTGAATTTGGACTCGCTCTCGCAGGTTGACTGGGAGTGTGCCATGGTGAAGGAAGTTTGTGATGGGCTCTCGCCAGTCTCCCGTTGCATTTTGGCTGGCCAAGATTGGAAGAGATTCTTCTATCTCTTCTGCCTATTCTTCTTCTGTTTCTTCCTCTGTCGGTGAAGGGACTACCCATCTCTCGCAAATTGGAACTTGGCTCGGTTGGTCGTCGAATTGCGCTAGACAGGCCGTAATTCTAGCCAATGCGTCGGCTGGCCCATTTTTAGATCGAGGAACATAGTGGAGTGAGGCTTCCGGAATTTGGGCCAGAAGTTCACCTGCATGTCTCCAGAATGGCATGAGTTCGAGTTTCTTTACTTTGAACTCTCCAGTGAGCTACTTGATGACAAGAGTTGAGTCGCCGTAGATGTTTAATTGTGGCAGCTTCATTTCGATCGCCATGCCGAGTCCGAGGAGGATATCTTGATACTCTGCTTCGTTGTTTGAACAATTTTGAGTATGAACGAACGAATACGGGAGCAAGTCCCTTCTCGATGAAACGAAAGAAACTCCCGCGCCGGCTCCGTTTCTTCTTGCAGCGCCATCAAAATACATCTGCCAAGGGAGGAGCACCTCGACCAGGAAGTTTTCTTCTTTTGGGAACTCTTCTGTTAATTCCCATTCAACAAGCACTGGGTGGTCGGCCAAGAAATTTGCCCGTGCTTGGCCTTTGATTGGCGTTGCGGTACGGAGTTGATTTTGAACTCAGAAAGGAGCAGCGCCCACTTAGCCAGTCGACTAGAGAGAATTGGTCACGACATAATATATTTCAGCGGGTCGGCTCTCAAAATCAGGTTCGTCGAATGCGCCAGGAGGTGGTGTCAGAGCGTTTGGATTGCAAAGATGAGCGCCAGACAGGTCTTCTCTATTGGTGAATAATTGAGTTCGGTGCCCACCGGTGTTCGGCTTAAGTAATAGAGAGAATGTTCTTTGTTGTCCTCATCACATTGAGCCAATAGGGCTCCCACTGATTTCTCCTGTGTTGCAATATACAACAGCAACGGTCTGTTGACGATTGGAGCTATGAGCACCGGTGGCTTGGTAAGGTATGCCTTTATGTTGTTAAAGGCGTTTCGGCAAGACTAGTCCCACTCGAACGGCGTATCCTTCTTGAGGAGGCGGCTGAAGGGATGGCATCTCCCGGCTAAGTTTGAAATGAAACGCCGAATATATGCCAAGTGGCATCGGAAACTCTTGAGTTCGAGGACGTTTCTAGGCTCCGGCATCTTTTGAATGGCGTCATTTTTTGACTGGTCAATTTCAATCCCTCTGTGATGCACGATGAATCCCAGGAATTTGCCGAGGTGACGCCGAATGCACACTTCAACAGATTTATTTTGAGTTAAAACCGTCGAAGCCGCTCGAACACTGCTCGAAGGTCGAGAAAGTTATCCGACCTCTCTTTTGTCTTTACGACCAAGTCGTCGACATAACATTCGATGTGCTTGTGCAAGAAGTCGTCGAAGATGTTCTACATTGCTCTCTGGTAGGTCACTTCGGCATTCTTAAGTCCAAACGACATCACTTTGTTGCAGAAGATGCCTTTGGGTGTGCAGAACGCAATGAGCTCCTCATCATTTGGGTCCATCCAAATTTGGTTCTAGCCGGAGGACCCGTCCATGAAGGATAGAGCTTCGTGGCCTGTCGTCGCATTGACCATGAGTTCAATGATCGACAAAGGGAAGTCGTCTTTCGGGCAAGCCTTATTCAGGTCGCAAAAGTCAATGTATACCCGAATTTGGCCTTTCTTTTTCTTCACCGACACGATATTTGCGATCCAGGACAGGTACTTCACCTCCCTGATGAAATTGGCAGCGATTAATTCCATTTCCTTTTCAATTTCTGGCACAAATTCTGATCGGAACCGTCGTTGTGACTGCTGACTGGCCGAACAGAGGAATGAGCCGCCATTTTTTGAACTGCAACTCGTGGGTCAAGACCAGGCATTTTCGTGTAATTCCAAGTGAATACATCACGATATTCACGGAGCAACGCCATGTATTCAGCTTCTTCTTCGGCTGACGCTAAGGAATGTCGGCCTCGGGTCCTCTTTCGTGCCCAGGTTGACTTTCTTTAACTCGTCGACCGTCGACTGGCCGCCTTCTTCGAACAAAGCCGGTGCCTCCTTTAGGACAAATTCCTCCTCTTATTGATGGTCGTCGGCGATGGAGATGTGGTTCACCATGATCGAATCATATGTGCGGGCTTGTGCGATGGCTGCTTTCAAGGTGTAAATAACCACCGATTTCAGAGTGCCTTTCTTTTTCATCGAAGTTTGGCCGACTGAAACTTGATGTACATCTGCCGATGCCCTTCTGGTTATTTTGACTGGCTTTGCCTGGGTTGTGTAAATTTTGATCGGCTTCTGCTTCTCATAGTCGAGGCCTAGGCGACCCTGATTGATTCGATGACCTTCGTTTCTCAGTTTCTCTTGTTCTGGAGTGAGGACGGGTAGAGTGACGGGTGGTTTTGCATGGATATGATCTTTTGTAAGGTTGCCCCCGACTCTGGCCATCAGTCAGTAGGCGTTCAAGTCAAAGCCTTCATTCGAGCGTATGGACGGCAACTGCTCCTGGCTCGGGAATTGCTTTACGACGCTTTGTTCCTCCAATATTAGCAGAGGAAGTGTGATTTTTTTGGCAAAGGGGTCGGCTGGATTTTATGGCAGACGACCAGAGGAGTTTCTCCTTTCTTCCTTCGCGATTGCTTCCCGTAAGACTAGTACATTGCGCTGTGTTGGTGTTGGAGTGTTTGCGGCTAATTTATGGCCTTGTGCCGGTTGGCTGTTGTATATTGTCTGCTTTGGAGACACGACTGCGTAGTGGTCTATTTCGGGGACGCGGTTTGCATCGACTGTTAGGGGGACGCAGCTTGCGTCGGTAGTTTGGGCGATGTAGCTTGCGTCGGAGTGATTTTGGCATATGACATCTATTTCGACCATGGTGACAATTTGACTGTCGATCTGGTTGTCAGATAAAATTTGGCATCTGCGAATGATGCCTCAACCTCTGTGAACGGGCTTTCATCGGTATACACCGTCTTCTGTTTGTCGTTCTCCTAGTACTTGAAGCATTGGTGCAGTGTGGATGGCACAACTCCGTTTACGTGAAGCCACGGTCGACCCAAGAGCAGGTTATAAGATGTTCTCGAGTCGATGACTTGAAAGGGAGTTTCAACCACCGTGTCGCTGATGTGCAATTTGAGGTTGGTCATGCCGAGCGTCCTCTGGCCTTCTTGATTGAAGCCTTGAATAAATTGGAGAGAGGTCGCCAGTAGAGAGGCTGACATTTTTCATTGTACGAATCGGCAGAATGTTGACTGCAGATCCACAATCAATGAGGATGCGATTGACTTTGTGGTCTCTGATGTAGCCAGAGACGAACAATGGCCGGTTGTGATTTTTCGTCCCCAACTGCGCGTCCTCTTCTCGAAATGTGATACACTGTGGGCATGAGACGGCGAGTGCTTCCTCCGACTTTGCCAACTGTGGGGAGGATTGTGCATCTTCTTTGTCCTTTCTGCAAGGGGGAGTCAGCCCGACTTTTGGTGAGTCATGCTTCCTCATGAGTAGTATCTCAACCTCGGCTTTGAGTTCCTCTGGTTTGTTGAGGACCTGAATTAATGTTTGCCTTGACTGACTGGCAAGTCGAGGTCATCTTCTATCTCGTTGAGCGACGAGATTTTCTTGAGTGTGGTCTCGAGGTCGTCGCATTCGATGACCGGTCGTTTGCCTTTGTCTTTGGATATTGTTTGCTCGGGAGGAGCTGTTGAACAGGTCGCCACGATTGCTGGCGGCGTGAGGAACTCCTTCCAGAAGAACTCCGCCAATGTAACGGGTCTTCTTTTCTTTTTGCCTGCCCCCTGGACGTTCGTCCCGGGAGGTTTCTTTTGGCATTTCGCGGCTCTTTTGTTTGTTCGTTTTGCCTTTGTTCTGGTGATTGTCGATGCCGGTTCGAGTTCTTGAACAGGTTTCTTTCGTCGGGTAACCAAGATCCACCCCTCTGCGTCGGCAGTAGCTAATTCGCGGGGTGCTGATTTTGGTGCAACCTTAGCCGGTGATCGTCTGTTGTTGTGCGGTTGGTTAGAGGGACTAAATTTTGGACGGTACTCCTTCTTTGGGACCTGCTGTTTGTGTGGTCGAGTTCGCCGGTTTGGCTCGACTTGGATGGAGATGACATGTGAGGAGGCTGTATTTTTAGCTCCTTCAATTTCGATACAGCCTTGGGCCGCCAGCTCCATGATCCGATCCTTCAAGAAGAAGCACTTCTCGGTCGGATGCCCGACCAAGCGGTGGTACTAGCAGAAGTTTGGATCTTTGCTCTTAGATAGGTCGCCGAGTCTTTTGACTTCTGGCAACTTTAGTAGGTGGTTGTCAAGGAGCTGACCCAGCATGATGGAGACATCTGCATCGGGGAACGGGTACGTCTTGGCCTGTCGTTCCGCTAGCGAAGGCCTCCAATACATGCCCCCGATTAGCTGTCGTGGGAGGTAAGTAGTTTTGACCTTGCTTCCGACTTGATAGGTTCGAAAGTGTTCATCGCGAAGGAAGCTTTCGTTTTCTCCTTCATGTCTTTGGGCGCCGTCTCAGCTGGCGCCTTCCCCTTTTTACGAGGGTCAGCAAAAGAGGATCCTTCTTCTCCTCGTTCCTCCATAAGATTCTCCATGTTATGAGCTTCAGTTGTGAGCTCTTGAAAGTCTGCCGACCTCTGTCTGCGAATGTAGCGCAGGAGTTCCCATTACATCCCTCGAGAGCACATTTCAATTTCGACCTCTAGAGAGAGATTCAAGCTTTCTTTGCAGTTTAAGCTCAAGTTCCTCCATCGATTAATGTAGTCGACAACCTTTTCGCCTTTCTTCTGTTTGAGATTGGCGATCTCGACCAGTTTTAAGGTGCGTTGTGTAGTGTAGAACCTGCTGAGGAACTCGCATTCTAGTTGTTCCCAGCTGTCGATAGACTCCTAGGGTAGCTCAATGTACCAGTTGAAGGCATTTCCCTCCAGCAACCGACCAAACTGCTTCACCAACAAGTCGTCGTCAGTACCGGCGTTGTTGCAGGTCTCTATGAAGTGGGCGACATGTTGTTTGGGGTGCCCGTCACCGTTGAATTGCTGGAACTTCGGAGGATGGTAGCCCACTAGCATTGGGATATTTTGGATCCATTGCGTGTAGGGCCTCCAGTAGGCGACGGATTTGTTGTCACCCGAGCTGTTCCGTACGGTGCGATTAATAAGCTCAGTAACTGCATCGATGGTGAGAGTAGCCGGATTTGCTTTGGCTCGGCCTCTGTGGATGGTTACTGGTGTGAGGGGCGGCAGCTCTTTGTCGGAGGAAGGGTTTTCTGGCAGTGGATCGGCTGAACCGCTGGTAGTCGGCCGGTTTTGGTCAACCTCTTAAGAGACACCACCAGTATTGTTGTGCTCATTTCGAGCCTTTCCAATATCCTCGCGATCTGGATGCCGCGAGCTGGGAGCTGCATGTCTTTGATACGTAGTTGCTCGCTTTGTTTTTTGAGTGCAACCTGCATTTTGGCAAGCTGCTCTTCAACTGTCTTGGCCGAGGTTGTCATCGTGGCCATCTTGACGGTCTGCGTCGGCGAAGCTATTCCCCAAGCAGATCGAGGTGGTGAGATTTTGACCGACGACCGTATTAGGGAAACGGTCGTCGGTGTTCTAGATTGTGGGGTAGTTGCGGTGGGTGGCCGGCTTACGGTGGCAGTCGCCGATGAAATTCGATAGGGAGGAATAGGTGATGTTGCGACCGTGGAGGTCACCGGTGTCTGTCAACGAGGTGAGCGGATGGGTGGTGGGCTCGCTGCTGCATTGAGTGTGGCTAAGAAGTCGTGCGAGACCATTATGACCGGTGAGTTATCTCTGGTCGTCGCTCTCTGTACAGAGGAGGCCGACGATGAGTGCGTTCTGGCCGCGGAGGAGGAAAAGATGCCTCTATGTTGCTCATATCGCTGCACCAGAGTAGGGACGATAGAGCTTCTTCGCGATGGCGACGACTGAGTCGGACTAACAGTCGGACTGTGAGGAGGTGAGGCAGCGATAGCCAAATATGTTGGCTTGGCCATTGCTGGCATCAATTTGGTGGAGGCCGCTTGGACAACGCGTGTCACGCATGAAAGGAGCTTATCCAGTGGACAAGCTTCTGGCCAAAGCCCTTGTAATTGGGCGAGTGGCTGGTGGCGGAGAGGCAGGAGCTCGGAGGTTGGCCAAAGATGTAGCAGCTAGTCCACGAACTCCTGCGGTTGAACCTGCGGTCGAGCAGAGCTCGAGGTGGCAATTTGTTTGCCCCTGTTGTTGTTGTTGTTGCTGTCGTTATTGGCATTGTTGGCGTTGCTGACCATGGTTAAGGGTGAAAAGTTTTTTTTTTGGATGGAGAAGGAGATGAGAGGTAGGAAATGTCTCACCGGGAGTGCCAAATTTGTTTCGTCGAAAATCTACCTGTCCGCGAAGAGGCGCGACCGAGAGAATAATTCGATTAATTCAGAGTAATTTTGTGTTACAATTTGGGTGTGAGTGTCAGTAAATTGCGAGTACAATCTCATAATATTCCTCTGATTCGATCTCCGTTACAATTTTAGTGAAGTTGAAGCTTCTGGCGAAGAAACGTCGAAACGAGTTCTGGAACGAGTGTGCACGAACTGTTTTGGCTTTTGTCAATCGGGCGGAGGTATTTGTGCTCCGCGTGTATCGACTTGTGACGTTGTCGGCAAACGTGTAGAGCTGCTCCGGTTGAACTGTTGAGTTGCGACGGATTGCGAGTTGCTTGATTTCTATGGCTCGAAAGCTTCTGCGCATGGAGTTTTTTCTCGATGAAGGGGTTTTCAGACCTTCGTTTTTTAGAGAGAAGTTCTGTATGTGGAGTGATTTCTCGACTAGAATGCTCTCGAATTCTAATTTTTTTTTCAACCCCTACGACAGAGACAATCTAGCTATTTGTAGCCTGTCCTGTACAATCGTTGGAGGCTGCCTTCCTTGGAATGGGGATCACGATCCCCCTTTTGCTCTTGTTGTTGAGATGGAATAAGGACCAGGATAGCGGTTCCTTTTCCTTAGCTCCATCAGTTGGCGACCAGACTTGGTCGCTCAACTGCTGGAGAAGGTGACTTGTACTTAGGCCTCTGATTGGCCCTGACAAGACAAACTTCTTGCTGATGGGGGCATTGATTGTACTAGTGACGCATGAATTTGTCGATGAGCTGCAACGGAAAATTGGGCCGTTCACATTTTGGTGCATACACAATGCTAAGTCATTGGTTTTACTTGTTAAGTTTTGAAAATACACTACTGGTCTCAGGATCTCTAAATACAAATTGATAATTCTCACTTTAGCTTTTTTGTTAACCTTTTCCTCTTTTTATAATTATTATTTTTTTTCATCAGTTATTACCATTCTTAATTTCTTAATCTCATAAATAATTAAACCTTTTATGTGAACATTCATTGAACAGGATAACTGCTACAAAGAAAGAAGACATGCCCGTTTGAACCACTGCCGGCCAATCTACATGTAAAAATTTCCATCTAAATGAGTCGGCCAACACTCAATCTTTTCACTTATTTTACTTGAATGTGTTACTAATACTAATTGTAGCCCAACTTACTGGTTATGCACATATATCCTTTCTAACACTATTTAACACAGTATAATCACGTGTATATGTATATTTTTTTAAAATGCTCAAAATAAAAGTCCGCCTCATTTTAGAATCCATAAAATGGCAAGGAGCTCAGAAAAAGTACTTGGAACAACAAATCGTCTTCATTTATTATTCCTCCTCATCCACCATCCTCTTCTTCTTCTTCTTCATCCTCCTCCTCATCCACCATCCTCTTCTTTCTCATCCTCCTCATCCACTATCCTCTTCTTCCTCATCATCCTCGTCCACCATCCTCTTCTTCCTCACCCTCCTCATCCTCCTCATCCAGTCCTCGTCGTCTTTCACAAAGGCATCGGATTCAGGAGCCGGACGTACTTGAACATCCTCCCCAGGAATAAATGTCGCTTGCTTGATGCACAACCCCATTTCCACTAAAATGTGAATATCAATCAACTCAGAAAACTTGTTAATAATTTTCTTCAGAATTTCCTCCAAATAAGACCCGCCCCTTTTAAACGCTTCGGGCCAATCTTCCATCTACATGTAAAAATTACTAACACTTAGAACATATTCCTCTGGATCGTAACAAGGATGGAAAAACAAACAAACAAACAAAACGCAAATCACATCAAAACAGAAAAGGGTCAGTTTCCATGTGGAACTTCAGGAAACACAATTTAACAGCCAACAAAGAGGACATGAATTGTCCCGTCAACTAGTAACAATGCACA
Source organism: Aristolochia fimbriata (assembly GCA_019845555.1). Lineage (NCBI taxonomy): Eukaryota > Viridiplantae > Streptophyta > Magnoliopsida > Piperales > Aristolochiaceae > Aristolochia > Aristolochia fimbriata. The sequence goes on along the minus strand of CM034084.1, from coordinate 19,502,320 downwards.
TAAAAATACCTGCTCCAGATCAGATAAAAGAGAACGTTGCACCTTCCCCTGTGCCTCATTGAGTGAGGATTTGCCATATGAAATACCATCCGACCAAACTTTTTCAGCATACGTAAGTACATCAGATCCAAAATCAGTTGCAACTAGCAACAAACAAGCTTTGAAGTTTCTGCAGATGAATGTCAAGGGAAAGTAAAAAGTAAAACGTAGATCACATTCCAAGCAAACACAACAATGATATTCATGAATGTCAATCCATCATTGTTTTCATTTGTATTTAAGTACTCCTTCATATAATCTCTTGCCATCTTGCCAAGAACAACCACACCATATTGACAATGATCATCTCATGTAGATATCTTATTTAATCCTAAATGGTACAAATGTGAGAATATCCAATTGAAAGATTATTTGGCTTTTCTGAATTTGGACAAATTGTTAAGATTATTAAAAGTTTGAATGGGATCATACTCACTGCAGGTTTGTGCAAATTGCTTTTCCTCAAATATAGGACAAAGAAAACATAAAAATAAACAGAAGCAGAAAGTAAGGGACGATAAATAAACAGAAATAAGCACAAAGGTAAGTTCACAAGAAAGTTGGGTTAAGACAATAAATTATTATCCTACACAGTGCGCTACTGCAAAATGCCGCAAATCAAATAGAAAAGGGTTTTCATGTCCAAGAACGGAGGAGTGAACCAAAATGTTCATATATAGGGGAAAGCTAAACAACAAGAAATCACACAAACAAAAAAAGGCACATCTTCTGCAGTGGATACATCTTAGCTCTTTGCAAGACGCATATATCTCCAGAGGTATCCAATGCATATAGTTCACGCAGTGCATCCATATAGTAACCTCTGGCAATATTCAAGTCACCTGCAGGTAATTGCAGCAATTAAAACTTCCATGATGGATATAGTTTCTAACTACAAAAAGGTTAAAGCATGTACTCTTGTTGTAAAAACATGTACTCATGTTTTAAGACCAAACCTCTTTCGTAGAAGAGATCAGCAACAGCTTCTACGATCTCAAGTTTGGGAAAATATTGTAACTTTCTAGTGATAAGAGCCCACGCGCTGCCCAAGTTAGACAATGCCAAATCTGTATCCGTCATTTCATCATACCTAATGCCTTCAAAATTCAAGAGCCTGTACCTCTCTCGACTAGGCCATCCTGATTTACAGTTTTCACTACTGCTACCACCTGCAATAAAATTTTTCAAATTGATAGAACTATACAAGGGCATTTGTCCGCTGTCAAAACATTTCTTAGAAATGCATCTAAACCTATTAAATCCTAAAAGAAAATAAAATTGGCACCAGGGCCATGAATGGGTCATCTATTGGGTTTCCATTAAGAACCCAAAATGCTTTTTGAGTTCTTAACAGGCACACAAAGACAACCCAACCCAATGGATTTCCATCAAAACCCAATAAGCTTATGATTCGGCATATTAAGCCTATTGGGTTACTAATGGATTCTTTATAGAAACCCAATAAGTTTGATGGGTACTCAATGGAAGCCAATATAAACCCATTGATAAAGTTAATTCTTGAACACATGTACATTAATCTAACACAAGTAATTTCACAATCAGTAATCTGAAAATGAGCAGAACATACCTATATGCATATCCGTAGGATAATGTGTTCATGAGTATGAGCATGTATATTTCTCAAAAAAAAAGTATGAACATGTATAGGACCACATGCATTTGTGATTGTATGGGCCCATGTGCCTGCCTAGCACATGTGCATGTGCATCCTTAGTGCATCAAAATGATGAACATACATATTGGACATGAAAGTCGAGGATACAATAGATATGTAAAGAATTTAGAGCATAATTAATATTTGAGTATTGAGTTAATTTTCCTCAAAAAAATAATATTTGAGTTAAATGAGGATCAAATTCTTGAAGAAAATAAAGTAACACAACATAATGCATATCCCTGAACCTATTGATTTTACGTAACCCAACCTTTTTTTAAAGCCATCCATTAAAAAACTTAACTAGCTATGGTAGGGTTCGCCTTAACATGTTGCCTTGTACTCGGTGACAGTCCTAATTTGCACCATATATCAATTTAGGCTCTACGCAGACAAGAGCTTTCGTGTACCAAATTGGCATGACATAAACTTTTTGTAGACCCTTTGAACTTTTTATAGAAAAAAAAAAAAAAAAAAAAACTTTAAAATGTTGTTGAAAGTCCATTTGCATCACTTAATAGTTTTATAGTTTCCTCGAGTATACCTTACAAGTAAAAATTCCTGTTCATTATTGGAAAAAAATAGTATATTAATCAGCTTCCTACAAAAAATGAAATAAGAAAAAAAAAAAAAAAAAAAAAAAAAAAAAGAGTCACCTGCCACCCCACCCGAAGGTAAGTCTAAAAGCTTGGTATTGCATGAATCCCGCCGCTCCACCCGCTCTTTGTAAAGTATTGTAACGGCATATGCATAGAGAGCAGGAGAGAGTCGTGAACTATAGTCACCATATACTAATGCACTGAAAATGTGGAAAATCAAGAGCATATAAGTGTCCCATTTCTTCATTTTTTTATGAATATACAAGAAAAAAATGATAACAGAAAGCATTCACATACATACATTATATTTAGTGATATCAAGAGGGGCTTTGTTCAGGCAACAGCATAAAATATAACACAACAAAGATGATGAATAGAAAAAAGAATAACAGCAAAACAAAGGAGCCAAACAGGTTATCAAATCCAGTGTAAAGCAAAAGTAATAAATATCTCAACTTCCTCTAATAAAAAGAAAGTAATAAAGAACTCAAAACAGCCCAGTCGCTCAACACAGAAAATCAGGATGAATTTCTTTCCAACTAAACTCATATATTCCTTTCTGCAATTATGTTTAGACAGAGGATTTGTATAGATACCAAGAATTACATCGTATTACATGAACTCTAATAGTAAAGAGTTCTTCAACACAACCACCTTGCTACAGTAACACACAAACAGTGAGCTACTTCACCTAGTAATTTCCTGTACGGCACGACAACAACATTCTCACAGGAATCATAGCGGTTTATGTAACGCCTATGCAATATACATACTTCTTTCTTCTTTCTGTCAACTACAGGAAACATCGGCACATTATTTCGTATGAAACCAATGAAACGGATATTTGTGATCTTGAATCTAGCAAGACACAAAATAAGTTAAGAAACACAAACCATGCATTAAGACAATTTCTAGCATGGGCTATAGCTTCCCAATATTCACCGGCTTTGATGGCCTGGAGCCACTTAGCGGAAGACTCTGAAATCTGGGTTTCTAGATATACTATCCGAGACGGGCTTGGGGGAGGTTGAGTGTCGAAAAACATCCCGTGAGTTTAGAGTTTCGGCGGCAACTACACGAAAGAATCAGCAAGCGGCAACCAGCAAGCGGCAACTGACGAGCGGGAACCGGGAAACCTAGGTTGATGAACGGAGAAGAACGACGAGAGTCGGGACGGCAGAAAAATGAAAGTAAAAACTAAGAGAAAGGTAAAAGGGTATTTAGAAATAAATATTATTTCCAATAATACCCTTATATCAAAAGAGAAAGATATTTAATTACATTTATATCCAAAAAAACCGTTTGTAATAAACTAAAGTTTTTATTTCCCAATTTTGAAACCCATATAAAAATTAAACAAAAGTTATTCCAAAGAAAAAAATTCAAAACTAAAAAAAAGTTATAAAAAAAATTATTTGAAAATTTATGAAATTATAAAAAAAATAAAAAAAATATTAAATACCCAAAGAAATAATTAAAATTTAAACCTATTAAATTTAGGAAATTTATTAAAATAAATAAAAGAGTTAGAATTTTAAATAACATCCATTATATAATTCTAATTATCCATTCAACTATATTTCAGATTTTTAAACATCTTCCAAAAAAAATTAAAAGTTTGTGACAATTGAAAAAAAAAATGATGAAACCTTTTTTAAATATAAAAGAGTTTAAATATTTATAAAACTTAATGTAACCTTACAACATTAACAATAAACAATAAATATATAAAAATAATACAAACAAAGAAATTTAAAAATAAAGTTGACAAAAATAAATTAATAACTTTTTCAAATGAGTAATTTCAAGCATATACGATTAACCATTATTTTTATTCCGCTTCGCACTATTAAAAAAAAATGTGAACCACACTTCGACCTAATTTTCATTCCAATAATACAGAAAAATTAAAATGTAGCTAATTTTTCGAATAAACATGCAAAAATAAATTAAGAATAATAAAACATTAATAAAAAAAGAAGACATGAATTAAAACAACAAAAAGGAAAAAAAAATGTATAATTTAAAAAATTAGTTTGTTCAAATATACAACATAGAGAAACAAGCAGTTGGCTGAAAAGTTGGAAAACTCCCAATTGCGAATAGGGAGTTAGTGGTTAACTCCCAGTTGCGAACAGGGAATTAGGGGCTAACTCCCCATTGCGAACTGGGAGTTAGGGGGCAACTCTCCGTTGCGAACTGGGAGTTAGGGGCTATCTCCCAGTTGCGAACTGGGAGTTAGGGGCTACCCCCCAGTTGCGAACTGGGAGTTAGGGGCTAACCCCTAATTGCGAACTGAGAGTTAGGGGCTAACCCCGAGTTGCGAACTGGGAGTTAGGGGCTAACTCCCGGTTGCGAATTGGGAGTTAGGGGGTAACTCTCCCTTGCGAACTAGGAGTTAGGGGCTAGCTCTTGGTTACGAGCTGGGAGTTAGGGGCTAACTCCCGGTTGCGAACTGGGAGTTAGGGGCTAACTCCCGGTTGCGAACTGGGAGTTAGGGGTTAACTCCCGGTTGCGAACTGGGAGTTAGGGGTTAACTCCCGGTTGTGAACTCCCCTAACTCCCAGTTGCGAACTAGTTAGGGGCTAACTCCCGGTTGCAAACTCCCCTAATTCCCAGTTGCGCACTCCCCTAACTCCCAATTGCTAACTGGGAGTGAGGGGCTATCTCCATGTAGCGAACTGGGAGTGAGGGGCTATCTCCCTGTATCGAAATGGGAGTGAGGGGCTAACTCCCAGGTGCGAACTGGGAGTGAGGGGCTAACTCCTAGTTGCGAATTGGGAGTGAGGGGCTAACTCCCAGTTGCGAACTGGGAATGAGAGGCTATCTCCCAGTTGGGAACAGGGAGTTAGGGGCTAACTCCCGGTTGCGAACTCCCCTAACTCCCAGTTGCGAATTGGTTAGGGGCTAACTCTCGGTTGCGAACTCCCCTAACTCCCAGTTGCGAGCTGGGAATGAGAGGCTATCTCCCAGTTGCGAACTAGGAGTGAGGGGCTAACTCCCAGTTGCGAACTGGGAGTGAGGGGCTAAATCCCAATTGCGAACTGGGAGTCAGGGGCTAACTCCCAGTTGGGAAGTGGGAGTGAGGGGCTATCTCCCAGTTGGGAACTGGGAGTGAGAGGTTAACTCCCAGTTGGGAACTGGGAGTTTGGGGCTAACCCTTAGTTGGGAACTGGGAGTTGGGGGCTAACCCCGCCATAACCGGAGTTGGGGTAACCCCCTGGCAACCGGGAGTTGGGGGCTAACCCCGCCATTCTAACCGGGAGTTGGGGGTAACCCCGCCATGGCCGGTAGTTGGGGGCTAACCCCCAGTTTCAAACTGGGAGTTGGGGGCTAACCCCAAGTTGCAAACAGGGAGTTGGGGGCTAACCCCCAGTTGCGAACTGGGAGTTGGGGGCTAACCCCAAGTTGCTTGGCCGAGTTTAAGCTAACCCCGCCAAGTAACCGGGAGTTTAGGGCTAACCCCGCCATGCAATGGGGAGTTGGGGGCTAACCCCGATTCTAACCGGGAGTTGGGGCTAACTCCCGCCATGGCTGGTTGTTAGGGGTTGTCTAACTGGGAGTTTGGGGCTAACTCCCAATTGCGAACTGGTTGTTAGGGGTTGTCTCCCAATTCTCTTCCTTTGTTTGTATTTGAGGTCTTAATTTTCATTTTACCATCAAATGCACTTATCAATTGCTGCTATCTTTTTATTATCCCCTCGAATTCGAAGTTTGTTTATAGAAAAAGTGTTAAAAGGAGGTTACGCAAACCATAAAATATGTTTATCAAGAATCTAATATGAATAGATTCTTTTAGTTATGCAAAGTTAAAGGTCATATTGAATTAGTGAAGCTTCAATTTGTTGTGATCTTGAAAGTTACTTAAACAAAATTAATCCTTTTCTCCGACTAAGCAATTATTATTTTATCTGTGTTACATATTTATCTTATATATAGATTAATAATCTGATCATCAACCCCACCCCCATCTGCCTTGTTTTAAATTACTGGTCACATTGCAACAAAAAGGAAAAATGATAGAATACTAATTTAATGAAGTTTCATAATTTGAAACTAGAAGATCTCTTAATTTGGGACATAAATGTTTAAAAAAATTATTTACACAGTATTAGTTTTTATCTGACATATTGGTGCACTACAATTGTCAAGTTGCATAACAGTTGTTGTTGTACATGTATTGTTGTTAATGCAACAATCCATTTAAGGAAAATCATAACACACAATAACATCAGAACCACTCTGCTCCCCAACAACTCTCATCAGTGCAAAATTTTTATCTTCATTTCACATTTGTGGCATGCAAACTTCATTGAGAGCTCCTCTGAAAAAAATGACAATAAATTAGTTAAAAATACATCCAACTCTAAATAATAGGATCTCAATAATTTGATTATCATATTGCATTTTTCCTTCTAGACTCATAACTGGTATAGAATTAACATTCAGGACAATGATAATATTTACATTAATGAATTCACATAGAAAATTGAGAAAGGAAAGAAGAAATCGAGAATCACCGCATGGAGCAATAAGAGTCATGACACTCTCGGCCTTCAAAAAATTAACTGCCACAGTAATTCAAGAGCACATGAAATTGTATGGTCCACAACAAAGACCAAAGATAAGAAAAATATTTTGTTTGATACATGATTGATAAGAATGCCAACAGAAAAAATTTCTGTTTGATAAGAATGCCAACAGAAAAAAATTTTGTTTGATAAAAATGCCAACAGAAAAAATTTCTGTTTGATAAGAAAGCCACAAAAAAAAATTGTTTGACATGAATGGCAACAAAAAAAATTTCTGTTTGATAAGAATGCTAATAGAAAAAATTTATGTTTGATAAGAATGAAAAACAAAGGAAGAACTACTTCAAACAACTTCATATCATTCATTGCAAATTACATATTTCCATGACTCAAGTTCTGTTGACTAAGCCACTACTAGACTTTTACAGACCCAAGACTCTATCAGCAGCAGTTATGCAAAAACTCAGATATTAAAAAGATGAAAACCATATGAATCGATTATTAACATATTGAAGAGCTACAACAACCTATGGAAAGATTCAAGTAAAGAGATTCTTTAATTAGTCAACCAAAGTGAAAAACCATCAAGTTAAGTGCAGTTTTGTGAAACTAAAAAGTTGCAAATACCTAATATAGATGCTCACACTTGGAAGCCACATCACATGATGGAAGTTTATCTAGTTAATAAATAAAAACAAATAAGATGAACACAGAAAGATCACAAAATGACAAGGTGAAACAAATGAAACAAAACCAAAGCAGGGAACAGAGAACAGAGAGCAAATTAAAACTGACTTTTTTAAGCACAAATTAAGGATTGCTATTCGTCCTTAATTTATGATCAGATGCAATGTACTTGAGGGAGGCCACCAAATCTACGATCCAAAATTCGTCACACAAGGCAGTTTTAGGATTGGGCCACATGTATGGAAATCATGCTTCAGCAAACAAAAGAAAAAGGGTCATATTGATCATGTGTACTACTAACCTGCCTCACAATAAACTAGCTGAGAGTGCAAGTTGAATCATGTTGGATACGGACCTGATAAAAAAGAGAAACAAAAGAAAATACAACAAGGATAAGAATTATTTGGTAAAACACAATAACCCATAACCATAAAAACTCAAAAGAAGACATGATTCAGGCTGCCAGCGAAAGGGGACTCCACACCATAACGGAGCTATGAAACAAGGGAAGAACCCAAAGGAATTGGATTTATTGCAAAAATAAGGGAACCATCTGGTAGTGTTTGCCAAACAGAAACACGAGGGCATACCACTAGCTTATTATTATAAACAAGGGTCTATGTGAGATGTTTACCATCAGAATATTTTATGCTCTAATCTGCTTTCTCGCCTAGAGCTAATCTTAACTTGATTCCAACATCATGGAGAAGAGATTGATAGGGAAGAAGGCCAACAACTGATGGAAAGAAAAATTCTTACATTTGACAATATAGATGAGAGACCAAATAATAGAAAAAATAAATTAAAAAGATAAAATAAAGGAAGAAGAATTGGTGAGAGAATTCACTCACTTGTTGGAGCAAGGAGTGACTACAGTTGAGCAAGGATGAAAAGGAAGAAGGGTTCACAACAGCCTCTGCCCCCACCTTATGTGGATGAAATGTAATCCGATTTGGTCTTAAACTAGTAAAAAAAGATGAAGAACAAAAAGCAGCCAGTCATGAATAGAGGGATCGTAATATTTGGGCTGATAAAGAGAGTTGCATCATGCTAATATGATAAAGAGAAATGTTTTTCTGTTTTTGTTTTTGCATTTTTTAACTTGAAGTTAAACCTACATCTATGTGGCAATAATACGATACACCATTACAGTGTCAAGCATCAATGTAGTCAACATCAACATAGCTGGGCCAAGGCTTTAAAAAATACATGCAAATCCTTACCATAATTGCCAGAAATAGCAGAATAAAATTTTAATTTATGTTAATTTACCAGCTATAGCTTCGTCAATTGTAGTAGGTTTACGACATCTAAATTCATCCGTCAGCCACGCTGCTGTTATCTCTCTCACCTATCAAAACAACAAAAACATATATTAAGTTCTATGAACAAAATAAACATGAGCAAGTATTTGTTAGTGACATTATTTGTCTTAGAGCAGTACCAAATCATCTATCAGCTTCTCTATGCCTTCATGTGTTAGATCAGGACGATAGTTGAACTCCAAAAAATGCTGCAAAGATGAGCATGAAACTTCTCATTAGGAGAATATTATAACTAGAGCATCTATCAAAATACAACTATACCTTTTCTCAGTAACCTTCATATATGCTTAAAGTGAGCATGGGAGGCACCTGTATGCTTGCATCTATGCACCCAAGGTGAATCTTACCCTGAGTCACAGCTACAGATGTGAAAAGTTCATTCTTGCAAATAGTTTTCAGGTCTCTTGATCCATCATATACCTGATTGTAAATTTCAGGACACTGAATATCAATTGTGAACAATACCACAAATGAGTCTAGCTTCTTAAGTTGCTTCTGCTAACTCACCTTGACACCACGGCTCTGAGTGATTATAAAGATCATTTGGCCCCATGAGTCTATTTTCTATATTGGATCCTTCAACTCTATGACTTGTACACACTCCAGATTCTTTTTTTTCATTTGCCATACATGCGAGAGGACCACTCCCAGCAAATTTACTTTTAATTAGAAAATCAAAAAGATAAACACTGATTGCCCATTGTATGTGATAATTCATAAAATTTAAGAACATTGACAGTTTTATCAGATGACCCAGTCAAAAGGTTGTCTCCCTGTTCGAAAAGTGCAACACAGGTGATTTGCTTCTTCTGTGCTTTAAACTCCAAAGCATACTTGGCTATTTGGCCTTTGATATCCCATACCTACTTGTGTTCATGGTTTTTGTTAGATTCATTGCATGAACAGAGTAGATGCCATTGATCAAGTTGGACTGAAGATAAAACTAAAAGAAGAAACTAATTTTTTGCTTCAGATAAATGTTAGAAGAACGTACCCTAACTAATCCAGCTGGATGACCAGTGCAAAGCAAACCCTTGTAGAGCAGATCATTGATGACCCCATAGCTCCGGTTCCCCACCTCCAGTATTTGAGTGTGCACACATGAAATGTGCTGCTGTTACCATTAAATTAGTTTACTCAATTTGCAAATAAATTGTATCCTATTAGAGCAACACTGTCAGAACTACCAATCACATGTTATAAGAGCAGTTAATAAGTATCAATGACAACAATTTTATCAGTTCAGTCAATTGGCAAGTAAATTGTATCCAATTAAAACTCATTGTTTGAACTGCCAATCACATGTTAAAACAGTAACTAATAAGTGTGAATCACAACAATTTTCTTTCTGCTCAGCTCACCACAAAGACATAATAAGAGGAAGGTGCGTTAGGACTCACAATTTTTTTTGGTAGAACAGAATTAGCAAGTTTCAGCAAGTCCTCTGCCATCTAGGTGATGCTAGAAAGCCATCTGAGAGATTCCCTTAGTCCTTCTGAAAGGCTCATAAGATTTAGTGTGCCTACATGATAATTATCCATAAATCATGCTTCTGGAGTCCATAGGACAGGAAGTTCAACTTTTTCTTTGAAAGGCACATCCATTTGATAATTCAAAACAGTTCCACAAAAGGCACAAAAAGTATTCACCCCCAAGAAACATGTCTATCTTTAGAGTTATTTACCTCTAGCAGAAGTGTAATTGTGCATGCACATACAAGCTAGTAGTCACTCCTCCAACTCCAATCCTGGGTGCAGAAATTGTTCAATGCAACTCAATAAGGTCTCACTTGCAGAATGTGTAAGTTTAGCAGAGCCTGATGCCTCTATCCCACATCCAAGCCATGCAATAGCGAGACACAAATGGGTCAAGGAAGGGGATGGAAATACAAAATTTTTCCAATCAATAGCCTCAGCTCATATAAGGAAAAGCAGGATTACATCTCTAGTAGTCAATGGAGCAGAGACATCGGAGAAAGAAGAAATTATAAGTGGTTTTACCAACTTCTCAGACCTATATAAAGATGAGTGCTTGGAAAGGTCCTTCCCAACAGGTCTGCCTATAAAAAAGCTATCCAATGCAGCAAGTCTTTCACTACTTAAGTTTTTCACTAGTCAAGCCTTTCACCATGGAGGAATGAGACTGAGGTCTGAGCAATGTTAACTGGAGTCAAACTCCTAAGACAGCAGGGGTCAGGGGCAATGTATGTGGAAAGAGATTCGTACCTAGTTATCCACTTGGCAAAAATTGGGAAGCCACCTTGGAAATTGAAGCCTATCTTCGATCAAATCAAACTTGTCACAACAGAACAGAATATCATATGGAACAAAATCCCTAGATCAGGAAACTCTCAGGCTGATTGCTTAGCAAAAGAGGGTGTCCATAGAACTACACTATAAACAAGGCAGAAGATTCCCTTGTAACTTATGTACCATATAACTCTTGTAATCTATTGTTTCTAGTATGATGAATCAGGTCAGGTTTAGGTTTAAATTTTTAAAACCCCTTCAGGTTTTTCACGGGTTCGGGTTTCGGGTTTTAGAGTTGGGCCGGGTTCGGGTTTTAGAGTTGGGCCGGGTTCGGGTTTTAAAGTTGGGCCGGGTTTGGGTTTTAAGTTGGGTTGGGTTCGGGGTTTCAGAAACCCAACAAACCCCACCCGTGCCCACCCCTAGGTGATGACGGCAAAAAGCGATAGCGACAACGAAACACAAGGACTGTGATGCTTTACCCGAACTCAGGGAACCAAAAAATGAACAAGAGTTGGAATGGAATTAACTTTGAGATAAAATGGGTTAAAGGCATTTTTGGTATTGGAAATGTGCTGCTTTAACCGTTGTTTCAATCCGTGTTTGCACCATTAACAAAAGTGCGAATGCAGCCTTACGGTAGCCCAACCCATATTTTAATTAAAATTTGTAAAATAAATACAATAGTAAAATCTTCTCAAAGAAAATTGGGGTGGCCTACCTTGCAATTTATAATGCTAGAAGCAATTTCAGCTCCCAAAGAGACAAACAGAGGGAAGGGTGCACCAGCAGGGTATGCACTGGTAATGAATCTTTTCAAAAAGCTCTATTACAAGCACATTTCTGCCTATTACCAAGGGCTTTCAAGAAAAATCATAGGACAATAATGCATTCATCGAACAACAAATTGCAAGTTCACTAAGAAACAATCAGAGATGGCGAGGGCATACATTAGGCAGGAAAGGGTGCAGGCAACAAGGTAAGAATCAACAATAACAAATTTCTTTTCACCTAATACAATAATCAGATGACGGAATCAAGAAGACAACCGATGAAGCAATAAAAGAAGAAAAAAATCGAGCCCATAATCATGATAAAAATCAATAGCAAAATCAACAGAAGACAGGAACCCTAGAAGGAACCACAATAACATTCAATCTAGCCAACCGGCAAGTCAACCACATCCCCCTACAAACCAACAATCAACTCCTACAAGTCTCCAATAGAAAGACACCAAATGCTACGAAAAGGAAACCATATTTGAGCACCCAAAAAGAGTAAACAACAAAAACCAACAATAAAAGAAACCGATCGAATTAAACAAATGAAAATAATCAATGACCCAGGTGACGAAATCACAAACCCCAGATCAAACAACTTTACGTTTTGCAACTTAAAAGATGCTAAAGTCCCAAACCAACGAAGATCACATTAATGGAGAACAGTGCAGCCCGGTTACCTCGGTCTATAAGCAGAAGTTGCTTGGTGGGTGGGGTAGGTTGAGAAGGAATCCAATCCTATCCATGCTTTAAAGAAGAACTAGAAAGGAATGAGGAAATAAACAAAATAGAAAAGTTCTCTTCATAAACTAACAATGACGGGTTTTTTTAGTTGAAAAGGTCTGTCACAAATGCTTGTAGCATATTTAGGGAAATCAAGCTTACCGTAGCAAAATCAGAAGATATTTCTCCACCATAGAGAACTTTGCAGGTAAATCATGCACAAGAAACAGGCGTGGAAACGGAAAAATTGGAAGCAAAAGAAAAGTGGAGGAAAAAATATCCCTACTTTTGCGCAAGTCTCTGCCATGATTAAAGGAGGAGACGAAAAGAGAAACAAATCAAGACAAAAAATTGGAGACAGAACCTACGAACCTAAAACCACAAACCGTTCTTCTTCTTCCCCTCTCATGAAGAAAGCGAAAGGCGAGCCGCGACTGCCGACCTGCGAGTAGCGAGCGTCGAATGGCCACGACGACCAGCAAAGGGGAAGATTACCCGAACTTCATGAACGAAAAATGTTCACTGGACTCGGGACGGATGAGTTTCTAGAGCCTAGAGGGAAGAAGAGCTGTAGTCAGGACAGATGAATCTACAAAAGAAGGATAACATAAAATCTTTTGTAAGTGGAGGGTATTTTTGGTATTAAAAAATTAGCACGTAACAACCATTTCAATCCGTGTTCGCACCATTAAAAAATGTACGAACGCGGCCGCACAATAGCCTGGTCACTGATAATAAATATAACTAAGCAAACTGTGTAGTTGTGGTTGTGAAGAGATGTCTTTTTCCTTTGCATCTTTAACTAAGAAATTTCTCCTTCATTTGTTGGGAAATCTAAATTCCCATAAAGAGACTTTTAATGGAATAAGTGAAGACAAAATAATTGGACGGGTAATGAGGCTAATCATAGTTAGAACACTTTCAATGTATCGTGACAGGAACGATTTCGTGCATGGTAACTATTACATTTGTATGACTATTACTCGACATTTTCATTTATCAGACAATATTGAATGCCAGAAAATGAAAGACTAGCCACCTCTGACAAGTGGAATGTTGAAAGCACGGTCATATACAATGTGGGCACGAAAAACTCACCAGCCCCATGAAGGAGAACTCCATTTCCCTGGTGGCATCCTGAATGAGGCACTCGCTTCACCAATCAAATGGGGTTGCAGGAAAAGCTGGTAAGTTGCAGCAACATATGGTTGACAAAAACGAGAGACACACTGTGGAGTCATTGTACCAGACTTAAGATTGGAAACGGGATACTGGAGGATCGACAAGATTGTTGTTTCTTCGATCGGGTTGTGGAAAATTTTGTGGCATTTTTTTATTGCGGAAATTTTGAGATTTTTGCCAATGTTCACTAGGAGTTGCTTATGCAGCTTCTTGATAATAGGAAACTCCTGCGAGTTTTTCGTAGCCAAGAAGGTGTATTGAAAAGTGAAAAAGTCCTTGCAAACACTAGCACTCGAACTCACGGTGCTCAAACTTATAACATACCTCCATGACCTTTGTTAGTGAACCATCGGATAAAGCACCAGGAAGAAATTCCAGTAGAAGCTCAAATCCCAAATCCCTTGTAAAGAAAATAGGAAATGTAGGCCTGTAGTTATTTCAATCAGAATGAGATGAAAAATTTCTAGGAAGAGGAAATTACCTTGGATCAATGCAAAAAAGAACAAAGCACCTGATTATATGGAAAAGGAGTCAAGGAGACAAATCTGGGTGTAAAACTAGAAGAATGACCTAATATATAATGCAACAGTTCACGAGACGACCTAAGCAACCTCAGATCAGCAACCTAGAGTATTCTTGGAATAGCTTAGGAGCCAACAACACATACCAGATTTTTCAATGTTTTCAATAGATCTAGGAGTAATCTCTCATCCATACGGTAAAAGATGTAATTCAATGATGTCGTGTCCTAAAGAACTGCTTCAACTAACTCAAGGCAAATCCAACAGGTCGAACGGATTATGAACATCCTCTCGTGGAACGTAAGAGGACTCGGGACAGAAGAAAGACGTGCAATCGTTAGAGAGACATTGAAGAAACAAAAGGTGACAGTGGTTTTCCTGCAAGAAACAAAGATACAGTCTCTCTCATTCATTGGCAAGGGATATCTGGTACAAAGGTCGACCAACTTGGGTCAAAATTGGAGCTCATGAAACAACGGTGGTATTTTTGTCTTTTGGGATTCCAATGAACTTGAGATTGTTGAGGAAGGACTGTATTAAGTGGCAGTTCATTTTAAGTCCTTAAAGAACAACTTTCATTGAGCTGCACTTGCAGTATACAGGCCAACAGAATACGATCAAAGGCAAAATTTTGGGCATGAGATTTCGGCTTCGATCCAATTATGGCCTTTGCCTTGGGTCACTGGGGGTGATTTCAATGCCACTAGATACTGCTTTGAAAAAAGCGGAGGACGCAATAGGGTGTCCACTTCTATGAGACAATTTAATCAGTTAATTCAAGACCTAGCCTTGATAGAACCAGCACTGTCAGGGGCCCAATTCACGTGGTCAAATGGGATGAGCACACCTATACTTGCAAAGTTGGATAGGTTCCTTGTTTCTCAAGAATGGCTTTATGCCAATGAAAACACAACAGGCAGAATACATCCCAGAATCACATCAGATCATAGACCCATTCTATTAGAGACAGTGCCTGAGAGATGGGGTCCCCCTCCTTTTAGATTTGAAGTGGATTGGTTCCTAGACGATGGTTTCAATGAAAAACTCAAAAACTGGTGGCAGGAATGTCAGGTGCAGGGCACTGCTTGCTACAAACTCAGTAAGAAACTAAAGCAAGTAAAAGGCAAAATATAGTAATGGGCTGCACAAAGGAAACTAAACTTCACAGCAGAGAAAACATCACTACTAGAAAAAATCAGAGAATATGATCAGCAAGAAGAAGAAAGAGGTACCTTATCTACCTTAGAAGCTTCGGAAAGAGACAAGCTAAAGAAGAGCTATGAAGACAAGATCACCCAAGAAAGAATTTTTTGGAAACAAAGAGCCCAACATAAATGGGTTAAAGAGGGCGACGGAAATTCAAAATTTTTTCATGTCGTAGCATCCGGGCAAAGGAGGAACAGAATTTGCTCCCTGAACACTAATGGTGTAGAAACATCTTCTAAGGATGACATTATCAAAGAATTCACAGTTTTTACACCAACCTATATAAGGACTTGGATATTGAGAGACTCTTTCCCCAATACCTGCCACTAAATGTTTTATCTCCACCTGCTAGGCAGTCCTTGGAGAGACAATTTACCTTGGAAGAGATTGAAGACGCAGTGATGAGCATGCCATCTGACAAAGCACCAGGTCCGGATGGTTTTCCTACCGAAACTATCTTCAATGAAGGTGTTAAAGTTGTAAGAAGATTAACAAATTCAACCAAAAATATCTTCAATGAAGTTATTGTCTCCAGTATGACTTGAGAGCTTCATAGCTATCATTGGGAGATTATATATCTACTCCAAGACCATGATAATGAACATGTGTATTAGCAAGGATCTTAGCACAGGTAGTGTCTGGGCATGGTTGAAGTAAAACTGTGTATGATGAAAACAATTTTTTCAGCGACATAGAAATAGAATTCCAGTATATATGGCCAATGAATCATCTCATTAAAAGCAATGTAATGAAGCAGTAGAGAGGATTCACCCAGAATTCACGACAAAAATAAAAAAGTTAAGAACCTAAGGAGACTGAGAAATTTGACTCTGGAACACATTTACCACATTCATTACTTTTCTTTTGCCAAGCCTTCCAAACACTCGCTTTCCTGATTTAGCATCTCCTGTTCTTTCAATGATATTTTCATTGTCGTCCAAATTATCAAAAAGCGTTAATTGGAAACATTTATTGTTTAATTATTTTCTCATAACTAAATCCAAAGAAGTGCATAATTACATAAGTCTTTTATGGCAATGAGATTCTGAGAAATGAGATTTCGTTGATAAAGCTCCACTTTGCAATTCTTTGAGTGTAATGCCAACGAATAGATATGGAATGCAATGTGTAAATTTTCATACAGATAAATCATGAAAATTCTCTTTGGAGGCATTTTCATTTGCAACACAACTAAGTACATCAAGGGATCTCCATAAGTATGAGAGGCACATAACTAACTGAATTAAATCTTAGACACTGGAGAATGTCTCTCAAGTTTGCCATTCTAAAAAACCACACAAACCAAAAGGAGCAGAAGAAACAAATTTTGAATCTCAACTTTGACTAACATGAAAAGACATGAAAGTTTACAAACAATGGTTCATGCAATTACTTACCCTTTAGACATTATTTTTTTATACTAACTTTTTTTGTTGTCGTTTTCATTGTCAATCATGTTACACATGATAATCTAAATAAATATCACAAGAATTTGGCATCATTAAACTGACAAACATACTACAAGCACAATAAATATGGATGATGAACACTTGTTGGTCAAAGTACCTCTTTGTGACGTTGGAAGCCAACGGATGTTCTTCCTCCACGGAGATCCCCTGCATATATAATACCTTGTTAGTTGGCCCCAAAAATAATCTATTGAATAATCAATAAAGGAAATTATATGGATCTTTATACAAAAGAAGGGCAAAAATGTAAGAAGAGCTACCCAAATCTAATTATCTACGACTTGGAATATAAATTTGTTTTTCTAATGTCATGGGCATGTAAGCGGAAGTTGATGCAACCTTCAAAAGACATGAACACAAGAAATATGATATAAAACGTATCTTGTAAGCTACAGAAATAGAAGCCACAGTTTAATACAACTGACCCAATTTTCCATGCTTAGTTGAATGCTATTGAGGGAACTGTGCGAATTTAAGGTGAGCAAAACTTACGCATAGTGGCTCAGCCACCTGTCCCATGCATAAATAACTCCGTTGAGACCGGATGCAAACAATCTGCAGAAAAATATAGGTATCCCTTAGTTCAAGTAAAAGAACATGAAAACCTTAAGTATGTCAGATGGAATTAACACCTCAAATGAAGGACTGCTTGTATTTTTATGTTATTGTACCACTTAAAGCCCCTACTGAACAGCTAATGTTACTTTATAAGTCAATTTAGAAGAAAAATTGTTTGAATTACAGTATCCTAAATATATCACGTTAAAACACAGAGCTTGTAAAATGACAGAATAGGTTGGACGCAAAGCGTAGGTCTAGTTTCAACAGTCATCGAAAAGCTCCATCTGCTTTTTTTGTCAAAAATTATTAAAAAATATTTTTTCTCAAGTTTATACTCTAGAGAAGAATAAGTTGGCATCCTTACATTGTCATCAGTTGTAGCAACATCCTTGCATTGTCACCTGCAAAAGATCCATCTTCATTCTGTAGGCTAGCAATGTCTACCAATATGATTAAGTTAAACATTTAAGTGTTTAAGAGCAAACCCATCAAATAATAGCTGAAGATTCTCTAGCAAAATGAACACAAGAAAAATTGAAAGGTGAATATTTATACAGCAGAAGTTTCTGAAAGTATCACAAAAAACATAAGAGAGGACTTCAGAATCGGTAAATCCAGACAAGACTATAGTGTAGAAGATCATCAAAACACAGGGATAATAGTATGTATCACAACTGTGCCCTATCAGACTAAGGCCACTTTGCAGCTTATCTCATACTCCCAGCTGGTTTTAACTTTTACAAGAGAATAACATTAATAATCAAAATGAGAACTGAATAAGCCAAAAAAAAAAAATTTCCAAAATGATGGTTATGTTATCCCAATCTTTCAAGTCTAACACTCTGAAAAAGCTCCATAGAAGTTTTAGCCTATATTCCTCCATTTTAAAGCCATTAAAAACCTCTCCTGATAAAAATTTCCAGATTGTAGTCTTGCAGATAGATGACACCAGAAGCAAACAACATGATTTTATTTCTTTTTATTCTTTCCTTTTCCCTTTCTTCAATACATGACATAACCACGGTCCCCACAGAAAAGATGCAAAACATGGAAATTTTTCAAAAATCCATAATGAGAAATAACAAGCCAAAACTTACTCGCGCTGCATGTCGTAAGGGCAATCCAGCAATACTCTATATTCTACATCACATTAAATTCTTTAGACTTGGTGATGAACATTTTAATAGAAAGATTTTTATTTGCACTTTTTAATAGTAGACAGCTGATGTGCACCGAGAAACTCCATCAAACAAAAAAAAAAAAAAAAAAAAAAAAAGGTATTTACAATGGAGTAACCATGAATGTGAAGGAACACAAGGCTTCAAAACTTCTTATTTGAGGATACAATTAGACACCTTCTCAGCATCAAGCATATCCAGCTTGTTGAAAAGGACCAAAACCTGGACAGCACTGAGGGTATAGAGAACATGTGGATCATGTCCAATACTACCACCAAAGCCACCTGCAGACCCCAGAAAATATAAAAATATTATCTGAATAATACACCTCTGATGTTACTCATTTAGACTGATAAAACAGTAAGAAGGAGATAGTCAGATTCTAAAAAACTTAAGGGTATATCTAAAAGCTTCTTTACATAATTTGGGTTGAATTTATAAAGCAAAAATGCCCAAATAAGTTACGAAAATGCAAAGTAGCATGTCACAATCATGTTGACAATTCATCATCCATTCAACAACGGCATCCTGATCCACCTTTTCAAGCTCTCCGAGAAGATACAAAGTAGTTAAACCCCAATAAGCGCCATTCATCCGAATGTGCTTCATGAGCAAGGATTCAAAATCTCTCTTCCGATGACAAACCCATAAAATCAAATTTCACATAAATTCATCTTATATAACACAAAACATTCAATTTGATACAGGACTACAAGCACTACAACCTTTTCAACATCTAAGGTGTATTGAACATGCTTATCAATTGCCAGTTCCCCCATTGTAGACCCTGCAAACCAGAGTTTACACATTCAGGAAAATGAATAAAAGAATGATAAAGAGCATGAAAAAGATTTACATCAACAAAAAAATAACAATGAGCATGAAAGAGATTTATATATTTCCTGACAACACAAGGACCATACTAGATTCCAAACTATTAAAAAAAAAAAAAAAAAAAGCAAAACATGACATTTTCAAAATACTACATAAGAACACAAAAATATAAGAAGAGAAGTTTGCATGTCAATATCAAATTGGATTTGAAGTTGGTTAAATAAAAATTCTCTATAGTTCTTACTACAGTAATTACGATGGCAACATGGAAGAAAGGCAATCGTTTCCCCCTGGCCAATATATCATTATACTTGAGAGATAATAAATCCACGTAAACTAAGAGCAGCAAAAATGTCATTTGCCGTGCAAAGATAGAAGAGCCAATCAGGTCTAAGTGCAAAACTTTTCTCGATTTTCTTTAGATGGATTTATGCTTACACCTCTTGTGAACCTATCTTCTCATGGACTCCCATGACAGCTAATCAAATGTAGCACAACGAGTGAATTACGACCCCAGAATAACCAAAGGGTAATAGGAAATTAAAAAGAAGAAGAAACGGCATTGTTCCCAATAAATGGTCCAACTCCAATACTCAATACAAAGAAAACTACAGCCCTTTACCCGTCGGAAAATTCAAATCTTACAGGACACAATACAAGCAGGGAGTAAGCACGGCAACGGAACTGAGTAGCGACCACAAGTAATCTTCAAAGTAAAATTTTTCAGGCAGAACAGAAATACAAGCAAGGAGCAAGAACCGCCACAGAGCAGACGAGCAAATCATACACGATCCAAACCACTAAGTTATAACGTAGAAATAGAAACAATACATGCAGCTAGCTCGAGACCGTGAGTCCATGACAAACTAAGACTAATCAGAATCTCCTGCAGTCTACAGTAGGCACATATTCTCAAGTAGCACAGCTTCAAAATGCTGGAACTTCAATTTCAAACAGAAAATCAAAGCCATCAGAATTTGTGGAAACATACCACAACCTGTCAGTGATCTCCCCCTGATACTCTACTCCTCCCTCCCCTCCCCCCCCCCGAGTCTAAACTTCGAACTCTCGATCCAACTCAGGAATTTAGGGACCTAGTTCTGACTTCCGACTTCCGAGTCGCAAGACTGGCAACACCATGGTCTCTGCTATTATAAAAAATCCAAATGTAATAATTAAAAAAAACTATAATGATATAATTAAGTCACAGATATTTCTCTTTTACCTATTCCTAAAGTAGCCGTAGATGTTTTGCTCATTTGTTGGCGAAGGACAAGGATGCAGGGCTTCAGGACAAGGGATAAAGGTATTAGTTTTTCTTTTTATAACGGGTAATTTAGTCATTCGGAAAGCTCGATTTTAGTCTCTTTTCTTTGAAGGACTCCTGGCACCGAATGACCCCCCGGCGGTAGAAGTCGTAAAAGGCCGCCTACGCCGCCGATCGCCATCCCCGGCCACCGACGGGCCACCGACGAGGAGATGGAGGAGGAAAACAGGAATTTCCCGCTTTTTTCGGCGAACTACGTCACCTTGCTGCAGCTCAAGGAGAGGAGGGTGAAGGAGAAGCAGGAGCGAGAAGAGGAAGAAGAGAGGGAAAAGCGGCGGGAGAGAGAAGAAGAAGAGATGAGACTGTGGAAGGAGAGAGAAGAAGAATAGATGAGACTGCGGAAGGAGAGAGAAGAAGAAGAGATGAGACTGCGGAAGGAGAGAGAAGAAGAAGAGATGAGATTGCGAAAGGAGAGAAAAGAAGAAGAAGAAGCGAGGAAAAGGCTGAAAAAAGAGCAGGAAGAAGAAGAAGAAGAAGAAGAAGAAGAAGAAGAAGAAGAAGAAGAAGAAGAAAACGTGGTGGCTACTGCACCGCAGGGTTCTGGGCTGAATTTGCGGTAGATCCACTGCATCGCCATTTTGTTCTTTGTTTAAGAAGTTTGGTAGCACCGCCCACAAATGGAATGATACAAAATCCCCAAAGAACCACCCAAAATAATATAGTGCTCATCCATGTGATAAAAGACCACACTTAATACGCACTGGTAAACTCTCCTTTAACCTCTTTGTAAGAACATCAACTACAGACACTGAGGTTTACAACAGAGCCTGTTGGGACATAGGGATCGAGTAAAATTGTCTGGATCGAACAGGAAGCCAGTTTCCTACTTTCCTTGTGGTTCTGGCGCTTTCATAATATTAGGTGCCACTGCGCTGGGAATCCTATTTAATCATCTCATTATTCCTGCAAAAGTTGGTAGAAATGTCAATTGAAAGAAGTGTCAAATGCCCATTCACTGGTAAATAAATTTGAAGTGTCAGCAGATTTGTTCATCCACTAGTCCTGGGTTTGTGATGTCTTATTTATATTCCTCAGAATGAGGAATGCCCGCAGCTGACTTAAAAGTCATCACACAGCTCTTTGAAGCAAGTGAGAGAAGCACTAGGAAATTAGCAGGGAGAGCATCTGTAATAAACAGGAACTGGAGAGGCAGCTTTAGGTTCCAATTGTATGTATAGTTCAGATTTTAAAATAAAAAAAGAGAAAGAATCCGGAGATTATTATGCCATACCCTGAACCTCTTTGGACGGGACATATCATTTCCAGAACGTGTAAGCCCCGCCGGAAATCTTGAAACTTCATTTCTGAAGTAATTTTTTTCCTGCATTTGATTTCTTTCTGGCCTTTGCTGCATCTTATGCCGGAAAATACCATCTTTATCCCAAGTTACCTTGTAATCAGCTCTAAGGGGGGAACCTTGCTGCATTGTTGCACCACCATGAGTCCATAATAAATGGAAACACGCAAGAAGACACCAAAAAAAAAAAAAAAAACAAAAATGAAGCTTGCAAAGGTAAGCAAACACTACCTTCTGCATTGAGCGCCCGCATAAAACTTTGAAGGCATTAGAGAAATCTTCATGCCTCTCAAGCTGAATCTGGATTTTGCACTGAAGACCAGGCATAATGGCACCGGCAACTGCATCTCCTGGTGTCTTACCTAGATCATCGTACCCAGCAACATTAAGATTCCTATTTGGCGAGGATTAAAAACAGATCAAGGCAATGTGATCAGACTATGTAACTAACGACAAGGGGGTAAAGCACCTTTTACAGAGGACAAGTTATCATTGGAATGAATTATTCTTAAAATCCTTAGAAAATTAGTCAATTTTTTTGTAGTGCAACTTGTTGGACAAAAAACACATGAAAAATATGCAAATGGCTTTCATACACCCAAGACATAGGAATCAAGGATTTAGCAGAACACCCTAAAGAATTTAGGGCCATAATTTTAAAATTGATAACTTAAACGCTTTTTAACACTTTCAGTTTGGGACTTTTTACTTTAAAATAATTAATAAAATAAATCATCAAAAACTAATATTGTTATAATAAAAGCATTACATATCTTCAGATACAGAATGGAGTCATTGCTCACCTTATTTTCCCCAAAGCTGAAAATATAGTGTGAGTGACCAGCATGGAAGGTTTAGACGATACACGAGGCTCAGCAAACCATCGGGATGGAAGGCCTTCCAATACAAGGGTGTCAGGCCGTTGTGATGCTCCCCTTGTATAAGAGCCTGCAATGAATTTGCCTTCATAGTTAACCTTCAAAACTGTAGGAAGAGTATGACGTGCAAAATATAAATGTACCAAGTTTTAATCAACTTCCATTTATGATTGTGAACTTTAAAAATAAAAGATGGAGCCATTTCAAAAAAAAAAAAAAAAAAAGATTGAGATTGCGGAAAATGTCAAGTATTTACTTTTCTTTCATATAATCAATTTTTTCTTGAAATGCTGACATAATCAAATTTAAGCTGAACTAGAAAACCATTCTAGCAAATGGGTATCAACGGAAGCTAGACTCTCAAACAGAAACACAGTTCAAGTAGGAGCTTTCATGTAACCTTGCACAAAAAAAAGAGTGGATATGTTTCTTCTGCTAAAATGTAAACCAGACTTCAACTCAGGCTTTTCCATTAAAAGTTTATTAGATGAACCATTACAACTTTAAGTAAACTATTACATTCAGTCCCTGTAGAGAATAAGGTACAAGGGAAAGTTTGAGTCAAGTATCACATTCGTGAGTACAATTCGCACCACCAATACAGCTAAAATTTTCTGCTCAATTCATAGTCTCCACTAAGTTGACAGATACATAGACTGTCGCTGAGTGAATGCTTGGCACACTCTCTTATTACTCCACAAAAGTTACCAAGGTTTCTACTTATTGTTAAAGCCAATTAAAGACAAAGTTTGTGGCAAAACTAATTCACAAACGCAGACTTCCACTGCAGAACTTATGACTCACGCGATTGCAAACCATTTTAAGCATGCAATCATAAAAGAAAGACATAAGAGAACTTTCCAGAGTCAATACCAGAGGGCATGACAGACCTGTTAACTTTCCCTACATTCAAACAAATAGTCCCACTCACCTCGATTGTAACTCCCCAATCCACTAATTCCTTCCCACGACAGCTTCGTCCACTCAAAATTGTTTTCAACCGGAAGTTCCACATTCAATTGAAACTTAGCACCCTCAATATTCAATTCCATTCCATCCAGCTTACCCACGACGGATTTTCTCCACTCCAAAAACCTCGCATCCAAAACCTTAACATCATTGTCCTCGTCAACGCCGACCACTTTTTTCTCCTTACCCTTCTTCAGAAACCCTAACTCACGAATGCAAAGAGTGCCGATTGCCACAGGATCCTCCCTTTTCCGCTTCTTCAGATCTTCCGCACGCTGAACTTGTACATCCTCGTCAGCAACCGACAGAGATAGCGAAGCTTTGAGAAAATCGAGGAGGGAGCTCTTGAGCTTCCATTCGTCCACCGGCGTCGGTGAAGGATCCTTCCGGAAGATCGTTAGGAGGAGCTTGACGCGAGGAGTGAGGGAGAGGTTGTTGGGAAGCTCTAGTGGTTCGATTGAAGGGAGAAACTGCAGTGATCTCTGGCTCATTCTCTCTTCACCCCCCTGGCCTCCTCTCTGTCCAGAGGAACCCAGTTCGTCGCTGTAGAAGCCGAGGTACCGGGGTCGGTCCGTGGTATTTGTGCTCATCATTGTAGACGATCTGGACCGTCGATCTGGGTCCGCTACTTAGATGACGCTACTGCCGCCACTGATGTGGGTCCAGGCGGGTCCCATGATTCTCTCTGAATATTCTTATTGGATCAATGTCGACGTGATCCCCGGATTTACCTTTCTTTAATCCTGCTAAACCCACTACACTGGGCGTGTTGATTGATTGTTGAAGAAGGGGGTCGACGCGTCGTCGAAATCGAGAGAGAGAAGCAGGTCGCTGCGCGGGAGGCGGGAAGAGAATGGCGTCGTGCTTCGCCTGCTTCGGCGGAGAGGCCAAGAAGCAGAGGAAAGAAGAGCAGCGGCTGGCGTCCCAGGAAGCTCGTGCGAATGCTGCGGAAGCTGCGCAGAGGAGGTTAACCTAATAATCTATGCTTCTTGGTTCCGCTAAATCTTTTCCGTCTTCTGTTGTTTGGATCGGCGATATCAGTTTACCGGTTTTTATTGAACACCTGATAAGTTACCCATGCGAATGATATTTTCATCATTTTTGGTCTTTCGATCGTATGAATTCGTTATCAATTATCGTTTAATCTTCCTGGGTTGAGATTTGTCTAATTCGAGATGAACAAGCGGTCATGGACCCTTACTTTGGCCCTTGGATTTTTGGCTGTATTGGACCTTTTAAGCACGAGAATACGTTGAGGAGGAAGTTTTGTACTGCTGTGAGGTGATCTTTTGATTGGGGAAAGAGCGGAATTGATGGTTTCCTATTAATTGTGATTAGTAACATTATGCACTGCTCAAGAATCAGCAACGCTCAGTAGATGGTAATGCCCCCTTTGCTGCTCTATGCAACTAATTGTTTTTAGGTATGCTGCAGCAAGAAAATGTGAAGGGAACCAAAATGTTAATATCTTACGTTCTTCAGTTGGTGAATTGTCTTATATTATGATGATGTAATATCTTCCTCCAGCCTCTCATCTGATCAACTTGAAATTGCCAATATGAATACTGAAACGAATGCAGGCAAGAAGAATTTGAGAAATCTGCTGCTGGTAGAGCTGCTCGGGCCCAGATAGCAGCTGCTGCAAAGCAATCTAAAGCACCGAGCCAGGGTGAACCTGTTCTTAAGGTAGTTCTTCCATCACATTGAAGTTACGAGGCAACTCCACTTAATGAACAATAACGTGAACGTGGCTACTGATTTAAGGGTATAAAGTGTATTCCTGCTGAATCTTTGGATGCAGTGGCAAATGGGATGAAAGCTTACAAGATTTGAGGCCCTATCACTCATACAAGTTCGACCATTTAGGGGTGTTGAGAAATGTTAACATGTTCCGAAGTGTACATCCGTTGTCTATAGTCACAATAACAATGTTCTGCACCTTTTACCCTTCAGTTTTCATTTAGCTAATATGACTGTGTTTGGGAAGTACTGTGTCTGCTCTGTCTATTCCTTAAATATTCAGGTATTGCTGATGCAAACATTTGTACAGAGAATAAACTCTTTCAACCATCTGTTTTCAGACCTTAGATGACGCCCAGGTAGATTATTTTGATTCAATTTTTTCCTCTGTTTCTGAGAGATTGGATCTTTCAAGATGTGGGATTATTCAAGATTGAACATCTTCATTTAAAGCAGTATATTTGCAAAAAGGACGCCAATATGCACATTCAAAGGGATACCCATTAGAACGTATTTGAAGTTTAGAGCTGTATCTGCTATTTCTGCTCAACCACCAGTGGAAAAACACAATAACTATCTCACACAACTTGTGAACATTCTTCTGTCCCATTTCCAAAAAATGAACATTCTTCTGTCCATTTCCAGAAAAAGAACATTCATCTGCCATTCCAAAAAATGAACATTCTTCTTAAAACATTTTACTGTAACACAGCTATTTGTTGTGAGGTACTTGTCTGCACCAACAGGAGTAAAGTTGGCTCCACCTTGTTGGAATATAATATGTGGTTTACTTTT
Organism: Aristolochia fimbriata; assembly: GCA_019845555.1. Taxonomy (NCBI): domain Eukaryota; kingdom Viridiplantae; phylum Streptophyta; class Magnoliopsida; order Piperales; family Aristolochiaceae; genus Aristolochia; species Aristolochia fimbriata. Next base: position 19,475,758 of record CM034084.1, on the reverse strand, counting down.
TACATGAGATGAACAATTAGTTGAATTCAGAAGAAAATCCCATCCTTATTCCTGTTATCTTGCCAAGCTTTGAGAATGGCGGCTTAGTTTCCTCAGGATCATAATCATGAGAATTCAGCAAATCGAAAGTCACATCAATAGATTCCATTGTAGGTCTGACAATGGTTGAACACGATCCTACCTGCTCACTGCCATCATCACCTAAATACTCATCAGAAAAAGTTCTCTGATCTCTATCATTGAGAAATGCCACTGTGTTATCAGCTCTCATATCAATTTTGCCCCCATCATCCTCATCACCATGATGCAGTGTAAAACTATGTGATCGTAGGCCCTCAGTGTCATAAATTGATCCAGTATCCCTGTTGCCATCCACAACATTTCTATTGGTTTTATCATTTATGTAACCATCACTGTCATTTATGGTTGACTCTGCAATGAGGCCATCATTGTGAGTGGAATATATGGCTGCCGGTAACGCACAAGTGTACTGAAGTGCCTTTATGAAGTTTGAAATGCTGACTTCTTCTATCATTAGTTCACTGTCACCAAGAACTCCCAAAAGTTTCTGCAATTTGTTGTTACTCACTCGATCTTTATTCATATTGAAGAGGCTGGTCCACTGTTTTTCACTGACATGTAGTGAGGCATGACCCATGCAGTTGAGTGTAACAAGTCTTTCGCAACTCTCTTGAGATATATTGTGGAAGATCATTTCAAAGAAAATTGATTTGTTAGGAATCTCTTCAGCTTCCAGTAGCAAATCAAAGGCATGATCCAGCAAATGCCACTGCCGGTAAGGAAATACAGAAGCAACATTAGTTTTCCAGCTGTGAATGGTCCATGCATTTCAAAAGCAGTCAAGATAGATTTTACTGTAATCACTATCAAGAAGATTTAAGCTTGGAACAAACAGCAATCATAGAAATTCAGACAACACTCACCTTTCCAGCTTTAGACGCTTCTACAAGTATGGCAGCATGTCTCTTCTGATCTAAGTGATGACCATGTAGAACCATCTCTTTGTACACATGCTCAAAGTAATCCCATTGATGAGCACTGGCAGAAGCCTCAAGCATTGTACTGTACGAATATGCATCTGGCTGAAGAGAAGCCCCTTCTCCTCTGCTTATGTTTCTTAACCCTTCAAACAATTCTTTGGCTTGAGCAAACATATCATTTTGACCATAAACTTTCAGCATCACATTAATGGTACCAACGTTTGGAGAACAGTGGACTTTCATATGTTCAAAAACAGATAAACAGTCATGAATGTGACCACCGTCCATGCATGATAGAATCATCCCAGTGAAGGAAACCTCAATTGGTCTGGCATAAGGAAGCTTTTTAAGCTTCTCAACCTGCACGGATGTGAAAAAAGCTGATCCATTGTTTTGACAAGACAAGAACAAACTTACAAGGTAGCTCACCTCATACATGGCTTCTTGCCATCTTCCATGGTAGCAGAGGCAGCATGCGAGTTCATAATATACGCTTGCTATTCCAACCACTCCCCTCTGTTCCATCTCTCTGAGTGCTTCAACAGCATCATGAACCTTACCTTCTTCCCAATATGCCTTCACAAGAACTGCAGGATAAATATTTAAGAGATCATGAGCCTCAAGAGGTTAACTATACTACAAAGAATATCGGAAGAAAATAAAAGTTGTGAAAATACAGTACTTTTGTAATTGAGAGCATTTGGAGCCAATCCACTGCCTTTAGTTTTCTCAAAGAGCTTGTAGACAAGGTCATATTTTTTCGATTTCAGCATCACCTTACAAGAAGCACCTCCTGTAAGACTACAGTACAAATATATACTGAGCGGAAAGTCAATGCTTCTCCAAAGGATAACAAAAACAATGAAAGTCTTGCCCTACTCATGCACAAGGGCAATACCCTTCTGCTTGGACTCATATGGTCTGGACTCTTATGTTTCACTGCACCTAAAATTTTGGTTTACTACCAAATTTATATCAATTACATATCATTGGGAGCTTTGATGAGGATGTTAATGACGATGACATGTATCAGCAGCTTGTTCATCCTTTTGATGAAGTTATATATATTTCAGAAATATTCTGTTAATAAAATGGTAAACCACCCAAAATCATGCATTGTTTACTGAGCCTACAACAATCTACTAAATTAATGGTTGATAACTTTGGATATACACACACCCAAATGCTATGCATCATATAATGAGGTCAAAAGCCAACTACCAGGTACATAAAATAGACTCCAGAATGAGAAATATGCAACTCTAGTGCACACTCCCATAATTCCCAAAAAGCACACAGCAACCTATTCCTTACTCCAAGTTTCGGGTCTTTAATTCTAAAGCTTTACGGTTTAAAATGAAACTAACAGTTATAACAAGGTGGCTTAGAGGAGGTATCATGCATAAATTAGCAAAACTAGGTCTCATGCCCACGTGGAGGATTAGTTGGAAAAGAAGATATGCCCTACCTCCATAGCAAGTCCATATGAGGTAACAGTAGGTCTGATGCCATTTTGCCTCATCTGCTTAAAAACCCAAGACACTCCTTTCCACTGCTGAGATGAGACACAAGCATTCAGCAGCTGTCAAAAGTTCAGAAAACCTTTCAGTAATACAACTTCATGATCAAAGCACACAAAATCTCATATCAATTCAAATCTGCTTACAGCATTAAAGATGACAATATCCGGTTCCAAGCGAGGATCCCAGTTCTCCTGTAGTAGATTTTTAGTCTTGGCAGTGGGCTTCTGCCTCATGCATACAATAATGTTCCACAGATCATTTACAAGACCTGCTTGACCTAGTGTAACAGCAAAGCTATGGTATGCGGGCATATCAGGATATATGTGACGGTCTTCCTGAAAAATGTTAAGAAGTTAAGATACTCTAAACAAAATCTTTGAGAGCTTCAACATTCACACAAAGAAACACAACGAAATTCACCAAGATGAGGTGAATTTTCTATTTTGCTCAACTGGCCCATTAAATTTTCACATATAGCACATTCGAGGAATTTGAATAAGTTAGGACCATGCATTTCATGAAAAGTAATCCACTGAGACCTTATAATTGGAGTTATGCGTATGCATATTGAACAAGTAGAATTACAAAAATGAGAGCCTTACCCGCATTTTATTGAAAATATGTAAAGCTTCACTAGGTCTCCTTGCCTTCCCAAGAACTGCTAGGAGTTTAGTATAAACATATCTGCATTGAAAAACAGACAAAGATATAGTGCTAAAATATAATTAATGTCATCATACATCTGAAGAGACCCATGAGAGATCCAAAGAGCTGAAAGATTTGACTCCAGCACCAGCTACATAATGGTAATAACTAAACTACATGTGTGTTTCTAATGACGCCCCCCCCCCCCCCCCCCCCCCCCCCCCCCCAAAAAAAAAAAAAAAACAGAGAAAAGAAAAGAAAAGAAAAGAAAAAGAAAAGATTTATGCATACATCAGGTTCCTCTAAATTGGATTTTCACAACGAAAGTTGTGTTCTGACGTCCTGCTTGGTGTACCAGCCTGACAATGCACCATATGAATTTTCTCCTTTGACTAAGCAGTGAAAAAGCTGCATTCTTGTCTAACACTTGAAGTTTTGCTACTCATTCAAACCCAAGGACTAGGATATTTGTAGTTCACAAATTAAATAATTTGAGGCAAGACTTCCCCCATTCTATTCTACACAGTTCTAACAAATATAGTCAGTTCCATATTCTTATAAACCCCATGAGATCTCCCAGTAACAAAATCCCAGGGTTCGCCCATAAACCTTTCGTTACAAACCATCAAGTTCCTTAAAATTTTGCATCATAGTTCCTAAGAGAATATTTCTACCTAGCTCCATTTTCAAGTTTTAATATAGCAAACCCTGATATATAAGATCTTCTCTGGCATCAGGCCTGCTAGTGGGAACAATGCCACATAGGTCAAACTTCAGGAAGTTTATGTTATTCTTAGTGTAAATAACCCCTATTTCAGATGGTCATGTTGGAATGGATCTCTCTTAATGTCATTTGAAGAACACCTACCCTACTTTTCACAGTTTCTTGTGTATGTTAATACATATGCTTGAAAGTGAAAAAGGATGTTTTCACTTCAAGATGCATAAAGCCACTGTGTTGGTAACAAATATATTACGCAATTTTGGAAGATACAAGATGGAAAGAAGAAAGACCAACTCACCTACTTTTGTGATACATATAATCTTTGGAATTATACACCCATTCAATGACAGATATGGAATGTTTCCAATGGCCAAGTTCCCCAAGTTCGTCAATCAACTTAAGAAGATTCCGTTCTGTATAGATAATACCCGAGTGTTTCATCAATCGAGAAAACTTCCAGTCCTGTGAACTAAGATTTGTAGCAGTTATCCTGTTCAATGGATTTTCATATAAAAGCTTCAATATTTATAAGACTAATAATGGTTATAACAGATGAAAAACAAATAATAATTACGAAAAATGAAAAGATTAACAAAAAAGCCAAAGTGAGAATTATCCATTGGTGAATGGAAAGAGACCCTGAGACCAGTAGCATATTTTCTAACTTAACAAGTAAAACCAATTACTAGCACTGATTTTGGCAATTCAATCCATTCAGATAAGGCAGCAAATTCAGATATTCAAATGATAATGTTATCAATGAAATCAAATGCCTTCTCACATTTTGATTTCCGAATCAGTAAATATCTGAGCCTTTTCTCTTATCTTACCCCACGAATGAAGCTGTTTGATCCAGTACCTACTTATCCACACAAAGGAATGCACCCATTTAGGAGCAAATAATGCATGTCAAATCACCTAATAATTCCTAAAATCAAAGCACAAAAACATGATGCTACTAGAACAAGTAGTGGTTCCAGAACAACTGCAAACTGAAGAGGAACCTTCAATCTGGCAAGGCCTCAATTTTGGACGCCACTGATACTGCAAAGACTATTGAAAAACTGCTTAGCATGAGAAATCCTGAACAATTTAAAGCTGATGACTACAACTTTTAGAGTCTTTCCCAGCTTTTTCTAATAGACATAGATAAGATGCATAATGCAGTTGTTCACAAAGTGAACAGGTCATCAGTTATTGGAGGTTTTGACCACATCTTCCAGATTAACTAGTGAAATTAGCATGTGCTAAAATTAGATGTGCTTCTACAGTAATGTACTTGTTGCATTGTCATGAAATGATGAACTTGTAGTGGCACGTTAATTGGTGGGTTCCATCCAATCTCCCTTCGTTTTATCCCTTTTCTAGAAAAGTATAGCAAATCCAGAACAAATAACTGGAAGGCCTTCTTTTACTGCAGAGTGACAGGGGTCACAATATGCAAAACACAGGGAGTCAAGGAGTAGATATGATCATCTTCTTGCATGCCGCTCCATTGTGGAACCCAATTTGGAACATTACCAGAACCGATTCTATAAACTATAAACCACTCAGAAGCGCTTGCGATCAACGATATAATTACAAATTTTTCTTCCTGAAGAAAAAGGACAGATCAAAATTCAATTCCGGAAGACAAAGTGATCTTCTGTAGAAGCATACTCGTGTGTCAAGCTTCCTAACTCTGAATATAATTACCCAATTGTTGCTAAGATGCATTATCACTTTATATTGGACTGCGAATCCAGTCTATGATATCTCTTTCGAATTTAGTTGTCAAACTTGTCAAAATGCAAACATTTTGCGAGTGTAATGAAACCCAAAAAGAACAACAAAAGCTGGTGTCGAGAAGTTAGCAGAACCAAAAGCACGAAAGGAAAGCGAAAAAAGCAAAAAACAGCGAGAAGGGTAAGGAACAAAGGATAAACGCGAAAGATAGTCTCAGTGCATGTAATGTTACTTTTTAATGAGCAACCGAATCGCATCCTGTTCCCTGAGAGGCTTTTTATAGCCATAACTAAGCGCCTCTCCTTCCCGAACTTCTCCGCGGCCGCCCTCTTCAAATTCGTCTTCCAAAAGCAAAAAGAGCCGCCTGCCTACTACGCTCAGCCATCATCTCCTTCAACTCATCTAAACTCTCTTTCCGCAGTTTCTCCCCTCCATCTTCCATACTTTCCCTGGCAAACCCTCTCAGATCAACACTAGTTTCTCTTTCCCATGGCTTGCGAGCGGTCATCCCCCCTTTCTTCTCCCTCATCATCTTCCTAAACGTCCTATACTCCCGAGCTATGGTCTGGTACTGCTCTTCAGCTTCCATTTCCCGTTTCTGTGAATCCGACGGAGCCGTCTCCAGTGTTTTACCGTCAGCGAGGCGCTTCGACTTTCGCAGGGATTTCTGAGTTTCCTTTTTCTGCAGGGTATGTATAATTTTTGGCGTCGGAACCACCCCTTTTTTCAGGAGTCTCCGTTTTATGACTTCCTTCGATGGAATTGAAGGAAGTTGAGAGCCGAGGGCCGCGTCCATGGCTGGAGAAGAATGAAGCAGAGCTGCCGAGCTCATTTCCCGAACGAAATCCGCTTCAATGTTTATTTCGCTTGTACTTTTAAGAGGTCACAGATGACTTGGATAACGTTCGCGCTAAAAATTGAAGCTGCCAAGAGCCAACGAACCCGACCGAACCCGGCCCGGCTTCCATTTTCAGCAATAGGAATAAACAGGCCGGCGACCCACATCAGTGATCAAGAATTAAAGATTCATTTAACTGATTAATAGTTTCAAAATATTATATTTAATGTTTACCAAAAATTGTATTTTCCATTGGTTGATTAATAGAGATAAATAATTAAAATTCCTATTTAGTCATAGAATGGATAGTATTGGCTATTCAGTGAGATATCTCATATATTTAATAGGTGATATATATTTTAATCTAAGATTTTTTAAACACTTCAATATAGCTTTAATTTTTATCATAAATCAAAGTAATTAATCTTATTTAAATTCAATTCCTTGCTGATAAAATCATAATTTTGGTTATGCACATCCTTTCTAACACTATTAACTCAATAAAATCATGTGTATATATGTATTTTTATTTTTAAGATAATAGAAAATATTTATAGCCAATTTAGCGTCTGCCAGCCGAAAAATCCATCATTTTCTTTTTTTTGATACGTTAAAAAATCCATCAAATGAAAAGAGTTTGAAGTCATTCGGACCAAACGGTTTGGAGGGCGAACGCCATAAACCGGGTCGACGGCCAAAATAATGGATCGCGATGATCTGCTTGCGGGTCGGAGTTAGGGTTTTTGGCTCTTTACATTTAAAACTCAGTCTTCGAGAGCTGTTTCTTCTCTTCCTCTTTTCGGCCCACTCCGTGCTTCAACGCTTTCTGCCATGGCCGTCGGGTGAGCCCTTTGTTACTGCATCTCTCGCTTTTTGTTCTTGTTTATGCATGTTGTCTTTTACCTTAGTCTAGTGTTTTCTGATTATTGCATGGTAATTCTGGTGAAACTGATTTTCGTTTCGCCATTGATGGTTTCAGGAAGAACAAGAGGATTTCGAAGGGAAAGAAGGGAGGAAAGAAGAAGGCGTATGTGACTGTTGAATTTTTTGTTTGTGTTCTGTATGATATTCTCTTGCAACTGTTTTTATTCAGTGCCTTTTATTCTTCTTTCTTCTATTAGTGTTGATCCTTTTGCGAAGAAAGATTGGTATGATATCAAGGCGCCATCGATCTTCACCTCGCGAACTGTTGGTAAAACCTTGGTAACGCGGACTCAGGGTACAAAGGTGAGTTAGTCTCTATGTTAACTTTCGGGAACTTTCTGCGTGTAGCTTGCTTTGTGCATCCAGTTGTTAAAAAAGTATTGACACGCTTTAGTTAATTTTTGTAGGCAGTTTTGATGAGGGAGCTGAGCTCTGTTGTATTATTTGACAAATAATGTTCAAACCTTCGTTGACACGCTGCTCATGTCCTTCTCAACGATGTAGTTTAGAATTTTTCTCAGAAGCCATATTTGTTGATGGATCGATTAATAGACTACCACTAAACCATTTTTAAACTTTAAACATAGGTTTGACTGTATAACAGCTTGTTTGTACAAATGGCCTTTATGTTTTACTCGTTCTTCTTGTGAGAACCATCATTTGGATCTAGAAGTCATTAGGATCCTAAGTTTTCCTTCTGAAGGAGTAGTGACAAATAGACAGATTTTGATATATGCTAGTTTTAAATATGTTTAACAACTTGATAACTATTTGTGGCTGATTAAAGAGACGAAATGAGCTTGAAATGCTTAGCCTTGTTGTTTCAAGCTCGAAAATCTGCTTGCCATCTAAAGCTCCGCTTAGTTCCACCATATCAATTGGTATCATGCCTTTTTTCTTACATTGTTTTGTTTTATAAGAATTCTGAAATTAGTTATGACCTTCTGTTTGCATTAATCTCATGTGCTACTATTGCCTGAACAAGTTTTTGAACCTCTGAGTAAGTGAGTTTGATAATTATGGATAAATTACTCAAATGAGTCTTTGACTGGCCTGATTTAGATGATTGGTTTAGTGGTGCTAGAACTGTGAACCATTCCCTTTAGCATGTTCCAGAGAGTAACATAAATTGTAGAATTTGTAGTTAAAGATGTGAGTGTGATATGCTGTTGTTCCTTTCTTTTTCCTTTTTACTTTTTATGAAACATAATTTTATGGTTGATAAGAATCAAGGATTTTATGCAGCTAAAATGAATAAATTAAGGATTACATAATAGTTAATAGAGGCCTGTAATTTGGTTAGTGCAATTTTTTTAAGAAAAACTCTAGTTAGTAGTATTTAGTGGTGATCCAAGTTTGCTGCTGTCTTTATTTGATTGAAAAAAATTGTTACTTTATCTACAATATCAGATTGCTTCTGAAGGCCTCAAGCACCGTGTGTTCGAGTGTTCCTTGGCTGATCTTCAGAATGATGAGGATCAGTCTTACAGAAAGATCCGCCTTCGTGCTGAGGATGTTCAAGGGAGAAATGTGCTCACTAACTTTTGGGTATACTCTCACTACTATATCATAGCACATCCATGACTGATCTTTATACATCCACTAGCTTGCCCATTCTTACACTTGTATCTCTATCCTTACCTTGTAGGGCATGGATTTCACCACAGACAAGCTTAGGTCTTTAGTTCGAAAGTGGCAGACCTTGATTGAAGCCTATGTTGATGTAAAGACGACTGACAATTACACCCTTCGGATGTTTTGCATTGGTTTCACGAAGAGACGACCGAATCAGGTTAAGCGTACTTGTTATGCACAATCCAGCCAGATCAAACAGGTGAAATCCCTTCTTTTCAACAACAATCCTCTCAGGTTTTATCTTATGTGCTGTCTGGCATTTGCTTGATTTGGTTTTGTTTATCAGATTCGTCGCAAAATGAGGGAGATAATGATCAACCAAGCTACATCCTGTGATCTTAAGGAATTGGTACAAAAATTCATTCCTGAGGTCATCGGGAAGGAGATTGAAAAAGCAACCTCGAGTATCTATCCTCTCCAGAATGTGTTTATTCGGAAAGTGAAAATTTTGAAGGCCCCAAAATTTGACCTGGGGAAGCTGATGGAGGTATGTGCGCCATTGATCTGTTAAAATTCCTTCATTTTCACTCCGTGAGGGTAGAATGAAATAAATAAATGGTTCTCTATTGGTCTTTGCGGTGGCAGGTTCACGGTGACTACTCTGAAGACGTTGGTATGAAGTTGGACAGGCCAGCTGAAGATATAGCAGTGGAAGGGGAAACAGAAGTCGTTGGAGCTTAGATATTTTTATTTCTGATTTAGATTGTTTGAAGCCATGTGTGCGATATCACTCTCAGTTTTGGTAGCAAGTTAGATCGAAATTACCATCATTGTTGAGTTTGAGGTTCCCGGACAGATAGCGAGTTGATCATTTTTGAATTGATTCAACACAGTATAAACCTTAATTCATGCACTCAAATTCGTTTGCAGGACACCTCTCTCCAGTTCACAGGAAAGTCTGGTGCGTGTTGCAATCACCATTCCATTTTCAGCACCAGGCCAAGGTTGGAGCCCCAAAATCTATCCTTCCATTGTTTACGTAGGTTGTAAGTGTCAGTAATGAGAAAGTAGATTATGTTAGCCTTGCTTCATGCAGGTTTCTGAAAATAGTAGCCTTCCACAAGGCAAAATTGGGGCGATAAGCCTACTTGGACCTTTCGATTGTGTTGTTCAGCCAGACAAGCACAGAGCAAACGACGGCCACGGATTTGCCGCGAACAATAGTCTCTTTGCTTTTAATTTGCGTACATATAGACAGATATGATTCATTAGAGTTTTATTCGTATTAAGTACTGAAAATGTCAATTATATGACAATCCACAATCTCTCAAATGAACTAGTACTGTTAGAAAACCTCTATGTGCAGTTATCGACTCCTTAACATGTCCACTAGTGCCGCAACGCATACATTTACTATAGGCCGTAATATTTACCTTTCATAATGAAACAACATAGATCTATTCAACATGATTAAAGATCCTCGAACTAATATATCAGCTTTTCGATGTAGTTATATCTTGCTAACCTAGCCATGTTTAAGAAAGTTAAAAAAGTCATATCCAGCCAATTCCAGGCTTCTTTCTAAAATAACTCTAGTAGGGCATTTATCTGTATACTAACAAGTTTTTTGCCTGAAAGAACAACCTCTTCATTTATTGATCTTCTATACATAAATGCCAGGTTCAGTTTTTAAAACATGGTGAAAAAAATATAAAAATTTGTAAAAATTATAAAATCAAATGATGAACATAAGAGATGGAGGCAAAGTCGAAGGCTGATGATAATGTTCTGATCTTGTCGTGAACCATAATCTCAAGACAGTTTCATAATTTTCAGATGCTTGTTACGTGGGAAGCACACATTTACTATTGCTCGTCATAGAGACCACCGTAATATTCTTCTGTTATTGAGTAGCTAAAATTAATCTTGGGATGAGTTTAGGAAGAACGATACCGGATTAAAAGAGAGCAGAGGGGGTTAGGCTTGTGGATTCAGTCCAGTTCGAGTGTCCTTAGCTGACCATCAGAATGTTGAGGATCAGGCCTTATATATAAAGCACTGTTTAGTTGGGATTATGGTATAAAAAAGAAACCATCATCAAATCCAATCAACAAATGTTCTATGTACAATTTAATGGCAAATGGAGCACGCTCAATTTTTGTAAAGGTGCCTGGAATGTTCAGTCACTCGAATTCCTGTACAGGGCACGTTTGCTCAAGTTCAAAGGCAGCCTGGAAACAGTCTGCTGCTTGCTGTAATGACCCTTCCATTTTCAGGACGAGGCCAAGGTTGAACCATGCATCGTGGCTCCTTGGATTTAACCGCAGCGCATTCATCAGAAAGCTTCTTGCTATCGGTAGTGATTTGCCTCCGTATTTCCGTAGCAATGCTGCAGTCGAAACCATACTTGGAACGTGATCAGGTTCAATGGATAAAGAGTCTGAGAAAGCTGTAAGGGCCTGCTTATCCAAGGACTGGGCTTCAAGCAACCTTCCTGCAATGGATAAAACGGAGCTTGGTTATGTGAAAAGATTTAAGTAAAGCAAGTTGTAGTCTTACTTATAAACAAACATCTGAGGATGGTTGGCTTACAATCTGGCTTATGAAATGAATCAAGTTGATAAAGAAAAGGATATTGGGACTGCTTCAAGACGAACCGACAGACCAGACAAAACAAAAAGTACTAAGCTATCCCATATCCACTCATCTCTCCAACATATTCTCTCTTCTTTCACTGTTTGTGAAAGTTTGTCTACCATTTCTAGTTTAAAGACAAAACAGAAGTACTTGGCTTTATTGTTAGATTCCAAAAGTTTGTCCCCAATAACACCAGTAGGTGACCTAAGAATTATGTCAACCTTAAAAAAAAAAAAAAAAAAAAAAAGTGTAAAAGCCACTACAGACTGGGGTGAATTTATTGTTAGATTCCAAAAGTTTGCTATAAGCTAAGCCAATGCATGAATGAGATTCTAAAAATTCAGCTAGATTGGTGCTATGGTTTCCGAGTGCCATGCCAAAACATTTACTTTCCAGCATGATGAATATTTAGGCTTGAATGAAACAACCATAATAGTCTAGTTTCTGAAGAAAATTACCCGTCAAATGCCAACTCCGTGGAGAATAAAACTTGATATTCTTTGCTTTATCCAGACAAACTTGTGCATCAATGAATGACCCGAGTTTTGTATAAATTGTGCCCAAATCCTGCCAAGACTCCATTTCTATTTTTCTATATGCAAATGCCTGTTACAAAGAAAAAGTTAGGAATGATGGCCAGTTTTTCACCATATGGGTGATCCAATAAATTATGCAACAAATATTACACACCTCAGAGTCAAAGCCCCCATTCTGGCCACCCCTATGAGCATGTATTAAAGAAAGTAGAATCCTGTAAGTCTCAATAGCTTCCTTCAGCTGATCTTGAGCAGTTTGAAGTAAGCCTTTTAACCTCAGAAGTTCTAACTGATCTCTTTTCCCTGATTCGTCCAATGCAAGATCAATGATGGATTCAGCATCATCAAAGCATTGATCTGCTGAAACTGTAAGAGCCAACAACTTCCAACCTTTCGCCGAGCATCCACCCACTACATCAGAAAATAACTTCGCATTTTCTAAAGCCAAATTCAAGTTTCTCTGTACCAGATTCTCTAAACCCATACTATATATGGCTTCTGGGTTGTTCTCAGCAATCTTGCAGGCATGGCTCAGTGACTTCAGAGACTGCTCTTCTAGCCAAAGCCTCTCTGCATCAGAGACGGATAATCTTGCACAATTTCCATAAGAAATTCCAATCAGATGACACAAGTTACCCAGAAAATGATTCTCTTGTGAAGAATTTGAACAAAATTCCGTGGCCTTACGAGCAAAGGTAATCCCATCATGTGCAAGTCCCAAACTTTGTGTGCAGAGTTTTGCTCCGAGTAGCAGTGATGGGAAATGGGGTTCAGACTCCTCTTCGGAGCGACACAAACCTTTCTTTAAAAGGTTTATGGCTGTCTCATCTTGACCCATCGCACTATAACAAAGGGCAAGAAGATACCATCTCTCCATTCGATTATAAACACCAGGAAGTACCTGTTCGACATGATTGGCTAGAATCTCAAATTGCCCTGACGTCGACAATGCAAAGGTCAAGTGATCCATGATTTCCTGGTCCCAGGGAATTTGATGAAAAGCCACCTTCCACATAAGTATAAATAATAGCAAGATTGCTTCTTCTATATTACTCTTGGGGGTGGAGGAGTCCCACTGTTGAAACTGCTGCGGAAGGCTTGCTTCAACACCTCCATACAGTAGAAGAGCAGCTAACTCCTTTTGAACAGCTGCTAATCTCTGTGGATCCAAATTCCAAGGCTTGACAAGGGCTCTCCGATATGAACCAATAGCTTCTTCCAAACAGCCAACTTGTTTCCACAGCCTCGGAAGCAACTCCAGTGCTTTGTGAAACATTTCTTGCATCTTGCAGTCATAGCTACCGCCATCGGTCATTCCATTTGGCAATGCAGACTCCACAGTGTCTAGAATTAATTTACATTCCTTTGCAGCCTCTGAGAGGTCACAGTTCCAAAAATGGAAACTATTCAGTGATTTCAAATAAGCACAATATAATTCTTGGTTTACAAAGACTAGCTGCATTCTGTCGAGACAGTGTAATTAATAGCTTACTATGGATCGGATACAGTCCTAACAATAGAAGAGGAAAAAGAAACTAAATTAAAAGGAAGGAATTGCTCACGAATGCTTTAAAAGTAGGTATACCTCGAGCTCGGCCAAGCTCCTCCAGAGATTTAGCTTTGAGTAAGATAGCTTCCAGAAGCAAACTCACAGAATGCATAGACATTGTGGGGAAGATCAACTTGTCACCTTTGGAGCGCCCTTTCCTCTGCCGCGTCCTTTCTGCAATTGCCTTGCTCATTTTTGGTGTCAAATTCCGTATATCGATTCCATGGAACACTTGAAGTGCTGCATCAAAGTTCCCTCTTTGATACTCCAACCGACCCAACAGAGCCCGGGCTTCCTAGAGGTATCAGAAATTGGGTTAAAGAAGTAAATCGAATTGGACAGAGAACGTGCAGAGATTTTTAAACGGTGGGGAAAGCATACCTCGTAGTTGAGTGACAGAGCTTCTTTCAGAGTGGATTCAACATCCTCAACCTGGTTATCGTCGAATCTTGAATCCCAATCTCCAGTCCTCGATGACAGACCGCTGGCAGAAAAATCTCTTGTAGCCAGAGATTCCGGTGATTGTGGGACTTCCTCAAACTTAAATTGTTCGCCGGAGCAAGCACACAGCAAGGCCATCCTTGCGAAGGAAACGGAGGACCAAACAGAAGCTCAGTGCTACAGAATCTAACTACTTCGATGGTAAGTCCATCTGCATGTTGGCAGACAAACTCCACTGATAAAATGTCGTCTAACAGCAGTTATATCAATAAACACTCGCACGATTCACAGATGAAACCGGAAGCGAGAAACCATCCTCACGCGATGAGAAATAAATTAAATAAGACGTCGGTGAGAAAATAGAGTTGAAAAACTGCGAAATTTCAAGCTTTCGATTTCAAATTTCAGATCGTGAAACTTCCTCGTAACGAGTTTCCCAACAACAAAGGAGACAAAAAAAACATCGGCTTAACGAAAATCACAGATCCCCCTCAAAGAAATCGCAAAGCCGACGAAAATCGTCGAGTAGTTCCATCACACTCACACAGCATTGAATAAGACAAGAGCCTGCATTACCTTACACCTCTGAAATCTAGCAGAGCATCTTAAACGAATCCGCAGAGGCACAGCACCGAGAAGATATGAAATCCACAGAGAAAATAAATGGCAACTTTAATGACATCCCGGACGATACATAACCGCAACTCAAGAGCCTAAACGAGACTAAGTATGAACACCCAGAAGAAGATAATCGGCTACGAGTGATGCGACAGCCCCCCCGAGGAGGAGCAAATTCAGGTTAAGACACGCAAAGTCGCAAAGGTGACCCCGGAAACTAAGCAGACAAAGATGGGATCTTTTTGAGATTGGAGAAAAGGGGGGGACGGGGGATTACAGACTCACAGGGACAGACACAAGAACTGAGTACAGAGGAAAATGACACCCAATGACAGGGAGAAGACTACCCGACATGAGAGCCGAACAGGGGCGAGACAAACAAGAACACAGAGCCGAACTCATGCAATCAGGAAACACCATACAATTTCCTTGAAATGTTCGCCCTGCCTCGTTTCAACTCAATATCAGAACTTTTCATCTTCTTGCTCCTCCAGAACATAAATTCATCCTTTTTACAGTCGTAACGTGCAGGTTGTTGCTCCCCAGCTCTGCTCGATAGATATCCTTCTTCTTCCTTTCCCTTCAATCTCTGTTTCAATCTTCAACTTTTTTTTTTCTTTACCCAGAATCCAGCTGCTAGTGAAAATAATCTTTGCTGGTTTTGTCAGAAGCCTTAGATTTCAAAATCGAAAATTTAAAGAACAAAAAAAAACATTCAGAGGGAAGCGAAGTTTGAAACAGAGACTACAATGTTTGAAAAACAAGAAAAGAAAATAAAAAATGCAGGCCGAGGCAGACGCTTTTCAAGTGACTTTTTGCTCTCCTTCTGTCATCTTCTCTAAATTCAAACAACATAATCATAACCGTTGCTTCCAAGCAATTCCAAGCAACAGCTTTCGTTTTCATGAATAAAACTTCCAACCCAATTCATTTGGTAAGCTCACGAAAGGTGAAATTTTATTCTCATCAGTCTTCTCATTTTTTTTAAAATTTTCTTCTGTATGGTGAAGTTGGTAGCACCGAGGATGTGACAACAAGTTCTATTTAAAATCTAAAACATTAATTACAAGTTTTATTAAATTTATTTCCGTTTTATTATATGTGTGATTTTATTTCAATTCTAAGAAAATACATATATTTTCTCTAAAAAATTATTTTCTCTGTCTTTCTTCTTCTTCTTATCTCTCTTCCCTGAAGAGGTTCCGTAATCCCTACCCAGTACCCAAGACTTATTGTGTTCCAGCGAGAAGTAAAAACCCTTTTGAATCTGATGCATTTGAAAGATGAAACAAAACAGACAAGTTTATAATTCTGTACATCTAAATTGATTACTAACACAAAAGAACCAGCACTCAATTTAATTGGGAATTTATTGCACTCTTTTTCCTTAAACAAGGACTAATAAATAAGCCTCTTTAAGCGGTTACATATCTTCTTTACAATATCTACAAGTCGTCACTTAAAACCAAACACCCCCTTCAATCTTCATCACTATAAAACCCAAAACGAAGAAAAATAAATAAAAATAAAAACAAGCCTATCTTAAACTACAGTAGATTCCAAACATGAACTACCCATCTTCACAATCCTCAAACACACACAGTAGCCTCCTTGTTTTTTTTTTCTCTCTCTCTCTTTCTGCAAAGGGAAAAAGCAGAGATTATTCCTTTTCCTTTTTTAGAGCACCAGTTTCTTTCTTCTCTGAAGGAACTGCAGAGACAAACTGAGAAAAGTGGGAGATGAATCATGAATGTAAGGTGGTTTGAGGTTATGAGGACCATTTTATATTAAATACAAGGAAGAAATGTTTGAAATGTTGGGTGGCAGGTTTGCTCGAGGATTGGGACATGCACATGCAGGGATGGGCAACGGGGGAAGTTCAAGGAAAGACCAAACCATGACCCATCAGTATCCCCCAATCAAGTGGAACATTTGCTTTTTAACTTAGTTATGCTTTTACCATGGTACATAATTTTTTTTTTTGGGTCCACTGAGCTTGATAAACAATACTTTTTCAGTCCCTAATCAAAATAAGAATTAAGTAACCACATATCCTAATTATGAATTAATAGAGTAGAAATTTTACTCCATTGTTACTAGTGTCTTGCAACATAAAAATGTTCATATCCTTGTCAACCATGTCATTAAGATAGTTTCTTCCACCATATGGGTCCATTAGTTTAATCTAATACCTTTAAATCTCGTGTAATACCACCTACCAAATCTCACTTGTACTTATATTTTAACAAGAGATCCCTTTCCCTACCAAATTTATTTACTAAGACTCTATACTAAATAGTAGTTATAGATTGAGATATAGTATTTTTCAAGTAAAAGCTGTTACATATGCTATGCGGCTGTAGTACAAGTTAGAAGATAAGGGCATATTATAAGGGTCTTACATATGCAGGCTCTAGCATATATTAGAAGACAAGGCATATTGTATTATAAGGGTCTTTAGTGAGACAAGATTGGAGGCTTGACATTATGAGGTATTGCAATCTCATATGCTTTTAATATGGTAGTGATATATAATTCTCATGGAACACATCTTTTGTAGTTCATAAAATTATCATTATGCTAGTAAGACTTTTTTCTGTAATCTTATTACTCTAATATTAATACAACACCCAGATTGAAGTACCGGCTGAAGATGAAAATGGGAGAATCAGAGTGGGATTTTGTTTCTTTTCTTATTCTTTATTTAGGCAAAGCTTTCAAATCTGATAAATGATTTTTCAAAGAGGAAAAGAAATATGAAGAATGGACTGAGTGGAAGGGGAGACACTTGAATTATTTTCACATGTGTAGTCTCCTATTCTCCAAACTCTATACTGTTTTGGGCTTCTCAAGTCAAAGATGCCATGATTGAATCTGCATGAAACCTTTCTCCTTCTCTCTCCCGAGGAATAATAATATCTTCAATATTCACATAAGGACATTTGACAGTACAACCTTGACTGACTAACGGGGGACTACAAATAATGGCAGAACATGTTGCTAGTTGAAAACTTGAAAGTAAATATCATTTATCTAAGGCATCTTTTGTGGTAGAGGAATAAATAGCACTACACCCAAATTTTCTTTACAGCTTGTGTAAGGTTTGAGGTATAAAAGATTTCTCCATTCTATTTTTCATGTTCAACAAAAAATATAAAATTTAATAAAACCCTATTTCTCTTATAAAACAGGTGAAATAATGAATAGAAAAGCAAAAAAAAAAATATGGGAATATCTGACCTCAAAGCTGAACTCAAGGGTGGCAGCTAAGTCAGAGTACTTAGCTCTGCCCCAACCGATAGGAGCAACAAGATTCTCCAATTATTCAATAGAAGAGGACAAAACTATTAGAAATGGAATAAATAGGAACGTTTATACGTAAATATAATGTGCTACATTGACAAGAAATACACTAAGTTACTTGTAGCGTCATTCCATACTAATCAGTTCTTAAAACATACTAAAGTTATATAATTTCTATAAATATGATTCCCTTACGTGTTACTTAAGTATCATTTTTTGAACTAGTGATAGTTTTATTGATTTCTGAATAATGATGTTACATTCAATATCATTCTAGCAATTTAAAATACATTAATGATACATCATATAAGACTTAACTAAGTTGAATAAAAAGATCAGCTCTTGATACTCCATCCTTAGCTAACTTATCAGAATTAGCAGATCTCGGTACCTTTGACTATCTTCGACCATAAGATGTTCAAGTTCTGCTCTATGTATCATGAACTTCTAGCTAGAGAAGTAAACAAATGTTTAGTAGTTCAATATTTCTTACATCTGTTTTCATTATAATAGATTGTCCTAAAACAAAGGTATATCCGCCAGCTAAAGAAGAGAGTCTACGAAACCCCATAATAGCTTTAGTCCTCAACGCCCCCTATGTCCTGAACAAATGACGAGGGAAGGCCAAGTCCCCTCGTCTACCTTGACATTCCAACCAAAAAATTTCAAAAACAAACAGAGAGAGGGTCAAAGATTTCATTGGCATCTGACTACCAAATCGAGATGGGTAAACCCATAATAAGATACTGCAAAGAAACTGCCTCTTAACTACAATTGTGTAACAACAAATATAAAAGACTTCCAAATTGATGACGGTCTCATCAACTTAACTATCACAGTAATCTTCCCTAAGCCCAAAGCACTTAATAAATCGTAAAAGCACACACTGATCTCACTGAACTTTTTAATCAAAATCCCACAAAAAATAGCTTTAAAAGCATGCCCCAAGACAAACATCTCTACTACTAAAAAGAGTGTTTTGAGTGTTACCAAGAATTACAGTTCACAATATGATTTTGATCTTTATCTCAATGCCACCACATAGAGATTGTTCAGAGATATATATTGAACATGTGGGAAATAAAGCTGTGTACGATCAGAAGCAAATTGCACATATATCCGTCAAAATGAAAAACTCATTCAACTCCACTGATCAACATAACAAACTACTAGCTTTTTTTAACATTCCATGGACGGCATTGAACTAATAAAAACTCAAATACTCAGGTTTGTATAACATCAAAACCCTCCACCAAAGTCTAACTAGAAGAACCTTCAATAAGGAGAAGTAACAAAAATTAGCTACATTTCACTCCAACCTAATGGGACTTCACATAATCCTGAACGATGTGAAGACCCTCTGATTCCTCACCGTAATCCTGCAAGTCCCAGAAAGAACAGGCACAAAAATGAGGTGATAATTTATAAAAAGAGAATAATATCAGGAAATGGAGTAATTTTTATAGTCTCACCTTGACAACGACACAAGAGCACCCAACAACTTTCCTTGCCTTCCCTTCAGAATCAATCTTGCAAAGCTGGGAAAGAGGATAAATACAAAGCATGTTTAATACGTTATCTAATCAATATAAAGATATGGGGAGAAGACAGTCTTTAAAAATAATCTGCCAAGGAAGAAAATATATAAAGAAACAATATAGAAAAAAATAAAATAAAATTAGATAGAGAATATCATTCAAAAATCAACTTACCCCAGCCCACTCGCCAAGTGTTTTAGCATTTGGCACAGTGATCAAGCTGACATTGTGGTCTGCGCAAAGAGCCCTGACCAGCTTGACATAATCGGGCTGGTTGCAGTCCTCAGCTAGTACACACAACTGAGCTGCATGCTTCTCAATCACCTTTGCACCCTCGTGGAGACCACGAGCAAGCCCATCATGAGCAAGGGATTTCCTGAGGACAAGCTGCAACGCAGTCATTATGTCCATAGGCTCCCCAAGGGTGGGGCCTGACGTCTCTGGTGCAACCTCTTCCCTGTTAAAGAAAAACATTGAATATAGAGGCTAGTCGATTGCGATGATGTTACAAACAAAAAAGACTCTAGTCAAGTTAAAGAATCAAAATATTCATTTAAAAAATTTTATCAAAGCTTGCAGCCATCCTTATTTGCCTCCAGAATAACAATTTGACAAGGAGTTTAGGTAGGAAACAAGAATAGCATCTTCAAAGTTGAAACCAAGAGTTCATTGCCCATAAGGATAACAAATAATTTCCCATTGTTTTCACTTAATTTCATCTTAGTCCATAGGACTATTAATAGTATACAGACACTGACAGATTAAAAGTCTAACGAGGTAGTATCCATGTAAGGACCCAATAGAAAGATATCCAAAAAATGATTATTTTCCGAAATGTTAGAGACTATTATTATCAGGAAGAAACACAAGAAACGCTCATGAATGAGATTTCTCCAGGTTAAAAATCATTGCTAAACGCGCATAAGAATTTTCAAACACCCATTATCCAAAAGCACAACGGCAATAAAATCCAAAAGAGCGAGAAAACTATCAGGACATGAATAAGAGCACTTCAAGCCAACTATTACAGTAGAAGACTTCAAAATATGTACACTTAAAACAACTCCAACCAAAAGAATAACTCAAAAAGAAAAATGACAGGTCGCTCCTCTAACGAAGTACGTGAAAAGAAATTGCAGAAAATGAAAACACATACCCAGACATATTGACGTCGTACTAGATTAGATTCAAGACCTTTCCGCAGGAGCTGGAAAAAAAAAAAAACAAATTGCCACAATCAGAACGAGGAAACCTCACAAAGCCAGTTGTATATTAGAAAACACAGATGAGCAACGTTATTGGAATTTCAGGTCGAAGTCACTGGAGGCCGCAGAAGTACAATACCTAAATCAGATGCCGGCGAGAACCCTAGCCTCCGCGCTATGGTATGAAAGGCGAGGGGAGAAGGGAGGTTCAAGAGATGAAAAACCCTAAAAACGTATGAGTGTCCTCAGAAATTACGCTATTGCCCCCCTCCCCTTCTTTTGTTATGGGCAGGGCCGATGTGCTTCGCAACTCCTGACAATAGGTCTCGCATTTACAACAAGATTAAGTTTGTATTGATTAATTATTTTCAGATTAAAAAAATTGAATACTACGGTCTTATTATATTTTAATATATATATAAATTGAAATATAAGGGTCTTAATAATGGTAATCATCCTACTACACCCATTAATAATTTCATTATAATAGTATAAATAATAGACTAAATTAAATTGTAAGACATGATTTTTTTTCGAATAAATATTTTTTTTAAAAACGCACATACACACACAAGAGTTAAAACCGAATCAAAATGGCTGATTCAACCTAGTAATGGAAAGAATTTCCAATTTGTTTCTAAATCGGTTTAAATCATAAGTGACTGTCTAAAAGTTTAAAACTAAAATTACAAAAAAGATAGTAGAATATTAAAAATCACTGTAATAATACATTTGGGTTGAATCACTAGTTAAACCCAATTCAATCAAGTTAAACTAAACTCAGTAACAGCTCAAATTTCATGAAATAAGATTAAATGAAACACCATTAATTTTTTTTTTTTAACCTTAAGACTTAAAAAGTACAATTACTGTCCTATGAAATAACCAAAACAGTCCAAGAATCTCCCATGTCTTTGAGAGACTGGCCTCAAATCACCACAAAGCACCCATTGAAAAACATCTCACGGGTTTATGCAGAATGAGGCACTTCGGTGATTCTTCTTTTCTGTTATTATTTGCTAGTATAAACTTGAGAACCCGCGCTATATCAAGTTTTAGCTTGCATACAACAAGAACTTACAAGAGAATAGATAAGAAATCAATCCAATTTCGTAACTATCATTCATCAGTCAAAAAACATATGAGCAACTTGGCTTAACCATGTTCTTTTTCCTGTTTGAAATGGTGAAAGTCAGAGGTAGTGTAGTTGGAAAGACGGAACAATCCCAAATAGAAGTCCTCTCATTATCTCGGTTGTAGGGGGAGCCAGAAAATTCACAATAGAGAAGTGGGTACGCTGCACAGCATCTGATCCAGCTGAGAAAGTTATTAGAATTTTCACCATGTGAAAGTGAAATTTGAACTTGTAGACAAGCTGCACAGGTTTCAGAGGTTTCAGAGGCTATTCACCGACAGGAGGTACCTGCTGCTGTCGAGCTGTGAGAACGCAATCAGAGTAACTCTTCACTACATTTGAGCACTTTAGAGGGTCCTTAACATGTTCCTTGTAACACTCCAGGCAAGCATCTTTCTCTACTATGCAAGGTATTGGCTTCTGGTAAGGCAACTTGAATTCCTTCTCGTGCAGCTCCTTTGCTCTCTGTGTTACTTCTTGAACCATGTCATTCTCTTTCTTCTGCAATTTCTCTAGTACGTTTTCGCTCTCTTGAAGAACTGAACGAATGGCATCAAGCTCAGTGGTGGATACTACTGGTGGAGGTGGCACCGGCAAAAACAAAGCCGATTGGTGTGGCCAACCTGTGCTGGTGATGGAACCTGTTTGTGTATTTGATCTGCTTGGTATTGGCTTCTGGGGCATCTTGACCTGGGGAGGTTGAGAGCCCTCTGTGACCTTTGGTTTAGATTTCTTTGTTCTCTTCTTCGTCTTCTCTTGATCACCAGCAAGCCTATCAACCAGTTTGGAGCTTATCTGAATTCTATATGAATCATCCATGGTGTATAGGCCACAAAAACTCACTTCCCACCTGATAATTTTTTAAAGCCATCTCATGAGTTCAAAAATAGAGATTCCATTCAACGACATTTTATTAGTTCCTAA
This sequence comes from Aristolochia fimbriata, assembly GCA_019845555.1. NCBI lineage: Eukaryota > Viridiplantae > Streptophyta > Magnoliopsida > Piperales > Aristolochiaceae > Aristolochia > Aristolochia fimbriata. The sequence continues at coordinate 19,452,917 of CM034084.1, read as the reverse complement.
TATGAAATATGCGGGCATGGAACAGTAGGTAAAAGATGAAAAATACATAAATGAAAACAATGAAGATAATTTTAATAAAAGAGTTGCGAGCTTGAAATCTGCAAGACAACATCTTTTCCAGAATTTTAATCCGTGCTCCTTCTGTCATCCTCAAGAGATGCTATGAATGAGCTTAAAGATCCATAAGAAAATATTTAAGGAAATTGAGTAACTGATTCAAAAATAAAATTTCAAACTTCAATACAAAAATATTCCATGTAAAGTTTAACATGACATCCATACATCCATTAGACGCTACTTTGGGCAGCAAGATACTAGAGTCAAAAAGGTCCTGTCTCAAAACAAGATATATCCAACTTTTAACTAAGTCAACCTGTCAAAAGTAGAACTACAAAATAGTTACTTTCAGAAGATGAACATTAATAACAGGAGATGAACATTAATAAAAACCATCCACTTAAACTATCTACACCAAATATTGGGTCCAAAAGCAGGCACAACACCGAATACTGCGTCCAAGTGAGGTACCACACGGAATACAGGGTCTAAACAACAGGTACCGCACTGAATACTGGGGCTGCATTTCCAATGATAAAGATTGTAGCTATCTGTACTAACTGTTCTCTTGATACATCATGTACTATTTTCTTTGCTAGAATGTACTATTTTCTTCTAGCACTATTTTCTTGAAGTCACAACCAACACATACACATTTCTCTTCTTTTATGAAAAGTCATTGAATAAAGAAGCAGAATCAGAGACACTTTTATGAAACAGCATGACCAAAGTAGTGAAATGTAAATTCTCTTGAGCAACATACTTCTAACAAGAAAAAGCTAAAATATCATAGCCCACTCAGGTAAAATTTGTAAATATCCAACAGAAATTAAGAACATCACTACGAAGATTAATGTGGATGTCCATTCCTTGGTTAAAACCTACGAATGAACATAGCATTCACTGTAGATTAACCTGAAATGGACTACTTTCTAAACTCTATTTTTTTTTAAAAAAAATATTTTTAAAATATTTTAACCCACCATAATGAGTTCTTAGCAATAAATACTGAAATTTGCCCATTCAGAAACTTGGCTCAATTAGCAGGAAATTTTCACTTAACAAAACCTCATACCAAGAACTTCAAAGACCGCAGATTGGAAACCGTTTGTATTAGAAAGATGGTCCAAAAGGCGTCCGGGAGTAGCAACCTAAAGAAGAAAACAAAAAATGATTATCAAATCAAAGCACTAATCGATGAAGAAAAGTTATAAGAAGCAAAAACCACACTCCATCAGAGAAATGTCTCAGAAATACAAGCATACACTGCTTTTAAATGTCTGTTATGAATGCTACAAGTGCAATCTCTTTGTACATAAAGACAATCCAATTTGGTAGATGAGCACTGTGTCAATGTTGTTCTGGTGAGTAAAAGACACAGAAATTATTAAGATTGAGTTGGAAAAAATGCTCTACATTCATTTGTTCAAGACCCAAGTAAGTGGACATTGTTTTAACCTAAATATAATGGTAAAAGATAGTGTAAGTGTAGTATCACATAACAAAATGCCAGCAAATTAAAGAAGCAGGTAAAAAAAGCTGATAGTGGAGATAAATAAATAATCATCATATATTTGTCACAAGTTCTAAAGATTCTAAACTTAATAATTAGAAAAAAGAACGAGTTTGAATATACTAAAAGGAATGAAAATTTCAAGTATTAAAGGCAAATGATTAGTTCAATTAAGTATGCTATTAATTATCTTAATCTCTTTTAACCTATATTTTCTTATTCAAATATCTAGAAAGAACTATAGGTATCTACAAACAACAAATATATGTAAACCTTGTATTGTATTTTTCAGTCTACTGCAAAATTTCTGTGGGCAGCACCATATTCTAAAAGAGAAGAATTATTTTTGCAGACTGTAGACCAGAACAAACTTTGGCCGGTGGGTTCAATTAACCCACAGGAATATGGGCAAGTGAGCAAACAGAGCAAGAGCCATTTAAATTATAAAATGTCACTTTTGAAGGGACGCCAGTATGCCACAACTTGTTCTGTTAGATATCTGAGTAGTAACAAAGCAGAAATCTTATTTTCTGCTGTGTACTTTGAGCTTCTATATATACCCATTGATTTCAACAAGTTGCAGATACAAAATTATTTGTTTCTTTTAGACCCAAATGTTCACTTCTGATTCACATGACAGCAGATGTTTTTAAAAAAAAAATCATAAAAGAATAGGTAACTTTGAAATACTTTCCCTTTATATTTTAGGAGATACATTCTAAAGTCCTTCGAAAGTGGTGAAAAAAACCACTACTTGGTACTTTACTCTTTAAAAAAAAAATTAAAATTAAGAAAAAATTAAACATTAAGGAAAAGGAAAGTACCCGAATTTCATAAAAAGTCAAGAAAAAATTAAGCAACTATCATCATGAAGAGTTTGTTTATCTATCATAGAGTTCATTTATCTATCACAGAGTTCGTTTATGTATCATGGATTTATCTAAAATCCACAGCAACATAACCTTTTTACAGAACAGCAACATAACCTTTTACAGCAAAAAATAACAACAACAACATAACAGCAACAACAGCAACATACCTTTTTTACAGAAAATATAAGAAAACAAATTATATAAGTACATTGTTACAAATAACAATAAAAAATAAAGACAACAACTTATATAATGAGAGAAAGAAATTAGAAAGCCGGCCGCTAACAAAACTACAGCAAAAAATGAGAAAGACAAGCTTTAAAAAATAGGGAGAATTAAGTTCTCTTTCAAAAAGAGAAAAACCTGAGAATCCCAAATTTTAGGACTGAAATTAAGGCATTAAGATTTAGAAAAAGATGCTTGAGTTGAAGAAAGAGAAAGACCTAGGGCGAAAAAGTGGTCGGAAACTCTTACCTTCCGTAGATCACGCAGAAAATGAATCAAAGACTGACTTTCTGTTCGACTTCGGGTGTTCGTTTTGCACCTGAGGGTAGGGACAGAGCCAAATCAACTTTCTTCCTCTTTCTTCTCTTCCGCGCCGTTCTTTCTACCCCAGATCTTCCTGCTTCCTTTTCATTCTCTTCCTCTTTCTTCTCTTCCGCGCCTTCTTTCTTCCTTCCCCCTTTTCTTCCTCTTCCTTCTCTTCCTTTTTCTTCTTTTCCTCTTTCTTCTCTTCCTCTCTCTTTTCTTCCTCTCGCGCGTCGGATTGAGTTACTGGCCCGGGTAGGTTTTATTTTTTTGGTCTGGGGCTGGGTTAAAAAAAAGCAGCCGGGTTGTTGGGCTAGGTTTGGTATAATTCAAAACCGTACTCTTTTTTTTATTATTCTCCCTCCATATACTCCATTAAATTTTTTCAAACCGTACTCTTCCTTTTCATTCTCTATTTCCCTCTCCCCGAATCTCTTTACTCCCACCATTACGGACCGTCGCCGTCTCATCTTCCCTTCGCCGTTGACGGACACCATAGCCGGTGCCGTCGCCGTTGCAGTAGCCGCCATACTCCCATCTCGCCTCGTCGCTCCCTATTTTCCCGTTGTTTCACTTTCGCCTCGCCCGCGTTCTTTCATCCGATCTCATTTCGCTGCCTCTTTTTCCTCCCATTAGCCTCGCCGCACTTCCCTTTCGCTCGTTTCACTTCTCCTGTTCCCCGCACTTCACCTGGCTGAACCTCCATTCCTCTCATTTCACATCGCCGCTTCTTTGTTTCGGTCGTTTCAGCTCGCTGCTGCTGCTGTCTTTCAATTTATGTGCAGTTTTACCTCGGCGCTCTGGCTGATCTCTGACACCTTGCGCGATTCGGAAGGTAAGATCCTAAAAATTTTTTATGTTGTGGTGTTACTTTTTTTTTTTTAAAGAATTTTAGAGTGTAATAAATCTTTTGGTCGTTTCAGTGGTTTTGCTGTCATTCCCTCTGCTGGATCTTAGTCCCACTGTGCTGCTACTGTGAACGACCTCAATCTCTAGGTGTCTTGCTCTTGCATATACCTAGTTCACGATTTGAGTAAATAATGAATTTTAGCTTTCCCTCTACATATCACTGACTCTAATCAGAAAATTCATTTGACATTGCAGTGAGAAGCATATTCACGAAACCCAAGTTCAATCAAAACAGAAGACTTCCATGCCAAAGAGAAAAAGAGCAGTTAAGAAAAAAATAACAGAAAGGAATGATGCTGAGAACACCCGATCAGAGGAACAGAATAAAGAAAAGGAGTTACATGATTTCAGCAACCGTGAAGGTAAGTCTGGTGTTAAAAATTTGGGTTTTATTATTCTCTTTTATCAATTGCTTTCAGAATATTAGAAAAGGATGGTACTTGCTTGTGGGTTATGTACTCTACCTTCATTCATGTCCTGTTTATTTGAGTTAATTGTATAATGTGCCATTTCATCAAGTTTCCATGGAACAAATAAGCATGTATCTTCAAACTATCAGTTTTGATATCCAAATTTTTCCCCTTGTTTCTTTGGACTATTTCGGGCCTGCATCTGTTAATTGTGATCTATATTAACATTTTTAGAAATGGGGCTGCTGACACTGCCTAGTATGCTTTTTGCTTGTAAATTGGTCAGGTACTTTTGGTATTATTTATCTTGTAAAATATTCCCTTGTGCTTACAATGTTATTAATTCACAGCTGAAAGACGGATTGCTGCAATTCGAGCCATTTGCAATGCTGAGATTGAGACATTACTTATGCAACTACGCTTAGCGCGGTCATTTCTAACCAAAGAACACTTGGAAAGCCCAGCTTTAGACTTTTTCAAGAAAAACCTTCCAGATATATCAGTGATACAAAATGAGCACAGTGGAGAAATTGAATTTGACTGGAAGAATGCATGTAATCTTCATCGTTTCACTGCCATGGGAAAAGAGCCCAGAGCTTCATTTCTTCCAGACATGAGTCACTTCGATTTTTCAAGTAGATCAGGTTTGTTGATACCAAAGAAAGTTAAGCGTATGAGGCCTTTCAGAAGCACAGAATCTAATTGAATTTTGTCTATGTTTACAGTTGAAACTGCCTTCTTGCAAGCTGCAAAATCACATATCCCTGATCTTGTATATATTTGCCTATTTGATTTATCTATTTGAATTTGTTGATTTTTAATTCGTGTGGTCATGTTATGTTTATACACCCGATGACATCTTTGTTTTGGTGATGCTAGGTCTGGGAAGAAATGTCAGAAACTCATTTTCTTGGCCTGCCAGATGGATTTCAAACTCCTGGGGTTTGTGACATCCTTGTTGCTATAATAATTAGTTCATCATAGTGATCCAGTGATGGTTATTTGAATATGGAAAAGTATACTGCTTATTGCAGTTCCTAGCCAATACTTTGATAATATAAACTTCATGTACTATTCTTAAATTAGCTATTGCTTGTTCAGGCAAGGAGTCAGAGACTATCTGTTAGCTCTGCTTGTAAGACTATAAGGCAGCCAAAGCATGGAGAAATGCTCCTCTCTGTTCATGGTTCGCCACTGGGGGTGTACAAGGAAGACAACAACATGGAGACCATACAAGGTATGAGAAAGATAAGCCTGCCAAGAAATAAGTTTTCTTATCTGATATGTCTAAATTTGATTACGCAGAATCTGGAGAAGGCTAATTCGTCCGCAGAATTACCTCGCTTTCAATTTATCTTTAGCCGCTAACATTCGAGCTCACCATGTCCATAGGTCTCTCGAATTGCACAGGGTTTTGGCACACCCACATGTCCAAAGACTGCTCCATTTTTGCACCTGCTCGGTGCAACTGTAGTGTCTGTACCATATTGCCAGCTCCGTAGCAGTAGGAGAGTTTGAATTTTGAATTGAAAGAACATTAGTCCACAATTTGTTCTCCGCAAAAGCTAAGTTATCTTGGGTTTGTTTTATTCAAATTTCGTTAGTTTTGTTGCGGGCAATTAATCATTTCATTACATCTAAGGCAAAGTTTCATGAGTCATTTGTTTACGAGTGAAGCACGTTTAGATCAAAATGGCCAGTGCAAAATGTTCGCTTCGGCACTGGTCTACGGGGGAGTACAAATTGGCCCCAAAATCGAAGTTCCACCAACAGAAAACATAGTTATGGCCAGTGCAACGAATGCATCTACACGAAGAATTAAGGGCATCCTAGTAAATTACCGAAATTCCTGAATGCAACAAAGAACATAAAAAAAGGAGACATCATCCAATACAACACTTTTACTTTAATCTTGATTTTTTTACCGGAAGTACTTTAGAGACCATTTAGCTGGAGACTCACACATGACATGAAAAATAAACACCAGAAGCAAATGCTTTACTTCTTATCTTTACAATCACTGTAGTATTCTACTTCTTCATCTTCTAATTCCTCATCATAATCATCATCATCATCATCATCATCATAATCTTCTTCTTCTTCCTCTTCTTCTGAGTCTTCTTCGAAGAAACCAATGAGACTTTTCGAGTTCTGCTTCCTCAAACGCTCCTGAATTCTGTCCCTTATAGCTGTTCCCTGAAGCAAAAAACAACATAGAGAAAGGGTTAACTCAAAACACTGAAAAGGAAAGGCAATGGAATGCCTTCCAGTCTCTCCTAAGATGACGAAGTTACCATTAAGTGGCAACCCTCTTCAAACTTCTCGAGAAAACCAGCAACCCAGCGATCAGCATTCTCCACCCACTCATCACGTAGCACACCAGCCGTTTTTGCCACAGTTTGCAACTAAATGAGCCACACACATTTAGAATTACAATTCTATAATTTGAATTTCAGCATAAATCAGTAAATACCTTAACCTACCCACCTTCTCTTGATGCTCTTTCACCTTGTCGCGCAGCTTCTTCAATCCCATGTTCACCCTCAACCTCTTCTCCTGACAATAACAAAACACAGATGACAAAATATCAGCTCCTCACATAAACTAGCACTATCCTCACAATGGAACGTCCACTGAAGATACCAAAGCCGGAAATTATGGGCAATTGGGAACTACCCATTTCATGGATCCTTGATCCCATAATACTAACTGATGAGAAAAACTATCATAGATAGCTAACTTAGGTTGAACTCTAGCTCCTGATTGCTCATACATATGCAGAAATATGACATAGAACAGGACATCTCAGGTGAATCATAACATTACCCAAATCGCATAACAGTAATATATAACATAATACCTTTACATAGCTGACACCAAGTTCCTTACGAGAGTATCCGCGATCCAAGTTGCGAATCACATACTGGTTATAATCTTTAAGGATTCTCATAATAACATCTGATGTTGATACTCCCTCTGTGCGCTTGGTTTCCTTAAATTTCCCAATGGATTTAACCTACAGAAAAATTCTTCCAATGGTAAGTGGCAAAATATGATGCGTCTATATAATATGACGGATATGCAAAGTAAGATGGGTATGCAAAATAAAATGAACAAGAGACTGCACTAGGGGAACCGACGAAACCAATTACTGAAACTTACAAATTCATAGACATCCTTGCCAGCACCACTTGCATCAGCATACCTACGAAGATTAAAAGGGAAAAGAATATTTAAGTCTTCACCGCAACAGAAACACTAAAAATAAGTTCACCAATTCAGGTCACCAACATGACCAAGAAAATGCAGCAAATGCATTATTTGAAAGTGCCATTTGGGGTAATTGACCTTACGGAAGAGAGTCGTGAGCCACATAGTCAATCTTGTGCTTGTCAATAAATTCCTGCGTGAGGACCCATGGAGCATCAGGAATGACTTCATCAACCCATCTGGAACAAAGAGATAAGCAAGGTTAGAAGCAAAGACACTAAGACAAATATTGACCACGACATACCCAAAACATCAACCATACCAAATCCTACACTATATCCCCAATTGTTAGACACCAAAACATTAATGGATCCTAGTTGCTAAAGTTGGTACCAAAACAAACATTGATACAAACAGTTACCGAAATGGTTTCAAAATAATAAAATGAACAAATGATCAGCAGAATCAGAATCCACATCAAACAATAAATAATGAAAATGAAAATACAAATAGGAGCCAATTCCATAAATCACATAAGCAGACGTGCCTCGAGCAAGAAATCAAGTGGCGAGAGCTTTTCCAGGGATGATTAGAATCTTATTCATCCTTTCAAAATGGAAACATAATCATTTTTAAGTATTTAAAGACAAAACACGAAAGTGGAGAGCAATACTTGCAGTGTCGAAGAGATTCATAACGTTCAGACTCGGTCATCACTGTCTTCCCTTTATACATGTGGGTGACTTCATCATTGCAGCAACCAACAAGCAAGTACGTGTTTGGGAACCTAAAACGTGTCAAGCACAACCACAATATTAGCTTAACAAAGTTCTGAAATGGGCATAACACAAACATGCACAGATTATATCACAATTTAGTGAAGTTATGTACAAAAGAACGTTGGTCTAAAAGGAGTCGCCAAAAGAGCAAATAAGGATCGAAAAAAAGGAGAGATGAAAGCTCACGATCGAGTGACAACCAACTGAATAAGACACAAAAACGTAAAAATTACTTAGAAATTAAGAGATAAATACAAAAACCATGTCCAACAAACAAGGTAAATACTATATTGATCCAGAAATGTACAAGCTACAAAAAATTGATAGTAATACAGCAAATGAAAATAAAACGGACACTGATCCAAGAAAGTGCTGAAACCAAAGACTCCAAAAAATCCGGAAAAGAAAACATAAAAACAACAGAACTCCAAACAGAGACTGCAGCTCGCACAAAAGCATCACAACCAAGTATAACTTGCAAAATCATAAAGAAAAAAGAAAAAAAAAAAAAAAAAAAATGACGAGTACGAATGATGAAAACAAATAACCGCCTTTTCAAAACCAAGCGAAATTCATGATCCCGAAACAAAAAATTGAAGAAAAAAGAAAAAAAAAAAACATACAGCTTTTTGGCCTGCTCGAGAGATCGCGCATGACCGAAGTGGAAGAGATCGTAGATTCCATCGGCGTACACGCGGACGGGGGCCGAATTGCCCTCGGCTTCGAGATTCTGCTTCTCCATGGACAATTCTCCCTCACGCAGCGCCTCGCCTGCAACTGCTATCCCCTCCCCCACGAAGAACAGAAAGAAGTGTTTTTTTTTCTTCTTTTTCCACAGTCCGCACACCTCCTCCCTCCCTCTGGACGGCTTTCACGCGTCCGAATGCTGGCGAGATTCCAGAGGCGCAGCGTCGGTTAATGCCGTGAGACACTCGACGGTGAGACGTGTTATAGAAAATCATACAAAGTGGGCCCCCTATTTGGGTCCACCAGTTAAGAGAGACTTTTTTTTTTTTTTTTTTTTTTTTATATGGGTTGGGTATCACAAATGAACGACCACTTGCCAGCCTCACATACTTAAATAACTCGTATAATCTGAGGTCCTTTTTAAGTTGCTTAAATTAGCCTAATTGAGTTTACCTTTTAACTCTAAAACATTCAAAGTTTTAAAATCAGAAATAAAAGAAATATCAGAAATAAAAGAAACACTCAGATTTAGTTATAATTGCCAATGTTTTAAAAACCGAACCGGCCATCCAACCGGTACTATATCCGGTTTTGGTTGAACCCAGTTTAACCGGGCTATTCAGTTGAATATTCTACACCATATTTTACATATATTCAATATTTTTATTAAAAAAACAAAAATAATGCTTATTACAGTGAACCGGAACCAATTAATAAGAATCAAACTGGCCTCCGATTCTGGTTCAACCGGGTCAGACCGGCCGGTTTGGTTCAGTTTTTAAAGCACTGAATATTGCACAATTATAAAAATTAAAATAAAAATTAAAAAATTATAAAATTATAAAATAATAAGAATAGCAATTGAGAATTGCAAGGTTAACAGGGAAAAGACTAGAATTTCAGGCTCCATAGGGAGCAATATAATTTTAACTTAAACAAGTTCCACTTGGCAAGATTGGAAATTGAAGACACAACTGTAAGGGGAAACAAAAGAATAATATACAGACTCGAAAATTTTATTATCAAAGACTGCTTCCAGTTAGTGTACTTGTTTCCCATGTGGGTTTGCTATCTCTGAGCTTTCTTTGGCTTCACTCTTTTTATAGCCATGAAAGTTACAGCTGCAGAAAGAGAATACCTGCAAAAGGGAGAACAGTTCATTATGCATTGCCATAGAGTGAAAACTGGAAAATTCAGAAGTTGCAGCAAAGCAAACAGAAATAAAAGAAATGCATATCAAGCATTAACAATAGGATCAACTTTCCAAACAACAAATTACTCTCTAGAGTTACAAAATTATGATTCAGTTTCAACATGTTGGACTTCCATGTTTTACAAGCAAAACAGCTATATAGAAACTGATTTATGACAATGGCTCCAATTGACATGTCGGTTGCAAAGAAAGATTAAAGTTTCTTAAAAGGCCGGAGTTTCTTTTCATCTGCCTTATTGCAGCTGAAGAATCCTCCCCATGCAAGAGGGAGGACTTAAACAAAGATCTGGAAAGTAGCATAGTTACACTGGTCAGAAGATTCAGATCATTAAATTTCTTTATCAAGAAGAAAACCAAAAGAATTATCTATGAAGAATCCTCCTCTCTTTCATATTGTTCCAAAGGAACGGCTACTAGGGCAGCAGTTGTCCATAGAGTTCCTTTGGCTTGTGAATAGGGCCGTTTCATTGACTGTCTACAAAAGTCATCTTTGTAGTCTGGCATACAAAGAAAGCCTTGATTGGATCTCTCCTCTGTCCTCTCGATCATGTACAAGTCGCTACTAGGGCAGTTCTTTGAAGTTTTTCTCATTCTTTGTAATCAGTCAATCCTTCACTATTTCAACCAGCAGTAAACAAACCCTTGTCATTACTAGTCCCCAGTAAGTTAACATTCAGGGTCCTTAACCTCCATTATTAACATAAACTATCTATGTGAATACAGTGGTAAAACTACAAAAAAAAAATTAACTATACTATTATGGTATGAAACCTAAGCAAATAGGATACAAGTCAGGAAATAAGAAAAATTAATAAGAACATAGATCAGTATGAAAGAAAGCTTGAAAAGACATCCCCGGAATGAAAAAAATAGGGACAACCATGATTAGTATCAACAAAAGCCTGAAAACCATATAACTGTTTCAGAAAGTACAAAGGCATACCAAGTCAAGGTATAATTAAGATGGTCCTGTGGCATGACTGAGTAGCGAATTAAAGAGTTCACATCTTTTGGGACAGGATATGGATGAGTTGGACTGGCATTTTCATTAATATCTTCAATATATAGAGTATCTTCCGGAATGCCACAAGCTCGTGCGATCTCAGGGACACCAACATAAAACCACTGACTAGCACTTGGATCATTTGAAGGAACAAAAATACTCGGTTTCTCACTGCCTCCAACCACGCCCAAGACTTTCACTGGTGTAATGACAGGTTCTTGATTCTACAAAGCATCATTGAACATAAACTGCAATTACCAAATAGCATAAACAGCTAGCAAACATGATCTCAGATCAGACATCAAAATGAAACCTTAATAGGTTCAGGCTTCTTGGACCAGAACCACCACGAAGAACTTCTCCTTTCATTTCCATCTTTTGTAGGCTTAAGGTTATCAGGTTTCTCAGCATCCCCCATCTCTTCCAAGTGCTTGTCCCGCCAACTTCGGGGGACCCAACCTCTGTTAACCAGAACAGGTGACTGCACACTGACATAAGATTTCTTAGTAAATTGCTAGCTGAATCAGTAGAGATGCAGAAGAGTCAAATATTACTACTAAGTTCTTCCATAAGATTCAGATATTACTACTTCGAAGTCGTTCCTCACAATAAAATTCCAATATCTACACTAAATAAATGTAAAGCAACAAAAAGTTCCTTTCTCATCAGTAGTTACCTACGCCAATTGCTTGTTGTAGGCACCAATGGAGTAATGATGAAGTACCCATTTTCGGTCACTCCAGATACGCTTCTAGATCTTGGGCCCACGAACACTGACCTACTTTCATCAAATACTCCATCACATAGTACCCTTCTGAATTCCAACGAGTTCAAGTCTTCATCTGAAGGAGGTGATCCAGTCCAAGCAAGAGGCTCCATATCTAATCTCTTTTTTCTGTACTCTAACATTTGTACCTGTATGACGCAGTGATCCACTCAGAGTGTTTATCACGATAGAAAAGATTAAAATGGCGATTTCGTGTAAAAGTGCAGTAAATCCACGAAAATCCATGGTCAACTATTGGTTATCTAGTCATTTACCGAATTACTTCTTCGAGTTGAAACTTAAACCACCCATATCGCAAAATGGAAGAGCTCTCCAACAAAAAAGTACCTTTTCGTTCCTTCTGAAAATCTGCCACGTTCCAAGACCGAATGTAATAGCTCCAGGCGCGAATAGAAGCCATTTCGACCATCTGCTTCTTTCACTTCCTGAGTTCACGGTAGTAAAGAACACCGACAAATCGCAAATAAAAGTATGTTGCTGACAAAATTAGATTTTCCAGGAACGAACAAACGGGCAAGACGGCAAATGATCACATTGAAATCAACAAAAGTGAGCAGCACAAGGGAGCAAACCAGACCTTGAGACTGAGACGATTTTGCCTCTGTAGAAAGGGTCCTTCCGCAGCCTCGCCCAGCCACCTCCGCCACCAGAGAAACATTTTGGGTTCTTAGGGTTCTCCCAAGGGTTTTAGCCACATAGGCAGCCATTTAGTGTGGATTTATGAGCTGTGTCCGCGAGATCAGCAAGTTGTCACTTGTACCTTCCGCAGCCGCCTCCTCCTAGTACTCAAGCCTTATTTTTGTCTGTCCGGGTTGCAGAAGCCAAACACCGCGGCCCCGGATCCGCCGCGAACACGGCCTATGCACATCGGTGCGCACAGCTGTGTTAACTTTCAATAATTATGATTATTAAGACCTTTATAATTCACTTTGTACTTTGTACATATTAAAATAATATAAATGTAATATTCCCTTTTGTAAATGAAGACGAAGGAGGATATCTTTTTCTTGTAAAATATACATATTACGATCGAGGTCCACCTCGTTTCATATAAAACCTGGTCGATCGACCTCCATCAACCAGTCATGCTGGACCGGATTTTATATATATGGTACTTAATCTTACGAGCAAGAACTAATGAACTAAAAAGGTGACCCAATCAATCTCTATTTCACTTTGTCTAATATATTTTTAAATCGATGTTACTACGCTAATGATTACTAATTTTAGCTTAATTAGCTAATTTTACTCGTTGTAAGAATTAAGATCCACTTAATAATAAATATAACATGATTTGATTAATTGACTTTAAGTCCATACTATATGTGGGAGGTCTTAACTAGGCGTCGTCCACCAACCCTTCTAAAAGGGTGGAAGGTAAATTATATTGGCGTAGTTTCTTTGCAATGTCAATAAATCACTAACTTTAACATGTATATGTAGGACGTCTTGACTAGGCGAGGTCCACCGACCTGTTTAAAGCAGTGGAAGGTAAAATAAACGTCGTTTTTTGCTATGTCAATAAATCAGTGTTTAACTTATGTGGTAGAGTGGATCCCACCTAAAGTGAGTACAGACAAACTCCCAATTTGGGAACGACCAGACAGATTGCTCCTGGCCACATGTTAAACATTTATTTATTGACATAGTAAGCGGCATTCATTTTACCTTCCACTCTTTTAAACGGGTCGGTGGTATTTCATTTTTGCCGCTACTCAAATTTGGTATCAAAACATAAATTACATGATATGTTCAATTCTATGAAAGAAAACGTTAAGGTAATCGTTTATTTTTAACTACACCTGAAATAGTTTATCTCGTGAAATGACTTTGATATGTATACAATTAAAAATATTGATAAAATAAAAAATTGACCCAATGCTCTATAAAAGTCACTTTTTCAAACCCTTATCTCCATTTACTCCTCTATTGATTTATCTTTTTGTTGCACCACTTATCTCAATTAGGAAGAAATAAAATGACATTTTTTACCATTAAAAACATGTGAAACGTTACGAAATAATAAAAACAAAAAATAAAAATAAAGAAGAGAGGGATTTGCCCCTTCCAAAAGCGTCACTTTTCAAACCCTTTTGATTTGCCCCATTTCCACCACTTACCTCTTACCTCGATTTTGCCACCACATTTTTTCTTACGATTTGCCCTTTGTTCCCATGGCCTTCGACCTGAATCAAATATACGCAGTGAGAGGCTAACACCACGAATTCATCATTGGTTGCATGGCGCAAAAGGCTATGATGGTAACTGATTTGGAAATCACCCCAGCAATGAAGAGAGGGATCATCCTCGAAAAGGATGACCTATTGTTGTTACAGCTAAATGCATTCTGACAGTTCAGTAGTACAACAACCTCCAGATTTACCATGACATGTTAGAATCATTACACATAATTTTTTATCCTACTAAAAATCTCAAGTGTTCGGCAACGGTAATAATGAAATCCTTCAGAACCACCAAAAGAATGGCTATTACCAATTGGCGGGCGAGCAAAGGTCGTTCGTCAAAGCTATGTTAACAAAAAAATGAAGTGTCAGAACCTATGTTCAGCTCGTTTTAGATTCGGAGGACTTGGGTTCCTCTTAACCTAGGTAAAAATTACTTATTATTACATACTTTCTTGTTTACGTATTATTTTTTTGTAAATGGTGAAACTTCACTGCGCTTTTCTAAAAAAAATGGTGAAATTTCCTTTAAATATACAATAGTAATGATACAACTTTTTTTTTTTTAACATGCAAAGATTTTATTGTCGAAATAATATTACATGTTGTAGAGTGTATATAGAATTTAACACTGGTATATAGTGATGTTACACAATATTGTCAATTTCTACATGAAGGGCTACTTGGATATTGTTGGTTACAAGGCTGACTAGGGTACATTAGCCTATGTTACAACTCATCCCCTTAGCAACTCATCACAAGTTAAGATTTTGTTCGTTGCGATAGGATTTGCGTTCGATTTGACATCCATTTAATATTTGAGGTTTGACCCCTCGATCCACTTATTGATAATGCATATTTTGTAGATTTGTGTGATTTCATTTCCACCACTACTACTCTTTGCATTAAAATTTTATCCTAAATAAAATTTGGTATCAGAGCACAAACTACGTGATATGTTCAATTCTATGAAGGAAATCATTGAGGTAATAGTTTATTTTTTTCAACTCTGAAATAGTTTGACTCTAATATAATATACAATTTAAAATATATTTTAATAAAAAATAGACCTTGATATTCTACAAAAGTCGCTTTTTCGACCTTGATTTGTCCCTTTGTTGCACCGGGTATCTCGATTAGGAAGAAATAGAATGACATATTTTACCATTATAAGCATGCAAGAGGCTACAGAAAGGGTAACAAAAAAAAACTAAAACAAAGAAACCCTAACCCGACTCTCCAAAAGCTTCACTTTCTAAACCCTTTAGATTTGCCCCTTTTTCGTTGCTTGTCACTTACCTTGATTTGTCGTCGCATTTTTTCTTGCGATTTGCCCTTTGTTCCTATGGCCTTTGACCTGAATCAAATCCCCTAATGCTACGAATTCGTCATTGGTGGCATGGTGTAAGAGGTACTGGGGAATTCAAATATAATATAGGAAAACTAGATCTGAATACAAAAACATGATTGGAAATAAGGATAACAAAATTTTGAAAGTAGTTTAATCCAAAAGATGGTAGGAAAGTTCACAATAATCAAACTGGTATAGCAGAAACACAAATAAGTTCCTAATAATAGGGAGTCTCGAGCCATTAGTTAAAATGTGTCACAAAGTAGATAAGTTAAGTAGAAAATTTAATTTAACACCAAGGGTAAAGATAAATAAGATGAGAAAAACATTAAGATCACATGAGGAAAAGAGGGGATAAAAATGGCAAAAAGTTGATCAAACTTAAGTAATAACTTTCCTTAAAGAGTAAATTTTATAATTTTTACAACAAATGTCTTGAGAAAGGCAATACCAGTGAACCCAAAAAAGAAATCATGAGAAATATAAAAAAAATATTTTGTGCAATATGTAAGAAACATGAAAATGAAGATACCACTATATAGTTGAAAATTTTTAGCCTTTGCTTTTTTTAGAATTAAATTGAGCTTTTTTCATAACAAAACAAATGGCTTAAATACTTCTAATGATTTGTTTATTACTTTTTCAATAGGGAACATGAATTGATGAGATAATATCTTTATATGGATTGCATATACATTTTCAGATGCATTGAAATTTTAAAACTTTTATACATTATTTTTTATAGTTTCAAAAGAGAAACGAAAATTAATTGACACTCTGAATGCTCTTCTTTTATGGGAGATTGTTTTCCTTTTACAAGAGGGACATTAAATTTTACAGCCTAAGAAAGTGCAAAAGAGTTTGAAAGATAAAAGATTACAATTGAAATTCATGGTAAGACCCTTTATAGGAGATTTGAAGTAGAACTAAAAATAAATGCAAAAGTATAGCAGAAAGACGTGTGTGCAACAAAGTAAGAACGAGAGAATTGGAAGTTAAAGAGATAGAGAGATAAACCCTTTACTTTGTATAAATGAAACGATAGTTTTTTAAAAAAAAAAATGCAAGAAACGCATCCTCCTGACAGGGAATTGAGTGTCTTGGCAGAAAAATGAAAGCATAACGACAAACGATATTTTTACCAGTGACGATGTAGTAGAGGAAACTTCACAATATGAAGATATGAAAGAAGAAATCGCAAAATCAAGTTAAAACTTGATATGAGTGCCATTTCATAGAATTGAACATATCATGTAATTTGTGCTCTGATACCAAATTTTATTTAAGATAAAATTCTAATGCAAGTTGAGTACTGACGGAAATGAAATACCACAAATATGGAAAATAGGCATTGATAATAAGTGGATCAAGGGTCAGACCTCAAATATTAAATGGATGTCACATCGAACACAAATCTTGTTGCAACGAACAAAATCTTAACTTGTGTTGAGTTGCTAAGGGGATGGGCTGTAACATGGGCTAATATACTCAGGTCGGCCTCGAAACCAGAAATATTCAAGTAGCCCTTCATCTAGAAATTGACAATGTTTTGTAACACCACTAGATTCTATATACACTCCACAACATGTAATAGTATTTCGGCTATAAAATCTTTGTAAATTAAAAAAAAAAAAAAGTTGTGTCACTACTATTATATATTTAAAGAAAGTTTCACCATTTAAAAATAATAATATGTAAACAATAAAGTATGTAACAATAAGTAATTTTTACCTAGGTTAGGAGGAAGCCAAGTCCTCCAAATATGAAAACCTAGAGTTGAACATGGGTTCTGACATTTCATTTTTCTGTTAACATAGCTTTAACAAACGGCCTTGCTCACCCGTCCAGTTGGTAATAGCCATTTTTTTTATGGTTCTGAAGGATTTCATCATTGTTATTGCCGAACTCCTGAGATTTTCAATAGGACTGAAAATTAAATGTAATGGCTCTAACATGTCATGGTAAATTTGGAGAATGTTGTACTCCTGAACTATCATAAATCCATTTAGCTGTTACAGTCATAGGTTGTCCCTCTCGATGGTGATCCCTCTCTTCATTACCAGTGTGATTTCTAAATCTGTCACCATTATAGCCTCTTGCGCTATTCCACTAATGACGAATTTGAGGGGTTAGCTTCTCACTGCGGGGATTTGATTCAGATCGAAGGTCATGGGAACAATGGGCAGCAAATCGAGGTAAGAGTTAAGTGGTGGAAAAGGGGCAAATCGAAATGATTTGAAAAGCGATGCTTTTGGAGAGTTGGGTCGGGTTTCATTGTTTTTAGTTTTTGTTTTTTACTATAGCCTCTCGCATGCTTCTAATGGTAAAATATGTTATTCTATTTCTTCCTAATCTAGATACGCAGTACAACAAAGAGACAAATCAATAAAGAAACAAATGGAGACAAGGGTTTGGAAAAAGGGCTTTTGTAGAACATTAGGTGAGTTAATATTGAGTGAATTCACATTCCTTGATTTGGAAATATGGAAGGATATGCAATACCTTAATATTGATTGGAGTAAAATAAACATTATATACGATATATAAAACTATCTATTTTTCTATTGAATCTATTGAGTTTTTTCCCTTTGGTGTGCATGGTCACCTTTTAGAATATTTTTAGTAAACAGGATGAGTAATTTTTTTGGGTGTGGCCAATAATATAAAATATATGAATAAAAAATATTTAGTTTTTCGTTGTATTTATATTTATTTTTTTATATTTGCCAATATTTTAAAAACCGAACCAGCCATACACTATATATGGTTTTGGTTGAACCCGATTAGACTAGGTTGGACCGTTGAATAATATACACTATATTTTATATATATTTAATATTTCTAGAAAAGTAAAACTAATGCTTGTTACAGTAACCGGGCCGAGTCAACAAAAAAAATAATGAATTTAAAACCGAAAGAAAAAAAAAAAAAAGTATTACATTGACACGCGTTGGCAAAAGCCAAAAACGGCAGTACCTAATCTCAGTTCCAAATAATTGCAAATAAAATATTCCTAAAAACGAGGGGCCCCAAGGGGGCAGGGGGAGGAATAATCCGAAGTGGCAAGGCCTCCTCCCGTTGGTAGGTGACTGTTTTTTTTGCAACCCGGGATTCAACACCATCAATCAATCAATCAGTGGCGTCTGCTTTCCCGTCTTTCTTTCCTCTCTTTCCCTCCGTCTAAATTCCAGCAAAAAATTACGACCCAAGATTTAAGCCCAGGCTGGTGGGTATCGGGTAATGGTAGTTTCCTATACAAACAAGGACATATCTTTCGGGTCATTATTGCCAGCATCCCAAGCCAGCCTTTGCCTCACAAATTCGTGAACAAGGGGGGAGGGGATTGCCGCGCGGATCCGTGAATCGGCGCGAGGTTGCGTCTCCGCTCTCCCTTTCTCCTCCTCCTCCTCCTGTTGAAGCCTTCCGTATCCTGAATTGTCTTTTCGTGCGGTTTTACCTCTGATCCTGATTCTGCAATGGGGCTGTGGGAAGCTTTTCTCAATTGGCTCCGAAGGTAATGGCGCATGTTTCGAGTTCGGGCTAGGGTTGCTGTTCCGGTTTTAGTTTGGAATTTGATGGGTTTATTTTTTCAAAGGAGTTTTATTTGTGCTTTGGGTCAATGGGTAAATTTATCTGCTTTACGTTTTTGCTGTGGGGATTCGTTACAAGCTCGTGTTTGGCTCCTCATCATCGAACACCAGTTGATATTCTGAAGCTAGAGATTTGATACGTGCCGTGTTATTATTTTGATTGAGTTTCTTGTGATTAAATTTTGGGGCCACAGTGGTACTTTACCGAAGAAAAGACCATGCTTGTGACTGACCATCAAAGAAGTCTCTTCTTTTGTTTTGCTTACTTTTGTCCGTTCTCGTTATTGTTATGTTTGTCGGTATATCTGTTTGTAATATATCCGTTGTCATTACAGCCTCTTTTTCAAGCAAGAGATGGAGCTGTCATTGATAGGACTCCAGAATGCTGGGAAAACTTCCCTGGTTAATGTCATTGCAGTACGTCCAAATTCCTTTTCTTTTTTTCTATTATTGTTATTTTTGTATTTCTTTTGTTAATAATCGAGTGCTAAAGCGTGACTTTGGAAATTCTATGCAGACTGGTGGATATAGCGAGGACATGATTCCTACAGTAAGTGATCTTTTTCCATTGAGTTCTCTAGTTGGACCTAGCATTTAGAGTAAGCAAAAAATTGCTCATGTCGTATGCTCGCATTGGTTTGCAGGTAGGTTTCAATATGCGGAAGGTTACGAAAGGCAACGTTACAATAAAATTGTGGGATCTTGGTGGTCAACCCAGATTTCGGAGCATGTGGGAGCGATATTGTCGTGCAGTATCAGCTATTGTGTATGCATCTTAATGCCCTATTTCTGCCATGCATGCTTATTAGTATGTGATACATTATATATCTTGCTGATTGCTGTTATTTTGTATGCATCATATTATATGGCTTATTCTTTTGTGGTCCATAACTCTATCAAGTTAGCCTTCACATTAGTATGCAATATAGCCATATTAAGATTCCGCCATACTCTTGCACTATTAAGGCTGAATTTGACTGTTCATCTACAGTTTGCATCACTGTTGAGAAGCACTTTGTGTCAAGCATCAGCTGAAGTCTTAGTTTTTGTTACATACCTCACATCTTTGAGAAATATGCATCAAAATAGATCTCATGTAATGTCATTCTTTGACTTAGGAATATTTGAAAACCAAAAAATTCAGGTTGCATTCATAATAGACACTCTTGTCCAAACTTTTTGTATATCCTTTTGATTAAGTAGAAGTGCATTATTTCAAAAATTACTGATGACATCTGAAATATTAGTTTTTAGTATAGATGCATACTTGGTGTAGTTGTATTTTTTTTCCTTTTGATTAATTTAAACTTGATCTGAATAAGATCATTCTGATATTGTTCTTTAGAAAAAAGAAATTCCAGATTGATTCTTTTTAAAAAAATGAATTCCGGATATTGGTTCATAAATAAAAAATATTTATAGTATTGCTGTATTTTTTTAGTTTATTCTTTTTTTTTTTTTTTTTTTTTTGAGAAAAGTGAAGATTTTGCAGTTTACTCCTTTCTCAATATTGAGAGGGTGATAATGTAGAGCAGTGTTTTAAAAACTGAACCGAACCGGCCGGTCCGACCCGGTTGAACCAGAATCGGAGGCCAATCCGGTTCTTATTGACTCGGCCCGGTTCACTAAAATCAGAATTATTTTTGTTATTTTTTCTATAGAATTATTACGAAAGTGTAAAGTATAGAGTATAATATTTAATGGTTGAACCATTGTTCCAACCCGGTCCAACCAGATTCAACCAAAACCAGACATACTGCCGGTTTGATGGCCGGTTTGGTTTTTAAAACACTGATGTAGAGAATGTAGAAATTGATTTTCCTCTTGAGAAGTCTTATATGTTAACCATTTAATTTTGATAACTAAAACATTGATTCTTCTTTATAAACATTTGATAAACGTGTAATGTGTTCTATGACTGACACATTAGAGGAAGTTGAGTTGTTAATTGGCTCAGAGCTGGGCCAAGATTATGTGAAATCACACAACTCAAACTTTTGATTATTAATATATTATTCTTATTATTTCTGTTATTATTTCTTGAAAGTGAATTAGCTTAGAATTTATGTGGTGGTGGTAAGTGCAACTTCTTATTTGTGTTCAAAGTTGTTTACTATTCGAAGCTAAGATGTTTACTTTTTAAGTTAAGATGTTTACTATTTGTAGTTAAGATTTTTACCATCTGAGTCCACTTTTTTTTTTGAAAATCCTTTCTAGTCCACTTTAAAGTTTTCCAATACCGAGGTTCTAACTTTAAGATATTTATTTCTTCTTGAGTAGTTTTTCAGTTTCTGATTGATGCTTAACTAGTTTCATGGTTGTTCCTTAGCTTATTGGATTTCTTATATGTTCTTAGTTCTTGCTACACAAATTTTGACTTTGTTCCCTTCAATCCTTAAGTTAAGCTCATTCATTTACAGGATTTTTTTGTGATGCTTGAGAATGTCAATTTTCAGTCACGTCTTCTGTGTTCACTCATTTAAAGTGTTGATATTTTTTTGTTTTTTAAGTGGTTATTCATAATCAATAAAAAATATATTGTTGTATGGAACATTATCAGTCTAACTAAGCTATTTTTGATTTATCTCTGGAATTAATTTCCTTGGTACTCAGTGATGATTTCTCAATATTCAGTTCGACGCAATGAGATGGTCAGCTTGACTGGATGAATACTTACGAATCATATATTTGGTTTGGCCTCTTTTATGGGCTAATAGATAGTCATTTTTCTATTTTTCCCTTTTTTTCAGTTTGAAGTACATGCCCATGGTTGTGGTGATGGAAACTACAGCTCATGTGGGGGATGTGACTTGTTTCCTTCTTTTTCCTTTTAGTATGGCTCACAAAACAGTTTTATGTGGAAGTTCTTTGGGTCCTAGTTATGGTGCATAAACAATTTCAGTTAAGCTTTACATTGTGCATATGTCATTCTTCTCTTGCTTTATAGAGGAAATGAGTGGATTAGGCTAGAAAGGTGTGGGCAGTTGCTTCTGGAAAGGAGAAATAGAAGAAAGAACCACTAACCTCTTTACAAAAGAAGCAAATCCAGAAACATGAGGGCTTTTGCAATAGTCAAACACAAAAACTGCATCAGGAGAATTAATTGAGTTGGATGAGCAGTTTTTGACTTGTGCTGTAATTCTTTTTGTCATCCTTTTTTAACTCTCGTTACAAGTTTGAAACTATTTCTTATTTTAATGGAAAATGGAGCTTGCAAACATGTGTGTAAATTCTAATTCTTTTTCTCTGAACAGGTATTATGTTATCTGGCAGTCATTAGAGCTTATATTTTGCTTTATTTCTATTCCTTATTTTCTTACTTCTCCCCATTGTTTTCATTTTTGACAATTTGATGACTTATGACAAGCATATTTCCATTCCAGAGTTAGCAATTCTCAGACAAGATAGCTCATCACGAGGTTCCTTTTGATGCATGAAACTGATTATTATGCTGTGTAAATTGTGAAGTGCAGTCTGACTCTTAGGAACTTCACCTTTGAGAACATTTATCTGTTAATAACTGATTCTATATATTATAAATAATATTCCACATCCACTTCAAAACACATAGTAATTTGTATTTTCCTTTTTTCCATGCCTTCATCATTAGCACTTAATCTGCACATAGAAGACAGTAGCATTCTGCATTCTAATTCTTCAACTTCACTTATTTCATAATGGTTACATGGAAATGTGCAAATATTCACCTATATTGATAATAGTAAGTTTCATGCTGACATGTCTTTTTAGTTGCCCTGTGTTCAATCATCTCCTTCTATTCTACATTCGTAAACTAATTACTTGTTCTTCTTGTAGTTATGTTGTTGATGCAGCAGATCGTGATAATATCCCCATCTCCAAAAGTGAACTGCATGACCTATTGAACAAGCCATCATTGAGTGGAATCCCATTGCTGGTACTTGGAAACAAAGTCGACAAGCCAGAAGCTCTTTCAAAACAAGGGCTGACAGATCAAATGTAAGTTAATACATTTTCATCTTGATGGGTTGTCTTCTTTACCTACTCCAGTTTAAATACTTGTATGATCTATAGGCTCCGTCAAGAAATTAGCATACTTTTCCCAGTTGTGGTTAATCTCAGAATGAACAAGTTACCCCCACTGCTCACCATTTCATTCTGCCCAATCTAGGTTAAGATGTTTGCATAACCAAAATACAAATGGTTACAGCCAAATAGAGATGAAGTACCTCAAAAAATTCAAATTTCTTTTGTCTTGGGCCTGTTCTCTGAGGGCCTTTACTGGAGTTCTTAATTATTTTTCATAGTTTGAACTGATAATGATCAATTTATTAGAAAATGAAAATGGTTTACTCGAACAAGATTCTTTAGGTGAAACCCAAAAATGATTGGAACAGGGTTTCCCCTATCTAGGTCTTGTCCAGATGAATTTTCAGCATGCAGATTTTGATATTGGCTGCTTTAAAAGATTGTGCATGTTCATTCAGGCATCAACAATTAAAGTCAGATTCAGGTTTTATAATACCTTATGTTAACAATATTTTTAGAATTTGAAAATTTCCTTCTTTTAATACAATCTTGATTACTAATTCGAACCATTAGCAGCTTGAAACATTTAAAATTTGCCAAAAAACCAAACTTGGTGAGGTATGGAACAGGTTTGGGCTTATTGTCAGGCTCATATATGGAATTATCCTCTCGATGAGGTGTCCCTCTGAACATCCTTTCGTACACAACTTGCATGGAAAAAAAAAGTTATTGTATTGTCTGGAAGAATCACATTGTAACCCCTTTGAAAATGTCAATCCACTGATTTCCTTTTTTCCAACCTTTCTGATTTTGTTTTGCAGGGCTCTCAAGTCAATCACAGATAGGGAAGTATGTTGCTTCATGATCTCTTGCAAAAACTCGACCAATATTGACTCGGTGATCGATTGGCTTGTGAAGCATTCGAAGTCGAAAAACTGAGGAGCTTAGTGTCTCACCTGTAACATGTGAATTTGCTCTGGTTTTTAAGCTACGACTTCCCGGAGTTCTGTGATGTTAGCTGGGGTTTGTGATCTGCTGCCCTTGTTAGCTAACTGGTCTGCTTTGTTTGCATTTGATCAATTATCTTCATCCTCTGATTGGCTTGTTCATGGCTTATCATTGTGAAATTATTCTGAGCTTTGGATTAGGGGAGAGACCTGTGAGGGGTCTGTGCAGCTTGGCTCTGTATTGGAGCTTGAGTATGAGTTGTGTTTACATGTATCAATGATATTACATACTGTTTGGTGTAATGACATTTTCAATAGTGCGTCTTGTGAAAATTTGTGTCATGAATTTGTGTATTTCTTCCAGATCCTCCCGTTTTCTTTT
Organism: Aristolochia fimbriata; assembly: GCA_019845555.1. Classification (NCBI taxonomy): domain Eukaryota; kingdom Viridiplantae; phylum Streptophyta; class Magnoliopsida; order Piperales; family Aristolochiaceae; genus Aristolochia; species Aristolochia fimbriata. The sequence continues at coordinate 19,428,488 of CM034084.1, read as the reverse complement.
CTTCCGGTCGACAAACTAATGCAAGTGTATTTTGGAGATTACTTTTTCGCCATGTTTTTGGAGATCTCTGTACGTGAATAAATTGATTCGGCTGGGTGTAGCAAAATAAGCGAAAAGATTACTGGAGAATGTATTCTGTACCAAACGAATGATATTGTATTCTTTCCCGTTGGAGAGTAGGGAAATTTTAATTGATAATCCTCTTTTCTGGGCGAGCAAGCCTAATAATAAGATCACGATACAATTTTCACTAGGGCAGTCAATGCGTGCTCACTTCTTTGCAAATGATCTGATGACATTTATCTTTCTCTGATCTCCACTCTCTACTTTTTTGGTTATTAACAATCACCTATAAACTCCAGACACCCTTCAGAGGAAATTTGTTGTCGTTCGAGGACATGAGAAAAGAATAACCTTCTTCCAGAAACTCCAGACAACCGCCCGTCCCAATCTTAGTATGATTCTTAGCAATTATTAATTAATGTATTAAATATTTAATTATATCTGTCTCAAATTTAGCCATTTATAATTTAAAACTGAGGAATAGTGAGTTTCACTTTTCTATGCTGTTTTTAGAACTCTATCAAGAAAAAGAGGGAAAAAAAAAAAGAAAAAACAAAACCTGGAATTCCACAACAACTGGAAAAGTTGACGCTCAAGGAAAATTTTCTGTCCAAAACTGAGTTCAAATCCAGACAATCCCACCCACTGTAATTCTACTCCCAAAAGGCAATTAATAACCTGAGGGAGATGGAATCTCTCAAAATAGTTCCAACTCTGACCTATATTGAGTCGAAACTACTGCTCACTGTTAACGACAAAGAAGATTCAAGGTAGGATAGTCACGGACGCCAAAAATGAAGACCAGTGCTAGAAGAAACAAGTTAGTACCTGCTATATTGCTAGAACACAGAATACAATGATACATCCATGTGCAATGCGATAGAACACCTTCCTAGCATTTAAAATAATCTTAAGCGAGTCTCCCAATATTACTTCTTTAAAGAGTTCACTTTTTAGATGCTGCTTTCAGTTTACTGATTCTCCCTATTATGTTCTGAGACATATTCATCAAACTGCTTTTGCCTCTTTCTGAGTTTGGTAATTATCTCATCTGCAATATCATTAATCCTCTTAGGTAAGTACTTCTCCATTTGATCAAACCATTCTCCCAGAGTCATTTTCTCCAAATCTATCCTATCACTGGTTTCTCCGCCTGAGCACTGGCATTCCTTACCTCCATTAGCATTACTGGAAGAAGTTGAAAAGATTTCCACTTCACCAGCCGCAGCATCATTCACCTGATGATCTAGAATCACACAATCAATTAAATGGGCAGTACTCTCTGCTTCAGACCCAACAGCCAACCGTCCCTTTTCCTTAACCTCGCAAGCCAAAATTGCATCTCTTTTTGCTTCAGCTTCAGCGTCATTCTTCCGACAATCTGGAACCTCACAATTACTTAAATGAGCAGTACTCTCTGCTTCAGGCCCAACAGCCATCTGTTCCTTTTCCTTAACCTCACCAGCCAAAGTTGCATTTCTTTTTGCTGTGGCATTTGTCGCAGCCCGACGCTGCCTCGTCACTCTAGCATTATTTGCTGGTGCTTCCAACATTGCATTGACCTCAGGAGCCACATTTTTGGCAGCTCTGTAATTATCTGATAGTAAACTGGATGCCTCAGGATGGTCTTCAACTTGATGAAACAGAACTGCATCTTTCGTTGTTTCAGCCTTTCTTTTAGCACCACGTCTTCGCAACCCTCTACCTATATCAGCTGGAGCCTCCAGTTGTGCATCAAGTCCAGGCGCTTCATGCTCTTGTTTATCACAATAACTAAGTACTGCATTTGACATTTTCTGTTCAGATACCTGTCTCTGATCCTTCTTAAGCGTCCCCCTTTTCAAAGTTGCTTGCCGTGATGGGTTTCTCCTTGGTCGCGACTCCAAGATGTTAGGATGGCCATTCTCATCCTTGCCCTCAACTTTGACAAGAATTGAAGTTTCCTCACCAATCTTTATGGTGTCACCATCACTCACATTGAAAGCCTTCATTGCTTCTATCTGGTTTTCGTTCAGGAAAGTCCCGTTAGAAGAATCCAGGTCTGATATGGTCCAGTTCACACCATTGAACTCAATTAAGAGATGTTTCTGAGATATTCCATGATCTCTTATGGCAAATGTGTTGCCCTTGACAACCCGACCAATACGAATTTTAGAATTAGAATGAGATACAATGGTTTCTCCCTCACGAGGACCTTTGTCGATTATGAGCTTCAAAATAGGGCCTGCCATTTTTGTGACAGGATACAAACTCTAGAAGCTGAGCAGGAAAGGGCTTTCGAAGACCTCAAGAAAGCATAACTGGTTCTTCCTTAGATTTCACAAACCTGATGAGGTAGTTTGCCTGAAACCAAAGAAAGCCATGAATCACTACCTCATCTATATGGCATTTAAAATCAAACTTTCTCTCAGCTTTATATCAATCATGAGAACAGTGCAATATAGAAAGAAAAGGAGATAAGTGGAACACAAAATGTCTGGCTACATATCTGCACACAAGCCCAATAACTTTGAAGGGAGAACTCCCAGAAATTTGATGCCATTGCCTGAAGTAGCCATCGAGGCCATAGAATGTTTCAATCCAAGCAGCTTAAGAAGGGTGACTAATCTCGTTTAATTGTCTTCCTTGGCTCAACGCATCTGGAGCTTAGACACTTCGTTTTTTGCGTGAAAAGAATGCAAATTTTCAATAACATACCATTTGACACAAAGTGTTTTAAAAACCGAATCGGTCATCGAACTGGTGGGGCATCTGATTTTGGTTGAAGCGGTTCAATCGGTTTCAACCGGTGGTTAAACCGGATATACATCATCTTTTAATAAAAATATCATAATCGAATCTACCTTCTAAACAAGTTTTTAAAAAAAGTTGTGTGCATCCAAGTTACAGCAATGAATCATAATATTTGACAATCAAATGTATGTTATTAACATCTTAAAATATAAATATAATTTAAAAATATAAAAAAATTCCCCGATGGAATGACTGTGTCCTATTATCAATTTGAGGGGCTAAAATGAACCAGCACCAAGGACATATAACTATATTAAGATCAAGGATGAGTACACATAAAAAAAAAGGCAGCAATAAACAGACAAATTCATATACTGAAAAGAACTAAAACAATAAACAAACAAATTCATATACCGGAAAGAACTAAACAATAACAACAACAAGATAAAGCACAGAACGAAAAAAGTACGGATTCCCAATAGATATATTACATAAGTTTGAAAATGATGTGATATTGAAACAGTAATGTCAAATTAGTTTGACTAGATGTTAAGATCTCTGCGACAGGCCTACGGAATAACGCAGAACCCAAACGAGTTTTGAGTAAACAATTTTAAAAAACCAAAGTGTTAAATCTTTGAAATTTGAAACAAAAACTAAAAGCGGACGTTTACAAACTAGGATTTGAGAAAGAAATCAAAACCCCCAGAAAAAAAAAAAAAAAAAAAAATCTAATAGACTTACCTTTTCGTCCTTTAAAGTTTTAAGCCCCTTTGCAAATCCGTGTCTTGTTTTGAAAGAAATATCTATATGTAGAGCAGCTCCGTGTTGCTTAAAGAGATCGAGCAACAAAACTTCCTTGCCCTATCTCGTTGGAACACCTTTCCCTAAAAATCTCGTTGGAACACCTTTCCCTAAAAATCTCGTTGGAACACCTTCCCGAAAAATCTCGTCGAAACAGAGTCAGTAGCGTTTGGAAGCTTCTTCCTGAATCCCGATGTTTTAAACCTCGCCTTTGGGGTACTAGGGGAAATTAAAACCAGTTGAATACAGGTCAGATCGGTTCAACGGTTCAATGGTCGAACCAATAAAACCGGTCGGCTCATTCAGTTTTCTTCCCTCTTCCGGTTTTGGGCTTTACAAGACCGTTTTAAGTCCGGTTATGGTTGAATATCATTGAACCGGCCGGGTCGGTTCGGTTTTTTAAACTCTGTATGTTTGTACATGTGCCTTAAATGCAGATGCGGCTGTTCAATTAGGGGTGGCAATGATATGGCAATATCCAAATCAAATCGAATTAATAATTTTTTATTAGATCTCCATTACTAATCAATAATTCAACTTCGGGTCCATTAATAATTTTTTATGTGGAAAAGAGAAAAACAAATAAATTTAAGCCACTTTCTAAGCAGTATCAATTGATCCCTGTTTATAGTTTTAATTCCTTTAATCACTTAAGTATGCTTAAAAACATTTCTTATTGTTTCAGTGATGGTAGAGGATTTATGGTCGGTCATTATTTCTGGTGTTGGCTCATTAAGGTCGGGTAGAACTGTAGAAGGTGGGGATGTGGTTTGTTTAGGTTAAAAATGCTTAATTTAATTACTTAGGTGGGAGATTGTTGTATTAAGTAATTAAATTAAGTTAAAGAGAGTTTTTCAAAAATTAATTTTTGTTAGAGGATTTTGAAACAAGAATATGTTTATTTTCAAGCAAACTGATTTACTGGTTTTTTACTAGTTTTTTTAAATAATCATACTTTTCAAAGAGTCATTAGATTCCAAAGAGTTTCTTTAATCACCTATAAAGAGGTGATTAATTCTAGAGCTTCATTCATTCAAAAAACATTTCTTCTCATTTAGAAAACTCTGTTTTTCTTCACTCTCCTAATTTCTTAGCTCTATTAATTACGGTACTTTGAAAGAAGAAGGGTGTTTAAACGTATTTGTTATACGATAAACACATTACTCTGTTGTGTTGTATCCTGGGAGGAAACTTGCTTGTAACCTATTAGTAAACTTATATCGGAAGTGAAGGCAATTATTCCTTAAGGAAAGTAGTTTTTGCGCCTTGGAGTTTGATTTATTTTTTGTTTTTGAAATTGTACAGTGTTAAAGCTGGTCGAAGTACAGTGTTAGACTGTTGAAGCATACTACATTAGAACAAGTTGCAGATTTCTGACGGACCCCGTTGGCTCCCATCGCCGCAATAGCCATCATCATCTAAATTATTTGATTTTAATTCAGTTTGATTTTACTTAAAATTATCGTTATGAATTAATTATAATATAAAAATATATAAGAAATTATATTATTAAAAATTGTTTGAATAATTTACTTAATATTAGAAAAATAGTATAAATACCTACTACTATTATTGAGTTTTTATTGAATAATACTAAATACTGGAAAAGTAAGAGTTTTTATAAAGAAAAAAAGAAAAAATAAATAAATCTAAGCCACTTCTAAACAGTATCAACTGATAGTTTTTATTTCTTTAATCACTTCAATATGCTTAAAAATAATTCTTATGATTTCAATGGTGGTAAAGGATTGAAGAGTTCAGAAGCAACATCTTATTACCCCCACGATTTATAGCTCTAATGCTGAATTAGCATCCTCAGTTGCTGAATACTCGGTCAGTCCCGGAATTGTTGTTCACTACCGAGAAAAAATGCAGAGAACGGTGTCCTGAATTTCTGAGGAAGCCAGTAAAATTAGATCTTGATTTCCGTCGTCCGTCCTCCCAACCTCCTCCAGTTTTCCTAGAAATTCACACGTTCATGGCGATGCTCTTCCATCCCCGTCGGAACCCGTTTCGCTTTCACCATGGTCAAAGCAAATGGGCTCCTCCTCCCTCTACTCGTCTTCCTGGTTTCTTGTCCTGCTTCCTTTGTTCGGGCTAACTCTGTTACGGAGCAGAGTCATAGCTTCAGCCGGCCGGATCCTCTCGGAGGATTCAAACCTTATAATGGAGGTTTCGACGTCAAGGATCGGCATTATTGGTCGGTAAGAGAGGTTAAAGACTTTTCTGTTAAGGGCCTTTTGAATGGGGGTGGTTTGATGGTTTGGACCTTAATTTTTCTGATCCGCCTCTCTGTATTCTTTTCAGTCCCTGATTTTCACCGGCGTTCATGGGTACGCGACGGCGGGTGTTTGGGTTTTGGGGGGATTAGGGTTCGGGATTTTCTTCTTGGGCAGGGGTCTGAGAGAGGAACCCGCCATTTTCGGTCGCTCGGATTCCTGTTCCTTCTTCTCGTTTCTGATCATCCTTCTTCTCGCGTTGCTCGTCATGTAAGCTCGCGACTGGTACTAAATCTACAGAGGAACCGACCTCATTTTTTATTATCTTTAACAAAAAGTTTTTCGGTTCTTTAAACTAGAGTAGTATCCGGTATCATCTTCGCGGCGAACCAGAGCTTCAATAAGGAGGCGAGGAAGCTCGTGGAGACCTTGGAAGAAACAATCGTGGATGTCCGGAAGAACATCAGGGAGGTGACGGGGGCCATGGACGGGATGCATCCTCTTCTTCTCGAATACGACGAAGCTGCGGGTTCCCGCTTGAACTCGACAACGGAGGAGCTCCAATACCAGTCCGGACTCATACGCCGATTGGTGCACAAGAATCGGCGTTCAATTGATTTAGCCATTCAGATTTCGTAAAATTCCATTCCCCCAATCTCTCTTCACCATTTTTGCAGTTCTTATTCTTTTGAGTCCTCTTGTTTTGCTGCTCTGTTTCCAGGAATGGAATCACTATAGGAACTGCCTCTGCTTCTATGGTTTTGGTTGTTGCTGCATTTGGTGGGTACCTGTAAATTTCTTCCTTTTTTTCCACCATCAATCTTTCTTTAACAGGAGTTCTGCTAATGGCTTCAGGTTTACTCCAGCTACGGTGGCGCCGCTGCTTCATCACGTAAGAAAAACTAAACCAAATTTCTTAACCTGTTCACTTCGAACATCTCTTTTGCCACGTTCGTAACGCTCTGGCCTCTGTTTTTTCCAGGACAACATTCATCGGCTTGTTATTAACAGCTCTGTGCTGGGTTCTTCAAGGCCTGGAATTCGTCGAATTCAAGTAAACACTTCTCTCCTCTTTTCCGCAGTTATTTATCAATCCAACGAAACAATGAGATCAGAAAACTAAATTTCGACATTTTAAGAAATAAGACACTGCGAACTGTTCGTCAAAATGTCTTCTTTTCTTATATCCTATGTTACTGAAAACTGCAGTTTCATCCGAGACGCTTGCTCTGCTTTCGAAGATTACACGCGAACGCCGGACAATAACAGTTTAAGATCAGTGTTTCCCTGCCTCAACGAGACCTCCGCGGACGCCGTTATGTCAGAGATCGGCTTCGGAGTTCATACCGTCATCAGCCAGGTACTTGTTTCAACTTTTCAAGCGAACGATCCCAAATTCCCAATCCGAGCGAAAAAAACAGAAATTTCAACAGGCTCTGTTTCTGGGCACTGCAGGTGAATCACAAAATCAGTAACCTCAACGCTCTGCTTCCATTAGTCGCGTCTATGGACAGCCTCCCGGAGAAGGGACCCTTCTCGGTCTGCGACCCATTCTCCGGCGCACCCAATTACCACTACGATCCCAACAGCTGCCCCAACGACACGATCCCCATCGGCGAAGTCCCAAAGGTAATCCATCTTCAACATCTTATGAGTAGAGAAGAAGAAGATGTCGATTCTCTGTAAAGCCTCATTGAACCGATTCCGTGTTCAGGTCTTGAACAAGCTGGAATGCCCAGGAGACGGGATGACGATAACCTGCCGGATGGGTCTGCAATTCATGCCGGGAACGTCCATCGACATGGCCAAAGAGTATAGTCGATCGATACAGGGCATCATAGACGTCCTCCCCCAGCTTTACAGCTTAACGCATTGTTCCTTCCTCGAGGACACATTCTCCTATATCCTTCATCATCAATGCGCGCCCCTCAAGTCTTCGATCAAGCTGCTTTGGTCCTCCATGCTGGCTCTCTCGGTTTTAATGGCGCTGTCGGTGGTGACCTGGATCTTAAGAGCTCGCAGGAGAAGCTGAGAATATATGTATATATATATATATATATATATATATATATATATATATATATATATATACACCTCCAAACAGTTCAATCAACCAGTAACCAAGACTAGAGAAACATGTATAGTTTTTTTTTTTTTTTTTTTTTTTTCAAATTTTGATTATGTTGTTGATGATTGCCATGTGAATCCTATGAAATGTACCCCTGGGTATATTGTAAAGTGGAATTGTGTATATATTTGCCTATTTATTATATAATTACTTACATATTAAAAAAATATGTCCTCAAAAGCAGTGTTTTAAAAATCAGGCATGGAGAACCAGGAGGCCTGTCCAGTAATTATTGGCTCAGTCAAGTTCATGACTACAGTATTTATTTCATCTTATTACCTATAGAAATATTAAGTATATATAAATATATTTTTTTAAAATGTATGATATTCAATAGTAGTGGAGACGGTGGAAGGAGAAAATGGACCTCATGTGAAGTAGTTCAATGTAAAGGTTCAAAAAGCAGATATGGGAAAAGGAGGGCACATAAGCATCATGTGTAATTCTGTGGTCCACATGAGAATTACGTGTCAACAAATGAGTGGATGGTTAGACTGTGTGGGCCATGTATATGAGAATTACGTGTCATTTGTTGAGTGGTTGGTCAAATTAGGTGGGCCATGTTGGAAGCAGCATTGAATTTAAATTGGGTGCGAAGAGTCAAGATCTACTAGCTGAAATGTCTCAGGTGGGCAGTGGTCGGATCGGCGGGTAAATGCCCTGTTTGATGGGAAAGATGTACAGGGCTGGAGTGTGAACTTGGGATTCCCCCGGAGCTAAAAAGATTAAAATTAGTAACTATCCAAAGTTGACAGCTCTGCTTCTTTCTTTAATCAAAAGAGAGAGGGCTTTTAATTCATCCATTCGCGAGGATTGGAAAATAAGTTAGGATTTTCCGTCCGCCCTGCTCATCATTGACTAGCGTTCAGCCGGTGTTGATGATCGCAATTTGGGAACCGGCACTTGGGAGCTAGGAGCAGAAATTGACTTCTCGAATCATAGGCGGAATACTAAGGCCGGCTTGAGAAGATATACTGTGTTTTAGCTTGGGATTCTTCGAGCGGATTTCCTGGGGATTAAATGGTGGAAAGGAGTGTGTCTGGGAGACCCCTGACCTCGCATCCTCCGCTTGTCATCAGGAGAGGTTGGTTGGTGCACTTTCTGGATTCTGCTGCTCCATTTTGGTTTGATGCTGTCGCTTGTAGATCTGTGATACTTGTTTGTTTTTCGACATAATTTTCTCAACTGGGGTAGTGGTTTTTTTAAGTTTCTGTGGTGATTTATGGGGAGAAAAAATATATCGTTCCGTATTTTTTTATTTTTTTTTGGGTTTTACTTTAGTCGTGCTTGTCTCTTTCTTTCTATCTTCCCTTTCTTTCTCTTTCCCTTTGTATTTTTTTTCAAAGTCTTCACACGGATTTGTCTAGTGGAGAGAGTACTTGTCATTTATTGTGCATCAAAAAGTATGTCGAGAATTGTTTCTGATGCATGCAAGTGCACTGACAATTGTCTATTTTCGTATCTTTATTGAGTTTTCTTAAAATGTTACGGTGAACGAGATTGAGCGTGATACTGCTGCTGACAAAAGTATGTAGGATTCATTTTTACCTTTCTGGTGTTTATTAAGTCGTGTAATGAGGTGGAAGTTATATAGGAATTCACGAGAACTGGTACTCAATTTTGTGATATATTGAGGGAGGGAAAATGAGAACAAATCTGTCATAGATATGTTTTCTCTGATTGTGTGAGCAGTCAGTTTATGTGACAGTACCCCGTGATAATTTTCTCTTTCTAGGGAACAGCTACCTTGCTGTTTAATTTTTGTACAGGTTGGTATCATTTCTTTCTATATTATCGGGCGCCAAACTTGCTTTCTTTAGCTTGTAGTTGCCTTCAATATGGGCGTTCTTATTTTGTTTCCTTGCATCAGATGTACTGCAAATCATAGGCAATTTGGATATGTTATTAATATGCTTGAACTTGACTCGTATAGGTTGCATTTTCTTTAATTGGAGATAAATGGGGGAGAAAATGAGGATGAAAAACAAATACAGGAAGTCATCTGGTTTCAATTGCAATGCAGGAAGCAGATGCTCTCTGTCAGCTGTAGTGTGGAGTCTAGTGGGTTTTGTCCTTTTGATCCATTTTTATTCCCTCATAAGCCACAAACAAATTGGAGCAAAGCAAGTTCACTTGACACGTTTCCCTCCAATTAGAGAGCTAGAAGAGGTTGAGGAGGACAATTTCCAATTTGCACCACCTCGACAGCGATCTCCTCGTGCTGCAAAAAGAAGAGGAAATAAGAAACCTTCTTTGATTGACGAATTTCTTGATGATTCTTCCCAGATAAGGCTTGTGTTTTTCCCAAGTAGTAAAACTGCAGTGAATCCCATGAGGATGAGGCAGAATGATAGCTCATACTTCGTCCCTGGTAGGATGTGGTTGGATACTGATGGAAACAGTATTCAAGCCCATGGTGGAGGCATTCTTTATGTGGAGAGAACAGGGACATACTATTGGTATGGTGAAAACAAAGATGGCCCCACGTACCAAGCTCACAGCAAAGGAGCTGCACGGGTCAGTATGATTACTTTCTTTACTTTAGAAGGTTTTCTCTCAAATATTCACTTGTTTTTGTACATCATCTCCTCTTGCCTTTTCTTTTGCAAACTATGATGATATGCGGCTTTGATTTCTTTTTTGTTCTCTTTCTGTAGCATGGCTAATGACATTTCTCACTCTGTAGGGTATGCCTTTTTCTATTTTTAAAACATTTATGTTATAATAAACATTCAATCCAAAGTCATTTATGGTGAACTGATTTTGTAATTCAAATACGGTTCCTTTTTTTTTTTTTTTCAAAGAGTGATATGCATACATTTGACATAAATCTTTTCCTTTTGGTTCTAGACGTACTTGAAATGTTGATTGCCCATTTTGTACCGTTTGAATAGAATGAGTTTAAGCACATACGCACTTCACTTTGGGGAATAGTCCCCCAATGTTTAGGTATATACATACTTCAATTTTTTTGCTATTTTTCTACCAATGTTAAAGGCCAGTTGGCTCTGTCAAATGAAATATTATACATGCTCAATGGCAATAATATTAATGTCTCATTGGTGATTTATGCCAAGTATTCAAGGTGGCTGATTCAGCTTGCTTTCTCCTTTCCACCTTAACATTTGCTCACAGCATTTTTAGGCACTTTAAGAGAAGATACTCTTATTGTTTGTTTTGGGCTTCTCCTACTCTAGTTGGTGATGACCTAGCATACTTGCTTCTAGGGAAGCAAAATACTAGAGTTGGAATTGAAAGTTTATGACAAGTGTACTTTGTTTTGACTCCAGATAGCTTAGTTTTCTGAAAAGAAAAGGCTGCTTGCTTTGGGATCCATACATGCTTTCTCTTTCCTTCTGGTTATGACCATTTTCAAGAAGGTATTTTTTACTGAGAAGCATGTTTGTAGAGATTCAGTATGGCATTCAGTTTTGGTCGTGAGTAATAATCACATTAGTCATTGTTAGAAAAGCTTATGTTTGTAATTGGTAAATTTCTCCTAACTTTTGCTTGTCATATTTGGTTGGAAACCAAAACTTTGGGTATCAAAGCAAGATTTCAAGCAAGCCCTTGTATCTGTTTGTTTTGTGCATCACCAATGTAGTCAATGTAAGAAACTCATGTCTGTTTTCTTCGTGAGATTGGATGCAGAGTGCCACATTCAAAAGTAACATGGGTTTTTTCAGTTTATATGATTGGCAGGCTATGTGGTTGACTACTTTGAGATGGTTTTTTTTTTAAACCATGAGAATAGTGTTCCATCAACGAAGCTTCATAGGGAAGAAGTGCAAGAGACTCACAATGCGCATGTCCACCTAGAATTGTCCATATGTAGGGGCCATGATGAGGGAGCATATTGAGAGTTATCTCATGAGGATCCAAGTTAGGAGCATAGTTTTTCTACTTGGGAATTCTAACTTCAGATGGCAATTAAGAGATGGACCAGTTATTTGAGAGAAGAACACCTGGAGTAGTTACTTAAAACACAAGCAGTTCTTTTTGGGGCTAATAGTACCTCAATCTTCCGATCTCTTTTATTAGAAGGAATTGGAACTTTGGCATTTATCTCAGCCAACTATTCTGCCCAATATGTCATCATGGTCTTCTCTTCTTTTGTCTTTAGTTTGAGCTGAATTTTGTAGTAGTCTCAGCAATTGTGAATGCCTTCTGGTCATGTATCAGGGTGAGAGTATTTTGAATAATCATTAGGGACTCCATCAATGGTTCTCATTTTCTCTTGGGCTCTTCACTAGCAGCTCTTTCCCCTTTCCTCCACTTGTTGCTTCACTTATTCAATTAGTGTTTCTGGCCAGATTTAGGTTGTTGAAAGGGACATGCATTCATATGCCTAGAGACGACTTTGTGGATTCATTTGATCTCAGAACTGAAAATCTTTGCAGTTTCGCATTCCTTTTTCTAAATGTATATGTATTCACTACTTTCAGTTCCAGTAAACTATTTTATCCGGTTCTGAATACTTTATTGATTTAGGTTGACATTATTGGGGTCAGTTGCTACTCTTCTCAAGACTTGTGGACATGGAAGCACGAGGGAATTGCGTTACCGGGGGAAGAAGAAAATCCAATGCATGACCTCTATAAAACCAATGTGCTGGAGAGGCCTAAAGTTATCTACAATGATAAGACAGGGAAGTATGTAATGTGGATGCACATAGACGATGGCAACTATACAAAAGCCTCAGTGGGTGTTGCTGTTAGTGATTCACCAACAGGGCCTTTTCAATATCTGTATAGCAAAAGTCCCCATGGGTTTGATAGCAGGGACATGACGATTTTCAAGGATGATGATGGGATGGCCTATCTCATCTACTCATCAGAGGATAACAGTGAACTTCATATCGGGCCACTAACTGATGATTATCTTGATGTCACTATGGTGATGAGAAGAATCTTAGTTGGCCAACATAGAGAAGCACCTGCAGTTTTCAAGCACCAAGGCACTTATTATATGATCACTTCAGGGTGCACAGGGTGGGCGCCAAATGAAGCATTGGCCCATGCAGCAGAGTCTATCATGGGGCCATGGGAGACAATGGGAAACCCATGTGTAGGTGGTAATAAGATATTCAAATCAACCACATTTTTCTCTCAGAGCACCTTTGTGCTCCCGGTGCCTGGGATTCCCAATTTTTTTATTTTCATGGCAGATCGATGGAATCCAGCAGATTTGAAGGACTCAAGATATGTTTGGTTGCCCATGACTGTGGGGGGCGCGGCTGATGAACCCCTTGAATACAATTTTGGTTTTCCACTGTGGTCTAGAGTATCTATATACTGGCATAAAAGGTGGAAGCTCCCAGAGGGCTGGAATAAACCTTACGATGCTTAGTTTTTCCTCCCTATTTGCAGATTTTTTCTATGTAATTATATATGCCTCTTTTTCTATATTGAAATCTTCTCCTCACCACTGTATCTTTGGATTATGTAACTTTTTACACTTAGGAGAGGAGCAGTAGAGATCATATTAAGAGCTCTTATCTTTCTTAGATGATCACAAGTAATAACTTAAAAACGTCCCCAGTTTTTTTTTTATCTTTGCAATAACGTGTCATGGCGTAGAAGTTTTTGTGAAAATTGAATGAAAGCAGGTATGGGAATAGAAATGGAACTATCAGTATGGTGCTTTGAGTTCTATTTTGAGGACTGTTCACTGCTCAGTGTCTCCTTCAATCAGTACAAGTAATGGGCATCAGTCATGGTGCTACCAGTCATGGGCATCAGTCTCCTTTTATATTAGAGAAAAGGAGAGTATACACCATAATACTTATGTTTATGATATAGTTCCTTTCTTTTTTTTTAAATGTCAACGTCTCAATCTCTTGCCTAATGATGCTTAGAAGGGGCAGAGAAGGTTTTAAAACTACTGAAATAGTGCCTCCTTGGGCTACATTATCACTAAACATAAACCCAAAACAATATTTCAATGACAGGCAGCTTCATACCAGACAAGAAACGGACGGTGAGCAACTTTGATTGCGCGTGCCATGCTAACACATCCGTTCTTACGTCACAATTGACCGTAAGTTAGTCAAGTATTATTTAATTACAATACATATTCCACATCTCCACCCAACCTAACCTACCATTAGTTTTAATTATACATAAAATGTCATCTTAATATTATGTTAGTCTTTAAACAAAGACTAAACCTAACTCAAATCCCTTTCTGTAATTTGTATAATCATCCCATCTCTTCAATTCCACACAAAATGCAAAGCCAGACTGATAATAATCTAATATATATATATATATATATATATATATATATATTTAAATTTGTAAATAAGAATGTTAAATTATTGCCTTTTTTAATGGTTATAATTTTTTTTTTTTTAATCCTGATAGTGGTTATAAGATTAATAATTCTTACTTCTAAGTTGCTCCTCATTTTGCAATAAAACTGTTATAATATTTACTTATTTTTAAAAAAAGTACTCTTATAATTCACTTTTAAGCTTCTTAATTAGTGGGTTATAATTTTTTATTTTTTTGTCTATATTAATTGCCAAATCGTAACCCGAAATTTCAAGTAATAAATTCTAATAATTTGAGAGTGACATGAGAAGGAAGAGTTGGGAAATGGATTTCATCGACGAGACGGAGATGGGCCCACGAGACATTCCTTCAGAGGATGGCGTCATCGCAACGTAATAAATTTAAATATAGAGAGAAAAGATTTGCGATGAGGAGGAAACCGGATTTATGATTTATCCGGTGGTGGGTCCGAGACTCCGGGGTCGCTTTCACGGAGACGGGTAAGTGGGTCGAGGAGGCTCCGGTTCGGTTGTCGGGACCCGTTTGTCGGAGGCGGGGAAAATTCGTCGCAGGCGTCGCCGGTCGAGGAGACGACGACGACGACGAGTGACAACCCACTAACCCAAGTCGGCCGGCCTCCTCCGTCTGCTCTCCAAGGTTTTCGAATTTCGACAAAGATGTGTATGTGATGTGCGCGTGTGTCCCCCACCATACACCCACCGGAAAGCCGCCCTCCACGAAATTAAAGATCGCTTCGATCGATCGACGTCATCAAATTCCGACCCAGTGAGCTTTTCTGCTCGATCGTTTCTTGTTTATCCAATTTTCCGTCGACAAGGTACAGGTCTCGGATAATCGTCTTCCTCGGATCGGACGCCGGTCTTATGTATTTTGATCAGCTGAGACAGAATGATTGACCAGAGAGCTTTCAAGTGGGTGAGTCGGTTCCGGGTCGAACTCGACGGAAAGACATATTATAACAGGTCTTTATAATTAATTAGATGTTCAATCGTCAATGGGATTTATTTATGATGCATACATTGCTTGTAACTTTGGTCGAGTTTGGTGGGTGTGACCCGTTACCAAATAAACAAGCTAGATTTGTTTAATATGGAGCTAATTAATTATAAGCTTTAATTAAGTGTTAATGAAGCAAATGAAGTAGTACGTATATATGAACTTGATAGTTGATTAGTTGATGCTTAATAGCAACTGGGTATTGAACTTTGGTTGAACTGCTAATTATTGCAGAGATTTTGATAAAAAAATGCAGCTAATAAACTTATTATCATGCATTAATTAGAAAGAGAAACAGTGTGAATTAATAAAGAGAAGGAGAGGGAGAGTGGGGATGATGGAGGGGAGGGGGGCAAGTCTCATCAAAAGACTATATATATAAGCTGTAAAAACAAACCCTAAAAAGGAGCTCCCACCATGTGCATGTGAGTATGCAAAAGAGAGCATCTCTTTTCTTTCCCTTACATCTCTGCATGCTGCATGGTCCTCACACTCTGGATCTCCTCAGTACCCACTGTGGTGGGGTCTTTGGAAAGCCAAGCAGGGTCCCTACAAATGCATGACTCCCAATTCACTAGACAAAAAGGCAAAGCACCCATCACCAAACCCCTTCCCCTCTTGCCATCCACTATCCCCTCCCTTTTCCCTTTCTCATCAGTTTTTCTCTCTCTCTCTCTCTCTCTCTCTCTCTCTCTCTCTAATTCTCTCTAGTTCTCTCTCTCATTCTCGTTCTAGTTTTCTCTCTCATTCTCGCTCTAGTTCTCTCTCTAATTCTCTCTCTAGTTCCCTCTATCTTGGTCTCTCTCTTGTTCTCTCTCTTGTTCTCTCTCTAGTTCTCTCTCTAGTTCTCTCTCTAGTTCTCTCTCCCTCTAGTTCTCTCTCCCTCTAGTTCTCTCTCTAGTTCTCTCTCCCTCTAGTTCTCTCTCCCTTTCGTTCTCTTTAGTTCTCTCCCTATATATAGTTCTTTCTTTCTAGTTCTCTCTCTATAGTTCTCTCTCTCTCTCTCTCTCTCTCTTTAGATTCTTATTCCTTCACTATACCTCCAGGACAGCGACTCACACCATTAATAAAATTCATTTAGAAGGATAACCCATTTGCTACTAATTAATCCCTTCTTTGAATATATAATATTTGATAATTAATTTGTTTTCATGATCATAATACCCAAAACCAATCCCATTCTATAAACAATCAAATTTAAACAAAAAAAATTGAAATTGTAGTGGAAAATGACTCTCTCTCTCTCTCTCTCTATATATATATATCTATCTTTTATCTATCTCCCTTTCACTCACTCTCCCTGTCTCTCTCTAAGAATCAGCTGCATGCCTTCTCTTTCTTTCTCCGTCTACCAAGAAATGTCAATACCAATTGAAAATAACAACAATACTATATAATGGCTTTTTTCATTGTATTCTATTGAATCCCCTTCTCTTCCCACTCTTCCTTTCTTTTGCTTAATCTTCTTCCCGGCCCCCTTCTTCTTACCTTTTTCTTGCCTCTGAAATCTGTTCAATCGCGCTGCTTCTCATCTCATTATCATCTCCTTCGAATTCTCCACTCTCTCGTCTTAATTTGGTCCAACTCAGGCGCGCAACTCAGGCACGCTCGCTGAGTTACCCATGCACGTGCCGGAACGCCCGACCAATCCATCTTCACAACTTCCACGCGCTGGCCCACACCACCTGCTGCTCCTTCCACGCCAGAAATATTCCGGCGTCCGCGTCTCCGTCGTCTCCGGCTGCGGCCGTCGTCGTCATAGACCACCCTTCCCTGTACCGCCTCAGTAGCGCCCTCACGTCGTCGGCGACGTCGCCGCTGAACGGCGCGGGGGTGAACCCCGCCGACCTCATCCGCCTCGACCACCGCGCCGCCCTCTCCCGGCGCTCGACGGAGCCCGCCGCCGGGCACGCGACGAGGTCCACCACCGCCCGTCCCGCGGCGCGCTCCAGTGCCAGCCGCTCGTTGCTCGTCCGGGGGAAGCTCTCGTCCAGCGCCTCCAGGTAGAGCGAGAACCACCGCACGCACTCTCGGAACCCACCCAGGAAGTGGGCCCCGTCCGGCCCCACGTCGAGGTCGGCCTCGTCCTCGACGACGGTCACCACCCTGGGGCGGAGTCGGCGGAGGGAGGCGAGGACAGCGTCACGCCCGGCGCCGGAGGCCGCGGCGTGGAGCGTCCCCACGCAGTTGACGGCGAGTGCCTCGTCATCGCGAACGTCGAGGTCATCGAAGTCGAGGTCGGAGAGGTCGGCGCCGGGGTGGTGGAGGGCGCGGAACTGGAAGGGGACCCCCATGAGCCGCGCGAACTTCTCCATGCGGGCCCCGATCTCCTTCATGACCCGGTGCTGCGCTGGGGCACCCCCGGCGACGAGGGTGGTGAGGCGGAGGTGCGGGGTGTCGTCGCTCCGGGTGGCGAGGGCCTCCAGCAAGGTCGGCCACTGCGTGCAGTAGGTGTTGCTGATGTCGACGATGTGGAGCTTCAGCTCCCCCTCGAAGGCTTCGAGGATGGCGCCGTTGCAGGCGACGTGGCCGAAGGTGGTCCAGGGGCTGACCTCCTGAAACTTGAGCAGGGTCCGCCGGGTGGCATCGAACGAGCACGTCTTCTCCGACGCCGACGTCAGCGTGCGGTGGCACCGCTCGCCGGAGTCGGTCATGCGGCAGAAGAGGGCCTGCAAGAAGTAGGAGGCGAGCTTCTGGTCGGTGTCGCCGTAGGGCGAGCCCAGCTCGTTGAGCATCCACATCAGCTGCTGCACCCGCGCGCTATTCTTGTCCGCGATCGCACGTGCACATTCCAGGAGGAGGTCCCTGGCCCACTTCCCGGACGTGGAGGAGGAGGAAGCGATGAGTTCGATAGTGTTCAGCTCCGCCGCTGCGGGGGAGGACTCGGACGGGACCACCATCTCCGGCCTCATCATCATGTGGGACGTCGTAGAAGTGGTGATATTAATATCGCCGCCAGCGGTGCCGGCCGTGGTGGTCGTCGTGGTGGGAGTGGTGGGATGGTTGTACCCGCCGGGGAAGAAGTTCCTGGAAGAAGATGAAGAGAAGTCATCTTCGTCCATGAAAAGCTCATAGCCGTCGGGTTGGTGGGGGTGTTTGGAGGATCTGGAGCTGCTGGAGGTCCTGCTGGAATTGTAAGACTGGTCTGATTGAAGACTGACTAACCTGAACAAGGTATCCATTTAACTAAACGGGCACCCTTCATGAACAACGGCGAAGACCCATGTACTTACTTACAGAAGATGGAGCTGCTGCTTTTGATCTTTTAGTAGTAGGTATGGGAGATATTGGATTGGATGATCACTGACTCTGCTCTGCTCTTTTTGTGGTTTTGACAGCGGAGTAGAAAGAGAGAAAGAGAGAGAAAAGAGAGAGAGAGCTTGGGGAGGTGGAAGAACTTGGGAAGAATAGAGAGAAGGGCAAAGCATATATTCAGGGATCTTTCAAAGTGGATTTTAGATGGGGGTTTTAACGTGGGAGGTAGAGAGAGCGTGTGAGTGAGAGAGAAAGAGAGAAACACTGAGAAAGAGAGGGGTCTGGAATCTCAGTGGGGTACTTCTGTTTCCACCTTTCTTTTTGGTGCAATCGATGAGAAATCAGTGGGGGGTGTTTCTCTTTCTTTCTTTCTTTCTTTCTATGCTGGGGAATGCTTTGGTTTGGAGGGACTTTTAACAAATTTTGGGGTAGATTGATTGACTGAGACTGGTTCAGTTTTTTCTTTTTTTTTTTTTTTTTTTTTTTTTTCTGGAGAAATGGAGTTTTATCTAGTCTGACATAAAGAAGAAAAGGAGATGCAAAGGACTTGTTTATTTAAGTGTATGTATATATTATTGCCTCTTGGGGGCTCATGGCTGTAGGGAGAGAGAAACCAATTAGGAGGGAGGGGTCAGGGGAGAGAGAGTGGGAGCAGGCGTGCCAATGGGAGGGAAAGGAGAGGAGGGTCAGAAAAGCTGCTCCAGCGTGCATCATCATCATCAAACCCACCATCACCACTCCATCCTTGATATTCCCTTGCTTGCCTCCTAATCCCTCTCCAAACTCTGCCAAAATTCCCCTCCTTTTCTCTTTTCTATGCCATTTCAACCCACACATGTTATTATTGGCATCTACAGACCCCCCCCATCCGCTTTTACCCTTCAATTGTTTTTTATTTCTTACCACACTCTTTTCTCAGTAGTGATCAGACCCCTAGGGCATGCTTCTCCTCTATCTCTCTCTTCATTCAATCTCATTACAAAACACCTCAGTCCCCATGCAGTTTGTGAGTCTATGCTCCCCTGTAGCTCTCTACCTCTCTCTTTCTCTCTTATTTGCTCTCTCTTATCTCAAGAGCAGGAAGAGAAAAGCTTTTCATTTAGTGGGTCATCTTCTAGCTAGTACTCTGCAAGAAAATGTCTTGACTGACTTGTATATATGCAGCCTAATGGTTGTAATCAATCCAAGCTACTTCACAAAGCTATACCAATAAGATCTGGTTGTTGGTGTATTTCCTTGTTTTTTTCTTTGTTTAGGTCTTAAGGTTTTTCCTATTGTAGGTCTCCTTCAATCATTAGAAGGAATTCATGCCTGGTTTCCTTGTCCCTTGTTTCTTGGAAGCTATCATTTCTGTGTCCCAGGAGCTTCCCCACATCCTCTGATTCCAAAAGAAAGACGGTCCTTGCACCCAGATGGGTTTTGGGTTTCTGGGTCAAGTGGTATCTAGGGCAGGGAAAAAAATCTCTCGGACGGTTTTGTCCTCTCCCACCCTCTTTTTTTTTTTTTTTTTTTTTTTTTTTTTTTTTTTTTTTTTCTCATATATTAATGCCTAAAGGTCCCAAACGACAGCTACCTTTCTCCTTTTCCCCTTTACAACAAACCCATTAAGTGAGGCTTTTTATATTAAACACGCAACCACTGCTTAAATTATGGAAATTTGAAGGTTCTTCTTGACCTCTATTATGGACCCAATAATGAGATCATGAGCCTTAGAACCGGGTACTATCAGATTTTGGGGTAGATGAAATGTCGTTGCCTCAACAAGAATAGAATTTTCTCTGGATTAGGAAAGCTGTGCATGACCAAGGGTTTTCTTTTTTTTAAAGAAAAAGAGAAGGTATGGAGACATGATGAAGAGTTTGGATTTATAGGAAAAAACGTGGTCTTGCCGGAATCATCTTTATATTTTTTTCTTTTCTGATGAAATGCCGGGAATGTGGATTTGAGGTCCCCCACCTTTTTTTTTTTTTTTTTTTTTTCTTTAATTTTCTTTTTGTTGTTGTCGTCGTCGTCGTCGTCGTCGTCGTCATTAGGCAATTCTAAATTGAAGTGAGGCAAGCACTAATGGAAGGTACCAAACTTGATCTGATTCTTAAATTCTTCTGAACTGGTTTGGTGTGAAAGAAGCTATAAACTAGTCACATGCGGACCATCGAGAGTTTGAAAACTCTTGAAAACTTGAGGCCCCTGCAGCTTCTTTGATCAGTAATCAATCACAAATGACAAGATTTGTTCACTTAAAGATGAACCCATTTCTTATCAGTCGGATTTTGACGAGAAGGCTACATCATTGAAGTCATATTGTGCATTATAATCACAGGGGAGTTAAGTTTTCTGCTTTGTGGTTGTCAACTTTTTGAGTCTCAGATATTCCGAATTTGAATGTTTGGTGGTGGAAACAGGGGAGAAGCTTTTTAAGCTTTCAACAATCGAGGGCTGCCACGGAACTGTTCGCTGTTGTTTGGTGATGCAGGCTCGTCTCGTCCCCAACGAAACCTTTTGCAGAAAAGTTGCAAGTTGGGGAAAAGTATATGGGAAGTTCTTCTGTCACCTTTCCAATCGCAATACAGAGTACAGACAAATACCGTATCGGCATAGGTCGATAATCGAATAAAATCGAAAAATCTTTGGGTACCCAGAAAAAAAGGAAACGGTAAGCATTGCTCATAGCTTTCTCTGCTGCTTTTCTTTCCGAAGTTTCTTTGCTTTTCAGGAGGAAGTGGGTGGACGGTTTGATGCAGCAGTGTTTCGGAAAATCCAGGGAGCACCCGAGTGTAAAGTGGGCAGCTGCAAAACTTGGCGAAAGTCGTAGCAATGAGGGACAAAGAGCAGCCTTGAAGTTGGCTTCCACTTACAGAGATTGTGGCCTGTAGAGAGCAATGACCTGCTCCTTGACCCATGTTCCTGTTTCTGCTGCCGAGTGCCAATCTTCTTGCAAAGTTTGCTGAAAGCTCAAGCATCCGCAAGAGGCGATGCTGAAGGGGACCATTGCTTTGAATCCAAGGACGTGGTGGGGTGGGTTTGCAGTGCTCAAAGGACGATGTGATGAGAAACGACTGAGAAGACTTTCACCGAAAGCTTCATACTTTAATCAAATCTACAGAGGATGAATGCCTGCAAAATCCACAACAAAGTCAGGAGTTTTGTAAAAACGCAATAACTTGACAGCATTGACTATTGTGAAGCTATTTAAGTGTGGCAGGAGCCCAAATTCCATCTTCATCCAATTTCAACCCCAGCGATACACAAGGCAAATAGAGCCTCTACAACTATCATTCTCAGTTGTCACCAACTCGCAAGCTTCGCAATTCCTTTTACTTGTGGTCTTCAATTTCCCTTCTGGCATCAGTGCAGCCAAAATAACGGACCAAAGACGTAGATGAATATTATCATTAGAAGATCAGTTTTACATGTAGTTTAGTGTCATTGCGAACCAAATATTAAATGTTCACTTCTGTCTAAAGGACAAGTGCTCTTTGTTTACAAAAGCAGAAGCGTACATCTTTTTTTGTAGAGCTGTAGGCACCCAGTCCCTTGGCATTATCAAGTTCTGTCGAGGTTCTCTGGCCCTTGGAAGGAAGAAAGAAGCTTACAGCATGGTCCTCTCATGCGCAAAGGGTCCTGTGCAAATTCTACTGGCTAATTTTAAAAAAAAGCACAAAACTCGAAAAACTCGAACTTGCTTCCAGAACAAAAAAGGTGCTCACTAATGGCATCTTATAATACAACAAGGATACATCATTGCCCCCAAATGTACAGTTTGGAGGTCTACAAGAGGGTTTCCCAAAAATCCAAGCACCTCAAGCATTTGGAATCTTCCATTAACTTGCTAGCCTGTGCACCACTACCATGCAGAGAAGTTCTTGAACTCGACAGTTGAAGCACCGACTTTCCTCTTCTTGTTAACGCCATTTGCCTCCAGCCCAAGATCATCCGTAGGAGCTTCAGTTTTGTTGTCAATCCGTGCTTTCAGATACTTGCCAACACCACCTCCGACAGCTCCAGATTCATTTGCTGGCACAACCGGGTTGCTATACCATGACCCCATCATATCCTGTGTATAAGAATGGAATCACTTAGATTAAAATGCAGTGTTTCATGACTTCGGGGGTAATCCTAGGTCCACTCGCTTCATATGCCAAGTTAGACTGGGTTCTATTGGCAGGCAAACCACAGATACACTGACTCAAGAGGCGGTCCATGAACCATGATGTTGAAGTGAACATTTTCACAACAAAAGCTACTCCCCGAAAAGAAATTAAAGAATAACCAGGCAACATTAAGCTTACCTTTTCATCATCTTTGACACTCTTGTCATCTCCATCTTTTTCTTCCTCTTCTTCATCCATTTCTGAGTAAGGATTAACAAAAACTGTAACACTGGTTATCTTTATCTCCTCCTGCACAACACAAAACAAGAAAGTTTAAGCCCCTCCTTATTTTATATGTAACACTAAAGACCACATCCTGAAAACTTGAACTCAGTGCAAGAGATTCTCACATACCAGAGGTCGATCATCATCATCTATGGGAACTTTTTCCATGGCTGTAAGAGTGGTCATACCACCTACAACGGTGCCAAACACTGTGTGTTTGAAGTTAAGATGATTTGCTGATTTGTATAAGATGAAAAACTGTGATCCGTTAGTGTGGGGTCCACTATTTGCCATGCTGACAACACCTCTTCCAGAGTGAACCAATTTTGAGTTGAACTCATCCTTGAAAGGCTTCCCCCAAATGGACTCCCCTCCTCTTCCAGTACCGGTAGGGTCACCGCCTTGAATCATGAAATTTCTACATAAGCACAAAGCAAAATCAGTTCTGAAAAAATTGAAGACAATAAAGAAAAGGCAAAATCAACAAAAGGAAGTCACTTTATTTCTTTATGTACCTAATGCTTCGATGGAAAGCTATTCCATTATAATAGCCTTTTTCACAAAGAGAGATGAAGTTTTCACATGCTCTTGGAGTGATATCACAGTGAAGCTCTATGTTCAAGTCTCCATGTGTTGTATGCAACTGAACATAACCTTTTTTTTTTGGATTTTTTTCAACTTTAACATATTCAAACTCATTTTTGGTGACAGGATCAAAAGAAGTAGAAGTGAAGGATCTTGAGGCAGCTCCTGTGGTGAAACGACTTTTTACCTGGAAGCATCATTGACACAATTACATCCAAAATATTAGAAATCCAATAAATAATCCAATAAAGTTGCAGCAGCACTAACAAGAAAAATAGAAAAGATGCTCTAGTATGTGACTACCATAAAATATCAATGATGGATTGCCAATTCCTATAATGATTGAACTTTGATGGTGACAATTCCCTTCAACATGCTAACCGAAAAGAGGAAACCACACATTGTTTTTCAATCAGGAGCGAGTCTGGTGGTTTTACATGTATTTTAATTCCCTTTTTTTTTTTTAGGAAATAATTCCCCTTTCCTTCATCCTTTCCAGGCATTTTTTTTTTTTTTTGAAAAGTGCATAGCTTTAACTTGGAATTGAGAGTTTCATCCAATGAGTAAGGACTAGTATACTACGCTCAAAAGCCCTCCCTCTCTCTCTCTCTCTCTCTCTATACATTTTGTTTTTGACAGAAAAATTATTTACCTCATAGAAGAAACAAAATTTTGTATGATGTTGTCTTATGTAGATTATTGTAGATAAAAGCACAGGAAGATGGAAAAGAAAGATTACATTAACTGACCATTTTGGCATTTATAGGCTCATGTTCACCGGCCATATGCATAGCAATTCGGGCAGCTGTTTTATCACCGGCTGAAGCTTTGGCAGCAGCTGCACTTCTTCCATGTACTGAAGCAGATGCAGCATCCACAATGCTGAATGACTGAGTAGCTTTAGCCTCTCCATTGGGTTTTGATTTAGAGTCATCTTCAATACGTGACCTAGCAGCTAAAATTGCAGCTAGAGCAGCCTCTCTTTCCTTCTGTGCCTTAGTACCACCTCCACCATGTAATGCAGCTTGCCTTCCTTTTTCAGTTCCAAGCTCCTTCAGCATCTCCTTGATATCTCCAGCGACATTAATATTGTACAAGGGATCTTCCATTTTTTTCAACTCTGAAACAAAAACATTCATCAAGATATGAAAAAAAAAGAGGAGTACTAGTGTGGTGGAGCACGTGGTCTTATGTAGTTTGTAGTTAACAGTCAGTTTTTTATACAACCATTTATGAAACAGCTAAGAACAACTTGGGGTTCTTGATTGTCTTCAACTAATTAAAAAAAAAATGTAAAAGATAAAATAAATTCACTTCAAATGAGGCAGTCACAATCAATATAAAAAGAACTAGACCAGTACAACAATTTCAGAATTAACATAAAAGACTCACCTTCATCATCTACTTTGAGACTTTGCTTGACATGGTCAAATTCAGTGAGGACCTTGCTATCAAGGGCATTTGGATTCTGCAGAGAGTAACAAACAACACAAAAGGTTGTTAAGTGGAAGACTACAAAAACCGGATTAAAAGAAAAGTACACGACAGATCTTAATTTACCAAAATATTAAACCTGGATGGTTATCAGATCATTCTTAGTGAAGGGTTCATCTGTGAGTAACTCTCTCCAGTTTTTTGTTTTCAGATTCAGCTCTTTTATTGCCTGCACAAAAGAATAACTGACAAGGTAAAGGTGCTGAACAAAATGCAAGTGGGAGGTCTGAATATGCTTTTATATGTTGGAAGTTTTCTATAAACGTTGAACTTAATAAAAGAGAGCAGGAAAAGCAAACCTCATAACAGAACACGTTCCCTGTAGTTTTCACAGCAACAATGTGAGTGAACTCGGTAAAGACTTTGTTCAAGACTGGACAGTGATACTCACCTACAGATACACCAATAACAGAGGAAAAAGTCAATACAGAAAATTCGTTTTGACAGAAAAAAGTGAGAAAACGGAATTCATTAAGAGCACACAAAGAGGAAAAGTACAAGATGAGCAAAACAAGTGTGTGAGGGAAAGAGAGCAGGTCAACACAAACACTGCATCAGAAAGGGACCAAATCAAAGTCCAAGGACGCCTGTGGCAAAAAATGATTGATAAGATATCAAGATCAAATACAGATGCAAGAACCCCATAGCTGTCTACCCTTTCCCCCAAATAAATGAAAAGGATGAAAGCCACTTTAAAGGAATATTCTGAACATCTTAGCAAAAAAGGGGATGAAATTAACAAGGGGCGCACGCCAAATTAGTTGAGAGACTAATGGGATAATCATAATAACTCGCATACTAAGCAGAACTATGCCATGATTGCCTTTATAAAATATCTTCTACAGCCATGCTGTTCTCTAGCAATGCATCAAAGTCATCCTTTTTTCAAGTGTTTTCTAAACTCTTCATCAGAAGTAAGGGTGGATTTGAGCTGAGCCGAGCCCGAACGTATGCATATTCGAGCTCGGCTCGGTATGAAAAAGGTAAACTCGAGCTCGGGCTCGAGTTCGGCCACGAGCTTGTAGCAGAGCTTGAGCTCAAGCTCGTTTGATTTTGTCGAACTCGAGCTCGAGCTCGAATGGTTCGTAAAAAAAAAAAAAAAAAAAAGAAGATCTGTGCTTGAAAGAAAATAAAAAGAAGATGGAGGGTAAAGACAGAAGATGAAGGGTAAAGACGGAAGATGAAGAAGAACATGAAACAAAAGCTGTCTTTGCGAAAATAATAAAATATTAAATAAAATAAAGACTTTTCAAAAACTATTTACGTCAAATGAGGTAAGTTATAAATGCCTGATTTTTTATATATTAAAATATTTAATAAAAAAATATCAAATTAAAGAGACGAGCCGGCTTACGAGCCGACGAGCCGAATTCTTGAGAAATCGAATTCGGCTCGAAAAACTTAACGAACTTTTTTATCTGTTCGAGTTCGGCTCAGGCTCGTAATTAACGAGCTCGAGCCGAGCCCGAGCTACTCGCGAGTTGGCTCGGCTCAAAGCCACCTCTAATCAGAAGGCTGGGGAAGAATATAAGCAAAAAATTCGCCTTCTGTGCCGCTATTTGATTGCGGTATTTGAAGAGGAAAAAGCTGGAAGACAGTTGGCCCAGCCAAACAAATCATTAGAGGTGGCACTGAAGAGACCACAAACAATTTTCAATTCTTTGTCAGTAAGCTCCTTGAAGTTGACCATACTCCCTCTTTAACTGTCAGAGAAAATTAGAGGTCATTCACTTCGCATTTTAAGATACACTGTTGCCAATTCCACTGAATTGTCTCCTTCCCTTGTGTTTAACTCAAGCTCAACTTTGACAGTAGCTTCATGGTGACAAAAGGCTGCCTTTGGGCCTTACCTGAGTGCTTGAATGCAAGACCTCAAACCTGAATCTCCTTATCTAATCATTGAGCCTCTGGCGGCGCGGTCATTAGAGACTTCATATACAATGCTTTGTCTTCTCTTGCCTTAATGGGTCAAAGTGAGTCCAGATAAGCAGAGCCAAAAGACCTTCCTACATGACCTTTGAGTTTACACTGATTACCTCTATTCAAAGCTTCAGGATAAAAGCGGAGTAGAGGGGAGCCAACAACTGATGAAATGATGGGATCGGGATATACATCACTCTTTTTCACTATCTTAACTGCCTAGTCTAAAAATCATTAATATCTTGGCTGATTTTTGGGGTAAAAACACAACCTCCTGACAATTCCTAGTTGGAAGAATGCTCCTCAATGATTAGGTGCTGGTTTATTTACTTATTATGTTTCATTTTCCTATCCTCGGTTTGTTTGCTTCAAGCTTTTCCTTTTGTCATCCTAATTCTCTCTTTTCGGAGCTTCTTTTGATGCAGTCTTTTTCTCAGCATTTCAATCAAAAAATAATTGAGTGTTAAAATTTGCATTAGTTTTTATCCACTAAAAACACAAGTCAGTTAAAATTTGCATTAGTTTTTATCCACTAAAAAAACAAGTCACATAGAATAATAAGAAAATGGACACGGGGACCTTTTTTTCTGAAGTAAGAAAAGTTTTATTAATTCCCAGAAATGGAATACAACTTCTTTCTGACAACATTTTTATAGGTTTAGGGTCACTCGAAAACAAGAAATTGTAAGTTGACCACTCCTTTGGCTAGACTGCTGCATTGGCGTTAGCACTCCAAGGAATACTATTCCAGTCACAGCAGGACAGCCTTAGCAAATAAAAAATTTCCCTAAAATACAACAAAATCTCCATGGTGGGTTTGAAGTACATTTGCCATATTCAATAAATGAACCATCAAATAGTTCCTTGACACTATAACTCCATGGATATGGGCCCTCTTGATCGCTCAATCTCTACTTCATTCATCATTTCACACTCAAAGTCAAAAGTAGCTGCCCACCTTTGTAAGCATAAAAACATTTTCATTTCCCTTTTATTAAGCATTATTTTTCTTCCATATCCAGCTATCCTTCTTTCGAATTTTTTCCTTCAAATCAGCCTCATTTCCAGTTTCTAAAAGGTCAGTTCTAACTCCAAATAAATTCTAGACATCCCTTCTAAAAAATGATTCCAGATAAATAACCCCTATCTAAGGTTTAATGTGGTCAGCTTTTCCTCAAACTCCGACTTATTAATGCTAGAGCAACTCCAATCCTACCACAAATTTCTGCACAAGGTCACTTTATGCAATAATAAATTTAGTTAAACAACTGTGAAACAACACCAGTAAAGAATAATTTAGGTTTATATTATTTTCAAACTTTACAGACTGCATTTTTTCCAAATATTCATAACATATAAATTGCACCCTTTTCCCCCAGGGGAAATTTGAACCCAAGACCATTGACTACACATCTCAGGTGGCCATTGAACAAAAAGCTGTATTGACATGCATATCTGGTGACCTATTTTTGACAATTCATTCTCTCAGACAAGCAGCTAGTTATTTTTAAGTTTGTTGTAACTTGGTCCTGTCTGTAATTGCGTTCGTTCCTTTATCATCCAACGTTTGAAAAGAAATTAATGAAGAAGTAGTGAAAATGATAAGTTAGCCAATCTGACCAGCTAGAAGTGACACAATCAAAAGCCAAAAATTAAGTGCGCTACTTGCAAACTAACTAACCATGTTACCCTTCAAAACTGAATAGGAAGGTTCTTACCGTCGGAATTCTTGTGAAACGTGAGAGGGATGAGATCCTCTTGCTTCAGCAGAAACCCAGTGACAGGATGCTTCCCATACTTTTTTATGTACGGGAGGATGTTCCTGTGAAACAAACAAACAAAAAAAAAAAAAAAGACAAAATTTCAACGCAATCTCCAAAATGAAAAGTTCAAAATCAAATTAACACCAGCAATCCCCTGAAATTAGCACTCACATTATATCGAAAACAGTGCCATCACTCGTACAGACCGCATCCTCAAATGGAGTGAAAGTGAGTCTATATAAAATCAGGCAAGCAAAACCACCATCAGACATAGAACGAAAAGCCCAAAAAAAAAAAAAAGGAAAGGCTCAAGCAGGGAAAAGCTCTAGGGTTCGAAAGAGAACTACATACGCGCAACAGTAGAAAGGAAGACGTTTGAAAGGGGTGGAGGCGTCTTTCTGTTTCGCGCCACCCCATTCAGTCGCCCATTCTGTTTTAGTAATAAACATTCGATCTTTGCTATGCTGTTTCTTTCCCATATTGCCGCCTTCAAGGGGATCCGAAAGAAAGGAAGAAAAAAATGAACCGAAATTTAATAAATCACAAGCTGAGCAGCAGGGCAGAGGGGACGAGGCGCTGCGGAAATCTTCCCCTCGGAACAGAACAGACTACAGAGGCAGGAGAGCAGGGGGAACACCGGACCAGCGGCCTTGAGACAGGCAGTCAAAATTCATAGACGAAAGTCGGCGACTATGTATTATGAGGGTATGATAAACAAGACGCAATACTCTTTCTGGGCCATCACTAGGCCCACACTAATGCCGTATTGGGGCCCGCTTATATGGACCCGTTTCATAGGCTTATGAATTCTCCCAGCACCCTCTTCCTTCGCGCCTGCTGGTGGAAAGAAAGAGGAAGTTAGGCTTCCATGAGCAGCAGTAGCAGCGAGGAAGACGGAGACGCCGAATGGAAGGCCGCGATCGACTCCGTCACTTCCCAAGTGACGAATGGCTTTGGGGTAACCCCCCCAAGTACTGGCGAGACGTCTCAGGCTGCTAAAGATGAGGGGGATCTCGAAAAGAAACCGCAATCCCGGCCTCTCAAGCTCTACCAAGTGAAGGTATGTTTTTTTCTTTCTCTATTTTAGCTTCTCGCAGTACATGATTGTTAATTTTGTCGTGGGTTTGACTACATTCGTAGACTGCAGCGAGAGCTGGAAGATGTTTAAACTCTTGCACCCGCACTTCGTTAATTTCCTTCTTTCTCTCCCTCTCCTGGGTATTGGGTCTTACAATTTTTGTTATTGGACTTGTAGCGGGTACTGGCGCCTGAAAAGTGAGAATTTTGCGTTTTATAGATGTGAAAATATGGTTCAACTGGAGTTAAATATTTTTATTTAACCGTTGTCCTATGATTAAATTATTCTGGATATACATTATTGCGAGGAAGGGGAGAGATCTTTCAACTGTCTGTAAGTCATTCTTAAATAGAAAAATTTAAGAAAAGTTGAGTTCTGCCCTGGAGAGGCTAGAACACACTTCAATGTAAACTATGTTTACTAATAGGTTGATGGAAGAAGGCCTAGTGGTTCTTTTAAAGTCGTTCTGCAGAAAATAAGTGCAGTTTCCTGTCAATCGACTTTTTTTGGTCCTCAAAGTTGTGCATGTTAAGCGCTTATTACAGTTGGTACTCTGAGAATCTGAAATCTTCCTACAATTCATCTCCATGAAGAACTGCCTTCAGTTCAAACCTGTGTGTTCCTGTTGCCTTGTCATTTGTGTAAGAATTTAGGAAAGGTTGTATCTTTAACTAAATTTGAGTGGTGCCTCTCTTTCGGACCATATTTGTTAACTAGATGATAATTTTCTGTCCTTTTCTTGCAAGAAGCCTGTTTCCAGCTTAGAGTCATTTCCACCATTTCTACAGTTTCTCACTTTTCCCCTTTTTTGTATTGTTTTATAAGTGTCGCCAATGTTAGCCAGTAGCCATACTAGCTGCTGCTGCAGCTTCTTTCAAATGCTTCCTTGAATCTCTGTGTAATCAAGAGTGATCCTTCGAATACAACACGAAAACTGTTCTTTTGTTGGTGAGGCCTTTAATTCTATATCTCATCTCTGGAAATTAATTATTATCAACGAGCCAATTAGTGTAACAACATTGATGGAAGACAGTAAATAAAGTTCTTTTTTATTTACATGTCTCTGCAATGGTGATTAATTGGATTTCATGCAGACGGAGACATTACATATAGCTCTCTTATTGCCTGTAACTATCAAAAACTGGCTCAAAATAGAGTGTGGTGGTAACTAGTTGATGTCATTTAGAAATCCTTTCCTGAAAGACCTTGTACTTCTGCATCGATTTTGTACTTATTTATAATCATGTAGGTTTCAACTTTCAATTGACAGGTTGCTCATGAATTTGGAGAATCTAGTCCTCTGTAGAAGTGATGATTTTCATGGACAAGATTGAAACAGAAAGTTGGGTTTTCCGGAAAGTGAAACAGCTAATATCCTTCATTTTTTTTCCATATGGATAAATAATAATGTGGCATGTGGAGCTCACACATGTCATTCACACCTTTGTTCACTACTACAAAACGAAGTCAATAGGGAATGCTCTTAGGCCAAAGCTGGTTTCTTGTGGAAACTGATAAGAATGTCTATTTGGAACCCAACCTGCTGTTGCTATGAATGGTTCGTATCTTTGCATATACTCCTTTTGTGGAACTTTTGTGTCTGATAGTCATACTTCTTTCCGTTTTAAGGAAAGTGACAATTTCCAAATAGGTGCATCTTGATTTCAATGCAGAAAGCTTGTAGGGTAAGGATATCCTCTTGATTCAAATATGCTAGTAGTGGGATTCATTGAGAAGTCACATATATTAGGATACTCATTCTTGGAATAATCAATAATATTTTGTATGTGTGTTGAGGCAGACTTCTGGTTTATCCATGTATTTTCTGTTTATTGCTTAGCTCCATCTATTTGGTTGATACCTTTGTAGATGCCCCTCATATTATCATATTCTAATGTTAGATTTGCATCCTTTCCTATTTAGAATGTATGACCTTGTATTAGTTGTCCCCATTGTCAGGCACAGAAGCTCTTAGATGACATACTAGAGAAAAATTTAGTTATAGTAAGAGATTCCACCATATCCTCGGATAGGAGTCCAAGAGAGAGCGATGATGATACTGGCGTCCGTTTATTCAGGAATGCACCCCCTGGAATAATATTTGAACCTATCGGTAATGTTAAATCTGCAAATCAATCCATGTATTTCTGCAGGATGTGCTAATTCTAGTTCACTAGATGAATCCATTTTCTATCTCTGCACCAGATGAATTTACACATCCAAGGAAGAGACTGAAAATTCTCCCAGGCGAGGATATTGATGAAAAATCAAAGAAGGTAAGATCTTCAAGGATGTTGATGGAAAGCCCACAAAGAGTACCAATCATACTCGCCAGCAATCCTTGATTGACCAATTGTTTGTTCCACGATTATTGATTCGCTTATTTGCATGCTTCTTGCAGTTTAAACGTCAAATTCGATCTGCTGCTGTAGAAGGTGACCATGTAATGGCTGCTGCAAGACATGCTTGCCAAACATCCTTGGACAGATTTCAAGCCAAAGCTATGGCAGCAAAAGCCAAATCAGAGAAAGAGGAAAAAAGAATCGAGGAACTTAAAAGGGTGAGAGGGGAGAAATGGCTTCCCTCAATTGCTAGGAAGAAGAATATCGAGCAGCATCTCAGTCGAAGAGGCAAGATTGTGGGAGTAGTATTATAGAATTGAAGGTAGTTGATTCACCATTTTCAGTCCAAACTCAAAAGAGATGCTCATGATAATATTTCACTGTCGATTTTACCAGAAAGAAAAAAGTTTTTCAAGGGTACTTTAGTTCCTTAATCTATCGTCCTGATCTTGTTATTAAAAACTGCAAATTTTCTAGGCTCATCCCAATTATCAAATCGAGCTCTAAATGATGAAAACAAAAACAAAAACGAATAACAAAAAAGAAAGGAGAGACTCTTCAGTCTCTTCTCAGTAACTCATGAATTAATCTTCTCGTGCGTGGACCTTGAGATGGAGAACCGAATCCTCTCCCTCTGCATCAGCTTCGACTTTCGTGGCCTGCGCGAAAGACGAATTCTTCGCCGAATCAAAGATGGTCACTTGATAGTCCCCGTGAGGAAGCACAGCTTCGAAGTACCCGTCGCCGTCGGTGGTGCCCTGCAATTTCCGGCGGCCCCACTCATTGATCAGCCTGTCGACGACGTTTCCGGTGGCGAGGTTCCTGAAATTGTTATCCGTCAAACACATCTTGTAGCACCCTTCGGGCTTCCATGCCGCCCAAATCACAACCCCTTGTACTGCCGGATGAGAGTAAGCCTCCCTCAGAATCTGTTCCAACGCTTGTGCCTGCAAATCAAGCAAAACCCAGGAAAAAAAAAAAAAAAAAATCGATTCAATTTCAGACCTCTCCTCTCGTTTTGAACACATTAAGGGAACGGTTTGTAATTAATTACCTGATCGATGCCTCTGTCTACATCGAGCTCGGTAATCCAAATGGGCAAACCAGTGGAAGCAAGCTGATCAATGGCGGATCTCATGTAACCGAGATTAACCCTGCTGAAGTGACCCTCCAATCCGATCCCCGTGGATCCCTGTCCCCTGATCTCGTTCACCTTCCTGATGTATTCAGACGGAGTGACAGCGCCGTCTCGACTGTCTTCGAGGGTGTTGTACTCGTTCAAGAACATGGTCGCTCTTCCGTCCAAAGAGTGAGCTTTCCGGTAAGCGTCGGTGGAGAATCCGCCGCCGAGCTTGGACTCGAAAAAATTGAAGTGGAGGTTCTCGTTGACGACGTCCCATCCGGTGACCTGCCCGGCGTACCGGGACACGACGGAGTCGATCCTCCGGTTCGTCGCGGACCGGAGCTGGTCCGGCGAGAGGTTTCCGACCCAGCCGGGCTGGTACCGGCCGTCGTCCCAGAAGACGTTGTGGCCGCGGACGGCGAGTCCGTGCTGTCTGGCGAAGGCGAAGAGGGCGTCGCTGCCGGAGTAGTCTTCTTGGCCCTGGTTCCTCTCGGTGCTGTACCACTTGAGCTCGTCTTCGAAGACGGTGACGGTGAACCTCCGGGACGTGAACCATTGCTGGTAGCCGGAGTTTTGGAGGATGTTTCTGTTGATGGCGCAGCCGAATGGAAAGCTTCCTCTGTTTAGCACGATGGAGAGGTTTCTTCCGGGTAAGCTCCTCCCATGGCTGTCCACTGCGTGGAACCTGATGCTTCGTTTACGTGCCTGCATGATATGATTCGTCAAAACAGACCAAAATTTAAAAATTTTTGCTTTTTTTTTTCCTGAATTCAGGATTTGATTTAATCGATCGATTTTAATTACCTTCTGGGTGCTCTGTTCTTGGTGGGATCTCCATTCTTCTTGGGTAAAAGGCTGGAGTGAGATGCTGTCGACCCATATATCCACCGAAGCGTTCTTACTCTGCTCAATCGAAAAGAACCAATATCGATCATTTCACGATCTGGGTTTTAAAATTCGTTGATCTTCTTCTTCATATTTCATGACAAATTAAGATTTATGCTTTGGTGGGTCATATGTATGACCTGGAAAAAGAGTTCTGCAGGCCCTGTTTTGGTAACAGTAAGTCCTCCCTTGATCATGGACCAGCAGCCGGCCTCGGCGATGGTGGCGCCGGCGTGCATGTCCCCGTCGGCGGTCTTGAAGACGGCTCCGACTCGTGCACTTCCATCACTAATCCGTACCCAAGCTGAAACATACAGGAAGGCTTAATTAGCAAACAGATATATTTAACATACGTAACTTGATCTTCTAATTTCTTCTTAAACTCTTCGTCTTCTCAAAAATTATACCAGAACAGAAAAGCATGCATGCAATTTCAATATGGGTACGAGAAGAAATTAATTACCAGAGAAGGTATAGATCTTGTCATCGAACAAGAAGAGCTTCTTCGTGGGTCGGTTTCCGCTGCGAACGACCATGAAGGTGTTGCCTCCATTAGATTCAGCAAGTGCTCCACCGAATCCGGTCCAGCCTTTCAATCCGTGCTTGAATTCTGGGTTGCGAAGAATCCCTCCTCCATACTGAGGCTTCAGAGGCTCGGCCAAACACTGGAGAGACGAGGAAAATGAACTGGGTCAGGTACAGAAAGCCAATTACTGAACTGGTGTGAGAAGAAAGAAGAAGAACAAATTAAGCTTGCCTCAATCGATGCAGAGTAATCGTAGGACAGAGAATTGACTCTGATCCCTGCAAAGATGGAGATAGAGATCAATCATCAAAATGCATCATGAAAAAATGTGGAAACCTGATTAACAAACTGGATTTCGAATAAAACAGGCGGATATCTAATCTGATCAGTCTGTTTAGATTGACAGTACTCTGGATACCGTCCTTGATTCTTTTGAGTTAAGAGATAATGACAAACTGAAGGGTGGATTTTTTTTTTTTTTTTAAAAAAAAAAAAAAATGATTGAAAAAAAGAGAGAAGATTTTCGAAGTCAGTAAGAAATCCATCGGACAATGTATTGCTAGAAAATTCTGACAAGTCTCTAAATTCACCTGCAAAAAGAATTGAGATAAAACCCAGTATAAATCGATGCTCTTCCCACATATTCCCCATGGATATGGGAACTACAAGACCTGAAAAAACAGCACAGAACTGATAAATAAACAAAGAAATGGGTAACAATGAATACTGATAAAAAAAAACTAAAAAAGAAAATTGATTTATATACAGAATGAAAGATCGAACCTAAAGCGAGAGAAGGGGAAGAAGAAGAAGAAGACTATGACTCAAGACTCTACTTAGCTATTATTTGCTCTTCACCATCTTCCTTCAACCATATATAGACGGAAAACTGAACTGCGAGTGAAATATTTGCTGGAGAATTAATGAATAAGAATTGGAAACTGCCCCAGAACACCCGGCAATTTGCATGAGCTTAGCTTGCATTCAGCTACTGGGATGCCACATATCGTCGGAAAGTTGGTGAAAGAGGAAAGACAACCGAGAGATTTGATTGTTTCAGTTAGCTAACAGAGCATTTGTTTGGAGCAATTAAGCAGCACAGTTCCAGTACTAAGCAAGATTTCAAGAATTTCCGTTTGTGGGTTCTCAGTTCCTTTGTACCATATTAATCACGTTAATTAACTTCCCAATAAAAAGTCTAAGTGAATTATATTTAGTACTTAAAAGCTGTAAAACTCAAAACGATTATTACACATACTTCAATCAGTATCAATTAGAAAGAGAATAGAATTAGATAATGTAAACAGAAGGCCAAATATAATTAATGTACCTGAGTTATTTGAGGACATATGGTGTTTGTCTGTAGTCATACATAGTCCAATATTCCTGCCTTATGGAGCCAAATTAATGATAATCAACATTTAAATAAAGAATATTACGATATAAAATTATTAATAAAATAAAATTAATATTGGAGGTTATAGGGGTGCTGGTTCATTCTGATATCATTTAGGGACGGCAAGCATGCATAAATACAAAATATTATGATAAATAAGAGATAATTATTGCAGGCTTAATTATTGGCTCGCCTTCATTCGGAAATTAGTTGGGGGTGCAAATGGGTCATGCAAGGTTGTGGGTTCAGTTGAGTTCATATATAGTTAACTAGGTTGATTAAAGAGATAAAAAATCATTAATACATATAATAGCTAGGTTTCCTGAATGTGTTAAGCTTTTATAATTTATATTTGACTCCCCTGATTAAGATTTTCTTGCAGGTTTTTGAATAATTTTTCTTTTTATCATCAATATTGATCTATTTGAAGCCCCCCTAAGTTTCATACACATATCAATATAGATAGACGGCGTTAATCTCCATTCTCCTTAAGTAAATAATTATGCATCAGTAGTACTCAGTAGTCGTACTTATGTAATATGGAAAAAAGTAAAATATAAGTTTATTAATACCAATGGTCCCCCTAAAATACAACATGGTGACACATAAACCCTGAGATTTTGTGATTATACCTGTATTTTTTTTGTCCATTATTATACCTATAAAGTATTGTTTCATTGAAAATCCGCGGGTATATTTCAATTACTTTAGAATAATTTGTGTTACAAGGTGTATTTTGTATCAGGAAAGTGCGAGTACAATCTCTTATTCTTCCTCTGATTCGATCTCCGTGTGAACTTGATGAAGTTTCGGCTTTTGGCGGGGACGACGAAATCCGAGTTTTGGACTGAGTGTGCACGAACTGCTATGGCTTTAGTCAGTCGGGCGAAAGTATATGTGTTCCGCGTGTATCGATTTGTTGACGTTGCCAGTGAAAGTGTTTTTCACAGGTTTAGGTTTCGGGTTTATAAGTCGGGTCGCGTTCAGGTTTTCAAAAACCCAACCCAAACCCTGACCTGTGCCCACCCCTAATCTTACTTACATGTCCTACCATGTTATAAGTTACAAACTATCATGTTAGTATTTAATAGAAAGCTATGTAACAAGCACCCAAGTAATATGTTACCCTACCTAACATGTTGTAACTAGTTTGTTATTAACCACAATAAATATGTTATTAACTGCTAATTAGTATGTTGAGTATTTACTGAGTTTTTTGCCACTTTAGTTCAGTACCACCTAGTACGTTATTGACCAAAAACTAACATGATATTGACCATCAATATATACGTATCCATGCATTGATATATTAGCATTAATTGATTCATGAAACGTAATTCTCCGAGCTAAACAGCCACTATTATCCATTTACCCGGCCGTTTTACCACTTAATAAATGGGAAAGAAATGGAAATCATTGTTTCATATCAGTTTTGAGCCACTGTAGGTAGTCCTTGGAGCCAGCACTCTGCAGGCTCTCTGCTCCTATCTGCTCTTGCATGTGTTGAGATAACCATCGTCTTCTCTATTACAATTTCAATTTTGAACAGAGAAGTACCGATTCCGACAATTTAATATGGAAGAGGCCCTCATGGTTCACGTCTTTAATTCTGACCTGATTAAACAATTTAATGAAAGTGAGATCTCTTTTAATGTAGACTCCAAATTTTCCTATTAAAATGTTTTATAGGTTAGTAAGATCACCCACTAACAACCTAAGATTTATTATTATTGCTCCGACTACAGGACTATAAAAACGTCCTGCAATGACACAACACGAGAGCATAAAATGATAAAATAACATGATTTTTGTTCCATAAGAAACATATATATATACATATGGCAAAACAATAAGGCTTCAGTTCAATTGATCATAGTAGAAGCAAATCACATAATGAGAAAGGCTGTCTGAGGACTCTAAACCCAACCGTGGCTTCAAAGTTGGAAGTTGAAACCGATTTCCCTGTCCTCAGACGCAAAAACCCCCGTAGATTCAAAATTGAAGGGAATTGAGTGGTACAGAAGGGAGCATTAATGGTGCATCACATGCCGGCATTCAATGCTCTACCCATTTTCGCGATAATCCGAACCCCAACTACAAATACCAATCCCAAGAAGAAGAAGAAGTAGGGGTTTTGGGGATTTCGGTAACCGTGCTGCGGGTGGGAGGGGAGAGATATGAGGAGTTGGATGGACTTGGGGGTCGTGGATACCATCTACGAGGAAGAGCCGGAAGAGTCTTCCACGGACGACTCTTCTTCTTCTTCTTCTTCTTCTCTTGACACCACTTCGCATCATTCCCTCCAGACCAGAGTCGAGATATGGTAAGTTGTTTGATCCTCCGGTTTCTTATTTCTCCCCCTGCAATAACATTCTTTTGTTTCTCTGTTTTTGCTTCTGTTTTCGTTTTTGTTTTTGGACCCGCTCGTTCCCTCGATCTTCTGGGCATTTCTCTACCGTGGGTGATTCATCAGTTTGTGCGAGGACTTTCTGGGTTTCTGGATTTCTGAGTTTCTGAATGGTGGAATTCTGTTTCATTTTGTTCAGGTCTCAAGCTACGGGGTTGGAGCCGAACGTGGTCATACTCGTTCAGGGACGACGGTTTCATCTCCACAAGGTTAGATCAGCTAAACTCTAGTTCAAAAACAGACGTGCGTTTCAGAAATCAAACCTTAATTTCTTTTCATCTTTCTGCCTTCTCTTCTCCGCTTCTCCGGCTGTAAATTCCGGGCGTTAGAATTGAGGAAAAACGGGAAGGACGTCCTTCCCGGAGAGTCCTCAACCGCGCACGATGGGAGCGGGTGAGCCATTAGAGCTCGCGCGAGCCATTCTTTTTCGCCGCGGGCCCCGCCAGACAGTGGGGCCCGCGATGACACGCAACTGAATCGCGCAAAGCCCACCTGATAATGAGACTAACGGACGGTTAATCAAGCATTAGTGCGCTTAGCTACAATTGAATGAGGTTACGGGTACAGTCCTCCTCGACGGTAATTAATTCGAATTCATTGGGCATTAATTGTATTCCGCCCCCAACGAAACAGGACCCTCTTATAGCTGGCAGCGGTCACCTGAAACGGCAACTCGGCCTCGGCGCCACCGCGACCGTCCCCTCAGCCATAACGCCGGAAACGTTCGCCACCGTCGCCGCCTCCTTCTACGGCCATAACGTACTCATCACGCCCTTCGACGTCGCCCCCCTCCGCATAGCCGCCGAGCTTCTGGACGTCGCTGCCGACGACGACGAGGACGAGGACGACGAGGCAATCGACATCGGAAACCTAAAGCGGCGGACGGAGGAAGCTTTCCGCCGCTTTACGGAAGCTAGCCGCGAGTACGCGGAGGTGATTCTCCAGTCGTGCCTGGCGACGATGCCGGAGGCGGAGGAGACGGCGTCCCTGGCGAGCAGGTGCATCGAAGCTTTACTACTGGCGTCGACGGAGAACGGCGAGGACGCCGACGACGGATGGATCGACGGCGTCACGTCGTTGTCGGCGGAGGAGTTTCAGCTGATCACGGACTCCTTGCGGAGGAGACTCACAGTAAGCCACGACTCCCTGTACAAGATCGTCAGCCTTTATCTCAAGGTAAGGTCAACTTTATTTGACCAAACTGTCCTTGTATTATATTTCTACAGTGTTACACCTGACCGGAATATTCTTCTTGTTTTTGTTAACACAGGAGAATAACAGCAAGCTGCCGGAGGCGGGGAAGAACCGGATCACGGCCGGGATCGACTGCAACAGGCTGTCGCACGAGGTCCTGATGCACGCGGTGCAGAACCCCCACATGCCCCTGAGGTTCGTGGTGCAGGTGATGCTGGCGGAGCACTTCAACACGCGGCGGTCGGTGTTCGCGGCGACGGAGGCGGCGACTGCGACTGCGGCGGGAGCGGGGGCGGCGTGGAAGTCGGACGGGGACCGCCGGAACGTGACGCTGGGGGCGCTGCTCCAGCGGGACGCGGCGCTGCGGCACGTGGCGCAGCTGAAAGCGGCGATGGAGGCGACGAGCGAGCGGATACGGACCCTGGAGAGCGACCTGGTGGGGATGAAGAAGAGGCTGCGGGAGTCGGAGAGGCGGAGGGAGGCGCTGGAGACGGCCAAGTCGGCGAGCTTCCGGTTCAGCTCCGAGGAGGAGAAGAAGCAGGTCAGTATCAGTGAGAATCGGGAGAAGAGAGAGGGGCGTATTTGGAGCAAGGGGAAGAAGAGCCTGGGCCGGAAACTGGTGGATGGACTGAAGTCCGTTTTCGGGTCGACGGCGACGGAGAGCCATGAGAAGGATTCTGGGAGTGGAGAGGTCCGAGAAGACGATGAGGAAGGGGAAGAGAAGGAGAACAGGGCATGTCACCGGAGGAGTCGCTCACTGGTGTGAAAACTTAGTAGGGGACTTTTGTTTTTGATATCCCATTCTTTCGCTAGTGTACTGTACAAGGGGCTTTGTTAGAATCACATCAATTCTCACACTTCTTTCCTTTCCATTTCTCCTTCTCCGTCTGATCATTAGAAATAATTTGATCTTCATTTCATATACTAGCAGCAGTGTCAGACTGCAATACAGTACCACCACATTATACATGAAAGATGTGACGTACATTTACTTAAATTTTTAAATAAATAATCACGAAATAGTA
The DNA here is from genome assembly GCA_019845555.1 of Aristolochia fimbriata. Classification (NCBI taxonomy): domain Eukaryota; kingdom Viridiplantae; phylum Streptophyta; class Magnoliopsida; order Piperales; family Aristolochiaceae; genus Aristolochia; species Aristolochia fimbriata. Next base: position 19,387,880 of record CM034084.1, on the reverse strand, counting down.
CAGAAAAAATTATTCATTCCAATAGAATAGACGTACATTTTTCGTAATTATTTACTTAAATTTTATTATTTAAATAAAAAACTCTTATTTTACTAATGTTTTAGGACGAGGAGTTGGGAAACAAACCGAAGAATATTGCGTCGCAATTTAACTACATGAATTAACCCTAGTTACATTTACATACTGTACAGGCAACATAAATGAAGGTGAAAAGTAAATATTATACATTTAAACAACCAAGTTACATTTACATATAGTACAGGGAAAATAAATGAGGATGAGAAGCAAACAAATGATAAGATTCGGCTGTACAATATACAGATCATTCCGATATATTCTGTTTACCCTTCATAAAGAATAAATCAATGGTGCGATGACTGCTGGCTTTGGGAGCGCTTTTCTGTCTTTTCCTCGCACTTCCTTTGGGAGTGAACCTGATACACAACCAAGATTTTGGCGAAATGAAAAGTGATATATTCCCACTAGTAAACAAGAACTACTTAAATGGTTCAAATAGGCTTCAGAACCAATTCTTTTGGCTCATACCACTGGTTGACCTGAAGTCATATGCATCATTATAAGTGCATCTTGAAGGTATTAAACGTATTACTCCCATGAATTATCTCCCTTCCCTAACAAAATACTATCATCAAAGTTTACATTCTACTAGAATTGCAGCTCAGGAAAACACAAACTCTACTTTCATTTGTATGGATCGTAAAATGGGGACAGCAAACAAAAAGACGTTCATAACCTCATCAAAGGTATCCCTAACCCTTTCTAAATGTTCATTAATTGCTTAAATTATTACATTTTTATTGTGGTTCTGTCACTTTCTGTCATGCAAACAGGCATTCTATTCATAGCATTGAGAAGTAAACCAATATAAATAAAAGTGAAACACACGTTAGAAAAAAAACACACAAAAGCAACAATTAAGGTACCTATGCTTCTGCAGAAGGTCTGGCGTTACTTGCTTCAGTGACTCTTGAAGCCTCTCTGCTAAATGACAATCAGAGTGGTACTGCCTCTCTTCAATGAAACAAGGAGGCAACTCAAAACCACATACTGAACATTTATAATCATTTATCCAAATTGACTGTTCATCTTGATTTGACAAGACCTGCTGTTTATCATCTGACACCCTGGTTTCCTCTATATTGCTATCAATGCCTTCTTTCAGCTGTTCTAAACTTGAAGAAGCTTCTGTATCCCTCATTTCCAATGCTTCCATGCTAGTTTGTGTTCTGGGAACGGAGTTGTCACCATTTCTCTGATGAAGCAAAATATATAAATAAATAAATCAGGTTTTGGCAGAACAAGATAAGAAAAAACCAATGACATATTAATTTGAAACATATTCTAAACCTGATACAGCATAATTCTCTAGAAAAATCTTATAAGGAAGTATGTCGCAAACTTGTTCTTTTCAACTTTCAGTTATTTTTCTATGCAATCACATTCATTTCTTGCAAAGGGCTAATGCTTATCAATCAAAATTAGCTCTAAATCAACTGAATAGAAGGTTTTAAGGGGTCTCAGACCTCAGCTGCACCTTCTTTGCACTGCGATGATCTACAACTGTCATTCATTTCACAAGGACCATGGCAAGGAAAGTCATGTCGGCCATTGTCAACCAGTAGATGCCCCAAATCAAAATCACAAGCATCCCCATTTTTGCAAGGAGAAGCATCTGGAGAGTAAATCCAGCCACTATTTTTGCTTTCATTCAGACTGCTATTATTGCTAATTGTTGGCTGTATGGAATTATCACCATCAGCAGCTTTTGAAGATGCATCTCCAGATTTGATGAAATTCTTTAAAGTTCTTTGAGTGGGATCCACTGGACCTAATTTTTCATTGCCAAACTGGGACATCCGTAACCCTGGTGACAAAGCTCAGCAGAGTTAGGCATTCGTATGAGTGCCTTTTGCAGCATACAATTTAGCATATCACATCATACCAATCAGCCTCAGTGAAAGAGGTAGCTCAGACTTTAACAACTTGGAAGCGTGAGTCAAGATATCCTCTTTTGAGCAGATATATCTTTGCAAAGTCACAGCTCTAGAACGAACCTGCAAATTTGAGAATCCCACAATAAGTGATAAAAAGAACATTTCTCAATATTATCATAAGGATACAACATCTAATAGAACTTTATGACAATATTTCATCCGTAACTTCTGCAAGAGATATCCAACTACACAAGAAAAGGAAGTGAATTGAAGAAAAAAAAAAAAAAAAATCGAAAAGATCACATTTAGGTTTCCATCTCCATGGAAACCTCAACAAATTCATACATGAGCGTCCTAAGCTCTTGTGGAGGCATATCTGAACCCAAACAGGCAAAGTTAAACAGGAGCTACATATTAATTCCTTCAATGTCACCTACCATTTGCGAAAACCTAAATCATGCCTAGGAAAATCAAATGAAACTCCAGAGAGCAGGATTAAATAGACAAGTAAATAATCTTTAAATATGAGAATGAGGAATGCAATATCCAGGACTAAAATATTTCAAAATATTAACAAAACAAACAAACGTTTACCTTAAAAAACTAACAGATGCAAACAATAACATGCAAGAACAGGAGTTATTGAACAAATACAACAAAGAATAGATATAAAAAAACACAAACTTAAAAGTCCTAGGAGTTTAAGATAAAAACATTGTAAGAAAGTTATAATAATAATAAAAGAAATAGTCATAGCCAACAATCAATTACACAACAATATGGGACAAATAAAGAGAGAACAAACCTCAAAAGATGCAGTCTTCACTTTCAGGGTCAATGTTCTACCAGTTAGGCCTTCTCTATTCATATCATTAGATAAATTCTCGGCTATTTCCTCTGCACCATTCAGCAAGATTAAGCTTCAATACTAATTACCCACAAATATCCATTTTAAATTTCATGAAAATACTTTTTACTTGCCTAATTTCTGTAAAATCAATGTGTCATCTTCAATCGCTGGGAAGGTTCTTTCAGTGCTTATACTTTTCCTCATGCTCAATTCTGGAGTCTCAGTTTTGCCCAAACCCAGGCCCACTGACAGGAAGAAATCTGTATAAACAACAATGGATGAGTTTCAATAAACTCTTCAGAGATCAATATGGTTCTGTTACTAGTATTAACATGATATCTAGACAGTAGTCATTAGATAGGAGAAGAAGATAGTGATAAAACAAAGACAGAAAGAAGAAGATAGTGATAAAACAAAGACAGAAAGAAGAAGATAGTGATAAAACAAAGACAGAAAGAAGAAGATAGTGATAAAACAAAGACAGAAAGAAGAAGATAGTGATAAAACAAAGACAGAAAGAAGAAGATAGTGATAAAACAAAGACAGAAAGAAGAAGATAGTGATAAAACAAAGACAGAAAGAAGAAGATAGTGATAAAACAAAGACAGAAAGAAGAAGATAGTGATAAAACAAAGACAGAAAGAAGAAGATAGTGATAAAACAAAGACAGAAAGAAGAAGATAGTGATAAAACAAAGACAAAAAGAAGAAGATAGTGATAAAACAAAGACAGAAAGAAGAAGATAGTGATAAAACAAAGACAGAAAGAAGAAGATAGTGATAAAACAAAGACAGAAAGAAGAAGATAGTGATAAAACAAAGACAGGAATTTTACTCTTTACAATTTTAAATTGTATAAAACTAGCCCCAATATTCACAAGAAAACTTTCTCCATAATGGTCTTGCAAACTAAAGAAATGCATAAGCTTCCAACCTGCCGCACAACTAGAAAACAGAGCACAAATGTAAGCACTTTTCTGAAGCATCTCCTCGCATGTGTAGATGCCAAGACCATCTCTTAACATATGCTCAGTCACCTTGCCAATGCCCCCAATCTGTAGTAAAAAAAGGAGATTTAACTAGATGACAGAAACATGAACATATATAACCATTGCCAAAGAGACAGAGGACAGATATTTCAAATGCATGTCTTGCAAAAAAAATTGAACTTGTACAGTATACAAAAGTGAGCCTCTTATTTGGATAAAAAGTGTATAACATACTAAAACGAAATGGCAGACAAGTTCAACAATTTTCAGAAGAATTAGATATAGATGTCTTGATAATGTGTGGTTTATAATGTAAATTTAAGCTACCACATAAAAAAAAGTCAGTTTCAGGTCACTGCCTCATTTGGTAAGGTTTCTGCTGGAGTTTCTGCTTGTAGGAATAGTATGCCTCTTTAACCTTTGTTCATTCTTTAGATGCCCTCCCTCCCCTTCAGTGACTTTCTTCCCTTCGGTAAACCATCACCATCGATAGCAGAAAATACCATCCGATTCCAGCAAGATTAGAGGAAGATAAAATGATTGTATAGAACACAGACTCCCACTTGAGTCATTAATAAATTGAGTAAAATGGAAAACAGAACATCCCTTGACAACATATTCAATCTGCTGACAAGCAAAACCTGAATATAGATCCCGAGGTATCCCAGCTGCACACCTCAGAACATACCAAAATAGGTCAATAAACCCCATGTCAGCCAATACAGTTATCGGAGTTTGATGTCTCTAATACAGTCTATCGTGCTTAGATGATTGGCAATAGCCATTGTCCTTAAAGATAATAAGACAATCATATGACTGACATGAAAATGAAATACTTCACTACCTTGCGAATGGGCAGAGAAGAAATGAATGTCATCACAGCCATTCGGTCATTTTGTAAAACAAATTGTCCATTTGGCTTGTTGATATCTGAGCAAACCTATTGGCATGTAAAATCCAAACAAAGGAAATAATGGGAAAATGCATAAACACATTAAAAAATGAAATTTCCAAAGGGAAATTCATGCTGAAATGATAAAAGACCTTTGCAAGCATGCGATTTGGCCCCACTCCAGCACTACATGTAAGACCAGTCTCCTCGTAAACAGCAGCTCTCAGCTCTTCAGCAATCTTCACAATGTTAGGCGAAACAAAAAGAAATGGCCATCCTACATTAATATCTACAGAGAAAAAGACAGAAAAAATTTACTAGATAAAAAACTAAATGAAAGTGATAGCATGGTCAAGGATAACCAGCAAGCATATGGACTCACTTCTTCACTTGTAACACGTCTGTCTCTGCATACATCTGTTATGTCGAGGTATGCCTCATCCAAACTAGTGGCCATGAAGTACGGATCATATTTCTCAAAAACTACAAAAGAAAGAAATATTTTCACTAATAATTATGTAAAATATAAAAATGCATCCAAATCTTCAAGACTAATAATCTCACCCTTTCTTGTTAATGTGCTGTAGTGAGTGTACTTCTTGAAATCTGTGGGAACAAAAATCAAGTCTGGACATAATTTTTTTGCAATAAAACCAGGCATTGCAGCCCTAACTCCAAATTTGCGAGCCTACATGTCATTCATTGGTGGAATTAACAAGACATTTCACTAATGACTACCAGTGGATCAACACCCTCCCCCCCTTCCCCTCCAGGCCACAAATTATATAAATTAATAAATTAACGAAACAGTAAATGAATAAAACAAAAGGGAGGCCTTTCAAGTGATTCAACCCAATACAATAAGTCAAAAGTTTATGCGGATCCTAAAGGAACATAGCATTATGAAGAATTAGGAGATAGCAAACGATTTACACACCTCATAATTAGCTGTGGAAATCATTGACAAGCCACCTACAGCCATCGGCTTACACTTAAGTGAAGGATTCTCTAATGTCTCCACTGCAGCGTAAAATGCATCCATATCGACATGCAGCCATGTCCTGGTAAGAACTCGTGAAGCTTCCAGCTCTATAACTTTCTTATCCGCAATCTGGAAATTGGTGTGCATGCAAAATGATTACGAGTAAACACAACAAAACAAAAAATAGACGATCATAACATGGATAGGGGGATATTTAAGACACCATCTGGAAATGACTAATGTCCGCCTCCGTAAGCAATGTACTTCGACTACGAATATTTTCAATTTTTTTTTGAATAAATGCCTCCTTTTTTTGTTCATTCTCAAAAAATTTAGACCCTTTGCTCATCTCATAGACTGTTCTTTGCACTTTCTCCTTGTCAACCCCCTCCATTCCTAAGTCACATCGATTCAGAGTAAGCAATTAGTATGGAGATAACAGAAGAAGCAAATAAGACATTAAAGTTCAAGTAAGAAAAAAGAAAAAGAAAGTGATAAAGGGTACTACAAGATCAGGATTCAGGAACAATAGTAGATGGGTGCACCACTAACAACAACCCAAATCACTCGCGCGAACAAATTCTGACTAAATCGCCGAACGCAATATTTATTTGGAAACTTCCCATCCAATAACCATCACTGGATTCTTCGGTTCCCGTTCATTTCAATTACGATTTTACGTTCGCTAACTTCTTCCCCGCGCCAAAATCAAAAGCCAACAACACGGAGAAGAGAAAAAATAAGTAAAAGAAAACCCACCTGCTTTGGCATTCGTATACACGGTATGATACGATTGCCATGGCCGATCTCCCGCATCTGAGGACGCATCCATCTCTGCAACTGGAAGCAAACGACGGAAGCAGCAGACGAAAGACCGAAAGGGCGCCAAAACAGATATCCGAGACTTTCCCGGCTTTTTCACCTTTTATCTCAGCTTACTTCGCAAGCCACGAGGGCAGACGACGCAGCCCATACTAAGCCATGGGCTTACAGTCCATTCAAATGACCCATCGAGACCTTATCAATTGATTTAATACCAAGTACTCAGACAGTACTCAGTCCACTAAAAAATAAATTTACAGATTTACTTTTAAAAACTCAAGTTTATATCAAGCTTAATTAATTTTTAAAAATGATATTTAATTTTAAAATTGCCGCTAGCTAAATTGCAATATGATAGAGTAAGTGAGCACATCGTGTTGTCTTAAAAATGTGATATTTTACACTATCATGTCCTAATCTAGCTGTAGCTGGTAAGAAACCTCTGGAGCTGGCACTAGTGATCCGAACCACTTATTTATTTCTTAATTCTGATTATCAAAATTAATTGTTCAAGACATCTTATATTTGACTTTGTTTAACGTAATACTTTGGGTTGAAGGTGCTCTAATGCAATGGGAATGCCCGTCTCATTTGCTTCTCAGGGTATGTGTTTAAAAAACACGCCGGTTACGAACTCTCTGCTCTCCGACGCAGATGGCAGATTCTCCGGTCTAATCTAATCATTTTATAAGTATCAAACATTTAATATAAAAGCGGTCGATGTTACGACGTGCATCCAACGACGGACGCAGATAAACGAGGATCACCCGTCTAATTACGGTTTCTTCGTAAAAATCCAATCCTCGTACGGCTATTCATGCTTTTGCCGCGCGATCCTCCTCCTCTCTCGCTCTCTCTCTCTCTCTCTCTCTCCGTCCACGAGCTCCATGCCGAACGGAGAGAAAATCTATTGAGAATCCGCAAATCTAGAGTCGTGTCTCCTCTTCGTTCGCGGCTGCTGCTCCTTATTTAGGCGGCTCATTCCGCGATGGCATCGTTTGTATTCATCTCCGTTTTGATTGAGTCCCACGATCTGGGTCTGCGTTGAGGTGTTTCGATAAACCATGTCTGGGATAACCGCCAGGTCGCAATTTTCTTCGTTGAGCGTGGACCTGTGTACGGGAGTCGGGTTTGGGCGTTGTACGGAGCCGAATTTGGTGTCTTTTGAGAGGAAGTTTAGGGATTTGGGGGTTTCGGCTGAGAGAATGGAGCACTTGACCCCGATAATGGCCATCGAGGAGTCGAAAACGGAGTGCGCGGGTCTCGCAGGGGAGAATGCGGTTGATTGTAAGGATCAGGGACCCGACGGTGCTTCTGTCTCTGGTAATTTGACTATCTCATCTATTTTTTCTTTGAGAAAAATAATAATTTTTGACTGGACGCAGTCGAATCGCTTGTTTGCTGGATGATGCTAATTTCAACATCGTTGCTTGTGGGATGGTTCGGTTTTGAAACTCTTTTAAAGTATCTTTTATGATTTCCGAAAGAGACCAATAAGATTCATTTAGTTTGACGTTTTATGTCTGGGCATTTGAGAATTTGTCGCGCTGAATCTTGTACGGAACGACCTCCTCTTGTCAGATTTGAAGCTATTACTTTAGGACCACCTCAAAGGTTATTCACTGCCTCTTATTCAGTTACATTGGGTTGTCTAATTGAATTCAAGTAATAAAGACCTGAGATATTTATGTGGTTTTAAAGTACAAAGGTCAACTTGGATCAAATAGTTGCTTTACTATATTTCTCCATTGCTGCCATCTTTTCAAATCACGAATGTTTTTCTTTGTCACCTTTAATTTATCGAATTGTGGATCTGATTAGGTGAAGGCTGACAAAGGAAAACTTCCGATGAATTCAAACATCTTTTCAGTGGACAGGGTAGATATGGGTGTTTGCCTCTTTTGCAAACTTTCACCTGTGGTAAACATATAAATGACAAGTGGAGCCAAATCTTACTTTTTCTGCTCTGCCTGAAATAGGATACTTGGCATTTTGTTGCTTCATATTTTCTAGAGATTCATTTATATTTTATAATTTTGAGGAAAAGTAAATCTCTCATTTGCCATGGTATTTATGTGCTAAAAAATCCACAAGTTGCTTATAGTATGATGTTGAATAATGATTGTAATGAATGGTAATATATGCCTCAAGTGTTATCGGAAACCAAGAATTTGAACCAGTGGGCTTGATATGCTACCTATCAGTTTACAATCAATTTTTATTGGTCTTTATAAGCTTTAGACTGTGAAGCTACCTATTTGAAGTGTTTTATTATCCCCCAAACAAATTGGGTTTCATGTCAAAGTTTGGCAGCTATTAGAAATGCTTGGTCTGGTATTTGGATGTTCAATTTCAAATATCATCAATGACCTATCAATTGATTCAGCTAAGAATTTTTCGTCATTGGTTGTTTGGGTCCATATTTTTATCAAGGAGGTGTGAACTAAATTGAGATAGTCGATTTGCAATGATAATCCATACTTCAGAGAATTGAAGTTCATTAAATTCACAGAAAATACTTTTTTTTTTTTTTTTTTTTTGAATTAGACAGAAAAATGCTCTATATGGCAAATATCTGTCGATCTTAATCTGATCTTTAAGAACCTCTACTGACCAGAAACAAATGGAGTTCTGATGTCAACTGTTGGGAAATCAACTAATATAGTTTGGCAAGAATGCTCAGTTGGGAAGCGCGAGAGAGAAAAACTACTTCAACAGAAAGGTTGTGTTATATGGATTACAGGACTCAGTGGTTCAGGTGTGTTTCATGAACCTTCCTGCAGAGACTCATGACTGTGTGTATTTTTTGCTAGTCATAGTTTAATATATTGCATTAGGTTTATTTGATTGCTATATGAGCTCTTAAATAATTAACGAATTATGCATGTGCCAGCTTGAGTTGCCATATGTTTCTCAATGACATTTTGAGTGATACTTTTAGTAGTACAGGATTCTATTTAACTTCATTTTTTCCTTTTTCTTTTGGGGGGAGGGGGTAGAGATTCTTCTGATGCAGGATTTTATGAAGGAATAGATAATCATTATCAAGAATTGAATGGTACCATTATCTGTATAGCCTGGAGAATCCTATCCTTTGGCTTATTTGTCATTTCTGATCTTTCCTAGCGGTTCTATCCTTTTAATCTTCTGCAAGAAGATTTTGCCTGGGATTACAGTAGTTGAGCAACTGGTGCTGAATTTGGCAATAGTTTCATTCACTAAAACAAGTAAACTTTTTCTTCAGAGATGTAATTTTTTTCCTCTGCTGCTAAAGTTTGATATTAATGTCAATTATTCCTTTTTCAAAGTTAAAAATATATGTTGTTTTTCTGTTAAGAGGGACCACTACATTTATTCTGTATTGAGATGCTACACCATTTGATATATGCAACCCACCATTCTTGGAGTTCTAAACTTGCCAATGTTTAAAAGTGGGTGCCTGGATATCCTTATGAATGGACATAATGCTATTTGGATCCATTAAGTAAAATGAAAAGCCCCATTGACAATGATCTCAAGCACTAAAAAATGGTAGTTTTTATATGAAAAGAGAAATTTAATTTATGTAAAAAGATAATTATAGAATAGATAAGGATATGCTCAAGCTTATTTTTCTATTGTGGTAAGAATAAAATATAAAAGATGGAGACTTCAGTAATTGAATCATGTTAGCTGCCAATTCCTGATCTTGATGTTAGGATCTGATGAAGGTATAAGGCAACCTTTCAGATGGTGGTGTTTCTGTTATGTGTACTAGGTAAGGATGGTTACATAGTTTGAGGGGTTTGCGCAAGTTTATCCAGTGGACAATTGTATTAACTTTTATCAAAAAGTTAGTGAAACAATGACCTCCTAATTTGTGGAAGTTGAGACCTAATGGTTTGCACCGTCAAATCTGGCTTTCGAAGTCTTGTACCAATTCAAGGAGAATGAGAAGATGAAAAAAATCAAATGACCTTCGAATGACGATGATAGCAAATCCAAAAGCACGATGCATTTATTAAGGATCATATCTTCTACAATTCCTTTTTTCTTAAAACTATAAAAATGATTTTCCTTATTTTGCTTCTTACTTGTTATGTAGGCAAGAGCACATTGGCATGTGCACTGAGTCGAGGATTACATTTCAGGGGAAAGCTCACGTACATACTTGATGGTGACAATGTTAGGCATGGACTATGTCGAGATCTTAGTTTCGATGCAGAAGATCGTGCAGAAAATATTCGCAGAATAGGTTAGTGCTGTCTTGTAGGTAACTTAGTATAGCAAATGGAAACTGGGTTTTATTGCTCGAAAATACTTCTACTATATTCCTGTATGTTACTTTTTTATTTAGAATGAAAAGCAAACCTTGATTCAAGTTTTCAGCTGTTCTTTTGATGGAGAAACAAATGCCTCCACTTACTGTGGATGCCTCTTAACACTTTCTATAAGTTTTTCTAGATTATGTTTATGTTGACATGCATTCACTTGAGCACAGCTTTTCCATGGAAAGCTGAATAATGTTACATGTATGAAGTGTCTTGGTGTAGGAAATAAGACTCTCATAGAAGCCATCTGTGTTTTAGAATGACAAAATAATTGTCAAATTTTATCCATGTTCACCCTTCTTTCTCGCAAACTTGTCTTTTATCTTTTGCATGTGATTTGATAAATTGCTTGTCTTATGTTCTTACATGCCTATCCTTCTGCTTTATTGTTTTCTTATTACAAACTCATCTTTTGTTGTTTTTAGGGGAAGTTGCAAAACTCTTTGCGGATGCAGGTGTTATTTGTATAGCTAGCTTGATATCCCCATATAGAAGAGATCGTGATGCCTGCCGGTCGCTATTGCCTGACTCAAATTTTATTGAGGTTGCTACTTTCTTGATACTGGTTTTTCTTGTTCCTGCTTAACGGAAAAAAGCGAAACCACTACCTTCAATTTTTCTAACCTCCACTTGTGCTGTAAAGGTTTTCATGAATGTGCCACTGGAAGTGTGTGAAGCAAGGGATCCGAAAGGGCTTTACAAGCTTGCTCGTGCAGGAAAGATCAAAGGTGTGTTCATTTATTGCATGTTTTTTAATTAGTGCAACTTAGTATAGCAATTAACAGAATAAATTATTGTGAAAGTAATAACTGTAATCAGTCCACTGCTAATGTTTAAAATTGAGTTCACATTCTCAGTGGCTAAGCTACTGATTTTACTTGCATTTTAATCTTTGTTCAACTCTTCTCAAAAGAAATGGGAAAAACAGTATTATCTTGTAAAAGAATTCTTCCATTTTTTAAATGCTTCTAAAGATTCATTATACGTTTGAACGTGCTTAAGCAACTACCGGGAACAATTGAGAATCCATAATCCTCTAATGTTCTTAGTAAATTGAGAACATTTGTAGATTAATAGGAAGTTATTTATTTAGAATCCAGTAATATTCTAATTCCAGTACTCCAATGCAGGTTTTACTGGTATTGATGATCCATATGAGCCTCCATTGAAATGTGAGGTAAGGTTCGGACTTGGCTATATTAGAAAGTGTGCCATGAGTTGCATCGTTATGTTATTATGTTCTGCTGCTTAGAATGTTTACAATGGGTGTCCTTCTAATGAACAAATTGACATTTTAAGTTGGCTTTTCCAGATTGAAGTTCGACCAACTGATGGGATTTGTGCTTCCCCAAAGGTCATGGCAGAACAAGTGATCTCGTACCTGGAAAAGAATGGTTTTTTGCAGGCGTAGGGATTCTCTGTATCTGCATCCCGTGGACCACTCAAATAAATTGGAGAGCGATGCATTTGATTTGAGTAGCCAATTATAAAGTTTTTATTGTTCGAGAGCAGATTATTTGTTTCTACAGGTAAATGGTGTTTTGTTGCAGCGCCTTTTTTCCTGAAATTTGTAAATGGTGTAAATTTCTTTGAGTCATTCCATTTCTTGAAATATTCTTATGTAAACATTCATATAATTCAACAGCGCGGTGAGCACTGCCGACTTGCAGCTTTTCATGCAATGTTTTTTGAGTTATAGTAAACTTGTTTGTTTTATTTGTTACTTGCAACTCAAGAGAAGCCTAGAAACACTGAGTGCTTCTTCCAACACTATACTTAGGTGTCAATTTTACCCCGATTAGTCAATTACCCGAATGGTAATTGAATGGATAAGAAATAAAAAATTTATGTTTCAATTACCTAATTACCTGATTACCTGCCTCTTAATCAAAACATATATGGATAATTGTTTGTTATACTTAGATGTCAATTTTACCCTGATTAGTCAATTACCCGAATGGTAATCGAATGGATAAGAAATAAAAATTTTATGTTTCGATTACCCGATTATTTAATTACCTGATTACCTGGATGGTAATTTGGTAATTTATTAACTGAGTAACAGAATAACTCTTACCGGTTTCTATTATTACCCATTTACACCCCTAACTATACTATGAGGTTCCGAGATATCACAGTAAATTATTTGTTAATGTATGGGCTGATCCTTGATACGTTTCAGATTTTCAGTCTACAATTATAAGTCATGTTTTTTATATCAGTCGATACACTACATTTTACTTAAAAATATTATATGTTCTAAGTTAAAGGGAGTTTTAAAATAAAACTTTTGAAGTTTTGATTAAACAAAAATTTGTGTTTAATATGTAATCAAATAGGTATATTTGAATTTTAAATTTTTTATTAAGTTTTTTATGAATAATTATATAAATTTAAAAGAAACGAAACAAATTAAATTATAAAAAAAAAATTATTAATTTTTAATTATATTTTTCCTCGTAAATCTAATCCGAACTCTTTTGTTTTTGCACCCCATACAACGGCGGTAATGACAGAGATAAATCGCCAAATTATCGTATGAGTCGATGGTCAATTTCGACCTGGAGTGTTCGGGTCAAGTCAGTGTCAGACTCGTCTGGACCACTGGCTTGGACCACTGGCTTGAACCAAGTCTATCCGAGTCGACGTTGACTGAACTTAGGGAAGGGACACTCGCACAGCTCAAATCAATCCCACTCTATGAGTTTGATCTTCATTAATTAGATGATGCTCTGAAACTTTAATTTAACTGAAGTAACACTAACACATTCTTGATTGTTCCATTCTGTTACGGATTATCATGTGAGCAAGTCTGTCGTAGTTTTCTGGGCACTGTGCATGGCGAGCTCCTCGATCAAGCAACTCAAATCTCGGTAAGAGGACTGACCCTTCTGAACAGCCATCTTCGCCATCTCCCCGAGCTCTCTGGCTTTCTCTCTCATCCTCTTCGCCTCTTCTCCCTCTCCCATCACACTCCTCACCGCCTCCTCGATCGCTTCCCTCTTAATGATCGGCCTCTCCTCTACCTCCCACGAAACCCACGAAATGTTACCGACTCCCACCCCGATCTTCAGCACTTTCGTTACGAGCTTCTCGTTGAAGAACTGCTCGGCGAAGACGGGCCAGGTGATCATCGGCAGGCCGGCGGTTATGGCCTCCAGAGTCGAGTTCCATCCGCAGTGAGTCACGAAGGCTCCGATCGCGGGGTGGTTGAGGATCAGAATCTGGGGAGCCCAGCCGTTCAACACCATCCCTTTCCCCCTGTTTCTCTCCTCGAATCCCTCCGGCAACACCTCGCTTTTCTTCTTCACCCAAATGAACCGACACCCGGAAGATTCGATCGCCGCGGCCGTCTCGGCGTGCTGCGCGGGGGAAAATTTGCAGATGCTGCCGAAACAGAGGTAGAGAACGGAAGAGGGTTTCTGGGAATCGAGCCAACGGAGGACCTCCTTCCCTTCGTCGTCCCAACCGTTGGTCGTTTCTCTCTCCGCCATCTCCTCCGTCGACTCGGAATTGCAGAGCGCGACGGGTCCGACGCTCCACGCCCTTTTACCCAATTTCTCCCTCAAGTAATCGGCGTACGCCGGCTCCAGCTCGTAGAAGCTGTTCTGGACGATCCCGTAGGCCTTCGAATCGGCTTCCGCGGCGTCCGCCATTAACGCGGTGAGCATCGGGTTCGAAAAGACGGGTAACTGGGATTTCGTCAATTCGATGGGGTCGGGGAAATCCGGCACCAGAAACGGCTCTGTTTCGGAATATTCCGCGCTCTTCTCCGGGTGAAACCTCATAATGACGTCGTGGAGGCAGACAGAGAAGTAGCTGCTCCCGTAGAAGACCAGCCTCGGAATGCCGTGTTTCTCGGCGACCTTGGCTGTCCACGTCAGGAACATGTCGGAGATTATGCAGTCGGGCCGCGCCGCTTCCACGAGCTCGTCGAAGGGTTCCTCCAGCATTCTCACCGCAGAGACGAACCTCACGGTCTGGGCCGAGTTGGTGACGTGGTCGAGATTCTCGCCGCCGTCCGGCAGGCCGGTGCCGGAGGGGAACCGGATGAGTCGCAGCTCGAGTGGGTGACCCCGCGCCTTGTTGGCTCGCTCGACGCTCTTCTCGAAGAGTGAGGCGTTACGTGGAGTGAGTACCAGGGTGGTCCGTACCCCCCGCGCTGCGAACAGCTTGGCGATGTCCACCATCGGTAACATGTGGCCGTGAGCCATGAAAGGGAAGAGGAAGACGTGGAGCTGGCGAGTTTCTGAACCCATATCGGCGATGGAATATTTGAAGAATTGATTCACTTCAGAGTGAAGAATATCCGAAGGAAAAATATTTATGTCTGCTCGAGAATGAAGATGGGTAGAGATCAGTTCTTGAATCGTAGAATTTATAGAGGTTTCATGATCTGCCTCACAAGTAAGAACAGACAAAGCTCTGACGCTGGGGATGATGTAGTATTAGTCTGCGTAGCAAATCTCTTCTTCTCCTACAGTCCTACTGAGTTTTCACCATCTCTCTCCTCTGCTCCACATATATATATGCCTGGCCACTGTGACACTGGAAGAGATAACACTAACGAGTGATCGACATGTACACGACAACCCTCTTGATCTTCTACCAGATTTTTCAGTTACTTGGAGGAATGAAGGAGCGCCTCCTCCTTTTCTAGAAACTAATTAATCGATGGCCACTATTTTTTCTCTCTTATAAATTTATCTGCATTTTTATGAGCTTCGTGTTGCGTAGTGAATTAGAAGAGGAAGTAGTCCAGAAGGGTATTTAATTAGAAGCAGGTTATAAGAAGATGACAGAAATGGTGCTGCGCATGGCTGGCTGTCTACATATATATTATTATTGATCTGAAAAGATGGAATTCATGGAAGGTGCATGCGACAAGCCCCCATATATGTTCTTTCGCTGTCTCTGTCTCTCTGTCTCTCTCTCTCTCTCTTCTGGTCGAAGAAAATCCGAGAAGGATCTATCGATGAGGGCTGAGGGAAGAGGGCGGGCTTCTAGAAGGGCTGAGGGTGATGGCCATGGCGGAGAACGACGGAACTTGCAGGTAGTGCCAGAGGTTTTTGCTAACAGAAGATGAAACACGCAGCAGTTTCCGTGTGGGAATCGTTGAAGAAAGACGGCTCGGGTCGGGTTTTTTAAAACAAACCCATTTACACCCAATTCGGTGGGCCGGGCAGGCCCACGTGCGGCTAGGCGGGAAGGCGCAGGAGATGATTTGACGGAAGTAAGGGATAAGTTCCCTGTAATTAAGATGGATTTGATAGATGTTGGCAATTTATGAATGTCAGAAATATCGATCATTTCCTTATTAAGGAGATTAATTAATTATTTGTAGGAATTAGGCTTTATCATAGGTACGTAGAAAAACACGATTAGTATCTATAAAATCAAGTAAACTCACAAAGGGTTTCATCTCATATAGCTAGACGGCTTTGATTAATATCTTAGAGAGAGCGAGAAAAAATAGAAGCCATGATCATGAAGCTTCTTGTGTTGCTCCTGGCCACTCTAGTACTACTACTCCTGAGTACCCAAGCAGTAGGAACAAAAGGCTGGATGCTGATGATCATATGCTGTTAATTAGTAAATAAGAAGCATTAATACTTAATCTCAATATAGTAATATTGGAATTAATAATGTATCCTTCGTTGATAATAAGATTATAGCTTTGGAATTAATAAATAATAAGTATTAATACCTAATTCCAATCACTTTTACATTGTTTCCCTAAAAAACATAGTAAATCTCCATCCCATTTCTATTTATTTATTTAGTAGAAACTAGAAAGACGAATTATCCATTTATCCGTTAGTAAATGGAATGAAAAACTTCATTTAGGAAACACCAATGAAAAGGACAAGATAATATACTATGAAACTATAATAGATATTGTTTCATTCTGTTTCTGTCGCAGATTTCTTCTGGTCACTGAGCAGACTGAGCTCCTCGATCAAGCAGCTCAAATCACGATAAGAGGACTGACCCTCCTGAACAGCCCTCTTCGCCGTCTCCCCGAGCTCTCTAGCTTTCTCTCTCGTCCTCTTCGCCTCTTCTGTCTCTCCCATCACGCTCCTCACCGCCTCCTCGATCGATTCCCTCTTAATGATCGGCCTCTCCTCTACCTCCCACGAAACCCACGAAATGTTACCGACTCCCACCCCAATTTTCAGCACTTGCGTTACGAGCTTCTCGTTGTAGAACTGGTCGCCGAAGATTGGCCAGGTGATCATCGGCAGGCCGGCGGTTATGGCCTCCAGAATCGAGTTCCATCCGCAGTGAGTCACGAATGCTCCGATCGCGGGATGGTTGAGGATCAGAATCTGGGGAACCCAGCAGTTCAACACCATCCCTTTCCCTCTGTTTCTCTCCTCGAATCCATCCGGCAAAACCTCGCCTTTCTTCTTCACCCAAATGAATCGACACCCGGAAAATTCGATCGCCGCGGCCGTCTCGGCGTGCTGCGCGGGGGAAAATTTGCAGAGGCTTCCGAAACAGATGTAGAGAACGGAAGAGGGTTTCTGGGAATCGAGCCACCGGAGGACTTCCTTCCCTTCGTCGTCCCAAGCGTTCTTCGTTTCTCTGTCTGTCATTTCCTCCGTGTTGGAATTGCAGAGCGCGACGGGTCCGACGCTCCACGCCCTTTTCCCCAATTTCTTCCTCAAGTAATCGGCGTACGTCGGTTCCAGCTCGTAGAAGCTGTTCTGGACGATCCCGTAGGTCTTCCATTCGGCTTCCGCGGCGGCCGCCAGTAACGCCCCGAGCTTCGGGCTCGAAAAGTTGGGCATTTGGGATTTCGTCAATTCGACAGGGTCGGGTAATTCCGGCAGCAGAAAGGGCTCTGTTTCGGATTCCGCGGTCTTCTCCGGCTGAAACCTCCTCAACGCGGCTTCGACACACATAGTGAAGTAACAGCTCCCGTAGAAGGACAGCCTCGGAATGCCGAGTTTCTCGGCGACCTCGACCGTCCACGGCAAGAACATGTCGGAGATTATGCAGTCGGGTCGCGCCGCTTCCACGAGCTCGTTGAAGGGTTCCTCCAGCGTTCTCACGGCCGAGACGAACTTCTCGGTCTCGTCCGAGTTGGTGATGTGGTCGAAATTCTCGCCGCCGTCCGTCAGGCCGGTGCCGGAGGGGAACCGGAGGAGTCTCACCTGGAGCGGGTGGCCCGCCTTGTTGGCTCGCTCGACGCTCTTCTCGAAGAGGGAGGCGTTACGTGGAGTGAGTGCCACGGTGGTCAGCACCCCCCGCGCTGCGAATAGCTTGGCGATGTCCATCATCGGTAACATGTGGCCTTGAGCCATGAAAGGGAAGAACAAGACGTGGAGCTGGCGAGCTTGTGAACCCATATCTATCTATATATATATATAGATAGCGATGAATTGAAGATCGAATTGATTGATCACTTGAGAGTGAAGAATCCGAAGGAAAAATTATATATGTCTGCTCGCCCGACTCTGGAATGAAGATGGGTTGAGAGTCGTTCTTGAATCATCGAATTTATAGAGGTCATGATCCGCCTGAGATCACACGAATTAAGAACAGACAGTTCTACTGTTAGAGGTAGGTAACATCAACGAACAAGGCTGAAGAAGGCATAGAGGCAACCACTAACATAAAGTACTGATCAATTTGCTAGAACCTAAAGTACTGTGTAAAGTTAAGGAACAAGGCTGAAGCTGGTAAGGAGGCGAGAAGATGACAGAATTGTTATTGCATATGTCTCTCTCGATCGATCGACAAAGGTCCCGTGTTCGGTGAATCTCATGGTCGAAGAAAATCCGAGGAGGGTCGATGGAACAGAAGGCCGAGCGGGGAAGGCGAGATAGCTAGGAAAAGTGGAGATTTTATATATGACAAAGATGTGCCAGCGCCCGAGGCGTAGCCTGGGCTGCGCCCCGCTCTCACATAGGGGTTGGGGAGGGGCCCATAGTGGCACGTGTGGGCCCCAACCCATTGTGAGAGCGGAGCCCAAATTTGCTACGCCCGGGGGCGGGGCGGAGCGCTCCGCCCCTCTCTCACAGAGGGAGGGCCCCACAGGGGGCACGGGTGGGACCCACCCGGACCCTCTGTGAGAGGGAGGCGGAACCACGCGCTCCGCCCTGGGCGTAGCAAATTTGAGCTCGTGAGAGTGGAGCGCAGCCCAGGGCTACGCCTGGAAGGCTTTTTGTGCTGGATAGCAATCAAACTTCTTTTTCAACCTAGAAATAACAATAGAAACGAAGTAAGCAAAACTCAACAACTTGTTATTGCTTCTGATTCTCAGAGAGTAGGCTCCTTCCTCTCTGTTTGATCCCCATATTCTAACTGTCTCCACCCATATACCTCACCTTCTAACAGAAATGGACCCAAGAGCATACCCATCAAGTTTCGTGAGCTTCTCCTTAGCCTTTGAATTTCCCAATTTGCCCAGTCAGCACGTTCCACGTCATCCTCAACTGTTGAGGTAGCTTCTGGAATATTCATAACACGTTTCCCTATCTATTGCAGATGATTTGACGGAAGTAAGGGATAATTAAGTTCCTCCTTGATGGATTTGATATAAGTAGGCAATGTACGTAGCTAAGGTCGTCATTCACGGTTGGAAATATCTTTCCTTAATTAAGACAAGTATATGATCAGCCCATTTTCAAATAAGAAGATTAATTTGTAGAAATTAGGCTTTAGAAGAGGTAACACTATTAATTACTGCCTAATTAGTAACAATCGGCCTAAACATCCATAACGCTAATAGAAATAAATTTCTGATATTTCTCATCAAAATACCTAAGTTCACGTCCTTAATTAAGTAGTCAAGTAGCACTAATTAATTAAATTCTTCCAATTTTGTGCTAAATAAATGTTTGACTACTGTGATCGAAATAAAATAATGGAAAACTGATTTGATGCATGGGTTAGTCTATCAAAATATCTATGTCGATCACCCTAATAGTACTCATGGGCGTACGTTTAACGCTTCATGCTCGATCACATCTATAAAATCAAGTAAACCAAGAAAGGGGGGTTTCATCTCAGAGCTAGCCGGCTTTGATTAATATCTTAGACAGAGCAAGAAAAAACAGAAGGCATGATCATGAAGCTTCTTGCATTGCTCCTGGCCTCTGCAGTAGTAGTACTACTACTACTACTGCAGACGGAAGCAGTGGAGTACCAAGTGTTGAACAAGGCAGTAGGAACAAAAGGCTCGATCCGGTTCGAGAAAGAGATCGGGGTGAAGTACACTATCGAGACCCTCGCGAAGGCTTCAAACTTCACTTGGGAGGTGTTCGGGCAGGGGAAGATCAACGAGAGGAAGCAGTACAATCACGTCCGCCTCCACATCGAGGACTGGGACGGCATCAGCGAGACCAAGAACAACGACATCAGCATCAGCGCCTCCTACATCGGAAACTACTCCGGCGACGACGTGAAGAAGGAGTTCACCACCCTCCTCTACCATGCAGTGGCACACGTGTGGCAGTGGTCCGGGCAGGACCAGGCCCCGGATGACCTTGTAGAGGGGATTGCAGACTACGTGGCCTTGAAGGCGCAAGAGGCGGCTTACCCGCAGCTGGCAGAGGCTAGAGGTGGTGGCCTCGGCCGTGGGGACGGCGGTGGCAGTGTGGTCAGCGGTGGCCGTGTGGGCGGCGGTGGCCGTGTGGGCGGCGGTGGCCGTGTGGGCGGCGGTGGCCGTGTGGGCGGCGGTGGCCGTGTGGGGGGAGGCAAGAAGGGCGGGAAGGGCGGGAACAAGGCAAAGGGGAAAAGGGGAAGCCCCTGGGAGTCCAGGGGACGGTTCATGGAGCATCTGAATAAGAAGAAAGATGGAGTTGTGGCTGAACTCAATCGAAAATTGAAGGAGGGGTACAATGAAGGTGTGTTTAATGACTTGCTGGGAATGTTTGTGGAACAACTGTGGGATGAATTCCAGGACGAAGCTGGATGTTGACTGAGCTGATGATCATATGCTGTTAATTAGTAAATAAGAAGCATTAATAACTAATTACAATATAGTATTGAAACTAATAATGTATCCTTCGTTGATCATAAAGACAATATTGAGGGTAACTTTCCCCACTTTTAGCTAGTACATTAGCACTAAAGTTTGATTCTCTTTGAACACAACTCCTTTTTCGGTTGAGACTTTGTTTTTTCTCTTCTCTACATGCGTAGTGTTTCTTTGTTGGATTTTGTTGGATTTTGTGGTTTCAAAAAAAGAAATTATTTTAATAAAATTACCATGATTATTTGGTTTGTCATTGGACGTTTAGTATAGAGAATAATAACCAACATATCCCCTATAGAGGTTTGTTAATTGGGTAATTAGACAATTATATTTTCACCATATAATATATATTTGTTTATGTTATTGAGGCATTTAACAAATACATTGTATTCATTGGTGAAATTTTGATGAATCGTAATATAAGGTACTTAATATTCCTTATGCGGATAAAACCTTAATTATGTTTCTTATTAAGAATTAATGGTATTTAATTCTAGAGAATTCATGGGAATGAATTCTTTATTTGATAGTCAATTATGTAAACTCATTTTAAGAACCTATAAATTCTTCCATGGTGTTACGAGTGAGGCATGTTAATTAGCACACACAACCTGGCTAAACGGGAGCAAGCTTATCACTTGTAGAAATTATTGTGGTGATCTGGTGCTCATACAATTCCCTTTCGTTATTCAAGAAGAAAGGTATATGTTTATATCACACTTGTTATTTCAATTTAATGCTTTATTTAATGTTTCAATATTAGTGTTATTTATGTGACTATTTTATGATATGTATATTAATTTATTAGACATGATGTATAACAAATTTATTGATGATTTCTCAATATATGGAAGGGTATATTTACTTAGTAAAATAGTGATGCCTTAGATTGTAACCACTTCAGAGTATGGGGATGTGTAAGTCACGTATTCAATCGTGATCCCAAAGATAAACTAAAGGTTAAGACTTGACGAAGTTTATTTGTTAAGTATTCTATAAATTCATAATTATACAAATTATACGATCTCAAAGAGAAGGTGATTATTGAAAGCATATCAAATTCGTTGAAAATAAATTTGACTGTGATGAAGATTTAAGCACCATGTATAATTTGAAAGAGGTTATGGAAATGTCATCTTCTGAATTTCCTTCTAACATAGAAAGTCTTATGAGAAAATGAAATGTTTCCTGAAATCATTAGAAGAGGGACTAGAGAAAAAAACTGAGTCAACTTCTCTCGTCATTGGATTATTATATTTATGCTGAAAAAACTTATGAAAGAATTAAGTTAAATAAAAATACTACTGATCCTTATACTTATGAAGAAGCTTTCCATTAAATGGATTTCGACAAGTAGAAGTCAGTAATGGACTAGCAGATACTTCTATATATAAAAAATGCAATATTGAAACTTGTTGATCCTTCTACTTCAGTTAAGTCAATTAAGTCCAAATGAATTTTTACTAGGAAGAGAAATGCTGAAGGAAAAGTTGAAAGATTCAAGGCCCATCTTGTTACCCATGGTTTTACTCAACAATATAAGATTAATTATAATGAAGCAATATTCTCTCCTATTGCACAAATTCAATATATACGAGCTATCTTAACATTGGTAGCAAATTATGATTATGAGTTATTCTAAATGGTTGTTAAAACTGCTTGCTTAAATGGCAAGTTAGATGAGAAATTTTTTATGGAACAACCTAAAAGATTTATTGCAAGTGGAGCTGAATTTAAAGTGTGCGAAGTGAAAAAATCAATCTACGGATTGAAACAACCATTGAGGCAGTAGAACATAAAGTTCAATGAACTATTTGAAGTGTATGTGTTTATGTAAAATCCGTAAGATCATTGTGTTTATATAAAAATGGTAGGAGCACGAATAACATTTCTGACACTGTATGTATATGATATTTTATTAGCTAGGAATGATGTTAATTTCCTCCAAGATATAAAGTCATGGTTATTCTAGATATTTGAAATGAAAGATCTTGGGGAGGTTTTTTATATTCTTGGCATTAAAATTCTACGGGATAGAGTATGAGAAAGTTGAGTATATCTCAAGAGAAGTATATGAACACTCTTTTGGATCGATTTTATATTTCCAATTGTAGCAATTGTAAGTTCCTTCACATAAAATTAAAAAGTTGAGTCAAGATAATTATCCTTCTCAACTAACAGATAAGTTGGATGAATCAAAGTATCTTTTATTATGCATCAGGTGTTGAAAGTTTGGCCCTGTGAAGTTAGCATAACATATTAATTAATATAGTTTGTAACATAATGTTATGCATAATATGTTTTCCAGTTTTGTATAACATAACATTGATCAATGGGTTTTCAACGAGGTTTAATAGGTTTTAAGTGGGTTTTGATGATGGTTTACGAGTTCAGGGGTTAAGTGAGGGGCATTTTCTATCGTTTCATGACTCATATATTTTACCAATATTTATCCATGATTAGATATTTAGGTAACAATCGATCCTTGAGTCGTTGGCATCATAGAATTAGCTCAACTAGATTCTAATTTATGAAGTTTGTTTTGGTGATTTAATAAAGTTGGGTTTTGTAGCTTATTATGATTAATTTAGGGTTCATTTGTTTACTAATTAAGGAACCTATATATATTATTATCAAGGAAGAAAATTTAGAAATACCCTTAAAAACATGCATGTCGCTAGAGGAAATGAATTTAATTATGACATTAACTATTTCCTATTTGCATGTTGACACCGTTAATTAAAGCTTCTTGTTCAAGGCCCTTCCCAAGTCACGTATAAAATCAAGGATATATAAGTCGATCTGGTCTTATATGTAAACCTTTAATTACGTGGGGCTGTCTGTGGCATTCATTCATTATATAATTCGATGATCTTTATAACAAAACTTGACCCAGAAATTAAAGGGTTTTTCGATCTCCCTGAGCAGCTCCAAGCAAGCGGGAAAAAAAAAAAAAAAAAAAAAAAAAAAAAAAGATTCTATTGATGAATCTCGTATCTGCAGATCTGCGCCTAGTAATGCTCGCCTCTCTGATAATGGCTTCAACTACAGTACTCCCAGTTGAAGCCGTTCCCTACTGCCGGTACCAAGTGTGGAACAACGCAAATGGCACAAAGGGATCGACACGGTTCGAGAATGAGATCGGAATGAGCTACGCCGTCGACCTACTCTCACGGGCCTCCAACCTGACGTGGCAGGTGTTGAAGCAGGGGAGGAGGGAGGAGCGGAAGAACTTCGCCGTCGTGCGGCTCTACCTCGACGACTTCGACGGGACGGGCATCACCAGGAACAACGACATCAGCATCAGCGCCTCCTACATCGGAAACTACTCCGGTGATGCCAAGACCGAGTTCACGAGGCTCGTGTACCACGAGGTGGCGCACGTGTGGCAGTGGGGAAAAAACGGCGGCGCCCCCGAGGGGCTCGTCGACGGGATCGCCGACTTCGTAGCGCTCAAGGCCAACAAGATTAATGATAACGTTCATCACCGGCCGGTGGAGGAGCTGCAGGCCGGGGGGCGAACCAGGTGGACGAACAGCTGCAAGAGCTGGGCGCCATGGCAGATCATGGTGTGTTTTCTGGAGTTTTTGAATGGGATAAGAGAAGGGATCGTGGCGGAACTCGACTGGCGGATGAGGCGGAGGTTCAGTAACGACATCTTTGTGGAGTTGCTTGGAAAGACCGTTGAGGTGCTTTGGAAGGAGTTTCTGGAACTTGTGTGTCAGTAACCTTAATAAATTAGCGGTAAATAAGGAGCAATATATTAATCATCCAAGTGATTAGCATAATAATGTAATATTGCTATTACAATAATTAATGGACGATGATATGCCTATTAATAATAATTAAGTTTATTTATAAGAAATCGTTGTTTTATGTTATATACAGTGTTATAAAAACTGAACCGATTCGACTCTAATACAGTACTGTAACCAGCGTTATTTTTATTTTTTTTATAGAAATATTAAATATATGTAAAGTATGGTGTATAATATTCAATAGTCCAACCCAGTCTAATGGGGTTCAAGGAAAACCGGACATATATATATATATATATATATATATATATATATATATATATATATATATATATATATATATATATAGTGCCGGTTGGATAGCCAATTTGGTTTATAAAACATTGGTTTTATTACAAAGCTAGCTAGAAAAATTGCTCTCTCTCTTTCAATTGTGCTGCGTCTCGTTTGCTTTGATCTGATTTTGCCATAAATTGATAGGAGAGATTGGAGGAAGTACTGGGTAGTAATTAATTAGATTTTCTTTATTAATTAATTAAAGGGTTTAATTAGTTAGTGGGTGCATTTTGCTACTTTACCCATTCACAACCAACTATATATCTTGCATACTAATTAAGAGTAATGGGGACCATGCATGCATATAAGTTCAACTCATCTCTTAATTTAGAGATTAGCGTCCAACATAAGATAAACTAGTGAAAAGAGCCCTTAATTACTTGCATAGTTGGTAAGAGACTTCTAGGCCAATAGAGTGGAATGAGACGACGGCCCACTATTTGATCAGGCGGGGTTCGGCCACTCCGCCCTGCTATTGCCTCGCTCCGCCTCCTACACCTGATCGGGAGTCCCATGGAGGCTACCTTAGCATCACGGAAGCCATCTCTTAAGGCTACAATATTATCCTAGTGAACACGAGGAAGTTCAATTGCCGTGTAATGCATATGCTTTCGTCTTCATTCGATTAATTTGACGGAAAGTAGGTTCCGTGATCTATCATGGTCACTAAAATCAATATTAATTCCTTGACATCTCTTTGCAACTCTTTATGTATCGTGTTTAAATCTGGAGGAGCTCGATGGAATGGTAGTATTAAAACTGTTTCCCAGATACTACTACAAGCTACTAATTAATTACAAAGTTCCTCCCAGATCATCAACTGATCAAGAGGATTAGACAAATACTGGCAACTCTTTATGCATATGCCATGAAGCTTTAATGGTCTTCCAAGCTAGGGAATGAATAGAACATTTCAGGTAATTACTGATTTCTGTTTTAGTCTTCTCTCTCATTTCATCATGAATTAGCCTAACTGGTCTCTCTCTCTAAAATCTCTCTCCCCCTCGAGATCTCTCCCCCTTTAGATCTCTCTCTATCTCTCCCTCTAGATCTCTCTCCTTCTAGATCTCTCTCCCTCTAGATCTTTCTCTAGACCTCTTTCTCTCCCTCTAGATCTCTTTCTCAAATGCTCCCAATTGCTCAAATGTTATTTAATCTGTCTGTTAATTTTGAAGGAACCAGAACTGATTCCTCAAGTTCGATCAGTACAGTTTGTGGTAAGGACAAGTTGTATAGATCAAGAAAGAGCTTAATTTGGTCTTTCTGTATATGTATTAGTCAAGAGTCTCTGTTTTCTTTATGTGCTTAGAAGGAATATTCATTAGGGAGCTAGTGAAATTAATTTTTTAGGAGCATATAGAATCTTTGACTATGAGCAGGTAAGTCTTTGTTTTAATGGTAGTCAGTGCGTGGAACAGAGAATGTGGTTTAGGTTCTTGATTGTTCAGTAGTAGACTTTACAGTGCATTGGTGGACGGGCAGACTCAACTTTGTGCTTTCAATATTCTGGTCCTCCTCTCATTTCTGAGATAGATTGGTGCACTCTTATCTCTTAGAAAACTTAAGTGTTCAAAGGAGTTTCTTTACCCCACCACAGAACTTGGTTATAATGTGGGCATGAGTTTATAAGCATTATTAATTTATTGTTTGTAGAGTTTTTTGAGCTATTATGTACCATGATTGGCATCAAAGTTTTACTTGAAAGACATCATATTTGCAAAATTCAAGTGCTGCTTAAGCAACTTCTAACACTCAAGTCATCTTCTTTATCCTTTAAAAGTGAATTGCTTGTTCTGGAATTCAAGTACTGCTTTAGTGAAAGACTGTTGAAGATTTATACTTATCCCTTACCTAGGGGTGGCAATCGGGCGAAAACCCGTCCCGGCCCCGTGAAAATCCGGTGAAACCCGTCTCCGTGAATACTCGCCCCGCGGGTTTGGTTTGTAAACCTGTCCCGGCCCCGCCCAGCGGGTACCTTACCCGATCGGCCCATTTTGACATATTTTATGTTAAAAATTTTAAAAATATAAAAAAAATTAAAAATAAATATTATAAATTTATAAACATATAAATACTTAACTTAAATATTTTATCAAACATAAAATTTATTAATATATTTTTTTATTAAACGGGTGGGGTCGGGTTTTTGGGGCGAAACCCATCCCCGCCCCGAACCCGTGACGGGTTTCACTTTAAAATACCAAACCAGCCCCGCGGGGAAAATATACAAACCCGAACCCACTTTAAGTGGGTCGGGTTGGTGCGGGTTCCCCGTTAACGGGAACCCGTTGCCATCCCTACCCTTACCCACTGCTTGTAGCTGCATGCATGGCTGAACTTTCTCTGACATTCCAATTTGCAGGAGCCTTTGAAGGAAATCATCTTGGAGGCGCTTCATGTAGTTCTAGGTATTGTTAATAATTAACCTAACCAGTTTCATTTTCTTGTTGCTAGAACAAAATCTCAATCTAACTATACCCTTATTCTTTTTTAGATGTTAGAAATCATCCACTTCTCATCCATTGTAAACGTGGAAAGGTAAGCATATTTGTTTCAAAAATTCTCCAATTCTTGAATGCTTCAATAACAAAAAAAAATCATTGTTTTATTTTTGAATTTTTAATGCATGATTGCAGCATCACATAGGAAGCTTGGTGGGATGTTTGGGAAACTCCAGAATTTCAGACCTGAGATTCATCGAGCTGTTTGATATT
Source organism: Aristolochia fimbriata (assembly GCA_019845555.1). Lineage (NCBI taxonomy): Eukaryota > Viridiplantae > Streptophyta > Magnoliopsida > Piperales > Aristolochiaceae > Aristolochia > Aristolochia fimbriata. Next base: position 19,360,285 of record CM034084.1, on the reverse strand, counting down.
CATGTTTGGGGGATTGTGTGTACAGGATGTGCCTCTCGATCTAGGTGCCTCAGCTGCTCCAAAGATACATAGGCTAAACCAATCAATAGGCCCAGGAAAATTGAATCCTTAGATAGTAGTAGTTAGTCCCTTGAGGTAGAAGATTGTGCATATTTAGATGGGATTGAGAAGAGACATTCCAAGCTCCTCAAAGATCTTGAGAAAAGGGCAACGGATGTAGAAGATTGTGCATATTTAGATGAAATGATTCATAATTGTAGACCTTATAATTCAAGGAGTGAAGTTGCTAGTCACCACTAACACTTTTAGAGTATAATTGTGCACTTTTGGAGTATAGTTGTATATACTTTTAGATTTTTTCTTATAAAAAATTATTTTTTGTTATTGGATGGAATTTTGTTATTTATTACTTTTTATCAAATTTCATTATGGGAATTGAATATCTTGTAATAACAATCTTAAATATATAAAAAAATTTAAAACACAAATGGTGACTGGTTACACCAGTCCCCATTGATACTATAATGGTGACCGGTATGAAGCAACCAGTCACCATACGTTACATAAAGGCGACTGGTACAAAGATACCACTCACTATAAAACCTCTTTGTGGTGACGGGCAAAAATCAGTCCCCATATGTAACTTATTTGTGACTAACCACCAGTCTCCCACAATGAGTTCTAATAGGGACTGTTCATCAGTAACCATAGATGCAAACACAATGGTGACAGATATAATCATGAGTTACCATAGATTCTTGGTGATTAAAGAATGAGTGACATTTATGTCTTTGAGGATGGGCTTAGCCAGTCCCCAAAAGCCAAGTATGTACTAGTGACAAGTGATCATCTGGTAAGTTGTCCTCTTTTAATTTCTTTTTCTTCTTGTATGTCTATCAATAGAAAACTCATATATTAATAGAAAACTGATCATGCGGAGCTAGAGAATTGCTCCAAGATGTTATTTGGGATGCTTTTACTGCATGCTTACATTTAAAATTGCTAAGTGGCTCGAGCATTCGCCTATATATATAATAGAATCTCCATTCATTACTTGCAGGACTAATCCAGTTTTGGAAGAATATTTTTCTAGGCATTTTAGATTTGTCTCACAAATTAAACAACCTGTACTATACTATTGTAGAGTTAATTAGTATCCTAGTATATCATTTAATCTTCCTTTTGATGTGTTGTGACATTAATCTCTCTCATTTAATTGTGTTGCGTCTCGTTTGTTTTTATCTTTTTTTTGCCATAAATTGATAGGAGAGATTGGAGTAAGTACTGGGTAGTAATTAGGTTTTCTTCTTTAAGGAATTGAAGTGGTTTAATTAGTGTATACTTAAACATTCTAACTCCAATTTTTGTTAGTGGGTGCATTTTGCTCCCATTCATAACCAAACATCGTGCATATCAACAGCACTGGGGACCCAAGTGGGGCGCCAGCCAATAACAGAGGTGAATGTGACAGCTGGCCCACCGTTCGATCAGGTAGGGTTCGCCCACTCCGCTCTGCTATTGGCTCTCTCCGCCTGCTACACCGGATCGGAAGTCACATGGAGGCTACCTTAATTAGCATCACGGTAGCCATCTCTTAATGCTACAATATCCTAGTAGCTAGCTAGATTAAATTCACGTCTCTTAATAATTATATACCTCCTACATTTAGAAGTCTGACATAGCACGAGGAAGTCCATTTGCCGTGTAATGCATATGCTTTCGTCTTCATTCGATTTGATAGAAGTAGGTTTCGTGACCTATCATATCATGCGTGGTCGATCGATCACTAAAATCAACATTAATTCCTTGACATATCTCTCCACAACTCTTTATCTATCATGTTTAAATCCGGAGGAGCTAGATCGAATGGTAGTATTAGACGTTAAAAATTACATGCATGTTCCTCCCAAAACTGATCAATAGGAATAGACAGATACCAGCTGCATATACATATGTACTACGTACTATAAAGATCTCAGAAGTAGCTTGAAAACAAAATGAAAAAAAAAAAAATCCTTTACGTGCATGGGAATATTTAAGTACACTACGCATATATATGCGGATCACCATGAAGCTCTTCGTTCACCTCGTCTCTCTCATGGCTTCAACATCAGTATTCTTTATATTGCAGACCGAAGCCGCGGTGGTGCAATACAAAGTGATCAACAACGCGAAGGGAACAAAGGGGTCGACCCGGTTCGAGAAGGAGATCGGGGTGAATTACACCCTCGCGACGCTTGCGGCCGCGTCCGAGTTCACCTGGAAAATCTTCAAACAGGGGAAGAGTAACGAGCGGAAGAACTACACCCTCGTCTGCCTCTACATCGAGAACTTCGAGGGCATCGTGGTGACGAAGAACAGCGACATAGTCTTCAGCGCCCCCTTCATCGCCAACTTCCGGGGCGACGTGAAAGAGGAGTTCACGAGCCAGGTGTACCACGCGGCTGCGCACGTGTGGCAGTGGTGGGGGAACGACCAGGCGCCGGAGGAGCTCATCCACGGGATCGCCGACCTCGTGATGATGAAGGCGGAGGAGGACGAGCAGGAGCGTCAGCTCCTTCTCCGGCCGCAGCGGCGGAACCGCAACAACGGGTCACGGCGACCGAACGTGCCGTGGAAGTTCATCTTGCGTTTTCTCGATTTTTTCCAGGGCAAAGACTCGGAGTTCGTGGCGAAACTGAATAAGAGGATGGAGACGGGGTACAGTGATAGCTTTTTTGTCGACGCGGCGGGGAAGGGTATTGAGAAACTGTGGGAGCAGTTCCAGACCCACTTCTGCGGTTGCCCGCCGCGTCGTCTTACAGTTTCCCCCTAAATTAATTAATTACCCCCCGTTGTTAATAAGTGAGTTCTGCAAATCATTAAACAAAAACCTCAAAATATATACTTAATATTTGGGTTAAAAAAACAACGGTAACAGTGTAGCCGGCTACAACAGATTAATTTGATCCCACTCGGGAGCAATCAAATCTACAGGGGTACTGATCAATGCTATACGTTGATATTATTGCATTATATATGCCTCGTAATATTATAGTTCATGCATATAAAGCTATCACATAAGTCCATCAATCGTCGTTGATTCCTTTGGCAACATATATATATATATATATACATGAATCATTAATTCGACAACAAAAGTCCATCAATCGTCGTTTCGACAACAAACTATTAATGAGTCGTCATTCCTTTTAAAAAAAATCGTATCTCCTCTCTCTTGCTCCGACCGAATTCATCTAAAGACTGACCAACTCAACGAACCGGACTTTCAAGCATCCCATGATCAATTCCCCAATCAAGGTCATGGTTTTATATTGAAAGAATTACAACTCATGGATCCATGTCGGTAGCCCTCGATCGGCTTCTTCCCCGTGCGAGGAGCGAGGAGGAGCGGGATGGGGGAGGAGCGATCGAGGAGCTAAGAGGAGCGGGCAGGGGAAAGAGGAGGGCAGGCTCCATAACGATAAAGATCCCCGAGTGGCCTGTGCTTCTCCAGTGAGCCAGTCTCTCCCCTCGTGCAGGCTGAGCGGCCATTAATATTCCATAACGGGTCTAATGATATTTTCTTTAAGATAAGGAATAAAATCCAAATCCAACTTATTGAGGAATATATATATGGATTATATATGGATATCCATCAGTTGACACCCTGATTAATTCCATGCATGACATCTCTCTCCCCACGACTCTGTATATATCTATCGTGTTTAAATTTGGAAGTGCTCGAATGATAGCATTTAAACTGTTTCCTCAACAGAACATTAATTATTGAAGCCTCAATGACTGACAATCTACTAATTACATGTTCCTCCCGCAACTGATGATGATCTAGATGATTAGACAGATACCAGGCGCATAAACTATAAAGTTGGGATGATCAGAAGTAGCTAGCTTGAAGTCGTCCTTGAACAAAATGAAAAAAATCCTTTACTTGGGATTGTGTGTATAATCGACCAGCATGAAGCTCCACGCAGTACTTCTCCACGTCTCTCTCATGGCTTCGACATCGATATTCTTGATATCGCAGACCGAAGCCGCGGTGCAATACAAAGTGATCAACAACGCGAAGGGAACAAAGGGTTCGACCCGGTTCGAGAAAGAGATCGGGGTGAATTACACCCTCGCCACGCTCGCTGCCGCGTCCCAGTTCACCTGGAAAATGTTCAAACAGGGGAAGACTAACGAGCGGAAGAACTACACCCTCGTCCGCCTCTACATCGACAACTTGGAGGGCATCGTGGTGACCAAGTACAGCGACATCTTCGTCAGCGCTCCCTTCATCGCCAACTTCCGGGGCGACGTGAAAGACGAGTTCACGAGGCAGGTGTACCACGCGGCGGCGCACGTGTGGCAGTGGTGGGGGAACGAGCAGGCGCCGGAGGAGCTCATCCACGGGATCGCCGACTTCGTGATGATGAAGGCGGAGGAGGACGAGGAGGAGCGGCGGCTCCTTCTCCGGCCGCAACTCTGGAAACTCCCGACATTAGGGGCACTGGGGTCGAAATTCGCGTGGAACATCGTGTCCCGGTTTCTCGAGTTCTTCCAGGGCAAAGATGAGGGGTTCGTGGCGAAACTGAATCAGAGGTTGCAGACGGGGTACAGTGATGACATATTTGTGGATTTGACGGGGATGGCCATTGATAAACTGTGGAAGCTGTTCGAGTCCCACTTCTGCGGTTGCCCCCAGCCGCCTCCTCGTCCTTCCCCGTAAATAATCATCCGTCTGACGTCTGTCGACTGTCCTCCGGTGGCGCCCCGCCCCCGGCCCGTTAATAACTTATGGAAATCATGCATTAAATTAACAGTGCCCTTTTTTCATTCGTAAAAAAAAAAAAAAATGATTTCTGATTAAAGCATGCAGTACTGGGAGTACTACTGTGCCTTCCATCTCATTTTAAGTGATGCTTTTAAGTTTTATCATCCATAAATAAATCATAATTTTAACTACAGTACACCGAGTCCGGCCTGATTCGTCTACAAGACCATGACTCCACGAACCTGACTCGGACTTTCAACGAAGTGACACATGCACGTATAGATCACAATAAATATATACGAATCTCTACCTCGGAGGACGCATCGACTTCAGCTCTTCGATCAGACGGCTGAGATCGACGTAGGAGGACCCATCCACCTCCACGGCCTTCCTCGCCCTCTCTCCCAGCTCCCGTGCTTTCTCTCTCATCGCTTCCGCCTTTTCACCTCCTTCCATCACTCTTTTCATGGCGGCTTCAATGGCCTCTCTCTTCACCACCGGCCTCTTCTCCTCTCCCCACATCAGCCACCGCTTGGATCCCACACCGGCGCCGATCCTCGCCACGTCCGTCACCAGCTTCTCGTTGTAGAACTGCTCCGCGAACGCCGGCCAAGTGATCATCGGAAGGCCGGAGCTTATCCCTTCCAGGACGGAGTTCCACCCGCAGTGGGTCATGAAGCCGCCGAGCGATGGATGCTCCAGGATGGCCATTTGGGGCGCCCAGCCTCGAATCACCAGGCCCTTCTCTCGCGTTCTGTCCTCGAATCCGTCGGGTAACGTCTGGGTTTCTCTGATCACCCAGACGAAAGGGGTAGGGGACGATTCGAGGGCTCCGGCGATCTCGGCGAGCTGGGGGGTTGTGAAATTGCAGCGGCTTCCGAAACAGACGTAAAGGACCGAATTGGGTTTCTTTTTATTGAGCCAGATTGAGCATTCGTCGACGAGAATCGAGGCCTTTTTCCCTCGATCGGCTTTCTCGATCGTTGCCCTGTTGCTGAGGGAAACAGGGCCGATGTGCCATGTCTTTTTCCCCAATTTGTTCTCCATGTGCTCCACATAATCAGGCTCCAGCTCCACGAAGCTGTTCATCACCACTCCGTAGCTCATCGACTCCGCCTTCCCGATTTTCTGCCACAGCTGGGCGAATTCGGCCGGGGTTTTCGTCAAATCCGGGAGCTGGGTTCTGGTCATCTCGATTGGGTGAGGAAGACCCGGCAAGAGGAAGGGCTCGTCGTCGGAATCCACGGACTTCTCCGGCGAGAATCGCCGGACGGAGTCGAGGCAACAGAGGGAAAAGTACCCGCTCCCGTTGAATATAACCCTGGGAATCCCGAACCTCGCGGCGACCTCCGCCGTCCACGGCAAGTACATGTCGGAGACGACGGCGTCGGGGTGGAGCTCTTCGACCAGCCGCTCGAACGGTCTCTCGAACATCTCGATGGCCTTGTAGAACCGAATAGCCTCAAAGGGGTTTGAAATGTAATCGAGGTTCTCGCTCCCCTGTGCCAAGCCGGTCTCCGATGACGGAAAGTCGAGGAGACGGATCTCGATGGGGTCGCCGGCGGCCTTGGATCGGTCGACCGTGCTCTCGAACAGGGAGGCGTTGACGGGGGTGAGTATCACCGTCACGCGCACCCCGCTAGCTGCGAAAAGCTTCGCGATGTCTATCAGGGGCATCATGTGGCCGTGTGCCATGAACGGGAAGAAGAAGACGTGAAGCTGGTGAGCTCCGGTAGCCATGGCGGATACACTCCTTCACCGTTGCTTTTCCCACTTCGAGTGGCACGACAAGAAAATTCACCCCTAATTTAGAATCAAAGTTGACTTTATAGTCATTCGTCCCACGTGCTGCGCGTGCTGCGTGTCACGGACTCCCGCGTCGGCACGGTCTGCAGACCCGGCCGATTTATTAACTCGGTTAACAAGGGTTGCTATAGAAGGAGCTTACCAGGTAGACCTCCCAGGCTTTGGATCGTCCCAGTGAAGCCTTGTGGCCCACTTTGTGGTGAAAACTGTAAATGGGCCCAGATGTCTCTTCATTTACAGCCTAGTCTAGCCCACTTGAAATAAGTATTGATAGGATCCCAATTGACAATCTGGCCCACTTTGTGATGGGCTGCTTATGGGTTCCAATTGATGGCTATAATGGTGGTCGATCAATTTAAAAGCCTGCCGGGAGAGCCCCAACATTTGAGATAATAATAATAATAATAATAATAATAAATAATAATAAATAAATAATAATAAATAATAATAATAAGATTAAAATAAATAAATGAAGACTGATAAAAGGGGTGACCCACTTGCAGGAGTGGGAGGGACCATAGTTGGATAACGATTGATTGGACTTGAAGATTGTTTTCACATGCATAGCGTATTAATCCAGGCCCACTTCTATGACACCAACAGTTCACCAGGCCCACATCCCCTTTTCTCTAATCTTGACCCTGCTATCTATTTAGATGTTTCCTTCCAACCCTTTTTTCCATGATTCTTTTGCTGCCTTTCATGTGTTTGTATTCATTTTGTAGCAAATAGTCCTAGTCTAAGCACTTTGTTGTTTACTCTTATGCCTCATTCATATCCTTAAGACATATATCTAAACAAATTTAACATCTATGACCTGCATTAACAATTCATTCAACAAGCCTACCCTAACCAAGATTCATTAAACTTAATCCTTGTTAATCGTCGTAACCCCACATAATCGATCGAACGACGACATAACCTAATCCGTCCGGGATTCTATCAAAGAGATCTAAATTTCTTTAGGAAGCATCATAGGCCAAATTATGGCTCCCAAATCCTTGAGTGGACCATATATTTTGTCCCCTAAAGAGATGAACAAACTCCTTTCCATCCCTAACAAAGATATGATAGACTCAAAATGAAAAGGCACCCATGTCCCATCTCTTGCTTTTCTTGATCAATTGTGAAACACAAAACTCCTCTCCTTCTCCCTGTTTAGCTCCTTTGTTTTCTCTCTCCTGACGCGATTGGGTAAGATTAGAGAAGAGAGAGAGGGTGAAATAAGAGACTTTGTTATATGATTAATGATTATAATATTATAAATTAATGATACTAATGTAATACTTAATTGGTTTTATGATGATAGAATAAAAGGGGGCAGAAAGCTGAGCATTGGCACCAAAAGAAGGGGGTGAAGGAATAATGGTTAAGGGGGGATGCAAAAGCTGGGATTGGGATTGGGATGGGCATGTGAGTCCAATGCTTGGAAAGCTCCTCAGAAAAAAAAGCAGAGGGGAGGGAGGGAATATCAGAAGCTTCAAGGCTTTATATGAAGGGAAATCCTTTATGTAAGGCTGAAATGTGAGGGCTAGCTCATGTGATGCCCTTTGACAAATCCCTGATGTCTCTCACGTTCCCTTAACTTTCTCATTGATTAAATTATGTACATCCAAGTTCTCTTTCGGTTCCTCTTTCTCCTTGTTCTTTTCTTTCCTGGCTGGAGTTGGCAAGGGTCTACTTCAACTTCGGTGATCGAATTTCCATTATTTGGGCTAAATCTTACGTTAAAAATATTACTCCTCTCTTAGAGTTCGTTTACTTTTTTTTTGAAAAAAAAGGTTTAACAGGAGAAATTATATGATCATTAATCATGTTGTTAAAATGGGACTAACACAAGGACCAAAACATTTCCAAAGTCTCATCTCCAGTAGAAACAAATAAAGGGCACATGGGAAGGTTTTAATTTCAAGAAATATGAATGATTTAGTAAGATTCAACCCTTTGAATCAAAACCAGTCTCACCTCTTCTAATGGCCTATTTATTTTCAAAACCACTGATTATCAATGAAGAAAGTATCTTATAGAAATCAGTCATATATATTTTAGGAGAGATCTAACACCTAACTATCTACAACAATAGTCTCACATAAATCTGAATTTCAGAGGAGATAGAGATTCTCCCAATTTTAGAATACTGTCTATTTGGTTTCCATTCTGCAAAGTTCCAACATTTATTGTCAGGACTAAATCCAGTGTGATTAATGTCTCCTTTTCAAGGCTGTCTATATTGAAAGAGTCTCTGACTTTTCACACAGATCTAGAAAGTTCTTGTTATTATTTGAAGAGATACTTCCAAAAATTATGGCCTATATATTGTTTACTAATTATTGTCTAATACACTGAATATCTAATTTATTTCTTATACCCCTTTTTTTTTTTTTTTTTTTCTGAAAATTGTTTGTTTTTTAATTGTTGAGTTTTGGGTTGAGAAGTGGAACCTGCAGAATGGGAAGTGGCATATTATTTAGAGTAACTCTTTCCAGTAATTCTGAATAAATGGACAGTAAACCTACTTTTGATTATGTTTTAAGATAATCATTTAAAAGGTGTCCTCTCTCACCACATGAGAGAAATCTAACAATGTGTCCTGTTCATGATGGCTCATCATTAAAATGAAAGAATACATAAAAAGAGAAAGAAGAATGAAGACACTGAGGATGTTATGTGATTCATGAGCTCTGCTACTCAAAGTCTTTTTGGCAAATTTAGCTGGTTATTTAGTATTGGGGGGGTTGGAGAGTCGAGTCAGTAGTATTTTACTAGGGGAAATTTGAAAGGGGAGTTGAGTGGTCTTTGTGAATAATGACAGGATCCCACAGGTCTGAGCCACTCACATGGCTGGTGAAATTTAAATAAGAACTCTACCAACATCTTCAATGATTTTTTTATTTTTTTTAATTTATATTTTAGTTTATGATTATTGTAATTAATATCCTAAATACCCACCTTTAGATTTAGTTATAACAATTATGTGAACAAATTTTATGGGATTTTTCTTATTTATTACTCATATACCATTTCATAAGTTAAAAATACAAAAAAAAAAAAACCCATCCTCCCAACCACATTTGTTTTTAATTAGACCTGTCATAACTATGATTTAAGTTCAAATTAAAAGCTAAACATGACCAACTGACCAGGCCATGAGGTCTCACAAACTAGAATCACAATTCAGTTCAACTGATCCATCACAGAGAGGGTGGAGGGGGTTGGGGCTGTCTTTCCAAACTCTGTGAAGTGAACCTCTTTTGTCAAATCTTGCAAAGGGCCAAAGCATCTATCTTCCCCATCCTGTTGATCACTCGTTGTTGTGACAAATTCCCTGGTAAAGCCCGCCATGGGAGAATCCAAGGACGGGAGCCAAAGCTCTCTCTTTTTTGGTTTTACAGTTTTTGCTTTGCTTTCATTATTCTCATCTGAAGCGCTGGTGAGGAGAATTTAGAGTAGTTATTGTTATGAATAAATGCAGGAGGACAGGGACAGTGAAATTATATGTGTTGGGGTCTACTCATCTGAGAGTTCTTTGGAGTATAAGATGCTTTCTATAATAAAAGATTATAATATTTTAACTAGGATTTGTATTTTGGGTTTGATTTTAATATTTCAACCCCGAATATGTTATTTGACTGATTTTTGGTTTTTGACCCATTTTACTTTTTTTTTTATTTTCTCAATAGTAGTAAATAGAATATTATTTTCACTATTTGAATTTAAAATATGTTATATAAAAAGAAAAAATAAATAAATTTAGCATAAACAGATACCCTTTTAAAAATAAATTTTATTTATATTTATTTTAAATAACACAAACAAATACACGCTTTTTGTGAAAAAACATATTCAAATTGGAGGAAAAGTATATAATAGGCTTTAGAGAACATCTTATGTGCCTCTCACGATAAGAACTTCCTAGCATGCACTGCAGGAGGACGACAGAGTCCATCGAAACTTGTTTGTTTCTTTAACGGGCTGTGGATGGATGAAAGGAACACAACCAAATAAAGAAAGTCGTAACCGGGCGGAAACAGCGAGAGGCATTTATCATCAGATGACTCATTAAATACCCGCCTCCTTCGCTACTTCCCAGGCTTCTACACGTAGTTGTACTTCCTGCATTGAGTTTTTGCATATTAAACAAAAAAAATAAAAATTTATTATGAGACTTAATTATAAACATTATTTTTTTTGCCATTTAATTACTTGATAATATTTATATATAATTTGTGTACTTTTTGATAATGTAGTAGTACTTGAGAGAAGATCATATTTCTTACTAGAAGTTTGATCGCAGTGCAGAAATTCGAGGGAGTGCGAGGCAGCCGCGCAGCAGTTAAAAAGGGCAAAAAAAAAAATTCCCCCTCGTTACTAACAGTTCCAGTTGTCAGACAGTCGGGGGCCCCACTTGCAACCAAGGAAAAAAAAAAAAAAAAAAAAAAAAAAAAAAAAGGCAAGGGTAGGGTGAAAACTGAAAACACACAGTCCCATGTGAGGGTGGGGCCCACGGGCCGGGACCCGCGTCCGTCGCGAAGGCCAGCCCGCGGCGTGGCCTTTCGCTTTCTGTACTCGGCCCTATTGCGCTCGCTTTACAAGCCGTTGCGTGCCGCCTCCCAGAAAAGCCCATTAAGCCGGAGGGTAAGGACTAAGGAGGGGGGGGGACCCCTGCCGGGTTCAAATTTACCAAACCACCCTTCCGTCCCGGGTACGTGCCGCCCGCGCGCCGGACGCGGACCCGAAAGGCGTTTCCCTGATGTCGGCGGGACCCGGGTCGCTTTCCGCCCCATTAAAATATTTCCGGTTTAGTTGTGGCGAGTTGCAACCACCTCGGCGTAAAACGACCCCTCCGGCCCTCGCCCCTGCCTTTCGCCCTAAGCGACGCGGGCTGTCGGACCCGGGCGGCCGGAGTCGGAGTAGCGTAAGAAACAAGGATTAGATAGCTTAAGTCAGGTGCTTGGCCTTAACCGCTCCTTAATCGGATTGTTTGTTAAGTTTTCGTTAAGAGTTTGGTCCAAGAGTGACGGTTGGTGGTGGACCACTCTAGATTACCCCGTGAACCACTTCCGTTTCTCTTTCGTTAGTTGAACATGTATTAATATAATAATATCTTATATGGATTTTAGCTATGTTTATAATGGACCCAAGGCATATATAAACGGAAAGACGATTCGGGAAAGGGCACGGACGTAATAATGAGGAAATCGAGGTCGAGTTTCGCGGGAGATACAGGGTGTTTTCGGAAAGAGTGCTGCGAAAGCATTCGCGAGAACGCACCACGAGTGAGAGGAGAGAGGAGAGAGAAGAGAGAGAGAGAGAGAGAGAGGAACGGCACCACAAGCAAGCATGTCTGGCTGGCTGAGTGGCTGGCGGGTGTGTATGTGAGCAATGTGCAGTGAAGGCCAAGGAAAATGATAGTGGTTGTTGTCTCTGCAGTTGCCTCTCTTCGGCCTTTCTTCTAATCTTTACTTCTTCACATACCTCGCGCTCGAGATCGCCAATCTTTCTTTCCACTTCTCTCTGCTGTTCTCCCTTTCCATTCCTTTGATTTTGCGTTTTCCGGTTCCGACATTGTCTCCGGGAAGGACGGGGAATGCGGATGGGATACTGAGAGTTTTGAGTGGCGGAACGCGGGGAGTTGTGTTGTTTGCAAATGGAGGCGTCGTCGGAGGACTGTTGTGTTAAAGTGGCCGTTCATGTGCGGCCACTGATTGGGGATGAGAAGCTCCAGGGGTGTAAAGATTGCGTGACCGTAATTCCGGGGAAAAAGCCTCAGGTGCTGCGTTTTTGCTTGTTTTGGAGAGATTTATCTGTTTGTTTATTTGTGGCTTGAAGTACTTGAATCCGTTTAGACACTTGGAGAGCTGTTGGGAGATCTGAGTTGGTGCTTGTTTGTTGGCTGGAAGCGGAGTGGTGCTGGTGGCGTGGTTTCTGAAATGGTTTTACTGTCGGCTCGGCTTTGTTTTTGTTTGTGCGGATTGAAGTGTTGATGGGACGAGGTTTTGAAGGGAATGGTCGATAGTGTCGCGATTTAGATTCTGACTTCTCCTCGACTGATTCGTTGAGCTCGATGAAAGGAGTGTCGCCTTAATTTTTATGTGACGTTGCTCCCCTTTCTTTGGCGACTCGTGGGAGGCATGCTCAGGGAAATTGAATTCAAGGATCTTTTGTTAGCGTACTCTACTCTTTCGTCCTCCTCTTTTGCTGGACTGCTCGCAGTCGGACGTTCCATCCATTTTATTTTCTATGAACTGTGGTTCATACATCTTCAATTTCAACATCGACACATGTTCTTCATTAGAAGTTCTCTCTTTTATTACAATTCCCTTCTTTTCCTTCACTTCTGAGGCTTTTGATCAGCGGATGTCTAGTTTCACGGGCCCCGACTACTTAACAACTTTCGATCTCCTTTCTTTCATCTCAGATTTTCTCTTGGATTTTGGTTTTTCAGTAAAGTGCTTCCGCAGTCCTCTGGGTGAATTTGAGCATTGAATTCGTGCGACAGACGTGGCGTGCGTGTCACTGTCCAGAATTCTTTTGTAACTGGAGCTGCATTCTACTCTGCATGGCAGATTATTCTGGACGTTTACAATGTCGATTTTTTTTTGAAAGAGCACAGTGTCGATTTCAAATGACAATAATTTTAATTCCATGATTATTTTTTGAAATATCTTTGATTTTCTCTTAACTCTAATTACTAAGACGCTAGTAAAAATTCTTCATTTTTAAACGAGATAAAATGATCACTGAAATATTTAAAGCTATGATTAATCTTATGACATTGGCGAAACTCAACTTCTTCATCTTGGATCTCTTTGCAGTCTGAATACGTGCAGATTTTGATTCTTTCATATTTCATCATAATTTCAGGTGCAAATTGGTACACATTCTTTCACTTTTGATCATGTCTATGGAAGCTCTGGTTCTCCTTCAGCAGCTATGTTTGAAGAATGTGTTGTTCCTCTCGTTGATGGTCTATTTCAAGGTTATAATGCCACTGTTCTAGCCTATGGTCAGGTGATACGCTGAATGCATGCCCTTATACTTTCTCGAACATAGTTTTGCCTTAAAAGAGTTGTTTACTAATGCCCATTCAATGGAGACCGACATGTTATATGGGATCATGAATGATGAACCATGTTAACAATGCTGATCAGGTCCTTGTGTGGACCTTTTGCAATGATCTAGATGGTTTTTTGGTATATCCACTGGATTATTCAGTTGAGTAGGTTCGTCCAAAAACTCAGGTTTTCCATATCATGGTTAGGCTCTGAATTGGTGGGTAGAAAGTGCTGACATCCAGGAAACATAAGTTTTAAGCCTTTGTTTTTTTGTGGTTGATCTATTCTGTCAGTTAAGTGCTAAAAACTGACGCATTGTTGCTTTCAGACTGGTTCAGGGAAAACTTACACAATGGGAACTGGGTTTCGAGATGGTTGTCAAACTGGACTTATTCCTCAAGTTATGACTGTTCTTTTTAACAAGATTGAAGTTCTGAAGCAACAAGCTGAATTCCAATTACATGTTTCATTTATAGAGGTTTGTCCAATTCTTCTCATCTCTGTTTGAGGTTTCTTTCCCTGTTTAACCTTCTTCCTTTTTGTTAAGCTGAAGAGTTTCTTAGTTTGTTTTTTATTCTTGGAGCTGCTCTTTCTTTTGGAAATTAGCTGTTGGTAGCAAGATACATCCTTGAACATTGTACAAGTGATGTAATTTGCTATTTTTGTTAATTTCATGCGAGAAGGGAAAGAATCTGTGGAATAAATTCATAATTGATTGCTTAAAAATGAGAGCCTCGACTCTGGATGAGTTATAATTTGACAACTCTGGTGCTTTATTTACTACATTGATGGTCCTGGCTTTTGCTTGGAATGAGAGTCTGACTACTAAGTTTCTGTGTCAAGATACTAAAAGAAGAAGTACGGGATTTGTTGGATTGCACTTCTGTGGGCAAACCAGAGACAGCCAATGGACATAATGCAAAGGTAGCTGTCCCAGGGAAACCTCCTATACAGATCCGTGAGACATCCAATGGAGTTATAACACTTGCAGGATCGACAGAAGTTGATGTTACAACACAAAAGGAAATGGCGGCATGCTTAGAGCAAGGATCTTTGAGCCGCGCAACTGGAAGCACAAACATGAACAACCAATCAAGGTAAAAATTCATATGATTCTTGAATGAGGTGGATTTCAGTCATATAGGGTCTTAAGCTTTTGTCAACCTGTAGTTTTGAATAAATATATATGGACTATTTGTCGCATTTAACGAGTTGAATGAGTAATCCATAATAACGAACCCTTACAGCTGCCTGCCATTTCACTTTTTTTTTTTTTAATTTATTTATTATTTATTTATCATTTTTTAATCCTAAAGTTCTTTTATTGGCCATGTTTTTGCAACCCTTGAAACCATTCTGCCATGAATTTACAGCTCTAGAAAAATAGGAACTTGATGTCATCTGATGTATGCTCCATAGACATGGAGGTATATAAGTGTTTAATTAGGATTCTCTGTCAGCATGTCAGGTTATATCAGGTATATCATAGTGAAAATGGCCAGTGAATGAGGGTTTACCTTCATACACCTCAATCAATATTCTTTCATCCTTCTTTTAGGGGAGGGAGCAGAGGAGGGGAGGGTGTGTGTCTGTCTGGGTGGTTTTCTTCTGTAGAAAATGCTGTATAAGCCTTTATTTTGTAGCAAATAGTTCTCCTTTATATATTCTGGTTGATCTACATTTACAATATGAAAATCACTAGTACATTTCTTTTTTTTTTTGGATACGCCAACACGCTTCTAGACAATAGTTCTTTTTTTCTTTTTCAATTTTTTTTTAAATGGCGACAAGTTCCCATTTTTCAAATTTTCTATTCAGTCATGCTTTCTTATATATATCTCTTTACTAGTCGATCACATGCCATCTTCACTATCACCTTGGAGCAAATGCGTAGAGCTGGCACAGCATGCAGTGTTGATGGCAGCCACAATGAAGAAATGGCTGATGAGTATCTTTGTGCAAAGCTTCATTTGGTTGATCTTGCTGGATCAGAACGAGCAAAAAGGACTGGTTCTGATGGTCTTCGTTTTAAAGAGGGTGAGTGCTATGTTGGTTAAGCACAAGTTCAATATTGTTTAAGCATCTAAATATGGGATTATCAGCTGTAAAGTGTTAACTAGAGATATGTCATTTCAATTTTCAGGTGTGCATATTAATAAGGGGCTTCTTGCACTTGGTAATGTCATAAGTGCACTAGGGGATGAGAAGAAAAGGAAAGAAGGTGTTCATGTTCCATACCGGGATAGCAAGCTCACTCGGCTTTTACAGGTGTGATACATTTAGTGATCTGACATTGTTAGTTGCATACTATGCCTTGAACTATATTACTTATATAAATTTATCCTGATACTTTTCTCTATAATTTACCCAAATCTCTTTGCATGAGCAGTTACATTCAGTAGTCTTCATGTGCTGTGGTGTAACATTGCTAACTTATTACAAATCCGTAGCTTTAAATCAAACTTCTGATATAATAAATATTGTCTGATAATATTGACATAAATATTTCACTTTTGTTTGTGTCATTATTTTTTTTGTCAGGATTCTCTTGGTGGAAACAGCAGAACTGTTATGATTGGTAATATCTCAATGTTCATGCTTAATAATGAATGATATAAGATTTTACAAAAAACTTTAACTTTCATTTCTTTTTTTCTTTTTTTTTTCAGCCTGTATTAGTCCAGCAGATATCAACGCAGAGGAAACACTGAACACTCTCAAATATGCTAATCGGGCTCGAAATATTCAAAATAAGCCTATTGTAAGTTGTCACATTTATGATAGCTAGCTCCCACCTTGTCTTTTCCTTTCGTTTTGGTCTCTTTTGTTCCTTTTTTGTTCAATTTTAATTTATATACTTTTCTTAATATTTTTATTTACTTCATATGCAGTTGGTATTATTCTCATGCTTCATACTTTCTTCATCGTTTGTCTGTCTCTTCAGGTGAATAGAGACCCTATATCTAATGAGATGCAAAGAATGCGTGAGAAACTTGAGTACCTGCAGGCTGAGTTACTTTGTGCACGAGGGGGAGCTTCATCAGATGAAATACAGGTACCACTGGTTTCCACTGTTAAAAAATAGTGAAGCTTGTGTTTATGTTATGGTTTATCTTTTTATCATCAAAAGCTTGGCTGCATGTACATGCTAAGGTTAACAGCCAGAAATTTGCTTGGATTATTTTCTGTGGTAAAGGAATAAGAGAGAATCCCTTGTATCTCTGTTCCTTTCTCTCTCTGTTTGTTTTCTTATGAATTCTTCTGTCATGCCAAAAAGGGAGCAAATGTCACCAGTTCCTAATGAGAAAATGGGCTAGGAGAATACTGTAATTGAAGGAATCAATTTTGATGGGTAGGAATTTGGCAATTTCACATTATCATGACTAAGTTTCATATGCATGTGTTTGTCTAGGTTCTCAAAGAAAGGATTTCTTGGCTTGAAGCCACTAATGAAGAGCTGTGTAAAGAACTGCAAGGATACCGCAGAAGAGGTAGTCCTGTTGATAAGTGTGGGACAGATTATCAAGTATGTTGATCGACATTATTTTTCTGATTTTTTCTGCAATTTTTGTTTTAAATTCAGTTACAATTATATCTGGTTATGGATGTTTGACAAAAGGATCCTTGTAACTGACAGTACTTACCCTATGCCAGGAAAGTGATCTACAAAGTTCAACGCCTGATTTGGATTCATCAGACTATCAGATGGGCGAAACAACACCAGGTATATTATGTCCTCTATTTTTTTTTTATTCTTTTAATGATTTTGATATCCTTGAAAACAATCATCTGAGAAGAATAATACACTAGTAATGGCAATAAATTGGTTTAGGGTTGGGTTTTAGAAAACCCAGAACATCCCCAACAACACACACTGACCACCCCTCAGCCTGCAACCTGTACCCACGAAAACCATGAGACTGTTGAGAACTCTGTCTCATCCCTGCTAACTCTGTCCCATCCCCGCCCCACAAATCCCATAACCTGACCCATAACCGGCCCATCCCTGTGAAACCCGTTCATGTCTGGCCTGACCCGTCCGTCCCCCACCCGTTTTTGCAAGTCCCACCCACCTCAATCCGCTCTTGCAAACCCGAGATATAGAATTGGATTGGGTATTTTGGGTCAGTCTTTACCTGACCCTACCTGTGTCGAGTTTTTATAGGAAATAACATCCCCATCCAGAGGGGCAGGTTTTAGAATCCATCCCCGTTTCAAACAGGTGGTTTGGGTTCCCTGTTTAGTGAACCTGTTGTCTTCCCTCAATGTTACCTTCAATTTAAGAAATAACATTAAACAGGTGTTTATACATTTTTCTCTTTTGGAAAATGTGATTCCTTGAAAGTTCCTTTGTTCATTCCCCTGTCCTTAATGCTCTTATGAATTACTCAACAAATTTTTTGGACGGGACAGAATTTGACCATGTACTTTTAGGATGGGTCCTGGATTTTTAATCTTTATACTGTAGCTGTATGGTAAATGAAGCTGTGGGTCGTCTTTTACCATCATTTATATGTTATGTTATTTATTCTCTTCTTGTAAAACTTGAAAGTATGTCCGTGATAAATTTGACCTTTCAGTCTTTTCAAGTTGCTAGTTACTTATTATTTTTCATTATTATATGCAAATTGTCTATCAGGCGAAAATCATAAGGAAATGGATGAGGAGGTTGCTAGAGAGTGGGAACATACAATTTTACAGAATACAATGGACAAAGAGTTGAATGAGCTCAATAAACAACTCGAGCAAAAAGAGGTAAAAGGACACTTCTTGATTTCTTCTTTTTCTATGATAATAATTCATGTAGCTATCTCAGCAAGCAACTCCTCTTTAATTCTTCAGTCAGAGATGAAACTGTTTGGAGGCTTTGATACTTTCGCACTGAAGCAACATTTTGGGAAGAAGCTTATGGAGCTTGAGGATGAGAAGAGGATTGTACAGGTCTGAGGAAAATTTCTTTTGTTAAAGTTGGGATAGATCTATCTTAAAATGAATAGCTGAATTTTGGAGGTCTCTTCACTAACTTAGGCCAATATTTTTTAACATTGTTTTATGTTGGATTATTCTCCATGAAAACTCCTTGCTTTTGGGCCTATGTTAATAGACAATAGGCCCAAGTCATGAACAATCCAATATAGCATGAACTTGGCTCAACACAACAAACATCTTATTCTATTATCGTGTTAAACATGGGTCCAGGTCCATCCCTAAATGACTAGCATATTGGGTCAATTCTTATTCCACCAACATCTTTGTTTCTTCTTTTACACTTACAAAATCCTTGCATACTTGGTCCAATCTGCAACCTTTAAACTGACATGACTGCAGCAAGAGCGTGACCGGTTGTTAGCTGAAGTTGAAAGTCATGCTGCTACTGATGGACAAACACAAAAGATGCAGGAAAGCCACTTGCAGAAGCTAAAGGCCCTCGAAGCCCAGGTCAATTTTCAGTCTATATTCAGTATTGCCAATAAGAAATATTTGGTGACACTGCTTGTGTTTTTACTTTGCTTCCTCTTTTTGTTCAGATATTGGACCTCAAGAAAAAACAGGAAAACCAAGTTCAGCTGCTAAAGCAAAAACAGAGAAGCGATGAAGCGGCAAAAAAGCTGCAAGAAGAAATACAATTTATCAAGCAGCAGAAGGTTGGATCATATTTGGCCATACAATGAACTATAGTTTAATTTTGCTTTTGTCCACTGGTTATGATAAATTTCATAGAAGGTCAAAATGCAATAAGGAATTTTAGAAGAACTTTTTGTTATTTATTTTCATTTTTCTATATCTTTGTATACAATGGCTGATTGCATAAGTAACTTCAGGTTCAATTGCAACACAAAATAAAACAAGAAGCGGAACAATTTCGACAATGGAAGGCTTCACGTGAAAAGGAACTGTTGCAGGTAATAGCACATCTGATTTATTTCATTTTATTGATTTATTTATTTTGAGAGAAGTGTTCTTGTCCTCATTCCCACTAAGAGCTATTTCATAGTCTTGAATCGGAGTTATATACCTTTCATTTGATGACTGTATTTTATCTTGCATGTCCTTGTGACTTCTGACTGTATATTATTCATGATCATGAGTTTTTAGTTTGTGACTTCTGACTTGCCTATGTGGAATGAGGAAGAACATCTAGTTTTGGTTGCAAAATGAGTTTAATCACCAATCTCTGCTATACTTTGGCAGCTAAGAAAGGAGGGGAGGAGAAATGAATATGAGCGACATAAGCTACAAGCTCTCAATCAGCGTCAAAAGATGGTATTTCTCTCTTTTACATTACTTTTGAAATTGATTTATGGAATACCCACCAAGTTTTGTGTTCTTTTTGCTTTTGTTGTTCGGTGCTTGTTTGGGCCTATTTGAGTATTCTCTTCTTCTGTGTAAATCATTTTATCATTCCAAAATGTCATTTCAGAATGTCATTCCAAAAAGTGATTTGCCTTAACTACATCCAAATATTTTTGCTATATATACTTTTTTAGGAAATTTCATTTTGCTAATCAGTTGATGATTTTGTTTGAGCTGCCTAGGTACTGCAGAGGAAAACAGAAGAGGCTGCAATGGCTACCAAGAGGCTGAAAGAGTTGCTAGAAGCTCGCAAGACAACTTCAGCCCGTGATAACTCAGGTTTTTACTTTTTTTTTTTTTTGGTAATATCTTCTCTTAGTACTGTTGTTCAAAATATCCTATCCATTAAAATGTGATTTTTATTGTTGCAGTGACTGCAAATGGACATGCTCCAGTTGCTCAGGTACTTTTCAGTATACCATTTTGCCTTTAAGGACAATGTCCTCTTGTTGCTCAACAGTCATTCTAACTTAATTGTTGTCTTCAGGTAAATGAAAAATCATTGCAACGCTGGCTTGATCATGAACTAGAAGTCATGGTAAATATTCATGAAGTTCGTTCCGAATATGAGAAGCAAAGTCAAGTGTATGTTATTTCATCATGATATTTAACAATAATTCGCTCTTTTCTGCAGTCAGGTTTACTAATAAACTATATAATATTTTGTCTTGCAGGAGAGCTGCATTGGCTGAAGAGTTAGCTGTCTTAAGACAAGAGGATGAATTAGCTTCAAAGGGGTTGCTCTCTCCAGGTGGAAAGAATGGGGCGTCAAGGTATCAAGTTTAGTCAGAACGATTAAGTGATGTCTGAAGATGATTCTGAACTCAAAGATACTTCAATGAAGATTTCTCTGATTTTCTTCTTCTTTTCTTTTTCTGTTTCCTTTTCTTTTCATGTTCAGAAAGTCATCTATGTCACCAAATGCAAGAATGTCAAGAATTGCATCACTTGAAAACATGCTGAGCATTTCTTCAAACTCATTGGTCGCAATGGCATCACAGCTGTCGGAGGCAGAAGAGAGGGAGCGTGCATTTACAGGAAGGAGCAGGTGGAATCAGTTGCGTTCAATGGCAGATGCAAAGAATTTGCTTCAGTACACTTTTAATATTGCAGCAGACACAAGGTTTGTTTTCTTAACTTAGACCATGAGCAAAACCGACTTGCCAAGTTACCTAGAAATCAACCTGTCATTGCTTAGCATGGTCCACCCCTATCATGGAGAACCATGTTATGTGAGTAGCATTAATGCTTGCTTATATGACAGATATTTATGTCCTTAATGCATTAATTCTCCCTTATATGACAGATATGTATTTTCTTAATGTGGCTACCTTTTTCTAGTCAATTCCTTTTTGTCATGTAGAAAGTTGATGACACTGATTGAGACTACAGAGGTGGCACCATTTTGAATGAAGATACTGTCGTCTCACTTACTAGAAGTAGTTAATTTATATCTGATATAGATTAATTCTCAAAAAAAAAAAAGTTTAGTTTTGTGTACTCATGGTGTCATGCTTTTTTACGATCAGATGGATTATAATTTTTCTCTAAAAAAGGTACTAATACATGGTGCATTTCTTGTTAGGTGTCAACTATTGGAGAAAGAAATTGAAATTAAGGAGCTCAAAGAACAAGTGAATGAGCTTGTTGGTTTGTTACGACACAGTGAGGCACGGAGAAAAGAAGTTGAAAAGCATCAGAAGTTGAGAGAGCAGGCTGTTGCCATTGCCTTGGCATCGTCAGCTTCGGTAAAGCTTCTGGTTACTGGTTATTTCATGATTATGTGCATTGCCTCTATATTGCCGTGGCGGTTTCGGTTTATGAGTGATTGCTGGAACTGACATTACTACCTACTTGTTCTTAGACAATCTTTAACCTAGCATTCAACAGAAAGAACTGTTGATATGTTATTTAATTTGGTCCTGATTTGAATGCTTTCTGATTCTAAGGTTCTTCCTGCTGTTCTAATATGAAGCTGTTAACAATTGACAGGTAAATTCACAAGGTTCCTTGAAACATGGTGCTGATGAATTCAGTGGCCCATTGTCTCCAATGGCAGTACCTGCACAGAAGCAGTTAAAATATACAGCTGGTATTGCCAGTAGCCCTATCAGAGAGACACAAGTGCCTCCAGTCCATCTGCGTAGAGTATGTTTCCTGCTAGTCTTGTCTAGATCAAGTCTCTGTTTTAAAGGCACAAACTTATGGGTTGATTTCATCTCTTAGCTGATTAAACAACTGTTCTCAATGTGCAGTCAATGCCACTAGGTCAACTACCGATGGGAAAGAAGCTAAGAGTTGGAGGACAGGCTGGAAAGCTATGGAGATGGAAGAGAAGTCATCACCAGTGGATTTTGCAGTTCAAATGGAAGTGGCAAAAGCCATGGAGACTTTCAGAATTGATTAGGCACAGCGATGAAACAATCATGAAATCAAGGCCCAGGGCTCGCCCCCAGCCTCTGCCAGGGATGACATGATATCACCAATTTTGACTTCTCACTCACTCGGCTATGGAGTTTCATGAGGCACAACACTTTGGCACGGAGCCAAAAAAAGACGTAAATGCAAAAGTACTGGGCGATTTACACTGTTTCTTATTCATTCTTGTACCGGCCTGCTGTAATAGCGTCGATATCTATATATATCTGCCTTTTGCATGGATGCAGAGCAGCAGATGTGCTATACAACTTCGTGGGCATCGTTTCCGTCTTGGCTGAGTGGTCAAGAATGTGGAGCTGGATGATAAAGTTTCCATGTGGATTGGCTGGAACGGCAATTACGCCAATGGAAACATATTCATATTCTATGTATATATGCTGGATGCTGCTGTAGGATCCATGTGACTGTTCAATCTTGTGTAGCTCAGATACGGTTGCAAGGAGGATCAGAAGCATCACAGGCAAGATTGGTTTCGTGTGAGAATGGAGGCATTCTATTGTTTTGGATTTTGTTTTATTCTTTCTCTTTGTAATTTTTTCAACAGTCATGAAAGAGAAAATTTCTTTGGTGAGCATTTTAGGTTTCCCCATGTTTATACTATGGGGCTAAGAAAGAGAGAATTCTCCTTTGTAGTTGTTTTATATTTTATTTTTTCTTTCATGCTATGTAATGGATGGCTTCAATTAATAGCATTGTCGTTGCTTATTAATTCTTTACCAAGTTTCTTCCAAAGGGGCTGTGGATGCCTGCCTTTAACATCCGCATATGGTTGCCAATTTCTCCTTTCTTCAGTCCATTCCTGCACAGCTTTACAGCTATAAACACATAATCTGATACCATATAAAATTTCTTGACCACGAAGAGCTAGAGCAGGAAGCAAGGCATAAATGGGGAGTAAGTGTTCTCAAGATAAATGTTGCCTTCTGTTGTATGACCCTATAGGAAGGAAGTTCGGCGGTATCGCTTGCTTGGATGATGTACAGTTTGTACACAACTATTCTGGCTGTGGATGTAAAGAGAACAGCGCTATCTCACACCCTCTGTCATTCGTGTGTATCGAACGTGTGTCTTTCTGCTCTTCCTAATTATTGTTAATGACTGTGATGGTGTGGATTAGATCTCCAGCCTTCCGTTTAAGCTTTTATTTATCAAGTTCTTTTATTTTACCTAAACGATGGTTGCATAATCCGGTGCCTGGAACAACAAAAAAGAATCTCCTACTGATCATAGAGAAGTCCCTGAATCGAAGACAACTACTGCAGTTTCACTGCCACCTCATCGCAATAGGGTTCTACAACAATGTCACTGATAAAGTAGGGGGATCAATCTGGAACAAATTGTTGAGTGAGCATTCCCAGGGGAGCTTCCCGGATGAAACTTTCAAACTCTACCAACAAATTCAAGATTCTCAAAAACCATTCATCCTGATGAATAGTTTCAGCATTTCATTCTTTCTCAAAGCGTGTGCGAATCTGGCCGATCTGGGCAAAGGAGCTCAAATCCATGCATATGTTGTGAAGGTGGGATTTGAAGTCCACATTTATGTACAAACAGCTCTGCTGAATATGTACTTAATGTGTAGGTCTCTGTCGGACGCTATCTATGTATTCGATAAAATGACCCAGAGGAACCAAGTAACTTGGAATGTTATGATTACAGGTTTAATCAAATGGGGTGAAGTCGATCATGCTGCAACGTTGTTTGCGAGAATGCCGTGTCGAAATGTTGTTTCATGGACTGGATTGATTGATGGATATACTCGTGCGAATAGACCCAAAGAAGCTCTTGCTCTTTTGGTGCAAATGATGGCTCAGGACACTAGGCCAACTAACATAACTATTCTTACAGTTCTCCCTGCAGTTTCAATTTCAGGCAATCTCTATATAGGACAGGTAATCCATGCCTACACAGAAAAGAGTTCCTATAATGCATCAGATATTCGGATACGTAATTCACTTATACACATGTATGGCTACTGTGGATCTATTGAGAGTGCTATCAGAATTTTCAAAGAGATATCTTATTGCAGAAATTTGGTGTCGTGGACCACTTTAATCTCTGTCTTTGCAATGCATGGCATGGCAAAAGAGGCAGTGGAGCAATTTGAAAAGATGAAGAAGATGAATTTAAAGCCGAATCGAGTGACATTTCTTAGTGTATTGCATGCCTGCAGCCATGGAGGGCTTGTTGAAGAAGGGTTAAAGTTCTTTCAAGAAATGATTCAGGAATATGGAATTATGCCAGACATCAAACATTATGGCTGTGTGGTGGATATGGTGGGAAGGTCGGGGAGGTTAGAGGAAGCCGAAAAGATTTTGGC
Organism: Aristolochia fimbriata; assembly: GCA_019845555.1. Lineage (NCBI taxonomy): Eukaryota > Viridiplantae > Streptophyta > Magnoliopsida > Piperales > Aristolochiaceae > Aristolochia > Aristolochia fimbriata. The sequence goes on along the minus strand of CM034084.1, from coordinate 19,335,555 downwards.
AATTCCCATGAAAGAAAATGTGATCTTATGGAGGACCCTGTTGGCTGCTTGTACTTATCATGGAAATGTAGAGATGGGCGAGAGAGTCATGAAGAAGATAATGGAGATCGAGAAGGGTTATGGAGGCGACTACATCTTGCTATCAAATATTTTTGCTCAATTTGGAAGGTTTGATGATGTGCAAAGGTTGAGAAGCTGTATGGATGAGAGAAACGTAGTTAAAGTGACAGGGAAGAGCTTAATTGATAGAAGCTGTATAACTCAGTGAGCAAATTTGTTTGTACAGCAAGTCACAGATGTGTCATTAACAAAATCTTTCATTGAGTTGCCTATGATTCCATATTTTTTTTTCTTAGTTGAAGGCTGTTTCTGGGTGCAAGATAGACTTTGTTAGACAACCAACAGAGGAGAACACTATCAGGATCACCTAAAGTTTTCCAACTCAAAATGAAATGGCTGTATGCTTTAAGAGCAAGGATCACTTAACCGTGCAACAGGAAGTACAATCTTACTAATGGTAACTACTAAGCCTTCCAGCTACCTGACTCTTCCTTATGACGGTTTTATTCCTGACTTTGCTATTTCATTTTACATGCATGTCACTGGTGCTGATCTGGTAATGGCTTCAGGAATCAGTGGATGTTTCTTTTCATTTGTGGACGTGTTTTGTTACCAACACACAATCTGCCCTCCAAACAGTAAAAATTGCACAGTAAGGACTGCGTTTTAAGATCTGTATCCATGGACATGCAGGTATAACCTATGGTCAATCTGCTGTTTCTGAGTAACAATTTTATATTCTTTTAGTTGTAAAAGTGGGCCAATGAATGAGATTTCGCTTCAGCCATCTTGATCTATCTCTTGAAGCAAATATTAGAGAAACCTTTGCTATGTAAAAGATAGTGGTCCTTTTAGTTTCCGGTAGATATATGTATGTTGAATATGATTGACTAGGCAGATTACTTTCTATGAATTCCCCGTGACCTGATCAACACTACTTTCCTTCCTTTTCAAATCTCACTCATGCTTTTTTTCATTCACTATCACCTTAAAGGAAACAAGTGCAGCAGGGATATCATGCAGCGTTAATTGGCAACTAAACTGAAGAGATGGATGATGAATACCTGCCCACAATGCTCCATTTGGCAGATCTCTCTGGATCAGGCTGAGCAGAAAGGGCAGGTTAAGATGGTCCTTATTTTAAATAAGGTACGCTCTGATAATTATTAATTTTTGACCTTCTAAAACATGGAATTATGAATTACGAAAATATTAGCTTCAGAGATATCCTTCCATATTTTCAGCAGTTTTGATTAACGAGGGGCTTTTACAGGCTGTAGGAGATATCGTACTGCCATATGTGCACTACAAGATGAGAACAAAACGGAGAAGGTATTTATTTCCCATACCACAAGAGTAAACTAACTCAACTTTTACAGGTTTGTGCTAGCCTACTATGCCTCAAATTATGTTCATGCGATCTTTTTTGAGTTTACTTCGGGGCTTCTTGTATTACTGCACGAATTCAAAACCTCAAATCACAAGCATGTGACTAAAGTTAAGACATATTTTATAATTTTGAAAAGGAAAAATAATATTTACTGTTATTACAATTTTACAAGGTCTACAGTCAACCCAAAATTGAACTCGGTCGAACTTATTGGACCGGAGTCGGGAGTCTCGGGAGTCGGGACTGGTCGAAGCGCGAAGTCTAGTCCTGAAATTTAACCTTGCCGCCTCTACGAGTGTGTGAGCGTTTTTGTTGTTTTAGTTCCTTACTCCTTCACGGCTGCCGCTATTTACTCCGCTTCTTCCTCCGCGACTCGGCGTCGCCACTCGTACTCTCGAAGTCGATTGTAAGCGATGTTTCAGTTGTAGTAGTTTCATACTACCTCAAATTTATGATCCTAACGGGAGATTATCTCTCTTTTGTTTAACGCGACGTTTCCATGGTACAGATAATGGCTGCTTTCTGCCAGTCCATGGCAAGGTCTGTCGCTCTTCGATCAAGAATCCTGAGGTCCGAAAACCTTGCTTCTAAATGTTCTGCGTATTCTCTTCCTAGTGCGAAGCGACTGAGTCCTTGCGTGTTTCGGTAATGTAATAAGTAAACCTCTTCGGTACCTTTCTTCTGGTTTTTGATTCTTTGTGCATGTCGTAATGGGGATTTTGCTTTCCAATCTTTAGTACGGCAAGTGTAGCTTTGGGACACGTGGAATCGTTGATGCCATTGCACAGTGCCATTGCTTCAGCTCGTCTTAAGTCTATCATTGGTGTTAGCTCCACATCCTGGAGTTGCCTTTCACAAGGTATTTAGTCACTCCATATTCCTGTATCTAGATGCATGTTGGTGTTGGTTCTTTGTTCACTAGTTGGAAGTAAAGGTTTTTACTCATGCTTCGTACTTCGCTAAGATAATGATGCAAAAGGTTATTTTGAAAAAACAAAAAAAAACAAAAAATCCTCCATTAGAAAACAGTGACCTGTATCATTTCTATTGAATATTATAATATTGGAAAGTAATGCTTGTTACTTTCAGTACAAAAAAAAAATATTCATAAACGAGCAATTTTTGTTGGGAGGATCATATAACTGATGCGTGCAGAGACGAGATGAATAATTCTTGAAATTTGAAGGTTTTAACGGAAGTTTGAATTTCTGGAGGGAATCCAATTATGGTTTTAATGGGTAAGTTAGTTGTTTTTATCAGCAACTATAATGGACATTTTCAATCTGAGGGCTCCTTGAAGTTTTCTTTATAATGAAACTGATTTTTAGCATTTGTTCTAGCCATAAGGATCAAGTTGGTTTGTCTCCAATACTTGATACCATGCCTTAACTTAGCATTGCACATAACAAGCTTCTTGGGTTAAGTTGGCCGTTCCAGGAGGTAACAAGTTCGCATGAATGTGCTTCAGTAGGTTCTAGGAATAAATGCACAGTGGGAGATGTTTTTTTTGTATAGTGGTCTGTTTCATATGCATCTGTTCATTATGTGTATTGCCACTACTCAGGTGCCCTTTATTAGTTGATATTCTGAAAAGAAGAATGTATAAGTTGTGTTGAGATCATTTCTGCCACAAAGTAGTCTCAGGAGACCAAAGTGAAATTTTCTTTTGCTCTCGGGTTACTATGTAAATATTTTATGGTTGAAACTTGAAAATATTTTTCTGTTTGAGTTTGCATAGAATGTTTGTTCTAGTTTGTGAAGAAGTGAGCGAAAGTAGTTTTGAAGAACCTCTTCATGTTTATTCCTTTGAGAGAATCATAGCTATCGAAGTTTCAAAGAAGTTGGTGCCAGAGAACAACTATTTAGTAGGATTTTATTTTATTTTTTTATTATTATTATTTTTGGCTTCTTCTACCATCTGTTCGTGTATGTGGCTTGATACACATCGATTTTACATTGTTCTTGTTAGGAACAGTTTGCTCTGTTTAGTGAAAATGGAATGGTGAATCATCTTGGTATATGATGTGCGTCAAAACCCACTGAAAATGTGGAATGTTGAAGTGTTACCAAGGGGAAACAGGGGATTTAGGAGGGCTTGATATTGGCTTCTCCAAACAGGGGAAAGATTTCTGTATTTGGCTGGATTCAGAATAAGCATAATGTTGAGTACACAAATTTATTTTGAGAAGGGCAAATATGTCATTAAAATTTTACATGAAAGCTGGTGTTGCACGATAGCTCATTTTTAATTTTTAAGCCAGATAACCAATCCACAGTGACAAAACAAGCTAATCAGCTGGAGCAATGTGGGTGTATATATAATAGATCTTTCTATTTCTCTCTTCACTTCTTTTCTTGTGGCTTGCACAATAATCTTGTGCCTAATGAGTTGTACAAAAGATTAAATTTTTATGTTTTAATTTCAGCTAGTCACTTATTTTTCAGGTTGATTCTAATTCCTTTTCCTACTTCATGATGTAGGAGTTGCTATGCCTTTGTGACAAAGGATTCTGAACTAGCACGTGCAAGCAAGCCAGGGATGTCTTTTTCCTACTTTGATAAGTTAAATGGTCTTTTAAGATGAAGAATTACTGTTCTTTTGGAAGCTTTATTAGACTTGCTCAATGGATGTGTTCAAAATGTTACCTGTTTTCTGGGATTCAAGTGCACCATGGAAGGGCGACCTTGCCATTCATTCTCTTCCACCGGAGCAACTTCTCTAGTTTTTTAGGTCACAGCGGGAATTAGTTTCATGTCCCTGAGTGCTACTTTCGTCATTTGTCAGTCAATTCCTCTTGTTGTACTTAAAATGTTGCCATTTATAGTTTAAATTACTCAATATTTGTTTTATATATATTTTTTGTTTGAGGTAGGGACACGTGGATTGGGAACCCAACTCAACTCGATTGAACCTGATTTCGCTGGAATTGGATTTACCCTCAACTTATAGGGTAGAGAGTTTGGGATAGGGTGAGAAAAACTGTGGGGCAGGGATAAGGAAGTAACCCAGCCACGACTGGTTTTTGGCGAAGTAGCTTGTTTGCCTATATATTTTTCGTATTTTCCTAACTTAATTGCTTTCGGTTGGAACGTTTTTCATGTAATCTATCTCCTACTTCATAGAATGCCATGCCAACCCGTTCTACTTTCCCTCTACACATGCTCAAGGGAATTGGAGGCCGTGATTTCTCACCCAATCTTGCTCTCCTCCCTTGTTTGACATGGCCGACGGAACAACCACTGCTCTTTATTGGAGGCCGTAATAAAAGGATTCTGATACAGTGTGTTGGTGAAGTTTAACCTTAGCATCGACCACAAAACTCTGTTCTGCAAAAACTGGTTCTGATGAATTAGTGACTCAGAAAATTTGATTGGACATCCTTTCTGCCTCTTTCTCGTTCCAGAGGAGTCACGGGAGCAATGCCAAAACTAAATCCTGTTGCTTAAATAGCCTCGCGGTGTCCAATTCAGTTTCGGAAAGCTTTTATAATACATTTAACCATTTATTCCCTCTGAGTTAGTTTATATTTTTTGCTACAAAAGATAATTTACTAGCAAGAGGCCTATTTTCATTCTATACATACTTTGTACAAGTGTCAATATCATTTTCTTTTTCCTTCCATAACATGAGTTTTAGCTGGTATGCTTGCTTTAGTTGGGAAAAGTAAGGCTTATTTTGATTAATCTAGACGAAGACTTCATCCTTGTCTACATTTTATGTGAGAAGAATGATTTGGTTGTCTGCCATTTCTTTTGTAGAGAAGGTAGGCAGTAGCTTTCTTGGAAGATATGCTAGGATTATTGTGTGAAGAATCTTGTGTAAAAATCGACTTGGCCATCAAATCAAAGGTACTATCGGTTTTGGTTTAACCTCACTGAATTGGGTCAAAGAATATTTGACATAAAACATGTTATCATATTTAAGTCTTATTATATCAACTTTATATTTCTTATGTTCTAAGCTTTCACAAATGACTATTGGTCCCTACCCATTAAATCTTGCTGGTGCAAAAGGAAAGCTGAAAATGTTTTGAGTTTGGTCTGATATTCCTATCAACCAGTTTAGTTAGGTTTCAATAACAATTTTTAACTACATATGCTTTTTGAGAATATTTTAGTGGGAGATAATTTAGCTTTGTAAGGAAATTACGTGAAGCAAGTAACTGTGTAATTGCGAGCCCTCGGGTGCAAGTCTAGAAATTCGTGTAAAATGAAATAAAAAAACTCAATATCTCTTACCTTTCTCTTAAAACTACATATAAAGAATTTTCATAGGATGTATAAGGCTATTAGCGGTGGGACTTCTCCTTCTCCAATCAGCTCATTTACAAGCTGATACAAGCTTCGGAACATTCGAGCAGGATGCTTAAGATATTGCTGTAGAAGAACAATCTTTGGCCACGAAGGGAAGAGCGATTAGTTATAGAAACGGAGCCTCCTCCGCAAGGTTTCCTAACTCGAAGATTTGACCGACAGGAGACTCGTGCGATATTACGCTTGTGAACGCCTGGGGACCGTTCACTATTTAGTAGCCGGATTCGTGGTTTGAAGAACACTAGAGCCTGGAATGTCCTAGAAGCAAAAGAGTAGGAGCTGGGCGTTACGGCTTTTCAAAAGATGGCGGCCCCCGGGGGAAATGGTGCCAATTCGGATACCATGGAAACAGACGTCGACATGGAGGCGGAGACCGCGGGAGCCCGAAACGCAGCTGACCCATTCCAGAACGTCAGGAACTTGCTAGCACTGGCTCGCGAGCTCATCGATCAAGGGAAACCTTCTTTGGCTCTGCAAGCGGTAAATCGCACGACTTCTGATCGATCCTCTTGTTGCAATTTTCCTTGTTGCGTCTCTTCTTGATGTTTTCCGGAGTTTGGCTTTCTGGGTCTTTTATCTCTCCTATGTGTTGGAACTAGGAATGCTCTCTGATGGGGGAATTCAGCATTTCATAGTCTCGAGCTGTTCGTTCTTTTCTTGACGCTCTTTCCCTGTGGACAAAAACTCGCCTGATGAATCCAAGTTACTTTTTCTGGCCATGCAAAACTGGGGACGTTAATGTTGGTGGTACTTTTTGGTTATGTGCGATTAAATTTTAGCCAATCCAGTCCTCTCAAGTTCGAATCTTTGTCTATCGCCGACTTTGTCCTTTTCCTTTTCTTGCATAGCTGCGAACGATCCGACTGAACTGGATATCGATTCTCGAGACAGTGATGAACGGTTTATGCAATCCTGTGTTTTGCTTGTTTTAAAATTGTGATTCTTTCCCCTCATGGGTATCAATCATCGCAGGGAAAAGTATTGATAATATCTAACTTTATCTACTTCCATCTGAGGACGTTTACGTTCGTCAGCTGGTATGTGTATGAAATGTTGTGCTTATAAAAACGTTCTGTTCTTATGATCATCGGTGTTGCCATGTCATCCTCCGTAGGATAGATCTCTCTTGCTTTCCTTTCGAGGTAAGATTTTGTGATTTTTCACACGCATTGTGTGTGTACTAACTATGGAAAAATGAATGGCTTAAGGCAATAAGTTGGGATTCAAGCATATCATATGTACTATGGAAGAATAAATCATTTAGTGGCAAGTGGTTACTCTCTCACAATTTCTTAAAAGATGGAGTCTTATGCGTAGTTAGTGCAATGCAATTTACATATTAATTGACTTTTAACTTTGTTGCCTTCACCTTATGAAAAGATATTTTTTTTAAACTTTTAGTGGGTTTCTGAGTTTTGACATTTTGTAGCTTATCATATCTTGATCTAGGTTAGGACAACAATTTTGGTGCCCTGTGCTGTGTCAGAGTTGCTTGGCTCTTGCATTGAACTCGGTGAATTGACATGAAACTGTTGAGTGGATTGATCATCTCAGTTCTATGAAGCCCAAGACATCAGTAGGTAATACTTTTGGATAGATATGATATCCAAAAATTAAATCATTGTGCTAAAAGAATATCATTTGCTAGTCATTGTGTGTACCATTCTCCATATGCAACCGATTCTTGCATATATGAATATCGTTCAACCTTTTCTATGAAGCACAATTTCTTGCTGAAAACTCTTTAGTAGTTTACCAGAATTGGAAAGATTTGCTGATCATATCTTAAACATGGTTGAAAGCTTCTTGTATCAATAAAAAATGTTGGAGCGTACATTCTCATCTTGAATCCTGTTGTACTAATTCCAAATAAATTTGAGTTCCTTCTAACTGCCATCAATGTATTGATTGGTAGGTTCTACTTCAATTGGTTTTTGTTCAAAGTAATTATTCTTCATATTTCTTAATTTTGAACAGTATTCTTAGAATAGAGAATGTAAAAAAGGACGAAACATGTTAGACATTTCAAGTGAGTATTTGGCATGTTCTGTGAAATGTGGATCTAAAGTGGTAAGTGTGTCAATGCCATGTGAGAAGCCTATCATCATGGCTTGTCAGCAACTCTATTAGATACTAAGAGTTCAAGAGTAAGTTTTCTCTGTATATAGCTCTTTTTCCATTGCTGACAGCTCCAAACCTTTTGACACTTATGTATTGTTTCATTGTGTACTTATATCATGAGATCTCACAAATCCATTACAATTACCTCTTGTGCAAAAGAACACCATTACTCAGTAAATGCATTTTTAGGAATGCTCAGTGTTATCCAATATCACTTACACCTTTAATGAATTGACTGTCAAAAAGGCAAAGAAGTGCCCTCTGGGTCTTCTTTTATGGTAGAGTTTTGCTATTTTGAAATCATTATTTTCTAATACCAAAATCCTGAATCTCTGGGTAGTGGGAGAAGGGAAACCTTTTGTCTTTATTCCTGCCTTAACTTCCTATGGGTTTCATGTGCTCTAGTTTCCAGTGGTCATGTTGTTAATTCGTAGTATGTTACTTAAATTCATTATGTAAGTTTTCACGCCCTGAAGCTATGACGTCTGTGGACTTGATAAGAAAGAGGTTTGTTAGAATGAGAAGAAATGATACTCAGGTATGAAGATAAAAGAGAAAAATTCCTGTGAGATCGTAAGAAAGAGGTTTGTTAGAATGAGAAGAAATGATACTCAGGTATGAAGATAAAAGAGAAAAGTTCCTGTGAGATCGTGAGAAAATGACTTGCTATGAAATAGAATAACTGCTTATCAATTGTAGAAATGTTCATGATGTAATACTTCGGAATATGAAATAAGTACGGGTAACTAATAACTCCAAATCACCTATATGTGTGGATGAAGAAAGAAGGATATTCGATTGATAGAGGCCTCAATTTTCCAGTTGTGGGCTCCAGTTCCATTAATAGAAAGTCTTACTCACAGTTTCTGGTGTGGAGTTTGCTGAATTTGTGGGCATTAACAAAGTATGAACTTGCAGTTTTAACGGGAAGCATCAGTCAGCAACTTGCAATTTTACTTAAACACTTCAATTAGAAAGTCTTTTCTAAGTAGTAATTCTTATTTTATGTACAGTTGTAGTTTTTAAACGAGGGAAGTATAAAGTTCGCTGCTCTACAGATTAGGACTTATTCTTGGTTTTAGTTTTATTTTTCAGAAAGTGGAACTTGAATAAGAGCTGATTCGTATTACTTATAATGGATATTACAGTTCCTTATTTGTTGGAGTGAAGAAAATATAAGGGTTTGGAAGAGAAAAATTGAGAGGAGAATAGAGAAAAAAAGAAAACCAATGGCCAAGAGGAGGCATCAAATCACCTCAAACAAGCAAATGCCAAAAACGTTGTACTTTGTAGAAAAAGTTGTTACTAGCTCCAATTCAAACCAATTAAGGACATAGCGCCTCTACTACTGTCCTGGTAAGAGACTATCATTGTGTACAGCCATGCATTCAACCAAACATGTTATTTTTGAACTGATGTAATCTTTATTGATAGTCTTGAACCGATACATAATATTTACAACGACAGCTAGACAAGTTACAAACATAGGCTTTTTGTAGTAGCTAGTGGAGTTACAAAGAAAGGCTTGGACCAATGTGGACCATATCCAATGTGACACCCACTTTTGCTAACTTGTCAGCTGCAGAATTTGCCGATCTAGGAAACTTTGCTCCATGCTATATGACGGCCCACTATTATGGATTAAAGTTCATTAAAAATATGCTTTAACCTCCTGGCAGGTGGGCTCAATTTACTTCCCTATCCAATCACAAGTGAGGAACATGTTACCAAACTCTAACAATCTGATTGGCTGCCTCTAAATGATGTTTGCCTGGTAAGGGAGAGTGCCGGGTTGCATTTTGCTAGTATTGAATGAAAGTGATAACAATTAGAGACCTCCATGTTCTGTTTGCTCTTTCACATTTGCTGGAGCTACTGAGTGAATCTACAGCCATCTCTCTGTCATTATCATCAAAGTGTGGACCAGCCATCTTGATCTGTCAAGTCATTGGTAATGGCATGAATTGGAGTCATAATGGCTATTCCCTACCATATTTTATCTAGTTCCTGTCAGTTTTTTTAGCTCTACATTTTCTCGATTTAATTGAGCTGCATTAATTGATGGCATGATATGTGAAGGAATTTCATACCATTGTCAAGAAATGCGTAGGTTGATTTCAAGCTGTGCTGTGGGTCAGTGTAGCTTAGCCTGATGTCTTGAAAGCTTTCTATGTGGTAGGAGTTTTTATGTAAGGTTTAGCTGTACTTTCAGAAAGTTTTTCAGAAGAGGGTCATCCTCTGAGTAATGAATGCTTGTCATTTATGTACTGCATATAGCATTTGATATGTCTTAAATCTCGTTACTTACAGAATTACTGATTGACTGGACTATTGGAGTGTTGTGAAACCAGATTTTAACCTTTTGTGGTCTTTTTGGTCAAACGGTTTGACGGGTGCCCACTATAGATTGGATCTTGTTCTCTTTGTGGCCTTTAATCGCCTAAAAGTTCCGGCTTGGTTGTTCTAGTTTATCGGCAATCAGGATAACCGAACCCAGCGGCTTTGTTGAGGACAGAAGAGAGTGGGTATTAGGACTAGAAGCTGTGGTATGGTAGGTTTGGTGTAAAGCATTAGGCTACCATGTTAAGAAACATGATGATAATGGCTCCTCTTCCCCTTGTAATTTGTGTTAATATAACAACTCTTAAGTTACACATTAGATTTAGCTTCTGATTTTATGTACTATATTTCTTCTAAATATTATGAAATTGGTTACTGAATTTTTTTTTTATTTTTTATTTTTCAATCTCTGCTTTCCTTTGTAGTTTGGAAACTTGAACAACTTAGATTTTTTTTCTCTTATTAAGTAATAATTGATTGTAGATAGACTATTTAGTTTTATTATAGTCCCAATTTATTTCTTTTATTCTATTTTCAGATTTGGCCCCTGGCTCAATGGCCGTATGAGTTGGGGTCTTTCTAGTATGAGATAATGGGGCCAAGGGAGTGTGTGCAAGTTGCTCAACATTGGAAAAAGATGATAAGTTGCTCTAGATGGCACATTTAGTAATTTAATAAGAAAACTGTGTTGCAAAAATACCGGAAGAAGTGTTTACTGCTACAGAATTTGATCACTCTTTTCTTTTTTGAAAAAATTCCACTTTTTTTTTTAAGAAAGAAAATCCCATCAACTTTGGATTATTATTCTAGTTCCAAACACTGTAACCTCCATATTTTTTGTGTTTTTGCATCAAGATTCTTTTCTAAGCTGATTCAGGAATGATAAAAACTTGAACGGCATGCTTGTTGGCTTTTGTGAATATAGTAACCCTTTAACCATGTTTCATCCTTTGTATAGTCCTCTATTCCAAGTTGTTGGCCTTTTGTTCCACTTTACGTTCCAATGTGGCAACTATCGTGTTGAGGAACAAGTTTTAAGGAGCACAATGTCTTAGGCTTACACAAGATCTTTCATAGATTGAAAGTATAATTATTATGTTTACGTGTTATTTTTTATAATAAACAGTTTTAGATACCTTATGTAGATGGATGCTTCACCGATTGTTTCACCTTTTCTCCTTTTTCTTCAAATCTCTGCTTCAGTTTTACTTTCTTTAGGTTTCTCTTATTATTCATCTATAGAGAAAAATAAAACGCAATACTGAAAGATCTATTACTGTAACCAGGTTGTGATGGCTATGAGGTCTAATGGTGGGGAAGCTGCAGTGTTTCAAACCCTGAACCGTGCTCGTGAAGTATATAGACACAGATTGCAAACAAATGCTGCAGCAGATGAACTGGCTTCCTTGTTTGCTGAGTGTGCTATAGCCGAAGCACAGCCAATAAAATCTGATCCACTGCCTTCTGCCGCCCGAGGAAACCAACCTGATATGGTACCCACTGTGCATGAATCTTCCATACTTGCTGAAAGTGGTAGGACGCAAATAGTGTTGGATGCCTGCGCCGATGGGAGCAGCTTCGTCTGTTTACAATGCGGTGGCCTTGTTAGCAACCAACGGAAAGAGGAGCACCTTGCTTACTGGTGTTGTGGGAGCGCCTCCTAATGGTCATAAATCTGGGTGACTGATGTAAATGTCTGCTTCTGGTCTTGTATGGCCTGGTGTATTGCTCTTGCCTCAACAGTCTAATAATATAAAAGGCAATGCAGATTGTTACTATGGAAGGTTTTGTTCTTCGCTTGCAGGTTTTTGCCATCACTGAATTTCACAAATGACACAGCCCAGTAATATCACTGAAATCGGGTCTTCTACTGTTCTACAGATACAGGAAGGAGGTTTGTGACAAAAAAAAAGTCTGTCAGTAACTACCGAACCCATGAGCTTTAAAAAGATCACTGTCTCCTCAAACTTCCATTGTTCATCATCATTCCCTTTAGCTTTTCTTCTCCTTCCATTACTCTGTCATCACCAATGTTTGTCACCCATCTATTCTCATCCCTCCCTTTTTTTCTGAGGTGGCCCCTTTTTAGCAAATGTTTGGTGGACACAGATTTTAACCCGACCAGGTTGAACTTGCCCCCTCAAGCTTCAGTCCTTCACAGCTTACATATCTCTCTCCTTTTAACGTCCTTTTTTTTTCTTCTTCTTAATTTCACCAGCTTTTCCTTCCACCGTGGTTATATCTCAAGGAATTAAATTGTAGAGTACTTTTTAATTTCAACCTTCTCAGCATGTCGTAATTTTTAATATTAACGCTACGATATACGAATATCCAAATGCAGAATTCGTTAAAATTAAAAGAGGCCGAAGAACAAGGAAGGGAGTGGCCATCCCTTCTATGATCGACAAGTTTTCCGTCTGAAAAGACGACGAAAAGACGACTGACTGAAACTGTGATGAATAATGAGGCATCGCGGCAGCAGCATCCCGTACTGGCGAAGCTTCCGCCTTCCTTTGATGCATTTCTTCCGGGTCGCGCCGCTGCTGTGGCCGTTCAATCTCTACTTAATTTCCCACCCGCGCGGCAGCTCCAGAGGATCTGCGACTGGGTGATGTCCATGAGTTTGGGCTCTTCTTCTTCCGCCCGTGGGAGATTCTTTAGGGGCGAGCTCGTGGGGCTTCCCGGGGAAGATCGAGATGGGAGCGAGCGATACGGTTCGAGTATCGGTATCATTATCGATTACCTTAAAATCCGATACGCTATGTGTTGGCCAATAAGAAATAGAATAATCAAATAGTAACAGGGGAAAAAAAAAAGGGGGCATTCCGAGAATTGAACTCGGGACCTCTCGCACCCTAAGCGAGAATCATACCACTAGACCAAATGCCCATCCGTGCAAACGTCTATTTTCTTTTAAAATAGTAAAATGAAGTTCTTCGAACCACAAAATCTGTGAGTCTGTGACAAGCTGAAAGGCCGGCCAGAGCGGCCAAAACTCCATTAACGTAAGACTCCGCAACTCCCGGATTAGACTCAGATTCTAGAGATATACTTAGCATCGCTTTCCTCGAAAACGATACCTCCCCTCTTCAAAATCAAAAGGAACAGAAAACCCAGTTCCTACCTTCCATCTCTTGATTGCCCCATCCAACCTTGATTCAAGGAAACTCTCTCCGGTCCCTCTTCCATTTTGACTGACCTGAATGGGCGTGGGTGACGACACTTTCCACTCTTTCTGACCATTTTTTAAGTTTAGAGACTGAACAATAGTCCCCACATTCGGCGGTAAACACTGGCTCCATCAGCGGAGATTCAGCCTAATCTGTGGAGGAGAAGCACACACCCTTTTCAGTTTTCTCTCCCTCAATATATTTACATATCTAAACAGGGGTATCATTTATGATCTTATCCTTTTGTCTCCATATTCTTGACTAGTGTTGCATGCCCATGTTGAGATTTCCCACAAGCGTGGTAGTCTTGACTAGTGTTGCATGCCCTGATGAGATTTGCCACAAGCATGAGAGACCCAAAATTGTAGGGTGTCCCTCCTTTTGCCTTTGTCAACAAGCAGATAAGCCAAAAGGCCTTCATTATCTTCACTTTTAGGGGCTCCTAAATCAACCAAGTCACAAAACAAACATATATTAGTTGTTGTTCTTATTTCTTATTAGTTACACTATGGAATTCAAAACACAATCTTAGTAGGTCAGTAGTTGAGTTAGTTACAACATAAAAATATTCCTTTCATGGGAATTAGTTTTAAGTGGGATATTCTAATCACAAGACGACAAAATTTTTGTCAAATTTTGGGTATTGAGGGGGGGGGGGGGGAACCTCCAATCTCCATCTCCTCCATTTTGAGTTTGAATATTTTTATTTTTCTCATGAAGTCACCAAAACTACTATTAATAACCAAACCTTCTTCTTCTACATGTGCAACCATCCCACCTTATATTATAATCTTTCAAAACCAAACACAAATAGAAATTACAAAACTTCTACTCTTCATTATGTAAAACTCTACCTAATATAAACTATAACTCATAGAAATATTAGGTGAGAGATTATGTTTATCTTGGATTAGAAGTCATGACCCTCTGTACTCTGTTTTCCACGTTTGAGATATTGAACCAGAAACAGACTTTCACCCAATGGAAGCCCTAATTAAGGGCAGGCATCCCCAAATATTAAGGGCGAATCGGATGAAAGACAGTAAGACACTGACGTCCTATTTGCTTCGCAGGTGGACCGTCTCGTTCCTTCTTCCCTTTCTGGGTCCCTTCCTCCCATGAATACAGACTCGCTTTCGCAACTAACGTGGCCTTTTAAGCTCTCCCGGGTGCTGCTTCCAGATTCTGAAACTCTTCGCCCTGACCCTCTTCTTCTTCTTCCTTCTTCTTATTATTACCCTATTTTGACTTTTTTATTTTCTTGGGGGGGGGGGGGGGTTCCTCGATTCTGGAATTGGGTTTCGATGAAGCTGGGGAGCCCGCCGAAGCTGATCGTGTTCCACCCCTCGATCCACAAACAGGGGGCCTCGCACAGGCTATGGCTTCTGGCCTTCGTGTCTTTCTTCACTTTCGTGTTCCTGCTCACTCTGCTTTCCATGAGGGAAGCTACGGGGGCGTCCGCTTCGTCGGGGGCCAAGTACCCGTCTCAGCTCCCGGACCACGTCTTCGACACCCTGGTCCACTACGCCGCCTCCAATGTCACCAACAAGATGTCGGCGGAGGATCTGAGCTCAGTCTCCGACGTGATAAAGAAGCTCGCCCCCTGCAATTTCCTCGTCTTCGGACTCGGGTACGAGACCCTGTTGTGGCGCGCCCTGAACCACAACGGCCGGACGGTGTTCCTCGACGAGAGCGAGTTCTACATCGCCAAGTTCGAGGAAAGGTACAAGAAGATGGAGGCGTACGATGTGCAGTACACGACGAAGGTGAACCAGATGTGGGAGCTCCTCGAGTCCGCCAAGGAGCAGATCAGAAACGACTGCCGCCCTGTTCAGAACCTCCTCTTCTCCGATTGCCGGCTGGGGATCAACGATTTGCCCAATCAGTTGTACGAGGTGGACTGGGACGTCATCCTCGTCGACGGGCCCCGTGGGTACTACCCCTCGGCCCCCGGACGGATGTCGGCGATATTCACCGCCGGCGTCCTCGCCCGGAGCAAGAAGGGGAAAAAGGGTACCCATGTCTTCGTCCACGATTTCGACAGAGAGGTGGAGAAGATCTTCAGCGACGAGTTCCTCTGTAAGGAGAACATGGTGTGGTCGAATAAGGGGATGGCCCATTTCGTGGTGCAGACTTCGGAGCCTTCTTCCTTTACCTTCTGCGGCAACAGTACTTCGCCATTATCGTCTTCTTCTTCGTGAGGAACGTGGTACCACCGCTCGCCAAATGTACGTACAGTAGCTGTAATTTTTTTTCTTTCTTTCTTTTTTATTTCTTTTTGTCAAATTTTCCTTTCGTTTTACTGTATTTCCAAATAGCACTACTCCAATCTTGTTCTTGAAAGAAGAAAGAGGTGAAAGCAAAGCTGTAACAGTCGATGGAATTCGACCCAGACTCTCAAAAGAAAATTCAGTTTTTTTCGATCTTAAAAATACTGAAACGGAAGGATGGGTTTTATTAATGGTGAATCGAAAATCGAAATCAAAAATTGAAAATTCGAAATCGAACTGAACCAGTGATGGATGGTGGAGGAGAAAAGATTTCAGTGTCGGTGACGTGGGTTTGGAATTCAAACTGATGAGACTTTTACTGAACTTTAACTCTAAATCAGAATATTTTCAAATGAAGAAATTGGAGCACAAAGAAAGGAGATAAGAGGAGGAAGTCAGGAAGATGATTGATGTCGGTGGAGAAAAGATCCCCTGATTATCGTCCCCCACACAGTCCACGCATCTCACTGTGAGAACTGTTTGTTTTCTTTATCCACCTCCCTTCTTTATTTAATCTGCAGGATTCACGTGATATCGCGGTGAAAGAAAACAGATTTCAGTGACACAGAGTGAGGCTCTTGCTTTCTGGGCGCATACATGGCTCACATTCTTTCCTGCCATTAATGGCTCTGCAAACTTTTCTACCTGGAATTAGATACCTGTAGAGCAAAAATTACATCAACAGACTCGCGTTACTCTTTGCATCTACTTCGTTTTCAATCTTCCTCTCCCAATTCCGACACTTACCCAGAAACAGCCTGAGCAAGATTTACCCAACCAGAAATCCTGGTAATCTGGTACTTTCTCCTCATCTTTCTGGTAAGAAAGAAAGAAATCGACATGGTAATTGGTGAAGACGACAGCGGCGCCCCAGCCCCACCTCCTCTCTCTGTAATAAAAACAAATTTTTTTAAAAGATGGCGGGTGGAGATGGACCGCCAATTAAGGCTTTAGAGACCATTCCATGGGAGGGGAGTTGGGAAGTCCGGACGTTGCCCTGTCTTCTTTCATGGAAGCTCCAATCGTCCTCTTTTTTGAAAATCTGCTGACCAGTGATCCCCCCTCATCGACCCTAAAGAGAAATCTCCACTTACAAATAAAAAAAAATCAGAACTGGGTCTGTACTAGGTCCAAATAAATGTCCCATACCATGTGGGACCGGTACTTTATAGAGATTAAATCCAGTTAAAAAAACAACCATGCCGACAATTTGAAGCTATTGGAAGTACCCAAAAGCTGGAGAGAGCATCACCTATGTCTTCTCCCCCCAGGCAACATTCTCGGATCAAAAACCCCTCTTTTGATTGATCTACCAGAAAGAAGAGTTGAAGGAAGACCCCATTTGCATCTGGTAATATAATATCAATGGCTGCCAGAAACTAGTTACTATAGTCCTCTGGAATGTGATCCATGACCCAGTTTTTTTTAACTCGAGAAGCATCAAGAAAGAGACGTGTGGGGAAGTCAATGATATTCTTCTGGTGAAAGTTAAAGATTAAGTGTCAGTTATCAGAAATCTAGAACCAGAAGTTATACTTATATTCATTGCTTGGATCCGGCGGCAGATAATCCAACGAAGACCTTTGCTTCTTCGATAATTTATCCATCTTCTCTTACAAAAAAAAAAAAAAAAAAAAAAAAAAAAACCCAAAACATCTGAGTCGCCGATGCCGACGAGAACTGATAATGCCCATAAACGACTGGACTCCAGTTTGAGAAACTCCTTCGACAGTTTCTTGCTCTGGGTAGAAGAAGACAGGAGGCACACACGCCAAGCCATTTTTCCTTTTGGAAGTTTTACAGGAACAGAACACCTACTCGGTGGTGGCATCGTTGTAGGTGGGAAAGTGATGCCTTACCCGAACGCCATTAAGCAGACACAAAGCATTCGCCATTAGGCAGCCCCATAAATCATTCCTCCCTTAAAAATGGAGATCAGTGGACAGAGAACAGAGTGATTAAGAAATCTGGAATGGAACTTCTCCATTTTTCCTTATTTTAAGGCAGTCAGTCAACAGCAATTTCGAGTCCTTCTGTACTACAAAAAACAGGCTTACTGAGATTCGGGGCCGATAAAGACGAGGAGAGAGGGATTAGAGAGATTTCCGGCAATTTGGGCGTCAATGGAGTTTCAAAACTTGCTTCCATGTCGCGCGTTTCTGGGTGCAGAAATCCAGAAGGTGGATCTCATCTTAGCGGTGAACAATGAACATGCTTAGTGGTGTCGCATAAAGCTGATTTGGGTTTATAAAATAGTTATATTTCTTCACCTTGGAGTTTTGTTGTGTTATTGCGGTGTGTCGGCTGGTGTGGATCCGTGTGGAGTTCTGGTTATTTCTGAGATCTGGAACAGGGGAAGAGTTGGTAGAGTGAGGAGGTCCTACCATATGTTTCATGGAGATGAAAAAAAGGGCATGGTATTGTTCTTGAAGAAATAAATTTAGAATCTAACTATGAGGCACAAAATCAAGAAAATATGTACAGAGTGATTTTCTAATCGACCTAAGTCCGTGCATGTTGAACCATTAAGAATATTATTGAATGTAAATTAATAGTAAAAAATCATCAACAAAATAATGAGGATCTTATCAATTTTGATTGTGGGAGATGAGATCTAACGGAAAATTAATTATAAAATGAAGTTGCTTACCCAACAATCCTTAGTAGCCAAGTCTAAAAATCATGTTCATGGTACATTTAATAAAATTATAAAATTATTAGTAGTCAAACAAGTAAACCACCTCAAATTTGCGGAGTCCAGCATGAAAGCTCTTCACATTGACATCAGTTGCCTTTCTTACTCAGATTGACACAAATCTGGATATACAAAATATAAAGCACCAAAGGAAGGGGATTGCATTCATTGAAAACAATATCTTTCATTAATCCTCCATCTTTTGTAGCTTTTTTCATCCAATTTATTTACACAGTAAACAATGGTTAGTTATTCCTTTCTGGCCTGACCCAGTTTTCTTATTTCATTGTTTCTTTGTCTTTTACGAATTTTGCCAGTCCAAAGCTAGGCAAGATGAAGAAGATGTCCACATGAAGTCATATTGTATGGTTGCATTACTCCCAAGTGGAGGTAGGTAAGGCACTCACAGAGTCAAAGTGGCTGCTGGTGGCATTCATGTTCCCATTACTGATCAGGTTGCATTTTCCTGTCCAGAAAAAAAATATATATGTATATATATAAATAAAATAAATAAATCAAGAAATAATCAAGCTTACATATTTATGACCCAAACTTTGAGCTCATCTTCCTCAGCCCCAGAAATTTCTTGACTTGTGTATCCTCTCAACTCTCAACTGAAAAGAAAACGACCCAGTAGTTACAGTTAACAACATGGTCAGAAACTCCTATTTTCAGTGGCAGAGCTGGAATCCAGGATATGCACCACAATCACTGACTCATAGAAGAAGATGATTCAGAATGCAATAGCTGATACACAGAATACTGAATCACTCCCTTCTCGCTCCATGGGTGGAAAGTACTCCAGTTCAAGCCATGGTTTTGAGCTCTCTATTATCTTCCACTCCAAAACTTTACCATGATTTTGAGCTCTCTACTGTCTTTCCACTAAATATCTTCAGTACAAGAAAATCCTATGGAGACAACAATTTTAAAGAAAACGGCTGTACACTTTTCCTAGTTTTCACACCATTCCTAACATGATAAATTCCCACCAAATGGTGTTTTGATAAACAGCCTAGTAGCATAACCGGCATCTCCCACCACTATTATTAGTGCCACTGTGAAAGCACTTGCTTGAAAATTGTAGCAACAAATGTGGTGGGTAGATCTCTAAAGCAACCAATCAAAGGTGGCAGTGAGTGTGCCCATGTGGCCATTAACACTAACATAAACACTCGTATCCATAAATTATGCAGTCCTTCCATGTCTTGTCCAATGAGGAGTAGGAAATAAATCAATTTTGATGCCCACTCTCCTTCTTTAGTAGAGCCTCCAATGTTCCATTGATGAAGCAGCAGATGGTCAATGGGGGTCAAATTTGTTGTTTGGATCTCCCAACTTGCACTGCAAATGTGCACATTAATATGCCAACCCATGGTTTATTTGTTTCCTCCGAGGAGGAGTAGTAGTAGGGAGAAGATGGGTGGAGGGAACATACTTGGCTACTCAGGTAAACTTCTGGTTCTCGTCTCAATTTTCGGCTTACTGTTCGAGTTTGTGGATTCGGGTGGGCACAATGTATCAGAAGTCTGTGGTGAAGGAAGCAGAGCATCGTGTATAAAGCACAGTATCAATGCAATGGGGGAGAATGAAGGCCCTGCGCCACAAGCCGAAGGTCCATCTCCATCTCAAGAGCCTGTCGCTTCTGATTTCGAGGATATAAAGCTCTTCTTGCTCTACCCAGTAATCCAAAGTTTCAAGAAGTCGATCACTTCGGATCCATTCAACATTACTGGGACATGGGTCGGGCCGGATATCTGTGGGAAGTACAGGGGATTCTTCTGCGACAATCCGCCGAACAACCTATCTGCCAAGACGGTCTCCTCCATCGACTTCAACGGGTTTCAGCTAGGCGCCCCATCAGTGACGGAATTCATCGAACAGTTCGTCGACCTGGCCCTGTTCCACGCGAACTCCAACAGGTTTGGAGGAACCATCTCCCCCGGGATCGCCAATCTCCCCTTCCTCTACGAGCTCGACGTGAGTAACAATCTCCTCGCGGGGGCCTTCCCCACGGCCGTATTCGGCATCGCCCAGCTCAGCTTCCTGGACATCCGTTTCAATTCCTTCTCCGGCACCGTCCCCAAACAGCTCTTCGCCCTCCTCAACGCCGAAGTCGTCTTCATCAACAACAACAACTTCATGCAGAGGCTACCGGAAACCCTGGGCAGCTCGACGGTGTCCTACCTCGCCCTCGCGAACAACAAGTTCACGGGAACGATACCGCGGAGCATCTGCAACGCGTCGAGATCCCTGATCGAGGTCCTCCTCCTCAACAACGAGCTCTACGGGTGCCTCCCCTACGAGGTGGGCTTCCTCGGCCGCGCAACCGTCTTCGACGTCGGAAACAACCGTCTCACGGGTCCCATCCCTTACTCCTTCGGGTGCCTGGGCAGGGTGGAACAGCTCGTTCTCGCCGGAAACTCCCTGTACGGCCGGGTGCCGGAGGTGGTGTGCGCGCTGGGGAACCTCCTCAATCTCTCCCTCTCCGACAACTATTTCACTAGCATGGGACCCATTTGCCGGAGTTTGGCGAAATCCGGGGTGCTCGACGACCGGAATAACTGCATTCCGGGGCGTCCGTCCCAGAGGCCGGTGGAGGAGTGCGTGGAGTTCTTGCTGAAGAAGACGATCTGCCCCTCCATCGCCTCCTACTACTACATCCCCTGCAAGATAACCCACCTGGACGCCGACCCGAGTTCGTCGACCGAGTCGCGAACGTACTCGGCACTCGCCGGGACCCGGCCCCTATCTCCCAAAATGGACTAGCAATGATGTGCCCCATTGAACAAACTTGTACATTTCGATGATAAGCCTGCCACCAAATGTTCCAATAACTTTTTCAATGTGCCAAAAATTCAATTGAATTGTGAATCATGTTTTATTCTATTTAGGCTTGAACTAAGCTCAAGTTGAGCTCAAATAACTCAATATTTTCTTGAGCTCGAGCTCGAATTCGAATCTAAAGTTGAGGTCACATAGAAAGAGCACTTGCAATGATGTAATAAATAATAAATTCCTAACCGAGACTCCATTTATTATTAAGACTTGTTTGACTTCGACATATAACAGTAATTTAGTACACCAAGGCCCACGAATCCATCTCTTTCTGGTTGGGCTATATAGTATTTTTTTTTTTTAAATAACCATTGTATTCACAATGTATTGCTCTCGCAACGTTTACTCCCAATTAGGGCTGGCAATGAGCTAAGTTGAGCTGAACCTATGATGGCTAGAGCTCGGCTCAGTGCATAACACATGAGCTCCAACTCGAGCTCCAACTCGGGCTCCAACTCGAGCTCCAACTCGGGCTCCAACTCAGACACGAGCCCATGGTTGGGCTCAAATTCAAGCTCAAGCTTGATTCGAATGGGCTCAATCCCCTAATCGAGCTCGAGCTTGAGTCCAAATCGAGCTCCCGCACATGCCTAAGTTAAGCTTTAAGTCATAAATAAAAGCCTAGCATGAGCTCCAACTCCCAACAGGTTTGCCAATTCGGGCTTTTTAATTATTCTTGTTAAATTTATCTACAATAATATATCTATATTAGTAATTATAAACTAATTACGTAGTACTTACCCAATTATGCTAAAACAAAAATTCATAAAACTTTAAAAAAATTTAGTTAATTATTAATTTTAATTAATAGAATCATTGATAAAAATTTTAAAAGGCAATTCTAAATACAATTGCTGAAAGAACTTGAGACTCCCACTTCTTCAAAAAATTAAAATATTACACCTAGTTTTTAAAATATATAACTTAAAATACAAATGAGCTGGCTAAGTCTAACTACCTAAAACTCAAACTTGGCTCATTTAACTAAACAAGCCTTACTCAAGGCTCAAGTTTGATTTGAGCTCAAAATAATTAGAGCTGAATTAAACTTTTACCGAGGCGAGCTTGAAGTGTTCATGAGGTGACTCCCCCTATAACTTCATAGATAATCAAACGCTGTAGCGATTAAGGATGTCAATTTTACTCGATTACCCGAATTGTAATCGGATGAATAAAGAACAAAAATTTTATATTTTGATTACCGGATTACCCGCCTCTTAATTGAAACGAATATGAATAATTGTTATTCTTTACCCGATTACCTAGATGGTAATTTGATAATTTATTTAAACTTTATGTTATTTATTTTAATATATTATTCCTATCATATTTTATCTTTATTTTTAATCTAATTTTATTTTTGTCTTTCCCTAATATTATTTTATTTATACAAATTAAATGTTTTTATATTTTTTAAATTTATAATGGTTAAATAATTAAATTTATTAAAATATTATTTATCTATTTATTTACTCAGTTACCCAATACCGGTGGGTAATCGGGTAAGAAATTCGAGTGATGAAATATGGGATTTTTATTCGGGCGAAAATAGCAATCCATCATGGATGGGGTAATTAATAGAATATAATCTTACCCGTTTCGATTATTAACCATTTAAACCCCTCACAGCGATGAGGACCGCCGGAGTCGTTCACCGTGGCTCTTATATTTTTAAGGTCGGTGTCTCAAATCGATGTTACTTTCCGGGTACAGCCTTCGGAAGCTGTGAGGGGCGACGGGACATTCGTGAAAGTGCCCCATTCAGCTGACGCCATTCCGGAATATTTCCTGACTTCATTTGCTGATCAGTACTACTGAGGCTAGTGCCATTACACCGACGTTTTCTTTCTTACAAGTTAGAACCACAAATAAAATTGAGTCATTCTGCCATCCCTATCTATTTCATGGTTCTGCTAATCTTTTGGAGTTTTCTCTAATAATTTTTTTTTATCAAGTAACTAAAAACCATTACCCATGTTATTATTATATGTCAAGGACTTGAGTTTGGAAAAATAAAATATTATTGATCCGACGTCCATGTTTGTTCCTAATTCCGAGTCACACAACCACGGTTTTTTGTGTGCTCTAGTCCTCAAACCTTCTACATATATATATAGGAGTAGCTCCCCCTAATTAACACACTAGTATAGTATGCAGAATAACCTTATTCCGTTCCGTTTATATACCATTTACACACTTTTAAGTGTTCTTAATTCCAAGTCACGCATTTTTTTGCGCATACTTATTAGGCCTGTAAACTTCTTCGAGCCCGGATCCGCCTGCCAAAATGCAGCGTGGCCAAAGCGAATCACGGGGTGCCACGTCACAAAATACCAGTACGGGGCTGATGTGGCGCCCCATGATTCACTTTGGCCACGCTGCATTTTGCGAGCGGATCCGGGTTCAACTTCTTCCACAAATAGGAATTGCTCCCGCTAATTAAAATTAAAATAAATCAACTTGGTTCATTAACAAAAGGTAGGGTGTACCCTTAAAAAGGGTTTAAAAACTAGCAAGGGGGAAGCTTGCTTTGACTCCATTATTGGAATCACTTGGTGATAAACACTAGTGCCATACAAGGTGACAAACAAACTAGTTAAAACCAATTATTTTGCACTAATGGCCAATGTTGATTAACTAAATCAACTCTGATGACCCACATCATTTCCTTAATCATCTTATGGCTGCATTAGACTAAAATACACTAAAATATGTACTCTTATATCGATCAGAGTTACACGGGATTTATAACCGACAAAACCTTGACCTCTCTTAGAAAAAGCACTGCTTTTTTCACTCATAGATGTCAGAACAATTTATGGTAAAATTAGCACAGAATTAATTTGAGTAGTGTGGTGATTTTGTAACCGTACCATGCCTTTGCATGTAACTGATACTTATTACGTCCTTACCCAGTGCGGGCCAGGATCTGTTGCAAACAAGGGTTGTGCGTATAAATAAATATATTTAAAATTAGAAAAAAAGAGTGACACTATTTAGCGGTGCTTTTATTGTTCGCAGCAGACCCCGGGCCCTACGACTACTAGGGGTGGGCATTAGGTCGGGTTTTTTGGGTAACCCGACCTGACCCGAGCCAAAAAACCTGGGTTTGGATTCCCAAATCCAACCTGCGGGTCAAATCCAACCTGCGGGTCAAATCCAAACCCGATCTCGGTTGGGTTAGGTTCGGGTTTACCTAAACTTGACCCATGGGCTTTTATTTTAAATTTTTTAATATATTTTTTTTTGGTTTATATAAAAATATATATATAAAAAGTTTGGGTTTTTTGGGTCGGGTTGGGTTTGGGTTTGTAAAATCATTGTTCAGGTCAGGTTCAGGTTCGGGTTTTGGGTTATATAAGTCGGGTCGGGTTCGAGTTTTCAGAAACCCGACCCATGCCGACCCCTACTGACTACGGTGCCGTTCAATAATAAAAGTAAGGAAGCCGGATGCGGCTGAGAGATGTCTGATCAAGTGGGACCAAACAGATAAAAGTAAGGAGAGGGAATCGTCTGGCAAATTAGGAAGAGGTCAAGACGTCAATCTCCGGAGGTGGAAAGGCCAACCTTCTTCCTGGTGCATTCCGAGCGCTCGTGAATCTCCATGTTTTTCTTATATAACTGAGAGAGCCTTGCGCAGTGTAGTCAAGTGTATCTTCACCCACTTCTCCCGGACTCCTGCTAAAACCCACCTCGGGAGTCGGGAAAGGGAGACGAAGATGTCTGCATTTCCTTCTTTGAAGCTGCTGTTTCTTCTTCTTCCTCTTCTTTTGCTTGGGTGTTTCTTGGCTGCTGAAGCGCTAGAGATTGGCATTGGGATCGGGTCCACAGAGCCGGCGGCAGCTCCGGCGCCGGACGAATGCGGGGACTGTCCTCCGCCGGAGCCCGAGTGTCCGCCGCCTCCTCCTCATCTGCCACTAATCAGTGATTCGCTAGCGCGCGCAGCGACCGTGATTCGGAGGTTCAGGAGCACGATCACGGACGACCCCAAATCGATAACGAAGACATGGGTCGGGGATTCGCCCATGGACGTGTGCACCAAGTACAGGGGGTTCTTCTGCGAGACGCCCCCGGAGAGAAAAGACCTCACCCTCGCCTCCATCGACTTCAACGGCTTCAGCTTGGTCTCCTACGGCATCAACGTCCTGCTCGAGAACTTCACCGACATCGCCCTCTTCCACGCCAATTCAAACAACTTCTCCGGCCCCATCACGCCCAAGATCGCCAACCTCCGTTACCTCTTCGAGCTAGACCTGAGCAACAACAAATTCTCCGGCGAGTTCCCGGCGGCCGTTCTCCAGGTCAAAAACCTCGATTTCTTGGACCTCCGCTTCAACAAGCTGTCCGGGTTCGTCCCCAGGGAGCTATTCCTTAAACCCCTCACCGTCCTGTTCATCAACAACAACGTGTTCAAGCAGATGGTACCGAAGAATCTGGGTTCGTCGCCGGTGAGGTTTCTCACCCTCGCAAACAACGGATTCACGGGTTCCATCTCCAGTAGCATTGGGGACGCGAAGAACACCCTGGAGGAGGTGCTCTTCCTCAACAACAAACTCTCCGGGTGTCTCCCGTACGAGATCGGGTTCCTGCAAAAGGCCACCGTGTTCGACGCCGGCGGCAACTCTCTCGTGGGGGAGATACCCGTCTCCTTCGGGTGTCTGACGAAGGTGGAGCAGCTGAATTTGGCTAGGAACAAGCTCACGGGTGAGATACCAGAGGTGGTCTGCGCGCTTCCTCGCCTCCTCAACCTCTCCCTCTCGGACAATTACTTCACCTCGGTGGGTCCTCTGTGCCAGAAATTGATAGAGAAGAAGGTGTTGGACGTGAGAGGGAACTGTATTCCCGGGTGCCCTTCTCAGCGATCGCAGCAGGAATGCTATAAATTTCAATGCAGCGAACCAGTAAATTGCCCTTGTCCCCCAACTCCTCCCTGCAAGCTTCCTCTGTTACAGCTGGCTCTGCTCGCTCCACCACCGCCGGCTCTCTCTCATGTACCTAGCAAAGCTTCTTACTCGGCGCTTCACAGGCCATAAAAGCTACCCCTCCATCCATTGAATTCACTATAATTAACTGTATAAATTAATGCAGTACGACAGGTGCATTACTACATATATAGCTACTTCCC
This sequence comes from Aristolochia fimbriata, assembly GCA_019845555.1. Classification (NCBI taxonomy): domain Eukaryota; kingdom Viridiplantae; phylum Streptophyta; class Magnoliopsida; order Piperales; family Aristolochiaceae; genus Aristolochia; species Aristolochia fimbriata. Next base: position 19,309,232 of record CM034084.1, on the reverse strand, counting down.
TGTAACATATACATATTTTTCTCTGTAACCACTCGAAGTGATCACAACTCTGTTCCAGTCTATAGTCTACAGTCTACGTACCTTATTGGTCGGTAAAGTCCCTCGTAAGTGCAAATCAAACAACTTTTCTCTTGTTATAGGGAACCTGTCACGGTCTCAACTTCTCTCAGGCGAAATGCTCAGCAGAAAAACTCCTAATATACAGAGAGTGACGAGTTTCTAACAGATTGTTTTCTTCCTCTTAGCCATGTAGCGAGCTTTTTCGGAGCTCTCCTCACTTGTTCTCTGTCTTTTAGTTCTTTTTCACGAAGTTGTAAAGTGGGGAAGGCACATGAGCCTGTCGGTGGCTGCGGCCGCCATCGGATGCGTTTTATCCAGGGGACTTTTCAACTAGGCATTTCGACGAACAGGAAGTGTTCGGAGATGTGATTGTCTTATTCTTATCTCCATCGATCTCGAGGAGTATCAGTAACTGGCCAGTGGTTAATGAAGCTCGGAGATGGATTTGATGATTTGCGGCGCTGGCTTGAAGTTCGGTGACTCTGGTCCGCTAATTGAGCTGAGATCTTCAATGATAAATATCTTCTGTCGTACGTGCAGCGGCTTCAGAATTTTTTCTTTTTAATGGCGATACAGGTTCCCCTGAAATGTGAAGCTCTCCGTGAAGGGAGGGGAGGTCCACGAAGAAGAAAAAGTTATGAATGATTGAACAAAAGCGTCCAAGGCTTCTACGTCCATGTCCGATGTCTCCATGATCCATCCATCTTTAGAAGAAGAAAAAAATAAAATAAAATAAAAAAGTTTCCGGCGAACCCAGTGAGCTGAGACGTTGGTACGACTGCTGGACTCAGACGAATCCTGTTGGTAACATTACCGGACCAAGACATACGGTAAGGTCACGTCCCATTCCCGGGGTCCAGACTGGCAGGTCCCTGTACGTGACTCACATGTCGCGGCGAATCTGGTCTCCGGTTCCTGCCATCCGGCGGTTGTTAGCTGCAAAGGGAAGATCCGCAGATTCCATTTAAGAAATAATGTTTAATGAAGTCTAGTTGTAGGAAAAAGCGAGGGAGCGAAAATGGGCCTCACGGTAGGGTCTAGAAACAGAAAATGGGTCAATGGGCCATCAATCCTCCAGGCCCATTTTGGTTACCCCTGGCTTATCAGGTAATTAACACGGACAGCCGTCAGATCATGATTAAAAACGGCCCATAGACTTGGAGACGGCGGCGACGACTACATGATAAACGAAAAAGCAAATGCGGCCAGAAGCCACCGGCCTATACATAACAACATTCCGTGATCCATCTCCGCCAGATTTTCCGGTTTCCGACACGATCTCAAGCTCTAATGCCTTAATTTTTTGCTTTTTTTCTTTCTGATTCGGAACAAGAAGTCTGTTTGTGCATTGTCCTTACATTCTTTGGGCTCACGCAAGCACGTGGTGGCACAGGGGGGTTACTGCTGCTGCCCCCTCCATGTGACTTCACAGGAGCCTCTACGCTCTCTTTTCTGAAAATGGCCCAGTCCCCTTCTGGACTGCGCAATCAAGTTCCGGTTTGCTTCGTCTTCAAGATCGCCGCGCCGGTGTACCGGCCGACCGGGTAATGACGAGTTCGTTCGTCTACAGCGGCGTATATGGCGTAAAAGTAACTGGTAAGTAACAACTAACAAGCATATCGCAGAATGATTGAGGCTTATGATATGTGCAGTTGGGGAAGGTCCAAAACTTGAATGGGAGGAGGCACTAGGCAGGACAGTGGTAAAAAGGTGCAGATTTAATAAAGCTATAATTATATCATGAACTGTGATTTATGAATCGCGCGGCATAAGGGGGAGCCGAGCAGTCGAGAACCGAGGAAGGAGGAGAGTGAAGAGAGGCAGAGAGTGAAGGTACGGCGGAGCACGGCGACGCGATTCCCCAACTGGGAAGCATTTACTCTGCTTTTTTGAATTTGAATGTGATTACTGATTAGGGTGTTTTTTTTTTCTTTTGAGAAAATCAAGCTTCGGGTTTTTCCCCTTTTCACGTGATTCTGAGCTTGCACACCGACAGCAGTCAGCGGCACCACCTCTCCGAGTCCGCACCACGGACTTTGTCTCCCTCCACCTCCTGCTTTTGCTTTGCTCCCATTTCTTCCCTGCGAGAGCAGGAGGCAGAGGGTTGGCGAGAGGGAGGGAGGGAGGGAGAGAGAGAGAGAGCAGTTTCGTCTCTTTCTCTTTTCTCTTTTCTCTGCAGGTTAACGATGCCGCGGGAAAAGCCCCATTTTTGTTCTCCCTTCGTGGTCGCCGTGTTCTTCCTTGTACTGCTTCGTTTCCCGGTTCGAACTCCCGCCTTGAAGCCTCCCTCTCTGTTCGTGCCTCCCGACGCGGCGGCGCTCATCGCCTTTAAGTCGTTCGGCGACGAGGGCAGAAGGCTTATTAACTTCTCTGTCTCCGGGTCTCTGGATTACTGCCAGTGGCGGGGAGTGAAGTGCGCCAAGGGGAAAGTGATTCGTCTCGTTCTCGAGAGCTCGGGTCTAAGGGGGCGATTTGCGGAAGACACGCTCTCCCGTCTCGACCAGCTGCGGGTTCTGTCGCTGCAGAATAACTCCCTCTCCGGTCCCATCCCGGACCTCTCCCCGCTACTCAACCTCAAATCCCTCTTCCTCGATCACAACTCCTTCGAGGGCTCTTTCCCGGTCTCGGTTCTCCCGCTACATCGTCTCCGAACTCTCGATCTCTCCCACAACGCGCTCCAGGGTCCGATCCCCGACCGCCTCGCGGGCCTCGACCGGCTTTACTACCTGCGCCTGGAGCTCAACCGGTTTAACGGCACCATTCCCGCGTTTAACCAGTCTTCCCTGCGGGTCTTCAATGTCTCCAATAACGATTTGACCGGGGCTGTGCCGGCGACCGCCGCGCTCTTACGATTCGATCTCTCGGCGTATTCGGGGAACATTGGACTCTGCGGCGAGGTCCTTCGCAAGCACTGCGAGACCCATGTCCCCTTTTTCTCTTCCTCCATGGTCCCGCAGCCGGCGCAGGGTCTCGACGCACAAAACCAGGGGATTTTGTTATCTCCTCCTCCTACGAAGAAGCACACCCGGACGGCCGCCGTCGTGGGGTTAACTGCAGGAGTTCTGTTGGTCGCCGTGTTTCTGGTGGGATTCTCCCTATTGATAAAAAAAACGCAGAGACGGAAGATCACTCGAATCTCCAGCCCGACCGCCGCCTCCGCCTTGGCGCCCGGCCACGTTCAAGAAGAAGAAGAACCCACGTTGCCGGCGGTCCCGAAAGCCAGCAACAAAAGTCTGGAGAAGCTTCAAATGGCGAAAAGTGGGAACCTCATCTTCTGCGCGGGAGAGTCCCAGGTGTACACACTGGAACAGCTGATGAAAGCCTCGGCGGAGCTACTGGGAAGGGGCACGACGGGGACTACCTACAAGGCCGTCCTCGATAACCAGTTGATCGTCGGCGTGAAGCGCCTCGACGCCGGGTTACTTTCCGGTTTAAGCAAGGAGGCTTTCGAGCGCCATATGGGAGTCGTCGGCAATCTCCGGCACCCGAATTTGGTGCCGCTCCGGGCTTTTTTCCAGGCCAAGGACGAGAGGCTCCTCGTCTACGACTACCAGCCCAATGGCAGTCTCTATTCGCTGATACACGGTACGCACTCTGAACTCGTCTGAGTTTACTTAATTAGGTCTTGAATGGTGATCTTGTTTTTTCTCCATCCATGTGCGAGATCATTTAGGTGCAGAGTATTGTTCAAAATGGCAAACACTGGTCTTTCTGTAAAAACCCAGAAATGCTCCCACAATCCAAACTATTTTTGGTTCTCTGCTGTCAATTTTAGGCGGATGGAGTTTTCCCTGTCATGGTCAGTTTGTAACTTGTAAAGGGGCGATTGGGGGACCGGAGGAATCGTTTTCACCATTATTGCATCTTCACTGCACATTCACTGTAGAACCCAGAGCCAGCAAATGAATGATTCGATATGGGTCCCCAATCCAACTTTACTTTAACGGAGATGCTCTTGATTTTCATCTGCCTCTGTCAGGATCCAGGTCCGCGAGAGCGAAGCCTCTGCACTGGACGTCGTGCCTGAAGATCGCGGAAGATGTGGCACAGGGCCTGGCCTACATTCACCAAGCTTCGAGACTCGTCCACGGCAACATCAAATCCTCCAACGTTCTCCTCGGGGCCGATTTCGAGGCCTGCCTTACGGATTATAGCCTCAGTGTGCTCGTCGACGTCGAGGACGAGAGCGGTTACCGGGCGCCGGAGACTCGGAAGTCCAGCAGACGGGCGACCCCGAAGTCGGACGTTTTCAGTTTTGGTCTGCTTCTGCTGGAGCTTCTGACGGGTCGGCTTCCATTTCAGCAACCCTTCTTGACGGCCTCGGATATGCCGAATTGGGTCCGATCGGTGAGAGAAGACGAGTTCGAGGATACTAGATTACTGATGCTTCTCGATATCGCCATTGCCTGCATCCAAGTTTCGCAGGAGCAGAGGCCTACTACTTGGCAAATTCTGAAGATGATTCAGGAGATCAAGGACACTGAACTGGGCGACGTGATGGGTTCCACGGGGTTCATCTAGACTGGTTCTTACACCGGAGAAGCTGAATCTGATACACGAAAGGCCATCATCAATTTAGCTCAATCCGCCAGAATATATCAGTTTTTTGCTTCAGCATTGCACTGAAGTGGTTGTTCCAGAACACTGATCTTACGAGCCCCTTCCACTGTTTGATTAACGCCTTGTTAGGTTCTCTTCAGTACGTTAGTCTTCAGTGTATTGTCACAGATGTCACCAGCTCGCCACTGACAAACTATAAGAGTTGTACAGTCTGCCTGATAATTCATAATATATTGTAAGGGAGAAACCTGATATAAGAGCTTCCTGTATGAAGTAACCCTCTCAATTCATTTGTTCACTCACATAAGGTGGCTCACTAATTGTTACGCGCTCCGTGAAAGCTGAGGTTGCAGAAGCAGCAGAACTGGATGTGGACAAACATGGCGAATGCCACTGTCCGAGGTCTCAATCTGCTAACAAATCCCTGAGATCTGAATTACGGAAATTTTATAACTGAAATAAACCACTCTTCAAAGATTAATACAAGGGTGTGAAAGGCTGTGCAGATTGTAACGTTTGTAACGTGAGATTGCAGCTCCACTCACCCTACTTGGCTGGATAACAGTTTGACATTACATGAATTTTCTCCCATTTACAATGACACTTGGGAATGAACTGTTTTGGAAAAATAAGATGAAAAGAGTACAAAGAATCAAACTTCATTTAAGTAACCTTCGGTATGTGCAAGGAAACAATAACAGAAGCTGAACATTCACCTACTCTTTGTTCTTATTTGTATATAACTCACGATATTTCAAGCACATCTCAAAGCTGGGCCTGGGGCATGTTTGACACAGAAACACCTCCTTTTTCAATTCAAACACTTCTACGGTCAACATGCCAAACCATTGAACTAGGTCAGAAGCAATTCCGAAGGCACAAATATGAGGTTGCCCCACTTCTGCAGAAGCTCCAAAGTATATTCAGTGACGTCCTTTGTGTGTTGGATCTCTTGTAGGACTCAATTGATTACGGCCACAACAAAAAAGGGGAAAAACTCCAGCCGACAGCATAGGCCCATTCCCTGATACAAAAAGAACAACATTAGTGAGTGCTTCATATAACCTCCAATGCTTCTGGTGGTAGGGGAAGTGGGTGCATCCAGTACCCTAAGTATTGGAAAAATCCACGCTGTGCAGTTTCACTGTTCTTCTGCATGTTTCCCAGTTACAAGTGCGTCAGTTGTATGAGATTCATGTTTCTTCTTACGGGAGCTTTGTCTTGATCTAGGACTCCGCTTTCGAGAGTGAGGCTTCTGTTGATGATCTTCAAGTACTCCAGTTGTCTTTTCTGAAGACTGAAGTTCAGGAGGCGCATCAGGCCAGGGAGTCCGTTTTGCAGGGACAGTGATCTCCAATGGAGGATCTATCACCCATCTGCATCATGAATCTAACATCAGGGTTAAGGAAGAGAAGTCAAGAACAGAGATTTGCAAGTGAATTGAAGCATCAAGGCTAGACCCCTGTATGAGGTTCCACAGTTTTACAACTTCTCACACTGACTGTGGAAGGGGCTTTTCTTTAAATGCTTCTATGATCTACAGTTCACATATTTAATCAGTGTACAGTAAGAATAAAATAAATACATATCCCAGTCATCCATACATTGATTAGAAGGTGTTGGAAATACAGTTCTAAGAGAATAAGCTTTTTTTTTTATTGCTTAAGAGAATAAGCATAAAGTCTAACCATTTTCTCATACTGCTCCTGAAAAAAAAATGACATTGAAAACCAGCTGAAATATAGGAGACCAATTCTTAGAAGCATATCTCAAGCTCCCCTACATGCAAAATAAGACCACTACAAAAACATGCTGATTCTAGACTTTCCATAAAGCACCTCGGACGAAAAGCATGTTATAAAGCAAGTTGAAAAATGATGTCTTGGTCATGGAACTCAGATTACATAAAAGTCACTACGCTGTTCAATTGCAACATACAGTATAAACATCTCACTCTAGCAGCAGATATAAAAATGCCAACTGCCACTAGACTCACCAAAAAAGAATATTTTATTTATTCCTATAAATCCTCAATCAATCATCAAAGTTAGAGCTGAAGGGTAAAAAATCAAGATCACACCGATGAAGAGGAAGTCAACATTCCAAACATGAGGTGAGCCAAGAACTGACTCAAATGAAGGAACATCTATAAGCCAAATTCAACACCAAGCAGTCACCTTCCTAGAGGGCAAATATTTTCACTAGATTTGAAAAAGCAAAAAGCCAATGGCACAAGCTTAGGGGTTTGAGCTCTGGGAGAGGAACTCATGACAATGTTCACTTTGTTCCAAACATTAAACTGGATCATTGGGGTAGCTTGTCAAATCCTTATCAGGTGTCTAATGGGAGCTAATTAAAAAACATAACTTGGGAAGGGCCCATCTGCATGAGTGCACCAAAAGAAAGGAAAAAATATTCTTAAACCTCATTAGTTTTTAACCAGGAACCATAATATGTATCACATCAAAATCTGCTGAAACTAGTTAATTCCAATACAGTAGGTTAATAAGAAAACAATAGAAAAATAATATAATCGTTTTAATCAGAAGAAGAGAAATTTAGGAAAAGAGGAAACCATAATACTGTTCAAAGGGTCAAAACAGCCTGAAAATGACTACTTTTCTTTGCCACCATCAAAGTGCTGACAAATCATAAATGGCTGCTGCATGATGCTTTGTCCACTTGGCAACAAGTAAGGCTTGTTACCATCTAGTTTCGCAGAATTTCAACAACAAGAGAAAAAAATGGTGCCAGAATATGTGTAATTCTGACAGATAACCAAGTAATAGACAGTCTTTTAAGAGGGCAATAGGTGTTATCTTCATGGATACCACTTTTCATGATGCCCTTCTGTTGTTAAACTCATCTTCAAGAAAAGCAAAGATAGATGTCTACCATTCATAAAAGCGTCAAGAATGACACAGGCCACATAAGTTTTAAAGCAGTTACAAGAAGGCTGAAAAGTGGTCAAGCCTGTCCAACATAAAAACAGCCCTAGTAATCTAAAATAAGGAATAAGCTTTCAGGCTAGGATGACAATTTCTTACAAGATTTTGTCTGCACATGCTTGCGATACGCCATTATTTATTTATTTCCTTGTTGAGTGCCCACCCTTACCCTAGTAAGACTTGAACCAAGACATCACACATGAAACCCCTATGTAACAATTGAAGTAAAGGACTGAGTCATCACGTACCATAATGTGCAATCACTTTTTTATTTCAAGATGTTGCCACAATTTTTTTCAACATCGATTTTCTCCACACAGCTATGTCCCATATGTCGTGACATAGTGTATGTGAGTAGCCATATAGAAACATCTTAAGACAATAGTTGTATAATCTTCATATAATAGCAGGTGCAACTAGACATCTCCACTGGCCAATTATGGCTCCGACAGATGAAAACTTCATCCTGGTTGTGCGCCACAAATAACTTTCTATAGACCGTAACTTTGGTCTACCAGTTCAGATGAAAGTCAATCTAATAGTCGTCCCAAAAAATATCTGAATTGGGTGCATCTACAAATGGAAAAAAAAATTGAAAGTAGCTTTTATAAAAGTCATTAACAAATACAATCAATCACATTAATTGCCTTATTGCTTTAGTTAAAACAATCGAGACCTGATAATCTTACCTTGAGATGCACAAAAGGTCCAACGTCAAATAAGGTACTACGACTTAAACAATAACTCTCAGGGACCAAGATCCTACCTAAGATGATAAGTTCCTAACAACCATATCAAATAATTGGTACCCAGTCAAAATGAAAAAGAATCATATGAAGACTTGATTTGCAGCTTGGCATTTCAAATACATCAATCAAAAATGTTGAATCCTGAAACCCTTCATCAAGATAACTCTTTTCTACAACAAATTTGCATTGAAGCCATCAAAAGGACTATTTGCACTAAGCTATTCAGGAACAATCACTTTTTAAAAAAAACAAAAGGAAATAACTTTATTGAAACAGAGGTTTTGATCACAATACTGGGCCCCATCTTAGAGTTCCCAGACCCTATTAGATTATATATGTTCTATGCTTTGTGGACGTACGGATATCTTGCACAGATGCCAAACCGCTTTATAAATGTATGTCAGCTGTACTTAAAGTTGAGTCTATTCTTTGTCCCAAAACCTCAATAAAATTAATCATTAGTTCTACCAAAATCTCTAATAGAATTTATCCTATGTTCTAACAACATCCCCAACCTGTTACAAAGCAAAAAGCCATCAAGCCACTATAACAATATTATCCAAATATAATATTATCCACATGATGAGAATGCTGACTATCATAAAAACATGAAGAAAGATTTCTAAGACTAAAAGCTTTGAAACCACAAGATCCTAATTTCAGATCAGTACAAGACTTCCATTTGCCCGTTGTTTCTTCATGTCAGTTTATGACTTCCATTTTCCGTTGTTGCTATTGATATTGCCAGATACTTTGAAGTTTGGTCCATGCAACATGACTTGCATAGTTAAGCAGGAACAACACTATCTTTCAGTTTTGGAATATGCTTCAACTACCAACCAGAATACTATTTTGAGTTAAGTGTAAGCATAGCTAATAATAGGGACTACTAGAAATTCAGCTTCCTAGCACCACTTGAGATAGTTAGTTTGGAGATTAAAAACTATCTATATATAAAATGCCAAATATAGTCTACCCAACTTCAGTATAATCGCCATAACAAATGACAGGCAAAAAACAAGGCAAACATAATTTGTAAAAAACTCACCCTGCTGGAAACTTGCTATCTGCCCGAGCTTCCACCCGGAACCACCAGAGCAAAATCTTGCGTCCACATTTTCCCAATGGCTCGACAAATGATGCATCCTTCAAAAGAGCTAACGGACTCTCAAACCCATCCCCATCCTCAGACAATTTATCGAGATCCAAGGCCCATTCTGGCTTGTCTTCTGCGTCCTCCCACAGTAACCTAGAGTTGAAAACAAATCCTGCCCATTCCAATTTTCTGGGTAGAACAGTGGCTCCATCATCAATGTAAGTAGCACTCTCCTTAACATAAGGCAGAGAATTGAAAGTGTGCCATCCAGCCAACTGCCCTGAAGAGTTACAAGCTGGGCCCTGTACCGGCATTGGAACATTCTCCTTCTCTTGCATTGACGATAAAGTGGAATCCGCATTACCAGAATGTGCCAGAATACCAACGGAAAGAGCTCCAACCCATTTTACAGACTGAATCTCATCAAACAAATCCATGCTGTGCATGTTACTGTCATCGGCAAACATCACTATTCCGTCCATTTTCTTTTCTCTCACAACTCTATCCAAGAAAAAGCGGTTACAACATCAATTATTACTAATCCCAATGCTATTGAAGTACTTCAAATAAACTGAAAGTCCAACCCACATTGACCGAAAATCAGAAGGCTTACCTCAAAGCACGGATCCGCATCCGTGCTTCCACCTTATGGCGATCTTGCCACGAGACAGGCATGGGCTCATCGAAGGCGAGATGGATTGTGCGTAAGCCCGTCTTCGCCAGAAGCGAAGCTGTCTCGCTGGTCGCTCCGCCGGCCTCAATGACGATCCAGGTGAGATCGTAGGGCACGAGCATGAGTGTGTGGGACAAGCCGGTGAGGTGGAGGGTCTGAAACGTCCGAAGGTAGGTGGGCGTAACCACAATCAACGACCTCGGGTTCTTCATACCGAACTGAGCTCGCTGCTCCTTCTGCACTCTCTCAATCAATCGATGCGCCTTCATCACCTCCACAGGGTTGGGGTGAGGCCACGGGCGGATCCGGATCCCATGGCGGCCCACAACGACGCGGCTGGCGGTCCGGTTTGGCCGGTCGAGGTTGGAGATCGGCGGGAGGGGAGGCGATTGGAAGGTCAGGGTGTTCGCGAAGGGATTGGTGTAGAGATTGCTGACAGTACTGGTGGTAGTGGAAGAGGTAGAGACGAATAGAAACAAAATCAAGCGAGAGAATCTAAAACCGAGGATAAGACTGATTAAACAGCAGAGCCCATGAAGGATCAGCCAGAACAGCGCCGCCGGCGACTTGAAAACCCCATCGACGTTTGGTTCCAGGCCCGTCCCCGCTCTAAAGCTGTTCGTCCGGCGCGTGTTGCAGTTCTGCTGCAAAGTAGACAGCTTCATTTCCACCCCTCAACTCGCTTCCACCCAGGGAGGAGAACTAGAACGAGAACAAAAGCTATTTCCCCCCTCCCTTTTCTTCTCCCCCTCCCTGTCTCTCTGAGCTTCTGAGTACCTTCCCTTTTCCGATATTTTGCAGGATTTAATCAAGAAAAAACAGAGATGGGTTGAGGTTGGTGAAGGGTTGGCGAGGGGTTACTTTGAATCAAAGACTCCGCGAGTATGGAGTGAAACCAGGGAGAAACAGCGACGGCAGCTCGTAGCGGTTGGGACTCCGCGGGACCCACTTCCCTCCTCCCCCCTCTGTCTGCCTGCCTGCCTGCCTGCTCTAGTCTCAGGACCCGAACCCGTCTTCCTCTCCCCTCAGTCCCCGCCCATGTTTTTCGCTTTTGGAGAAGAAGGTCAGCCCAATCCACGAGACTCCTCAACCGTGCAGCCACTGTAAGACGCTCAAGAGAACAGTCAACCCTTTTTGACTATTAAAGCGGGCCCACAGCCCATCTACGGCTCCGGTCGATCGACGGGACGCGAACGGTGAATCCCCGGTCACCTCGGCTCCTCCTCATTAACTTCAGATGCTTTGGGCCTTCGGCGCGAATCGAAATCGAAGGGGCGTTTACTTTTAAGGCGCAGACTACTCGGAGAGGAGACTAATTTTGTTGAACGTTAATTAATGCAATGATAATTACGCCATTAATGAGGTAATTAATGGAAAAGGTTAGTCCGTCGTGCTCAAAGCAAGCAGACCTTTTTTTGTTCGTGAAGTAAACGTGGTTACAGTTTTCTTACTTCTAATGCGCGGGATCTGGTTGTTTTGTCTTTCTGAAAGTCTCTTAAATCTGAACTAATCAGATGATTATCAGTCGAATAATCCACTCACCAACTTTGACGAGCACAGCAGACCTAATGGGGCCGGGTGGGGTAGACATTTTATAAGATGGGTCGACCCGCCCAAACCAATCCGAACCACTTCAACAGTAATTACATAACTCGTGCTTTTTAATAATGAAGTGTTTTAATAAGTGACAATGGCATTTGATTTAAAGATAAAACTTTGATAATAGAAAGAATATGTATATACCAATGTATGCACCAAAATGTGCACAGTCCAAATTAGATGAGTCCATCAACCCACCGATCCATCAAACAACGATCGTGGGTAGGCCCTATCGATCTTCGAAGTTCGTCGCTGCAGCCCATCGCGAAGTCCAGTCGTGTCGTCGCGTCATCGGCACAGTCGGTGCCCCGTCAACAGGAAGCCGCCGTGTCAGCCTTAGTCAGTATGCCTCATCATGTTGCTAATATGCCTCGTCACGTTGCTACACAACTCAGCAACTAGCGATCATGTCTGCCCATCAACGGTAAAGACCAAGGAAAGAGGAGCATGATCCTTATTTGTGGGATCGAGGAGGAGAAATTCTTCAGTCTTCCTCCCCTCTCAAAGGAGGCAGCAGAAAGGGGATCGTGATCCCCTTTCTAAGGAAGAAGCCACAACAACTTCACAAGACAGGTTACAAAGGCCAAAGAATTCCTTGTCGCAGGGGTTGGAAAAATCTAAGTCGGAGAGCATTCTTGCCGAGAAAACACTTCACGCACAGAAGTTCTTTCTCTCTCGAACCGAAGGTCTGAAAATCCCTTCGCCGAGAAGAAACTCCACGCACAGAAGCTCTCTCGAACCAGAGAAGTTTAGCAACTCGCAGTCTATCTTCGTCCACCAGTTCAACCGGAACAGCTCTACACGATCGCTGACAACGTCACAACTCGACACACGCGGAGCACAAATACCTCCGTCCGACCGACCAAAACCATAACTGTTCGTGCACACTCGTTCCTGCAACTCGAGTCTTGACGATGACTCGCTAGAAGCTTCAACTTCAACAAAACTACACGGAGATTGAATCAGAGGAAGCCCAGGAAATTGTACTCGCATTCCTTGATACGAAATACTCCAATTGTAACATAAATCTATTCTAAAGTAATTGAAATATTCTCTCAGTCACGCCTCTTCGCGGACCGACGGATTTTCGGTGAAACAAATTTGGCATACCCGGAGGGACATTTCCTACCTCTCATCTCCTTCTCCGTCCAACCAACCAAGAAAAAAAAAACTCCAACCTCAGCCATGGCCAGCAACGCCAACAACGACAATAACAAAAACAACGGGGGCAAGCAAACTGCCTCCTCGAGCTCTGCTCAGCCGTGCCCCACCGTGATCGCAAGCTCAACCGGAGGAGTTCACGGACCAGCAGCCGTCTCTCCGGCCAACCTCCACGCTCCAACCTCTCCACCACCTGCCACTCGCCCAATTACAAGGGCCTTGGCTAGGAGCTTGTCCACCGGACAGGTTCCCTTCATCTGCGACGCGCATCGCCCGAGCGTCGTCTTCTTACCACAGGCTACCGCGGCCTCCACCAAACCAGCCGCAGCCTCAACCAAGCCGATTCTAGCAATGGCCAAACCCACATACTTGGTGGTCGTGACTCTCCTTCTCTCCTTGCAGGCCGCCCTTTGTCGGCCCGGCTCGGTCGCCACCATCCCGGAGGGAGCTCCATGGAGTCCCCCTTACGGTGCAACAATATGAGCGGCGTGGGGGGGCATGACCTCCTCCTCCGCGGCCCGGAATGAATTAGCCATCGGCCTCCTTCATCTGAGGCGCCCGGCCCGAACAAAATCTCCAATCGTGACCATCTCTCCGCGATCTCTTAGTTCTGCGATCATTTGTAGCAACCCGGCTCACCACCCATTCGCTCACCTCACCGACAGACACCGGCGACCTCCCCGTCTGCGCTATCACCCATTCCGCCTAGCCGCATCTCATCGAGGGCTGCCTCCGCAAGCCAGTCGCCCACCGCAACCTCTCCACACCCGAGAACACCGACGACCATCTCCCTAATGCGGTCGCCGGTAAAATATTCTCCACTTCGATCTGTGTTGGGAACGGCTCTGTCGACGCCGACCGTCAAAATGGCCGCAATGACGACGACGACCAAAACAATCGAAGAGCAGCTTGCCGAAATGCAAGCTGCACTTAAAGAACAGAGCGAACAATTGCGCATCAAAGACGCGCAACTCGCAGCTCGCGATCTCTAGATCGCAAGGATTATGGAGCGGCTCGAAATGAGCGCGACCGCGAACAGTACTGGCGTTTCGCAAGAGGTCGACCGAAACCGAGCGACTACTAGCGGCTCAGCCGAACCATCGCGTGAGGATCCTGCCTCTGACGATGAGATGCAGCCCATCGTACCGACGGCCATCCACGGAGGTCGAACTGAAGCAGAGTCGGCTGCCCTCACCTTAGACGCGGTGACTGAACTCATCAACCGCGCCATGCGAAACGGCTCCGGTGAAAGCAAGTCAGTGGCTTATCGAAAGCCGTACACGCAGAGGATACAAAACATCCCAATGTCGTTCGGCTATCATCCACCGAAGTTCCAGCAATTCAATGGCGACGGCCACCCAAAGCAGCACGTCGCTCATTTCATCGAGACCTGCAACAACGCCGGCACAGACGACGACCTGTTGGTCAAGCAATTCGGTCGATCCTTGAAAGGCAATGCATTCGATTGGTATATCGAATTGCCACAGGAATCAATTGATAGCTGGGAACAATTGGAGCAAGAGTTCATCAGTCGATTTTACAGTACTTGACGCACCGTCACTCTGGTCGAGATAGCCAATCTAAAGCAGAAGAAGGACGAGAAGGTCGTCGACTACATTAACCGGTGGAGGAACTTGAGCCTCAATTGTAAAGAGAGCTCGAATTTATCCCTCGAAGCCAAAATCGAAATGTGCGCTCGAGGGATGCGATGGGAACTTCTGTGCTACATCTAGAGTCGGAGGCCGATAAACTTTCAAGAACTCGCAACGGAGGCCCACAATATGGAGAACCTCATAAAGGAGCGGGGGGAAGAAGCTACGGTCACCATGACCGCACCTGAAGACACGAAGGAGAAAACAAAAGGCTCCTTCACAACATATGCTTCTGAACCGATCAAAGTTGGAAGCAAAATAAAGATGAACTTCGCTCCACGGCCACCCACCGGGGGCACCTACCGAAAATCGTCGCTGGAGGAGAGGCAAGCAAAGACCTACCTCTTCGCCGACGCCGATGTTCCTTTCATGCTCGAACAACTGCTTGAGAACAACTTGATTAAGTTGTCGGACATCAAAAGACCTGGCGACCTTGCGAAATCAAAGGACCGAAACTTCTGCAAATATCACCGTCTGCTTGGTCACTCGATCGAGCAATGTTTCGCTTTAAAGGATCAAATCATGAATCTCGCAGCACAAAGTCGCATTGCGATCGACGGAGCAGAAGGAGCAGCGTCGGCAAACATCGTCTCCGTTCAAGCCAAGCCAAACCGGCGAGCTCGGCCAGACAAACAACAGGTCGCAAGGAAGGAGTACCGTCCAAAATCTTGTCCCTCCAACCGACCGCACAACAACAGACGACCACCGGCTAAGGTCGCAACAAAACCGACACCCCACGAAGCAGCTGCAGCCGACACAGACGTAAGGGTATATCCTGGTTACCCGGAGAAAGAAGCTTATTCGAGAAAACGAACAGGCACCAGCTAACACCAGAACAAAGGCGAAGCGGCCAAACAAAAAAGCCGCTAAGCGCCAAAAGAAAACTCCCAGGACCAACGTCCAGGGGGCAAACAAGAAGAAGAGGAGACTCGTCACTTTGGCGGAGTTCTTCCCAAAGGAGTTTTTCGCACCTCCAGCAATGCTGGCAACCCGTTCGATAGCTCCTCTCGAACCAGCAACAGCCAAAGACAAAGGCAAACGACCGGTCGTCGAATGCGACGACCTCGAGACGTCATTGAAGCAAATCTTGTCACTCAACGAGATAGAAGACGACCTCAACTTGGCCATTCAGTCAAGACAAGCCTTAATTCGAGTCTTCGACAAACTAGAGGAACTCCAAGCTGAAGTCGAGAGGCTGCTCATGAGAAAGCATGACTTGCCAAAGGTCGGGTTAACTCCACCCTGTCGAAAGGAGGAAGAAGATGCACAATCCTCCTCGCAGCCGGTAAAGTCAGAAGAGGCACTCGTCGTCTCCCGCCCACCGCGCATTGTGTTCCGAGAGAAGGATGCACAACTGGGGGCAAGAAACCATAACCGACTTCCTCCCCAAAATCAAACGTGCGATTCCTACTTGTTGAGGGAACCCCTCGTGAAGGTACTCGACGGATGCAAGGAGCTTCAAGTGCTGGACTTGAAGTCCGTGATTTGCTTCAAAGTCGACGAGGAAATATAGAGCAAGGCGTCTCAAGACGTTTAACGTCAAACGGACCCGGTATCTAACCGAGGACGAAACAGAGCTCTCCGCGAGACAACAAACAAACCTTCGCGTCCAACCACACTCAGGCCGCGATCACAATAAGTGCCCGGCGGCCAAGCCAAGCACCCTTTGAAACTCCGCGACCAGCCACACACTGGCCGCAATCACAACAAATGCCCGACGATCGAGCCGAGCACAACAACAAAGTTGGCCGCTATCAAAACAACAAATTCCTGCACCTGGCGACCGAGCCAAGCGCAGTTCAAAAGCTTCGCACCCGGCGATCGAGCCAGACATGACGAAACAAAAGCATTGCCCCCGGCTACCGAGCCGAGTGCAGTTCAAAAGCAAGTAAAGAGCCAAACTTCCTCTTCCACGCCATGCTTCTTCCTTTCTTTGTCGACGTCGCCGTATCCTCTCTTCAGTCAATGACCTGAAAAGCCCTAATTCGAAGGAAATTTGTGTCCTCTTATGGCCGAGAGTCATAAAATGCAACTTCAGCACCACAAGCTTTGTGGCTTATTTCGTGCCGTGCTGTCCGTGAATCCCTTACAAGCTCTAGGAAATTCGGTCACCGAGGCTTCGATTCCTGGGAGCCGCTGTTCGCTCTTCCGTGAATGATCAGTTGTCGGGTTTCACACCGAGGACGGCTTATTCTCGCCAAGGTTCGTTGATAGCGGGGATAATGTGACGCCGCAAAAACGGCCGTGAAGAGAATGCAGGCCGTGATTCTTCTCCTGCCTCCAAGTCGCCTCTCAAGTAGGAGATTTTCGGTTGATTCGAGAAAAAAAGGCGAGGGCAATGGGCTTGTAGGCGGCAGCTTGAGCGTCGTGCATCAGATTCACGCTTTGAAGTCAAATAGGTGTCTGGAAATCGAGGCAAAAGTCGTTGAGGTTCTAGTTCGTAATGCGGAAGCAAGAGCTGTGATACTTGTCGATGTGATTTTGCCAATCATAATCTGATCCGGATGCCAATTTCATAAAGTTGACAAATAGCCGTCTCTTTGTTCTGGCATTTGAGGTTGTCTATCAAATGGTGCCAATCATCGGCACGGGGAGGATAAGAGTGTAGTTAAAAAGGTCCGCGTCCGACGATCGAGCCGGACGCGACGAAACAAAAGCATTATACCACGGATGGAAGCCGAAGCGGCCTTGAGTTCAAAAGCTCTGCGCCCAGCTACCGAGCCAGACACGAACGAAGAAAAATTACAACACTTGGCGACTCAGCCGAGTGCTGCACAAAAGCTCTATGTCAGCAATTGAGCCGGACGCGACCGAAGAAAAATTACAGCACTTGGCGACTGAGCCAAGCACTGCACAAAAGCTATATGTCCGGCGACCGAGCCGGACACGATCGAAGAAAAATTACAGCCCTCGGCGACCGAGCCGAGCATCGCGCCCGGCGACCAAGCTGAGCAATCCGAAGGCTTCACGCCACAAAGCCGGCCGCAATCGAAACAAGTGCCCTGCGACCGAGCACAATTCAAAGATTCGCGACCAACAATAAAGCTGGTCGTGATCAAAACAGCAGATTCCTGTGCCCGATGACCGAGCCGAGCACAATTCAAAGCTTCGCGACCAGCAACAAAGCCGGCCGCGATCGAAACAAGTGCTCGGCGACCGAGCCGAGCATAGTTCAAAATCAGCGCCCAGCAACAAAATGGACGCGAAAAAAATACAGAGGCACTACCCGGCGACCGAGCCGGTGTTTGTAATCAAAACTCTTATGGCCGGCGACCGAGCCGGACGCAGCCAACGTAACCAGTGCACGCAACCACTTTTCAAAAAAAAAAAAAAAAAAGCGACAAAGAGGAGTCGGCCGCAAAAAGAACAAAAAAAGAAGCAAGCGACAAAAAAGAAGTTGTCGCGAAAAGAAAAAATACAAATGACAAAAAGAAGTAGTCGCAAAAGAAAAAAAGTTGTCGACGACCAAATCGGCTGCGATCACTCAGCAGCTCGCACCCGGCGCTCAAGCAAGTTGCGACAACAACACCCGACGACCAAGTCGGGTGCGCCAGCATAGAAATTCAGTCTCTCGGCGACCCAGGCGGGCTCAGCCGAATCAAAATTTCAGCACCCGACGACCAAAATAAAAGTTTAACCTCCCGGCGACCGAGCCGGCCAAAGTTAAAACGAAACTGCAGCACCCGGCGACCGAGGCGGATGCGACCAAAACAGGAGCAATGCACTCGGTGACCAAACCGAACGCAGGAAAGAAGCTTCGCGACCGTCAGCATAGCCGGACGCAACAAAAATCTGCGCCCGGCGACCAAGCCAAACGCGACGAAGGAACTATCAAATGCAACACTCGGCGATCGATACGGGTACCGCACAGCAAACTCCTGCGACCGGCGACCAAGCCAGACGCAGCCAGACGGAGTCAGGTATGTAACTCCTCTTAAAAAAAAAAGATCTGCGACAAAAAGAAGCCGTCGGCAAACAAAAAGAAGCCGTCGGCAAACAAAAAGAAGCGTTGCGACAAAAAGAAGCAGTCGCCAAACAGAAAAAGACCGCGACAAAAAGAAGTCGTCGCCAAAATAAGAGCCGCGACAAAAAGAAGCCATCGTCAAACAAAAAAAAGAGTTACGAGGAAAAGAAGCAGTCGCAAGAAAAAATAGAAGGAAGTCGACACACACTCGCACCCGGCAACTCTTGCCGGTCGCGACCTCAAAAAAACTCGCACCAGTGACCAATTCCTGGCCGGCTGCGATCAAAGAGCAACTCGCACCGCGCAACCAACTCCTGGATAGTTACGACCAAACAGCAACTCGCACTGGCGACCAACTCCTGGATAGTTGCAACCAAACAGCAACTCGCACCAGCAACCAACTCTTGGTCGGCTGCGACCAAACAGTAACTCGCACCCGGCGACCAAGCCGGATGCGCTAATGCAGAAATTCTACCCCCTCCGCGACCATGTCGGATGAGATCATAGCATTTCGACGGCTAAGCCAAGTCGCGCAACAGACTCCTGCGTCCTGCGACAGAGCCGGACGCAAAACAAAGCAAAAAAAAGAAGGAGAAGCTCCTGCATCCCAGCGACCAAGCGAGACGCAGCCGAAACACAACTTCGCACCCGGCGACAGAGCCGGACGTGACCTACAATCCCCCGACGACAGAGTTGGATTCAAAAAAAGGAAGGAAAATCCCCAGTGCCCAATGACCGAGTCGAACGCAGCTGAAACACAACTTCAACACTCGACGACCGAGCCGGGTGCGACCACAAATAGAATCCAGCATCCGGCGACCGAGCCGGGTGCGACCACAAATAGAATCCAGCATCCGGCGACCGAGCCGGATGCGACCCAGATAAACTCCCCGCACACGGCTACTGAGCCAAAAGCAAAAGAGCCAGCCGCCGAGAGAAGTAAGAGAGAGAAGAACACAGAGAGGAAATTCAAAAAAAAAAAGAGAAAATCGTGAAAAAAGAGAGAGAGAGAGAGACTGAGGGAGGAGTTGAAAATGAGAGGAGAGAAAAAGAAGAAGAAAGAGGGAAGAAGAGAAAAAAAAAAAGAGAGCGGGGACCCTGGCTGACTCAAATTCAATCTGAGGCTGCCGAGAGAGAAAAAATCTTATAGTACCTTTCAATTTTGGTTCACGGAGGACTTCTGACGCAAGCCGGGATTCGAAGTAGATTGCGAGGTAGAGGGAAGTTGTAGGCAGTCAATTCACAAACAGTCCTCTGGGTCACAGTCGCAGGCAGTCTCCAATTCCCAGCCAAGTCACAGATAGTCTCTTAGACCCAGAATCGCAGACAAAACAGACAACTAAATTTGCAGCCTCTCAACCTCGCAACCTCCCAATTCGCAAGTCGCAGACAGTCTCCTGAGTCGTGGTCGCAAACAACCTTCCAAAATTCGCAGGCACAACCAAACCGAAGACAGTCTCCCAGTCCGTAGGTATAAATAGTTTCCCAAAGTCAAACTGCAAATAGGAAGTCGCAGGTCGTCTTAGATAGAAAAAGGGGAAAGCACACAAGAAGTTACTCAATTCAAGGGAAGCCGACCTTGCTTCATTGACATCCCGTCGCAATGCATGAGAATTTCACAACTCCAACCGTACTGAAGTATCTTAGTATTGTGAAGATTCGCCTAGAGTAATACATTTCATCAAGAAGTCCGCCGAACCAAAACAGAGTTGCAGTACTTAGCTGCGATTTGCATTCTCTTTCTCCTGAATGACGACCGGGTCGTAGAAGCTGCATTCCCCTCTAGCACGACCAGCTCTGTTACTCCAGTTCACAACACACTTCTCTATCGCGATCCTCCAAAACCTGCCGAAGCCAGTCAAATTCGTCGTCATCGTCAGAAGGATGATCCAGTGGTCTCTAAAGTATCTTGCGAGTTCAATTTTCTCTCCGGTGCACGACCGACTTTTTCGAAGCAACATTCGGCTACGGCAATCAAGTAAGCTACAACCTCTATTCAGTCGACTTCAATTCAGCGTCGACGCTCAAACCTGAACAACACTTCTGCTCAGGTATTCATCATCATCTCTCTATACCGTACATACTCTACATGTACGAGTATACAAAAAAAAAAGAGAGTCAAAAAAAAAGAAAATTGAAAAAGCAAACAGCAAGAGAGCCAAAAAAAAGAGAAGAAGAAGAAACAAAAAGAAATATACATACAAAGTGTACATAAAATATACACTGTCCTAAAAAACAAGAGGACAGAAAAACAGTACACAAAAGATAAACGATCCTAAAAGAGTAAGAGGATCAAACAAAAAAAAATCAAAAAGTGTGTGTGTGTGTGTCGTGTTCTTCATTTTCGAAACTTGCTCGTTCCTCCCGAACGGTCAAGTCACGAAGGGGGCAATCTGTATGCACCAAAATGTACACAACCCAAATTCGATGAGTCCATCATCCCATCGATCCATCAAACAGCGATCGTGGGTAGGCCCTATCGATCTTCGGAGTTCGTCGCTGCAGCCCATCGCGAAGTCCAGTCATGTCATCACGTCATCGGCACAGTCGGTGCCCCCGTCAGCAGGAAGCTGCCATGTCAGTCTTAGTCAGTATGCCTCATCACGTTGCTAGTATGCCTCGTCACGTTGCTACACAACTCAGCAACCAACGATCATGTCTGGCCATCAACGGTAAAGACCAAGGAAAGAGGAGCATGATCCTCATTTGTGGGATCGAGGAGGAGAAATTCTTCAATCTTCCTCCCCTCTCCCCTTTCTAAGGAAGAAGCCACAACAACTTCACAAGACAGGCTACAAAAGGCCAAAGAATTCCTTGTCGCAGGGGTTGGAAAAATCTAAGTCGGAGAGCATTCTTGCCGAGAAAACACTTCACACACAGAAGTTCTTTCTCTCTCGAACCGAAGGTCTGAAAATCCCTTCGCGAGAAGAAACTCCACGCCACGTAATCTCTCTCGACCGTAGAAGTTCAGCAACTCACGCCTATCGTCCACCGCTTCAACCGAACAGCTTCTACACTGCCGCCGTCCAACGCCACAAGTCGACACACGCGAGCACAAATACCTCCGTCCGACCGACCAAAGCTATAACTGTTCGTGCACACTCGTTCCTGCAACTCGAGTCTCGACGACGACTCGCCAGAAGCTTCAACTTCAACAAAACTACACGGAGATCGAATCAGAGGAAGCCCAGGAAATTGTACTCGCATTCCTTGATATGAAATACACCAATTGTAACACAAATTTATTCTAAAGTAATTGAAATATTCCATCGGTCGCGCCTCTTCGCGGACTGGCGGATTTCGGTGAAACAACCAATCATCTTATTGTTTGGATTTTTTATTTATTAATCAAGTTTATCTTTTATTGCGTGCATGCGTGCGTGTAATGCGTCGCATGTACATGCATGCGCAGGGGGTCTGCTTTAACCCGGTCGGGTCAGATTCGGATTTGTAAAAATAAAGTTTAGATCAGGTTTAGATTGGGTTTTTTTTTTTTTTTTTTTATTATTATTATTATTATTATTAAGGGAGGTGAATACATTTTACTCTCAATTACAAGTTTTACTCCCAATGCTATAGTGGAGACCTGAACCCAAGACCTCCCGCAACAATAGCTCTCATGGACCTCTGAGCTAGGTTCAAATTGGGTTTTAAAACCATTAAAGTTTTGGGCCTTATAAGTCGAGTAGAATTTGGCTTTTCAAAACCCAACCAAGCCCAATCAGTGCTCGCCCTTAGAAGTAAAAGATAAAAAAATAATTTACAGGTTAGAAAATTGTGTTAATATACTTTTAAAATTAAATAAATTTTATAATTTTTTTAAGATATATTGTAATTACTTTAAAATCAAGCATATATATAATTTTTATTTAATATGATACGAGTTATAATCATGCAAAGATTTTATATCTTTTTTTATATATTATAAATTAAAACGCAAAATGTAATCTTTCAGAAACAGTACCTTTTTATGGATTTTCTTTTCTTATTCTCCAACATACTCTCTTCCTTCTCTCCTTTGTTCATTTATATATTTTTGTCTTATTACCCTCTTAAAAATAAGCAAAACCCTTTTTTTTTAGAATAAGTACTCCAATATTAGTCCAATGTTAAATTACTATTAAATTTGATAATAATATTTGATTTATAATTTTCAAATTAGCAGCAATCTGACACATTAATCAAAAGGCAATTAGTTGCAAATGGGTCTTCAAGATTAAGCGCAAGTTAATGATCTTTTGATCGGCTAAAGGGTTAATCGGAGCCCATCTTATTATACTCACTAAGAAAAATATGTTTTTTAAAATTACTATCAAAGTAAAATGAATATTTTTCTACCACATCATGAAGCGACAGCTGCTACGAAAAATAAATATTTCCAGAATGAAATCGACTTATATTGTCCTGACATGTTTTTTCGCTATAAAACGAATTTCGGTGATTGATTCATATTAAAAGGCGGTTAATGACGATACGACAATAAATATAATCAGGCATAACATAACGCTTTCTTCCATTATTTACGAAAAAACCTACGATATTATTTCGTCCTCGTCTCCTCGCCCAAGTGTGGAGGCGTGGAAGCCGTGGGATCCACGTCTACTTTTACCGATAAGAGTCCGCGTCACTGTCACCTTGGCCATATACACGACAAAAATGCACCCCCCCCGGTTCACGCCTCACATGCGTGAACCACCTTCCAACCCAAGCCCGAGTGCCCGACTCCGTAGTCCGAACCCTTCCACTACCCTATCTACACGTGTCCTTCCTCCCCGCGAAATGCTCCCAGGTCCTTGGATGATGTGGGGATCTCTTCTCTCTTCGCGCCGTGGAGACGAAGCGGCCGCGTCACCGTCTCTGACTCGGGAGAGATACCGTTTCGTCCCTTCAACTAACCGAGGCGGACTACCTCCTGACTCACTGAGTCTTCAAGAGACTTCTCCCGCCCACGTTCAGAATCGTCGTTTCAGAATCCTCCTCGTTTTGATACGTCACCGTAAATACTTTTGCCCCCATTTCACCCTTCTCCGTCCACGTTCAGACGGTCAAGTTGCCGGAGCCCATGACGCCAGTCTGACACTAACGGCGCGAATCCCAGACTCCGTTGCCGTATCCTCCAATCGGATTCGTTCCCGGAAAATTTTCTCTCTCTGCTCTGGACTCTGGTCAGAAAGCGAACCACGTCCGCGCCTGACATGACTTCACCCTCTGCCTTAAGAAATAAGAAAAGGGGAGATTTTTTTTGGGGGGTCGCCGTCTCGCCGTCGGCCGTCGTTGAAGTCCCCATTTTCTCGCTCTCTTCATAAATTGTTTGTCATGGGGATGCTACATTACGGGGAATCGGACGGACTGTACGAGTTCCCGAGGCTGGTGCAGATATATTGGAGAGAGAGGCGTGGCTGAGATCACGCCATGTTAGTTTTTGAATCTTTTGGATGTTTCAGATAAGAAAAAATGGGAGAAGGAATCAAGAATGCCACATGGGGCGGAAGCGGGTCCAATTATTGATATTTTTTTAAAAACCCAGTTGGTAGAGAGAGAGCCAAAAAGGGATCTGCTGGGAAAATTAGTCGGAATTGGGGTGAAATTGGGAATCTTGGTAAGAACAGGACGGAAATCTGGAATCTCGGGTTCATCCGGTAGGATAAGTGAGGAATTTACCGACCGGGGTGGGTAAATTGGGACTTTTAAAAAAAAAAAAAAAAAATCGCTATTCCGAGTTTCGGGGGTTTGGTTTGGTTGGTCCATGCACACCAGCTATATTTTATTTTATTTTTTTTTTGTTATTTTAAGATTTTTCACTTATTTATCCAACTGGGTTTTTTTTTTTTTTTTTTTACACGCGTGGCCCACATGGGAAGAACTTTTATTCACCAGTGACTCCTTTTTCCCGATTTAATATTCCGTTTATATCACCGAGCTGCCTGCCTCTCGCCCCCTTCTTCCCTGTATAAAGCACCCCCTTCCCCCACCTCCACATTCATCCTCTCCTTCTCTTTTCCGAAGACTACTCTTCTCCGCTTTCCATCATGGCTTCGAGGGAAATCTGCGGGTTGTCCGTGCTGCTCCTGCTGTTCGTCGCCGGGGCGTCCGCGTCGGACATGTCGATCATCGGGTACGACGAGAGGCACGGGATGATGGAGGGGAGGAGCGAGACGGAGGTGAGGGCCATGTACGAGTCCTGGTTGGTGAGGCACGGGAAGGCGTACAACGCGCTCGGGGAGAAGGATAGGAGGTTCGAGATCTTCAAGGATAATCTGAGGTATATCGACGAGCACAACGCCGGGGGTCACTCCTTCAAGCTGGGGCTCAACAGGTTCGCCGATCTGACCAACGAGGAGTACCGATCTATGTACCTGGGAACCAAGCCTAGGCCCAGGAACGGTCTCTCCAGGACTAATAAGACCGGTCTGAGCGCGAACAAGGTAGGGGAGGAGTTGCCGGATTCCGTTGATTGGAGGGAGAAAGGCGCCGTCGCGCCGGTCAAAGACCAGGGAAGCTGCGGTTAGTCTCTTTCCTTTTCTAAATTAATTTGTTTGCTTGTGACCGAAGCTAAAGGTCTGATTTTTGTTAATTGTTGCCAAAGCAGGAAGATCGTTCCTTTTGACCTCTGAATACTGCAATTGCTTACAATATCAACTCTCTCTCTCTCTCTTTTTTTTTTTTTTTTTTTTTTTTTTTTTTTAATTTGTCGGATTTTATGAATTTCTTCTTTTGTCGGTCATGGACCATGCTTTACTCTGATATCTATTTTCTGATGTCCCTTAAAAATTACTTATTTTTTACCCAAAAAAAAAATCCTTTTTTAGACTTGCTCATACAGGCGCATACCTTATCGCAGACAGACATGGGAGGTTTATGTGCTAACACGTGGTGGGTTCCTCTAGAATTGCTCGGCCTGATGGCTTTGTTCTACCTTTCGGCTCTGGACATTGATGTCCGCTTGTCGTGGTTTCCAAATTTGATTCCGCCTGTGGATGAATCTGTAGAGGAAATTCGTTTTTTCCTTACCTACGTCCACCTTTGCATAAAGTCGACATATTTTCGATGCTTGTTGACTTTTTTTTTTTTTTTTTTTTTTTTTTTTCCTTATTGCGTTCAAGCATCTCTAATTATTTTAAACTTCTATTAAATTTTATTAATTTTGATGATGAAACTCGTGGTTGATCTGTCTATGGAATTGGAACAGGGAGTTGCTGGGCTTTCTCTACAATCGCTGCCGTGGAAGGTATCAACCAGATCGTCACTGGTGATTTGATCGTTCTCTCCGAGCAGGAGCTCGTGGACTGTGACAGATCCTACAACCAGGGCTGCAATGGAGGTCTCATGGACTACGCTTTTGAATTCATTATCAACAACGGAGGTATCGACACAGAGGAAGATTACCCTTACAAAGCTAATGATGGCACATGTGACTCATACAGGGTTTGTAGAACAATCAAATCGTTTGTTTTAAATTGATGGTAGCTGATCGCCATGTGGCCAAAAAATCCTCTGGTTGTGATGTTGAATATATTGATTAGTAGTGAAATTTTCTTATTGATTTGTTTTTTTCGATTGATCTGCAGAAAAATGCCCGAGTTGTTAAAATCGATTCCTATGAGGATGTTCCAGTGAATGATGAGGCTGCCCTCAAGAAGGCAGTTGCTGGACAGCCTATCAGTGTTGCCATTGAAGCCGGTGGGAGAGCTTTCCAACTGTACCAGTCGGTAAGTCGTTTTCAGAATTG